>CM036596.1:10135000-11415500 GCA_020745705.1 Hemiprocne comata
TATTACCTATGTAATGTTCATATGGTTTGTGACTCTTTCAAGTTAGATTTTAGTAGATATTCCAGTGTATTGTTTTCACTTGCACAAATGCAAAAAGAGGCAAATTCTGAAGATGATGACCCTTAGGTGAAAAGGCATTTGAAATTAAGATTATTTTTTTCAAATATTCAGAGCATGCATTTGTCCAATAAAGGACAAATTCTGAAATGCTGCATTCAAATTAAGAACTTGAAATCACTACAGTTTATTAAATACATGTTCTCTGCTAGATAACCTTACAACATTGGTTATCTCTTATGTCACATGTTTTCATCAAACAACAAAATATGTAGTGAAAACTGGCACACTTTCATGACCTCCCATTTGAATGAATACTGATCTCTTGGGCCCTACAGCCTCTGCAGTAGCCAACGTGTTTCTAATTCTGCCGAGTCTAGATGTTTATTGATCACTATAGCTAACTCCTGATTTCTCAGGCCTACATTCATGCCTGCATCACATGCTCATCTAATCTCTTTTTTATCCTGCAAGTACTGCAGGCTTGCTTCCCAGAACCAGTCTCACAGCTCTCTGAATTCGTTACTTGCTTAAACATATTCGTCAAACTTGTTTAATAAGAACTGCCAAAGTTCTGTCTTCTAATCTACCTCCTTAAGAGATCATGTGGCAGAATGACATTGAACAGAACCAAAGGAATCTTTTAGTGATCTGTTTTTGAAATGTAAAATCGGTTCCAGGACTGTGGAAAACAAAAAGCTACTGATCTCAGATCATTGCTATTTGAATTCTGAGGTTGAACCTAGTTGTTAGGAGACAGCCTTGCCAAACTACTTTGCTGATCTTACTTTTACATTTGGTGTAACCTCTGTGGCTTGAAGATGTAGACTTTTTGCTAGGTAACAGCTATCCTTCAGGCAGTTGCTTGTTTCCACCCTGGTAATGCCAAACTTTAGCTCTGACAGTGAGTAAAATAAGCATGATGTGAGCACGAAGGGTCTAATTTTCTAGCCTCATTCTTGACTAGGATGCTTGACTAGCAATACAGTCAAGCACAAGAATGGGAATTCCTCAACCTTGCTCTGGGAAGATTCCTTGAGAAGGGAGATTTTTTCCATACAGCAGACCATGCACATCCACACAGGAACACTGTGAACGGTGTGCTGAAAGGATAAAAGAACCACAAGATCTACTTTAGGCTGCAATAATGGTCATGGAAGCAAGAGAAGGTAATCATAGCCCTTCCAGGTCCCAGCCCTCCCCCATAGTTATGTTTGTGTGAAAGCGTGGACTCCTGAATAGAGAGACTTAATTTTCCAACCTTGTTGCTACACCAAGGAGCCAGACAGCTTAGCATTTGTTTTGTGATCAGAGAAGGTATTGAAACAGGTTCCACTTTACAATCAGTATCTTTTTTTGACTAACGGGTCTTAGGTAAGAATACTTGCAAAGCAACAATAAAAATTAAAGTGCACTCTAATACTCTGTACTCGCCATTAACTTCTGCAATATTGTTGTGCAATAATTTTAGCAGTTACTTTACAAAACCATTTACCAAAATCTTAGATGCTGGAAAATGATAAAATGCTGTCAGCTTCCCACAAATTGGTTCTTGGTGTGGAACAGCCTACTTCTCTCCCTTCCTGATACAGCATCCACCCACGGTGCTTTTCTTCTAAAGAAAAGAAACAGCTGGAAAACACAGTAATGTTATTCTGTTTAAAATTCAAGTTAAATTTAACCAGATGCCTGTGCTCTCAGACAGCTTCGGATTGAGAAAAATAAGGTTACAATACAGGACTGATGCTGAGTTTGATGAGAAATTTCAAAATAAAATGAATGTTTATTTTTTAAGTGAGTATTTGTAGTAGCTTCCTAATTTTGCCATTCATATAACATATATTAGTTGCTGGTACAATGGTGATAAACATGCACATTATCCATTTTCTTGATTTACTTTAAAATGCTTTACCAATAGTAACACAAAGAAGCTAAGTGATACATCTAACATCTCATTTCATCTCTTAAGTATCATCAGGCTCTTCGTTGCTATGCCCTTATTGACCTTACTCTGGTCAAACTGCACAGTTTTGGCTTAAGCAAAATTCCATGCTGTTTAGGGTCGGCCAGCATACACACACTGCAGCACTTGTGACTTAGATGTGTAGGATCAAGAAAGGCCCTCTGTCTCATGCAGCTCTTTATCAGGACAGTAGAACTATGTGGGATGCAAGAGAAGCCAATTGGACTGTTTATCCTACACCTGGTGCCTGCTCTAGAAAAATTTTGTGTATCAGCCTGATTTCAGGGCAATGTCTCCTCTTTTTTCAGAGGTACTGGTGCCATGTGTGTGATTAACAGTGTGGGCAGTTTGTGGCTAGGTAGGTTTTTTCACCCCACGCTCTACTTACCAATCAGGACATTTGCCAGAGAATTTGCTCTGATTGCAGAAAGCTTAATTCTTCAGTTGCCCTGAGGATACTACTCCTGGTGATTCTCAGAAGCCCTGCAAGTTTGTAGGTGTACATGTTAGAAGATTTTCTCAGACAATAAAAAATAGAAATAGCCAAAGTAGCTACTCATAGAGTGAAGAGAGACTAATGAGATATATCTAACTTTACTAATTAGGAAAAAAAGAAAAAAAAAAAAAGAAACAAATTGATGCACTATTTAAACCAGAAGATCACCATAATGAAAAATGACAACCCTGTAGCCTGCAAAATCTGCTAATAAAGTGGCTGCTGTGGTTGTTATTAAAACTAAACTTATGATCCAGGATTATGTAATCATTAAACATAAGTGGGGGCAGAGCTGGATATCTGTGTCAGATGATATTTCCGTGCTGTCTGGACTGAGAAAATTACTCATCAAATTTGATTTCTGATGCCTCCCTTCTCTGAAGATTGGCCCCCTAAGGAGTTTACAGGCATTTAGAAAGATTCCTTCCTCCCTCCCTTTGTGTCCTCTTTCTCCTTAGTAGTTCCATGTAAGCTTTCTTTACGTTTAATTTGTAGACCTCTAAAAAGGGCTTATGTAGAATAGCTGTGCCGCAGTGAGACTGCAGAGCCGTTCTGCCTTGCCAAGGAGCACCCCTCCTACTTGTGTGTAATTATTCTTGTCCAGGTGAAATTTCCTGGACCTACAGTAGTAATAGTGTTGGTCCCTCCATCAGCCAGGTTGTTTAAATATACTGCTATTTTTGCCAGAATCATCAGCTAAAATAAACTTAAGAAAAAGGTACATTCAACTTAGTAGTTGGTACATTAGAGTTTCTTTTTGATTGATGTATGATAAGTTTTTTGTTGTCAAGAAAATTGTTTACACCATTTGACTAATGGGATGGATGGTCTGTTTAGGAGAGAAAATAGACACATATGGCAATGGAAAAAAGCTCTTACTATGTTGGATTACTGCCCACCTATCAGCAAAATGCTGCATGTGTCTTTAGCTCCAGCATCAACTGGCTTCCACTGTGGCCAACAAGAGTTGAAAATGGTGCAAGTGGTTATGACAGGAAGGGAGCATTATTTATTGAGAGCAACAAACTACATGAGTACTGGGTATTTTACCTTTATTCCTGCTCTTACAGTGGGGTGAAGTGAGGTCAGTATATGTTCTGCCAATTCCTATATGGCTTCACACCAGCTCTACTCTGCACTGGTGCGGCCTCACCTTGAGTACTGAGTTCAGTTTTGGGCACCACAATATGAAAAGGACATCAGGCTATTGGAAAGTGTCCAATGGAGAGCCACGAGGATGGTGAAGGGTCTGGATGGGATGTCCCATGAGGAGTGGCTAAGGTCACTTGGATTATTCAGCTTGGAGAAGAGGAGGCTGAGGGGTGACTTCATTGCAGACTGTGGCTTCCTCATGAGGGGAAGAGATGGGGCAGGTACTGATCTCTTCACTTTTGTGACCAATGACAGGACTCAGGGAAATGGCAGGAAGCTGAATCAGGGGAGGTTTAGGTTAGATATCAGGAAAAGATTTTTCACCCAGAGGGTAGTTGAGCACTGGAACAAGCTCCCCAGGGAAGTGGTCACAGCACCAAGCCTGCCTGAGTTCAAGAAGCATTTGGATGATGCTCTTAGGTACATGGTGTGATTCTAGGGGTGCCCTACACAGGGACAGGAGTTGGACTCGTTGATCCTGATGGGTCCCTTCCAACTCAGTATGTTCTGTAATTCTGATTTCTTTTTAGAGGCTACTGTTTTCAACTGTTAGCATATATACCATTAATAAAAAATTCCAGAGCTGACCTTCAAATGATGAAGTTGCAAACACAAAAACAGATCTCTCTTCCACTAACGTATGAAAAAGTGTCATAATAAGTACTAATTGCATAATGTGAAAGCATTTGCAAGTAACAGAATGGGTAGATTTTCTAGATAGCTCAGTGGTTTAGTAGCCTGCTTAATATAACAAAAATATTGGAGAATATTTTTTTTTCCTCCCTGAATCAGGAAAAACATCAGAAATTAGTAACTTCTATTACCTGGCTCAGTGGCAGTGCAAGCTCTTTGCATGCATCTCAGCCCTCTTTTAGTAGGGCAAACAGGAGTCTGGAGAGGGTTCTCATCAGTGCAGCCATGTTCTGCTGCAGACTTCTATCTGCTGAGACCTGAGATGGATGGACAGTGACTCCCTTCATAGGACACTTAACAGGGTAGCAATTTTCAGCTGGAGATAACCTGAGTAGGTCTGACCAGGTATCTCAGAGGAGAAAGTATCTGCATGCAATGTATTACACCCTTAAACCATTCAAATTTGTTCTACAGTTTCTGTATAGCAGTCATCCAAATTACAGAGCAAAAAGTTTTGTGAATAATGTGCAAAGTACAACCAGGATTCTTTTAAAAATCTAACAGACAATAAAGTATTCATGCTTGCTGGAATGAAGTTGGGCCTCTATATATCATTGATCCTTTATTAATGATTTCATTTTAAATACTGCTATCCTGATTCACAAAGGAAGCATTTTCCATTTTCCATCGCTCTTCTGTTAAATATCCAAAGGGAGAATTTTCTGCTTACAGAAAAAGTAATTTCACAGATGACCACAATTGCTGAGGGCCAGATTCAGGAAATTATAATCTTCTCCCTTCTTTCTCCAAAGGTCCCTGTCCTCGTTCATTAGCCATACACAGCAAGAGATGAAGCAAGCTGTATGAAACATTGTAATTGGGTGTCTCCCACTGATGCCACATTAAAATGTCGTTAGACTAATATCTTTTACTGACACACAGATATGGTTTTCAGGACAGATCTGGAAATGTGACAAGCTTGATATTCTATTTTAAAATATAAAAATTATTTATACATGTCTTACTAAAAAAATTCGTAGTTTGCAGAGTACCTTAAAATCTGGCTGCGACCCTACCATGTTATCACATCACCATAGAGAGCAGGTTGCCACAAATGCATGTGGAACAGTGGGGCACAATGGTGGTCGTGTTAATGAGAAGTCCAAGTGAAAATAGTACAAAGACCTCCTACTCTAAGCCTGGAAAGCAAGTACCCTGTATTCCCTGCGAGTGGGTTGTCTACAACAGAGCTGCAGCATGCACCAGGTGTGTATGGGCATTACTTTCTTTACATGAGGACATATCAGAGAAATTTCACTTCCTCCTTAAAGTCATCAGGCAACATGCACTGCTACATGAAGATATAACCCAAAAGTCAAGCACCTTCTGCTAGTCCATTTGAAGCCCTTCTACCAGTCTGATGAAATCGTGAACTGGAGCTATAGCATACAAAGTGTGACTGTGCTAGATATCTAGCATGGGAAGATTTGCTTTAAGTTTAACCTTACTCAGAAATGGTCTCAGGGTAGGCAGTTCAAGTTTTACTTGTTGCTCCTTTCTCACAAACAAATCTCAATGGGTAAGTGATGAAGAGCCCTGTGCTCCTGAAGGGCTGCCTGCCCTTCCTTTTAGCAGCGTAGGAGGCGAGTTCTGTTTGAATGCTTTTGGGGATCTTTATGCTGCAGAGCTATGAGTCACTAAGCAACATTTAGCAGTGTGTAAGCACAAGGAAGTTGCCTTTGGTACTTTACATAGCTGTGTCTCTTCTCATTCCAGATTCTATTAGTAAGATGAAAGGTCCTTCTATGAGTTGATACAGGATCCTGGTGTACACCAGGAATGGTATAGAGATGAGAAGTTGAGCTCTTTCAAAGCTAAATGGGCCATGGCACAGACTACAAGCTAAACAAAACGTAGGACTGGATCAAAAAACATGTAACTGTTTTCCCGCCTTTAAACTATGAACTGTCTTCCCTGTTGCAACTGAAGTGCTGTTTGCTTTCATTTCCAGTGACAATAAGAATAAACATCTATTTCAAGTGTTTAAGGGAGTGAATTGCACATTCAAAAGAAGTGGTTTTTTGTCAAGAGTAGCATAGACTGGTTGTAAAAAGTAAATTGGGTGAACAGAAAATGGATTGAGAAAACAAGTGCAAACTATGCCACTGATGAAATTTTATCCAGAGACCTGCAGCCTAAACACATTAACGTAACTTTAAATTTCTGTTAGAGGTTGTCATGAAGTATAAAGAGAATAAAGATACTATTAGCGGAAGGCTTGTTGACTAATGTAGTTCATCTCTGTACATTTAATGCTTTGATACAGTGTCTTTATTATAAGATAGGATAGACTGAAGGTTGATGTAGTAGCAGGTCTGATTTGACATTACAGGAATGTAAATCAGGAACAAGTCCATTCTAGGCAGAGGTCTTAAAATATCCAGAATATAGAGTGCCAAGTTTACCTTCCCACTTCCAAGTGTGAGGAGATGATCTGTGAAGGCAAGATCCCACCACTACTTAACAAGCTGAAATCCTGCATTCACTTCTCTTATGCTGTGACATCCTTAAAGTTAAGGACCATTTCAGCTGTGACACCTCTGTGTTTCCTTAAACCTTTTCATTTCTCTGCTACCATAAAGGTGAGAAGAGGCCCTGAGTGCTCTCAAGCCAACTATGTATGAATAATTTGGGGTTGTTAAGTCACTAAATCTAGCTTAGGCTTGATAGCAACACAAGGAAGGGTCTGAAAAATACTTTAGGAAGCTGTAATTCAAAGAAACCCTAAAATACTCTGTATTATATATAGCATGTAATGGCCCCGTCTAGTCTTAGGGAGCAGGGGAGTATAAGTGTTACAGAATGGCTGCCTCCTAATTATGGCAGGGTGTCCCACAGTAATCACAGTTTACATGAACATGAGGACTGATGCCATAGCATAAGCTTTTATACATCTTCATTTATCCTACATACATTTAAAAACTCATATAAGCTTGTATTTCAAATGCTGGAGAGAGCCAAAGAGTTCATAATCAATGAGATTAACTGCAACTAATATTGCATCAGGTGATTAGTTGTTCAATTTATGTGTCCAATGTAACTGAAATGTAGCTGCAGATACTGTCCTTGGTTTTGTTTTGGTTATGAACTCTCAGAGGCAGAGGACCACTGCTTTGTTCTTTATATAACAACTGGCACGTATGTGGTGTCCAGTTATGGGTCCTGAGTTCCAGTGTCATTTAAGAATAAAAATAATCTATAATAATGTAGCTGTTTAAAATTTGCCAATAGAGCAGTTAGTAAAACTTTTTTCCTGCTTCTTATGATAATTTACATGTTCCCTGCTATTTGGATATGATAATTTTATAGGGGGTGTGATTATATATCTAATTGTATGGTTCATTTCTGTGGTCAAGATGAAAAGCCAAAAAAATTCTAATTTTTCTTTAATTTCAAAATCTTACTATGGCAGGAGATAACTATATTCTTACAATGGTAAAATGGGAAGATTTTAATGCATATTATTCAAGTGGATTCCAAAAAGAAACCTGGCCATTCCAGAGATAAAAATTTACAATATGTGTTGTCTTTCAGCCAGTTATCAAATACGTAAATTCCAGATGGATGTTTTACCTCAACTTAGATCTGCTGCATGCATCAAGATTTGTTCATTATAAACTGAGGAACAATTAATTAGTGTTCAAGGCATTAGTTTGTTGTTTGAATTCAGCTATTTCTGTCTATAGCATAGTACATAAGAGGCAATGATCATTAGTTCTTAACTTTTTGTGCAAATAAATTGCAAAATTAATTGCTGCTTGCACTGAAATTAAAGAGGTGTCAGTGTTTCAATTACAAACCTTTATTTTTGGAGGTTTATAAATCAGTTATAAAAGTTCTCTCCAAACACAAGATATAAATTAATTAGCAGGCATTGTCTTAGCCGACAAGCATATTTGTTTACATCTTTAATGATCTCAGGAGTCTTAATCATTTAACATTTTCTTAGTTCTTTGAGATCCTTGAAGGATAGACACGATGAAGTGCAAAGTATCATTAATATTCTCTTTAATTCCTTCATGTGAACAATACATATGCCACGTGGGCTATTTCAGCCAGTTGTGTGTGCTAGATCCCACAGTTTATCTATCAGGAAACGTCTTGTGGAAGTTATTACAGATTCAATTGAGATCTGGTGATCACTTTGACAAGCAGAAGAACTGGCAAAAATCGTTTTAAGGAGAAAGATGAACCACTGCTTCCTGGCAGGATGTGAACATGGGAAGAAAAGATTTCTGTTACATGTACCATAAATACAGAGAGCCTGATTTAAATATATTGATATAAAGGTATCTGTCTATCTTTATAGACAGGTAACTTTATACCTACCTAGGAGATACAGACATACAGAGAGGGAGACAATGCATATATAGATAATGTCCATCATTTAGACTTGGATTCAAGCCACTTCAGGAGGTGCCAGTTTTCTATCATAATTAAGCTGCTGAATGGGCCTGTTTACTCCCTTTTTCCTCTCCTGTGCCTCCAACCTAGGCAGACTGTTCACCTTGGTCTGAGTTTGACATGGTCATTCTTGCTGTGGTATGAGCTGATTCATGGAGCTAAAGATTACAGAAAGCAGTTAATTATCTGAAGGGCAGGATTTTTCATTTTCTACAGGTTTAGCTACCTAAACCAGCCCACTGTGGGGCCAGACAAGTACTGGAGCAGTCAGATGAACAGAAGAGGTGTGAAAGTAGACTAGCTTAGTTCTAATGGCAGATTTTACTGTGGGTTGGGCGTAGTCCCTCTGTATATGCTGTTGGGAGCCAGACCCTTCCTAAAAGTGAACAGGTCTCAGGCTGGTTGCAAAGCTCCTACTTCATTGACTACAGAGGAAGAATGAGGTGAAAACACTTTTTTTGCGTAGCCTTCTCCATGTAGTGCCTGGAGTTAAATCATTTTCATCTAGTATAAACCAAATCTTGTTTAAATGAAAAGTATTTATTTTCTTGGTTTTTAGGATTTAAGTTAAAGAAGAATATGGGGTTTTCTCTTGGGCTTTAAACCCAAAAATAACATTTAAAATGTTAATCAAGTTTTGTTTGAAAGCCATTTAAACATCTGAATAAAAGGAAGAAAATGTATTGTTACTTAGAGCTCCTTGGAGGAACTCCAAGCTTTAATTGCACTTCACTTTCATTTCAGTAAGAGTGAATTTGAATGAAAGTGTCTCTGTCCTGTGGTGCTCTTTCATTCCCCATCTTAGTTTCTGTGAAAACAGTGCACTGGTGCAGCCAAACTCAGCCAGGCACCCTCCTGCTGTTGATTTAGACATCTCTTTTGGCTCCTAGCTGATTTTCTCTTGTTTTGAGAATAAATTAAAAGCACCAATGTCAATTTTCCTAATTATCTGAGACGTGGTGACTATAAATACCACACTACCTATTAAACAAATATGTTCAAGCAAGTTCAGTGGGTGATACCCAGAAAAATCGAGTTTTTACAGGTAATCCAATGGTTCTCTCTGAGATTTTCTGGCCAGATACTCTGTGCACACTGGATGCAACATGGTTCTTTCAGGTATCTTGGACCTACTGTTTTGTGTACGTGCATGGCAAAATGACCTTGTTTCCTATGAATTTGCTGAACATGTTCTCTGGAGTCCCTCTGTGCATTTGCTGCCTCTCTGGTATCTCCGGATACCAGAAAAAAAGACAGTTCTTTCTTTTTCCTTTCAGAAATCATGAGTTGAAAGATAAGACAGTTCTGGAGAAACCCAGGCCTTTTTATCTTTTCTATGGCTAATGAGAGGAGAACTGTTTCTCTATTTTACATCTAACTACACTTGCTGGGATATATGGCAGCACACTTAAAACAGTTTCCATGGGAGCTCTACGTGTGTTTTGATACAGTGTCAGGAGTTCATCAGCTGAGGAAGGAGTGCTTGATGTTCCTTGATGCTGTTCTTACATTCTCAGGGCTGTTGCTACCAGATTTCCCCTTCCCTCCTACAAAGATTTTCTACTACTTTCAATGTCTTCTGACATACAAGGTTTCATGAAATACAGCTGGTTTTTGTCTGTGCAGATATTCCCTCTAATGTCTGCTTCTTTTCTAGCTGTAAACTAAACAGACATTAGAATCTCCCCTGCTCAATCATGTTTGGGGAATGTTCATGGGATGCAGCATGTTTAAGACTTATTTTACTTTACTTGCTTTATTTTTTTAATTTATTTTTTTTTTTAACTTTTGCTTACTATGTAAGACTTTCAGGGACAGATTTTTCAACAATTATATAACCCCAGCAAAGTTAATGACTGTGTTCTCAAAAGTAAGAATGGAATGACTGGACTAGAAATTGGATTGCCATAATGATGAGCCAGGTTGTTTAGTATGTATCAGGCACTAAAGCTTTGACCTAAATTTAAACAGACATTAGGAACTGTGGGAACAGACTCTGGAATCAGAATCTGTGTACTTTGTTATACTGTATGCTGAATGTATGTAAAAACTGCAAAGCAGGGTAAAATTGGACATATTTGTATCTGTCACTTATATGAAGAAAAGAAAGAAGGGCTTACATCTTATAAAGAGTTAGGTTTTCTCTTCTGAAATCAGTTCACAGCCCCAAATATACTGCATTTGAATTTCACACACTGAAAACATTTTAGAAGTTTTAAAATCAAATAAAGAAGCTGATACAAAAGTCCATACTGGAAACCTTTTTGTCTTTTTCAGAAGCATAATATTTTCTGTATCACTGATAAAATCATCAGCAATATTTTTGACTTGCCTAAACTTAAGAGAGACTGGTATGAGAAATTATTAAAGCTATAGGTAGTTCACATTCTTACTGACAGAGACCCTTACAGTCAACAAAACAGACATGGTTCAATTCTTCTGTTTATTTTCCTATATTCTGTAAAAGTCCAATGCAAAATCTTGCATCTTTCTGCCTGTTGATATGAGGTTGTACACCTACATGTTTCTCAGGAGTAGTAAAGGAATTCGGGGAATATTTCCCATTTCTTTTTAGGGCAGTGTAAATGAGCATGGGGAGTAGCCAATAAAAATTGGCTACAGGAATTTGGAGGCCCACCTTATGAAAGAAAGCTGAGAGCTTCTTTGGACTAGCAAAACAAAAGCTGAAAGGGCTTAGATTGCTCTTCCTGACAGTCATGAAGGTTGAAAGTGAAGCTCCTCATGAAATTCAATATACATGTCTTTGCACTGAGATGCTGTGAGCCTATGGACTAGCTTAGGTTTATGCAATTCTGCATTTTGGAGTTTGCTCATTACAGGCTGAAAAAAAGCCTTCTCAGAAGCACCTGTACTGTCAGATGCTTCACAGAGATATTAGTGTGTTGTCAAATTATGGAATATCTTCTGTATTCCTCACAAAATTTGAATTCAAATATAGAAAGTGTCAATGTATACAGATTAAAGAGATATATTTGATTTCCATTATGCAGTTGTTTTTCTATTACTTTTTCTTGTTGCTCTACTTGCTTCAAAACTGGTAATTTCATTCTTGTTCTAGCCTTCCTGAAGCTTTCTCCCTGTTTAAACTTATTTCTAAATGAGATGGGTTTGATTAAGTTTTCTAGAAAAAGTATTTTTTTTCACCCATATAACATCTAATATTTTCATCACCTATAAATGAAGGAAATTAATCTTTCTTGCAAAATCTTAGTTCAAGACTAAAAAGCTGTAGGCAACAATTCTTTTATAAGCTACCAATGTATTTTTCAGTTCATCTACATGCAGAGCTGGGGCAGTGGTATTCAAGAAGCATATGTGTGGGCTAATTGGATTTTTCATTTTGCATTGCTCCATTGTTGAATGTGTGCAGGCTTCAAACATTCAGGATAATAAGACTAACATAATGCTGCATGTATATGATTACCTCTGTCTTGTCAATGACTTAATCCCAGAGTTAATGTCATTTATTTTACAGATGTGAGAATCACCCATCATCTTTCAAAATATTAACTGGCTCACACTACAATATTCATTGGCAGAACTGGAAGTGTCCTTAATTTATTTTTTTTCCAGTGTGAAAATTAATGCAAGATCTATTTGATTCTGGGTAGTGTATGGCTTTTCTCCTGTGACATGTTGTTGGAACAACAGGATGGGTGATGGTTCCGAGAAGGTTTTTAAAGCTTTGTTTGTTGAACTCCTTATTAGCTGAACATTAGTAGTTAGGACTTGGGATTCTGTTGTCAGAGCACAGCTTTGCCTTATTTCTCTCTCTTAATGACTACAAGTTTTTAAGATGCATAGCACATGCAGAAAAAAAACCTAAATATAAAACAGAAAATAGACTAGGAGAATTAAGGTAGACTTAGGGATTTAGGTATTTATTTCCAGTGAAATCCATTATCTAGGGCTTGGACACCAGAATTCCATAGACACTTTTGAAACTGCTTTCCACCTTCTCGAGTACTCCCCGTTTTGAAGGCAGTGGAAGGATTGATACTGGACATCACCATAACAAAAATCTTATGCAGCCATGAAAAATTGATGGAAAAGTGTCAATATGAGAACAGAGTAACTTATTCTAGGTAGCAATTATAGTAGGGCAAAGAAATTGCTTTTGCCTCTAGCATTGTCTAACCAAACATTGGACCTGGAGTCTAGAAACAGTATTTTCTGCAGCACTCGCTGTCTTATCTTCCTATTTCCCTTTTCTTCTTTGAAGGGGAGTTGCTTACTAGAGGTATAATCATAGCTTTGTTTTACTGTGGCAAGACTGTCAAGTAATACACCATCAACAGTCAAAAAAAAAACCCCAAAAGGCCATGAAAGAGCATTTGTGCAAGTAATCAACAGTGATAAATTTAGCATGAAACATTCAGCCATGTAAGCTGCAGACTGAGAACAATGGATTTCTCCAGCTATGATAGTGGGGACTAGGTGCCACCCTATCCACTAATTATCTGTGAAAATGGGGGCTGGGGGATGCTAGCAGGATTAATTACTTTGCAACTGCTGAAAATTATGGTGATTTTGAGAAAGTGACAGTCAAAGAAATTGTCTGTGCACGTTTGTTTGCCAAAAATAGCACAGCTAATATTTTGCCATGTTCTAACATTTCGAGCAAAATGTATCCTGCCATTTCAGTATTGCTTCACTGCTGAACTGGCTGACCTAGCAACATGAAGACTATGGCAGCTGGAGGTAGTAAAAGCCCTCAGGT
This sequence comes from Hemiprocne comata, assembly GCA_020745705.1. Classification (NCBI taxonomy): domain Eukaryota; kingdom Metazoa; phylum Chordata; class Aves; order Apodiformes; family Apodidae; genus Hemiprocne; species Hemiprocne comata. The sequence goes on from CM036596.1 coordinate 10,148,507, forward strand.
GACACTTGAAGATGTCAAAACATCTATCATTTTCCCCATTAATTTTGTGCACTTGGGGTAGACAGAAGCCGTGACATGGAGCTGGTCTTCTGTCTGGGCAGATGTGTTATCCTTCCACCGTTTCCTGGGGGTGTGCTAATTTGGGGAACAGAGCCAATGGGAGATGAACAGTAAAACTATTGCAGAGGTTTGCTTCTCAGGTCAGGTTTCCTATGAGAGGTGATAATGTGGGCCCACATTCTGTTCTTACAGAATATAAGAAATATTTTGAGATCATGGAAGGAACAGAGATAGTACTAATAGTCTCATTTATAATATCTGTATCAGTTTAAGCAAAACCACAGTCATCCCATTTACTCTCTAGAATATGCAGCTTCTCCAGAAGATATCTAGCTTTACAAATTCAGGAAAAGGGAAATATTGGAAACAGACTGAGAAATGTTCAGGTCTTTATGGGCCTGCTCTCTTGTGGAGACTACTAGCCTATAGGTCCTTCCTGTCAGTTGGAAATTTCCAGGTTTTCTTCTGGATATGTATCATTGCATGATTATTCTAATTACTTTTGGGCAAGATTTGTGCAAAGCATACTCAGTCCTTTGTTTTATAGATAGTTGTTCTTACAGAATGAACATAGCCTCAGATATTTAGTAAAAGTGTATTTAAAAAACAATGAAAATGGAAGAAGACAAGAAGACTGCAAAAATTCATCGCTCCCTTAGCAATGGTCTTGAAAAAATGCAACAGTATATCTTCATATTACACTGTACAACCTTTGAGGCAGACACCTCCATCATATGCAGACCACAGTATATTAGACAGCACACTGAATTCTGCATTAATGACTTTGAAATAGTCCTCACAACTCATGATATTGCTTGAGCTGTGGGAACAGTTTTCTGTGAGGCTTACTGCCAAATCTTTCACTTTTGTTATTCTCTTATGAAACTGTGGCAATTTAGCACAAGCCTGTACTAAAAGCTCACATTTTATGTACTCAAGAAGTGCAAAAATCAATGCTCAAACAGGCAGAGAAATACTAAAATGGTTGTAGTCTGAAAGGGGGCTTCCTGCAAACCCATTCCATCAGTCTGCCTAAGTACCCCAATGTCAGGAAGCTCATCTGATCCATCTAGAATTCTTGGTGATTAAAATCTCACAGAAACAAAGGATTTCTGAGACTTCATTATTTCAGTCATTCAGAAAATACCACGAGAAGCACTTGTGCTTCTTCCATTTTGCATTTTTATTGTCTGTAGCCAAATCAGAAAATAAGAACACTGAACAACTCTCTGAAAAGTAACCTTTTTAAAAATCCCTAATGTTTTTGGCTTGTATCTAATGACAAAAATTAAGTTCCTGCTTTTGACACTGCAACTGATCCCTGCTGAGAATGAGTGTCCATGCTTGCTTCAAAAGACATGAAAAGGATGTCAGGGACCAAATTCTATCCAGGTGTAAATAAATGTAATTCTACTGAGATCGAGGGAATTTTACCACAGAGATTTTGAGAGTCTTTCACAGATGCAAATTAAGTGACCTTTCTGGTTCCACTTTACGCATGTTTTGTAATGAAAACAGAATTGCTATGAAACTTCATTATTATGGCAAAGTATTTCATACTGTGACAGTCTAGCTCCCTTCAGACAGAATAAATGCAAGACATTGTCCAAATCAAATGGCAAAAATGTCTATTCCTGAGGGGATTTCAACCCCGACTTTCTCAACTGTGGGATGTTTCCTCATCTGCCTACCTCCCAATAGGTCCTTAGCTTGTCAATACATGGGGTTTGGCATCCTGTCATTTTCCCAAGAGACAGTTAGTCTTTTGCATTCCAGCTTTCCATATATAGTGCAGTGTTTAAAAAAAGATATTTCAAAATATGTGTTCCAGTTAATAAATAAATGTAACAATGATCACACTCAAATTATTCTCCAGTTCCAGAGGAATTACTGGTTCTGACTGTACCGTCCACAATGTAGGGAAATCTTTGAAACCTCTGCTATCCCAGAAAATAGAATCTATCATTTAACTGTACCCAGGCTTCTAATGCAGATCCTGTATTGCAGCAGGATAGAGGACCATGAGAAATGTATTAATTCACACGTGGTAGACTCCTCTCCTCCCATCACCACCACAAGAACAAATCCGGTTAATTAACTTGTTGTCCCTTTTTCAAACGGCATCTCAGAATATGAAACATTCCTTAAAATGATCCACTCAAATGGTTCAGCTCAACGGATTATTAGCTAAAATGATCTCCTCAAACTGAAACTAAGCTTGAAAAAGAAAAAAAGTTCCCAACTTGCATTTCCTTGAAATTGTGTTGCCGTTTATGTGTCTCCAAATGCATCTAATGGGAATAACTTTAAAATATTAATAGTCGAATTATATTAATATGCAAAAAATAGCTTGGAGAACAGTGCTAGAGCGTCCAGAGTAACTGTTACATTTTTACTTTTCAAAGGAAGGTTCAAGCCAGATCCCAAAGATAAAGAGCCAGTACACTTATGAAAAACGACTCATCACTTTGTGTCCCAAAATAACGCAGTACATACTTCATACCTCCTGATGGAAGTGCATCCCGTAAATTTCCCAGACTAGATTTTTACATGTACCTCTAAGTCAAAGAAGCACCTGAGCTACTATTTTCTGATCAAAACCAGTGCAAAGCTCTGTTTGCAGTTCAGCCACCTCTAATCAGTGGAAGTTTAAAGGGCTTTTGAAAGACTGAACAAAGCACATGTGGCTAAGATGGAGTGCTTGTCAGCTCCAGGGAATGATCCAACAGTTGCAAGCCAGAGTCAATCTGTTCCTTGCATGACGGCACAGATACTGCCGCAAGCAGAGGCCATTCAATTTACTGAGAAATGGGGAGTCAGCTATGACCAGATTCAGGGATATGTTATGCTTTGTGTTTGAGGTACCTGCTAGAAAGAACTTGTGCCATGGCCATATTTAGTGCTCCAGATGGCATAGTTTCTCATGAAATGGTGTTGCTGCTGCAAGCCCTTCGCATTCATCCTGTGATACATTGCTAGGTTACACATCTCCTGCAGTAATGTTTGCTTCAGCCAGAAAACGGGAGTTTTGAAATGATGCTGAAACTATTAAAAAAGAAAGAATAGATGACAATTTCCTATGCTTAATCACATACAAAAATAACATTACCAAGAACAGATTGCAGAGACAGAACCTCCAGTGTTCAGACTTTCCAGAGCCTGTGTTACTGTCCAGCTTTAATTCTCTATATGTCCTCCTCAGGCATATGCATTTTGATTTACTGTAATATTTTTACTACTGGACCCCAGCCACTCTTAGTGCAGGCAATGTGAATAGCTGTTCAGTGCTTTCTTCTGTCCTCATGGCTGACAATGTGTCCAGACCCTGCTCTGGAGATAAAATTAATAATTCTCCTATGGGCTCTTGTGTGATTCAGATCACCTGGCAAATAAAATTTCAGACCAAATAATTAAAGTTTGGCATTGTTAAATAGTATTTGAAAATGAGGTGTTAAATGGGAAACATCAGCACACTTAATAACAGGAGGCACTACCATTCCCATCTGTATTAAAATTCTGCCTTTGCAATTTATTTAAAGTGACATCAACTATAGCCAGCTGTTTTGCCCATTCCAGGATGGGCCATCAAGGATAACAGAACAGCAGCAGTATTTGAGGTTTGCAAAGAACTAATGGCTAGGGATTGCTCTGAGTCAAACATAAAACTCACATACACTTCAAAACATCTACCAGCTTATTCCTAGACTACTTGATGAGATTATAATGCATGTTCTTGAATGAGTTATGGCTGGGAAAGTGGCTGTAGAACAGAAGCAGTTGTCACACCTTTAAGAAGATACAGGGAGACATGTATTTTGCTGTGAATGCTCCTTCAGTGTCATCAAAATGCAAGATATATATTGTGACTGAAGCATAGCAAAGATGATCTAAACTTCGGTAGTATGCACAGATGTTTAAAATGCCGACCATGAGGAGAAGTTACATGTTTCATACAAAGTTACATAAATAAATGGGAGCTTTAGAGCTATGAAGTGAGCCTGCCTGTGCCTAGTCAGAGGAGGAAGTTAATCTCCCAAATCCAGGGAGACTGTAGTTTAAAAATCAGCTTTCCAAAGTCTTGCTGTTAATGGTGCAGCCTAGATAGAACACTTAGTTCTCCTGGCTCTTTGTGATAATTCACCTCCAGAGCAATATTGTAGATCAGTCACTCTGAATCAATAATATTTGCATGCACTTATGTGTAGTTCATGCTAAGGAGGGTAAGCCAGAGCTAATCAAGCTATAACATCATTTGTACACTTGGCAGCTCCCAGCTAACTTTAAACAGTCCAGTACATTAAAGCATAAGGATCAAAAGATCTAGAACGGAAATAGTGAGGGCAGCTGATTTTTAAATGGAATTACTATAAAAGTCAAGTGCCTCATGAAAGCATATGGGTTTCTACAAAGCTAAATGACAGATCTTGCTAATACCCAAATGCAGGCAATAAATTACGCAGAACCAGCCAATAGTTCTCACATCTCTCTGGATAACAGTATCTGAACACCTCCCATGTATTTAAAAACCAAAATAATTCTTTTCCAGAACCTGTAGGAAGAACAGCTTGATGGATATCTATTATTTGTTTGATCACAAGGAATAGCAGAGATCAGCCTCTATGCTAATCAGGATTTCCTAGCCTGTGAAGAGATTATTTTTCAAATCAGCTTAATTTATTGTATTTAAGATCCACACATCGGGATACCAGATATCTACAGCAAGCTGCAGCTATATTTTATTCTCCTTTATAAAAAGTGGCAGCAGCAACACTGCTTTGAATAAGGGCCTCTCATTAATGAAGTAAAATGCATATGTGATTATGTAGGTCCTAGATTTGGGGGAAGAGGAGGAGCATTCATTGTGTCTGCATTTATTATATTTATATTTATTTATATTATATTTATATTTAGAACCTATTTGTGCATAAGCTGTTTAACCCTTTGGAATCTAATCTAAATTTTCCATCTCTCTGTAGAGAAGTCACAGCTTTATCTCTCTATTCCAGACCCGTCTCATTCTGCTAAAAATAAAATTGTTCTGTATTCCTATCATTGCCTTGTGGTTGTCTGGCCATCAGCTTGAACTGAACAGAACTAAAACAGAGCTTTTAACCTTTCTCTCCAGGCTACCTCTCTGTCATGTCCTTTATTCACAATGGACAGCACTGGAATCCTGCTTGTTCCTTAGACCAGTAACTGAGGTATCATACTTGTCTTAGAATCATAGAATCATCATCAAGGTTGGAAAAGACCTTCAAGATCATCAAGTCCAACCATCTGCCCTACAACCCCTAATCACTAAACCATCTCCTGAAACACCACATCTACCCGTTTTTTGAACACCTCCAGGGAGTGTGCCTCCACCACCTCCCTGGGCAGCCTGTTCCAATGGCTCACCAGTCTTGTAATGCTCTCTGGACCCTCACAGTCACAGTATATCTGAATCCTGCAAGGTTGTGGTTTTATTTTATTTTAAATCATAGAAATAGCTCCTCCAATTCTGCCCACACAGCTAGAATGCTCGTCCAGAGACTCTTCATCTCACATCTTGATTACTGCAACATCCTTTTTACTGGCATTGTCAATGCATTTTGCTCTGTCCATATCCATCTAGAACATTGCTGCCTTTTCCTAGCTTGTTGCTTTAACCATATCCTTGCAGGACAAATGCAGGCAGTGGAGTTTAATTTTGTGCAGCACAGGGTTCCCTTATATCTCCTGTACACCAAATAAAATGAAGGTACCCTGTTTTGTTTAGCACTACTTGACTAGTTTCCTTCTCCTAACACACCCAGGGTAGTTTGAGTTCACTTCCTGCACCTATTTCTTCCTTCTATGTGGTGGCTTGTGGTGGTTCATCTCTTGTGCTTTTCAAGTGAGTGAGCATCCAGTGTGCTTTTCTCTCTTCTTTGTATACACAGGCAACATAGTCAAAGGGATTTCACAGAGCTGCTTCATTGTTCTGCTCAAATACCTAAATTGTCATCATCTGTACAAAAATAATATCATGTTGTTAGTGTACAATGCTGCCAGTGATCATACTGAGAAGTACTACTTCCTGAGCATCTCCCTTCATTCTGTCTGAGAGCACCTCAGCTCTTTCCTTAAACACAGATTGTTTGCTCCTTGGAGTAGGGACTATGTTTGAGATGTGCTTAATGGAGTAGAGCACCCATCTGTGACTACTATGACAAAAAAAAGAAAAAAGCAGCAATGTACTGGTTTATATGTTCCTATTTTGGTATTCTATGAGTCTGAATATGCAAAATATGCAATCTACCATCCCATGGGTGCCAAGTGTTAGGTTTGTGTCCCATCCAAACCCACCTGCTTCAGTAGTGTTTATAGAATAATGCTTCAGCATTTACACACATGAAAAATTGAACATTTTCAACATATCTACTGAAAGGAGTGTGCTTGGAACTCAAGGATACAATAGCCATGAATAATAAGGTGTGTGTATGGACAAGTGGAGAGAAATTTGGAGGGAGAGGAAAACCAGTCTCTATTAGTATGTATAATAGTTCTCTAATTTATGATTTTCAGTATCAGATACAGTAATAACAATGATGATGAATCTCAAGAAAACATTTTTTCATTAAGAAGAGGAGAAAAGAGAGATGGAAAACTTAGGTCTTTTGCCAGCATTCACTACAATCTTCAACTAATCTGATCTGGGGAAAAATCCAAAATTAATACTGTCAAACTGAGCAGCAGATGTTGAAAAAGAACTAGGCACTGCAAGAAAATTGATGTGCCAATGAAAATCAGACAGACAGGAAATTCTCACAAAATAAAACCCAGCAGGTTTCAGGGGCACAAAAAATTAGCTTAGATCATCTAACAAGTTCATTTTTGTGTAACCATATTAATGGGGTTTTTCTTTTTTTACATCTAGTATCTATATTTGTATAGTAAAAAATAATCTTCTGTATGCTATTTTAACCTTCTGCAAAACATCTTTTCTTGTTCCCTGGTGGCTCAGCCAGACTGGCTTCACCTTACTTGCAAGATTTTCTACACTGTCTTCTAACTTGTCAGCACTCACTTCTTTCAGCACCCATTGTTTGCCTTTGTATCTGGATGTAGACAAAGAGGCTTCAGTTGATTGTTTGCAAGAATATGAAATAAATTTCCATGCATCAGAGTAATGGGTTTCCATTTCCAGACCCTAAGCCAAGGAACAGCTGAATTTAGAAGCAGGCTTGTTTGCAGGGGGGGCTGCAGCATCAGTCTTTAAGAGGCTATGCACGGCATAGGCACTTTTAGGATATAGGGTTTATATTATCCCTAGATTGTTCAGACAAGAGCCCAAATATTGGAATGCTGTTTGCAGATTTGGAGATTCTTTTGCCAGCTACAGCTGCTGGGCCTCTCATTTAAGTTGTTAAAACAGATGTGATTAGGTCAAACGTTTTTGAGCCAAAAGCTTCACAAAAGTAATACTTTAAAAACTGAAAAAAAGACTAATCTTCTGTGTCTTCTAACTCATCTCATGTTTTCTCTCAGATAGCAGCTGCTGCTTTAAGCTGTACACAGCATTATTATTTTTGTTTCCCTGGTTTGACTCATTTCTTTTGGAAATAGAGCTCTTAGCTTGTTTTTGGCAGGCAGAATTCTGGCCTGACTGTGGATTTTTCTCTCAGTCACACACACTTTGCTTCCTTTGCTGTTCCAGCTTTTTAGCTGTTTCTTTCCCTGCCATACTTGCTACAAGCACTGGGGGCTTGTGCATTAGCATCAGACTATCTGTGGTCCTGTCCTGGTACCTGTGTACTGACTCTGTTAACACATTAACAAATAGAGACATGTTAAGAGATTATTTTGTTTCCAGGTATGTGAAAAATAACAAAAAATAAATTCACCCTGTTTCCATGTATGTTAGAAACGAGAGAGGAAGACTGGAGCTGTGGTTAATGTTACTGGCTTTGGACTGAAGAAATACATTTGCTGTATGTGAGCCAAGACCCTCACCAAGTGGCAGTCCCTTCAGCTGAGGTGGATTAGGATAGGGAAGCAGCGGCGTGCAGACTATTCCACTGCCAAGTTTGGGAGCTTTCCTATCCTAGTTTAACTGATCCTGTGTTTTCTTGGGATATGTGTAAGTTACAGAGGTGCAGATTTTGTATGCCTTGCCAGAGATTCAGACAGGAATCCACATAGAATTTTGCACAGGTTTCCCTTGGAGGCAGCACAATGGAAGATCATCAGTGAGGTGCAGGTAAGGACTGTGCCACTGCACCAGTAGTTGCAAGGGCATAGAGAGCTCTTCCTGCACACTCTACCTTAAGTCTGTTACATATATACTGTGCCAATAGCATCCTACTGTCTCTATTATCTGATAATTATCCAGAAGTTTCTCTTCAATGCTAGAAATTATTCCTCCATAGAGGAATGCCATTCTCTTCTCAGGCCCATCACTCCATTCCATGGAATTTAGAACAACGCTTAGAGAAAACTTAACATGAAAAGAAAGTAGAATTCACTAAAGAGAAGGTAATCCCTATGGTTAGAGCTGAAGGACTCCATCGGAGTATGGAACAAGAACAAAACTCAGACCTCACTGGGATTCAAAGAAAGGTTCACTAGAATTCTTCCCAATTCTTGTCCCTCCCTCTGGCTCTGGGTAGCAGCAGAGGCAAACAGCAGGTTTTCTTGGAAAAGCAGATATAACTCAATGTTTCTCATCAAAACAAAACAAACCCCAGGAACTGTATTTAGATTTTTATGAAGTTTAGTCGCATCTTAGTTCTACAGATGTTTAGATGTTGCAGAATTTTGGGCTCCAATCTTGAGTTTTTCATTTGGGTGAGCCTGCAACAGCAAGTGCAAGAGCTGGATGCAAAAACAAGGAAGCTTGGAGCAGCTGTAGATAGCCACAGAGGAACACTGAATGAAGTGGGTCATTCGGAAAACTCTGTGCCAGACAATCCAACTCTGAAGTTGCTGTCAAGCTCAGAGAGTGGCAGGATGAGTGGATGGTATAAAGACATTCTCTGTTCTTCATTATAGGATGCTTTCCTGAATTTACCTGGTGGAGCTGCTGCATAAGTTAGCAAATTTAGTGGGGTAGGGAGAATACTGATGGGGGAGCAGCACAGTTTTTATGTATCCAACTTGAAATATCATAACAGATCTGATTTTTCCAGTCTGAGATACAGGCCACTGAATACAGAACAGAACTGACTGAAAAAGCATATATTTTGCCTAAAGAGTTGCTTTGTGTTGAGCGTGTACTTAACTATTTTCCCAAACTGGTACTTCTCTCAGGTTTTATTAGCACTCTTAGCACCCTAAATAAGATTGAAGTAAAAAAAAGGAAGCAAAATTTCTCTGATGAATACTTCTCTTTCCCTGAAGAAGGTTATAATGGGTTTTTTTTTTCAGATCTGTAGAGGAACTGAAGTGATACATGAGTACTTAGCAATAAACATTTTTAATGGAGACCCCTATCCCCAGCTTAATTTCTGCCCTCAGTCATATTGCATTCATCAATACTAGTGATGTTCCTCGTGGTTTCATTGCACCCTGTGAACTGTTTTGCTGCTTGGAATTACAGAAACGTGCCATGTGTGTATTTTGATACTCAATTTAATAACAGGGGATCCAATACTGATTTTAATGGGAAATTGTTTGAGTATGCATGCACACATCTGTGTTTTTCTCTGCACCAGTTTCTCATGCACTGAGAAGTCATGCTCCAGTCCAGCACTTGTAACTGTTATAATACTGAAAGATTATCAGAAATGGTACAAACCATGACAATAGTGATTAGAGGAAAGTGATTAACTGACTAACAGGACTTTGCTTCACTGCAAATTTTGTTTCCCAGATGTGGCATTCAGTGTTACTTACACACATGCAATTTCTACCAAGCATTCAGTGTGAGTATTCCCAAAATTCAGTCTGTAGCACTATCTGTCAAATGATGGTATTACTTTGTTTGAATGGGTTCAGATCTTAAATCTGGCTTCTGAAGCCAGTATTTGTAGTTACTTGCAATTCCTTTTCTGAGTTGAACGCACCCATGGGCAAAAAGGCAAGTGAAACCTTAAACAGGTAAACTAAATCTGCAGGTTTGGGATGGGCTTTCTGCTGGTAATATTTACAATTGTTAAAAATTGTGTAGTTGAATTTGATTTTCAGTGAAATGTACTTCACCAACATCCAGAAAGAGACATATGCACCATTCAAACCCACTTCAAGCCACTTTTAGAGGGCTTACATGGGCCATTAGAACTGCTGGGGAGTTCAGCCCCTGGGAACAGCCTTTGCATGTAGCCTTCCACCTACACAGAACAAAGGCATTGGGCTGTGCATGAATCCTGACTTTTAGCTGACCTTTATCAAACCACGAGTAAAAACTCATTTAAAAAAATCTCCAGAAGCTATTTCAGCCCTGTATTTGAGTATTTTGAATTTTTCTCAAACCATGCTTATAACTGCAATCACAAGCCACAGCACAGAAATGTTCATGAATATGTGTACTTATTGACTACTTGTGACTCAAGAAAAAATATGCCTCTGACATTCACAGAAAATTCAGCCTAAATATTTCACAGGCTGATGAGTTGCAGTATCTAAGAAAAGGTTAGGGGTTCTTGAGTTCAGAAGTGGCCAAATTAAGGAAGAAAATTAAAGTGGCAGGTCAACTTTAACTTTTAATAGTTAATAAATTTCCAGGCAATAAACATGCCCTTTTAAAAAAAAAAAAATTGAGAGCAGATTATTCCTTGGCGTATGGAATGTAAAGGTTCTTTAAGTAATGTGTTCTTTAAGTAACTTTCCATTAAACAATGCACTTTTATTGGGACACTTTTGTATAGTCCTACGAAGTCCTGCTCACAAATACATACCAGGTCAACACACCCTTTGAGTGGGTCAGGAAAATACCACTGCCTTTCTTCTCCCACTACATGATGACATGAGAGCAGACAAGGAGCACTGTACTGAAGCAGATGATCTTTCACAGGACTATGGCATTAGATCCTCTGCTTTTCTATGAAGGTTAATAGAAACCTCCTCCTGCAGGTAACTGACTTTTTATGTAAGAGGATTTTTTGTTATTATTTAGTAACAACACTAGACATTCAAAAGCTGTATCTGTATAAATTACTACAGACTGCTCCTATAAAAAGTACTCTTTAATAGCAGTACCTTATATTTATTAAACATGTTTCCAGTTGCCAAACCTTCCTGTGACTTTTCTCAGCCATAAGCTTTCAGCAAAAAGGGCTATAGCCATAATATATGTACCTCCATCATATGGATAAAGTGTTTGTGTTCAATTTAAAATCTATTTTAAAAATTATTGCACAATGAGGGTGCATAAATCGCTGGAGTTTGTAGTATCACACAACATACACAAGATTTGTAAAAGGGTTAGATTCAATATTCATAAAATTAAAGAAAACCTCATTAAATCACAGCAGCTCTACTACTATGAAGATAAAGAATGCTGTCTTGAGCAATATTTGCAGATGCACTTTTGTACATAGACTGAGAGGATGCAATTAATGCATAGACTTTTGGATAATATATAGTACAGACTGCCTTCCATGGAAGCAAGTTCTGCTGTTTTACATGACACATATGGAGCAAGACATACACATCTTGGGGGTCCCAGGTAACACTTACTCTGTATTTGTTGCTGTTGAGTTATAGCAGCATCAGAAACTACCACTGAGAGTGGGTCAACTATGTTTGTCCATGCTGGAGAAACCATGGGCACAGGAAGGATGGTTGCAACTCAATCAGGACATGACCTGCTTGAACATGCAGCCCTGGGTCTGTGTACCCAAGGCACTCTGGTGGCTGATCAAATGACCAATATTTTACTGTAAACTGTAAAAATGAAGGAATGAAACTCTTCTCCACAACTCCTGGGAATTGCAGGAGGTCTAATATGTCATTCTTGCAAGTGAATTTATACATAGGGGAATGTCTTCAAACAATAAAGATAAGTGAGCATTAAAACTGGCTACCTGGGGATGTTGCAGGGAATGGAACATCAGAGGCTTTCAAGATCATGTTGAATAAATGACTCTTAGGTGCAGCAGATGATCCTGTGATTTGGCCTGGGGACAGGATTGGATCACTCTCAGTGTCTTTTGTAGTTTCTGTTCTGTGAGTTCTGGCCCAAGAAAGATAATGCTCAGGTACACCAATTTGCATTACACAAAAGGGAAAGAAAAGGATTTGGGCCCTTGTCTTGTAAAACGAAGCTCAAGGAAGTTAAGAGGACAACAGCATACGTAATGAGACTGATCATCAGGAGATGAAGCAAATTAGTACTGCTGTGTTTGAAACTTGAGTCAGCAGAGCAGATCGGAGAGCAGTCGCTGGTCTGCTGCCAGCAGTAAAACAGGCCCCAGTCGGGGTCAGCTTTTCTCCCCAGACCCAGAAGCATGTGGAAGAGGTTACCCCCTCCGGGAATACAAGGAATCAGAGCATCTGCGCTCCTCCATTCCATATGGCCTGGGGAAGCACTACTCAGGGCTGGAGCTGGCGCATCAGCTGCTCCCAGCAGTGCCAGGTTGGTGAGGGCGTCACCATGGCCTTTCCCTCACCTTGCCAAAGCGTCCCTGCTCTATGCTGCACTGTCACCCTTCCTTCCTTTGCCCACTGTTGCAGCAAGGTTGTGGACATTGGAGCATGTAAGGTACAGTCAGAGGAGTGCTTCTGTTTCTACTTTATCTGTGTAAATTGTGGCTGCACTGCTGGGCAGAGATGTGGTACATGATGATTTTTCAGGCAGCCCCCTGCTGCTCCAAGACAGGCCCTGGCCTGGCTTGAGTGGCCTCATCAGGCATAACTGCCTCAGGAAAGATTTCCAGGCCCTCAAATGGTGTTTGTAAGAGCTCAAAAACAGAGCTCAGGAGGTGAAATGGCCCTGCCAGGTGATACAGGCTCTGAGAGACTCAAATCTCAAAGCACTCCTCTACTGACCCATGACGTGGAGTTCAGTCAGTGCCTCCCGACGCTTGCTCCGGGCTGAGGCAGATGCTGCATTTGAAGGACACCCCCCTCTCCCAGCAGTACTCCGGGGGCGGGAAGGGCACTGCCTGTGGCCGCAGGCAGCTCCCGCTTTCCCAGCACCTCCACTGGGCCCTGGTGGTGGCTGCTCTCTCCAAGAAGGCTCTCAGGGGCCCATGGGCTCCATCAGGACAACATGGTGACCTGCACCCCCATGATGTCAGGAAAGTGTGAGGTGTCCCAGGGGTCCTGAAGTCGGTGAAGCGCCATCGTGCCCAGAGCACCGGCCTCCTCCTGGCCCCTTCTCCTCAGAGGGCTCCCTGGCACAGTGCAGGCCTGAGGTGGCACACAGGCCTCCCCTCCCTGTCACCACCAGCAAGGCTAACAGTGTCCCTCCTGATCTGGTGATGAAGGAGTGAATTGAACCTGATCTTTCTACTGCCACAGCAGCGGATCACGGGAAAACTCTCCAGGTGCTGTAGCCATGCTGTCCTGGTGGCCTGTCTCTGTGTCCCCCAGCCCTGCAGCTCAGCTGCACTCTGCAGGTGGCCTCATGCAGCAGGGACTGTGCCAGTCATGTTTACCTGCAGGGTCAGCCATCTGAGGACACTTAACAAATGAAGGGTTTTAACAGTGGAAATGGAAATTTGGGCCAAGGACACATTGTTAAAGCCAAATTTGTGGGGGTTTCCATGAATGAAGAACAGGCCAAATCTTCAGCATAACAAGCTGTGTGCGTCTGTCCCCACACTGCTTCACTGTCACTTCAGCAGCATCTGGTATGACAAGAAACTGTGTAATAAGATGTCCTTGCAGCCTGTTCACCTGCACGCTGAACATCCTTGGCATTTCACAAGGCCCAAATACCTCTGAATATTTAGGTGCTTCTACAGAGTACCTGACTTCTAGAAATTAGCTTCTGGTATCATTGGCACTACAGAAGCAGAATGGGAAAACTCAAAGCCTACACAGGTAAAATTCAAGTTATTAAGCTACTGCTTATGTTTCTAAGAATGAAGAGGAAGTGTGAATTACAACTAATTCCTCTTCTTTGCAGCTGTACCCTTGGCAATATAAGTATCTGCTGACCATCAGTATAAAGCTATCCCAGTGAGGCTGGGGTGGGATGTTTCAAGATTTCATGCAAATCAAATGAATGTAATTCTCAGAATGATGCTATTATCTCCAATCCATTCTTTGTGTTATGTACCTTTTAATTTTCCTAGCAAGTCCTTCTATTATTTAGTGTGAACTATTTTTCTTGCTATAATCTGAAACGATGGCTATCTTGTACATAATTTGTATGTGGCTTGTGTCTCCTCCTTGTTATTTCTTGGTGCCAAAGGGACTAGAGTCTCTCATGTTTGTTAATTTTTTTTTTTTATAAATCTCTCTTTTCCCCCCCACAGCACGCAATACCTATGACTGCTGTGTTGTTCCTCTCCTTTAGGTTTCTTGGTAACAAAATCAAAGTGATGGGGTTTTTTGGTGACTAGTAAGATTACAGACAGTTGAATGTTGGGATCAAATTCCTACCAGTTTCAGCTTGAATTCAGAGAACAGAATGGGCCAGAAACTGATTAGCATATGGAAAAGCTGAAATGTTTTAAAATAAGTATTTGGGGATTTTTGGTTTGGCTTTTTCTTGAAAAATGGTTACGGCTTGAAGTCTAAACAAAGCCTTATATCACTGCAAAATATTTCATATTAGGGCTAATGGAACGTTTCATAAGGACCACAAATAATTCTTCCACCCACACGCATACCCAGAATGAGGTTTCAATGTGTATGGACACTATTTTTGGGGAAAGGTGCCATACATCAAAACAGAAAAGTCAGCTGTGCTTGTAATTCCTGTTTGCCAGATGTTGTGGCTGGGGAGAGGAGGGGTCTGTTTTATGCCTCGAAGTAGTTCTTTAGTCTGCCATTGTCTAGTTGGGTATTACTCAGAGAGTGTTGGCCTTGCGTCACCTCCCTTGCACAGTGATTTCCTTCTGCCTTTCCATCTGGTTTTCCAATGCAGCATGCAGTTCTTTCCCATGGATTACTTGGTCAATGTTTTTATCAGTATAACATACTTGTATTAATGTCTGATATATTGTATAAGTCTATTAATATTATGTTGCAAAATCATAGAATCATAGGGGTTGGAAGGGACCTCAAAAGATCATCTAGTCCAACCCCCCCTGCCAGAGCAGAGTCACCTAGAGCACATCACATAGGAACGCATCCAGGCGGGTTTTGAATGTCTCCAGTGAAGGAGACTCCACAACCTCTCTGGGCAGCCTGTTCCAGTGCTCTGTCACTCTCACAGTAAAAAAGTTTTTTCTGATATTTACCTTGAACCTCCTATGCTCCAATTTACACCCATTACTCCTTGTCCTGTCACTGGTCATCACTGAGAAGAGCCTAACTCCATCTCCCTGACACTCACCCCTTACATATTTGTAAACATTGATGAGGTCAACCCTCAGCCTCCTTTTTTCCAAGCTAAAGAGACCCAGCTCCCTCAGCCTTTCCTCATAAGGGAGATGTTCCACTCCCTTAATCATCTTTGTGGCTCTGCGCTGGACTCTTCAAGCAGTTAAATATACTGTACTGGTTGTCAGTGGGTTTGTATGTTTGAAGACATTTACACTGGAGCAAAATCAGGATAAAATTAAACTAAGACTGTTAAATTAGTCAGTGTTTTAGTCATTAGGTAAAAATCCTTACTGGTGTGATGTAACTGCAATCCCTTGGAGTTCAGCTACACTACTATGATGTTAAAGTGTACTGAAGTCAGTGGAGTGATGCTGCTATGCTCTGGTGGAGGATCAGGTCTGCTTTTTGCCATCATTTGCTCTGCTGAGCTGAGTAAATGTGGCAATTTCTTGGATTGTCAGTGAGAAGGTCACTTTTACTCCTCAATTCCTCCTCATCCAGTCATTCAATTATCCAGTTCCAACTTTCAAACTTTTTCTCTTAGTTTTGACTCTATGGCCAATAAAGGGAAAATAAAAGGTCACCCCAGTACATGTAAAATGTGTACAAAGGCACCACTGCTCTTTCTGCTGACAGCAGCAAACAAGGGATGCTGCTGCTGCCTTTGACTTCCTAGTTGGGATGCCTTGCATAGTCCAATAAAGAGCTTTCTTCAGATCAAGATATAACTTACAGACCAAAGACCAAACCTCATGTCTCTACATGGAGAGCCACATTGTCTCTCCAAGGCTCCCTATATGCGATTCAGATGGCTAAATATAGTTTTCCAGTGGTGTTTTATGAGCCCTAGATGGAGTTTGGCCTCCAACTCTCATCCCAGAAATGTGTGGATTTCCCCTGGGTCTAGTGCCATATCTGCTAGCAACATCCAGATGTTTTGAATACTCCAGGACATTTAAAAGACACTTCTGTTTTGGTGTTGTTGTTGGTGTGTTTGTTTTGTTTAGTTTTTTGTTTTTTTGATGGGTCTTTTGTCCTTTACTATTATGTCTTACCTTGTTGCAGGTTTTGGTACAATGTCCTCTCATCTGTCTGTAATATTCCTATCATCTTCATAGGTGCCTGCAATCTTTCTTGCCCCGACTTTGAAGCCCGTGTGCTCTGCAGCTGTTCCACTGCATTTTCCCTCCCTCCCTTTGCATTCTGTGCAGAAGTACATTCTGTGCAGAGTTGCAGGATGCTTTGCAATCTACATCTGGCTAGCACGGAAGAGGAGCACAGGGTTAATCCT
This sequence comes from Hemiprocne comata, assembly GCA_020745705.1. NCBI lineage: Eukaryota > Metazoa > Chordata > Aves > Apodiformes > Apodidae > Hemiprocne > Hemiprocne comata. Next base: position 10,165,257 of record CM036596.1, read on the forward strand.
TTTCTTCCACTCCTTGTTGAGCAATTAGACCACTAAAAAAGATCTTGTTTACATGTAGTGGAAGAGGCTGTCATTTACCAAGTCTGGTAATAAATTTATATCCATCAGAAGGTAGGCAGAGGCAAGTCTGGAGTTTTAGCAGTGGCTAATTTGTAGCCTCATTCTTGGGATGGGAACAGAATTAAAAAGTTCCCAATACTGAAGCAATTTATTTAAAACCCTAGTCCCAAAAAATGAACACTTGCTTAAAAAGCTGTATAAAAGTGAAATTGCTCACTATAGGATCAGTCATATATATAATTGGAATAATTAACAGAACAGATACAATTTACCCAGCATGCCTGTGTGTGGGCTGTGCCTTTAAATTTGGCAAAGATAAGCAGCTGTAGTTCCCAAAGTGCTGTTAACAAAGCTGGTGTCAGTACTGCTGCTCATTTTGGTAAGACTTTTTAGCTCTTGCTGTAAAATTTTCTATGTTTGAGGCCAAAGTTGGTTCCTTTTCACCTAGTATTCCTGTAAAGACTTGGCATACCAGGTAGCAAGTAATGAACGAGTTACAATTATCTGTGTACTATTTACTTTACTATTTATTTATTTATAAATAGTGGTGTTTTGTTCTTGTGATTTTAGAGTTTCATCTTTTAAAGCAGTTTTCTTTAGAATTATTATTTTTAATATCTTCTAACAAATGCTGACTTTATATTGTGTATTTTAATCCTGTGCTCTTTCTGTAGAGGATCTCAAATTGCTCTGTGGATTAGAAAGTAGATTTAGTGTCTGATTTGAAGCAGCAGCTTATTGAACACTGGGACAAAACAGTAATGACTAAAGGTTGTTATCAGTTGATTGTTACTGAGTGGTTTAAGTGAAATTAGGATTTTGGACTATCAGTAATTTTATTTTTTTAATTTTTTTATCCTTGCTGTCCTTTGCTAGTGAGGTGTTCAATACACCACAGAAAATTAACCTCTTAGGTCAGGTGTGAGGTATATTGGCAAGATGTAGGAGTGCAGGTAGGAGCTATGTTATTGTTGCTTGTATTTTATCTGTTGTTTCTGTGCCTAAAGTCCATTAGCAACCTCAAAGTATCGCTCCCAAGGACTACATTAACATAAGGTATTCACAAACTGAAGAAACTCTGGTCATGCAGGGTCAATGCATCCAGGAAGCCTTGTCAATGGGGATACGTAAATGAGGAAGCAACCAGAAGAACAAGAAGCACAGCTGATTTGAGTTTAATTCAAAGCACCACTAAAAAAGGGGAGGGTACATAGTTATCGAAGGGAAAAGAACAAAACTGTTGAAAAGTAATGGCTGTACAGGTGCAAGCTGCTGTGAAACAACACAGATTAACAAAAAAATGCTCTTTTTTGTTGTTTGTTTACATAGTTTATTGGTTTTATAATTAATTGCACAGAAATGCAAGGGAGAAAACAACAGAAAAGACCTGCAGTGAAATACTGTGGAGACTTACAATGTAGTGGTATTGCACAAGTGCTCGAATGTATCGTCCCATTTTGGTTGGAGGTTCATGGGTACAACCTGGTTTATCTCTTTCCATCTCAAACCAGTGGCTTTGAGTCTGCAGAGTATAAAAACAACCATGCATTTTGCCTGAGTGCACTTGCAATCCATTTCATAAAATAAAAAAAAAATCCAACCCTCACAGCCATGGGAATACTCAACAGTCTCATTCATTCACAGAAGTCTCCAGTGGGACATAATTTTCTTTTATCTTCTCTCAAATAGCCTATAGAATCATATGCATTTTGCGCTGGTTTGGTATTGAGTGTTATCTATTAACATTTTGGCCAAGTTTTGGTCTCATGAGCAATTCATCTTTTGCTGTACCTTTCTGCCCTTGTGATTAATGAAGGTTACCAGCCTATGATTGTTAAGTGCCCTGGGTTCTTTCCCTTACCTAATCCTGTTCAAGTGTACTTTGGTCTCATTTTTTTTAGTCTTTCCTCTGAGCTAATAATTCTTCTCACAAGTGCTGAGTAATGTCTCCATGTTACATATTGTCATGCCAATGACCATGGGGAAGCTACAAAGCTCACGATTGCTGTTGCACCCTGTGTTTGTTGTCAGGAATTCTGATGACACAAAGTGTTTGGGGTCAAAGGAGCTACAGCTTTTAGTTTCTATTAACAGGGATTCTACTAGCTTTTCTGATTTATTGACTTTTATGATCAGTTTGACAAATGAAGACATACTGGAACCATACAAGAAATAATATTGTCAGTTTCATCATGAACCTTTGCTAGTCTTAGGGTGTTGTATAGTAGTCTTTTGTTCAGCTATTCCCCAGTTTCCACAGGACAAAATAATTTGTGTTATAAGAGTAACCTCCTTAGGCTCTTTTTTTAATGGACTATGAGAAGTATATTTTCCTAACTTTCACAGCTTAGAATTTTCAAAGGATTAGTCAAAATAAAAAATAGACTATGCCTGTATAAAATAACATCTACAATGAGTACTTCCTAGCCTGTAAAGAATGGTGGTGATGTGGGGCTTTTTTATTTAAGTCCAGGGGTGTTTTTTAGGGCTTTTTGACTGTGTGTGGGTACCTGGGTTTTTTTTTGTCTCCCTTTGATAGTGTTCCCTGATACCTCAATCCAAATAGATCTGTTGCTGTGTAAGAGATTTCCCTGAGATTGTTGTGTAGGTTTTTCCCCTTCCAGAATGAAATATCAAGCTGGGGTTAAACTGTGAAAACAGTGAGTAAGCACAATAGGATAGATTTCAGCTAGGGCCTATTGCTTAAATGGTAGGAGACACATGTCTGGCTTGTACTTGTCTGGAGTGAGCTTGTGCATCTTCCTTAAAATGGATGAAGCTACATTGATTTGTGCTTATTGAGAACTGCACCTGTACCTTAGCAGCCTCAGCAGTCCTGAGGAGTCAGACTGTCTTCTCTGAATCAGCTGCAGAGTGAGGAGGAGTTCATCTTGATATCATTAGTTGCCAGTGTCACTTTGCAGAGTACCAAAATGAAAGGGAGTGATCCAGTGACCATTGCATACATTGAGATGATGCTGTGCTTTTGTTTTTCGTTCCTCATTTTTGTATCAGCACAAAACATGTAAACACCCACACATGCTCACGCACACACATGCAGTGTATGCCTCCTTTATCAAGCTGTGGGAAAATGACTCAATTATGGTTTAAAAGTAGATGGAAATGCATGCATCCACAAATGCATCTGGTAGGAAGATGGGAGAGGCAGCCTTTTCATTTTATAAGTAAAATTTATCTCTCGCTTTTTTAACATTTTAGAGAAAAATAAAAAATAATGTCATGCCACTGTGTGAGATGATGTTCAGAGAGCATAGACTGTTCTAATGGCTCATTTCACTAATAAAAGACAACAGGGAACTAAAAGGTGCAGTGCAGGAAACAGGGAAACACATTCCTTTCCCCAGAGGGTGTACTTAGCTTTGTGCCTTTGATCACTTGAGAAGTATCATTAGAGTGCAAAATGGCAGGCACTAGGGAACATTATGGCAATTATAATGTGATAGTTTTAAAAAAAAAAATCTAAAGAAGTTTGAACTTCTTTGGGAGTTTTCTTGCAGGAAGGATTGATCACAACTGAAGGGTGAGATGCTCTAATAGATAAAATACAGAAGCTCCAGTGGGACCATTTTTCAGATATTGACTCCCAAGTTAGCTCTGGTACAGAACAGTCTGTACAGAACAGTCTGTATTTACAAGTTCAAGAAATCTAATATGTGTACACACTTTACTTGCTATTTGTACTGCAGCAGGACCTGCAAGTCCTTGTTACTCAGCTAGATCCCACTGTGCTAGAAACTGTACAAACGTGAAACAAAAAAAAAAAACTCAAAAATAGACCGTGGAACAAGAAAAGGCCGAGAAAGCCTTTAGAAAATGAGGCTGAAACATGGTTGTTGGCACTTAGACAATCAAAGTATTTGTCTAATACCTTGCAAATCGCTGTACAAGCATTGTTGTAGCTTATTATGGCATGCTGTTATGGAGTGGGTTTGTAATTTTATTTCTTCGTCTTTAAAGCAGGGAGGCATTTAAATAGCAATGTTTCCTAAAGTTTTCTAGTAGCATCTTGGCAATACAGAGACAGACGTTGCTTTGCTGTCAGCTTGAAGAAGCCACCTCTTCAGTCAGAGGAATGGCTGTTGGTTGGGGCAGCAGGCCAGGTGATTTAACATTCATACACATTTATGTTGTGTCCAAAGCCTTGGACATAAGGCTGACAGAAAAGACAATTTCCACTTTCCTGTTCCCTAGGAACCAGGGGTATATGTGTTTGTAAGTGTGAATAGAAACATGAGCTAGAGATTTCCACACAGCTTCAAGCTTTAACTTCAGTATTCTGAAAACATATTGTATGGTGTTAAGTAAAAAGGCGAGGTCACTAATAGAGCAAAACAAAAGGCTTTAATGGAAAACAAGATGGCTGCAAACTCAGTGCCTTGTGCTTTATGTATAAACTGTCTAGATAAAACTGGTGCAAGTACCTAACTAATGCAGTGGTTTGTGTCACCTGTATTGTCCTTGTCTGTACTGCGTGAAACCCAATAATGAGCGCAGCTTTTAAATATGCCTTTTACTGCCTTGTCACAAGCTGTATCAATTGTGCTCACATGCAATATCCTTAACATAAAATACAGCAGGAAAAAAGAGAAGAATAACCTTATCTATGGTGGGGGGGAGAGTAGGGGGGTGTGTTTGTGAAAATTCCAGTTGGACGCATATGGAACAAATCTTTTTGTAATGTAGCAAAAGAAAGTATTTCAAACAAGCTGTCTTATGATCATCATCAACCAAAACAGGCTGCCCACACAGCCTTGGCATTTCAATTTTCTGCTCATTTTCTTCATATCGGATGCATTGCTTGTTTTCCTTAGTTCATAGATGTTTCACTGTGATAGAGTTTGGAGAGCAGCAAGCACAGTCCATTTTCAGAAATAGCTGCTATAATGAAAAAGGAAAATGAAATAAAATGATCCAGTTGCCCCAGACTCTGCAAATTATTCCATCAAATCTGAGTTAGAATTGTTTCTTCTTTTACTGGTCCTCCACCCTACCGCTTTCTTTTTGCAGCCACTTAAACATTTTGGGGTTGGTGGCATATATAGCTACATAACACTTATCTCCTGGCTTACTTTATCTGCTTGAGAAGATTTCCTGCTGTAGAAACAGTTGGCATTTCATAGGGAAGAGCTGAAATGTCTTTGAGTTTGTTTGTCTGGCTGAAAGGCCAAAGGGGTATGTAGTCTTTTTGTGCTGACACCAATGACTATTTCCACTTTCGTGTTTTTCTTCACACTTCTAAATGGCAAGTGCATGCACTTGGTTGGTATATAATACATTTTAAAGGGGCATGTTTCACTGAAGTAGAGAAGAGATGATTAGTTATGGAGATATCACACACATAATCACCTGATAGAGAAGCAGACCACTGTGTTTTCCAAAGCAACTGGCTTTCCAAACCTCAATTGTAATAGCAAGTCACTTGTTTCTACTGGCTTTGCTTCTGTTTTCTGTAAATGGGATAGAATCATAGAATGGTTTGGGTTGGAAGGAACCTTAAATATCATCTAGTTCCAACCTCCCTGCATGGACAGGGACACCTCCCACTAGACCAGGTTGCTCAGACCCCATCCAACCTGCCCTTGAACACTTCCAGGGATGGGACATCCACAACTTCCCTGGGCAACCTGTTCCAGTGTCTCACCACCCTCACGCTAAATAATTTCCTCCTAATGTCTAACCTAAATCTCCTCTCTTCCAGTTTTGATCCATTACCTCTTGTCCTCTCACTACAATCCCTTGTAAAATGTCCCTCCCCAGCTTTCCCTTTCTTTGCTTTTGGCAGTGGGAACCGACGTGTGGCCTAGGGTGTGAGTGCCTTATTCATTTATTCAAGCATTTATTCCCATTGCCCACTACTTTTGGATGTTTGTGTTTAACACTTGAACTGGCTGACATCCACAGAGGTCTTTAAACAATGAGCTTCTATTTTGGTGTCTAACTTACCATATATCTCAATGGGGAATTAATTGCCTCTATATCTTTACGGGCCTTGTACTAAATGATTTGCCCAAAGAGACACAGGAAAATACACTGAGCTATTTCTCCAAGTTATTATCTCGTAACTGAAGGACTGGATCAGGCTTCATCACTCACAGTATTGCAATAAGTCTTAATTCATTAATGTTTTTGAAAGATCTTGTAAACCTCTTAGAAGCAGAGCTTTGCAAGTGCAAAAATGCTATTTTATTCATGAACTTCTGAAATCTTTCATACTTTGAATTTTTTTTTTAAAAGAGAGACAATATAATAGAAGACAAAGTTGGACATTAACAATCTCAGGATTTCAATGTAATTAGGGAAAGGAAAGAAATAGTAGTAAAATACAGAATCTTTCATGTGACAGAGGGTAACAGTAAAACTAGACTGAATCAAAAAGGTAAAGCCATGCTGCAGTGTTGCCCATACAACAGTCCAGGTTATTTTAATTTGAAGTATTTTCCTGTGAATTCACTTTTCCCTACCAGATTTTTACAGCATGAGACGCAAGGCCAATGCAGTGTGATAGTTTCCTTTGATCCAGAAAACATAACCTTTGCCATTTGCAACTTCTACATTGGAATAATTGAAAGAAAAAGGAATAGAAGGTTGGGACTGCTGTTCTTTTGGAGTACCAGAAGAGGGCAAAATAAGGGACACTGTGGGAAAAGCTTGCAAAACCAGAGTTTAAAGGAAAACAGGAACCAATAATGAACATGCCCACAATCTTTGGAAGGTGGAGAGGACATAATCCTAAATCTTGGGAAAGATCTTTTTTCTTGGCATTTCCTACTCTTATATAGTTTGCCATAACCTGCACTCTGAAAACAGTTTCAGTCTCAAAATACCAAACTCCAGGATGCCTTCTATAACACAGAAGGAGACCATCACAGCAGTACCAGCCCAGCATATAGTGAGCTGATGCCCCTCCTGAGCCATGGCAGGCTACGATATGAAAAATCTGTAGGAAAAAATACTAAATCCAATTGACACTACCTTGATTCTTTGAAGATGTTCTTGCTTTAAACGTAATGGGCTATTTTTCAGTCTGTGGAACTGTGTGATACAAACTGCTGCAGATTCTCATCTGGAGTGCATCAACACTGATTTCATGCGGAATACTCCATTGCAGTAACTGCAAATAGGGACTTTGCTGTGCAGAGATGAAATTGTGGGATCAAGTTCAACCCTGGAGTAATATTTTCCAATCCTTTACATTTTGGGAGCCATCAAAAGAGAGTGAACAGTCATAGAGAGAAAAGCCAATTATAAAAATGGGTTTCAGGTAGGAATGCCTCCACCTCATACTCTAGCATTCTCTCATTCCTATCTATAAGTCTCAGGAAAACTGAGTTACTTCAAGGTCACTTCAGCACATGTAATATACAGACTCCAGTTTAAATGCTGGATGACAATTTCAGACAGATTGGAGAATGTACCAATTGTGCCAATTGTGCCTTGTCCTTTTCCAAGTTTGGTGTTATTGAAAACAGTTGAGGTTCATTTATTAAAGCTTTGAAATAGATCACATTGTGGTTTCCTTCCAAAGTTCTAGCACCTGCCTGGAGTGAGCTTCATGCCCACACTTGCCTCTTGAGTTCACTTACGCCAACAAAGTCAAACTTATTGTCAGCGTCATCATAAAATAAAAAGTAGTGGCAGCACTCTTTCACTATACTTTGGGATTTAGATTTGGATGTCTATAACTCCCTGCATCCCTAATCATAGAAATAAAAAGTCCCTGATATTGCATGTGAGTTATGTCTGCTTTGACTAATAGCCATAATGGCAGAAAATTTTGACTGTGAAACGAGGTGCTTGTGGTGGGAGCTCAGCCAAAATACCAAATCGAGCGGGAGGTCTGAGCACAGTGTAAACTGGTGTTCCATATGCTCGAGAGACTTTTGGAATCAGCCCAGCCTGCATATGCTTCTGTTGGCAAGCTCTCAAGTAGAAAGGAAGATATTGTCCTCACCCTACCTAACATACCTCCCACTCATTTGAAATGCTCATTTACAAATGGAGAGCATGCAAATCCGAGAATGATAATGGCACAAACCCAACCTTGCTACAGCTGGATAGGAGAAAAAAAGTATTAAAAACATTTAATAGATTTTAAATCAGAAAAGGTATTAATGGAAGACATGGGTAAAAAAGCATCTTAGATGTTCTCCTATTCATGATCTGTGGAGTAGCAGAATGACTTTTGCTATTGTTCTAAGGTGCACAGACTTCACTTGCCACTCCATGGAATTTAAATGAATATCCTCTATTTCTGTTGAAAAGAACATCAGAATATGTAATTTACTAAAAAATATATAAATCTCTGTCTTAAAGACAGTGAATTTTTTGAGAAAAACTTTAGTACAGAGCCTCATTAACATATGAAGAGAACTTCAACAGGGGACAATTCCAATTACAGAAGGACTTAACTGTTATTGCAGGATTAGTGAAACCTGAATGTTTGATATATCTTAAACTCATGTGACCCACCACATCAGTTTCCTGTAATCACAGGAAACCACATCACAGTAACTCAGCTATTTATCATTGCAGCTCTCCTATGAAATGCAGTTATCACCATAGCCTAAGTGGTCACGTAAGGCACGAAAAAGATCAAGGGAGAGAGAGGTCTGTAAATCTGATGAGTTTCCTCTAGATTTGGTTAGTGTGGGGAATACAGTGATCCTCTAGTCACCCTGTAAACACACTGGCCTTACTGATATGAATAGTTGTGCTGGAAGAGTGATTCAGAGTAATAACATTAGATGTGTAAAATGTTTATGCCATTGGGCATGGAGGGTAATGCATTGTGTAAACTATCTTCAATAACACTTGAATTTTCTTTCATCAACTGGAGTGAATTGACCAAAGCTGCATTTACTTGAAACAACGAAAACATAGTTGTTTAACTGTTTTTGTGGAAAAAAACAGTCAGTTCCTTTTTCTGTAAAGTATCTTTTTATCCCCCCTCATCATTGGATTGGAATAAAAAAAAAAGTTGGTGTAATTAAAATGGCTCTGAGAAAGCAGAGAGCTATTTCTGTGAGTTTACTGCAATCAGCAGTGAATCTGGCTTTGAACCATCTCTGGTACAATTGCTGTCTCTTAGTTTGGACTTTTTTTTTCTTTTATTCATACCTCTAACATTTAGGAGGTGGAGGAATCTTGGGTTCTTGAGACTGGCCTCTTATTCATAAGATGGGAGTGTGTGTATATATATGCATATGAATGCATGCACATTCACACAGAGACACAGATACATAAAGTTCTCCTACTCACCACTGTCTCTTCCTTTTTTTATACTTTGCCCTTGTTTATCCTTTTCTTCAGAAAAACAAAAATGAAACCATGTGGAGCTTCAGAGCTCTTCCCTTCCACTCAAAAGCAGGTGGCTTTGGCCTGCTGTTCCTCCTCCTACCCACTGCCTGAGTCTTCCCTTTCTGGGAGTGAGATGCACAAACATATGTCACACAAAAGTGGCATAAATACCATATGCAAACAGAGTCTTCTGTGTCGGTGGCAAGTACAAAACCCAGCTTTTGGCACCAAAATACACCACCCCAGTCCTTTGGGAAATTCTAAGGAAGAAAATTGCACCAGGTGAGGGTAGCATCCAATAAATGCAGTTCAGTCAGTTTTGCATCCTGAGTAGGGCTGAGGGACTCCTGTGGAGTTTGGGGGTTTTCAAACTTCCTGAACCAATGCTGTGAATTTCACAGGGTCTGCAAAACCAGTTCAAATCCATGCTACATTTTTCTTCCCTTTCACTCAACTTGTAAATCCTTGTGGTTTCCAAGGACAATTCAATGTAAAAGGAAAAACAATAGCTAACCAGAGAGCTTCATTCAGTTGGGATGGAATGGCAAACCAGAGAAGAAAAAAAAAAAAAAAAGGCTGGCAGAAGTTTATGGCCTGTGTATACATGGGATTTATACTGACAAGCAGACTTATCCCTGCTGGCATGAATCCCAGAAACCACAGTGGCTGGCATGTCTGCCCAGAAATGGATTGCACCAATAGTGTGAAATGCCTGTTCCCCCATCTCCTGGGGAGAGCTCAAAACATGATAACTGCTGAGTAACGGGATTTGGCTGAAGAAATTAAAAATTACGCCCTCCCAAGGAAGAGGAATGGGGCATATTTACAGTAGCAGATTCAAGCTGTTTAATCTTTTTCTTAATGTGAGAGTTTTCTTCACTCTTCCTTGCTGTCTTTCTACACACTCTATCAGCAATTTTCATTCTACCTGCTCATTGCTAATGTGTTTTCATGCTCCCAGCTCTCTTCTTGGGCACCCTAAGTTTTCGTTGCTCCTAACCATGACAACAACAGCCCTGCTGGACGTTAGCTTTGCACCCCACAACATCAGCAGGTTTAAAATGGATCAACATTGTTGGGATTGGAAAACTATCGTGAGACTTCAGGGTATTTTTTTTCTTTAAAGCTTTATAGCTTTAAATTCCTTATTGATTTCTCAGCATGTTATATTAAACAAACAAACAAAAAACCCACAAAGAAAATCCACCTCCCACCCCTGTACTAAACACTGCAATGGTTGCTAACATTTTTTGTTATCCTCTTTTCAGTGAAATTAGGAAAAAAAATCACGTTAGAAGTAAAAATGTGAAAATAATTTTAGTAAGAATATTAAAGTTAGAAGTGAATTGTGCCTTCAATTAATATAATGTAAGCACTTGTACTAAAAAAGAGTATTGGGCAACCTCTCCAGTACATGAAGTCCTAGATTTACTCTCCTCAGTTGAAACACCTGCTTCTTGCACTGCTGACCTGTAATGTTGGATTTACCAGACATGTGGGTTTAGGAGTAAGAGAAGTGCTATCATACTGCACTGTGGCTGAGGCTCTCCCTTTGGGTGGACCCCTAAACTGAGCAAGATCTATTTGAAAGCTGTGTTCCATGGGCAAGAAGGCAGCACTGTCTTTGCACCTAGGTATGATTTTTCTCAATCTCTAATTTTGTCACTGTGAAAGTGCAGTAACTAGATTAGCTCCTTATCAGAGCTGAAGTTTGCAGTTCCAGCAATCTGCTCAGGTGTCTAGTTAGGAACTTCAATGATTTTAGCAAAAGAGAAAGTTCAATAGCAGGCTCTTGCAACTAATTTTTCTTTCTCCTTTTCTTCATACTCCTCCCTCTGCCAATGATAAAAGTTTTCAAGTACTTTTTCATTAAATAACGATGTTCTATTTAGACTGAAGAAAAATAGTGGGAGGTCTCTTGTCTTGGCTAGATTTTCAATACTCAGTGATATTTCCAAAGTTCAGCAGATAAGAAGGCAGAATTAATTGTTCCAGAATTTGGACAGCTTGGGAATCTCCTGCTGCCCTCTGTCAAGGCACTGCACTGTGTGTTCTATCTTTCTTGCTGCCTTCTGTTTCAGACCTATCACAGCTGCCTGCCTGCTCACTCCTCTGCCACCATGTGAAGCAACTAAGAGTTAAATATTGCATGGGTGACAATCATCTTTATTACAAGCTTCCAAGTCAGAGCACAGATTACATGTATTTGTAGGATATTAAGAAAAGATCTCAGAATTGAGGTAGACTATAAAGAGTAAGTCAGTCTCATTTCAAATGCATAAAGAGACCTTGCTAATCAAGGGGTGGTCCATAAAATGAAAGATGCTACATGGAATTAAAAAAAAAAAAAACAAAACAAAACCAAAAAAACTACAAAAAAAAACCCACACAAAAAAACAAAAAAAATAACCCCAAACAAACCAACCAACCTGTGAACACTATCTAGGCTGTGATCCAGATTTGGTTCCTTTCACATGGTGCATACATACAGGCTTTTTGGCAGCATTATGACTGTGAATCTTAAATCTGTGATCCAGTCCTATGTCCTTGGAAAAAGCTGGTGTTTTGTTTATTCTCACGTGTTTGCTCCCTTGGTACTCTTTCTCTTACCCATCGCTAAGAGAAAAAAAATGATTTATTTGTGAGCTGTGCATGGTGAAGTGAAAGTAATTTGCACGCAGGAAATGTCTGAGAAGCAGGTATTTTCAGAAGAGGTAAAACACTTCCATCTGCCAGTTGAAGCCATTCTTGATTCCATTTTAGGTGATAAAGGTGACCTTAAAGCATCTTGAGAGATGCCTTCTTCCTCAAAATACTTATTTTTCTTACAAGTTTTTACAGAAAGGCTTGGGTAAAGGAATTACAGAAAGCTCTACTATTTCTACGTTGCTATTTTTTCATCCCTTTATCATTATAGGTTTTGATTATTTTTACCCCTAACTGATCTACATCTTGAAGGGTTTTTTCACCATTTTCCTCATCTTCTTAAATGATGTGCTGTGGTTGATAACTGCTTTAGTCACCTGTGCATTCTTTTGCCTGACTTGGATGACTCTGGCTCTTCAAATTTCTAATGTGATTGCGAGTTCAATTTGCTTCCAAGGACCACTGTTCATGAAGTTCCTATTCTGGTGAATTTTGAAGTAAGCGAAGTAATTCAAATCTAGTAAACAAATAAACAAAAGGTCAATTTCTGTATTTAATAATTTTTCCTATGAGAAATTATTTCTGGTTGTGTGGAGATGAATGACAACCTCCGTAAAACTTTAGTTCTCTGAAAGGTAACTTCTCCAAAAGTAATGATTTAGATGATAATTTTGGTGGGATTGACCTTTTTCTCTTTAGTAATGTAGTCAGGGGGATATCTGGAAGAACTTGGCATGCTATCTGGATGTTCCAAAGCTGCTGAGTTTCACTTAGGGCTGTGAAAATACCAGAGAAAACAGCTTCTTTCTACCCTAAGGTTTCATCACATACTGAGATGCTCTTCTGCCCTTTTTGCTTGAGTTATGGCTTTAAAAAAAATGCATTTTTCTTGATTGTGCTCTCACTAGTTCCAAATTTATTCTATCATGTACCTCATTCCAACCATCAAGGTCTAAGTAAGGTATGCTGGTGAACTCAGATTTGGAAATTGTGAGACTCAAGAGGGAAAACTGCTGTGTAGAGCTGAGGTGGGCATTCCTGAGTGGTAGGCTGTTGGTCTGTAACCACTGTGCAGGTGTCGAGGAATGCAAACTGACAAACCACTGAGAAACTGGAGTCTTGTTTTTGTTTGGGGCATTATTTTTCTTCCTCCCTTCTTATGATTTCTCCTGATCACCAGTTTGGTGGGAACAGTAACATTTCTCTAACAGGCCTGGTTTTCTGGTTTTTTTATGTAACTACAGGTTATTGCATGTCCCAGTCATTGTGAAGCTGGTAGTGTACAATTATTACACAAGTTCAGCTGTGCATGCCTTGTTCTATTTGACCTTAGTTTTGATGCAGTTTGCACTATGAATGTTTACCCTTACTACGAATGACAGAGCAAAATCTTTGCTGTTTTGCTGTTGAATCTCTAGTCTTCTGTTTCTGGACCTAAACCATTTTGACTCCTGGGTTAGAATCCAGACTGTTTAATGTTCACGCTACTTATCTTAATAGCAGCCTTCCTAGGAGATGAACTTATTTCTCCTTAAACATATGGATCAGTTTACCTTTGTCAGTGTAGGATTACATAATGTCTGCTTTCTTAAGAACATTAGTCCCAATTTTCTATCATATTTATTACACTTACTGTGACTAAGAAATGACAAGAATAAAATCTTATTGAAGCACAAAAATACAGAGTTGTGGATGGTCCTTGCCCCAGTAACATTCTTTTCTGTGTGTGCTGTATGGCTTATTCATTGCTCAGTATCAGCACTGAAAGGCATTCTTGAAAGGGGAAAGATTGCCACCTATATTGACTCTACTAGGCTATATTTTCGTAGGAAAATGTCTTCCTCTTATCAGGCTTGCATAGTTTAGTTGCCCATATTAATTAGTTCTTCCTGTATTCCACACACTTTGGATAGGGTAGGATTAAGGAATAATTGTTTCTCTGTTGCTTCAAAGGATTCTGTATTTAAACTCAGTGTAATTCTTTTGTGGTAGGATTTATACATCTGCCTCATCAGCATCAGTTCTTTTAGGTCTCTGTGAATGGTTCAGCAAATGTTAGGGAGCTGTGGGTTGTTTTCTTTGTATTTACCAATAGGTACCCTAACTGGCTCCAGCAATTCTTTCACTTTGGTGGGTAACACTTTGCCATCCAAGATTCCTGAGGGAAACTATGCAGTAGAGGATTGATTGGGCAGGGGCAGTCTGTTACCTTTTCAGTGATGAGTCAGAGATACTTTTCCAACAGATCTAATGTACTTTCAAATTTGTTTGCTTTTTAATACTGTTTAATGTAATTTCTTCTTTTCCCTTGTTCTTACACAATTATGTTTCTACATCCATATTGTTTTATTGGTGCTGTCTCTTTTGCTTTTGAAAAACTTTTTAGCCCTTTGTGTGCCTGAAAGAAAACAGATGGTGCATCTATTCCAATTCATATAAATTGTATTTGGACCCCAGTATGTATAATGTTTGAAAACTTCTGAAATTTAGAAACCAATACGTTTAGTTTGAACACACTGCACACATAAAACAAAAGGCATATTTAGTGCTTCCTCTTGCTTTGTTGAAGTCAGTGGCAGTTTTACTATTGATGTCAAGAGGAGCAAGAATTTAAATGCAGTAATTCTGGGTAGAGATTGTGATAGAATATACAACAGATGACAGGACTGCCATGGAATCATTACTCAGCTTAGCTTTCCAGTGAGAAAATACCTCAGAAAGGCTGTTGCAAGTCTGAAATAATTGTGACTTTTGTTTTTTTGTGTTGTGTGTTGTTTGGTTTTTTTTCTGTAAAGATCCTTGTGATTAAGCCAGGTCTATCAGTGCATTATTGCATCTCCCAGCACCACTGAGCAAATAGCCTGACACAGCACAGCTCCCTTCTGACCTCCCAGCAACAGCTGATTGACTTGGCAAAGATTTTTCATTTCAGAAGCATTTGCAATTTCCTGAAATGACTCCAAAGAATCACATCATCTTATTTTGTATTCACGTTTGCTTGCATCAGTTATTTTGGAGGTAGAGGAGGGGATGAAATTTTTTCATATAAGTAAGTTGGATGCATTTCATAACAAGCAATGTTCTGATCCCAGCACTATTGTCTCTCTACCGACCTATATTGAAATAAGATTTCATTGTGCTAGGATATCACAGGTTACCCAGAATCCCACCCATTTTATTTGTTTTGCTATGAAGAAGCATCATTATAACACACTTTATGTCTATTATGAAGAAATAGCACACCTGAGAAAAAGGCTGAAGATGTGAATGTTTGGAAGACAAACGATTGCAGGTATTACAATGAGTTGTCCACCCACAGGCTCAGCAGATTCTTTAGCTAGGAAATTGAGTATTTCTGGTACATAATCTACAGATAATTTGGTTGGTCAGCTTCATTAGAAACTTATTCAAAAAAGAAATACAGTAAAAAGACTTTGAGCCCCAGCCTGTTATAATCTACAAATGACCTTAGAATTTCCCAAATCATGACCAATATGGTATACTTTCTTCATCTTTTTCCAGGGAATAGATTGTACAAGACCATGAAAAACACTTTATTACCTGTAGTGGGTTTGGGCACTGAGGTTTCTGGTTCATGTCACAGCTGTCTCTTTCTAAGTGAAAGCTTCCACAGAGAAATCTGAAGCACAAGTAAATGCATGTGTGATTCTTTTTTTCCTTGTAGGGCAAACTCTGCTCTGTTCATCTCCTGCTCTGTTGATTCTAATTATTTTTAAAGTTGTGGTTTTCTCCCATACCATGGCTACAATCTCAAACGTTGGTCAATTTGATTAAGTTACATTGAAAGAAAACCCAACATAGGATGTTTCAGGGGTATGAGACTCAAATAGAAGTTAATTGCTCCTTCTACCTCAGACAGTGATTTTTTGTTTTCCCTTCCAAAAGCAGTTCCCCAAAGGTAATCCTGGGAGAATCTGGCTAGCTTGCATACACTGGATGGAAAAGAACATGAGAAAGCATGACTGGGAAAGGATGTTTTTTCTTATTCTTAATTACTCTTAAAATTGAAGCATCCTTGGGATGTTTTCTCCCATTGATCGCTGCAGACAGTGAACCTTTTTTCTGATCTACTTACCTTTCTTTGGGTGACAAGTGACCTGTCAATTTAAAGGTGCATTTTCTAGCTAGATGGACCTGTCATCTGACTAGAACATCTTGTGTTGGGTCTGGCCTTTTGACCTGAATTTCTGAGCTGAAATAATAGATATGTCATAGCTATGACATATGACTCCATTTCTGTAGATGTGTGTGCTGCTGATAGCCTGGACTTCAATGTATCTGACTGCAGAAATTCTAGAGGGCTAAGAAGTACGATTCCCTCCATTGTTTGCCATTAATTAATTAATTAATGAAGAAATTAATTAATTAATGCCATTGTTTGTGGAACTCACTATTTCTTGATGCCATTAATTACATGCAAAGCACTTGTCATTTGCAAAAATGACAGAAAGTAGACCCCACATGATCATGTAATGAGATCACAGTGTCCACGTAGATGGGTGTAGCACAGAGTGACAAAGGTCACAGAGCACACCAGAAGCAGAAATTAAAACCCGATGGGTTGCTTTAAGGGTGGAGTGGCAATTACTGCTTAGAGAGGAAATTGATCTGTACTATGACTGCTTTGAGAGGAGGTTTAAGAAGCTACAAAATGAAAGGGACATTTGTGTACTGACTGGCACAAATTATTAATTTTCCTTTTGCTAAACCTTAGTATGCAACAGAGGAAAGAAGTGTTTGGCTAACCTAACTAAGGAGAGTTTGGTTAACCTAACTAAGGACTTCACAGCAAGAACAGATATGCTCCAAGCCTTCCTGTTACTGGCAGTAGGGCTGAAACCACTTCATCCAGGTCAGTAATCCATTCACAACTTTGGAGTGCTGCAGGTCTGCTCTAACTCTCCCTAACCCCATGTGCCAGACTTAGGGAGCTGGAAAGCTTCTCTTTGAAGTGAGCAGGTAGGGGAGCAAAATCTCTTCACATATGGTACCCAGATCTTCCTGTCTCATTGTGAGGATGCAGAACTGAGAATGGACCTCAGTCTTCCCATTTACATCCAGGCAGTATCCTTTCCCTTGTGTTATTAGTGTAAGAGCTGCCTTGTTCAGAGGCACATGATTGATAACACGGGACTTGGCTGCAGCACCCAGCAATATGAGTTGTTCATACCTCTACCAGTGGTGCTCCATCCCCTCATCACACTGGCACTATTTGCTGGACTGCACTGTTACTGGGAAGGGAGAGTACGAGGATTTCATGGAGACCAAGATGGTCAAACCAGTGTTTTTGGTAGATAAACCAGAGTTAATAAGTTATTATATTATTAAATCTCAGCTACTACAGCTTAATGTTGGTTAAAGTGTCCTTAATTTCATTGTGGTAATGAGTTAAGCAAAAACCGAATTGGTGCTGTTTCACATCTGAATGAAAGTCCATACCAGAGTTGTAACAAAACCCCAAACGAAACGACCAAAAAACCCTAGTTGTTAAAGTTCTATGGATAAAGTTGGTTAACTCTCCTAAGCACCCCCGTGTGGACACACGCAGGCACTGACATCCGCTCGTACGCAGACAATTTCTGTGCTAGTAAGTCACACCCAACCCAACGTGCCACCGTAACTGTATGCCCTGTTGGGGATAATAGTCTGTCTCTTATTAGCAGTCTCAGTGTCATTAAGGTCAGAGAGGCAATGATGGCACCATCACTATCAGCTTTACTGGGGGTTGCCTGATGTGAATCTCACCTGACACATCTCTCTTAATAGCTTTGTTCTTGACAGTTATTTCGGTTTCAAACTGAGCTGGCACTGCAGCTGCTCTCGGAGATGCTGTTGTACCCAAGCTGAGTTGGAGGAGTGTCCCCACACCATCCCCCCAGTACCTTAGTTTAAAAATCTGAGAGACTATTTTGGAAATTTAAGGTGTTTCCTAGAAATGGCATGAGTAATCCTTTAGTTGCATTGCCTCTAAAACTTCCTGCTCAGTCTGTTTTCTTTGTTCCGCTTCTATTTTGCGGTTTGACTGATGCTACAAGAACCTATGAAATACTAATAGAAATGCAAACCTGTGAGCTGCCTAGAAGAATTTTAAACGTTCATTTGTAAAGCCTTCAGAGTACTGGATGGAGATTTTTGTGGTCAGATCCACACCTGTGGCTCTCTAGAAGCCAGTGGAATTATGCTGATTTATATCACATGAAAACACAGCCTTTTCTATATGAGACATTCTTGATATGAGAGTTCACCTCAGTTGCCTGTTCACCTTTTTAGTTTTGGGGGCAATGTTTGTTTGTTTTTGCATTGTGGGTTTTAGTTTTTTGTTGTGTTTTTTTAAACACATAGCCCTCTTATAAAAGACACTCACATCCTTGTTAAGGCAAATGCAGCAAGTATCAGTAAGTACAGCAAATAATTTACACTTACATCAGAGTGCTTATGTCTTCACTCTAAGCAGTCATTCAGAGGAGCTTTGCTTGGTAACCTTACTTGAAAGACAAAGTCTACACATAGTGCAACTAATCAATACAGCACACTTAGATTTATTTTTTTTCCAGAATCTCATATTCAAAATCAATTTTTTATAGTGCAAACAAGTGCATTGTATTGGGTCAGCTTTTTATTGTGCTATATTGCTGTCTGGTCAGAAAACAATGGAATAATCTAAAACCAGAATGTTGACTCAATTTTATTGAAATGAAAGAACTGGATAAAATCTTGAAAACTTAATAGTAATGGCAAAAGTACTGAATTAATAGCTAGGACATGAGAGCTCCCTGACAGGATACATAGGAAATCTGGAGTCAGAGGATGAGTAAGAACTGAGCAAGTAACACTGAAATGTTAGCAATTAAAAAAAAAAAAAAGGTGTGTGGGGGGTTATGGGCAGGAATAGAAATATGCAGTGTGATGGAAACTGCTTGATCCTGTGTACTCCAGTCAGCCAAGTTCCAAAGGGGCAATAGCATCTGTGGCTAATTCTAAATACATTGTCAACCCTGCATGCAGATGAACAGTGAAGCTCCAACCAAGCAGAAGCACTGTTTCCACTGAGTGGTGGGCCAAAGAAGCTTGTGACTTCTAAAGGTTTAAGAAGGGTTTTTAGGATATCTTTCTGTACATGACAGGCAAAAGGACTGGTGCATGGAGGGAGTAATTTTGCATTTGAGGAGAATACAATCCACTGATAACTCAGATTTTATGATATCTGGCCAGGATGGAATGTGAAGAGTCTTGAGTCCCTTCACGCAAGGTCTCCCATATCCTGGCAAGTGCTCTAACCGTGGTGCCACTGAATAGAAAAGGAACAGGACTATCTCCTCCTCTGATTCCTACTCAACATTTTTAAAGAGGCTGTTTAAGTGATGCTGTGGCTAGAGGATACAGGACTTAGACTGTCCATTTGACACCAGTGCTTCTCCAAGGCCAGTAGCTCTCTGTATAGAGAGATCAAGATTTAAGCAAACTCCTCTTCTCCCTTCAGAGCTGTTTGTGTCCTCTCAAGCTGTGCTCTACAGTGATTGGTGTTTTATGAATTCTGCTCTTGTATAAGTACCCTCTGGATAGGGAGAGGCTACACGCATCATCTTGCTCAGATCATTGTATTACTCCAGGGTCTAAACCCATAAAATCATTAGGCGTTGCCACAGCTGAAGTCTGACCCAGCCCTGTAATGCAGATGTTCCTGCCTTTATGTTGTAGTATCTCAGAACCACAAATAAAGGCCACAGCAAAGAAAGTTTGATCTGAAAGAAATAAATTGGCCAGTAATTATTTATAGAGAAAGGCCAGCTGAATATTAATTGGAATCAATGACAATTACTGTGCTAGGAAGAAACAAATTAAGATTAAATCAATTAAAGGTAATGCCTTGAAGGAAGGACGGTGATATTTAATTTAAATTGTTTTAAAGGGTATTTCATGCTCTTAAGTTGTTATTTCCAATAAAGCATTTTAAACATTTTACATTAAAAAATGAATTGAATTTTCTCCTCAAAGGCAGAGAGCAAAAGGAGTATTGGCAGTTTTTTATTCCACATTGGTCGGGAATTACCCAGAAACCACTTTATTTTACAGTTCTTTGCAAGTTTAAAAAGAAAATCTAAAGAAAACCTAAGTGGGTTTTAGATGGGTGGGTGGGTGGGATGTCTTAATGGTAACATACACTGTTTTTTAATGGACATATTTTACATTCTGAACACCCTTTATTTTGGTTGGGTTTGTTTTTTTTTTTCCTTAAATTGGCAATCCAAGAAAAAACATTTCATCAAAGGCCTGTTTGTTTTTTGAGGTTGTTTTATTTTTTAGGGTTTTTTTTCTCCTTCATGAATGATCTCTTTAGATACAGTATGTACTGAGGTCTATACAGTTCCTGTATTTTTAATTTGTTATACTTAGAGCTGGAGTTTCTACAGTTACAGAAACTTGTTGTTGTTTAGCTTCTAAACATGGAAACTTGGAATCCTAGTAGACAAAAATATTTCTCTACTTTTCTTTCATATTTTTTAAAAAAAAGGATTGAGGGGAGGAGGGAGCAAGCTATGAACTAAGCTTTCTGTAAGGTTTGTTGTATGTCCTGAAAAAGAACCATGTCCTACAACTGATCATGGGTATGACTCACTCCAGTCTGGTTTTCAGCATATGGAAAAAAAAAGAAATAATTTCAAAATGTGTTAACTAGAGCCACCCCATGGTCCCTCTGCAGCGATTTTAACATTACTTACATAAGAATTAGAGCATAATCCATATAGTGTGTCTACATCCATAATTATGATCCCCTTCCCTGAGCTTTCTGCTTGTACAGGTTGAAGGACTAGTCTTGCAGCAATAATTCCAAAGGGACTGTTCCCTGAATAGTGTGGGGTGCATGTTGCTTAACATTTTGGGTTTTCTCTTTTAATGACAACCCCTTACCCTCATTCCATGAGGGTCTATAAAACCAACCTCCCATTCTCTTACACGTGGTTTTGACACACATGTGCGTGTAGCAGAACTTTCTCCAGCCCCTGTGTGAGGATGTGCATATTGTTTGCAACAATCTATAGGGGATGCCTTAGTGCAGGCTGTACTGGTTGCAGCAGTTTGACATTGCCTGAAATTCTGATGGGGAGAGAAGGAAGGAAGGAAACTCCCAGCAGAACTTGGTCTGGTTATGGGAAGAAGCTTTACAGCAGCTCAACCTTCACTATGGGTTAGGGCGAGAACAGCTGATCAGAGGGCATCTCGTGCTATCCAGGGCTCTGCCAGATAGGGCATTACATGGAGAAAGTTGGGAACCATTGTCCTAAGGGACATCAAGTGCATCTTTATCAGACTTGTTCTGCACAGTGAATCAATCTTCAGTAAACTAGTCAGAGCAATCATTTCACAGAAAAACTGTAATTGCAGATACTGTTTTTCTGAGGCTTTGCATATTCTCTGAAGGATGCACATTCTGAATGTGTCATGCCATCTGCTTGGGGGATGCCAGCAGCTCAAGCTGCTTCACGGCTTGTATTACTTGAAGTTATTATTTATAATTTTGCAACTGTCTTGATGTCAGTGCCACACTATAGAGGTTTAAAGTTGCTTTTCTAGTGAGTGCTGCATTTCTGACATTTCCTTCCTTTGCTACCACTGCCTCTGTGGAACCCATCCTCTTCCTGTTTCTCTCTCCTTAAATCCTGAGAGCCTTCAGCCAGGTGTCACTGCCGGGCCAAAGGAACACTGTGTACTCTTAACTGACAGTTGCTTTGCCTAATGCAGACAAATTGGTGTTTAGGCTGTTTGATCAGCTTCAAGATACAGACTGTGCAGATTAGTACTTTGTAATTAGTTGTTTATAGCTGTGCAGCAGCACTGTACTGGCTTTGGCTGCATTCAGGAAAATGGTTTTCTGCTTTTATTTGAGAAGGGGGGGAAAAAAGCTCATCACATGTTTTTTACCTTCCTCCTTCCAGATGAGCTTGAAAAAAATGCTACTTTTATTTTGCTTTCCATACCAATTTCTATTTAGCTCTGTTAAATTGTGAAGAAAGTAGTTTTGAAAGTTTGAAGGCAGTTCCCTTCTTAATTCATGAAATAGAAATGCCATTAATACAGTTGGGAAAGTGATTCCCAATTCTGTTTTTCTTTGGGGTCAAATCTGTAGAATATCCACAAAAATACTTTGGCCTTAAAGAAAGAATGCAGGCTACTTCTGGAGCTCAGAGCATGTTTTGTTCTGGAGCAATTTGTAAGAACTTCACTGAGTTCTTCTGTAGTAGTAAAAAAACCTGATCTTTTTGTATCATCACATAGTTGGAGGTTTTCCATTTCACTTAAGCTAGGTTTTCAGGGATGTAAATGCCTAAACTTTATTGTTCTTGCTAAATTAAGCATTGCTTAAATGCAAGCATATTATGGTATGAGGTGAGTGAAAATTGCAGTGACCTTTCTTTGAATGGGTTCAGCAAGGTGTTCATCGGACTTTGTCAGTAAGCAGCAATTGGATAAAAAAGCATTTCACAGAATAATCTGTCATAAAACTCTTACATTGCTGTAAGTATTGCAGATTTCCCCACACCTTTGGTACAACATTTGCAGTAGATTTGAGTGGGGTTTGCATTTACTGTGTATAAGAAGTGATGTTTACTGCCTGCACAAGCCTCCAGAGAAACATTCTGTGTAGCTCTAACTCAAACTAGACCAGCTGGGCAGATAAATCATAATGTAAAAATACATCACTTCTATTAGAATATTTTAAAGAAATGAACAAAACTAGGCATGCTTCCCTTCATGAGTTTCCCCTAAAAATGCTGAATTTACTATAATTAGTTTTGTTCTCTACAGAAACCGTCATTTAGTGGTAACACTATTAAACAAGTGAAATACAAATTACAAGTGACATTTATATGATCATAATCACTCCTTCCTGGCTGCCAGGAATATTTTTTCAGAGAGGAACCTGCATTTTTGCAGATGGCATGAAAAAAAATGATGCTTGCAGAACACACCATTATTCCTGCGAGGCCGTCAGTTCATTAGTTGAAGCAGCCAAGTCTTGACGAGCTGCAACTGATACAGCAAATGGGAAATGAGCAGGAGTATAAATTCCCAGCAAACCAAATCATTAACATTTGCTGCCTGCATCCTGGAAACACAGTAAATCAAAAGTGTCATGATATATCAAGACAAAATATCATTACTAATTGGGATTAATTTGCTGCTGTGGGATTGCCGACCTTTGCTAAAAGGAAAAAAAAAAAACACACCAAAAACCTTCTCAGTAACTCTTGTTACTTAATTTCTTTTTTTCTTTTTCTTTGAGGATGTAGCAAGATTTCAGGGTACAGGCTCTTCTAAAAAGTACCTTTTACATTGCATTTTCATGTTTTGATGGACAAAAAGGTATTTTCATGTAATAATCTCCTTGTAGATGTGTGCGTGGGGAGGGAATATTAGACAACAAAGATGAAGTTTTGTATAACCTTAAGCAATGTTAGACTGACTATTTTTTCCAGTTGTGAAATGGAGGAAGATCCATTGCCAGCTTTATTGAGCACTTGTTAGTGTTTCCAAAGGGTCCTGAAGTGCTCTCTTCTCCAAGCATGCTTCAGCAGCTGCAATCCAACCTCCTGCCTCTCTTCTGAGTGACTGGAGCAGGGAGTGCCCTGGAAGTGCTGGAGGGAAAGCTGAAGCCCACTGCAGTCTTCAGCCAATGGCTGCAGAGAGGCCTGGGGAAACACTCACTGACAGATGCAGCCCTTAGCCTGTGCATGCCTGGTGGGGAAGCATGAGTATAGAACAGGCTCACCAAAAGGCCAATCCTCTACCCAGTGGTTTGCTGATGCACCAGTGTAAGATACCCTGATTTGGGGTTACTTTTAACTCCTTTATACTTACACAAGACTTCAGGGCATCAGAGACAGGCTGGGCCTTAAAGGGGAAAGGTGGGATCAGCCAGGCTGATAGAAGTCATAAAATCATAGAATGGTTTGCGTTGGAAGAGACGTTCATCTGGAAGAGACTAGAAGATCATCTAGTTCCAACCCCCTGGCATGGGCAGAGACACCTCCCACTAGGGCAGGTTGCTCAAAGCCCCATCTCACGTGTCTTTGAACTCTTCCAGGTATGGGGCATCCACAACTTCCCTGGGCAACCTGTTCCAGTGTCTCACCACCATCACAATAAAGAATTTCTTCCTAATGTCTAAATGTCCCCTCTTCTAGGTTAAAGCCATTACCCCTTGCCCTATCCTTTCCTTCTGATGACTTGATCTCCGGATCTTCCTTAATGTGTCCCCAGGCAATCACCAAATTTTAGTTAAGCATTCACTTAGTCTGCCACGTTTATGCATGTTCTTCATTCATTTCTGATGCTTGTTCCTCTGTAAGGATTTCTTGACTCTTCTACACAGACTAAATCATTATGTCTCCATAAATACAGAACAATGGGAAGTTATTATAGAGCTCCATAACTGTAATGGGAGTAGGGAATAGCACAGTTGTAACATATTTCTCATGTGATTTAGGTTTCTAATCTTGTAACCCTCCTCTTTTGTGTTGCTACAGTTTATGAGACAGTAAAAGTCTTTTACCACTTTCTTCCATTTCTTTTGATCTGGGGTCATTACCTTGTGTTTATATCCAAGAAAGAGGTAATGTTTTTCCTGTTATAAGTAACACTTCCCCACCACCCCCCCACTTTTTTTTTTTTATTTATAAATGAGGGGAGAAGGTGCATTGTATGCAGAGATCAAACAGTCACACAACAAACAGCCCCAGGTTATTGCACTGCTGTGAGACAATATAACAGTTCTAGTAACATTGACTGTAATAATCCAAACATCCATACTGACACTAAAAAGGGAAAAGGACAATGGTCTATAAATAATTAAGAGAAAAAATCATTTGTTCTCTGTTCAGTGCTCAGAGATAAGCTCCCATTTCAGCTTGAGACATGTTACAGCCAAAATTGATAGGGCAAGGTCAGTCTCAGTTTTGCACAGAGCTCTCCTTGAAGTAACATTCTCTTGTTCAAAGAAAGGGACTAAGTACAGCTTTAGTGTAAAGTTAATGCCCTAACTTTTTCAAGAATTCTTAGGTTGAAGACATCCGTACTTAAGGGAGTGATACATTCAGTCAGGAAAAAAAAAGTTTATGAAGAAAATGGAAGTCCTCAAACTAAGTAGTGCGTCAGGGAAAAAAGCAACCTTCTCTGTCAGTTGTTGCATATTTGACTGTGGTGTGGATTATATATTGGATGTAGTGTGTGTTTGGAGGACATTGCTGTTCACAGAGCTCAGTGAGCTTATCAAAATAGAAGACAAGCATTAAGAAATCCTGTGCTTCCATCAATGACTAATAAAAACAAAGCGAAAAAATCCCCTATGGCATTACGCTTATGGCCCAGATCTTGTGGCTTATTTGTTTAATATGTGTGTAGGATGGCTTCAGATGCATGATAAACTACAAGTTTGCCTACTGAGCTCAAGCTGACTTTAGTAACACCATCATTAAAAACACACACATGATTTTCCATTAATTTAAAAGAAATAAGCTGTTTTAATTAGTGTAACTCAGCCTAAAGTTCCCAGTACCTAACTTCAGATTAAGCCACCTGAAGTCTAGTGATTAATCCAGAACTGTAGAATGGATGACTTGAGTTACAGTCAAACCCTCCAGTGAGCCTTATTGTGTTTTTGGATTTGGATTCACAGAAATAGGCAGCTATGGTTTAGAAAGACTGTTTCTTCAGTCACCTCAGTTACTGTTTAACTGAGTGCACAGTGCTTCGTTATACGTAACACGGATTGGTAAGGTGGATGATCTATATCATCTTCCAGTTTTTCCCCTGGATCACTTAAAATATATATATACACACTTTATACGCATATGTATACATCCACATTACTATGATGATGTAGGCTATTTAAAATTCTTGTCTGTCATGGGCATTCTTCTTCCTTTCACCTAAGCATAGCTGTTGACACAAATAATTACTTTTTCAACTGATTTCTGCCATATCAAACAATAGCATTTGACAGCTGAAAACTGCTCTGGGCTGGGTAAGATTCTGGCCTAACAAAGCCTTATCTGTCTGCTCTCACTTTGCCATACTTCAACTTTCAGAAGCTTATGCTGAAAAAGGAATCAATCTATTTCTAATGTAGTCATCTTGCCTGTTTGAACAGTTTGTCATATTGCACCTAACATGTTGAGTATTTATCAGACTAAGCTCCGAGATCACAGAGTTGCACTGATAGATGGGTTTTTGCACATTCTCAGCCAAACAAGTAGCTTGACCTTTCTAAGAGCATCTTCTCTATTCTACATACCTTATAAATATATAATACCAGTAGACTTATCTACACACATATAGTTGTGTGTGTATATATGCATTTATACACAGTACCTATTAGTATTTGAGTTAGTTGGGGTTTTTATTTGCAATGTATCCTAATAGTCTGAAAGGATACTTCATTGAAGTAGCTGAAACTCACTTGGAACCTTGATTTCTTCCTTTGAAAATACAAGGTTGTCATTCATTTTTCAATTGCTTTAGGTCAAGGCTACAACAAAGGAAAAGGGCAGGTGTTAACAAGAGTGAATGTGCTACAGGAAAAGGAATATTTTTACAGTATCTTGTCACAATGCTTTCAACAGACCTATTGTTTCAAGCACGAAGTATTGCCAGGAACATGCAAGAGATCTGAAAATACTTTTAGGTAGCACTTATGTTTCTGCAGCTGTACCCCAATTAGACCATTTAAACATTAAGATCAGAAATAAAAATATTCATTTTATTAATAAAGTAATGAGAGGTAATAATGTTCACTTCTTAAGGAGTGAGCTAACCTGAAGACGAGTTGCTGGCCTTCAAAGCAGACTTCTGAAATTTTGGCACTAGGTTGAAACTGCAAAGATTTTTAGAAGTAAGCAACCAATTTCATAGAAAGTATTTTATGCACACACACAAACAGTGCTTTGCTATTCAGTTGAGCACTTACCTACCTTATATGAAATGTATGCTGAAGGGAACAGAAGTATGTTGTTCTTCATTTGCTTTGGGAGAACATGGTGGGGAAAAATTGTGAGAAGAGTAGTATGAAGGTGGGGTTGGTTGTTTGGGGTTTGCTTATTTGGGTTGTGTGTGTTTGTTTAGCTTGATAACCAAGGTAATTAATTCTAAGCCTACAGGCAGTCGGCTTTAGATGTAACTCTTTTTGGAAAAATCACACTACAGTTCAACCAAAACAGCAAGGCATTTCAGGTCTATATCTCCCTGATTTTGAGTAGGACTTGGCTGAGGGGCTGAATTACCTTGCTGATTTTTAGTCCATAACATATTAGACTTCTATGCATTTTAAAAGCTTTGTCTGGAATTTATACTTAGAAATTCTATTGCACAAGGACTTTCCCAGCAAGTTTGCATTTCATTCAGTGGCCACCATATGGCTATGCCTTACACAGGTGTAAGTTTATATGTTTTTCAACATATCTGAAGACCTGAAATTTCTAATTACTTGTTCAGTGTAATTCTGCTGGTTGGGCAATATGTACCACTCTATTTCTAAAGGGAAAAGATCAAGTATGGCATTTTGTTAATGGAGCTTCAGCATCTCTAAGTGCTGTGGCTTATCCTAGTAAAGCTGATGCTGTTCTAGGACCTACTGCTACATTTGCTGTGGGCTGTCTGTCACACTGCATACTGTGGTGAATAGTGGGCTTCAGGAACTTCTTACCCCTTAGAGATTACTGAGCCAGGAGTGACTCTTCAAAGTCACAGAAGTTTTACCATTATTTTAACTGATTTTCATTCTCATTGGAGATACCAAAGGGCATCTCCTTTGGTTTTACAAATTAAAACCAAAAAATAACAAAGGAAGACTAGACTAGCTAAACTGTCTGTGGTTGCTAGAGAACATAAACATCTTGATGGTGAATGTACGTTTTGAAAGATGTGAGTTCCTTGAAATACTTAATGTATGATTTAAACCTTTTACTTGTATAATTCACTCACTGTACAATTTTCTCATTATATTAATTTGCATTCATGTCTAATGCATTGCCATTTAGTTCATTGTTGTCGCTGGTATCTCAAAGTAAAAATCAGAAGCTCTGAGTGTAGATGGAAGTAATTCATTGGGCAGTAGCAATACATTAATATTACCTCAAAAAAAAAAGTATTAGCATGGCTGACGGCTCTCCACCTCTTCAGAAAGTGCAGTGTCACCCCATTCTTTTGTGTCTTTTGTCCTTACATCACATATTAAGAGCTCAAGTTATTATTATGGCCTTCAAATGGGGCATAACATCTTACAGTATAGAATATAGTAAATGACAGTTTTACACATGTTTTGAGATATTAATATTACATTTCTGCCAACCATAGACTATTTGAGGGCAAAATTGCTTTTGCAAAGGTATTTAACAGTGAATATATAAACAAGAGTGTATGTCTGTTACTCTCCTGGATGTATTTGGTCATTCTCTCAAACATACAAGCATGCATTTTAAAGAGGACAGAGCCCATAGAATAATTACCTGCTTTTGCCACAATTTTTATGAACATTCATCAAAGTTTGTCTCATGGTAGCTACCCAGAATCAAATTAGGATGATTATCCAAGTTTTGAAATTAAAGTTCCTATTGCAACTGCTTGAGTAGCTTCCCAAAAGTGGAATATTTAAAGTTATTGGTACTAGATGAGTAACACTTTGGAAAAGAGCTTGTAGGTAAGGCAAGAACAATACCAAGAAGGGAGCAAATATGTTCACACCCACCAGTAGCTGCTGTCTGTGAAAAAAGTAGCTCCTAGTTCTTCCATAATGAAGGCAAGATGTTCATATAAAAGGGAAGGGTATCCAGGAGGGGAGAACAGAGAATTATCACAGGTTTCTGCAGAAAAACGACATAAAAGGAAAAAGCTTAACAAAGTTCCTTCTATTTCCCAGCGTGTTAGTGCTGTTAATGCAGAGTGGTCTATTCTTCAGGCTTTAGAGCAGATAAATTGTATATTATTGATAGCAGAATTTATTTTTAATTTGTTAGAAGGGTGTTTTTTTGTGCCCTGCTGTGTTTTTCATTAAGTGTGTTAATTTTTCATTATTGCTATGTGTGTAGCTCTGTAGCAAGAAGGACTATTTTCTACTTTGATTTCTGAGCAAACAGGAGAGACTAATGCAGTAAATGTAATGTTAAGGGTCTGGGTTCTCCAAAGGTGATGACATTAATGGTGAATCCTAAATAGACACAAAGGTGACAGAAAATCCCCTTCAACTGGTGACTGGTTCTAGTCTATGGTGCTGTGCCAGTTGTGCTGTGATTCCAAACAGTCCTATCTGGTGTGAATAAATCTCCCTTTATTCCCACGGTCCCAGCAATGTAGGCTGTTAGATATTTATAAGTTTTCTACATTTCCTTGGTTAAATAATCTTAAACTAGTGTTCCTTCCTGATATTGTTTTATTTTCAAAATCTTCCTCATCACAGTGAAGCCACTATTCTTTTTGTACCCTATTTATCACATTTGTAAGGTGGTTCCTTTATCTCCCCTGTTCCCTGAGATAAATATTTTAAAGTGTTGATTTCCTCTTAGAATTTTGGTCATGTCTCAAGACATGGAAAAGTTTTGATTTCCTGTGAGTAGGACTAAAACCTCAGAGCTGTATACAAAATCACAGTTGAGTTTAATAGCTTGGCATATGCTTGACTATGTTTTTAAGTTTTTTGGGGAAACATATTTGGAAGAAGACCATTTCCTAGACTCTATCAAGGAATGCAGCTAGTGCTAAGCCATATGTCTGTGTTATGGTCAACTCCATAGGAACAATGTTTGCTCTCACTGATTTTTCACCATATTCTTTGTTGTCTTTTCTGTGGAAAATGTACCAGGAACCATGTAACCCACTCAGAACAGTTATCATCTGTGGTCTTGCAGTTAAACTAATAGTTGCAGTGGAACATTTTAGATAGATCTATGTTGCTATGAATTTAGAACTTTTATTTAGCTTCTGTAATTCCCTGAGCTCAGATTTTCTCATGAACTAACACTTAATATAAGGATAAATTCTCTTCACAAAGCACAGCTCATAACTATTTAAGTTCAGTTTATGGTCTGTTGATTGACTAAGGCCGAGTTAATTGAAAGTAATTATAAATAGACAATTTGCAAACTGTGAAAAAGAAAATCAGAGTGAAAAATTAAGCCTCCACGGTACAATTCAGAGCCTCTTATGGCTGGAGAAAAGAAAATACAACGCAAACATAATTTCTCAGCTATGATGTTCTTCCCACTATTATTTGACAAATAAGTGCAAACAGATACAGCACTTTCTACTGAACAGCAGGTCCTGTTGCCACTAAATCTCTCTTTTAGACTTGCCCTAAATGGGATACCATGCCCTGCGCCCAAAAATACCACTGGAAAAACACTGACCTTAAAAAAATTTCTTTCAATGTGATAGCATTAATATCACCTTAAGTTCATGTTCTTATTTATTTAAGGTAGCTTTTTGGAATTGGTTATTCAAATAGCAGAGTATGTTTGGATTAGGAAAGGTGATGTACAGTTATCTCACAGTGCAAATGGGCTCTTGGTTGTTTTGGGGGAGGCATTGCTCTCTACAGCTACCTTAAAGGAGGTTGTAAAGAGGTGAGGATCACTCTGTTCAATGAAGTTACAAGTGACAGGACAAGAGGTAATGGCCTCAAATTGCACCAGGGGAGGTTTAGGTTGGATGTTAGGAAGAATTTCTTCACTGAAAGGTTTATCAGACATTGGAATAGGCTGCTCAGGGCAGTGGTGGAGTCACCATCCCTGGAAGTATTTAAGACTCGTGTGGATTTAGTACTTAGGGATATGGTTTAGTTAAGGACTTGTCAGTGTTAGGTTAATGGTTGGACTCGATGATCTTGAAGGTCTTTCCCAACCAAGGTAATTCTGTGATTTATCTGTTACAGGATTGGGCAATTCAGACGGAACAAAAGTGGAATGAAAGACCTGGATTGTCACTGTTCATAGGGTAACTATGAATAGATACATAACTTATCTCAACCGTAAAGCTCTTAACTTTTAAACTCTTTATTAATGGGATTGTTTCATTTTGTTGCTATGATATTGAGATACCCACAGCTTGGATTCATCTGGCGTCTCTAGGAATTGTGTTAAGTAGATAATGCTACTGGAGAAGATGAAGAGAAGATGACTCTTTCCATTTCTAGTTGTTTATAAAGCTCCAGATGTAGCCTCAATGTGATAGAAAATAAAAATAAATTCAATGGTATGGAGGAAGTAATCTAATGGCATAAAGGCCCATCTAGACTCCAATACTTACTACAGAAAAAAATTCATGATGTATATACTTAATCTACAAAGTGATTTTAGAAGAGCTTTCTTCCCACTCAGCTTTTCTGTTTATGTTGACTACCAAAATGTTAACATGAATCTTAATTACATAAGACTTGCACTCAATGTCGTGGGCACATGTCTTACTACTTCATCAAAAGTCATCATAAATAGAGAGAAATTTTATTAAGTGACCAGCTACCCACATGTCTACAGCACTGCATAGTGTCATCCTTGTCCTGCAATAAGGATGCTTTCCAAATTCATCTATTAGCTTTGATATCACACAGATCCAAAAGCATTCTTCCTAGAAACATTACTGCTTCTAAAAGAAACAATATTATTCTACAAGAATAACATAAAAATCCTCATATACAAACAAATACGAGCTCCCAAGAAAAATAATTTAAAATTTTAATCAAAACCAAACTATGTAAATTAGTAAGTTGTATGTATAGCTTCAGAATTTAGTGTATTTTCATCTTTCTTCCTTCTTGCAGCCAGTGGAGGATATGTAAAGCCCTTGTATCAACTAGTCATTTGAAGACAAAAATCCAAACATCATTTCCAAATATTTCAAAAAGCTTTCTGTTACAGATGTACCAAGACCAACTTTGAAAAATGAAAATAAAAATAGAGAACAGGATCTGCCTACTTGTGCTTGGTTCTATTAACATGGGACCTATTACAAGCAAAGTTATCAAAAAATACACATCTCACTCCTAATTTAAAATCAGATAAATAAAAATAGCTGAGGGAATCTCTTATAGGTAATCATTTCATCAATATATTTGCTATCTTTTCCTCTTTATGGATAAGTATTGTAAATTGTTTCATTCATGCTGCTAGAATTTAGTATCCTGTTTCATCAAAGCTAGGCTGCTTTTTATCTTCTGGCAATTTTCTCTTTAACAAAGTTTCCTTGGGCAGCTGAAGTTCATGATGAATGAAGGGCTTAAACCTCCTTATGTTTGTAATGCATAGCATAGACAATCATTGTATGTAGAGCTGGTGAAAATTATTTTTGTACAGAAGAAAGTCTTACAGTAAAATGGTATTTGTGACTTCTTTGGGCAGGGAGGGTATAACAATAATAATTTTGCCTGAAAATGGATAATATTTCATTTGGAGCACATTTCTGTTTCCTGTCTTACGTTAGGACACACTAACATTACAATTAATCTGCAAGTGACAGCTAACAGCAGCTGTGGTTTGTGTTATTCATTCTGGGATCCTTGTGTTGCTTGCTAGTTTACCTCTTCCATGATCTACCAAGGTCTGCTCTTCAGCTAATTCATAGTGTGTCCTGGGCAACTAAGGGGGCGTGTCTGTGCAGCCATGTCAGCATGGTACTGAGCACTTGATTGAGGATTATCACACTGAACCTTCACATAACAAATACTCTGGATCAGACTGGCACAGTACCCAAGCATAGAAGAAATAAATTGAAAGGAAAAAACCTGAGAGTGCTGGCTCAGTCAGTTAGCCATTAGGAGCTAAGGATTGTCTGAACCACAGTCATTACTGCAGCACACTCGAAAATGCAATTTAGCTGTAGTTTAATTTGAAAGGAAATGCTGTACAGTTCCAATCCACACAAGAGCAATCAACACTTTGGTATGGCTTTTTTGTTTGTTTGTTCTCCATAACCTTCTGCCCAAGAAAAATGTAGATATTTGAGCCTTCTACACAACACAAGAGAAAAGTCACAGTAGAATGTTGAAATATACCACAATGCAGCAATTCTTAGTTTCATCAAACTCTGTAACAAGCAGGTCTAAAATCCATACTGTTGAGCAAGGTATCATCTGGCTGCCTTTGGCATTAGTTTGCATCACCCAAGCTTCCACATTTCAATATTGAACCATTATTGTTACAGGAGCTAAATGAGGACTTTGACAATAGCTCACTTTAGGGA
The DNA here is from genome assembly GCA_020745705.1 of Hemiprocne comata. Classification (NCBI taxonomy): domain Eukaryota; kingdom Metazoa; phylum Chordata; class Aves; order Apodiformes; family Apodidae; genus Hemiprocne; species Hemiprocne comata. Next base: position 10,198,524 of record CM036596.1, read on the forward strand.
AAGTATATAGTAATGTACATTAAGGGATGATAAGAGGCATTTTATACCATCTAGAGATTAAAAATGTGAGTTTAAAACATCAATCTGCAAATAAAGCCATCTAATAGCAAGTAAAATGAGAAAGGTGATAAGTGTCATGATTCATGGTGTGAGCCAACTACATTATGAATGATCAATGAACATTATCATCAGAACAATGTCATATTCTTACAATTATGGTGCATCGTGAATGTAACTATAATTGCTTTGTATGTAATGAAATACAAAAGCCACTTTTAAATAATAATGTTAAGGTTATGACCCAAACGGGCAAAACCTTGATTAGTCAGCTAAGCTGACGTGATCTCATTCTTAACCTTTTCGTTGCTGTCAGAACAGAAATGGGTTTGGAGAAAGTGTGTTAATGAAAAAAAAATCAGGATTTGCTGATGATATTGGAAATGTGTGTTTGTTCTCAGTAGATGGGAGGCCAAAGCAAATAGATACAATTTCTTCTGCTCTATTTTGAGGTCGTTTTATTGATTTTTTTATTTTTATTTTTTTTTTGCAGTTGCTTCTATGTAGCGAAGATAAGAGGTGAGCCAAGTTATAATACAGTTGATTATGAGCGTGAGGGGGGAAGGGACTGCAAGAACCTACAGTGCAGGAACAGAGCTAAGAGAAATGGCAGCAGACATCAAAAATCACTGTGTACATTCAGTGGGTTTCTTTTAATTCTTCATGCTAGTGCAGATATCATACTGCTAGAAATGGATAAAGTGATATTTCAGTTGCTAGTCTATCACCTACTCAAAGTGCAGTGGTGTACAGCAGTCTGTGCACTTCAGGATTCATTTGGTTCCACCACGTTACTCCAGGGGGAGGCCGCAAGGCTGGCAGTTTTGATGCTACTTCTTTAAAAAGCCATTGTATGTGTTTCTAATATTAGCCAGTGTAAATAAACCACAACATGGAGAGGGAAGTGCACTCAGCTGTGCAGTGCCCAGGTATATTCCATTTCTTTAGTTTAAGGAGGACAAAAGTGTATGGAAAAATGCGGATGAAATCTTGCCATCAGTGTAATCAACAGCAAAGCTGATTTTAATGGGATCAGGAATTCATCTCAATAATCACTCCTGAATGGTACTCTATTGTGATGGAGCCACAATGAAACTTTCCAAATGTTGATACTGTGGTTCTTTGCATTCTTCAAGTCATTGTGCATTCCTCTTTCCTGGCTTATTCTGATATTTTGTTAGGAGCATAAAGTAATACCCATTTAGAGGCAGAGGTTTTGTTGTTGTTTTGTTTTTACAAACTCTGGATGCTATAATGGCTTCCAATTCCCTGTTTCTCAACATACCCAGCTATTAAAAAAGGTCAGATAGCCTCAGCTGGATGAGGACTGGCAGCTGCTATATTTATACCCTTCAGCAGGATAATAATGATGTCATACTTTAAAACATTTATTTTGACAGATTCTCTAGGAACTGTGGCATTACAAAGTTCCCATCTGCTGTGACTCCACATACATACATACGTATTACAAGTTAATCTTTACTCATTGCTATGGATTTTAATACCAATATTGTGTCAAAATGTTATTTTACATGTAAATAATTACAAGACTAGTGAAGCACGAAAGCACTTCATTTATCAAGGATTCTCACTAATCCTCTGCGCATAAGGGTCTTTAACACTGGACAAGGTCTGCTATCACCTGATGTTATAAGAGGCAACATCAGTGTAATTTTCATGTGCTGTCAGAAAAAAACAAGGCTGGGCTGCCTTTTGTGGCATCTTTGCAGTGTGTTAAATTGTCTGAAAGTCTCCATTAAATTCTGCATGACCCTTTTTTTGTCTTAAAACTTACTGAATTTTCAGCACGTCGGTGGCCAAGCTGGAAAAAGCAGGGAAGTTAGAACAAGGCCTTGCACAAAGATAATACCTCTATCTATAAACTGCAAGGAACATTAAGACTGCCTATGATAATGAAGTGCTTGACCCTTTTAGTCCTGTGGTTTCTCTAAGTTTATAATTTTAACATTGATAAGAACATCGTCATTACCAAGAATATTTTATTTCTAGGCAAATTAGTTTGGCTTAGAATATAGTAATAAAATATTAAGTTTTCATTTCTATAACTGTACTCAAATTCTGTGATTTACAAATCTCTTAACATGCATTTTCTGTGAATAACACTTCCTTAAGTATACAAGGTGTGATTCAAACTTGGTTGTCTGTGGCAGGATCTTGTGACAATAAGAGGTATGAAAACTCCATAAATGCCTTATTCATATAACCAGAAAAAGATTATGGGCTTAAATTGACATGGGTTAGATTTTTTTTTTAATGGGACAAAGGCATCAGTTTCTATAGTGGAGTATTCTAGAAGGATCAGATTATTCTAGGATGAAACTGTTGAGAGAGACATAGATATGATTGTCAAGGCTAGAGTTATACTTAAAGACTTAATAACCTACAGAGAGTATAGTCAACGTGTCCGTAAAAAGCAATTACCACTGATAAATGAAAAATAACAAGTCTCAGTGTATTGAATCATCAGATCCACAAGATACAAGGCATGGGACTAGAAAGATCTGCATTTTCAGATCCTGTCCACTAGTGAGTTATGTCATGAAATCTGTATGTGTATCAAGCTCTACCTTAAAACTAACAAGGTTTTGCGTAATCCTGTGATTAGATTGCTTGGGTACAGGGGTGTCCCAGCTCTGATATTATTTTCTAATATATAAGTTAAATATTTGTAAGCAATTTAAATCTACCCGCTGTTATACCAATGTTTCTTTCTCAGATCAAATAGTTGTACTTCTTTAGTAGTGTTAATCCCTAGCGTATTCAGAGAATGTTATTATTTCCTTATGTCTCTGATTTGCTAGGTTTTGGTTGGGTTCACGTAGACTTACCTGAGCTAGCTCTAGAATCAGAAGCAGAATATTTTCAGGAGTGTGAAGCCCCAGGTTATTACAGTTCCGCTGCTTTCAGTGCCCAGGCTAGCACAGTGCTGTGCTGTGCTAGGTAATGTGGTTAACATGGATGATTACACCTAATCAGAGCACATCTTCATGAAACTTTGTGTGGTAAGGACATTATTTGTGTCATATTCTTGCTGTAATGCACAACATATGCAGGGGCGTTTCAGGCATTGGGGAACAGGCTGTCCTCCAGGAAGCTCACAGTCAACTGTCCTGATCCCAAGGGAAACTAAACACTTTCTGTCATATTACCAGTTGATTCTTGCAGAAACACAGGAAGTCACAGATTTTTAGCCTGGCAAAACACACTGAAGGACAAATGCATGGACAGGCCAGGACATTAGGAATAGAAGCAAAAATAGCTAAGGAAATTATGCACAAATGAACTAAATTTTTTTAGGTTTTGAAAGACTTCTGTCGCGGACCGAGAGGGCAATTGTATAAAAACAATCATTTCAAATAGAAGGAAGAGTAAATGTAGCAGAAAGAATAATTGTAGTAGAATTATGTTCAGCTTCTCAGATGTTATTTGACTAAATGAAAACAAAAGTTCTTCATTCATAGATAATATCCATCATATGCAATCATATGTGATCTCTTTCACTCCTAATTGGTAGCAGACAGGTGTGTGTGTACCTACTGCTTTTGATTACTTTTGTTGCACAGTGGCTGAGCTTAGGCCGCGGTCAGGCAATCTCTTTTAATGTTTTTTTCTGTCATCACCTGTTTCTTCCTACCAGCTCTTGCCTTCAAAGATGAAAACATATATATAAGAGAAGTTAGGGAAGATAGAATTCAATCAAGTCAGTAACTCCCAGTAGCAATAAAGCATTTTGTGATTGTTCTCTCTCCAATCTGTACTTCTAACTTAATGAATGTTTTTGCCTGGGAACTTGCTTATCTTTAATAAAGAAGAGGAGGAGGCAGACTGTTCCCCTTCACACCTGCTAATTTTCTATCACCCTCAGAGGTGAGTTTTGTGCAGATCCCTGGTCTTATAAGGTAATGTCAACTTCCCATGTAATCACAAAGACTGAGGTTACAGTTGCACTTAGTAAGTGTAAGCTTTAAGAGCTGCTCTTCTGTTACTCTTGTGACTTTGTAGCTTGTGACTAAAAGTTCCATATTTTTATGTGCTTTAGAAAATTACCTGAAAACTACTTGGAAGACCTGTAGGCATCCCACTATACCAAGTTCGTCTGGATAGTGACAGGTCACCTACATTTTGTCTGAAATGTCATGCCATGTTATTCCTATGATGTGGAATTGATCCTTGCTAGGTTTATCTGGAAAGTTTTTATATGGCAGCACTCTTTTTTTCCTTTGACTTAAAGAACAAAATGCACAAAGGAAGTATGAGTCAATATTTTTTTCTAGCAAATCCACAGCCAGCAAGGACACGTATTGGCTGAATTTAGCATGTGCATCTTGGCAACAAAAAACAATTTGCAAAGATTGTAGAAGAGGGTAGATTTAGGTTAGACATTGGGAAGAAATTTTTCACTATGAAGGTGGAGAGGGACTAGCAGAGGTTGCCTAGGGAAGTTGTGGCTGCCCCATCCTTGAAAGTGTTCAAGGCCAGGTTGGATGGGGCTTTGAGAAACCTGCTCTAGTGGGAGCTGTCCCTACCCATGCAGGGTTGGATCTTTAAGGTCCTTTCCAACCCCAAGCATTCAATGATTCTATGTAGCTTCTGCAAATGTATCTAAGTGGGAGCTTGCACCAATAAGCTTCTCACCTACTCCAGAGAAACATATATTGCTGATAAGTTTGTGTTGTTGGTTTTAGGGTTTTTTTTCCTTCTACTAAAATAATTTGTGTGTCATGCTTTACAATATATCCTGATGACTATGGAAGACTCACTGCAGCAAACTTTACATTATGTATAAACTGCAAAATTCATCTATACCGAAAAAAGTGTAAGTGCATGAAGGCAGATATTTGTCACTGACTTTGAAAAGCTTAAATTTTTTTGTAGGTATGTTTTTTTTTCATGTGTTTTTTTGGTGTGTCATTGTTTGGGGGTTTTATTTTTTTGGCTGGAGGTGCAGGAGTTCAGTAAGGTGAGCCCACAACACCTTTGAAACAGAAAACCAATTTCAAACTGTGTACCTTGAAGGAAGACCATATTTGCTCTTCAGTAAAATGCACTTTTTTCTCCTATCACACACTATCCCCATTTTTCCTTGCTGCTTTTCTTGCTTCATCAGGATGACTGGGCTTTACTGACAATACGTTAGCTATCTGTGGGGCTGGAGAATCCCAGAACTGTTCTTTGGAAGGAGTATTTGTGAGGTATCATAGAGTCCACCTTATCTTTCTCTGAATCTGTCACTTCCCCCTCGAAGTCAAGTGTTGCAAACTGCCTTTTAGTTTGCCCTTCATAATTTCATGAAATTATTCTCTTTTCTTTCTTTTTTTTTTTTTTCACTGACATAGTTCTTGCTTCTCAAATGCTGTTATACACCTTTTGAGAAGTGCTCAGACATTCTTATTCATCAGCTGCTCCAGAACTGGAAATGTCCTTTCTCCCTAGGGCTGGAGGGAGAAAGGTTTTGATGCCCATAGTGCTGATACGTGGAGGTACCTGAAAGAGATAGGAGGGCTGTTTCTCCCTGTCAAATACTAAGGAGAAAAAAATGTTTTTAACTGTTTTAAGTTCCCTATAACAGAAATAGTGCTCCACTTCCACAAGAACCTGTGATTCAGATCATAAATCTGTCATATTGCTTTATAAATCATTCACAAAATATGCACCATGTTTCATTCCTTTCCTTATGCAGAGTATTCTGAGAGAATATGAAATAAATGCATTTTTAATAGGATTTGATAGCAGGAGCATTGTCTCTTCAGGAGAGACCAGAGTTCCAAACTAAACCTCTGCTTGCCCGTGTGTTAATTAAACTGGCCTCTTTTGTTTCTACTTCCCTTCTACCTGTTATGCTGATAATTGGTTGCTGGGAGTTGAAAATGAAATCAGAAGCTAGTGAACATTGTGAGGGGTAGAAGAAACCACGTGTTCACGCATATTGAAGTGAGAGGCGGAGAGAAAGAGATGCCCCGTTCATATATTTTTGCATAGTCTCTTAGGAATTTTTTCTGCTTTTATTTTCCTCTTTTCTTCTTAGTCACTATTCCATATTGTGAGACAGGCTATTCTCCTGGTGTTCTGGGTTCTGATATAATCAAGAATTTTCACAAAGATAGTGAATTTTCAGCCTAGAGAGATTTGGGCGACTGAAAGTAAATCTGACCTAAAAGTATTTAAAGTATGTTTGTCTAACCTCAGCCTATAAATCTCTCCAGCTTTTACCTATTGCTACCCAAGCTTTGTATTGTGACCTACTACACAGACTGTATCTGCTGTTTCATTTGCCTTTGGAAGTTGGTACCCTAAAGGTCATAACTTTGTGGGTGTGCTTGGATGATCTAAATGTAATAAATTGCACCTACACCAATTTAGGCCCAAGTTTTCATGGTTTCAGAAATTCAGGCCCCAAAACCTGAATCAGAGTCTGAAGTACTCCTTTCATGATCCTGCATCACCTTGTGTGTGACAGCTGTTTGAGATAAATTTCAGGTCATGAATCTACACATTCATTCCATGACAGAGTGACTCTTATTCCTTGGCTGTTCATCAGATACAAGGTTTGTGTATCAACAGCCATAATTTTGTATAATACAACTAACATCATGAGGTAGTGAATTATCAGAGCCCTTACCTCTGAAAAGCAGCTGGATTCTTTGGCATGGATCTAGAAACACCAGAGTATTTTCTATTGACAGTATTATTGCTGTCTCTTCATTAGCTCAGCTAGGATCTGTTACTCCATCAGATTGCTACATGGCTGACTCTGAGATCTCATACATTTATTATGCTTTCTTTCAAGGAAAAGAAATATTAAATTCTCCCATCATTAGGTTATTTGTGACTTAACTTCCATCCAACATTAAACAGCTTTTTATGTCCTAACAGAGTCCCAAATCTGTATATTTTAGTGCCTGATCTAAAGCCTGTTCAAACACATGGAAGTCTCTGTGGAACTGGGATTCATGTGAGGCCTTTAATGCTGCTGAAATATACTGCCCGATTGAAGATGTCTCTGAGCAGTAATTACTGAGGAGGAATTGCAGTGACTGAAGGCTGGGCAGAAACACCTGGGGTTCATTTGGAGCTACTGTAGCATCCATTACTTATATGGGGAAGGTCTATACTCCCCAAGATACAGGGAGACTTAGATTTCATTGTTTGATGCAGTCTTTGAAATTGTATAGCTGATTTCTGTAAATGGATTAAGTTCTTAATTAAATGAGGAAAAGTATACTGTAATTGGCACAGTGACTGCTGTGCTGTTTTGTGAGCTGCTAAATACAATTAGTTTTGTCCTTCCCCTTTTTTTATGCTGATGTGTGTCAGGCATTTGCAAATAATTTTTCTGTCACAAAAGTTCCTGAGAAGGAAGAGAAGATTAGGGAGATGGGCAGGTTGGTATCTGAGGGGATGCCAAATTGTCACAGAGTCAAAAGCAAGCGCACAGTCCAAATGTTTCCTCAAAATAATAAGCATTGAAACAGTTAACAGTGTGGGGAGGGGGAACCTCAGGGCTTCAGGTAACAAATGTTTTAGACAAATAGACTATTTTCTGCTTCCCAGAGCTATCATTTCAAGCATTGTGCAGGCTATGGTAGAGAAAGCTGGATGAGTTTACATGCAATTCATATTTTTGAGGCTAGTCTTAGAGATGAGAGGCAGGATCTAGACATGCCTAAAACAAGTGGGTTTATAGAATGATTTTGTGGTAAGGAATGAATTTTGCCCACAAGTTCTATCCAGATGGATAGAATGAAGCACTACAGCATGGTCATTCCTGGTTTCATTTGCAGTATTGTTTCCTTAGGCCCTGCATTTATGCCACAGTGAGTAAAAAGGATGTTATTCCATGGCACTAATTTTTCTTCCTAGATGGAAGATACTGGCTTTTATTGTTCTATGCCCTGTGGCTTACTAATTAACTCAGAGGAACAGCTATGTAAACATTATTATTAGACACTGGGAATGAAGGGATAACCTTCTCAACCCTCTGTGAAGGATTTACAAGGTGGCTTTAGGAACTCTAGGCTAGGAAGGGATTCAGCTAAACCAGTCACCTCCCACTGTGACAATGGCAAATGCTCCTAGATCTTCTCTTGCAAAGGTTTTGGGAGCAAGCATTCATCCTTGTCTGAGACAGACTGCAAGGCTGAATTAGGCATTGCAATAGCAAAAAACTACCTTCAGGATGCCATCCAAATCCCTCACTCCTCAGGATAAAGCCAATCATGTACACGGTTATCTTGAGTTTGTCTCATCAACTTTGCAGGATCTGACTAATCTAAGCTTTTCCTAATTTGGAATAGGTTGGTAAAGCAAAGTGAATCTAAGTAGTATGCAATATAAAGAAAGTAAATAAGTAAATGTAATGAAAATCCCAGCACAAATTCTCTGACTGCTACAGCCATTGCCCCTGGGTTTTTTTTTTAATGCAACAATTTCTTTGTCCGACAGACAAAGGGTTTGACCCTAATGAATTCTAAAACAAGTTATAAGAAACAGGTGAAAGACTTCTGAAACTAGTTTTAATTCCAAAATAGGTGAAGAGCTGTTCATTAAACTCTTAGCAAACTGATGATGCAGCTACTTTGTACAATAGCAGGAATGAGTAAGTTGAAAAGATGGTCTAGGAGAAAAGAGTTATTTTAATCTTCAACTTCCCTGAAGTACTTTAAGAACACTAGTTTTAAAAGACAAAAATCACTGGGAAGTAGCAGTGAGTCCATTTTTCAAGAAGTTATGTCAAGAAGGAGCTAAGGAGTTGTGCTGTTCTGTCAAATAAATACAATTAACAATTGAATTTAAGAGGAACTGTTTTGCAGATACTGATTTAATTCCTCAAAGTTGCTCCTTACTGATGTATTTATATATATATAGGTATGGAGGGTTTTGATTGGATTTTTTGTTAGTTTTATTAAAACTGACTGTTTTTGGAGAAAATAGTTCTTCTCACAGGTTGGTTTTGGGGAGAGGGCTTTTTGGGGTGTTTTTTGCTTCGGTGAGGTTCTTTGTTTGGTTTGTTGGCTTTTTAGCCTCTTCTAAACTTCTGGACCCTTCACTAAACTTTCCACAAGTAGTTGCTTGTTTTGTTTTGTTTATTAAAAAGAAAAAGATTTTGTATATTATTTTATCTGACTTTTCCATTTCACTAAGATATGTAACAGGAGAATCCCACAAACAAACTACTGATTCTTTTTCCTTTTTAAGCGCTTCTCTGTTTCACATCTTTGCGTAAAATCAAAAGCAAAGATAATAAAATTAGATAGAAGCATGTTCTACCCAGCTTTCCCTGATGCAATTAATAATTAACATCAAATGGCTTGTAAAATATCTCCCAGTATGATTAAAATGCTATGAAAAGGTTGCGGTAAGAATAATTGCTTTTTGTTTAATGTTTCCAAAAAACAAATCCATGGTTCACTATCTTTTGTGTTGTATGTTTTCTGGTTTTAAAATTAATGTGACATAAGGCATTCTTTATGCTAATGTTATAGCTCCTTGGACGAGTTTAACACCATTATCTTCTTTAATGAATAATTCATTCCCTGTTGAAAACTTAACTATATCATTTTTACAGTGTGTAAATGAAACTTTGAAGTGCAATTTAACTTTAAAGAACTTCGGGTTGGAGGGAATTCTTGTAAACCACCAAAAAGTGCTGTGCTAGTAATACTGTCTTGTGCTGAAGTGTAAGCATGTTATGGTGAGCATGTTCACAACTTTTAATTTTGCTGCTGCTGCTTTTCAAAAATCTTGGAAAGTATTCATGTTTGGTTTTACTTCATTGGCATTTTATATGCTTTTAGTCATGTCGTCTTTTTTAAAATAAAAATATTATTTGTTAGCACAGCAAAGCTGATCTCCTCGCTGTCCCCTCTGTGGGGAGGCTGTAAAATGGGAGCAATACTCTTTTTTTTCCCACGCTAGATCCTAGCCTTCTTGTACGGAAACCTCTGGCAGTCAAAGTCCTTGGTGCAAGTGAGAGGAAAGATGGATGGATCCTAGGAACTTTTCAAATTTTTCTTGCGTCCAGTATTCTTTCCTACCTTAGACATGTGAGCTGCATTTTCATGTCTGTTTGTAGGGATCCCTACATGTTAACTGGAACATTAGACACTGTGATACTGTGTGACTTCCCCATCTTCTTTTCCTCCTTAAAAATGAGATCACTGTTTTTTTTGTTAGTGTGGATATGGGAGAAAACAAATGAGGCATGATATTGTTGAAGAATGATTAACCAATTAATTATGATATCATGTTGACCCTAAAGCTTGGTCACAGTACCTGATAATCAACTTCAAGTTTTAGGGGGAACGTTTAGTTAATAAGCCAGTCACATACTGTCTTCTTGAAGTTGGAATGTGCATGTTTATGGTCATGCATCACACTTTCACTTAATTACAGTTTTTGTGGATTTTACTACATATAGGTAAGTTGATATAAATTTAAAAATGCTGGTATGTGTTGCAAAATTATACTGGGCCTTTTGGGTCATTTTTTTTGAGATCATTAGATGACTGTGTCTAAGGAAAGACTGCTATCTGGAATCTGTTTTTATATCCATGTAACAGTGACTTCTTTCCTGATGCTTATTGAGTGTCACCTGTAGTGAGACATGATTGATTGCTGTGCTTTTGATAATAATGTGAATGAATGGGGCACTGCAGGGCTGGGGGATCAGATACAAGTTCTCCTGGGTGGGGAGTTAAATGATAAAACATGGGACTGTTTCACTAGAGGCATTTTCCATGCACTAATTTCATGCTAAGCCATGCCTATTTTGAAAGTTTCCTGATATTTCTAAATCAGCTCTGGAATCTGGGAATGTGTGTAACTGTGTAAGTTGTTTTTGTTCTCAGTGGAAATAATGGCTTCTGGGTAGCAGGGAGCAGTATGTGTTCCTTCTCTCTGGGAGAGCACATTATCAGCTTTATTTTTATTATGTCCTTGCAACAGATTTTCATTTTAGACATTTTAAGACTGAGAGCTGCAATATTTTCTGAAACTCCACTTAGCAAGTGTGTTTGTGCTTATTCTTTTTCCCTTTCCTCTCCCCTTCCTTCCAAGGTCTCAGAGCTTGCAAGTCAAATGACTCTAAGGAGTGTTTATCTTATGTCAGGAAAGAAACTGGCCAAAATGCAAACAGCTGTACTTTATTTATTTATTTATTGCATTTCTATTTCCTGTGTGAAGGTTTTCTGTATCTCTGTTGATGTCCTCAGAGAAAACAGGTGCATGTCCCGACCTGTATCATTTTACTGCCCTGTTTGCACTTTCCCTAGGCAGGGAGATCCTTGGGTGCTTCCTTCCAAGACTGAACAGTACAAATATTCAGTACTGTTGTTCTTGGCTACAGATAAATCATTTGTCAGGTACATTATCCACACCAAAGAGTAGGATTGGGGCAGGAGGAGGTGTGAATCATAGCACTTTGCATAATATGTTATTTCTCGGAACATACCTGGCTGTGTACAGAAAACAGTATTTCTTAAAATGAAAAATAAATCCTGTAGTATTATAGGCTCCTAACAATGGCAATTCAGCAGTCTTGACTTGGTGTCTGGATTTGTGATGCTTTTGTTTTATTTCCATGAGCTATCATTACTGAAAGCTTTGCACTTGTCCACCTGCACTTTGGGAAGCATGTGAGCATTTTAATTTTCCTCTCGAATTATTTTATATAAAAAATGCTTTGTTCTTCTAACAATTTTGAATTGCACAAAATATTGAAATAATCAGTTTATCCCCCTTTTCAATCCAGAGTTCATGCTCCTGTCTCCTCCTTTATGTTCCTTTCTCTTTCTTATAGTCAAATTAAATACTTAGAAGTTGAGCACATGAAAAATTTGGTTTTACTTTGAATAACACAAGCTATGATCACCATCAACTATTAAATAGATTAGCTTTGTCATAGAGACATAATCCCTATAATACTCCTATTCATCAGGTAACATTTAAATGAAGAAAATGTGTGCAATTTAGTTCATGATCCTGGCAATTGTTATTAAAATGTTATATAGAACTCAGGTTGAGTAAAAAAATAATTAGCACACCATTTTTCTCCATGGCATTATTTAGTTTAAGATGCTCAAATGTGGTTTACAATCACTCTTCGATAGCTGCATTTTCCATACTATTGTGCATTAATTGGTCTCTAAGGTGTGTTTGGCTCTCCCTATTAATTAGATTTCTTGATCTGTGATGCACCTTAATATGTTCCTCAAATTTGTGATTATATAATTCCTTTTCAGTCATTGTTTAGATACTGAGTATAGGCATTCACTTGAAAATAAAGGTGATGTACTTGCTGTCTGCAAAAGAACACAGCTTTAATGATATGGGCTTCTGAAAACTATAGCAGACTTGTTGTGTTCAGTGAGTCAAGGTAAATGTCTGTTGGTGAAACACATGCACAGAAGACAGGTTTACATGAGCTACAGCAGCCAAAGAGCAAGACTGTATATAAACCGTTTGGAACAAGATCTGAATTGAGGCTCTGTGTAGCCTGAATGGAAATCACACTTTTGTGTGCGTGCTGTCCATCTGTCCCTGATAGCTTTTTAATTTGCTGGTCAGTTTTACCCAAGTCTGAAGGAAGAGTCAACATATAAAAGGTCATTAAATTCCTATATAGGCCCTGAAAATCAGCAGCCAAATAGAAGAGGGAAATCCAAATGGATGTTTCCTCCAAATGTGGCTGGCAGATTGCAGGCATTGTGGGTTCTGCTTGGCAGCAGTCGGGCAGCAACCACCTGGTGCTTGCACAGCCAAGACAAGCCAAGAACACTTTGCCCTTTGGCTAGGGTGATGCTACAGAAAACACGGGGGCAAACTGTAGGGGGAGAAGGATATGAATGAGCAGAAGCATGTAGGGTACAAATCCACAGGGAAACTCTTCTCCCTACTGCTTACTTGTTTTATTGTATGCTCTGCACTCTGTGTATTGGCAAAAGTCCTGAGCAAGATTGAACCCAGACCTGCATAACAGCAAAACAGTGTAGGGCTGTACATTGCACATAAGCAAACTGATAGTTTTACAAGGAATTTCACCCAGCTTAAATCACTCTAGAGTTCCAATTAAGTGTGAAAGAACTACATATAAGGAAGAGGAATGCAACAATAGTGATCCTTGTGACTGATAATCAAGCTGGTTGAATCAAAATTCAGTCCTATTGATTAAGTCGTAAGAGGATTTTATATATATATGAATTTGAGATCCATCTGAAGAACGGAGGGGAGAGGTCATTTAATTTTATGAACGCAGGTAAGCAAAAATTGAGGAGAGAGACACATTTCAACCATCCCCTGTAGAGAAGTGATCATTCTGAAGCAGGAAGAGCAGGGAGGAGGAGCATCTATTAAAAATGGAAAGATAATAGCAAACTTAGTCTCAGGACTTAGGTAGAAAGTAGAAGTTTCATGTCTGGTGAGCAGGAAAATAAAAAACAAGTGTCAGTGTTGCCACTTTCCTCATATCTTAGTCTCATGGCTACTGATGGTATATTGCTGTTTGACCGAATACCTTCTAGCTAGAAAGTGATCTCTCACTGTTGATTTATTGATTTGTTGAAGGAGGAAACTAATTGGAAAAAAGTTGGCAAGGTGACTCAGTGGATGGGAAGGGATTAATCTGTTATGCTCTGATGCAAGTCCTGGCAGAACTAGTTAAATTATCATTATGTTTCTGGTGTCAACCAGCCAGTTTTCAGATGTTCTGACCCTATTGGTATTTTTTATTTGTAGAGTTACGTATGGCTTGTTGATTGAGTTCAACAGCAGGGAAGGCAGCAGCGATCAGTTTTGCCCTAACTGACAATCATTGCAGTCAATGGGAATTTCTGTAACAGGTTTCCAGGGACAATCTGCCAGCCAAAAGGCAAAGGCAGAACTAAATTATCATAGAAAATTGCAGCAAACACAATTAAGATAGGTTTGTGGAGAGAGATACTGGTTTTAACCACATCAATATCTATTATCTGCAGTCACTAAAGATGCTTACAACGCAGCCCTCTCTAGCAAATCATGCAGTACCTAGATAAAATCTATAAGGATTCTCTCTCATGTGCCTCCATATGGTACAAAGTGTTCAATATTAATCCTTAAGATGGCAAGTTTTTGTGACATTTGAAAAATGCTCACATATGCTCATGGTGAGGACCAATATGGCTACAAACAATTTGTGCAGTGTGGATGACACAGCAATCTGCTCTTTCAAACAGTGGTTTTTCAACATAGAAAGATCAGAAAAGCATTCATTTCCTGAGCAAATGCAGAATGCAAAATATTGTTCCTTCAGGAACTGGCTTATAGGACACGCTGAGAATCCCATATACCATTCATCACAGGCTCTCTCTGCTAGAAAGGGAAGACAGTAAAATCCTATTGTAGTATTTTCATGAAGGCAGATGATAAAAGAAGCAATGTGACCTCATGCTAATCAGAGAAGATTCTATCGGTACCATCCCAACCAGACTCTTCACTGAGCAAATAATTTATTCTCTTCTGCCCCTGTTCCTTTTCCCTCTGGCTAGGGTTGGTATCATTACTGATTAAGGATCATTATGAAAACACTGTCCAGAGACCACAGTGAAGATTGGAGCCCCGTTGCTACGGACTTTTCAGTCCTGAAGAGTTTACAGATGCTGTAAAACTGGCTCCACTCTTATTATTAGCTGCTTTATGCCCTATTGTACACAGCCACAAGTCCTTCAACGAGAAGTTGTCAGCCATTCTTGTGGTATTTTTCCCAATATTTCTATGCCGCTCTAGAGAATTACAATCTAATAGCACCTGCCAGTTGACAGAATTCTGATGTACTGGTAGTGTAATATGGATACAGATGATCACTTGGAAAACTTGGCTACAGCCTAAATAATACCAAAAATGGAGACTGAAGGCAATAAAACCCAAATCTAAAGATCTGTTATTCATTTCTGATTTCTATTTTGCTTAGGATATTTGGAACATAACTTTGACCTCCTGATTTATTGTTTTTCACGTGTATCTCTATCGGTGGCTCTGAAAGCCATTGCTCTGTCTGGAGGGCAACAGAGTCTGGTCCAGTCCTGGCACATTTACTGTGCTGAGAGGTAGGAAGAAGGGATACTAAACCTGGATAGTACTAAAGTACTAGTATGACTTTCACAGGTTTTGTTGGAAGATGTCTTAAGCTTTTCACATTAAGAAAGTTTTCTAGAGGGATTGTTTTCTCCTTTTTGTTACACACAACTCTTGGAGATGTGACTCTTAAGTCGTTCCCAGAGCTAGTACCCTTGGCCAAAAAACTCAAGAAATTTTGTGGACCTAGATTCAAATAAGATGTTTACAAAGTGGTAACTATGGCAGTGTGGTAAAGGAAATTAAGTTAGATGTCATGTCACACAATGCAAATCCTTCTGCACCTTGTAACTATGCAAATCAGAATTAACAAGTCAGCATAGCCCTGTAAAAACTTCTCTTTTCTTGCAGAGAAGCAGTTTGGATCAAAATGCTTCTATAAGAAAATAGACACATTATGATGCCCAAATAAAAGATCTACATTGTTTACCCTCTACCCCATACAGTGTTTCATTATAAAGATTGCTACCATATCTTCATTCTTCCCTTTCTTCAGGCATAAATTTCTATTAAAGACTCACTGAATTTTAATGAGCATATATTTTGCCATACAGCATTGGAGTTTTTAGTGCAGTTTACAGTATGATGCAATTCTGACAGCATAGAGTTTTTTCTTAGTAAAATGAACAACATCATTAAAAAATCTTAGCCCCTTAACATAGAATCACTATATAAATGTGTGGATGTAGAAATCTAAATACTAGATATTGTGTCTGCAGAGAAATAGTTCTGTACAAAAGAGGAAGAACTAGAGGCCTTTTTATTGTCTGGCTTCTAAAAATGTGTTAGCACAGGTTCATACTTGGAATATTTCAGCTGGATGGACCTACAGTGATCATTTAGTCCAACTGCTTGACCACTTCAGGGCTGACCAAAAGTTAAAGCATATTAGTCACAGCGTTGTCCAAATGCCTCTTAAATATTGACAGGCATGTGGCATCGATCACTTCTCTAGGAAGCCTGTTCCAGTGCCTGGCCACCCTCCTATAGAGAAATACTTTGTAAAACCTAGTCTGATCCTCTCCTGTTGCAGCTTTGAACCATTCTCATGGATCCTGTCACTGGATGCCAGTGCAAACAGATCAACACCTCTCCACTTCCCCTGCTTAGGAAGCTGTAAAGAGCCATGAAGTTGCCCTTCAGCTTCCTTTTCTCCAAGCAGACAAAAGATAAAGTCAAAACTTACAGACGGTTCCAGTAAAAGCTGCTCTGTGGCAGCACGTGTTTAATAAATACACTTGGTCTTTTAAATAGAAGAGGGGAAATAAGACAGCTTCTAAGATAACAGCAGTGAAAGGCCCATTACAAGTATAACCAAAGGTCAGTTATAGGTGCTGCTGAGGTTAAATCTGTCCTGTAGTGCTCAAGCTGAATGATAAGATAAGGTGACTTTAGCTTTCTGAAGGATTTTATCTCAACTCCACCATCTCTATTAGGACTTCGCTTTAAGTATAAGGCCAGTATAAACAGTCACTGTCACATTGAAGACAATAGCTGTTAAAAAGGAATCAGACAATTTTTTTTTATTTTTTTTTAAGGAGCTTAATTATATCTGTATTTACCAAGTAAGAGACTGATATCACAATACAAGGAACTTAGGAGGACACATGTGAAAGGCAGTATTTATAGGTCAATTTCCTGAACACTATCAGGAAAATACATTAAAGTGGATGGGAGCCATAATGTTATTAAATATTAGGGACTTTTAAAAAGACAAGGTTTTCTTTAAAAAAAAAAAAAGAGACCCACAACTAGTCTCTCAAACTTTAAGGCTAAAATAGGTGGAGTATAGAGAGAAAATGGTGACTTTCTTGAGATATATATAAAATTCCAGAGATATTTGAGAGGATAGATGCTACAAGTTGATTTGAGCTAGTGTCAAATACAAGAACAAAAAGCATGAATTAAAGCCAAGAAAGGGTCAAATCCTAAAGGAATGTGTGTAGAGGGTGTCTGTGTACAGTGAATTACTATGCTGTATTAAAAATAAGGCAATGATATAAACAGTCATTGCAAGAAATAGTTAGGCAAATATCTAGGGAAAAACGTAGTTGTGGGATGTAACAATTAGCTCCAGACAATGCAGTGATGCTGAGAGGATCTGGTGGCTGCTTCTCATTTCACAATTCCCTTGCAATTTGTGTATTTAGATTAACAATATTTCTGTTCAGCAAGAACTGCTCTTCATGCTAGGAGACACTGCCATACCTGCAATACTGGAAGCAACAATAGTATGTCTTTGTGCTGCATAATAAAACATTAACCTGTTCAACAGAAACTATGTAGGAGTAAACTCTGTATGACCAATGTGTTCACAGTTGATGGATGCATTAACTGCTGCTGCATTCGATTTCTTTATTTCAGCTAATTTAACTGAGGTTAAAAAAAAAATAACCTGCATATTCTTCACCCCACCCATACTACAATGAATGTAGGGAAGAAAACTAGGTAACTCCCTAGGTAGCTCTTAATGAAGAACTCATTTCCAATAGACCTCCAGGAACCTTAGAGTTCCTTTAACTTACAATCAGATGGCTATCTCCAGTGTCACTCCCACTTCCTTCCTCAATGTTGTAGGACACACCAGAGTTCAACTGAACTTTGCCTTGTTTCCTATTTCCATTCGTGAAGTAAAATATTTCTTCTCTGTTTATTCCTCTTGAGATGTGCAAAGGGAGGTTCACAAACCAATCTAGTTGAGTGATTTGTGGATTACTACCTTTGTAAGAAATTATAGATAACAAGTAAAATCAAAGTAATCTTGAAGATCTTTCAAGAAGCATTATAATTTCCAAAGACTGACTGTGCTAATAAAAACACTCTGAAAAAAAAAAATTTTCAGGGCATAGACTGTCCAGTTTAATGATTAATTTTCACTAAACATCTCATTAATAGCACAGATTGTTTTGCCAGTGCTTCTGAACAAATATAATTGGAAAATTTATCAAAAATTCCTTAGTGTATTTAGTGCTGCAAAAGAAAAAAATAGATAAATTAATAGCAATATATATTTATTTGCATGTTTGGGTGTGCTTTTTTGTGGTTGGGATCAGAACTGTACATCTGTATAGTCTGCCTGTTCCACAGTGTTTTACTATACCCCACACTCCTATATGAAACAAGTCTTGAACTCAGAACAGAAGTAAGTTGGTAAAATTCCCAGTATGTCAGGGAATGCAGAAGCTGAGCAAAGTGAACTGGTTAGTGCCCAAAGCAGAGCCCTGCTCCTCTAGTAATCTAGCTCAGGAACCCAGATCTGACTTAGCCAGCTGTCCAAGCCATGCTTCTTTCCTTAAAGCATAAAACGAGGAGCACTGTGCCCACTGCAGTGTCACAGAGGTGGAGGTCAGTATGTTATTAGTGTAGATGTATTAGATGTAACCAAGAAGGATGAAAATTCTGACACCTTTTCTTTTAGTGGTTGTCATTGTTTTCAGTGTGGAGCTTTCTCAGAGCAGAACTGACATTGACTTTGTAAACATGAGCAGGGAGTTTAGAAAAGTATGTTATGTTTCTATTTTGTAGGCTATATATAAGCAGGTATTAATGTTTTTTTTATTTATTATAATAATTGCTCTAATGTTTCACGAAATAATTTATTGAGGCTTTTAGATCTTGGTGCCTTGCCAGGGTTTTGGGGTGGTGGAAGGGTGTGGGGAGGATGAGAAGGAGGTTGGTTTTTGTTTATTTGTCTTTTTTTTTAATTTGGAGTAGTTTTGTTAGTATTCAGTAGTGTCTCTTCAGCCTGTACTATTCATATCTCATGAGCCAGAAATTAATAGTCTTTCCAGATCACAGAAATCTGACAATCATTCCATCACAATCTCTGGCCTGCTTTAGTTGACCATGTGGTTTTCATGAACACTTTTATACTTTCAACCATTTTTCAGTGACTTACCATGAAATCAAAATGTAGTTACTGTCATAACAGGACAAAGCAAACACAGGTATTATGGACACAGCTGAGAACAGGTAGATGTTGTTGTAGAAAAACTGTGCCAGCATCTTTGATAGATACCTCTGTAGCTGGATGTGCTTTATTTTTCTATTTTTAAAGAGCTAAACTTCTTAAGGAAATAAGCTTTTGAATAGTATTGTCCTTTAAACTTTTAAATACGGACAACTCCAAACCTTCTGTGCATGGTGTGAGACACATGGGAACAAGCTAATCCAATGTATGAATGTATACTCACACAAACAACAATATAAATCCATATATTTGTGTGCATAAAGACAGATATGAACTGTGACTACCAAAAAATAAAACAATGCATCTTAGAAACAGACAAATCCCTTTTCATTATTGAAAAGATTTATAAACAATGTTTACAGCTCCTTCAGATGCTCTGGTAACTAGGATGGATATGTTCGTGTATGTGTTTCAAGTGCATATGTTCCACACTCCAGTAACCAATGTCAATTGTAGACTGTTAAAATTGTATTGTTTGGTGCCAGCCTATAACATCCAGGCCAATTTTAACAGCAACTTAGTGTTACTGTTGGATTTTATTATTTATTTATTTTCAGAAACTAGAATAAGGTTAAGGTCATAACTCTTACACCCTATTTCATATGGCTGAATAGCACACTAAAGTTTTATGTGGAAAGAGCTATTCATGTATCCTAATTTGTGGAACCATCTTAGAGTCTTAATATCTTTTTCTCTAGCTGGGCTTACTTGCTTAGGTGCACTTTCACACCGATAAGGCTCTTCCTCCAAGTCAGCTCAGTAAAAGGTAATGTAGGTACCTGTGCTCTGTATTGAGTTTCACACTACAGATGTGCCCCTAGAAGATTTTGATACAATTTTTGCCTCTCCTGCAAAAAAAACTTGTGACTTTTGGAAGTGTCCAATTTCTGTTTGCCTTGGTTTCACATCTGCAAATAGGACTAAGTATCTTCCTTTGCTGGCTTTCCTGTTTTATGTGTTTTAAGTTCCGTTGGATAGGAATGGTATCTTGGTACATAGTGTACAGAACTCCACAAGACAGTTATCCAACTTGAGGTCACTGACTGATATATTAGGATACAAAATTTTACTCAGTAACATACTTAGTAGAAAAAAGTATAATTAAGACTTTCGCAGATTGTAACTTTGGGGAAATGTTCTAAAAATAACACAACAGTGACTGCAGCAGTTAAGCAAGTTAACCCGATATTTTGCAGAGCTGAAGATGCACTTCATTATACCAGAGGACTACTATAATCAGCCTATTGGTTAGTGCAGCCTGCTAAAAGTTGCTGGAGAATCCAGTTCTGAAGTGACAGCAGTGGGATTCAAGCAAATCCAGAAGTGCAGTGTAAACAGAGGTGGACACTTTGAGCTTACATTTTTTAAATGTGGTTTTTAACTCAGAGATAGATAATGCAGTAAGTATGCATTCAAGCACCTTTCTCTTGGAGATTTTTAAGATCAGACATCTTCATATTGTAGTAAATCTTGTCCAGTAAATTAGTTCAAATAGTGTTTTCTCTTTGTGATCAGTATTAGAAATCTAGGAGATACCTGATTGGCTAATAAATGTTCTGCATCTGTAACTGGACAGAGGAATGGGATCTCAACTGCTGTGTTAGGTTAACTACTGTAGAGAGCTTTACAAGTTACAAATATATTATTCTATACTCCCATTTGGCAACTATTGCATCTATACAATTTTCAGATCTTATTCTCCTTGCTGAGGAGCATTCCACATTGTACTTGACCTGCTAGCCAAGGGCCAGCAGAGTAGCCTCTTACATGTTCAGCTAAGATAAAGAAAATGAAGATTCTAAGTTGACAGCAGTCTTTGCAACTCCTTTCAAATCAATGGACTCTCTAAGCTGATGCATGCCAGCTGAAGTTCTAGTCTCGTTGCGTTTTTTGACACGGTTTTGACATGTTGTCATTAGAAAAAATTTTCAACTAATTATATTTTGCAGCAGTTGTGCCATAAAGGTGCTGATGATTTTACAAAATAGCTTTTGAAGTTCAGGCATCATCAAAACAACACTTGCACAGCTTCAGCAAATTTATGGTAGCTTATGAACAAGTCAGCCTGTAGTTTTCCTCTTGAGATATAGTTTGAGACCTTATATTGTGTGCTGTAGAAAGGCAGTTTACCATGAAATCTGCTTCCCACAAGGGCAGATGATTCTGTATTTATGTATGGATATATAACTAATTAGCATCCCTGTAGCAGGTTACGAGTCAGACCAACTTAGTGGAATGCCAGAGTAGCAACACAATTTAAGCAGAAGCCTCTATCCTGTATGTCAAAAGTAAACTTAGAAACAGAAGTTACATGCCTGCTTACAGATCGAAGAATACCACTTGAGAACAGTAACCAATAAAACACCAGTCCAGGTTGAAGCACAGTATGAGGAGAGCAAGGCACCCTTTTTCCTCAAGAAAGTCAGCCAGAAGAGGTCCCTATTTGCATTAACAGTTCATTAAATACTCAACATCATCTAACAAAGACTTATCCACAAAGTATATTTGTCACTCAGTATGCTGAAGAAATAATAGTGAATAACAAAGAAACTCCTTTTCTTCCTTTTTTTAAGTAGCAGTATCAGATTAAAATCATAAATATACAAAAGAAAACCAGATGTTTCAGCCTTATCTTTGCTGGCCCTTCTCCAAGTCCTTCAGATGATTGGCCCCTCTCTGCAAAAACAATAACCAAGTGGTGGAGAGAATTCATTCTTTTGAGTAAAACCTAAAAAGGCACTTTCCCTAAATTAGAAAAGAGGGAATCATTTTTCCTCAAAAAGGAGCAGGTGTCTGGGTGTTCTTTAATTTCATGTGCTACCTTCCATGCCTTGATTCTGGTCATTATAAAGATAAGGTTGAAATAGGAATTTTGGAGATGGACTTTGAATTTCATCCTTGCAAATGCATCTTGACTGCAAAAGCAGAACCAATTTGCCTTGGATGTCCTAACAGTATAGGAAAAGTAGTATGAATTCTACATTTTAAAAATTAGCAGATCTTGAACTTAATTGAAATGGAGCTCTGTGGAAAGTGGCTAGATTTTCCTCTAGCCTTTGGTTCTGTGACTGCAGGTTTTGCACATAGTTAAGTGGTAACACATGAATTGCAAGGGTGGATGGTCCTTCCAGGAAGAACAGGTGGAGTGGTAGACCCTATTCATACTGCCCAGTGCTGATGCCCTCCTTCAGTATAGCAGCTACACCCACTGCAGTTGTGCCTGTGGTTGTTTTCAGATGTCGATCTGGGAATATAGGAAAAAAGACAAATTCAAACATGCTCATTGTTATAACTTTGCTTAAACATGAAGGTGCAATGGAATTGCATTATAAATGGCTATTTCAGGGGAAGGGAAGAAAAATGCAATATATGATTTAGACCTAGAATTTAGGCCTTCCATAGAGACTGTGCATAATCGTTCCTTTAGTTATAGTTATCCATCTGGAAGTGTCTTTTTCCAGCTGACCAATATACACCTTTCATGTCCACCCTTACCATCCTTCCTATTCCTTCTTCTTTTAATGAAATGCACTCATTAAATCTTTGCTCCAGGTGATTCTTTAAACTTAGAGCATTAGGGGAAAGAGAGAATATTTCACAGTGGTATTTTATTGCACTTGTTTCTTAAAATGTTCAAGCCTGTAATGTTGTTCAACCCCCAGGTGTAGAACATGAACTCCTGAGGTTGAACAGGATGATTCACTTGTTTCACTATGAATTCAAAGTGGATATGAAGCATAAATCCCCTTTTTCCCTCTGTAATATAGTAGCCATGAATCACAATGTCACACTGAGTCGATCATAATCTAACACTTCACGCCTCAGCCAACAACTTGATTTGTCAAGAGAACAGGCCTGCAAGCTGCCAATAGCATTGATTCCCATTGGAGAAGAAAGGATAATTAAGTCCTCAGTGAGCTAATTTCTTCCTTCTTTTTAAAAAACGTTTGCTTTTTCTTTTAAGTAAACAGAAATGAAGAAATACTATGTATGAATAGAATCAGTTAAGTGTGTACTTCCCCTATATCACTAGTATGAGTTTTTGTTCCATTTCTACCTGATGAAATGTCTTGGATCATTTTATTTCACCATACAATAATACACTTTCATACATCTCAATTAGAGGAACTGAAGCTAAAATTAATTACATGCTATCTGCATGCTAACTGGCCTGCAACAGGGTACCACCATTCCTGAGTACAAATGGGGTCTTGTCTATCTCTGAGCTTGATGGTGAGCGTGAATAATCCTTGTGTATTGTTGGAATTCTAGCCCATTGCACCAAGGTAATGAACCCAAATGTGCTTTGAGTACTAAATAGGGCTTGTGTGTCCTAAACGTGTACGAAGGTCATCACCCATATTTGTAATGTACTGAGGTATGTTTCCCATATGGAGATGTGGTACATGAAAAGGTTGGTCTGTTAAGAGCAAAACTTCTTGTTGTTCCCTGAAGAGGAAGGATGCCTCGATGCTGTGTTTTCATTGGTTGTCAATTTAGCCAACAAGTGGAGGCTTCTTTTCCATGAAGGGAAATAATGATGCAAATAAATTTCATACAAGCAGGTAGATATTATTTGACTGTAGTTATGAATATGTACATTAAAATTGGTTTGGGGTCTTACATATGTATCCCCAGAGTGCTCGGGAATTTATGAAACACCCGATAGCCCATGCACAGCCTAAATAAACCCATTGATCACACTGTAATAGATCCTTTTTATTGTAGACCAGCCAGTATCCATCCATCGGGGCCAAATCACTCCACCCTTTTTACTTGTTAAGTTTCATGTTTGGCAGTACAGCAAAAAAAAAGCACATACTTTTCAGGCATAAGGTTGGAAGGTTCAGTCTTGTCATCAAGTCCAGTTTCCTATAATCATAAGTAATATTGTAAGACTTCTAGCCTACCAGAGTACCTGCTTGCTGTAGCCACAAAGCACTCCTCAGCATCGTGGAACAAACTCTACCATTAAAATAAATGATCAGACTAGCTGTCAAGATTGGAAACAGCCTCTTAACTTCAGTAACACAGAGCAATCTGAATCTCTTTCTTCCATGGCTAGTATGTAATGTAACTGAAATACTCTCTGCTACACTATTTGTGATATTTCAGGCACAGAAATTTCTAGTAGGCTGCTGTGTCAGAATGGAGGAACTGTTTGTATCCTTTCATCTCTGGCCATCACATAGTCCTAAGAAAACAGAGGTAAAGCATTCTTTGTGGTTCTCCCAGCTCCTCTAATAGCAGCAGACAATATAGTATGAGAAAGCACTCTCATTAAAACCTTACAGCAAAGCACGACTTATTTGTTTCAGTGTGGTTATTAAAAAAATGCTGGTGATTTAGGGCCTAATCCTTTATTTCCTACTACACTGAAATTGGATATAGTTAAAATACCATGTAAATGAAAAAGCTTTTGTCCTCCTAGTAATTTCTTATTTCTTTCTACAACTGTATCTTTTAACAACCACTATCTAGTTTTCCTATTACACATTCTATAGTTGCTGGGATACATGCCATTCATAAGTCTCCTGAAACAAACTCTTTTTTTGGCATTGATGAAGCTTAATGTGGTCCAATTGTACTTCTCTCTTTCCAAGTATTTGCTTGGCTTGAATTGCTAAGATACCATGGCTCTGCACCTTCTTCTGCACTCTTGCACTGGAGCAGAATGCAACACCCTGTTTGAATATGACTGCTTTTCCACTAATGTTATCTATATTTCATTTTTAAAAACAAAAGTTTTTCTCAGCAACCCAGCTGCTATTCAAATTAAGCTATATGCAAATTGTGCTTGGGAAGGGAATGTAAGTGGAAATTTATTTTGACATCTGCTTAAATTTTCCCAGGTTTTGTTTGCAGCTAAAAGAATTCTAAGTCTGTCAAAAAAAAACAAACCCTCACCAACCCCCCCAAAAAAACACCTCCTCCTTGAAGTGTCTGTGTTACTGAGGAAAAGAAACATAAGTTAAAGGAGGATTTATGAACTGTGGCCACCATCTGTTTGACTGGTGTCTGGAAGCTATAAAATATATTTGTAAATGCTGTCTACCTGTTGTCAAGTTAGGATCACTTTATCCTTACAAAGCAAATTGTTTCTAGCACTTTCTCCTTACTCTTTCTACCTGTCTGTGTGATGAGTGCTGCTTTGGGGATGGTACCCTCTTTAATATTTCTCATAAAGTAGCTAAGACAGTCTGGCACTGATTTCTGAGTGGTCCTCAAATGCTAGTGTGTGTGTTGTGTGGGCATCATCCAGCACAAGAGCTTAGTTCCCTGCTGGAAGTGGCTAGCTAATTGTACAATACTAAAAAATGATGATAATATGAGACTGAAGGACTTCTCTCTCTCTCTCTTTAGTGTGAGGGTGGTAAGACAGGTTGCCCAGGGAAGTTGTGGAAGCCCCATCCCTGGAAATGTTCAAGAGCAGGTTGGATGGGGCTCCGAGCAACCTGGTCTAGTGGGAGGTGTCCCTGCCCATGCAGGGGGGTTGGAACTAGATGATTGTTAAAGTCCCTTCCATCCACAAGCATTCTATGATTCTGTCATCTATGTGGAACATGCAGTACCTATATCACCCATAAATGTTTGTCATTTTTAGAGGTATCTATAACATTATCTAGAGATTACATACATCAGAGAATGGGAGGAGAAAGAGAAGTCAAAATCCAAAAGTCCCATGTATTCCCAGTTCTGTTAAAATCTCCCTTTCAAATTCAGAGTTATTCCTGTCTTCCAATAGTCCTTGTGATATCTTTGCAGTTTTTTCAGCAACTGCAGAAATTAACTTTACTATAACATTTATAATTTTCTGCAAATTGTTTAGTTACTACTATAACTGAATAAATGTAAATGTAAAAATGTACATATTTAATGGTAACCCATGACTGGTAATTTTGTTTTAGAAAGAGATTTTGGTTTAACTGTTCTGCAGCATTCATAGCACATTTCCCTCTTCAGTGTCAGTTGGCACATTCCAGCATAAAAGTCCTTCAGAAGTGGAGAGTCTTCACTTTTCTTGTTAGTCACGTTTGATTCTATTGCATCAGTAAAGACAAGTTGTCTAATGTTCCATGAAAACAAACTCTTGCAAACACAAATCATTATTTCAAACCCAGGAGTAGTTAACATATCTGCAAGATTGCTTATGGCACATTTCTACCTGGTTGTAGTTCTGCATATAGGAGGCTTTGTGGCAGATAGAAAGAGGTAACTTTGCAGCTGTTCAGAGGAAGTGAACAGCAGCTTAAGGGGAACATGATTCCATTTGCTTCAGTAATGCTGCCTCAGGTGAGGTAGGGGAGGACAGGCCCAAAACACATTAGAAAAATTGTTTCTGATAACTGAGATTTCAATTTTGAGTCACTTTACAAAGTCTCTGAACATCATGGTGGAAAATCTGATCCTTAACAACTTTTAGAAGATATTTTCAAGCAATATATCTACAAAGTACTTGGCACCAAAACCGTATTTTATGTATTAGTTGACAACTGCAAATGTTGGTTTTGTTTTTCATTTAACTCTCTCTGAATTTTAACTAAGGCAGAGGTCAAAACATGAGTATTCCATAACTCTGCAAAACAGCATTTAATGATAATCAAGTTCACACCTTGTATATAAAGACATTTTGGGTTCCCACAGTTCATGCATCTCCTCATAGAAAATAATAGAAACTTGGAGAGATGTGTTAGAATGGAGACAGAGGACTTTTGTCTAATGTGTTCTGTGGTTTGACTTATTGTTTGTGTAATATTACAGACATCTTTAGGTTTTTGTCTTCTGGGAAATTGCTATATAAGTTTGTCCAGTGCAAAAGTTCAATAAACATTAGCATGCAAGAACAAACTTAAATTACACAGAAGTTACCTTTCAGTATCTTTGCTTGTTTAATGTGGTTTTAGATGACAAAAATATCTGCATTTTCTCAAAGTATAATTTTAGCTAAAATTATATGTCTTCTTTTTGCCCCCAGCAAGACCATCAGCATTTGGTCACTTAGGGAAAGGAATCACAGCATTCTATAACACAAAATAACGTTACAGTACACATCAGTGACACCAGGTTGGCTCCCTTGACATATATTTAGAGTATTACTTATTCTCACCTGGGAGAACTGCTCTTCAATCAAAGGTCTCCTAATAGCAAAGTGACAGTAAACCTGTAAAAAAATAGACTAGAAACTTGAATGTGGTATTTTAAATAATAGGCTAGCTCATTTGTACTGTACATCACTTAGAAGTGTTTTAATCAGCAAGGAATGTAAAAGGGTATAGAGTACTGAGAATCGATCCACTTCAACTCTTCCTGGTTTTTCCCCTGGTCAGGCAGGGAGCATGCTTTAGCAAATAGCTAAGTGCATTTGTCTGAAAAGTCATGGAAGTGCTGTAACTACAACTATCAGGCTAATTTGGATGAGAGATTTTTTGGCTATGAATATTATGTCTTTGAGTGAGCTCCAGAGAGGAAAAAATAACAGACCAGAAAAGATACTACATACCTGAAAAAGCAGGAGGAAGTTAAAGCTGGGCATCCATGGTGGGATACACAGTTTCCAAGATTTTTCACAATTTTATTTAGATTGCATTTGACTCTTGATTTATGGAGCCTTGGGCAGGTATTAGAATATCAGCTAAAAGCACTTCACAGAAAGCCCAAAAGTTGAGGAAATTAAACCTTTAACTGCAAGTCTTGAACATAAAATATGAATAGCAAATAACCCTGCAGTGACTAGAGGGGCTAAAGACTTGATTCTGACTGAGAAGTCTGGCCTTAATAGAGCAATGTACTTAAACTCATGCCTATATTTGAGCATGTGGGTAGTCCTATCAAATTTAAGTAGTCACATACTTGACCTTGAAAGGCTTGAGAGGTGGGCCCATGCCAACCTCATGAAGTTCAGTATGGCCAAGTGCAAGGTCCTGCACCTGGATCAGGGCAATCCTAAGCACAAATATGGGTTGGATGGAGAATGGATGGAGAATAGCCCCAGGGAAAAGGACTTGGGTGTGTTCATTGAGTATGGAGTATAGGTGAAAGGAGGCAAAAAGGGATATAAAAGATTGTTCTTAATCTTTTAATAGGCTTTTAATGGAAAAGACTTTGGCTGAACCTTAGAAATATTGTAAGCACATTCTGTCGCTGGAGTAAAGCTCTAACATGGCAAAGACTTTGATTCTGGAAGTTATGAATCACTTTAGCCCTTCAGCTCCTGTTTATGTGGCTAGTCTTTACACAGTGTGTGGAGATGTTAACCTGTTCGGGTTGCTCAAACGGGGGTGCATCAGGCACTAGATCTACATTCGTACATTTGTGAGAAAATTCTTACAGCTGTAAGAGTTAACTGCCGTTTGTTTCTCTGTGATAACACAGATAAGTATTGTAGTAAGCAGGAGTTTAGTTCAGTATCAAAATGTGAAGAGACTCTTCATTTTCAGCAAGGTGAATTACAGTATTAATTCAATTAAAAGAACATTGTGAACAACTATCGACAATTTTCCCTCTTTATTAAATATGCTTCAATGGAAAGCCAGATTCTGCTTTCAAAACAGATTTATACCTGAATAACTCCATTGACATCCATGAAATTACTCTTAATTAGAATCAAAGCCAACAAGATCAAATAAAGATGAAAAGCTCTCTTACTAGCAGTTTTATCCTGTATTCAGTGAGCTTATTATTTTATTATGGCTCTATTATAATAAGCTTGTTGCCTCTTTTATTTTTTATTTGTGTACTACAGAGCTGGGGCTGCCTTTTGTTTCTCTCTCAGAATAACACCACCACTGCCCAAGTCCACTTACAGACTTGCTCCTGAAAGCAAATTTGCTGACTGGAAACGGGGAAACATAACCCCCATTTTCAGAAGGGGAAAAAGGAAGAGCTAGGGAACTACAGGCCAGTCAGTCTTACCTCTATGCCCAGCAAGCTCATGGAGCAGATCCTCCTGAAGGCTCTAAGGCACATTGAAAATGAGGCAGTGGTTGGTGGCAACCAGCATGGCTTCACCAAGGGCAAATCATGCCTGACAAATGTGGTGGCCTTTTATGATGGTGTCACAGTGTCAGTGAACAACGGGAGAGTAACTGACATAATCTACCCGTGCAAAGTGTTTGACACTGTCCAACATGACATTCTGGTCTCTGAATTGGAAAGATATGGATTCAATGGGTGGACCACTCTGTGGACAAGGAACTGGCTAGATTGTCACACTCAAAGAGTTGTGGTCAACGGCTCAATCTCTAAATGGAGACCAGTGATGAGTGGCATTCCTCAAGGGTTGGTACAGGGACTGGTACTGTTTAATGTCTTTGTCAGCAACATGGACAGTGGATTGAGTGCACCCTCAGCAAGTTTGCCAACAGCACCAAGCTGTGTGATGAGGTCAACACGCTGGAGGGAAGGGATGCCATCCAGAGGGACCTTGACTGGCTGGAGAGATGGGCCAAGGCCAACCGCATTAAGTTCAACAGGGCCAAGTTGATGCCCCACCCCTGGAAGTGTTCAAGGCCAGGTTAGATGAGGCTTTGAGCAACCTGATCTAGTGGGAGGTGTCCCTGCCTGTGCTGGGGGGTTGGAACTAGATTATCTTTAAGGTCCCTTCCAACCCAAACCATTCTGATTCTATGATAAAGAATTGCCATCAGAGGTCAGAACAAATGCTAAAGATTCATTATTCTGCAAAGTATACATGGTAAAATTAGAGATTACCTCATGGCATGTGTTTGTACAGACCTTAGTATACTAGCTCTTTATGCAGAAATGGGAGTCCTAAAATTTATCTTAGTCTCTGTAATTACTTATTGCCTAAGGAGAAACATTACTTGAGTAAAAAAGCACATAGATTGCAGTAGGGCTCTTGAAATCTCCAATATGCTCAAATCTGAATTGGGGCAAAAGCCAGGTTTCCTATAAAGCTAATTTTGGAAGAATTTTATTTCACATCAATGTTATGCAAAATGTTTCCTTTTCTTTTTTTTTTTTTTACAAAAATACCAATTTTTTTTTTCCCCTCAGAAATTCTTATGAAAACGTATACAAGTATGGAAAAGAACAAGTTTGTCAAGTGTAGATTTGCTCAATAACAACTTTTCTGGTGGTTCAAAAGCTGAGGCAGATTGAATGATATACATACAGAATAATCTGAAAGAGGAAGATACTCCTGGTAATGGTCAAGTGGCTAAAATGGGATAGTATTGTTTATTTCAACAGTAATGACTGCAAGTTTGCATGAGTTTAACTAGAAGAGCAGCTCATATTCTGGTAGTTCTAGCCCAAAGACCCATGAGTTCTTGTAATGCCATTATCTTTGTCAGACTATTTTCTGCTTTGATGAAATGAATAATTATTTTCTAAAGTTCATTGAGGAAAATACATGTTTTTGTTTCACAAATAAATGTATTACACTGTTTTCCATAAACCAGGCTCCTCCTTTAATCACATTTTAGACACAGCTGTATTTAAACCAGACCATCCCTATTGATTTTATGCCAACAGATATATAAAGAAGCTCATGTGATTATCCTACTCTGTTTATCACAGTAATGTATTACAGGCTATGTAGTGTCTTTCTGTTTTTCTAGGTAGCATGAAGAATGGATGAAAAAATGTCCATGAATAAACTGAAGTCCCCAGTTAGAAATTTTGTTGGGAGAGAAAAAAAAATAAATTTAATCTGATGCCTTTTGAGAACTACATACATCCAGGTCTGGGAAGGTAACAGCTGGAAGAGAAAAGAAAATGCAGCCAAACTTCTCTGAGGGGATAAACTTCTTCACCTGCCTGAAGAACCCAGATAGTGATAGTTGGTAGACTGGGCAAAATCTTAGTGTCAAGTTAATTACACAAATGAGAGTAGGAGAACAAAACTGTGAGAATAACATCACTTTTTTTTCCCTAGATGACAAAACAGGAAAGTTATTGTTACCATTGAAGCAAAGAACCCTGCTGTGTTGGGTATAATGTACTTGTATTAGCTTAACTGAATCCAAGCTTTCCAAAATGTGATGCAGTTTTGTTCAGCATTTGTGTAGAAGCAAAAAATTATTTTGAATTTTCTATTCGTAGCATGCATAGCACTTCATTGAATAGAATAATCCTAGGAGGTATCCCTGAAATAAATCAAGTACTTTGATTTAATGCTAAATTTCAAAATTATCTAGTTCCAGTCTCTACTCTTAAACATCATTGCCATCCATTCAAGTGAAGCAATATGATTTACAGATGATACTGCCACCTTCTAAGTACATCATCTGATTTAGAACAGGTCCTTGAGGTTACAGTGCTGTTGGTGTTGCATTTTCACTGATGTCTACTCTAGTAGAAATATCCATCTTACCATGTTTGGGGTTTTTTTTGGAGCTGCAGCCGATGCCTGCGTCCAGTGTCATAATTCTTGATAGGGACTCAAGGATCTACAAGACTATTCTAAATTAAAATACACTTGTACATCTCAGCAGAACCATGAGAAAATAAACAAAAATCCATGCAAAATGGGATAAATTAAAAAAAAAAAAAAAGGCTGATCCACCGGGGTCTGCGCTGGGCAGCAAAAGTGTATGTTGACCTTAAGTCCGTGATGCATGGCATCAGCTTTACATTGGT
This sequence comes from Hemiprocne comata, assembly GCA_020745705.1. Lineage (NCBI taxonomy): Eukaryota > Metazoa > Chordata > Aves > Apodiformes > Apodidae > Hemiprocne > Hemiprocne comata. The sequence continues at coordinate 10,230,280 of CM036596.1, forward strand.
ATAAAAGAGGTCAGAATCAGGTCCCAGTATATAACAGTGGGGTAGATTAATGTATGCAAGGTAAAGTTGGGTCTCCCCTAAATTTGTCACAGGGCCAAGCTGAATAAGGAAGAGCTTCGGGAAATATTTATTTGATAGTATATTAAAGTATAAATTCATCACCATTGAGACTGATACCAGAATCAGAGAGGAACAAAAAGCTCTTTTTTTCTTCTCTACCACCCACCTGCAAGGCAGGAGCATTCTAATCCATTGTCTGCAATAAGGAGAGACCAGGCTTTGCACATAGTTAACTTGATGATGTTTTGATTGTCTAAAGGAAATAGCTTATTTTGGAAACAGCCTCCAAGAGGCTATTAGCTTTTTTAATTACATAGATTCTGTTTAATGCCACCCAATTTCCACTTCCCATTCTTCTCATCCTCTTTATTCTCTTGTGTGGCAATAGCATCTCCTTCCGCTCAGATGCCCTGTTTGTGCCTTGTTAACCCTCCTAACACTGCCCAGAATTAGTCTCTGTCCTTGCTCTGAACATCTTGTCATTTCTGCCAGGTTTTGTTATACAAATACGTGTCTGTGCAGTCCTTTCATCAAAATTATCTCAAAACTCAACTGCAAGCATATAGATGCCCTTATTTTCACTTTCCTCACCATTCTTGTCTGTTGTCCAACTAGTATGTTCCCTTAGGAATGAAAATAAAATTCCTGGGTCACTTGTTTTATTTCAAACTTTTGGCCATGGCGTTTCTCATGGTTCTTTGCTTTCTAACTCTATATACGTTGCTCTTAATGTCCTGTCATGTGACACCTCATTATAATTCAGTTTTTCAAGCATTGCAATGATATTGAAAATCAAGAAACAAGGAAGAGTCATTCAGCCAATATGATTGATAAAGCTGCTTTATTGATGTCACTGACAACTTACTGAATTAATCTAAGAAACAGGGCAAAAGATTAGGAAAAAAATGGTATTGACTTTCTTCTATCTTCTCAGCTCTCAATGTCAGTGGGTATTTCTGAGACATTTGCTGTTGTGTACATATGTTATAGAGAGGGATATACCTCTTGTGTGTAGTGGAGGAGTGTAGGAAAGGGATATACGTCTTGAAGTGGGAGGGAGGGAGTTAGAATACCACAGGGCACATGTAACCATGATGGGAATGGCGTGGGCAGCTGTGCAGTTGTGAACATGTCACATGAGAGCAGAGTTTCACTTCCTCTCCATACCCTCTCCAGGTAGATTACTTGCAGTGCATCTGAAAGAAGCACATGCTTTCGGGGTGCTGTGTAGAGCTTTATCTTCCCTGTGCTTTGATGGACCATATTCCATTGGGTTCGGATCATGAGGGAAGCCAGGTTCCCAAAATACCACTGACAGAGGGAGTTAGTTCGGAATAATAGGGAGAGATTTTTAAAAAATCACCCAACCAACCAACAAAAAAATTAAAAAAAAAAATAAATCCCCAACCTCTGTTTATCTCTGCTGTGATAAATCTTTACTTGCATTTGTTGGTTATTGGAAATCAATATTTGTTTCCCCAGTGTTTAAGATGCAAGCTACTGATGAAGGATATTTTAGGGAAAGCAGCTAATAAAAGAACCGAAAACAGATCAGAGTGGTTAGATATCAAGAGACAGACAACGTGTGTGCCTGGTGGTGGTAAGGCTGTACCTGGAACACAGGTTCTCTAAGCATTTCAAAACTGTTGACATCATTGGGAATTACCAGTCTAAATACACAAACTCTTAATTCCATGATGAAGGAGTTCTAGGAACATTTTGGGCAGTTATTTTTCTCAGGATAAATTTTTTCTTTTTGTGAGATGATCACATTCTCAAAGTTTTCTACAAAAGAGCTTGTGCTTCTCATGCTTTTGGTTCACCAGCCTCATCAACAGAAGCTGTGACAGGAATCAATGTGGGTAAACAGGCAGTTGCACCTTAAACAACCTTTTCTGTGAGCAACCCTGTCAGACTTCCCTTGCCAGCCATTCCATAGAAGTACACCCCAGTGGCACTGTGAGCTTGTGTGTTAATAATAGTCAAAGGAGAAGCCTTTGTTAGTGCCATAACTGGAAACAGATGTTAGCTGCAGACAGACACCAAAGAAAATGAGCAAGAAGAGCTGCTCCACAAGCTGATAATCTGAAGACTTAGTTTGCTATAGGCATTCATCTGTGTATTGGTGGTGATCATGGATTCTGGTCCAAAGTTTTATTTGACTCCTGATAATGCAAGGACAATAGAAATAATCTGAAAGTGCTTCCAAGGAGTTGTCCAGATGTGGATATAAATTACAATTAAAATGGTCTGTTTTGATGCTGCACAAAGCACCTCAAGCCATCCTACATTTTGTAAAAATTCATTCTAAGTTTGACCATGGAGACAGCGTAACAAAAAGAAAGGGACTTAACTCCATGAACTATTGAGGATAGTGGAATTAGATACCTGTAGTCACATCTCAAAGAAAACATGTAAATGAGTACCATTCTTCAGGAGTATATTGTTTACGGTACCTGCCTTATAGTTAAAAGATTCATTGAGATGCAGCAATGGACCTGTTTTCTGGGTCTGTCTCAAGATGGCAGAGTAAGAGTAATTACTCACTTCAAGAAAACAAATGCTGTGCAAGATTTCTAGAAGCAAAGGAAAAGAATAATAGAAACAGCAGTTTGCCAGGATAAAAACAAACTTGTTCATCTGTATCTAATATGATTGGTTGAAAACAATACTGTTTCAAATTATAAAGAGCTCAAGTGAGTATGTGCATACATCTGTTTTCTTTAAGGGAAAATTTGTGATTTAAAATATTCAAAATGCATTCCAAATCTGGATCCCAGGAGTCACTGGCACAACTCACAAATCATTAGGAAATAGTGATGGGCAAAACTTGGAAGGCTTTCAGTTCAGTTTCAGTTCTGATAAGGCTTCAAAAGTCTCGCAGTTGATGCTATTAAAAAGTTTGCATTTGTGAAAGCTCTGATTCAGCAGAACACTGTGTTTAGCAAAGCACTTCAAGTTAAGCACTATTTTAATTATTTTACTAAAAAGGAATAGGCTTTATCAGGTGTTTAAGAGTTTTTTGCAACTGCTGCCCAGGTTACTATGCAATGTAATCTGAAGTATCTCTGTTTCCCTCTCATCGATATCAGGAAAGATATGTAGTTGAATAAAATAGATGGATTTTGTTCATTTTATTTTGAGGAAAAAAAATTACATTCAGGGTTGAATTTTGAAGGCAACTTGCACAATGGTGTTGCTTTGCAATATTGTAAGGGACCCATCAAAGATCATTGGATTGAAGGATCTGGGCCAGTGTTTTCTCCTTTGTTTGTTACAGCTTTTATTTTTATTGAAGTATTTCATCAATCTCCACTCAAATCTGCCTTCTGCATGATGCAGTTTTAGTGTAATGAATCATGGTGCTACTGAGATATGCTCTGTTCTTTGTTGTTAGCCTTTTTTTGAGAGATCTGGTGGTAACAGTGTTTCAAATATATTTGAAAAGGTGATAAAATTGTACCCCTAAGTATCCTGCATTTCTAAAGTCAGGAATAAAATTGTCAGTCAAATCACTGGGATATTTTTTTGACTGTAACTAAGAGCTGAGTTTTCCTTCATTCCTATGTTTTTAGGTTGAGTAGCTTTATTTAACCTTGAGACTGTAGCTTGTTCTTTCAGATCTTGCTCTTTTTTTCTTCTGATTAACATTTTCAAAAATAAGTCATGCAACATTTCTGTCATAACAATTATGTCTTCTCACTTGTCATCTGCAGTATGCTGTGTTGCTGCATCTGGGTGAAATTTAGCTCAATAAGCAAGCCTTATTGTTTTGGTTGGAAAAGATCTTTAAAATCATCAAGTCCAACTGTTAACCCAGCACTGCCAAGTCCACCACTAAACTATGTCCATAAGCACCACATCTACACATCCTCCAAATACCTCCAGGCATGGTGGCTTGACCACTTTCCTGGGCAGCCTGTTTCAGTGCCTGACAATCTTTCAGTATGGAATTTTTTATAGTATCCAGTGTAAACTTCCCTTGGCACAACTTGGGTCCATTTCCTCTTGTTCTATTGCTTGTTACTTGGAAGAAGAGACTGACCCCCAACACACACACACTCACTCCCCCTTGCTCCAGCCTCCTTTCAGGGAATTATAGAGACCAGTAAGTTCTCCCCTCAGCCTCCTTTTCTCTGAACTAAGCAACCCCAGTTCCTGCAGCTGCTCCTCATAAGACTTGTGCTCCAGACCCCTCACCAGCTTTGTTGCCCTTTTCTGGACATACTCCAGCACCTCAGTGTCCTTCTTGTAGTGAGTGGTGCAAAAACTAACCACAGTATTGGAGGTGCAGCCTCACCAGTGCCGAGTACAGGGGAACAACTGCTTCCCTAGTCCTGCTGGCCACAAAGTGCCTGAGTGCCTGAATTTGAGACCACGAAGTATTTTCAGCATTTGCATCAGCATAGTTTTTAAGAAGAATTGTTAGTAGTCAGGAGGTGTCTCTCTCTTGAGAAGTCAATGTATTTTTTTCATAAAATAGTTATATATTCATAATTCTTCCTTTAATAGTGAATCTTTCAGATTGTTTATTGAGTATCTTTTCCTATGCTTTTCTTTCTGAGGCTAAAGAATGGCTGTTAATGTAATGCATTTATTAAAATGTTAATTATTTAAGATATTCTTCATCAGCATAAAAACTACCATTCTAATTCAGGTGCATCATTAGAAGAAAAATACTTTATGATATTGGAAAATGCCATACACCCACAGGAACAATGTCTGCTTAATTACTAAAGAATAATTTCCATCTGGTAGATCTGTCTTCCCAGTTCATTCTAAAAAAAGTCTCCAGATAATCTCTGAAACAGTCTCCTTAAACACACTAACGTTTCTATGGTTATTAGTGGTAATTGTGTTGCACAACCAGGGGAATTTTATTTAGCATGGTGAAGGAAGCAATGTCATTATTAGTTGATTAGTGTGAACAATCTTTGACAATATGTAGTACCAGCTACGATTTCAACCACTGATACCTCATTATTCTGATTGCAGTTTGATTTGCAAATTTAAGAATCAACAGGAAAAAAGCAATTATCCAAATCTACCTCAGTCAGCTGAGAACAATGGGAGGGAGTCTGTGTATTTCATGATATTCTAGAAATTTCCTTCCCACAAGAAAATAAAACCTACTAATTGACAGATGACTGACACATTTTAGTAATTAGCACGTGTGCTGTGATGGTTCTAACACACCATATTGTGTGTGTGCTTCGCCGTGTTGGGAATTGATAACAAGATTAGAAGTGTATATTATCCTATATATTATTATCCTGAAATATATGTTATTTAAAGCAAAGGTGATGGATTTCAAGATATTACAAATAATTCATTCTTTTTGATTTAGTGTTAAATTAAAGCTAAAGTCCTTCAGGCCAAGCTCAGCAATCCATGTAGGAATGTGGGTGGCATAAACCCCGTTAGCACCAACTTTTGTCTTGTGGTCAAGGGAAGCAGAATTTCTCCCTGTGTCTTTTGGATACAGCAGTGGCAGTAACTACAGGAATCTGTAGGGCCCTGTGCAAATGGGATGGATTTCAGTTTGTTGATATTCCTACTAGTTTATTCTCAGGAGCAATTTGCATGTTATCATCTCTATTTGTAGAATGTAATAAAAAAGCTAGTTGTATCTTCTCTGTGGAGGGAAACTTGTCTTGCAGAAAGAACGGGCCCAGGCTTTTGCCAGCTCCAGCATGTGGTTCTTGCCCAAGGGTGAGGAGCTTCTGGTGGTGCTCCTGCAAGTGAGCTCACCCGCCTGTGCTGGGGAGGTTATGCAGACACACATGCACGTTGTCTGATTGGCTTCTTGGCTCTTCGGGACAAGGCTTAAATCCTGTGACATGGATATGTTTGTTTCAGCCACATTGTGTGGCACCAGTTTATGCTGGATACTTGTGTGTGTCTGCTTATGTGTAAGCCCCTGGGGCATGGAGATCTATGTTTTTCTTGATACATTATAGGCAATGCTTCTCACATTAGCTATCCCCTGGGCTATAGGGGACGTAACTGACTTGTTTAGAGTTCAGTGCTCTAAAAGCTGTTCTGAGGTTTTATTTTAACCCAGGACACCATTTTTGCAAAATGAATATTCTCAAAATTCATGCTAATTTAGTGATTTAATAAATGCTTTCAATACTTGTCTTTCCCTATTCAAAAAACACTGATTTAAATGCTGTTTAATACTTGTTTAATGTGTTTTGCTATCATTTAAACAAGTAATTAGAGCACATGGTAACATCAGTAGCCAAGCAATTGACTCTTTATTAGTAATCTTGGGGGAGAAGGGGAATAAGGACACGGTGCCTGTGTTACTGTCGGTACTAATTTGGACTTAGGAAAATTAGCATCTGTTCAACCTATACATATTGGAAGGTACCACAACTGAGCTGGGAAATGGAGTGGTAGCTTAGGATGAGAAGAGATTCAGGATCTTTATCTTCCATTAAGGACAAGGAGACATAATGTTAAAATGATAATGCTTGCCCCTCAACTTTGAGAGTTGTTTACTGGAGTAAATGCCCCTCTCTGTTGTGTAGCAGGAATGTCAAGGGATTCCATTAAATTAAACAGACTGACTCTGCCTTAAGCTGCCAAAATAAGCAACAGCATTTTGACCCATCTCTAAATCAGATTAGACCAAAGGCCCTGTTCTCACAAGGGTCTCCTGGGTTGGAAGCACACCTGTAGGCTGGAGCTGCACTTTTAAATTAAGTAGAAAAAGTTCTCGCACTGGAATTGAACTCTCGGCAGTAATAGGTACAAATACAAGGATTTAGGCAATCAATCGAGTTAAGTTAGTTATTCTTTCTCTGAATTATATTGATTAGAAGGTACTTGGGATAATTAAAGATATTCAGGTTTACATAGTATCCTTAAAACAGTGGCATCCTGGTTCAGCAAATCTTAGCCAACACTGCAAAATGAATGTTTATTAATATGGCTGTGATTCTATTAATAAAATAAGTTGCACAAGGGGGCATCTTTAGAATTTAAAGATAAAATGGAAAGAACTGGGTTGTTTAATTTGCTTCATACGGTGCAGAAGACCATCAAAGCTGTTGCAAGCTGCCAATAGGCCTGAGTTGCATGCTGAGAGGCTGGAGTTTCTCTGAAAGCAGCATGCACTCTGTCACCTCTGTTGTCAAGCCAAATGACCGTGGCTGAAAACTGATGGTGTTTTTGCATATCCATTGTTGTTGTAGGACTGTGATGAGTAGAGGAGAAGGAAAGGAGCCTAAATATCTCTTTCTGGCACTCAGTGACTCATTCTAGAAACATGGAGAGGCTTCTTTTACTTTCCCAACTCTCCTCTGGATTATTTTCTCCAGCTTCAGGGTGGTCAGATGGTTTCTCTGTCAATGGGCTGCTGAGTGACTGCTTTAGTTTACCTTAATAAAGTGGTTTGAGTTTCACTGACAAACTTCATACAATAAGCCAGGTCTCATAATCATTTGGAGTTATTTTTATTCTGTGAAAATTTTCAAGAGTAACATTTCTGACTGGTTGACAGTGACATTATACCCATATCAAGTGTTCCCTGCTTCTTGTATTTCTAATTATAAATTCTATTTTAGAAGAAGATGTTCCACTCTGTGCATTTCTACAGGATTACTGCACTTCTCAGGTGTGATAGAGTACTTTGTCCTCCAGCTTCATACTGTATAATGACACCTGAGGAGTACAGTAATCACTCATTCACCACTGCCTGGTGTTGCTTATTGCTTAAATACAGTGTATGGATTTAGAAAAATGGAGAAAACAAAACCCAAGTGTGTCTGGGTCCAAACACATAATGCAGTTTACTGGTTGAAATTGATTCAACGCACTCAGTTGATGGCACTTGAAAGGCAGCAGAAAGAGGCTTGCATCAATTTGACAGGCAGGAAAGCAAGTAAATGTGGCAGTTTCTGAACTCCTGCTCTCCTTCAGGTGAGCACAGACACGCAATGAGGTCTGGGTGACTATCCTGGGACACTTGGGTGCCCCTGGAGTGCAGCAGAGCCCTGTGTCCTGAACCCTGGAGGTTAAGTGTAAGGCTTGTAACAGTCCTAGTTCTTTTTATTACATTTGAAGAATAGAAGAGTAGATTTATTTTCTTTTCTTTCTTTAAATGGCATTGAATCCATTTGGGGTCATGCGTCCCTTTTTGAAAACTGTTTTTTCTCTGTCAGTGCAGCTTTGCTAACATTTTTAGATTTTTACAATGTTGTGGGCTTTAGGGATGCTGGGATTTTGCAAAGGCATACTGCTAGCTGCTGCAAGACAAGAGGGTTTTTCAGAAAGGGTTTGCTTTGGCAGCTCAAGCGTGTAGAGTATCTTGAAGTGATTAGCCAATTGCAATTAGGGACTCTGACACCTGGAGTAGTGTAGTGACTGTTTAAAACGACAGAAAGCAAAAAACAAATATCCTCCCCTTTGAAAAAAAATAAAAATCCCCAAAACCAAAGTTCTCACCCAAATTTCAAGTGAACCTGAGTTCATTTATTGGTTCAGGTTGAACTGGAAACTATGCCAAGGTCTTCAGTTTGGGTGGAAACTAAGTCAAACTTAAGGTTTTATTGTGCAGTAGCTCTGGCAGTCATAAAAAATACACATAGAGACAAACCTCCCATTGTGAGGCCACACAGACCCCCCTGTAAAAAGCTGTATTTGGCTAAAGGCAAAAGCATGACTTGCCATAATTCCTCCTTTCCACCAGCCCATTTCTGTGGCCATAGTATTTGAGTCAGGTTGGAGCTTTTCTCTCTGCATCTCAACACTGCCCTGGTGTCAGCCTCCAAGGAAGTGGCCACGTTAGCTCTGGCCCAAGCTATAGCCACCTGTGAAGTACTTCGAGCACTTGTGCTACTCTCAGCACTGGTGGAGGAACTGTAAGGGTCAAGGAAATGTCACAGACCACCATCCTGTTCATCCTCATGTCCAGGGAGAACTCACAGATGGGAGAACCCACCCTGGGAAGATGAGCAGGACTTGGGATGGGCATAGATTTGTGCTGACTTTGACTGTGAGTCAAATTTCACTGCCTGTGAAGTCAGTTTTTGCAGTTTTGATACGGTTTTTTTCAGGCTTTTTATTCTGTGCACGTTTCAGTACTACAACAGAAGTCTGGGCATGTAGTTTTATTTTTTGCTGGATCTGGGCATGTGTTCCCAGAAACCTGGTGATCAAAGCAACATGGATTTGGGAATGCAGAACATCAGAACTACCAAACATGCTCTGGAACAAAGAATTTCTGCTGTATTGTTACGTGTATTATTGCTATTTTTCTTGCAAAGTGTTCTTTTTGTTCAGCTATATAGTACTTAATCAAACAGCGGGCCAAAGGTGAAGCATTGATCACACGTTACTGAACATGTCATCTGCTGATACTTCCTGAGAATTCAATTCTGCATACTAATAAAGCCCACTTGCTTTTAGCATGCTTGATAGGATGTGAAAAAAGGTTCAGCACATTCATGTTTGGAAGGAATAACAAAATGTCTTATTGTCAGGAAAGCCCACACTAGTGCAAGAGTCAGAGAATGCTATGTTTGCTATTCTGTATGTATAATAAATAGCTGGTTAGGTATGTTACAGCTGAAATGTGAAATGTCAGTTTTTATTAACGAAACAGATAGTGTAGTAGAAGTGATGAAGACTGACTGGCTGGGCATCCTGAGCAGCTGGCTGTGGGTACTGCTTTTCAGAACAAGTATGATCCAATCGAAGGATGTGCATTGGCTGCAGAATTTGTGATTCAGGAGAAAATGCAGATTTAAACCTTGCGATAAAGAAAGGGAAGAACATAAAAAGAGCTCTTAAGTTGGAAATAAAGGATATAATTCACAGCTCATTGAAATCAGTGGGCATTATCTCATCTCAGTGGGCACTGGATTAGCCCTCAAAAGGGTTGAAGCAATATAGTGTTATTCAAGGAAATTTCCATTAGTACCAGAGCATGAGAGCTGTGGTGGTCAGAATGAGACTGCTTTGGAGTGAGCCAAAGCACAAATGTAGCCTCATGATCTTGGTCAGTCTCTCCTTCAGTGCTTTCTCAAGGAGTTCTTTCTCAGCTTTCTCAAGGCTCAGAATAAACCATGCCAGTTCTGACAAGACCCAGCATGACCAGAGCATGGAGGTGGTCCTGCCCAACTGTTTCTTGGAAGTGAGAACGTCCAAAAGGACTCTCAGTCTTTAAAACTGCATTTTATTAGAAAACCAAAGTAATACATGGCAACAGGGGAATTCTTTAAATAGAGAAAACTCAGATGTGCTTGGTGAGACAGATTCAATAAAAGGCTTGCAGGCAAACTTGCCATTAGCCCTTTCCTCCACCTTTGTTTTTTAGTCTTTCAACTTTAATTTTGTTTCTGGATTGCAAAAATTCTACCATCTCTTTGGAGAGACCTTTGCAGACCTTTTGATCCCTCAGAAAGTTTTGGTCTATCAATGACTTTTCCAGGCACTTCTGGGGCTGTGTCCAGCAGTGCCCTCTGCACTTCCCAGGAAGTCTTAGTGTGTATTTGTGTTTAAGGTTTCTTGCATATTGGTTCTTTCACTTCCACAGCCCAGTCTAGCCTGGCCTCTGTTCCAGAAGGGTCTCCAAAGACATATTTTCTTAATTGCTGTTCAGTAAGGTTTACTGTCATCCCTTCCTCCAGACAGCTCCTCTTGACCCATACTCGAACAAGGAGCAAAATGTAAATATTTTGGTCTTCTCCCCAACCAGATTTTTCAGCAGAATATACTTTTTACAGTGTCTAACTTTAGCTTGTGAACAAATCATAAGCCTCAGACTAGGCTTTCCAGAAGAGACACATGTAAAGCATATGTTGGGTGACATGTAATATATGTGACAGGCAGTGGAGAAGCAGAATACGGTTTCTGTATGTTCTTTCACATGACATACCCTATCAGCATAGGCATGTGTGTGTAGAGCCATTTGCTAGTAGAACCCAGTAATGGGTTTTTCCTGTATTACAAATTACCTTGCTATTATGATGTGAAGCATAGAGCCATTCCCATCTTGGTGATATTCCTCTTGATGGTTTTGTTTCTGTATTGCAAGTGCTAATAGATTCCACACCCTAGTGTGTCATTGGTTTAGAAGTGTCTTGCCACAGGTGATACATGCTGTTGATCCTAATGTCTTTCAAATGCTGAAGCTGAGGAAATGGTGTATCTATGGAAATGAACTGCTAAAATTTCACTTGCTACAAGATGGATTGTTTCCTTTTCTGTTCTGGATAAGTTTATGATGGTTGCCATGTGTCTTTTATGGATACTGTATGTAGAAGCATATATACAGCATTGATGCTGACCAAGAGATTATTGCTAAGAGCAATTTAAAAAAATAGTTTCTCTTTGATCTGTTAAGTACTGTCTATGCCAGGTCTGCCTACGAGAGGTCTCCTGTAGCCAAATGCTATCTCAAAATAATGTAGGCACCACTGTGTACCATTGCCCTTGGAGTAAGCAGAGCAATCTTAGATTTAATTCTCACTGCTTTCCTTACAAAAGTGGCATTTCTGCAATTGGTACTGAGATAACAGGAAAACAATTGCTTGCTGATCTCAAGACAGCATTCTTTGAAGAACAGCTATGATGAGACAGCAATCTGAGGAAAGATAATGTGTATGTGTTTGTTGGATCAGAGACCAGGCCAGGTCATGGAGTAATATAGTAATTTTAATTAAAATCTATGCCACTTTTTGATGAGTTACAAAGTTGCCTACTCTGGAATATGTCATCATATAGGGCATGTATGGCACACAGCTAAGATAATAAGCATGGTACACTTAAATAGCTGGAACTGAAATCTGAGGGTGAACTTGCTTATGTGAACTTGTAGATTTTCTTCCAGATCAGATAAGAACAAATGAGCAATGATCTTCTGAGGATGTGGGGATGGAGAAGTGATCTTACTAGGCTGCATCACTTTCAAAGAGAAAGGAAATAATGAGCTTAAAATGAAAAAAAGTATTTTTACAGCTATCCTGGAGAACATTTTCAAGTATGTAGAGGGAGTGCAGAGTCAGAGCTGCCAGCACTGGCAGTGCTCTGACAGCTAATATGACTAAATGAGATCAGCTCCCACCTATGAGAGCATCACGAAGGGTTCAGGGATTGCTTAAGGTAAAATGAGTGGCAAGTAAATGAAGTACAGGAACTTTCTTCCTTTGAGGTAGAGTTGCACACAAATCCCATTATTTTTCTAATAGCATTTTACTCACACCTCCCCCTCACCACTTTGAAACTCATTTGTGCTGCTCATACAGTTTGAAAAATGTCCTCTTTGGTTGTCATGGGTGGAACATCCATCTGATTTGCTTTGCTGTATGCACAGTTAATCAAGAGGATCAGAACAAGGGGCTTGTGGTATTTTCAGCAGATACTTGGTTTCTTCTGTATACCCAATGCTATATTTCTATTAAAGGAGAGAAGTGTTTTGTTTTTTGTTGTTTTGTTTTAAAAAGAGGATTCAGGTCTAGAAGTCTGAGAAGAGAATCCACAGGTTCCCCTATCTTTAATTATTTCGTGTGCTCATAAATTTTTCACTGAAAAATAGGGAGAAATTAATACTGTTTTGCAGATGAGTTCAAGCATGTGTTAAGTATTCAAGAGGTTTCAAATGAGATCTAATACATTTAAATGCAGTTTTATCCATGTCTTTCTAGTCCAGGCTGTACAGCACATTGCCCTGTTCTTCATATGGCCTTGGAGGTGAATTAGCAACCATAGGATAAATCCATATGAAAAGGTGAAATTATTAGATTCTATGCAAATAGCACTATTTGCATTTCAGTAAGTTTCACAGGTTGCCTCACACATAGAAACTTTCAGCTGTGAGTCTAGATGTATTTTTGGTCCTTGAAAATCCTTTGGTTACAGCTCAGATTTCTCTTTAAGAGGCAAAATGATTGCAGTACGCTCTGGTTGCCTGTGTAGTCTCCTTTCTTGGAGGACGTATCCTCGTCCTGTAACTCTTCTCTGCTTGCCAGGACCAGACAAGGTGGCTCTGCTGAAAAGCTGTCACTACAAATTGTCATTGACTTTAACAAAGAGATTATTACCGCCCCTCCCTCCCCCTGGCCCTTGTTATTTCCACAATGAGATTACAAAGATTTGCAGAGTTGCACTGTTCTAGGAGAGCCAACACCTGGACTAGTGTCAGGTCCCTCCATGTATATGCTGTGAGATTTGTGACAGTTGTAATAATTGCCACAGTACTTTAAATTAGGACAGAGCACCATATTCCTGTGAAAACATAGAAAACAACTTGGGGGTGTAATGAATTTCAGCTGATACCTGCTGGTTATTCTTATTCAAATCCTTCCAGACTGGGAAGGAAAATTTGCAGAGGGTTGTGGTATCAACCAGTTTTACATAGCTAGAAGATCTCTGTGCAAAAAAAATGGTTTGTGTTAACAATTGTGCCATCAATTTTTAATTTTTCTTTTGGCAAAAAACAGTGTAAGGGGTCCACAGAGCCAACTGTAGGCACTCCTGATGTTGCTGAACAGTTTTGACCTCACTGAATTGGCTATGTGGGAGAACAGAAATCTGTGGAGACAGCACGTCCAGTGTTTGATTTGTTCTGCTGTTTCTTTAAGGGCTCTTTACTGTTTAGCAATTAAAATGTCCCTTAACGACAAAAAATCTTTAGTTGTCAAAAAAACTTGGCATAGGAACTGATGAGCTGGATGCCATACCTGCTCCTCTGAGATGGAGGATTTGGGTCACAGTGCAGAAATCATGTGTTTTCAGTGATAACCTAAATTAGTACTGTCACAGAGATGAAGGGGTCTGGTTGACTTAGGGATACAAGGGTGATGTCATTTTCAACTGAGCTTTTGAGGAAAAAACAGCTAGTATAGTGCACATCTAACATACTTGGACTCCCTAGGCCAACAACTGTTGGCACCAACTCTATGATGAAGTGGACAGAAAATCTGCACCTATAGAACACCTCTCCACCTACAGAACAGAAAACCAGGGCCCAGTGGCTGAACTCACTCTGACTGTTGTCCTCATATAACACAAAAGGGCACTGTTCCCTGTCCATCTGAAATAAATGAGAAGGCACTCCTTGTCACACAACACCCACAAACGTGTGCTCCATTTCAAACCATGGGATGAGTTATCTCAGTAAAAATGAGGCACATAAACATTGCCAGTGCCATGCCAGAAGCCTTTCAGAAATGCCTTGTTGTTATCTGTAGCCATTGCCACTTGGTCTGAACATGGACAGAGCTGTCAAAAGCCTCCAAGGAACATTATCAGCATCCTAGTGGCGTTGTCTCAGGATTTCAGTGCTATCAGTTTTGATTAAAGCAGTCTCTTCTGCATTTGTTTCCCTAATTGCTTTACTACTGGAAGTAATAAACAAAGATTGATGTTCTGGACTCCCTTGTAAAGAACAAAAAAATCTGTACAATAGAAGTCCACCTTTTAAATAGAGAAAGTGTAAAATAGCTTTACTTCCCAAGTATTATTTAATGGTAATGAAGAGAGTGTAAGATGAGCTATATTGGAAAAGCAATAAAGGCCAAGTTGCTGTACATGACATCTAATTTCTGTATCAATTGATTTACCTGCTATTGATATGCTACAGTATTTACTTACCCTGCCCCCAAAAATGAAACATTAGGTATGGCAAACTGCTCCTCCTTGCTGAGCACCCGTGTAGTTAGTCTGTGCTCTTTTTTTTATCTTGCTAATAAGTTAGTCTAAGCAGCATTTTTTCCCCTTTATCTGAAAATACCTATAGACAATTAGGGTTGTCTGTATAGCCAACTAAAGAGCTGGGAAGGACATGACAGTAGCTCTGTGGGGAAGCTTTGATAAACCTTGTATTCTGTGAGGGGACTGCATTTTGATCTGTGCGTGCATCTCAAGTAGGGTCCTCAAAAGCACTTACTCTTGGCCTTGCACTCACTGGGGTTGCTGGAAGTTGTTAGGTCACCACTAAAAACGATGGCAAAACGATTTTCATAATTCGCCTGCAGATGGCAGTTAGGGAACTGCATGGCTGAGGAGAGGTTTGTTCCTGGGTCATTGATTAAAAGATCATTCAGGTCCTTTGGAACTGAAAAGTCATTGTTGTGCGACAGCTCTCAGGCAGGTTTTGGTCTCATTCTGGTATCTAATGGATAGTAAAAGTTGACAAGAAATCTTGGTAACTGATATCAGACAGGTTCTTCTTTTGGCAATCACTGCAAGGAAGCAAAGGTTGAAAAGAAGTTAGTGAGCATGAAGCTTGAATCTGTCTGTCTCTCTAGGTTATCATGAAGGTGAAGCTAAGGCATATTACTAGGCAGCATGAGGGCAGCCTGGCTGATTGATGAATCTGCTTTGCAAAAAAACAGTGGCATCTACTTATCACACTGTCCCACTGATACTGCTCACACCTATCAGGGTCACTTGCTTTCTAAATGTAAGAAGTTTTTTTTCGTTTGTTTTGTTTTTCTCTCTAACATATTACCACCTCTGTTCCTACAAGTAATTTTTTTCTAGAAGTTTCTAAAGTGGTATTTCCCTGACAGAGGCAGATGCAGTTCTGGTTTAAATGAGCAGTGCATTCAGTCAGGGAACTTAGTGCCTGTCCCATGTTGGAGGAGTACAGAAACTACTAACTGCTGCTGTGGGAGGGGTAACTAAATCCAGCATATTCCCAGAATCTGAATGAGGGTATATCATGATGTTATTCTCCTCCAAACATGCAGTTATAGCAAATGTAATGGTTGGTTCCATATGGACCAAAAAGTAAGTATTGTGAAATATAATTAATATAATTAATTTGTCATCATTAATTTTGAAATCTGTATACTAAAAAGGTGAAGGCAGGAGGCCACTGAACCAAATTCACTTTAAAAACTACTACCGTGGCTTTCTAAATCAGCCTGTAAAGTAGCTGATTAGACACTATTACACCAGGTCACGTTCCCTTCACATGGCTTAAATTTCAGAAACTTACTTTTGGGTAATCAAAAAATTAAGGCTGCAGTAATGAGGGTTTCATTACAAAAGCACAAGTAGACTTCAGCATTGTCTACTCTGTTCAGCATCTGGCCCTCAATGAGAAATCATAGGCTGTTGTGTTTAGATGTGTAGATGCTACGCAGTGTTTCAAAGCACAGGGTTTTTTTTGGTTTTTTTTTTTTGTTCAGTACAGCAAATTGGCTTTTCTGTCCAACTCAAGCTGACACAGTCACTCCATAAGTAACATCCATATTTCCAATATATCTATGACTCTCTTCAGTAGTTCCTAGTGACAGGACAAGGGGCAACAGGCACAAGCTGGAACATAGGAAATTCCATTTAAATATGTGGAAAAACTTCTTTACAGGGAGGGTGACAGAACACTGGAACAGGCTGCCCAGGGAGGTTGTGAAGTCTCCTTCTCTGGAGATCCTCAAGACCTGCATGGATTTAGTCCTGAGTAATGTCCTCCAGGTGATCCTGCTTTAGCAGGGGAGTTGGACTAGATGATCTCTAGAGGTCCCTTCCAAATCTTGACAAATCCATGATTCTGTGGTTCTGTTTCAGACACCACAACCAGAAAATGTAAAGTAATTCACTTAAAAAGGCAACACAATTGGGAGGTGTTCCAGCTCTGTGCTGGGAAAGGTTACTGGAGATTATGTATGGACATGCACAGCTGGCAGTGCTTCTGTTCTAACAAAAGGATAAGAAAGGGCCTTTAAATAGCCTGGAATACTTGGATAACCTAAAAAGCTGTAAAAAAAACAAACCAAACCAAAACAAAAAAAACCCCACAAACAAACAAAAAAAATGAAAACAGTTTTAGAAAACAATGGATTGAAAATATCAAAGTGAAACACCTTGCTGGTCCTGTGCAGAGGCTAAGACTTGGATCAAGGAACACAAAGCAGCTTCCAGGGTGGCACTCAGCTTTTGTCATGCAGATTTTTTTCCTTATCTGGTGTAAAATTGCAGACGTTGTCTGCTGTCCCTGTAAATCCTTCATTTCCTTGCCAGATACCAGGAGGATCTCACCTTGCCTTTACACTCATCTTTCTTGCTCAGTGCTGCACTGAAATCCTGCCCCTGTACCTTCATTAGGCATCGTGACAAATACCACTGATTTAAATATTTAAAAATAATAAAAAAGGGATATAATCAAAGCCAATCTAGACAATTTTAATTATTTCAAATTGTATTTAATTAGGGCTGAGTTTTGACACAGAATAGCTATAAGGCAGTTCAGTAGGGGCTGAGATCCACAGAGGCAACTAAATATGGTTGATTTCAGTAAAAACCCAGTGCCTAAATGCTGTGGTGGCATCTAAACCATCTATAAATGCTTCTAATCTTGTACAGCATCTCAAAAATCACGAAAATCACCACAAGTGAGAAACAATGGGGTTTTGTGATGGTTTCAGAAAATTGTTACAAAAGCAGTTTACATATCAACAGCACACATGCTTTGTGCTCTGCAGCATGTCATCAAATGCTTCAGTTAATTACTCACTAATTATAACACTGTTGAATGGCTACACTGTGGCAACCATATAATTATAGAGCATAAAGTACTGAGCAGTTGCAAGGCTGAGCATATTGGCTGATTATAAATCCCCTGCTTATTGTTGATATTTTTCACCTGCTTAACAATTGTAGTGTTTGCCTATCTTACCCTCAAACTCAAAGCAATATATGAAGTGTTAGTAGCAGAAGTTAATTAAAGTTAAAAGCAGGTAAGCTGTATTGAAATGGTAGTGTATGATGACAAATGTATGTTGAAACACCAAACCTGGATGTGGCCCTTCACAGCTGCCAGTGCACAGCATTCCTCTCCCACTCACAGTATAACTCCCTCACTGACACAGGGAGAAGGAGAAAGGGGCCACTGATGTTTTACAAATACCATGTGGTGAGTCAAAATTTCAGGGCAGCTCAGAGAGAGGAGGAGGGAATTTAGCTTGTGCTTCCAGACCTCCAACATCACCAGGAGGAGAAGCCATTGAAAGAGCTGCTGGAAATGTTGCCAGCTAATGAACCCTACAGGGACTCTCCTGGCACGTTGGAGATGGCTGGAACACCACGTGCCCCCGCTTTATCAGTGGGTTCCCCATCTCTAGCTGGCAGGAAGCAGATGATGCACAGCTGGCTCAAGTTATACTTCCCAAACAGTCTCTTACATCACAGGAAATGTCAAATAACCATCTTTAGGGCAGTTGCCCAGGCTGCTTTCTGGTACAAAGTATAACTAAAGATCTGCTGCTACCCTTTTTTATGTTTCAAGAAAGAAAAAAAAGAAAAAATCCCTTGAGCAAGATATTTTTCTCCCTGTGCTTTCCACAAAACATTTTTTCTGGCCCCTCAAAATGCACTGCTGTTCAGGATCTGGGAAAGTGTATGCTAAGCTGTCACTGCCATTCATATCTTACACTGCAGCCAAGAACAAGATACAAAGCTGTTCAGCAAAACATGCTAATTCATTAAACCTCAATGAAAGCCTTGCGTGCTCATGCTGTTACAAGTAGTTCTTACTTTGTTCTCAGAACAGAATCACAAAGCTGGAAATGTCTGATCAAAGAGTTTTCAACTTCATATTTAGGAAAGTGAGTCACTCAACACTTGTGCAGTTCTTCATTCACTAACAATGCCACCTGCCGTATAGATGTGCACTCGGGAAAGCTCCATGATTGTCATGTGCAGAATGTCTAAGTGGTACGTAGTCAATGTTTCACTTCCAAGTAAATGTGAAGTTCTTTCCACAAAGACAAACCTTTTTTGTAATATACTGCTAGTCCTTCCCTGTGAGTAGAGGCTGACTCTTGGAGCAGCCTTGCCTTTTCCCTATATTTAAAAGCTCTGAAAGTTGACAGGAAGCCTACAGTGTCTGTGTGAGCTAGTAGTGTGAAAGGACTGACAGTGCACTTTGAAGCTTCTGTCTTTGTTGGTGTTCATTACCAAAAAGAATAAATGGTTTTAGCAAAACGTGATAAATTAATGCCATATGGAAGACTGCAACAATTGGTGGGTCTGGATTTGGACTATACTAAGAAGAAGGTAATGGCTGGTGTAATTACACACAGCTCCAGACATCATCATGTATCTGATCCATGGTCATTTTTATGCCTATGCTAGAATTACAATAATAATCCAGTGATAGAATGTCACCCTGTTCTCCTCTCTGAATCCCCTTAGCATTGTTACAGCTGATAATGCATCTGCAGTCTGTACGTTTTTTCTTAGCCTGTTTGGTTTGTCTTGGAAATGTTCCCTTCCTCAACCATAAAATAAACTTCAGCGTAAGTGATAGCCTGGACCTGGAAGAGTTTCAGGACACAACAAGGGAGGGCATTTGCTGTTTTTAAATGCCCGTTGAGAATGACAGACAGCTAGACTCTTCTGTGGATGATATATATAAAGTGCATGGATGTTTGCTACTATATTCAGTATATTTTAAAAATTTGATTACACCTTTTGTATTGTAACTGGGCCTGATTCTGGCTAATATGCTATGGATTCTCTGAGATATTTGTGCGTATCTGAGTCTTTTTCTCATGCAAGGCAACATTTCATTTGGAATTTCAAAACAATTAATCCTTAGGATAATTTTCCTACATTCATTTCCTTTACATTCCCAGTCACACCAGGGGAAAGTTTGACTGCTTTCTCTTCATTGTATCTCTTAGAAAAATATGACTAATAGCTTTAAAAGCTCCTTCTGTTTTGTGAAGGTGTGACCTTCAGAACATTGTCAAGATGAGGCCAGGTTATCAGCTGGAACAATGTTCTGAAGGTCACACCTTCACAAAACAAAGCAACAAGGGAATATGAACAGGTTTCCCTTTACCATTCTTGGTGCCTTCGGATTTCAAGTGTTTGAAAGGCTAATATGGATCTTGCTTCTCCTGCTTCCAAACTCTTTTTGGTCCTTAGAAACTCTTGCAAACACAAGTCTTGGATAGTTGCCCTAGTTTTGGGAGCAGGGATTTGTAGGCAAAAAACAGTAATGCTTTGATTTTGCAGAATGAGGCATGGGGAAATGTGTTTCAGATCATGGGACAGAGAAGAAACGGCTGCGTTGCCACCCTGCACAGACCCATGTGGAGGACTGAGGATAGTGGCTCCATGTAGCATGAGGTCAAGTCACACTTGGAAAGTACCACATAATAATATGGAGTCAATCCAGTACTACTGCAATAAACAGGAGCTTTGTAATTTATTCCCATGTCTTTGCCCCACAGCATGCAGAAGCAGTAAGAACATTAGACCAAAACACTGTTTCTGATTCCTATTCTATGAAATGTGAGAATCAGTCAAGTGTTATGAGCTCTGAAAAGTTTGGTAGTCTGAAGTTTTACTAATTGTTTGATCCAAAGAAGGCTGCTCTTTTCAAGAAAGGAGCCAGAGGCATACGTGATGTAAATCTGCAGTTCCACTGATTTCAGCAGAACCAAACAGGCTTGTACTACATCATGAAATATGATGAGAAATGATCAATAAATTATGGGAAATTAATAATTTTTACCCTTAAAAAGCTGTATCAGCATGGAGAAATCTCAGTGAAACAGACATGAACCATAAGCAGTGGTTTGAGCACATGGCTGAGAGTACCTGTGACACAGTTGAGACTAAATTAGGCAAAAAATAAATGTGCAAGTGTAAGGAAGGTGATGGGTATGTCTGCTGTGGGTGCTGGAAGTTCACTAAGGCCCCACTCTTCACTCAGGTCCTTTTATACTGCAGGTACTGCTGTAGGGAATGAGAGGAGCTAGTATAGAGGAATGTGGCTCTTTCAGGTCACGGAGGGGACTGATTTTCTTTTTCCTTTAATTGTGCCAAGGATCATTTGCTGATTTAAAAGAACATTTCGCTCTTTGAAAAGGATCAAACAGCAGCTGTTTCCTCTATATCAAGAGGTATAGCAGTGTGCAAGGGTGGTCGGGTGACAAATAGGCAGCCTGTGGCTGAGCATTCCCATTGCTAAATGCACACGCAGAGCTTAGCCTACGTCAGGAGCTGCAGAAAGCAAATGTTTGCTGCACATGCTCTGTTAGTCCCATTATCGGCTTTGTAATGAACAAGCAAAAAAGGAGCTGGCTTGTGACACAGCTACTAACACTAACACACAGTGTCATTCATGAGGGAAATTTAATCTTGTGCTTGCAATTCAATTCAGAATTATCCATTAATCCTTTTTCCCTCCCCAGATATTGCCTTTGTACTGAACACAGCTGTCTGCACAGGGCTCAGCTGGGCACACAGGCACAGGTAGTGAGTGAAGGCAGCAGCATCAGGGTGGTGCCTGACCCTGCAGCGTGCACAAGGCTCTGCCAGCAGCTTCAGCAGCCACCTTCTGTTATTCTTAAGGCACTCATCTATCAAACAAGCTGATCATGTTGCAGGAAACCAGAGCTATAGCTTACCAAATGAGAATTAACTCACAGCCTTTCCCCCGGGCACCCCTCCCTGGGTGTGGGTGTCCAGCTCCTGACTGCTGTCACTGTGCAGCATCAGGCAAGGGCACAGTGTTAGTGGGTGCAGAGATATGAGCAGAGGTGGTTCTTTCAGGGTAGCACAGATAAAGGTAGTACTGAGGAAAAGCGTTTATGAACATCCCTGGCAGCAGCAATATGGGTTGATTTATCCCTGACTGAACACACATGTTGGCACAGGGACAGACTTGTCTCCAAACTTGCAGAAGCTGGCTGGGGCTACTCGGGAACCTCACTAGGGGTGAACTGGGTCCAGTTTGGAAATTCAAATTAGACTGGCTGAGGGGGTATAATGTTACAGCAGCGTGGATTTTCTTTTACTTCAGGAATGAACAGAGTTTCTGAGGAAGTAGTATAAAACTGGGGACAAGATGAGGAATTTTTAAAAAGGTCAAAACTTTTTTTTTTTTCAAAAAAATACCTTTTCAATTTTCTGTTTTGGTAAAATACTTTTTATGAGAACATAAACATCTATTAACAAAAGAATAGGTAAAGTGGCTGGATTAGATGAAATACACTGGGTGTTTTGCCTCAAACCAAATATTTTTTAATTTACCTGCAGTCTTTTTTCATTGAAGAAATGATGTAAAAAAAAAAACCAACTCACGGTTTTTTTTGTTCGACCCCATCACTTTTTTTTCAGCTTTTCTTTTATTTTTGTTTTTGTTCACATGCTTTCCTCTCCAGTAGCTCTTCGCTTTCCTCAAAATCACTCCATGTTTGTATTAGGCTTGTGCCCGGAGTTGGCACAGAGCAAGCAGAACTGGGTCTTTGACCTGCATAGGGACTTCTGATGCAAGGATGTTCTTTAATGAGACTTATGTCTGCCCAGTGACCCATCTGTGCTCTGACTGAGCTGGTACAACAGGGCCTTAGGGCAATGATGAAATAGGCATAGTATGCTAATCCACATCTTCGGCTACTTTTCACCAGGGACACGTCAGATAAAATCCAAAACTAGCTCCCCTCTACCCTGAAATTCAGACAACAGAGCTTTGCTGCAATCATATAATTCTGTTTTTGCATTTCCCTTCCTAACAAAGCAGGAATGGGAGACATACTTCCCTTTAAACCTATCTTCAATTTGAGACTCTAAAAATGCTATTTGCTAACTTATGATAAAAGCTTTGGATTTGCTTCTGTCAGGACAATCTAGGCTAACTAACAACCAAAAGAGACACGAGAGAAGAACTTGCTGTCATTCTGAGCAGTTTTCCTTTTGTTCTTTACAGTTGCAAAATTATTTTTCACATTTCTACCAATGAAAACAATCTGAAACTGGTTGAGACACAACTATGTAAAGAATGGAGCCTCTTACAATAGGAAAGAGGGAAAAACATAATAGATGACTGGGCTGCCTTCTTTCATTTTTTGACCTTTAATTGAAAGATTGAAGATAAGTAGTTCCTGGGAGAAAGCAAAAGGCTGAATCAATTACCCTGTAGCTTTGAGTGAAAAAGCTTCCTGGAAGCCTTACTATATATTATGAATCATCTTCTTGTCATTCCAAGAAGTTCATAGCCAAGTAAAATGTTAGAAATAGATTGATAGTGGAGTGATGGGCAGTAGGGCCTAAGTGAGAGGTTAAAGGTGTCAAGATAATACATTCAGGCATCCCTCAGGATATTTTTGTAAAGCTGATGTTTCTGACCTCAGGAATCCTTGTCTCACTGTATTACGATTCACTGCTCTCTTAGAATAATGTCATTTTGAAAAGTTCACTTGTTTTATATGAAGTTTTAAAAATGAAGACTGTTTCAGTTTTCTTTCAAGGAAATCAGGTGGAGTCATCATCACTTTATGCTTAGGGGATTGTACAGCACGTGGGTTTGACTGATGATCAGCATGCCATTTCAAATCCTGTAACATAAATGAAAGTAGATATAAAAGAGGTTTGATCAGAGTAAGCACAAAGGAATCAATTAAGAAATCCCTAAGCATGGTACAATGTAGTATGGGTGGAAAAGAACAAGCTTTTGTATCTTTTGAGGAGACAGAACAGAGGTAAGAAGAGTAGGAATTCCTCTTCTTGGGATGAGGACCAAGTGTTCATAGTATGGCAAGAATTCGATTGACCTTGAAAGTACAGAAGCCCCTTATTCTTTTTCAGAACCATATCCTCTCAAGGTACTCATTAGGATATCTAATCCTCATTGTTGACGTAAGAGTTTGCTATATATTTTTTCTAAAATGTAAATGGTTCCTTTTTTAAGATAAATTTTTAATCAAGGTGATACTTTAGTGACCATTTCTTAAGCCAACTATCAAAAAATTGAGTGCCAGAGAACTAATGTTTCTATATATGATACTTCTGTGCCCTCATGCAAGTGCAAATTGAGGAATGCCACATTTTCTATAGTTGTTCAGTTTTAACCAAAGGAGAGAACAGGATGAACAAACATTTTGCTCTGCTGTGATCTCTTCCATCATACACATTTGACCAACGTCTAATGCTGTACATGTGGATAGTCCCACTAGCTGTAGTACTCTGTGATGAGAGATGAGGAAGAGCTAGTGCATTGTTTCTGGCTTATTCAAAGGGCAAAAATACCCATATTTTTAAACCCTTTCTTAAAGGCATGATACTTAGGACCGTCGTAATGGTTCAACTTCATTGACATGCTCCCAATGTACATGAGAGCTGACACAGACTGTGAGATGTTTCTTAGATTGACTGAGCAGTAGCATTAAAAAAATGCAGCTTGGATTTGAAACGAGCACTTCACTGGGATGAATACAGTACTGAAGAGTGAAGGCTTCTGTGCCTTTTTCTGCTGATACTGTTTAGCTGGAAACAGCTTTCTGCAAGACTGGATTACCAGGGTGAGAGTGCATTGATTTACATTCTGAAGGTTATCTTTCCAGTGGAAAAAGGCACAAGAGTGTGTAGGGTTTTTTTAAAGTGAAGATTTTGAGGAAAAATATATGCTAAAATAAAACTAGAGTTGAGGAGGAATAGCACTATGTGGATTTCTAAACAGTGAACTTTAATATTGGAGGAGTGAGGATTTTATATTCTGGCTGACTTTTTGTTGTTCCTACTTCTGTGCTGGTATGCATCACAATAATGTATTTTCACCCTTGTTTTTTGCTTTAGCCATTGACTCATCAACTCATTTGTTGATAAAAGACAGTCAGCTGAATGAATCCCAGGAGGGGATGACCAGATTTTTGATCACTAATGGGACAGTACCTTGGACCCCTCTATGTGGAATGTAATTTGATTTTATTTATATAGCGAAGAGTTACTATAGTATAAAGTGCTTTCTAGGATTGATTTATATACTCCTACTTTAACATTAATTGGAAAGTATCTACTGTTATCTCTCTAAAGGTCAGCTTCTCCTCTGCTTACTCACATGAGTAATGGAATTGATTGCAGTGCATCTGCTCATGATAATAAGGAGAACCTGACTTGATGCCTTGTTGAATGGGAATAGCTCCAGTAAGTCTGTATGTAGATGTTGAACAATACAACTTCAGAGCAATACACCTTATCTCTTGCATTTCTCAGTGTTGCTTCCTTTTTTATTTTGTTTGGCTACAACACTGCTAGAGAATAAACCTGGGCCCTTTTACAAATAATTTCCAAGTCTACTTTTAAGGAGATAATCCTAGAAAGCCTAAAGTAATTAATCAAAAGTTCTGCTGCTCGGTCACCACCTGCTTAGAGCAGGGCTGGACGAGTGGTTGGGGTTTTTCTCCACTTCTGGATGCTTCCTTTACTTGCCAGTTGTCATGTCACAGTAAGGAACCTCAGAAATGGCATTTCCCATTCGCTCAGTGTTATGCATGTTGTGTTGTCAAGCCTTGGAATTTCAGCTCAATATAGAAGGAAATTAAGTTTGAAATTTTAAATCTGGTTATATAAAGAGGTATGCAACATGTTGTTTATTGGAACTAGGTCATTACCTGTATCCGTGCTTTTGAAAATCACTCCTATACCTCTGTCCTCCTGTCTTTATGAAGTGAATGATGTCCATATGCTTGTTTTTATTCCATTATTTTTGGCAGTATTTATTTCTGACACATTAACCAATTGCTGGTAGTCACAATCATCTCAAAGGACTGGAATTAACATTTTAATAAGATATAATCTGCTTCCATTCATAACTTCTGAGTTTTAAATTATAACACATATAATACTTTAGCTCTGAATCATTTGAGGGATTCTACAAAATATAGCGATAATTGAAATGAGGATTTAAGCTTGGATTATTGAAAGGAGGATTAAATTCAATCTGTGAACAGCTTTTCTGTTAATACAAACCCGAAAATTCTCTCAGATTTAGAGAGTAGAGCCTGCTGTTCATTGGAAGCAAGAAGTAGATATATTTTCCTCTAGATTTGAAATACTTTAGAACTGTAAAGGGGGAAAAGGAGACTTTATTCACAAATGTAGAACTATAGGAAAATAAAAGTTTAAGGGTTTAGGACGTGCTGTGCCAATTAATAGAGTTCCTTCAATTACAGAAAAATAAGGCTAAAAGCTACCTCTTCTAGTCCATCTTCCTCTTCCAAAGCAAGATGTGCAGGATACTTCTGCCTGTCCTGAAAGATGTTTATCTAACTTCATGCTCCTAACTTCCAACAGTAAGGCCTTTCCAGTCTTCCCAGACAAGCTATTCTCAAGCTTTACTATCTTTTATATTCGGAAAAATTCTTCCTAGAATGACCCATAATTATATGGCCTGTTCATCTGGACACAAACTTAATTTTGTTCCTCCTCACAGCTGTCATTTGTATGCTTTAAGACTGTAGTATTCCTCCAACACCCTCTCCCCCCTTCATTTCTGTCTGTGGGCTAGCCTGCTCGAATGCCTTGCCATAGGTTGTGTTCCTTATGGGGTTTCTTGTATAGTCCAGGTAGCAACTGCTTCTTTATTTTTTGGCTACGTGATACCATTCACTCACACACATTCTGTAATCTACTTTCTGGCTTTTTTGTTCTCCCTCAGTCCTGCATTTCTGCCCTGACTGTTCCTGGACAAGCAGAAACAAGTCCTTATCTTTGACCTTAGTTTGTTTGCTTTGTTTGATTTTGCCACACCACTGCTTCAGTTAGTCAAAATAATTTTGATTTTTGTTCCCATTCTCTAGCATACCTGCTGGTCTTCCCTCTTTAGTGTCTGCTGCAAGCTTAGAAAGCATCTCTCCTTCATAAAACCTTGAATAGAACTGACAGGCCAGAGTTCAGCTTCTTCCTTGAGTGGTTGCCTTCTTACCTTGTGCTCAAAAGAAATCAGATTTTTTTTGACACAATTTCTTCTCGTAAATCCATGTCAACTGTTACTTACCTTCTTGTCACCTTCCAGGTGCTTACAAATATTTTTATTACTTCCCTACTCTCTCCTCCAATTTTTTAATATTAGGACTGGATGTATACCAGTAAATAGTAAACCCTTCTCTCTCCAACTTCCTAAAGATGATAACTTCTGCCATTTCTTCAGCTTGTTCTTCATCTATTTTATGATGAAAATCATCAGGCCTAGACTGTTTGAAATCACTTTAATTGCCTAAATATTCTCTAACCTATTCAGTCCTCCTTCTCCTCTGAGATGTTCCCCTTTTTGTTATTATGATTTTTTTTTTATTTGATGCAACAGACTCCTATGTGTGGTTGACTCATTCTATTAGTTAAGAAGGTGTAGACCCCTCTGCCAGGTCCCTTGACATAATACACTCAATGCAGTATTGCTACAACAGAATTGAGGAGGCTATAAAGATATTCTGCAGCAGAAATTTCATGTGCCCTACTATAGCCCTCTAGAGAATCTTTGAGCTGCAGGGCAGGAGGAGGTAACTCTGCTCTGGTGCAGCTGCGTGTATCTGCCAGGCCATGGAGAGGCAGGCTTAGCCCACACACGGGTGCCACTGCAGCTGGAGATAGCACTGGTGGCAACACCTCCCTGAAGGTCTGCTCTGCTTTTACAGGCAATGCAGTCCTGGCCATGCTGTCACCTCTGAGGGAGGGACTTGCATGTGTCTCTGCACAAAAGCCGGATTTTTAACAGTTATGTTGCGTTATTGTGGTTTCCTCCTGTACACGCCTGGTTAGCATGTGATCAGTTCATTAATCATAGAACTGTGGCCAGCAGGGCTGTGGAGAGGCATCCTACCCATATCCCTCTGCAGGGACAAAAGTAAAAAGTCTAGCAGATGCTAGCCTTATCTTTTCTTAAAAGCTCTGCAACCATTCTAAGTAGTTTTTTTCATGGTGTAGTTGGCCTAATACCTAGGAAGTGTTTGCTCGTGCAGGCTATCTAATTGTTGCTGCATTGTAAGGCTTTTATTTTCTGTCCAGTCCTAGAGGAAAAGCTCAGAAGTTCATTATCTTTCTCTCTGTGGCAGTTGTGTATGTACTGGCAGATTGC
Source organism: Hemiprocne comata (assembly GCA_020745705.1). Classification (NCBI taxonomy): domain Eukaryota; kingdom Metazoa; phylum Chordata; class Aves; order Apodiformes; family Apodidae; genus Hemiprocne; species Hemiprocne comata. Next base: position 10,258,163 of record CM036596.1, read on the forward strand.
TGTCTCATGTCCAGGCAAGGTAGTTCTTCAGTATTCACATCGTTTCCCTTGAAATATGTTTTAAACATGTTGGGGATAAAGAATAGGTTGTTCAATTTTGGAGCTGGCAGAATGTGAAATAATGTATTGATTCTGTTATTAACCTAAAATATGTTGATCAGCTTTTCTCACTTTTCACTATGCGATCCTCCATAATGCTATATTTTGGTTTTTATTACAGCTTTATGTTGTCACAGTTACAAGTTTAAACAGGATAAAACCAGAATATATGGGAGAATCAAATATCAAAGCAAATATTTAATTTCTGTATAGTTTCCAGGAAGCAAAATTTATCCCTAGTGTAAGCAGACACAATTCTTTGGACTTAATGGGGATATGCAGAATTATTGTGAGTCTGAACTGGATTTTCACTGCAATATTGGTTGTTGCACAGCAGTCACAAATCTCCTGCCAGTAATATTCAATGAAAATATAAAGCATATAAGGACATATATATGTGGTTGCATGTTAATGTTGTTATAATAGAAATTAAACTGAGGCTGTTAGAATAGCAATAGGTACTAGACTTCAGTTTGCGTAATTACTGAAACAAATTATTTTTGTAAAAAAAATGTGCAGGGCATTGGCATGGCAGGATTTTCCAGGGTGAGGGTTAGATAAACTGTGTCACGTTTAACAAGACACTTGCAAAGACTTCAAGCTGTGACTGCAAGACACAAGGTCAGCCCCTTGTGGAACTAAAAGAAGAAAAAACTAGAGAGTTGTATCTTGAAATTTATAAATTGATGTGGTGACTTGGAGAGAGGAAGAGAGGAAGAACAGTTTCAAACAAGAAGAATATTATTCAGCAGAAACAGTAAGAAATGATGATAATGGGAAACCAGAATTAACACCTTCTTATTAGAGATCAGATATTGATCCTTCACCTTGTGAAGGGTGAAATTGAGTCCAGAGGACTCAGAAAGAGGAGCTGAGGGTGTGCAAAGTGGTATTTGCATATGGCTTCGTCATCCCTCAGTTACAAAGCTGAGCACTCTGTGTATCAATGCCTCTGAGAAAGGGGAGGAACAGATAATAAAGGAGGTAATGGGGGCATGGGCTACATCAACATCAGATTTGCTAAGGTGTTGCATTCCACTTGACATGTATTCTATAGTGAGGCCAAATTCAAGAGCAAGTTTATTCTCTGATACAAAAGCAGAGTGGAGCAATACACAACTATTATTTGTGTTTGCATAATATCTGTGCAAGTATAGTTGTATTATATTTGACTTTCCATAACTGCATGACAACCTGGATATACCAGTGCACACATGTGCAGAGTGCCTTGTCAGTTATTGCCTGGGCACAGCATCTGAGCTGGCTTCTGATAAAAATCCATAATTCTTTGCATCATGTGTTGTGTGAAGTCACACACTTTCCAAGGTGTTAAGGCTTAGCAGTTACACTGGAATTAAAAATGAAACTTATTTTTAAAATGTAGTTCTCATGTATAAAGTGAAACTGGAGCTCATTTAAATACTTTTGTCAATAGTCAGTATTTGACTTCTTACAAGATACGTCTTGGAGCATTTAGAATATCTGTAACTTCTTGTTCTTCTGAATTCTGAGTTTTCTTCCCTGTGTTTTCTCTCCAAGTAATATCAATCAGACTACATGATGAGAATTGAATGTTGCTATTAAAATAGAGCATCTCAGGCAGATGCAAGAGATGGCAGAAAAGCTGTATGTAAGCATATGTAAGCTCTGCTGGGCCTGAATAGCAGGGGAAACTTATAAGATTCTTTTTGTGATACTGTGCATATACGAGCATCCAAAAAAACTTGCACATGGGAGAAGATCTTTGTGGGGAAAAGGACATAGCCATTGGCATATTTGAGATTATTGAAACCAATGACCAAATGCTTGTTAAAAATTAGTTATTAATATTTATGCCGAGATTTTCAAAGGTGCCTAAGGGAAATGTATGCTCCCGACTCATTGAAATTCACAAGGAGCTGAGTGCCTAACTCCCTTAGCTTCTGCTGAAAATCCCAGCCTTAATCTCTGTGTGACAATCTGATTTTGATGTTTTACAAACTGTACTCCCAGTCATAAAGATATGCTCGGGAAGCTGGGAGAATGCTGTGAGGGCTTATATTTAGTGCTTTTATGTTGACATAATTGTTTAAAGGACTTTAGATGAAAATTTTTGAAGTGAAACAATTTCCGGCTGAAAGCCTTATAACACAGACTTCAGTCTGTATTGGTGATGTAAACATACACATTAAACTTTGTAATAGAATTTATGGAACTTAATGAGCAATTTTTGTTGTGCTGTAATACTATGCTGAAGCTCTTCTTCCTTCTTCCTTTTTCTTTGCCTACAGCTACAAATAAATTTGACATGTCATATTATTATGTTGTCCTAGCTCACTGTAAGTTTATAATGTTACCTAGAACCAGATCCTTTATTTCAAATTGCTGGCAAAAGTGATTTTGCATCATGCCTTTCACTCAGAATTATATATAAAATGCACCCAATAATTTGAAAAATGAGTTGATACAGTATTTTTTAAATCATATTTATATAATCATAATGTTACTGAACTGTGAGTCTTCAACCAACTAACACAGCCCAGTCATCTTATTTCTTCAAAGACTGTATGTAGCATTGTGAACAAATACAAACAGGTAATGGTAATTTAAACTACAAAATGGCTGCTTTTGTTCAAAGACACTGTGTTTTATGTAACCATGCAAATTCAGTCCTTGGTTTCTCCCACAGTCCTGATTGCAGAATTGTAACCAAAGGAAAAAGTTACACTCCTACTGACAGATCTGCAAGACTGACTCCATAATCCCCAGCTACTTTATTTATGAAGTATCCGAGGGTGGAAACAATTTAATATTTCAGCATGTGTTGCAGCTAATTGCCATCCCAAAAATTAAGCCCACGAAGTCCAGTTCTTTCTGCAGAACTGGAGATTTTGCCAAAGTCTTTACTGTTGGAACAGGAGGAGGAATCCTAGCTGCACCAGCAACCTCCACCTTTAGTAACTCATCTTCTTCCACATTATTGTTAGTGTAAACTATCAGGTTAAATCACAGATCAAGTGTGCTTATACAGTCATAGCAATATAACGTAAAAACTAGACTGATTGCTAATCAGGGAACTATTGTATTTAAGCTAAATTGTATTATAATACTGAAATAGGATCATTTCAATCTTTCAAATGACAGTATTTTCACCATGATGTTTCTTTTAGCTAAAAACTGTATTTTGAACCCTAAGAACTGTAGCAAAGCAGAGACAAAGTACGTATAATTCACATTAACATTCTTTAGTGTTTAGAGGTGTAAATAGTAACTATACAGATGTAAACACTACCCTGGTGAGAGATTAACCACTTTCTCACTCTTCTTGTATGTGCTGTGCTGCAACAGGCCCTAATTCAGACCCACTGACCCATGGACAGTTTGGCTCTTGTGCCATGCATATGATACATAATATTGGTAGAACTCAGCAATATCACTCTTCATTGTCCAGCTTAAACCACAGGATTTCTTACTTGCTTAAAGAAATATTTACTGAAATATACTTTAATCTTACTGTATGGTTGAAGGGCTCAGTATCTCTCCCCCCTGGTACATTCACTGAAGGCAATATGTTACTGACATAGCTAAGGGTCCACTTGGCTCAGACTTTCCAGGCATCCCAACCAATGCTTAGTTTTAATGAGAGGGAATGCTGTGTTCTGGGGCTCAGAGCTCAATTAGCTATGAGATTTTAATATTCTTATGCCTGATTAGGAGTCCAGGTAATAAGCAGAGCTGGTTGAACTTCTTTCCATATGAAAATGTAGGAAAAAAATTAAATGGAAAGAAAATGTCAAGTTTTCTGTTAATGTTAATGCTTCTCCCCCACCCTTTTCAGTTAATTACGAAGCTCTCCTTTTTCAAATTTAAAAGATTAAAAAAAAAATAAATCCACAATTTCATAGTTCTTCCATCTTTATTATAAACAACTCTAGAAATGAACCTTTTTCTTTCTACTGTGATTTAAGCTTCTCTGCCCAAGGCATGAGAACACAAGATGTTCTCAGTGCCCAGAAATGATAACTTGGCTTCAGGAACTTCTTTCAGCTCGTCCTGTTACAAGAAAAATCTTTTCTACTCAAAGATCACGTAGTGAAATTTATGCCCATTGAGGGCTCCAGGAAACTCAGTTGCACTTCCTGGTAACAGAGTTTAGCATCTGTTTTTGTGATAAACATGCCCCAAACTCTATCTACACAGGTTTTCTTTATAAACTTTTTAAAATCTAACTATTCAACGAGACATTATCCAAGTTGTAAAGGTCCTGTTGAGCATCGCCAATCCTGTTAACATCATTGTGATGAACACAAGTGCAGTAGGGATCATCTGACAACTGGCAACAGGGCAAACCCTGGCTTTCCTAAGCGATTCAAAAAAGTGTAAAACAATCTTTTCATCTTAGTTTTGCAAGTGGAATGGCACCTTTGTCTTCAGAAACGTGTAAACTGTCACTGCCTGAAACATCAAGCTGAGCCTTGTCATGCCGGTTTGTATGAGACTGATTGTGTAGTGCTAATCTACAGGCTTTGAAACTGCTCCACTTGCTAAATCCAGTTGAAGACTGAAAAGTGCTTGATAAATCCTTGGAGTGCTTTAATTTTCAAGAATTCTTTTGCAACCGAGACAAACAGGATTAGCACATGTGGCCTCCCATAAGGGAACTCTGGATCTCCCTTTCACTGACAGAGCAACCTAGCCATTTTTCCTCCCATTGGCACCTCTTTATCAGAAAGGTAAAGAGACCAATAGGTTTGTAACAGCATTTATTTAGCCTAGTTCTACTAAAATATCTGTTGAACTCTCTGTATTACGAGACTGTGAATTCAGAGCTTTCTAATTTAGCTGTAAAGCATGTTCTGGGCAGTATTTTCTGATAGAAAAGTGTGCTGAAGTCAGTGGAACACTTTCTAATCAACTGCAGTGGCTCTGAATCAGGATTTAAACTTATCGTCTTGTTTTTCTTCTTACTTTTTTTTTCTGTTCTTCTATTTTTTAAAAAAATACAGATAAACCATAGCTTACATGATAACTGTAATTAAGGGCTTAAAGATTGTTTGGCTCTCCTACGTACTTTAAGTTTTTAAAATGAAACCTTACAAGCTGCTAAAGCTAAGAAATCTGTGGTTCCTTTGTAGGAACGTTCACCTATGTGCACAAATGGATTTTCTCTCCTTACCCTTTACTAAGAGTACTAGCAACCACCCGCCCTTGTATTCACAGGAGATGCGGACTCTCCTCTGGCAGCTGAGAGGTGTGAGGAGGGTGGAAAAGCAAAGTCTTTTACTCACCATTCCTTCCAAATGTACGTGTCATAGTGACCCAGTTTGTAAAACCAATTGAGAGCCATGCTGTAGGCTGAATATTGTCTGCAGAGCTGAGAGGGATTTTGCTGCCAGGGAAAATGCATGGCAGGTTACAGGGCCTGGAAATTTAGCTCATTCATTTTGGAAGTGTTTTAAGTCCATCAAAAAGAATTCTGTACTAGGCCATGAAAGCTCAAGTGACTGAATCACACAAAAGCCCTGCTCAGCCTCTTCAATGCCTAGGGAGCTTTGGCACCTTTTGAAAGGCAGTCTGCTCATTTTGGTTGAGCTGAGCACTTGCTTTCCCTTGCAGCATTCTGGAAAGACAGGCAAGGTGTTCTTGCACTTGACTGTCCAAAATGAAGACTTGTGCAGAGTGCATGAGCAGACACTGACAATACTGAGTTCAGCTAGTGATAGCCACTGGTGTGCAAACATTGCTCTTGTATTAGTATTGCTACTCCCAATCTTTATGTAACATTTGAGCAGCTAAAAGCATTGCTCCAGGAGTTGAGATTATTCCTTATGCCCTCTTCAGGCTGAGAAAGATCAAAGCCTCATTGTCAAAGGAATGCTAGCAGCATCAACACTGCAGCCTCTGTCCAAAGTTGAGCTGCCCTGAGGAGACCCCTCAGACAAGATCTGGGCCAGCATGTAGAAAGGTTTCCTAAGATTAGGCCCAGAGAAACCAGGAGTAAATGAAGTGGGTGTATTTGGGCAGAACACTAACCATGCTGAGAGTAGCTCAAGTACCAGAAGTAGCACAGCAGTCATGTTTCTCAGCAGAGCGGTTTAATGCAGGTGAAATGACACACTGAAGACTACAGGGAGTGAGCTCAGGTAACTCTTTCTGGTATGATGCTGTGGAGTAAGCTATTCATAGAGAAAGGCAAGACTTCAGAAACAATTATGTTTTTAGCATTGCCCATTCCTTCACTTAAGCATCTTGCACCTCACTTAGTCTTTTGTCTCCAGTGAATTCCCTTCATAACCCTGACTAGTGAATTCTGCTACCAGGGTTGAGTGCATTTGTGTCTGGGCCTTTGTCTCCTGCTAGTCTGTGTGGTCTCCAACACACAGGGCTCTGTAAATAAGAGGAAAAGCTTTGGCTTGCAATGTTTTTCAAATCATGTTTAGCACAGAGGAAAAACATCTCTGACAGCTCCATAAACTCAATCTTGAGATACAATACACTTCTACATTGCTGTAGTTTAAAAAGTTAATAGTGTACAGTTTAAAAGCTGCCTGCCCAGATAACAACATGATAGATTTTAAGCTGCTTTAAGCCTCACTAGTGTAAACAGTACTAATACTAAGAAAAAAATTATTTCAAGCTTTTTTTTTTTTTTTGGTAAGGGGAAAACCTGCAAAGATGGCAAATGTGTATCTTTTCCACCACTTCATAGAAAAGCAGAAAAACGTACAGAAGAAAAGCCTTTCTCTCTGGCTGATTTCCCAAATGTACTTTGAGTTACCCACCACATTAAGAGGCTGCTGGAACTTCTTTGTACAGTGAGAAAGTGCTGAAACAGAAAAAGCATTGAGGAGAATATGCAATGACTTTGTCACAATTGTGGGCATCAAACACAGGGTTTTCAGACACAATCCTTTATCCTGCAGATGTTTCAGCTCAGTGTGTTGATCAGCACATTGCCCCAGGAAATTGCCTTGCAGATCAAAAAGTGTCTGTCTGTGTGCGCTCCCCTTGCACATACCCAGCATAGTCTTTTCAGGACAACTAGTAGTTTGAATATACAGGAGGTAGCAAAATTGTAAATGAGCAGTGGACACATTCCACAGGTGCACCTTGACTCATTAGAATTATTGCATCTATAGTATGCAAAAACATTCTCCATCACAAGTAACATTCAGCACTTCCAATGTGTGTAGGAAGGTAACCTTTCCCTCTCCTTTGGGAAAAAAATGCCTTTTGAGATACCAGGAAATGCAGGCTCAGTCATGGTAACGTTTAGTTTTCCTTTCAACTTGCTCTATGTAAAATCTGCCAGTGAGTGAGAATTTTCCTGGTACCATAGACATGGGGCCAAATCCTTTCCTGGTATCATCTCTTTAACTTAATTGAAGTCCTGTGAAAAGAAAAATTGGTTTTATCTCTCTATTGTCTTTTTTCCAGAACTATGGCCACTACATAAAGTTGGCTAAGTGTTATTTTTTTCTGTGCCAGAAAATATCTTTCTTTCTTCACCAAGGTGATCAGTGAACTTGTGTGTTTTCTTTGTCAGGTGCCCTCCTTGTGCCGCTTTGCATCTGAGTTTCGAAGATACCGAGGACGCTGCTCCTATGAACTTCACTGACAGCTGGAAGGACTCAAAAGTGAGAATCCAATTTAGGGGTGAGCACTCAAAAATTGAGTTTCCATTATGTCTTTATAGTGATAAGACTTCAAACCACAGTCTGGCTCCCCCCGTCAGTCTAATTGTTAAGGGCTGAACATTTGGATCTGGGTTCACCCATTTAGCTCTCTGGGCATTTACCCAAGACATCAGGTTGATTGTTCAACGCCAAGAAAGTCACTCCTATAGGGAAGGTAAGTTAGTGGCAGGCAGAATTGGCTATCACAAGTACCTCTGTTCCCCATTCCCTACCTTCACTCCTCCATGCTGGCATCTCAGATTAGGGCCTAACATTAGTGAGACTGTACTTTCATACTATGTCAGGGAAAACAAGTTTGTGGCAAGGAAACGCAAGGAAGTGCAAGGGTTAGACCACTACTTGTGGACAGAGGAACAGTGGATCTTTACTTGCCTCTTGAGAGGCAAAGGAGGACAAGAAAGGATTGGATCCTTCTCCCCTGTGTCCTCACCTAACGTTCTTCCAACCCAGATAAGCGAAACAAGAACGAAAAGGAAGGAAGCAAAATATTTCTATGCCTTGCAAAAGGGAAGGGAAGAACAAAGTGGGATTCTCTAACCCACTGATCATAGAGAAGCAACATGTGGCCATAATTTAATCTAGTGCTCACTCATTAGTTCTACAAAGCATTTGCACTTTTATTGAGAAATTGGATTTGGTAAATCTGACGTGTTCTACTGTGGACCAGAAGGGAAGTTCATTAGAGAAATTGCAAGGCTAAGGCCTTTTTACCTAATAACAAGCCTTTGGTTTTTGTTAATCAGATACATTTGTCATTTACAGTGATGATAAACATTTGACAAGTAATCAGCTCTGTGAGGACTATGATTTACTGCTGCAATCTGGGTTTGCTATTAATAACAATATTACTGTTTGTCACCAGTATAGCCAGTGTAAGCAAAGGATAGAACAGATTTCTCAAGCTCTAGCTGGCTGAATGTGATCTTCCATGTCCTGCTGAAAAGGGTTTTCCAGGGATAGGCCTGTTGGGATCAAAAAGACATAGAAAAATGAGAGCAGAGGCTTGGTGCAAGCTTGCCATTGTGTTTAAGGATGGATTACTGGGTTTGATAGGACTTCTGCAATTTTATTTCTCTCACATGGATTTAATGTAAGACTGAGATTTCAATGTAGTGCTATGAAAGGATTTAATTTTTGAAGATAAATTTGAGTAGGATTCTGAGTAAATAGGATTGAAAAGTTTGTCTTCAACTTTTTATTGCAGAATATTAAACCTTTGTTGAAGTAACTTTTTTTTGTTTGGTAGTTTTTCTTTCATAAAAGGTGTTTGTTTTTCTTCAAAAGAAAAGGAGATCTGTTTTCATTAAAAGAACAAAAATCTGCAAATATAAAACATTTGTTTTAGTTGTAAAATCTCCTCCCCTCATAATCCAAGTTTGCTTTTTCAAATTTCCAGCATTTTCAGGGAGGTCGAAGGAAGATCCAAGACAGGAATTTCCAAAAAACATCTTGTATTTGTGCATGTTTCAAGACCCTATCTTGGATCTGTACATGTTTTCCTCTGTTGCAAAATTTACTTTGGTGCAGATATATAACTATTTGCAGTGGAAGTGATTCCCACCAGGTCCATTTCTGCACTTCTGGGTAGCAGTTAACTTTTTCTGCAGTTAACATACAAAGAACCAGATGTCCCAGTATAGGTTGGGGGCTGACCTGCTGGAGAGTAGTGTAGGTGAAAGAGACCTGGGGGTCCTGGTAGACAGGAGGATGACCATGAGCCAGCAATGTGCCCTTGTGGCCAAGAAGGCCAATGGCATCCTGGGGTGCATTAGAAAGGGTGTGGTTAGTAGGTCAAGAGAGGTTCTCCTCCCCCTCTATTCTGCATTGGTGAGGCCGCATCTGGAGTATTGTGTCCAGTTCTGGGCCCCTCAGTTCAAGAAGGACAGGGAACTGCTTGAAAGAGTCCAGTGCAGAGCCACAAAGATGATTAAGGGAGTGGAACATCTCCCTTATGAGGAAAGGCTGAGGGAGCTGGGTCTCTTTAGCTTGGAAAAAAGGAGGCTGAGGGGTGACCTCATCAATGTTTACAAATATGTAAGGGGTGAGTGTCAGGGAGATGGAGTTAGGCTCTTCTCAGTGATGACCAGTGATAGGAAAAGGAGTAATGGGTGTAAATTGGAGCATAGGAGGTTCAAGGTGAATATCAGAAAAAACTTCTTTACTGTGAGAGTGACAGAGCACTGGAACAGGCTGCCCAGGGAGGTTGTGGAGTCTCCTTCACTGGAGACATTCAAAACCCGCCTGGATGCGTTCCTATGTGATGTGCTCTAGGTGACCCTGCTCTGGCAGGGGGGGTTGGACTGGATGATCTTTCGAGGTCCCTTCCAACCCCTAGGATTCTATGATTCTATGAACCAATGCAGTTTCCTTTCTAAGTCAGTTCTGCAAAGAGTCCAGTCAAGATTAAGAGCTGTTTGACTGACAGCAGAGCAACTTTGCCATTAAACAGATGTGACTCACTCATATACACCAGAGCCCTTACTCTACTGAACAGGAGCAGGTAGTCACTGATTTGTGCATTGGTGCTGCATTTCTTTCTTTATGGCTGATTGGTTAAATGATGCAGCTGAGACCTGAGTGACCCTGCTAGTGGAACTTGATAGGTCTCAGAGGGCAGCAAAAGTTCAATGCCATTTTGATGATTTTGTTCAGTTTGATTCCTAGCTTTTCAAAGCTGCAGTCTAGCCCTTTTCTGGAATATTTATGATAGCTGCGTAATCTCAAAGAACCGTTGTCAACATTTTATTCATATATTTACTTCTTTATTGAAGAACTGTTTTTCTTTCAGGTATACCTGCTTGGAATCAAAATACTATTTTTGTAATGCACTTGAGTGCTTTTTATTTTGCGCAAATACAAAGTTTGGGCTCTTTTCATCATTTCTGTTGCAACCTTTCTAATATATTTGATTGATAGATTTTATTACTACGGCTACTCCAATTTTATACAGCAGATTTCATTTGTGAGAGTGGTGTCATGCTCTTCTCTCATTCAGCCTACTTTGTTGATTATTATTTATTGTGGGGGTCTTTCCATTGTTTTCCTTAGAAACAAGCTTGCTGCAAAATAAGGAGCTTCTCCTGTCTTTAAATCCACTGTGTCCTGCACTGTGGCCTTGCAGAGAGAAGAATCTTATGTACTGAAGTACTAAGAAGTTTTGCTGTCCGCAAGGGTTCAGAAATCAAAACCATACAGAGCACTTGCATCTTATTATATGGCTTTTCTTCCTTTTTTTTTTCTTTTTTTCTTTTCCCTTAATTTTTTATTTGAAGAAAGATTTTGCAGAGCAAGTCACAGTGATTTACTTGCACGCTGCAGGCTGATTTAGGATGCTTATTCGATCAGTCTGCTTCTAATGACACCGTAGAAATACCATAATGGATGGAACATTCCTGGCCTGTTCTAAATTGGATTAGATGGTTTACTAATGTAATACCAGCCAGCTAAATCAGCCTGTGATGCCATGGGGATTAATCTATAGGGAATATTTGATCTCTAATGCCCATGTGCTAGCTGAAGTGCAGTCATATCTTTTGATTTAATAAACCATTTTTATATTTCCCAATGGTATGTGTGTGTTTGAGCAGGATGAGCTAATTGGTAGAATTACCCTTTTTAAATGAAACTTCATAACTTGCTGCTAAATGGAAGAATACTAAGTACTTCAGTCTTAAAAGATTTGGCTGTTGTTTATGCAATTTCTTCTTGATAGCTTAAATGCTAAGGACCACACAAGGATTTGGTATTCTCTGTTGAGAGAATGTAAAATACTGTAAAATACTCATTCATTACTGGACTGAGGTGTCACAAAAGATACATGGTATTGGTGGTACACAGTATGTTAGTTCTGGTTTTATTCTGGTCATCATGATTCCTTTAAAAATTAACCCTTGGTATACAGACATTTACAGACTGATGATAAAATAAATTATTAGGGAATACGTTGAGAAACGAGGAAAAATTACACAGTGCCAGGTTCTTGGGTGTCACTTGTTAGCACTGTGCTGTTTGCTGAGGTGTTCACTGCAGATGTGTTTAACCTTTGGCTGGCAGATGAGTTGTGCAGGAAGCAAAGAGAGAGGCACAGGGGAAAGAATAAGAGAACTGCAGAATTATAAAGCCAAAACATCCTCTCTCTTTAGGTATGTGCATCTTAGTGCAGTTGTACTAATTGATAGCTTTTACTAAAGTGAATGTAAAATGTCTGCCTTATGCCCAAGTAACTTTGCTGTTAAATAAGTCATCCTGTACCAACTGAAATCTGCCATAACTTTGTGATTGATTTTGGTAGCAGCAGAGGAAGTCTTTTGCGTGTGTCTCTCTTACTTTGTCTTGGTATGTAGGCCAGATGCTCACTATATGATAGTCTTTGAGGAATATGAGACATCATGTTAAGGAAAAAATGGTAGATTATTTCCTGTGGGCTAGGTTGGTCAATCATTGCTTTTTTTTCCAGCAGGGAGCTTTCTGTTAGATGTGGACAGTTATTCTTTGACTTATGCTACTAGCTATAAAACTTTTGGAGCTAAGGTAAGACACTTGTGCTGGAGAGGGTGCAGAGAAGGGAACTAAGCTGATTAGGGGTCTTGAGAACCAGCCTTATGAGGAGAGGCTGAGGGAGCTGGGGCTGTTCAGCTTGAAGAAGAGGAGGCTGAGGGAAGACCTCATTGCTCTCTACAACTGCCTGAGAGGAGGTTGTAGTGAGGTGGGTGTTGGCCTCTTCTTCCTAGTGACTAGCGACAGGACAAGAGCAAAATGGGGTCAGTTTGTGCCAGGGGAGGTTCAGATTGGATATTAAGAAAAATCTCTTCACAGAAGGAGTGGTGAGGCAGTGGAACAGGCTGCCCAGCGAGGTGGTGGAGGCACCATCCCCAGAGCTGTTAAAGGAAGGGGGTACACATGGTGCTTTGGGAGATGGTTTAGTGGTTAGGGGTTGTAGGGTAGACAGTTGGACTTGATGATCTTGAAGGTCTTTTTCAACCTTGATGGTTCTATCATTCTATAAATCAAGTTTGGGAGAACCAGTATGCATTATTTGTTGTGCTTGTGTGGTACTGACTTGAAGGGACACCATTTCAAGTTCAATTGCTTGAATTGTGCATAAGTATTTCAGTGCAAGAGCAGAGACAGAGCTTTGCATTTGACCAGAACTTTGCATTTGTTCATGCATGGACACGTGCTGACTGTTCTGTCTTGAGGAAGTACATCTGAGATGTTGATATATTGGAAATTTGACACTGAAGGATATATATCACACCTGACATGTCAGTGTTGCTGTTATGCTGTAAATTTTAGTAGAGTTAGTAAATTTGAAAGAGGAGTGTAGTTAGCCATAAAGTTATTAGTTAGCATTCAGAAACACGCCAGTTGCAGTCATGAAATAAATATGTTTGACTTAACTCTTGAATAGCCTAAGTAATAGAAACGGAGTGATGTTAGGCATTGGAGTATCTAAATATATTTTTACCTATTGGTATATTTCTGTGTAGTGCAAACAGTCCTGATACTGTGAGTAGAAAGTACACAGCCTTTGTATCATAACTATATGGAGCACCAGAGCCTGACTGGTTCTTGATACTTAAAATCTGCTGAAGAAAATTCAAAACAGTATGTATATAATTATTTGTCCCATGTACAGTGTATATGAACATCCAATGAATGCATTTATTCAGCTTGTCATATAGTGATTTGCAGGTAATAAAGACTTTGAATGAAACTGAAAATAACAGGGAGAAATGTTAGAGTAGTTCCAAATGCCCCTGTGACATTGACACCTTGTGCAGGCAATACAGTGACTGGGACACTTCAGTGTCCATCTAATAGCTCCAAAAAGCTGCTATTTTGAGGGCATGTTTTACAACAGCTTTAACTTCTGAGCATCTGGCTTATGTTAAGCTCAAAATTAAAGGTCACCATGTTTTGGACAGTGACAGAGACTTCTTGTGTTTCTGGTTTGAAACACTAATAATAGTAGTAGAAACAAAGATGTAGCCATTACATAGCTGTGTGTATATAGAAGAGAGTTACTTTGAATTTGGGATTAATTTCTCTCTGTACTGTCCAAGATAGTTCCAGTATTTTAAAGACCCTGCTGTAAATCCATCCCTGCCATTTTAGACAAGTGTGAAAAGTAATGAGAAAACAGGCTTTGAAGCCCCTGCACACGGGTGTATGTGTATAAGCTGTCTGAAATATATTTTTACTTTTCTCACTGTCAAGCCATAAAACTGCTTCCAAAGAGACCTGACTTCACTGATGAAGAGGTTTAACAAATCCTTCCACTAAACATTTCCAGAAATGTTCTGCTGGCACTCAGAGCAACATAAAGGTAGAGTCAGTAAAGAGCAACAAACAAGCAGTACTTCACCGTCATGAGAGTGTTAGCAAGACAAGCACACCTCTTCTGGGAAAGTTACATGTTACCAAGCACACCTTGCCTCGTGCAAGAGAAGAAAAGCTGAAGGAGGATGATGATTACTTGGAACACCACAAGAATAATGTTCTGGTTTTGCAATCCACCACTTTGCACTCCTTGACTTTCAGAAGCAACCATTTCATAAAAGTCGTATTTGCTTTCCTTTGATTTACAATTATTGAAATTTTAATAAGGATTCTGCAGTGGCTCCAGACATCACATATTGTCAGTGAGAAATTATAACTTTATTGCAGTGCACACTGACAGCCAACTCATAAAAATGAATGACATTCTATATCATAACATCTCGTAGGCTGTTCAGCATGTTAATAGCTCACTTCATCTTTCTTTAGCATAATGAGGCAGACAGTGTACCAATATTCAATGTGAAAATGAAGATTAAGAAAATTTGAATTGAAGTAAGAAAGTAGGATTTAGCAGAGGTTCAGGCAACATTCAGATTAAAAGTTTCAATTAAAGTACTGTTAGGGACCCTTTTATCACTGGAGCAAGGCTTTTTTACCAAAGACCAACACTTACTACAAAAAATGCCTGTTTCCAGCTGTACTTGGCTTTTGAAATACTACTTCTGAAAGGATCTACAGTCTCTTTTTTATCCCATATAGTACTTTTTTGTAGACTCAATTATATAAGGTTAGATTGAGTTATAACAAGTTATTTTTATTATTAGGTAAAACTAAAAAATGGACGAATATTTAGGAAAGGGAGTAGACATTTTTAGAACTAACTTAGATACTTTTCTTTATACCAATCTACAAACAAATAAAATTATTTAATAGCCAACCTACACACTATTGCTGTATAAAGCACTGATTACAACACGAGTGACTCTGAAAAGGATCACCATAGATATACTTCAACTCCAAGAGATGCAGTTAGAACAGCAATATTTATGATACAGAAGTACTGCTTAAAGATATACTTAAAGAAATGTAAATCAAAACATGAAGGCTGATGTTCTGTCATTACAGCTTGATTTTCACTATGTGTATTGCCAGTTCCTGATGTACCTATGTAAACACAGACAAATCTGTCCATTTACTCTTCCAAATCTGGGAGTATTTGTAATCAATAACCCTGTACTTGCTGAAAGCTCTGGTTGAGACACCACTGCAGACTCACTACAGTCAACTATCAACTTATAACTCCAGAGAATGAACCTGAATCAACCAACTGTAACTACTTACATGAGTAAAACCATCCAGTGAAGATATGCAGCTTAAGTAGCTCTTGACTTTAATTTTGGTGATGATCAACTAAAAACTCTCACTTCAGCTTGGTAAGCACTCTCCCTTCAGCTCAAAAAGTATCCCAATTAAAGAAAGGTAAAGTTTTGGAAAATTCCTAAAACAAAATATTTAGTATTTCTTTTCTAAAATACATGCACTTTTGAAACAAAGGTTTATGGATCTACATTATCTAGTGCAGCACCTGAGCCAAATGTAGTTCCTTTGATGTGGAAATATGTATTTTATCTGCTGGAAGGGAATGCATCCCACAACCTGGATGGAGCACACTAGATTGATATTCCTTCTTGGAACAGGGTGGCAGATTTGATCCTTTATCATTCTGGAGGGATCTTTGAGTGATGTCTATGTGTGAAAAATGCCAGATCAGTACTATGTTTCAACCACCTCAGAAATACTTGTGATTAACCAACTTACATTGGAATCTACAGTCAGCAGTGGTGAAGGTTCTTTGTGCTCCAGGGCCCCAGTCCCAGCCAGTCTGCCAGCCACAGAGAGCCCTCTGCTGTTGGAAGTGGCCGCAGGTTTAGGACAAAGTGATTTTTTAAAGTATTTTTTTGAAATCCCAGCGATAAAGGGCATAGCTCAATCTTCAGTCTTCTTTTTTGCCATTATTCACACCAAAAAGTAATTTCTTCTGAGCACTCCTGTAACATCTGACACCTGCAATGTTGTTGATGGAGGTACATGAAATAATAGGAACATCCTGGGAGCACTACTAAAGACACAGCCAATTTTCCAACAATTTAATTGAATTCTCCATCCTTGTTCCAAGTACAGAGAAATTAGCACTGTGTGTTCCAGCTAAAAAAGACACTCCTAGTGATGTATGCTGTCTGTGGAGAACTGTCTACCCAAATTTTAATGGTTCTCTGTCTGAACTGTTTTGGCTACTGCTTTTTCACCCTTTTGATTTTAAACTGCTATTCCTTCACCATGCTTTTCTGTTCATGCCATTGTGGGTTTCTATCACCAACCAACTATTCATCCTGATTTACTTCCTAATGGCCTAAGCTGACTCCTGATTTGATTCTTTACTCATTAAGACTTTTCATTATGGGTGATTTTGAAATTTATGCTGATGCTTTGGAACATCCACTATTACAAAGGTTTAATGATTTGTTGAATCTTCTCAGTTTATCACATATTAATTTTTCTTTTTGCACAATGGATCATACATTAGAACTGGGTATGATACTTAATCTTCATCACAATAATATGCTACTCTTTTTCCCTTCTCATTTATTTCCTCCTTGTGGACTAACTAAAGGTTTCTCTCCCTTTCCTTGCTTTTCCTGGGGTATTAAGCAGTTGCCCAGGGCTCAGTGGGGCATTTAAATCAATGACCCTGCATGAATACAGTTCTCAAAGCCAGCTAAGCCCCCTCCCAAATCCTTCTCTGTCCCTTCTGGTTGTCTCCTCTGTCTCCTCCTTCCATCAGCTGTATGGGATTCCTGCTTGTGGCTCCTTTCCCTGCATTCATTTGATTCAATGTGCTGCCAAGTGCACAGTGACCTTTCTGATATTTATTGCATTTTATTCCGTGAAATTAAGATTCACTTCTCTCTGTTTCTGCAAACAGAAGAGATTAGACCACTTTGCTCCCTTTTGGTGGCTTGCCTTGTTTCAAGTATGCTGTATCCATTCCTAAGGCTAATCAGCCTTCTGCTGAATTTTTCTTTTCACTCAAGGTCAGCTCCTAGCTTGCTAGAATATACCTGCAATTACTTTTAGAATTAAGAAAGCTTGGTTAGTCTGACTAAATGTAGTGAGTTTTAATCTAATCTATACCACTCCTGTTATTTCACTGGCAGCTGAGAAGCTGGTAGTGAAACAGCTTTTATAGCATGTTCATATATTTGATTTTATCTGTAAGTCTTAGTTCCCAGATCTGATTGGTCATTGGAAAAACTCAGAAGTAATTCTCTGAAGCTAGTGACTTTAATTTATCCCTATGTCACAAGTGAGTTCAGCTTAGCACTGGAGGTCTGATGCAGATAAGTCCTACATTAAAGGTTATCTGGCTTTCTCCAGGATTTAGGAAATATAGCTGCAGTGAAGAGTAACTGGAATGCAACCACCGTCTGACAATGTCATGGGCACCAACACATTTACTGAAGGAAGCACAGAGCTGATGTACACCAGCTGATGACAGGTAAGGATTGTCTCCCTGGCTGATGGAATCACTTCTCACACCTGCAATATGAATGTGCCATATACTTCAGCTGGTGACAGGTAGGGACTGTCTCCTTGGATGATGAAATCAGCTTTCCCTCTTGCAATACAAATGTACCATAGAGCAGAAATTATTGGGGCAATACACATGGGAGGGCTTTGTGTGCTATGTTTCTTCATTTGAGGATGATTGCTTTGATGTAAATCTGGTGCAATCTGGGTAAAACTATACAAATTGTCCACGCCAATACCTGGCATCACTGCTAATGTTGAGTGTATGAAATGTATTCAACACTGGTGTAGATGGTCCTAGGAGTGAAATCTCCTGCACTGGAGCTTCTAAGAACGTGTGTCAGCAGCACTTCAGGTGTAATTCATCTTGTCTTCTAGTTGGATTAGTTGACCTCAGAAGGTAATTTCTAACACCATTTAATGTCTTTTCATGGTTGCTTTCTTTAAAATATGTAACTGACTTTCAGGATCAGTAAGGATTGTCATTACCTTTCGTATCAGTTACTGATACTGTAGTTTTAGGTTAGGGGAGCACTTTTCATCCAAAACTTAATGTTATATTTTGCTACCTAGGTTTTAAAATCTGATATTCCACTTCTGTCTTTGAGCACAGTGAAAGATTTTTCAAGCTACACAGGACAGCATGTAAGAATATCTCAAATTAGCCAGCCCCTTACATTTTAATGATTTTTAGTGATCCACCAGGTTATTGCATTCATGGTTGAAGAGTGTACAAGGACAGTGAATTATTTATACCAGTTGGAGTAATAACATCGAAACATTAGTGTGGAAAATGTCTGATGTCATACGTCACTTACTTATTTTAACTCTTTTATTACCAAAAAAAAAAAAGCATCTAATACAGCTATTTTACAAACTCTCCCCCATTGTGTCTGTAACCCTCCTTCCATCCACTCAAGGATGTATTTCTATCTCTTATTTTAGAAACAATTTAAAATTGTGCTGTTATCCTCAAAAGCATTGGATAAAACTTTAGTTGTGCACCCTACTATTGCCTTGTCTCCTTTCTCCTCTGTTCTGTGAAGTCAAAGCTCTTTTTTTTTTTTTCCATTAAAAAGAACATTTAAATACAGAGGAATGAGGATCATCTCTTTATTTTAAAGATACTGTGTTGGTTTTTTTTAAATTACAAAGACATTTGGCATGGGTATGTGCTGATTAAATACGTCTAGGCTTCAGTACCACAAATCCAATAACAAAAATGGAAGTGCAGGATAGTTGCTTAAGATCAGTAGTAGATGTCTAAACTGAATTGTATTGCCTGAAAGAACTTATTTTCCTTATTTTAAAACAGCTGGAATGGAACTGAGACCAAGTCAATGAATGTCCTTGTCTGTCCATGTCTGTTTCCTCGTGTGTGAAACAGAAACAATAATATTTTCCTCCCTGATATGGTGTTACAAATCTCAATTAACATGCTTTCATTGCCTCAGCAATAAAATGTTTTGTTCTGCTGATCTAAATCCAGTGTAAAAGCTACACATGGGCAACAGCAGAATTGGACTCTCTGGTATTATTAGAGTCCTAATAATTGTAACTCCAAACATAGTTAATTTCACTTAGGGATTTAAATTTGCAAAATAAAAATATTAAGCCACTGTTGTCTATAATTTGAGAAGGGACACTGGGAGAAATGTGAGATTAAACACTTGCTAAATTATTATTAGTTAAGAAGTGCAAACTCCATCATGTTGACAAAGCATTAGAGTAGCCTGGAACTATTAAATTATAGTCTTCAAAATGTTTGATTGGTAGACAGAATAAAGACTTTTGTGGGTTAATGCAAAGGAATCTTGTGTTGGCCTTTTCAGGGTAGGCACAGTGAGCACAGGGAGACAATATACTGATCTTAATTCTACAGATAGGAGTGTTATTAAAAGTCTAGTGTTGTAAAATATGTGCTTTTGATTCATGGCACATATTCAATGCTTCTTCCATATATTTCTGGAGCTAATTTGATTTAAATCACTATTACCTGAATGGAGCATGTCCAACAAACCAGAACACAATGGATGTTAAATATTGACTTTTAAATTGGAAGGATATGTTCATTATCCAACTGGTATTATCCTATCTTAAATGTACGGAAGAAAACAGAATCTAAAAGCTGTAGAATTTCTCTGGAAAAGTCGTGTTTATTGTATCAGTAATGTTCTTCTGACTCTGCTTTTTTTGTTCCTTCTGGTGCTGTCAACTATCTGTTAGATGCTGCTCTCTTCCCATTACAGCTTAAATAATGTTATAATATCCTTTAACATTATTAAGCACAATAAATACCTCTGACAGTTGCTGTTACAGATTTTCTAGAGGTGGAATCACATTTTCTAGTTTTCTGATACCAAAAAATGGCCTTGAAAATATTTTTTTCTCTTTTTATTTAAAACTTCATAGATTATATGGAACTTGCATTACCTCAGTAATGAAAGTGCTAATCTTCTCTCTTCTTTTTTAAAGCAAGTTTTCACATGGGATGCTTTCAAAACTTGTTAGGCTAGTTCTTTATATCTGTTAAATTCCTACTTGGGATAGCAGACAAGATAGCAAAGGAGAGTGTAAGCCAGTGTTAAGACTCTTTGCATCCCGAGTTGTCTGCAACCCAAAGTAGGACAAATCACTCAAACCTAATTTCCAGTAACAGAAATAGATTGCTAGCCTGTCCTATCAGGCCCTGCATCTGCTGGCTTCTGTCATTCCCAGTACATGTCCATTTGCAGATGGTGAATTCAACTGTCCTGGCTTGGTCCCCAGCTGATTCTCTGTCTGTCTCTATGTTGCAATGCATAAAGGACTCAATCAAGACCGAGTGTTATGGTAATTCTACATATTTACTGGCACAATCAAACATGTACATGTTATAGTTTTGTTCCAGTTCTGGTCAATATTTGGCTGAGGCAGTTCTATTTCAACATCACAGTTTGTATTTAGTTCTGATTGGAGAAAAAAGATGTTTTGGCTGGAGTTTGATTTGATTCCCAGATTCACTTCAGCTCTAACCACCACGCTGTGTGTCCATTCTTCTCTCTCTGAATTAATAAATATTTATTAAGTAAAAGATTGGCAGCTGTCCCATGTGGCTGATTAGGGTAGTTACCTGGAATATTATCCCTGTTTTACATAATCCAAAGCAGAGGCATGGTCTGGGTCTCATCTGACTGTCTCAGCCACTCAGGTATTTACTATTTGGGTCTTACCTGCTATTTTTTCCGGAACACACATTCCATACCCAACTTCAGAAATCATTCTAGTGAAAATATAACCTAGCAAATATCCTTGACCAGGTTTAACTTTCAGCCCTAACTGTGACTGTGTATTCAGAAACCCCTCTACCATTGCAAACTTCTGAGGACAGACATGCCTCACATGGTGAGAATAATTGCTACCCTTGATACATCCCTCCAGAAGTGCTTTCCTTAAAATCATTTCTGTCCTACCTTGAGTGGGCCTGAGGCTGTGACCTTCTGTTCAGAATCTTTTCTGGAAGAAATTAGAGGCTAAAAATTCTAGGTTTGATCAAAAGATGTAGAGCTCAGTCATTTCAGCAAACTGATAATGCTCATGCTTAACATTCATCTCCCTTGGCATCATATCAGCTTTAGCTGAGTTGGTTTGGGGAGAGGGGGAAGAACCCTTTGAGGAAAACGAGGTTTTTAGTTACATGAACCAGCAGCTATATTTCTGATCTCTTAGATATCAGTTTTCAGCTTAGTGGAGCTGAAAGTTTTTATTTTTACAGCTTTCTGCTCTACTTAGCTTCTTGCCAAGTCAAAATCTAACATACTGAATATTTAGTCTATTCATGTCCATATAGAGAGCTTATATCTGCAATATCCAACATAAAGGTGACTTTGCATGACTCCTGTTTAAGCAGGCACTTGAGGATCCCCACAATAAGGGAGTAGAAGAAGACTCATCCATCGTGTAACTGCTTGAGATGGTACAATGCATTTCTTTCCTACATCCAGGCATCTTTAGATGCTGACTATTCCTGACAGTCAGCATGGCCTGTTGTAGCCACACGTATTGGATATAGTTGAGGACATCCATCAGATATCACTGAGTTTTAGCACAAAACTGCACCTGATCAAAATTAAAACTGGTAGAAAAAGAAAAATGTGATGGAGCAGTTTCCTGCCGGAAAATGCAGATTTAAATTTACCAGAGCATTTCAGGGTAATCTGTTTGCTTTATCAATATTTTAATGGTAATAGCAAAACTTAGTTTTAAAAACAACATAATCTATTTCGTTTTTAGTTTGTGCAATGGAATATCAACAATTAAAAATCAGATTAAAACAGTAATGAAATAAAAAGCATTATTGAGATTGTTTCTACAAAATAATTTGACATTTCTCTAAAACATTCTTTAGAATTTTGTCATTCATGGGAAGACTGACATTTTTTACCATTCTTAGATTCAGAAAGAAATGAAATTTCATAATAGTGATAAATATTTTGCAGAAAGTGTACAGTTAAAATGATGTGGTAAAGAGCTTTGTTAATATATTTTGAATGACAGTGAAAATTGTGGTGGAAATATCACAGAAAGATTGAAACTTTTCAGCTCAGTTTGTGATTTTTGAGTGCCTACTTTGGGACCAGCTCACTTTCTGTAGAGATTTAGCTAGCTCTGAGGATGGATATAAGGTTAGACACAAGAATCTCAAGCTAAGCCAGAGGCAGAAGCAGGAACCAGGAGTCAGGGACTAAACAGGCAGGAGTGGGAATACAAGATGGATGCAGGAACTAATGCACGGCTGAATTACAGCTTGGGGAAAAGGCAGGAACGATGGTGGATGGTGGATTTGGGTTTCATTCCTACCCAGTGTCAAGAGGTGGACCCTGTGGGAGCTCCCATGGTAGGAGTCGTTCCTGCTCCTGCAATCACAACATCCAGCAACAGCAGAGACAGTCTCTGAGTTAACCTGGGTTAATTTGTTGCCTGTCACCTACTGCTGACTCCCAGTACATCCTTACAGGGCAGTGTCCCTTTTTAGCAAATGGCCTTGCATTAAAAGCTACTATGATATACATGAAATAAATTGAGGGAATTAAGCAGCAGAGTTCCTAGGTAGGGCTACTCTTGACCTCTGAAAGGAAAGGGACAAGTTCCTATTCCAGTAGTAGCAGAATGAGCTGGAAATTGATTTTAAATAACACTATAGCAAATAGCAGCTATAAACAAAAGAAAAAAAAAGGTATAAAAAAAATTTAAAAATTAATCCTATAAGGTCACCAGCACCACTATAATTTAAAAATAAAAAGCAATAAAAAAACCCACAAACAAACATATTTGTGAATAATGACTCTGCTAAAAGTTTTGCTTTCCTATTCAGAAAAAGCAAGCAACAAGATGAGTAGCTCAAAATAACCACATCTTTACAATTACTTGCTAAATGGTAAAGGATATTCTCAAGACTACTCATTTGGATGATTTTGCCTCTTTACTAGATTCAGGTGGTGCAACCAAGCTCAGGAATAGGCAGTCATTAATATAAACTCCTTGATTTTTTTATGTTTTTTCTCCCTAACTGCTTGGGTACTATCGCTAAAATAAACTGTGCTGTAAGAAGGTGTTTGGTCTCTTCTCCACACTGGTCACAGAGCTCCAGAGAGAAGAATTACAGCCCATTTTATTTAAAATCTGGCACTACATGTACCTTTGTAATCTGGGTTATATCTGCATTACCTGGGATACTCATAGTGTTTTTATTGAACTATTTTTAGTAGGTAATACAGACACTTCCAGCACCATAGCCACGAGACCATGGGATTAACATAATTTGAAAAAAAGGCCAACAAACTGAACAATGCAAAGGGGAGACAGAACCCCACCTCAGGAGAGACTGTGGGACAAAAGCTGATTCTTCAGGGACAGTGCAAGCAGGAAAAGAGTTTTGCAGTGGCTGTGGCAATTGTCTTTAAAAACAAAACAAAAACAAAAACAAAATCAACAAAACCTGGTTGTATTTCAGTCTCTGTAAATTAGAACACTTTTTTTCAAAGTAGCTGCTGAAACTTTAATCTTGATTTGATTGTGCGTGGGTTTCTTTTATTTGTGAATATTCCAACATCCAGCCTTTGATGTTACCTTTGAGCATAGCCTTGTCAGGTCCTGAAAATAGCTTCACAAATGAAATTTTTTTTTAATTGTATTAGCCTGGTTTGAAAAGAACCTAATTGACCTGTTCTAATAGTAGGTTTGACTTTAAAGTTTGATACCAGCTTACAAGGGTTTGCATCTCTTGGTTCTGTCTTTTGAACACTTAATCAAGAGACATTTTTCAGCTTCTAAAAGGCTTTTAGGTCTTCTGCATGTATGGACAGTGTCTAATAGACTTTACCTATTTGTTCCCTGATCTCCCCAACTGTGAAATATGATCCTTTTATGTTTTAAAACATCAAAATTCTTTCCATTTTTAGGTTAAAATGAAAAATCTGATTGTTTTATTTAGCTTTATAATATTTATTTTATGGTATTATACATTCTTTGTGCTTTTGCCCTGGGGCGTTTGTACAAAACATGCTTTAAAATGTGCACGTGATTGATTTGAATTTTGAAGCTGGCGACAGGAGTCACTTTTGACTCCCAATAAAACTGCAGGAAAGTGAGGGGACCTTATTAGAGAAAGGGACTGTTGTATTTGCAAGGAAGAAGAAAAGTTATATTGAAAAGCATGACCATGATGGGACTTCAAAAGCAATGGCCTGAATTCTTTTCTCGCTCTCTGCTGGCTCTGCCAGGTGAGGATCTGGCCCAATATTTTTTCTGTAGTCTGTAATTTGAGTGAGCCATGAAAAGTCAAGTCAATAACATTTTATCGTCCATACATCTTACTTCCTCAGTGGAGAAATATGATGATTTATTACTGAGAGACAGAAACAGATTCTGTATTTGCAGTCTCTCTCCCATTTCCACTCCATAGGCCAACATAATCGAACATGTCAGGTCAAAGGATGGGAAATTTTCTTTCCAGAGGAAGGCACTGATTGAACTGTTGAAGCCTGATTCTGCAGGTTGCACTCAGGTGCAGTGGTTCCTGCTGACTGAAACAGGCCTATTGATGAGAACTGGAGCTCTACAATTTACAGACACTGGGCTGAAGATGAACAGCCTGACCCCATGTTTATGCAGTCAAAATTCTCACATCAGTTAATGGGAATTGTGTGAGAACAAGACTTTAGTAAAAAGTGAGGATGGCAGGATTTGGACCTGTACCAGATGCCTAGGAGAAGGCTGTGCTTCCTGCCCTCTCAGTTAGAAGTTGGGTGCTGTGAAACAGCCAGTAATGCCAAGACAGTTGGCAAGCGAGCAAGGCAGAAATAATAGAATTAAAGGGGAGAAGGACTTTTTGCAATTAAAATTGCATGTACTGGCATTTCTAGTATGTGGCAGAGATCCTGCACATTTTACTCCTGAGTGACAAAGAACAGAGCTGTGTATGTCACCATGGAAATGTAAATGGAGCTCCTTTGACAAACGGAGAAATGTATGCCATTCCTTTATGCTCAAATGAACTGTTAGTAGTGGGAGGCAAGAGAAGAATGGGAAGACTGTTACAGGAAAGAGATGAAAATGCAATTGTAGTCTCTGTTCTGTTATATTTTTATTAAGAGTTTTAAAAATACGGGGCAAAAAGTTGTGTTGTTTTTTTTCCTAATTAACAAATACAATATTCTCATCAGGCAGTACAAAATAGCAATGATCAAACATATGGCAGAGAACACAGAGCAGAACATATAGATTTGTATCCTATGCTGCTTCTACCTGGGCTATCTGCTTCTGGGGTTTGGTTTTTTTTTTAATGAGGAGGAATATCTATGAATGAAATTTAAAAGGAGTGGATAGCTGTGTTACAACATTATGAAGTTAACTGAATAAATTTTTTTGTTTAGTTTTTATGATCAACAGATGTTTGATGATTTCTGTTCTAATTCTGACTGCATCATTCTTTTCTCTCTGGGGCCATGGGTATGTGTAGAGTACAAGGAAAAAATTCTTAACAGCAACCTATATTGGGAGCTCAAGAACTCATAACTTTTCTAATATTCTGAAGATTCCTGCTTAGATTTTTGCTATGTGCCATTTGGAACAGAGAGCTAAGTAAAAAACATATTTTCTTTTCTCTGTGTTGCTGTATTAACATGTGCTTGTGCTTGATTCCACCAAATACATCCAAGTTCAACTCCCACAACGAGTGTGAGAAGTGTCTCTAGCTCATATGTTTGGATATTTGAACTAGAAATGTTTTAGGAGATAAGCAAGGGAGATGGAATTGCCAAGCCAGTTGTTCTGGAGTCAGAGCATAAAGGCAAAGAAAACAGGGAAGGATTTAAATCCAAACTCTTTGTTTACCTTTTTACTCCCTCTGGAGTAATGTTTTATGACTGTCATAAGATGAAATAACTTTAAACTCTACAGCAAGCCAATAAACTTTACAGTATCCTGTTTTCCTCTTAGGAATAAGGCCTTGGACGAGGTTTCTGCAGCTCAGAAAGGAAAAACTTTAATGGTATCTATTGTTCCTTTAATTTTGCTTATTTTAATTTCTATCTAACCAAAACCACAGAGCAGCTTCTTTAACCCATTTTCCTGATTTAAATTCAGAATAGCAATAATGCTGCACCCAGCTCATGTTTTGAATATGGAATCAAATATTCTCAAGGAAGTTTGTCATCAAGATATAAGGCACTTTTTGTAGGTTACAGAGCAGATTTTTGAGTAAAGATAGTTGACAAATTAAGGGAAATCACAGTCAATCTGAAGATTTTCTAGTAACAGAAAAGGTCAGTGAATCAGTAATCACCTCTGAAATGTAACCATAAAGGCTACCTAGTGACTAAATTGGCTTATTAAAAACCTCTCAGGAGTTACAATTACCATATTCTTTGTACATTAAAAATTAAGTCTCGAAATTTTTAATTATTATTATTTGGAAGAAATGTATGTTTTGAAAAATTAAGGAAAATGTAGTGCAATCAGAGATAATGTAAATCATACCATTTGTGTAGAACTTTTCCCCCCAAGTAAGCTAAGGTGATGCTCTTTTTTAAATTGCTACTAAAATTCAACTGATTTTGAAATGAAAGTGATTCCAGGCAGCAACATTTGTTGTCCCAGTAACTTGGGACAGAAAGTACCCAGCTGACAATGCAAGATTAGTTTAGGGAGACAGAATATTGTATGGCCAGAGGGAAAACAGTGCTGGGGAAAGGACTGTAGGAGATTGTCTCATCACTTTGTGATACCACAAGGTATCTATTTTTCCCTTAAAAGACAGTGTTCCCTTTAAAAGTTGGCACTCCACATCTAGGATAATAGTCCTTTAGGACGACTTTAAGGTAGTTGTTTCCCAAGTACCTTCTGAAGGATCTAGTACTAATTTCTCCTTTCTCACCATCAAGTCTCATTACCCTAGTTTTTCTCTTGATTCCTGCTAACTGACAGGATTTTGTATAACTTGCTGTAATAAGAGACTGGAGCTTTCCCTTCCCCCATCATATCTATATACTACTTTGTACTTCTTACTGTTGTCCTTTGTGCTTGTCTTGATGGATAAGTTATGTGAGATTGGCACGTTGCCTCTTCATGTGATGTTTAACTATACAAACTGCAGTACCATTATCTCTTCCTACATTGCCTTCAGTGCATTGCTTGCCAATGAGTGCAAAGTCCTGCACTGAGCTTACTCTTCTGGGAAATAGCTCATGATCCAAGTTTTTGCTGGGTCTGCTCAATTTTCTGTTTTCCAAGGGTGATGCTGTTGGGTTTTCTCCCCACAGCATATTTGCAATATGCTTGTGGGGAAGAACAGAAATTCTAGAATGAGGCAGAATCAAACTGACAACAGTTTTCCTTCATGAAGTCCAGTAGTAGTTATGAGGTGGGTTTTGAGCTGCTGTGTGATACCTGGAAGAAGCACTGTGACCATGATTCTTGTTTGAATAGCACTTGGAGTCTCATGACCAGGTGGATTAGGTGTTGCAGCTTTGTAGGGATGAGGATACTGTGGGGGTGTGGTCAGAGCAGGAAAAGGAAGAGCAAATAAGTACATTTGAAGAGAGGCATTTGCAGGCCTTTATATGGAGCAGTTATAATCAGCTGCTGTAAGTGCACCACAGTTACACTGGCATCCCAAGGGAGCTGCTTTGCCTTGCTTTGTGCATGCCAAAATAAAGTGTGCTCTTCATCTTGAGTTCTTTTTTATCACACTTACAGTTCAGCATAAAGCACACTACACAATTAATACTATTCTGCAGTAATTGTTCTCAACCCAAGGGGTTCAAGCAACCCTGGATGCATATAATACCTTAAAATCTCCATGCTGTTATAAATGTCTCACTAGCCTAATTTGGGCTACTTAGCTCATAAAACCTCATCTTAACCCAAAACTGAATTAATTAAAGGAAACTGATAGTTTTAACATTGCCTTTCCTGCATACGTGACTGCAATAAACATGTTTGCTTTGCAATACAGCTGAATTTTGCACACATCTGCCCCCACCTTGTGCCGAGTTTCACAGCAGGAAGATGAAGAGAGCTGGCATGTATTTTGGAACAGAGTATCAGGCTTGGGAAGCAGCTCAAGGAAAGGGATATATAACCAACAAGTGTGCCTTCTGCTTTTAGGATTAATTACTGCAAGGACATAAAACTTCACAACATTAGGTTTATTACACTTTTATACTGTAGTGAGTGACTTGAGAAGGAGAGAATTAAAAGACAACAGGCAGAAGGAGACCTGTAGCTCCTAATTCTTCCCAAAATGGTCATGAAGAGCTAGACACAGAAAAACGAGCTTTCAGTTCCTCCCTGCACCGTTTATAAGATAATGCGGTTCAGAATATTTAATAATAGACCCCCTTTGTTCTATCAGTCTTTCCGGACGGTTGCGGGGCGGTGTGATGCGGGGCGGGGCGATGCGGGGCGGTGTGATGCGGGGCGGGGCGATGCGGGGCGGGGCGATGCGGGGCGATGCGGGGCGGTGTGATGCGGGGCGGTGTGATGCGGGGCGGGGCGATGCGGGGCGGGGCGATGCGGGGCGGTGTGATGCGGGGCGGGGCGATGCGGGGCGGTGTGATGCGGGGCGGGGCGATGCGGGGCGGGGCGATGCGGGGCGGGGCGATGCGGAGCGGGGCGATGCGGGGCGGTGTGATGCGGGGCGGGGCGATGCGGGGCGGTGTGATGCGGGGCGGGGCGATGCGGGGCGGGGCGATGCGGGGCGATGCGGGGCGGGGCGATGCGGGGCGGTGTGATGCGGGGCGGGGCGATGCGGGGCGGGGCGATGCGGGGCGGTGTGATGCGGGGCGGGGCGATGCGGGGCGGTGTGATGCGGGGCGGGGCACAGACGGGCTTGGTCAGGCGCTGGGTGCCGGCGGCAGGGTCGCGCGGCCGCAGGCGCTGTCCAGCGCTGGCGGTGCTGACCGGCCCGGCCCGCCCGCAGCTGCGGCTGGGGAGCGGCCATCTGCCGTGTGCCTGGGGTCATGGCTCACACTGCACAATGCAAGTTTGTCAGACCTCTGGCTGAGGCCTGGTGAGGAAGAGCTTTAGCACAGTTCCTTTTGTCTTCACTCTTCTTTTTGCCGAAGCTTTTCTGCTTTGGCTCACCGCTGAGGTCAGATTTTGATGTTCCATTTTCAGTTACTGAATCTCGTATGTGCCTTTGGTCTTTGGAAGGGACTTGCTGTACAGTTCACCAAAGAGATAAATTAAACCTAGGGACTTTAGTGCACACAGAAGTACCTGAAAACCACCAGTTTGAAAGGGAACGTGACACTACTTATATGAACGCAGTTATGCCAGGGCTCTAACAAGAACTTCTGGCTAACAGCTCTTGAGGAGAGAGAAGAAAATTAATCCATATGAGCCTGGAACTGCTGTGAGTGCATAGATGCATGGATTTGTGATATAATACTCTGAGAGGATCACCAAAATAGAGTAGGAATGTGCGTTTTGGTCCCCCATAACAGAGAGATGTTAAATGCTGTTACTCCTGTTCCAGAAGTATTACTTACATAGAAACAATATGCTAAAGATAGGGCTTAGTTTGAAAGGATTTTAAGGATGCCAAAGAAAAATCCATCCCCAACTCTGTGTGAATAAACTGGTGGTTTCGACATAGTTCCTGGGATATTGATGTAGTATCACAAAAAATTAATGGAATTTATACTAGTTGCATTTCAACTGTCAGATTCATCAGGGAAAAAGTAACTTGCCAACTTAACCAAGTGCCTGATCCAAAGTGAAGAGCTCTATTGAAGTAGCTTGGGCATGTGCAGGTCGCTATGGGCAGTCTCACGCTACAAATTTTGACTGTGAATTTGCTCTCTGTGTAAAGAAAAACTGAGTTTTCAAGGCCATCAGTCAGGCACCATTCACAAGGAAAGACTTCATTTCAAAAAAGGAGAAAAGAATCTGCCCAGAAAATACTGGTTTGGAGAGACAAAAAGTGCAGCCAATTTTGTTCATTGTCTGCTAGGCAAGGACACAATAAATACATAGTAAAGAAATGGCTTTCTGCTAATTGTGGGGAAGCCAGCACTGTGACGTGTGGTAGCAAGTTTTCTGAAGGTGCTTTTTAAAAAATGGATTACAGCAATTATGATATTCAAAAGAAATAGCAAAATCATTCCTTATATTTCAAAAAACATTTTTTATCTGAACCTCACTCTAGATAGACCAGGAAAAGGACACAGTGATGATGAAGAAGAAATTAAAGAAATGGAGGAACTCAAACTATCCCAAAATATGAAATTGGTCTGTATCAATTTTGATAACAGGGCTCTCAGGGACCTCTCAAGTCTCACAGCAGAAGACAGTAGCATGAAATATATGAGGATCCAGAACATTAATGTCCAGGAGAAAAACTATATAGCAGATTTCTCTAGCAAGCACTAAAGAAAAATTCTAACATCATCTTTCTCATTTTCTAAAGATTACAGTTTTTGCCCTCTTGGTAAATGGGACAGCTATGCTTGCAGGAGACCTGCTGTTTGTAAAATGTTGCTGCTATTATTATTATTGTTGTTATTATTATTATTATTGAATAATAAGTATAATAATGATGGTAATATGTACCAGAACACCAGGTATAGACCTGAATTAATAGTGCTGCTGCAGCTAGGCAGAAAAGTTATACTACCATGAATAACATTTTACCAGATATTTTCTAGAACATGAGAGAGAGCTCATGGATCACATAACAATTTTAGTTTTTAAAACATCATCCTTCTTCAAAAATAGAGTACAAGCAATTTTCTCTTTGATCTCTTCTCTGAATGGGAATTCCCTATATATGTTGTCTGCCCATCAGCAGGATAAGATGCAGTACACAGGTCATTTCCCAACTTGCTCTTTCTTAGTATCAGAAACCTAATGTTAGGCACCAAGTTTGCAGGTGTGGACACATCTGTGAACGACAATCTATTCTACGTTTGGAAAGCTAGACAGCTCTCAGTGACGTAGACAGCTAAAAACTTCACGGAGAATAATTATCTGAAAAGGTTCCAATTCACCAGATCTTTTTTCCCATATGCTTGAACATCTGGAATTCAGAAGAGCTTTCTATATGTGTACATATGTAGCAAGACAAAATGTTATACTGGCTTGTGCTTACTAGAAATTGGTAACTCATTTGTTCTGTTTAAATTCCCAAGGCATACGCTATAGTCACGAGCTGAGAGATACCAAGGATCTACAAAGATTTGTAGAGAAAAGCTGAACAAATGCTTGTAAATGATGGAACAAAGAAGGAAGAGAGAAGTAAGAATAAACTTGGAACAGTTATATTATTCAAATGAAGCAAGGTTGAGAGACATGGCATTGGTAATATCCTGTTATGCCAGTAAGACACAATCAGTGATTCTGTTCAAATTTTCATCTATATACACCTGAGGTGCTTTAAGGCAATAATAGAAGAATTTCAGACTTGCATTTTAAGTTAGATCAGTGTCTGCTGCACTAATCCCACTATAAAGTTCTAAACCTTCCTATTACAAGGTATTTTAAAAACCGTGTTTCTGTAGCGTTATTCACAAACGATACTGAAGTTGCTACTTTTCACAGGTTTTTAAACTAATGTTCCAGTATTAAAGGACTAGTGTACTGATAGAGAATCACTAATAAAATAAAAAATACAGCACAGTAGTATTTCTTTGGTGCCAGAGCTGCATAGCAGTGCTCTTCACAAGAGTATTCTTATAGAAGATTCCACAAGTACATTGATTCATAAAATGAAGAACTCACAATTTTCTTGTATCTCCTCTTCTTTCTGGAATGATCCTGACAGCACTAATGACGGTTCTGTAGACTGAGGAATGATTTGTAGAATAGCTGTGGGAGATCTCTGGTATATGTAGCTTATACAAAATGCATTGCAGCACCTACCACATCATGTCTCATGTCAGGTGAAAAAAAAAAAAATCTTTCTTCAATTCCCTAGTCATTTAAAATTTAATTACTCTAAATACAAGGGATGAAGAATCCTATTAGTTATGAGTCAAGTGTTCAAAGCCATTATTTTCTCTCCTTCTGTTTTATTATATTTGGCCGTTCTTTCACCATGACTTTTTGAAGTACAATTGTGTTGAGTCCTGTGTTGAAATAATAATTAAAACTGAAGCCATAGGAAGACATAAGACATATAGTGCCCCAAGTCAGATGCCTATGCATGAGCAGGATAGTAGACAAGGAGCCTTCCTCTGCTAGATGCATGGTCCAGGCCCAAGCTGCCTCCTTTGGTGTTAAGATCAAGGTAGTGCTAGGACCCTCTTAGCAGAAAGACAAAAGTAAAAAGCTTTGACTTGTCCCTTTATCTATTCATGGACTTTTCCAAACATGGAACTGAGGAAGGACATTTTGTGGATTGTAAAAGGATTTCAATAGGTTTGGAGTCATCCTATGAGGCTGGGCATGTTGACCTTATTATGGACTGTATACAGAGTACAGTTAGCATAGTAATGAAATGTCTGCAGTACCCCCAGGAAGATAAAGAATGCCTCATGGTAGCCATCTCTTTGCAAAGGCTTGAGTTAAAGGGTAATACTAAAACTATTAATTTTGCTATTTTTTGCTGTTGCTGTGAACTTACAAAACTTGCTTTGTCACCTAATAGAAAAAGCCCATGACAGAGACTAATAAAAGACTTGACTGTGGCTGAAAGAAAGGGATTTACTTATTGCAGAACATAGACCATTAGGGAACCAAACTAAAACATGGGGCTTGTTTGAATGCTTCTGAAGAAGTTATATTTGCCTTTGTTGCCATCAAGCTGGGGAGGTATAAGTGCACTAGGCAAGGACATACAATGCTTGCCATTCTCAGGAACCTCTGATAATAAATTTCTGTTGTTTAAATGAATTTTCAGACCACTATGCAAATCTTTCAAATGGGAGAACACCAGAAGTGCTTGAATTCAGGTCAATAGAGTGCATAGCTGTATGCAGGGTTTGACAGTTTCTCAGCAGTTTTGACATTTCTTCCAAAAAGAGACAAAAGGTCTAAGAGTTGGGGATGAATGCAATCTGAAAACTTAGGAAGGAAGCTTGTCCAGCTAACTGTATATCCATAGTAGAGATGTGTCTATTTTATGAGCTCTCTGCAGTGTGTGTTCAGACCCCTTCCTGAGTCCTTATCTCCAAACCATAAATGGGGGAAGGGAGGGGCTAGTTTTGTTATACAGGAGATTTTGATTAAGTTAAAGAAAATAGAGTGTTTCTCCTGCCCAGAACAGGAGTACTTAAACTCCAGAAATTGTGGGCCCAAGCTCCAAGAGACTGACATGTCTATTCTTCCCACTGTTTGGAGGAAAGTCATTAGACGCTATAAGAGTATCAACTGTTAAGTCAATTTGTGGTGGAAGACACACAAAACCAGTCAAAAAGGGCAGTCCAACAATTAAAAATCACTTATGCAACATACCATAGTACTCATAGTAGCTAACAGAGAATTCAAGAGGAATTACATCAAATATAGGAAAGATATTTGTATCAGAAAATAGAAATGTAGGAAAATACGGAAAAAATAAAAGCTGTGTAGCACTACAACAAGAGTGAGAATTTTAAACTCCAATGCATCATGGTGCTAAAATATTGGCTGTGAGAGCTGGAGCTACCCAACTTGTAAAATCAGACACCCTAAAAAGCAAATGTCTAAAAAAGATTCTGATTCTGCATATATATATACTTCTATCCAAAATGGAGAGATGAGAAACCAAACCCACCAGCCCACAGCTTATCTCCATTGGTGTGAAGAGTGCACTTGGTAGATGCACTGTGTGTTATTTCAGATGCCAGGACACAGACACTCACCCTGAGATGTCAAATGCAAACTGACCAGTGTCAAGGAAAGAGGCTGTGCAAGAAAAGCCCTTGGAAAACCCCTTAGCAAGCAGTCACAGCTCTGTAGGACACTTGGGAACAACAGCAAATGGCAGAAGTGGAGAAGACTCATTTCTGACCTATTTAGTTAATATTGGCAAGGAGGTATTAAACCAAAGAATAAAATTATTAAAAGGGACCACATCCTCAGGTCAAAATAGCCAATTTCTTGCTTAATTCAAGGGAACAGAATCTTCTGCTAAAATGCAATTCTCTGGCACTTGCAGCTAATTAAAGCTATCTAATAACAGCTGCAACATTTGTATAATTATTTTCTACAGAGAACAGAACTTGTCAGAAACCTCAAGATGCTGTACTAGTGTATAGGAGATTAGCAGATAAGGGCCACTTGTTCAGTGAGTCCCAGGTTTACTTGCTGCAGGTCTTGTGAAATGCATTCCTGCTCATGGCTTTGAGAGACCAGCAATCTATATGAAAAACACAAATTTCAACTTTCCTGTTTCACTGTTTGGAAAGCTGGTAGAACAAGAGGACTGTGCATAGCTCCTGCATCTTGGGGGGGAGGGAATACCCATCCTTCACTTGGACAGCTCTACTCTGGCATGGCTTCTGCAGGGCAGGCTGTTGGGGAAGCAGTGACAAGAGGGTGGTGTACAGGGAAGACTGCTGCCTGCAGCAGGATGGATGATGTCCCTAGTACAGGTTTGGACACCTGGCCCCAGGTTACAGAGAGGACACATGGGCTGTAATCACAAAAGATAGCACTGTCTTTGAGTTTGAGTGTCCTTAAGCTCTGGAATCCAGTGGATTTTCAGTTTCTTCATTAGGTGTATAAAGGTATTGGTACAAGGCTCAGTGCCTTTAGAAGCTGCACTAAGAAATTCTGCTTTGGAAGAATTTATTCCATGAAGTATATAAATAATTAAACCTGACAAACATGTTTTTCAAAACTCTGAGGAACTGCACATCGCCTGCTGGCACTTCTGAATTTAGAGTGCTGCATGTCGAATTGTTTCTGCTCTCCTGTATTTTGCTTCCCTTTCAAAAGCTTTTTCTACTGCAATTTGTAAAACATCTTGTGGGAAATGCCTTTCCTTGCAGCCTTGCCTGTCACATTGCTTTTCCTTCACAAATAGTATAAGGAAATAGAGAATGACTGTCTGGGATGATATAGGTTCTTTTGTTGCTATTACATATAGACAGACTTGTGTTGTAAACTGGTGCCGCCTGTTTTCTTCTGCAAATGGAAAAGTAGTTTTCCTTCTTATAAAATACATGGAACATCTAATTAATTTTGCTCTTATTCACTCATTTACATAATAAATCCTCATAGGACCACGTACTGAAATCTTAGTCAAAATTCTCAGTAATCCATTAAGACTTTGTGTGTGTTTAATAGTAGCATTTTTTGTAATTTTGAAAGAGAGGGGTAGTTTCACATTGTGATATTAAATCATAGAAACACTTAGGCTGGAAAAGACCATCGAGTACAACCATTAACCAACCATTAACCCTACTCTACCAAGTCCAGCACTGAGCCATATCCCCAAGCACCACATCTAGATGACTTTTAAACACATCCAGTGATGGTGACTCAACCACCTTTCTGGGCAGCATGTTCCAATGTCTGACAACCCTTTCAGTGAAAAAGTTCTTCCTAATGTCTAGCC
Organism: Hemiprocne comata; assembly: GCA_020745705.1. Classification (NCBI taxonomy): domain Eukaryota; kingdom Metazoa; phylum Chordata; class Aves; order Apodiformes; family Apodidae; genus Hemiprocne; species Hemiprocne comata. The sequence continues at coordinate 10,293,833 of CM036596.1, forward strand.
TAAACCTCCCCTGGTGAAATCCAGGAAATCCTGCAGAGTATTCATACTCAGTTTTGTTGTGGTATCTCTATTGTATCACTGTGTATGTCCTCCAAGATCAAATCTTCCAGAACATTTGCTTCTCAGATCCTATGACTTGAATGTTTGGTACCACCGAGTTGTTTCTCTTGCAGATGGATTGGGCACCATTGCTTCTAGTCTTCACACACATGTTTCTTGCAGGGAATTTGGAGTCTGACACATGTTGACCTGTAGAGACCAGGGGCGTGTGCTCAACCCCTGTCTCTGCAAAATCAGTGGCATTTGCTGTAGAGGGACAGAAGGCTTGATGATAACTTTAGAATTCTGGAGTTTTCACTCTTAATCTCCTAACTGCACAAAACATGAGTAAATAGATTTGCTTCCTTCCACCCGATCAAAATGTTACAAAATCTTTAATGTCTCAATAATTATTTATCATATTAAGAACTGTAAGACACTTGTGCCATGAACACATTCTTACTGTTCTTTTTTCTTTGATCAGAAAAGTATCAAGTCAACAGCATTCCTGTTTTGGCTGCACTGGGATATTGAACAGAATAGCAACTGGTGAGTCATTTAGCCCCAAAAGAAGTTGAGGCTTAATTACAATAAAATTAAAACACTTCAAACTTTCTGTCCTTTCTCAAATCCTTGGCTTTTCCTTTAGATCTGTCAGTCAGTACTTCATTACATATGCTCTACTTCCCAGCATCTTGTCATTTATGATAATAAAATACATGGTCATGTATCTGCCTGGAGGAGGTTTTAAATAAATCTGTGTACATTTACAAATTCAGGTGAACATGTAATTCTTAATGTTCTGCATGGTTACATGATAAATAATTGTCATTGACTTCCCTCATTTTTAATTTAAGTGAAAAAAGACTTGTTGCTTTTGAACAGCAGAAAGAGTAACAAGGCACAGCAGCATACAGCTGTTTGGTGTGTTTTGTGGGGTTTATGTTGGATATCAAACACATTTTTACACCTTGTTAAGAGCATTTCTCTGTGAAATTTTTAAGGGGAAAATGTATTGTAATTGTGTAAAATATTATGTTTAATTATTCTCTTTAGTAAATGGCATGCTGGGAATATGGGTCTGAGGGGTGCCAGCCAGATAGTGCAGCCTTGGGGAAAGCCTTGGATCGATACATTTTTTCATGTCCAAGGAAACTGTGTGGTGTTGGGAGCAGAAAGGACTGAATCTGTCATCATTGCCTGGGGCTGATAACACAGGGAACCTCTGGGCAGTGGTCTCTGTTGTAGGTTCTTTGGACTTCAAATGGAACTGGCAGTGCTTAGCACCTTGAAGGACCCAACAGTAGCCTATGAATGGGAAAGAGACAATTTAGTTAATGATTGATATCCCCCCCAAAAAAAAATACCCAAACAACACAACAAACCAACCAACCAAAAACAACCAAAAAACAAAACAACCAAACCAACTAAACCCACAACAAAACAAAACAACAACAAAAACACACCAAAAAATGAGAGGGAGGGGAGGGAGAAAAGCAGTGTGGCAATCAAGGCTGAGCACAAACAAATGGAGTTCAACCATTTATAGGAGCCTCTCTGGGGACTGTGATGGATTTTAGAGGTAGCCATAATGGGACTGTTCAACTGGCTTAAACAAAACATTATCTGCAGCAAAATTTGATTTTCCATTTCATTTTTTTTATCTAAAGCACTGAATTTGTTTTCAGATAAAACAAGTGGAAAAAGAACTGTCAGTTTTAGAACAAAAGCTGCTTTTTTCGCAGAAAGTAACTGCATCCTACAATTTTTTCTGATACTACTGTTCTCCGATTAAAAAGATTGTCAATAATGAAATATAATCTAACAATTATGCCAAATTCTCTCGTTTTTTTAGATTCTGAGGTGGTGCAGTACTGACTGGGTTTGAGTCCATCACCTCTTCAAAAAACTGCCTTACAAAGAGCAGGTAAGATGAGTTTGATTCTTGTCAAGTGACTTCTGTTTTCATCAAATTTTATCCCTTCTTGGGGGTAAAAGGGCCCTGTGGTTTTTAGGGTTTTTAGCTGTAGTGGCTAATTCTCTGAGTTTTCCAGCCCCCCCTGCTCTCTCTCCCTCGATGAGATTCCTCATCTCAGCATTCCTTGCAGTGCATTGGTATTATTAATACTCAAACTAAGAAAATGAGCTGTACTGTGACAGCTACCAAGGCAGTATGTATCCCACAGCCACTGTGGTCTTAACAGTGTCTCCAAAGGATAGGCAGGGTAACAGGCACACGTGTGAGAGTAGGTCAATGCCAGACATGCTTGGTAGAGCAGCCATCTTCTGAATCGCCAAGAAAATTATGAAATGGGTGCTAACTATGGTATCTGGGTGCAAGTAAAGGCCTTTATTATCCCATAATATGTAGCTACCCTGAAGTAATTCCAACAAGGTAACTGGTTGATTACATATTTTAAAAAAATACTTGTGTAATTTTAAAGGAGTATTTTTCCCAGGGTGGTCATAAATTGCAAAGATAGATAGCATTAGGCAATTACCATTTTGAAGAATAGATGTTGTCACCATTAAAAGTGAGTACTTAGGACAGATAATAGCAATGTCACATTCATCACAGCATCTGAGGGGCAGGATGCAGTGAGAAGGCTATTAATGCAGAAAGGTTTTAAAACTGCCATAAGATCTTTTGTAGTCAATACTGGTGCTTTACATAAAAATTGCCTGATAAGGTAACCTGTCTGAGCTCAAATAATTGGAGAACAATCAAATAAGAGAAGTGATTGCCAGGTGCTGCCATTTTCAAAGCAGAGACACCAACTTAATAACACAGGGAACCTCTGGGCAGTGGTCTCTGTTAAGATAACAGAGCTAAGACATTTCACAGAAACGTCAAGGAGGTGACCCCTTCATGTTATGTGATTCCTGACAGTCAATGTAAATGATACCTGAGTTTTATACACAGTAACAGGTTTATTTTCAATACATGCAAAACCATCTATCTATATGTGGTAGACACAGTCTATACTGAGAAACAGCATTATATATTTAACCTATCTAGAATTATTATGTAGAATAGTTACACTCACTATAAAAACTCCCCAAAAATATTATCACACCATCATCTGTACTGAGCAATTTCAGTTTTGTTAACTTTGCTGACAGTCAAGAGTGCACAGCACTGTTGCTAATGATGCCTGAGTGAAGTTCAAATCCAACAAATTAGCAGAGTTGGCATTTAAAGTGAAGTATAATTTTGATTCTATAATACAAAATTGTTATGAATGCTGTATACTTTGATGTTCAGGAAATTTCCATGAGCTCACATGCAGCAGGGTGAAAATATACCTTTTTTTAAAAAAAGAAAGGAAACACCTGTTTGGGAACCAATTATGAACTTCATAGAACTATCAGTCCTAATTACTAAATAGCTACAGGATTCTCATTTAAGCAAAATCAACCATACTTGAAAACTAAACTTAGAATGTAAATGATGCAATCATTCATAATTCATTCTGCCACAGTACACAAAAGCAGAGCCTACAGCAGGCTGGTTTTCAATCTTTTGTGGAAATTAATACAGACAATACTAGATTTTTTAAAGCTGTTAAGGAGAAATAGATCTTTTAAAGGTACTATTTTTTTATCCAGCATTTCAACACCAATGTTAAACTTGATACATCTGCTGTAAAAGAATTAGCAGAAAAAGCAATATTATAAGCAGTCTGTCTTTGAGAAGGGTGATCTACATTTGCTGTTTAACAGAAATATTAGCAGTTCATTAAAGAATGTTGTACTATCACTTGCAAGACCAGTACTTACTTGTAACTGGTAAGTTAAATCTTAAATCTGGCAGTAGATAATATCTACTGCCCATACATTAGTGGAATCAATGATCCAAGGTAATCCAAGGATAATTTCTCAGGCAAGCTAACTGAGGGCAAGACCTCAGCTACAGCTCTCTTGGGGACGAAGAGAAGACTCACAATATCAGTCATTGATTTGCAGGTCTCAGCCTTTTTGCTGGCTAGAATGACCATACAAATTAGTTATCCAAGCTCAGGCTGGGGTTTGCTGCTGTTACCCTTATCAATGGAGCCACTTTATATCAACTGAATATCAATTCCCATTGCATTGGTTTTATGTGAAATTGCTTTTTGTGTTCAGATAAATGCCACCGTATGCATGAGTAAATATTAACCCCACAGAAAACTGGTTACTTAATACAACACATTCTAAAGCAGCAATCTCATGGTTTATGATGTTATTCACTTACCATGTGCAAGGTTTAACTGGAGCTGAGAAGTTTAATGTCTGTGGTATGTCAGTACTAAACACTTTGTAAGCCACTATTAATCCTATGAGTAGCTTGGGAAAAAACGTGCAGTAAAAAAATATGTTAATCAAATTTAGTCCTTCTTTCTGTTTGCAAATTGCTTGAACAGATTGTGAGAGCTTCTTATTTATTTGCCATCAGTTATTCTTTATCAAATATTATGGTGAGAATAACTGAGCTCATTGATTGATCACAAATTGTTTGCTGATATTTTAAAGATATATATATATGAATATAATGTACTCCTGTACATATAATAATTTCATATGCCATCTGTGTGATCCATCACTTGAGAAAATACTATTTCCCTGTGCCTTAACCCTTTTTCAACACAAAATGTTACATTTCTCCAAAATTGCTTTCCACAGACATTTCTAGCAATAACCCTGTTTTTTCATGTTGGATTCTACACTGTCTAACCACTTGGAGTCTGTCTGTTTATCTCACAGTGACAGTGTCCAATCTAATGTCTATCAGATCTTCTTCAATAAACACAATGCATTTGCAGGGCAGGAAAAGCAATGCTCAAATGAAACTTAATCCCAAGTTTTTAAAAATCAGCAAATTATTTGAACTCTCTTACTGGTCACTTTGGATTTCATTAAAGAATAATAGCATGAAAAAATAGTAAGCCACAGTATTCCTTCATAATTTGAAAATGTAACATTACAGATAATCGAATTTAATTGTCCAGAGGTTCAGGGAAGTGTTTTACTGACTGTAATTTATATAACAAGAAAGAAACCCCATTGTCCATTTACAAAGGTTGAAGGTGAGGAAGTGGGAATATAAACTATGCTATGCAATCAAATTCTTGACATAATTGCATTTGGTTTTGTGTTTTGTGTGCAAAAGCCACATAAAATCATGTGTTCTAAGAGTAGTATTTACTTCCAATAAATCTTTCTGCATATGTGTCACATTTTGACACTGGCTTGCAATTAAATGAATGACAGATGCTCTCTCTTAACCACTCTTCCTTCCCCTGTAGGGAAAGAGGAGAGAATAAGGGAGAGAGACTTACAGGTTGGAAACTAAACTACACAGCTTTAATGAAACAGTAGTGATGAAAAGGAATATAATGAAATATGTACAAATATACACAAATGTATACAAAAGCAGTACCACATTCACCTCCCAATAACACTCATGTCACCACCAAGGCTCCAGTGCAGGCCCTGGAAAAGTCCCGGAGTCGACTCCTGGGGTCAGCAGCAGAGAGAGGCGGATGCAGGAACTCACAAATTCAGGAATGGATTAATTGGGATCAAAGGCAGATGAACTGACAGAATCCTCTCAGGACGTTGGCCATGGATGAAGAGAGCTTGACCTTCGTGATCTCAAATTTGTACTGAATATGATGCCTATGGGATGGGATACTTTGGTCAGTTTTGGTCACTGGTCTGATCCGCTCCACCCCACAGGAGGGTCTCAGGTGTGACCTCTTTATTCTCTTTTCTTTACAGAGCATAAGATGTTCTTCAGAACCAAGCAGTGGCCTTGGTTCTGCACACCATTCTCCAGCAGTAACTACCAAACCTGATCAGACCTAGAAGCAGGCACTGACTGACAAACATGCTGTTAATTTCAGCAAATGCAGCTACTTAGGAGAGACTTAACTGAAAAGTAAAATTACTAGAAAGAAAATAGATTCTATCCCCGGCTCAAACCAGGAGATTGGATATTAGAAAACATAAAAGGAACTATGTAAAAGTTCAAGCATTCAGCATGTTTAACTATTTATGAGTTGTTTATTAATATTTTATTAACTATTGCTGAAAAGAACAGGAAAAATGCTGCTCACCAATGCAGAGAAAGTAAGTGATCTTCAGTGATTTAACACACAAACTTTATGAAATTATGAAACGTGCTGGTTGCTATGGTACACAGGCTTTTCTCTGATGGAATAAATGAAATACACATTGCATTCTCTTGTATGAAGAATAGAATTCCTGTTGGGTTCTTTTGAGTCTGTCCAACTTTTTTCTTCTACAGACTTAATATCCTATCTTTACTTTTTTTTACTGGATAGTATTCTCTGCTCATGGTAAAAATGCATCCAGCAATTGAATCACCCCCTTTTCGAAATTGAAAAACCCTGTGATGCACTTTTAAAAAGTATCTGTTGCATTTACAGCAGTTGAACTAAGATTTTGAAAGATCATGAAAAAATATTGCTATTATGCCAGCAGGAAGTGTTTCATGAATACAAAAAAGTACAGAAAATAGAGCTCAAATTCATACTGTACAGGGTATTTTTACCACCTTGTATATAATACACTAGACATCATAACATCTCCCTTATTTCTGTCTTACTTTACAGAATATACACTTTCATGAACCATTCATAACAATAATAACTAAAACAAATAGTGGTTGTTATTTTGGCTGTGATTGTTTTAAAATGTCAGGTAAGTATAACAGATTGTGCTGTTTGGCTGTGTAGACTCCAAAACAAATTCTCAGTAAAGAGGGTACAACTGAAGTTACTGAAACACATCAAATCATTTGTGTGACTGGAACACTAAAATCTGATTGTAATCTAAGAGATATAAAGTTGGTAGAAAAAATCAGAGAGGGTGGCATGTAAGAACCATTAAACGTATAGACAACTCGGAAGGGAAGAAACTGGAATATTATGGGTAAATGTGTTAGCTAGGAAGGTCCAAAGGCACACCTTTGCTGACATGTACAGATCATCAAATCCAGCTAAAGAAGGGATGAGCATACCCTTAGCATTTAACTGAAAAAGAAAAATAAGGGTTGCATGGGTGAATCGGTTTGGGAGAAAATTGCTGGAAGTAGCATGCAAACAGTAACAAGAGAGATCATTAAGTTCCTGATAGCTTTCTATTAAAAAGCCAGTTTCCCAAAATCGGGCATTTCTGGTTTATTTTACCTGAAACTTATAGTGTGCACAAATACAACAATCCCAACCATGTTCCAAAAGGGGAAAATGTTTCACTAGTGGAAAATCTGATTAGGGTCAAAAAAAGTTACAGTGTATGAGCAAAAATTTATAATGAAATGAGGATACTGTGAGTTTTGGTAGGGCTGAAGGGGAAGCCTGGATATTTTCTATAAAGGTGTAGATATTTGTATAAAATACCTACCACTAAAACAAATGGATGAGCTAAAGAACAGTAACAATGAAGACAGGATGTCCACACAAAAATAATGTAAATAGCCTGCCTGTAAAGCTGCTTTAAAGAAGTGCTTGAAAACAAGCAGACACAAAGTTACTTATCCTAGGATGCAGAAAACTGGCCAAAGAACATAAGACAAGACCACATCTTTAGAAGACAGCAAATATATCTATCCTTCAGGCCAAAGCATGTCTTGGAGATATCCAAACAGGCTGTCAACAAGCCAACTCATCACTGCATATACTAGAGCTATGGCAAAGCAGAATCCTAAACAATCTAATTTATCCTGCCAAGAAGTATGGTAAAAACTAGCTAGATGATCTCTGTGATACACTACAGTCTGTGACACTGGTGTACTCATGTAATTGTAGATAGGACCTTCATATCTAGAAGAGATGGGTTTTTTAATGATGTGTTGTTCACTAGACTTTCTTAAAGTTCTGTACTAGCTCCTCTCTTCTTCTAGGCAAGAAGATTGAAATGGGTGATTTTCATCTTCAGAAATCTACCCCAGTTTTCTGCTTCTGTCAAAACTTTGTACAAGGCCTGGAATCTGTACTGGGATTGTGGGTAACTACTGTTTGTGTATAATTCCTGTGCTTTGTATGTGTAAAGCAGTCCACATGCAGACACAGAAAAGGCTGACTGTTAACAGTGTAGCCTGAAATGTATTTGCCCCCCTTTTCTCTGGTCTCTCTGTATGCTCAATGCAGAACTATTGGCCTGCAACTATAATGCTAGCATCCAAGTTGTAATTCAGGGCTTCTGTCATCTAACTTGTCAAAGTGTAGATATTGCATCTAACATGGTGAATATCTTTGTTCTGAGATCTTAGCTGCCACTTCTTTCATGGTCCTCATCAGATAATATTAATGTTTGATGAGATTACTTAGATCACATGAATCAGTTCATATCTCTGCTCATTTGGGTTTGCAGCAACCATTGTAGGACAAAACATATTTGTAGGCTCATTTACCTTGAAATATCTCCCAGTTCTTACACATATCAAATTAGTTTTTAAATTAATCTCTTGAGAGATGCTTTTTTTTTGGTGTCTAGTTGACTAGGGTAGCTAATTTGTCTGCTGAAATGAAGTGTTCTCCTTTAAAAAGTTTGAGAACAGACCATTTTGAGAATCATCCTGGTATCTCTGCATGATGCACTATCCTGTGGAATTTGACAAGAGTATTTTAAATTAACTTCATATGTAGGCAGGTTTTATTGTAAAACTGGTCATATATGAGCATTTACTGTTTGGATTATTAGGTGACACTCTTTTAAAACAAGACAGGATGGTTTGTTGCCCTTTTTCTGCTATTTTATGCCCTGAATATGAAATAAGTGTTTACTTCCACTTTTGTACCCTTTTTTAACCTTAAGTATTATCACAAGAATAACAAGCCATTGTGTGTCATTATCTGCTTGGAAACAATTCTGCTATTTGTTTCTGGTTGTATTCTGTAATCTGAAGCAATTTCATGTGCATTCACTGAGCCTAATTCTCTAGTATTCTAAGTTTGGTATAATCAGAATAATATTTCAGGACAACTTCATTTAAGGGTATATTATGATACTTAAAGGTAAGTAAAATGTACATTAGGAAAGAATCAGACATTTCAGTTTTCTTTGCAAAACTTTGTTATAGTACCTTTTTTACAGATATTCTGTCTTCTGCTTACTTTACATATTTATGGGTTTCTGTTGCAACTTTAAGAACTACACAGGTCAGAATTTTTAAATGAAAGCTGAAATTTCCAAGCATTATTCTGTAAAACTGATCAAGTTATCTTTCCCTGATACCACAGGACATGGAGATTAATTTCTATGTTGCTATTCTAAGTTGGAATCTGTTAAATTAAATGTGAATATTGTTCCAAATGGAATTCTATTTGAGCCACTGAAATGTAGCTAGAAAGTTCAAGAGAATGTGACCGTTTATTTCCCAGTACCAACAAGGAGAAGTTAACAAGGGAAATAGGTATTTAAATTACAGACCTAGGAATTCTGCCATCCCCAATTAAAAGCATGAAGATACTAAAATTTTCTACTTACAGATTAGGTTGTCTGTGGGACACCTGTTTCCTGTTTAAAGTAGATAAAGTTTGGATTATTATTAAGACAAATACATAAATTGTAAAGCAGTGCAAAAACAAGGTCAGCTAAATTTTGCAGGAAAAAGATCACATCAAAAACAACATGCAGTGCAGAAAAGGCAAAGCCATGCCATGCAAAGGTGTTCAAGGAGCAGAACAGGAACACAAAGCCTAAATAAGTGTATCTGCAGTAGAGAGAAAGAAAAAAAATTCTCACAGGAGATGAAGAGTCCTGGGGCAAAACCAAGAGCCTCACATTCCACTGCAGTAACTATCAAAAAGAAAGAGAAGAAAAAAAAAAAAAGGAGGGGTGGGAACAGCAGCACCTACAGTGCTTTAAGAATATTGAGAATTCCAAGAAGCAAGAGGATATCTGCCATATGACCTTAACTGCTTCACAAGCTCTAGATTTAAATGCTCTGCAGCAAGAAAGAAAAAAAAAAAAAAAGGCTTCTAGATTTGCAATTGCACTATTAGATCACAAACCAATTCAATTGCAGCTGAATCACAAGACCAGCTGTGATATGAGCCCCAGAAATATTGGTAATATTACAAATGTTACATTAGAGAAATGTAGCTGAGAGCTGGTGATATACAGTATGTGTACTCTGAGTCTGTAAGCAAAAACAAGCTGTTAATAAGAAATCTGTGAAACAAGCGGCATTATCTCTTGAGTCTGTAACAGCTGACAGGCAGGAACACCTCGCTGAGCAACAGTGTAGCATGAAAAAGAGCAATTTGCTCACTAAGTGCCATCAAAAATACTCCTAACTGAAAGAGGGAACACAACAGCATCCCAATATGATGAGGATCATCCAGTCTTCCAGCAGCCCTAATAAAACAGTTGAAGCAGGAGCAGGCATGTCTTCAAAGAAAAGGTGTTGTTACATCATCTGAAACAAACAGTGTTGACATGCCTCCAAACAGTAACAGGTTTTTGGTAGAGATTGGCATGGGCTCAGAAACACTTAATAGCAAAGAATTATGTTGTAATGAATAGCCCCTGAGAGGCTCTTGTCTGCTTTGCTAACATTCGGAAGTGACCATTTTGGGTTAAATTATGAAAGCTCTCCTGTCACCTGACAAAGTTTTCTTCATCTGTGGTAAGTACCTTCAAAAATGAGTAACTGTGGATGCTTCCAGGAAGCATTCTAGTTTACACTGAACTTACAGGATGAGGCACTTTCCAGTTGTTAATTATCAGAGCAGATAATAGTTTTATTTTAGGTAACGGAAAGGGCAAGGAAAAAGTTATGCAGTGCTATATCACCAAATTACAATGGTGTCTAACTAAGAGAAGAAAGAACACAAGGCTGAGTGGAGAAAAGCTGATAATAAGTGGCCCTGGTTTGGACAGTCAACTTCTTTGTCCATCCAAACCCTAAGAAAGGTACCAGGAGAACTATCACCACAAGTTTAAAAGCGCCGTAACACTCTGGGCTCAATTCACTTTCTTGTCAGTGATTTGCATCCACATTCCTATATCCAAGGTGAGTGCTGTCCATGAGGCTGTAAAGCAGGGCTTCACCAGCTTCTCTTGCCAAAGCCCTGTTGAACTCCATGTGGAAATAAATGCTGATTGAGAAGTGTGAGCACGTCTCTAGTCTCCTGGTTCCCACCTAAGAGAAGACTCTGATCTAATTCCCACTTCACTTAATGTTATTTGTACATATTGAAATAGTATTGGCATGAAAATAATCTTCTCTTCCCTCTTCTTACACCCCGAAATAACTTACAACTTCATAGATCAACAATGAGAATTCAAACTCACTCAGAGAACCTGGATTTCCTACATGCTTCAACATTTACCTTGCCTTTAGGATACTGTAAGAGGAAAGATTGATGAAAATTACTCTGGGCCATTTGTGACTCTTATCCTGAAAACACCCCAAAAACTCCAGCAAAAATAATCCAGATCTTTAACTACCTGAGTGTACTAAGTGAAGCTGCATCTTTGTTGAATTTAGGGCATGGAAAAAAATTATTCACGCAGCTTTTATCTACAATTTTGTTTAAAGGGAACGAAGCATAAATTCCAGGCAGTTTGATCACTCATTATATGACAGACACATATTCACAACTTTTAACAGAGATATTCTCACGAAGCAGCAAGATAGGGGGAGCATTCTTTTTTCCAGTAATGAATGTTCAATTGAGATCATTTATGGGACAGTAAGGGAAGTACAAGAATATAGTGATTGACAGTAAAAAGAGATTTCTGCCCCGTGCAGTCACTGTAATTCTGTAAAGGGGACTAGAAGATACAAATAACACAAGGTGACCTGGCTCCAGTACTTTTGGACAAGAATTGTCATCAGAAAGCTGGAGGGGCTAAAGTCTACTGAAATGCCCTGTTCAGACAATCTTACACTGCAGTGAAATATGAGTGATTTGTTGCCAAATGGGAATTTCAGTAAAAGATACCTTGTCGGTACCCTCAGTGCCTTCTGCAGCCAGCCAAGAGATGGGTGGTGATGGCAGAACAGACAGAAAAGGATCCCTCTCTGGCAGTACTGGACCATCACAACACCCAGAAGTTTAGAACACAGCTGGTGCTGAAATCGACATGGTCCAAAAAGGATTCTCCTTCCTCTCTGATGACTGTAGCCCCTGTGGTGGGTTGACCTTGTCCAGCTGCCAGCCACCCACCCAGCTGCTCTTTCACTCCCCTCCTCAACAGGACAGGGGAGAAAATATGATGGAAGATCAGAGTTGAGATAAGGATAGGGAGATCACTTAACAATTATTGTCATGGGCAAAACAGATGATTTGGGGAAAATTAATTTAATTTCTTGCCAATTAAAAATGGAGTTGGATTATGAGAAACAAAGCCAAAAAAAATACCTCCTGCCCCCCCCCCCGGCTCACTTCAGTGCCTCATCCCCAACTCGTCTTCCTCCCCTCTCACTGAGCTTCACTGATGGGCTCAGCTGTGGCTGGGGTGGGGCTTTTGGGGAACCGGCAGGAACCAGTCCAGGGCAGCCGCGGCCTCTCCTCACAGCAGAGGCCCTGCAGCCCCTCAGCTACTGAAACCCTGACATGTAAACCCAGCATTGCCAGCGGAGGAGCAAGACTGCACAAGGCAGCTGAGCATGGCGGGCAAAGCTGGTGGCAGTGGGGAGAGAGGTGCCAGGTGTGGGAGTGGGCAGGGCCCCATCCAGCCTCGGCATCCCAACAAAGCCTTGCCACCACCTCGGGCACAGTCCTGCCAGCTGGGCCTGGCTCAGGATAGCAGGGACAACGAAATCAAATGCCATTGCACAATAGTGGCCAACAGTGAGTCTATTTCCAAAACCAAAGGCAGGACAGGAAGCCTTAGCACTCCATCTTGTTTGGAAGAGTGGGAAGAAATGGGGCTTGGAAACTTGCGAGATGCCACCAAGAAAAATTAAAGCAGTGACAATGCTGAGGAAGATCCCCCACCAAAAGTAATTGAACAGTGACAGACTGAACCGGCACACGTGTTTTTACAGGAGAGAGTGCCCAAATAGAGTGAGAAGGACTGTGAAAAAGACTGTCCCTCTGTGGGCTCTGGTCTGGCAAGCAGAGCTCAGAAGGGCAAATGACAAAGGTGCTGGACCTGCATGGATCTCTGGTGGAAAAGGAGGGAGAGAAGATTTTGAAGGAGGTATCAGAAGGTCAGTCCCCTTTCTTGTGGCTTGAAGCCAAGCTGCTAATGAAGAACCTGAGAAAAGTGTTCGTCACCAGAGGACTTATAGCAGAAAAAAAAATTAGTATATATTAGCATCCTCATCCCCTCACAAGTATCACTTTCCTCTCTAGCAATCCCATTCCTTATTTGTAGAGGAACTGGTACCTGGAGAAGGCTGTGATGGTTTACTTAATAGGAAAGGCTTGAAGATAGGCTGCAAAATACTTTCTTTTCTATATGCTTCACCTTCTATTTATTTTTAGAGATAATATCTAGATTCTGAACTCAGGTTAGAACTACCCAAATCATCAATTTAGTGGCTTTTTTGTTTGGTTTTTCTTCAATAAAAATGATAGTATAACAAAGATTCACACTAAATGTTATGTTACTACTTCCATCATGTGCTATTTTAATAAGCAATGGCAGCAAAACAAAAGCTGCAAAAAATGAGCTTAAATTTATATATGTTTCAATTTTAAAGGAAACTATCTCTGATGCTGGCTGAGAAAGACAGTTTTCTGAAAAATCTTTGTTGCAAAATCTGCAACGACACAAAATCAAACCAAAGGATTTCTGTTTCTCATCAAAGGAAAAAAAAACTAGGGCTGTTTTTGATGAATTTGGGCCCCACTGGGAGTGAACCTGAGTTGTCTGCTCTAACTCTGCAGGTGTTGAAGAGAAGCAGCGGCACTTCCCAGACAGTCGTTCCTCGCCTGGACAGGACCTGCCGCCCCTCGGGAGCCAGGTGAGCCGAGGGAGGCAACCCATGTTCACACTGAACGGGGAAGTTCGCCAGGATACAAAGCAAGGAAAGTAAAACGATTTACTTTTCAAAGGAAAATCTCTGCTTGATGCCTTTCCCCGCAGCTGAGCCAAATGGCTTGTTTATTGATTGCTGAAGGCATTTGCACTGTGGGCTGGAGCTGGGGCGGGGAGCGGCTCGGGCGGCTGCCGGATTCCCCGAGATGCGGCCGAGCCAGGGGAGCGGGAGCGCGTTACAGCCTGGGGGACTGCGAGGGACAAAGGCGGGAGGTGAGGAGCAGGGGGGAAAGGCGAGAAGGAGACCGAGGAGAGGGGCGCGGAGGAGAGCGGGGATGGGGAAGCGAAAATAAACAGGCCAAAAAGCCGCGAGCAGCGAGGGGGGGGGGGGTGCCCGAAGGCAAGCTCAGCCGCGCGGGCAGGTGCGCGGGGGTGGGCGGGGCCGCCCGGCGGACAATGGGGCGCGCGGGGCGGGGTGTGAAGTGCGGGCGGGCGGGGCGGGCGGGGCTGCTCGGGGCGGGCCGGGAGCCTCTCGCCGCGGAGTTTGCTGCGCCGTCAGCCGCGCTCGGAGCCGCGCTCTGCTCTGCCTTGTACTGCCAGCTTGCCGCAGCCCTGAGTAAGTCTGTCTGTCTGTCCGTCCGTCTTTCCTTCCTCCTCCCGGCGCCGCGCACTTGGCTCTAGCCGCCCCCTCCCCGCCGTGCTTCTGCCCGGCGCGGAGCCGGGATGCTGGGCGCTGCGCGGAGCTGCGCGGGGCGGGTCTCGCCTCCCGCCCATTGTTTGAGGAGCCCCTAAGCTGGGGGAGGCGCTGGGGGGGCGAGGGGGGGCAGCTGCGAGCATTTTCGTGAGTGTTTCCATGGGTGTTTTTTGAGCCCCGGGCTGAAGGGCTGCTGCGGGTCCGGCAGCTGCAGCTGGTACATGTCCCTCGGCCGGGCACTTCGGGCATTTTGGAGCTGCTGTTGCTGTTAATTCTTCCCAGCTGTTTCTACTTCCCAATTATTCTCTCAGCTGGAGGCTCAGCCCTTTCTACTCGGTGAACTGAGGAAGTATTTATTTATTTATTTATTTATATTAAATTGTATCATCCTCTTCTTGGTTGTCTTAGAGCAATAAGCGGGCACGGTGTTAAAGGTCTCTCTGCAGCATCCATGAAGCCACTTTGCCATCATAAGGCGTGTGTATCTAGAGCAGAGTAAATCAGTGATATGTGAGGCAAATATATTCTTTCTGACGGACAATGTCTCGCTGAATTCAGCCACCTGCGAGCACCCTTTCCTTTTACAAGTCCGTGTCCTTAGCACTTTGTTCACTGCACCTACAAAGGAGTATTTCTTTAGCTGTGCAGGGTAGTAACAATTCAA
Source organism: Hemiprocne comata (assembly GCA_020745705.1). Classification (NCBI taxonomy): domain Eukaryota; kingdom Metazoa; phylum Chordata; class Aves; order Apodiformes; family Apodidae; genus Hemiprocne; species Hemiprocne comata. The sequence continues at coordinate 10,309,174 of CM036596.1, forward strand.
AATATGTCTCATGTAAGAACTGGTACAGCTCATAACCTTAAATTGCTCGTATCCGTGAAGTGATGTTGGGTGTTAATCTCAGTGGACCCAACGTACCTGACTGTCTTGAATGGTGAATGCTCTTTGTTTGATGGTCCTTGATGGACTTGATAAGTGCATTAGTCTGCTGAGGCTTAGAGTTTTCTAACCCCTCGGGAGCAACACGTTCTGTGAACACCTCTGCCTAACATGGATTTCAAAGGGAAAAACCATTGTATGGAACTGGTGTTGTGATTATGGAAAGTGGTATTTAATTTCTTAGAAGAAATCTTGAACTAAATTATAAAATGGAATATAAGGTTTTTGCAGGAATAAAATGTTTCCGCTATCATCAGTATAGCCATTTAATCCCTCTTTGCTGAAGTAGCAGTTTGTTTTAATTTTCCATTTGTATTGTGCTTTCCATAATGATTTTCTATTTATTGAATCCCTTTTATTTCCTGTCACTGTAGATATTGATCCCTAATCCGATTCTTAACAGCACTTGTAACTACAGTTCAGTTTATGCCTTCATTTTAAGGAAAAGAAAAAAAAATCGTATAGGCAATGCCCTTATTCACTTCACAACTTTGAATTTATAGAATTCATGCACTATTGATCCCTTTATAGTTTGTGTTTGCTTTCAAATGTTAATATAAACTGGCCCATTTCATTCAGGTCTTGATTCAGAAGGTGAAATAAGAATCCATTGGCTGCCTTTAATGATCATTTTAGGTACTCCAATTGTGTGTTCTGTAACTACGATATGAGTTGTAAGTCTTTACATCTCTCTTCCTTCTTCTCTCCCCCCCCCTTCTTATGTATTTTTCCAGTTCACCAAAACATTTAGTAATCAGCAAACCCATTTTTCATATAAGTCAAATTTGGTTAAATATGGTGCTTCTCAGGATTGCTATGATTTTTTTTCCCCTTCCCTAAGAAAAAAAAGAAAGAAGTTAATATGTGTATATGGAAAGATTTAATAGACAGTGGAGAACCAGAGATTTCTTTCTTTTGGAAAAGAACCCTTACCAATGTTTATTGAATTGGCTCGTCTGCATGAAGAAAAGAACTGTTGTTTTGTTATCTAGCAGCTGTAGGAAGATTGACAGCTACAAATTGCAAATCTATGAAGGATCTGTCTATGACAAAATTTTTAGATCATTTAGTTATCATACACATCTTGTCATTTACAAAATTATATAAACAAGATCAGTAAGTTTGTGGAGAAGATATAAATGCAATGAATATACTGTAAAGATTCTGAAGCTCTGTGGGATAATTAGCAGCGCATGGTCTTGCCTAAAACATGACATTAATACAGTTAATTTAAATTAAAATATAAGCACACCATTGCAAACACTATACTGTAGGAAAGAAATACATATTTTGAAACATGCTAGCTCTGTCAAAAGAACATTAAGTGTAATAGTTATTTTGTTAAGATAAAGAGAACACCATTGATGTTGTGGCGTGCTTTGCATTTTTAAGCAGAATCTAATGAATTACAAACATTCATTATGCTACAGGCAATTGCTGGAACTTCTCAGGACCCCAAAATAGAGACTTACTTGTATACCAATACTCACATGTTTTCTGATTATGGTTTGACTGTAAAAACAGAAATAAAAAAATCTATTGTTCTGAAATGGCTTCTCTGCTAGCTCAAAATCTTTTGTTGGTCTACTTCTATCTTGTAAATTTCGTTTTAAATACCTCAGTGTGTTCAGGTTGGGGAACTTTCTGTTGGGAAGTGCGGGAGGGGCTGGGAGCAGTCTTTGTTGGATCTTGGAAGAGTTAAGGACATATAATCTACTGTGGACGTCAGGCTTACCAAATGCCTAAAGAAAATAGCTGAAATTTTCAAAGGTCAAGAAGAGTGATGTGGTAATTTTAAAGGACATCTTGTATAAATGTTGCTTATCTTAACTTGTCAAGATGCAAAAAAAAAAAAAAAATTATTTGGCTATGTTTTTGTCTAAGTATTTACTTACACAATTTCTTCTTTCTTAAAGACAGTATTTGTAACAGTTACTGTTGTTCTAATGCAATTTCATTCTCTGTGGACTGAGAAATGAACCAGTGGAAATGGGCTGTATTTATAGGCCCAAGTCAACTCGCAACTTTCACATGCCTCATTTCATCACTATTCTGGGCACTGCACATTGTGGACTGTCACTTTCTAAAAATTGATATATTTGAAATATGTGGGTCTTTGGAGGTCAGTTTTGTTTTACCTCCTCTGCGGTTCCTGTGTGTGCATGGCAGAGGTGGTGGTTTTGGTCAGCAGACAGGTGGTATGGTTTCTTTGGATAGATTAGATAGACATAGACATCTCTACTGTATGACCACCAGCACTGTAGGTTGACATGCTTTATGGTCCAAAAAGCTGACTAGCTTGGGTCAGTACAGGTAAAACTAGGTGTTCCCTTTAGGGGTGTGGACAGAGTAGGAGGCAGTTCACCAAGGAGAGGTACTGACAATTTATCACTGAACTCTGTTGCTATTTACAACTGTTTTGAATTTATTTTTAAATACTGTCTCTTAATCCTTTATCTTGATAATTAATTCCTGCCGTGGCACTATATTTTAAAATTAACTCAAACCTCAGGGGCTTGAAAACGCAGGAGACCTTTTTAATAAATGACAGTGTAAACGATGGATCACAAAATACAGGGGGTGGAGAATACATTCCAGTTTAAAGTTGTAGTACTTTCTATATCATACTACAACTACGTGGATTATCGCTGATATTCCACGTGATTCCCCTTGAATGAGTTACAGCAGGACTGGAGTGGTATTGCAACAGAGTGTACATCTGCAGGAACTCTTGGTCATAAAATAAGTACTAGGTTTTATCTGAAGTAATCAAGTATCGTTGGTTCTCCAAAGAAGTGCTTAATGCTCATTTCTTTTCCAGGGAAGAAAGTAGTCAGTAAGGATGTCTGTTAGGTGGGGAGTTTTAATGGAGAAAACTTTGTGTCTCAAATTATGGTGATGTTGTGGATCACTTAATTGTGAACTACTGTAAATAGTGTCTAGAAAACCAGAGAACTCTTCAAAATGTAATTATAAATCAAAATAGGAGAAGAGAAAAGAAAGATGCAGTATTTTTGAAGGCTGATACCTGGCAGTGTTTCAGGGCTAGAAACAAATGTTTTTCAAATAAACATCTAAAGTCTTACTTTCCTGATGGTATAAAACACCTATTTCTTCCCTTGTAAGCTCATGATCACTTTACTTTATCACACAATTCAAATGTTTGAGACAAACATTCTTTGGCAAGGAAGAGTAATTGCATTTCTCAGTGTGTTCTGCTTCTGTGGCATGCCTGCAAATGCAGTAAGTGCTTACGATCCTGTTAGCCAAGGGACTATTAGCTCAAGTAGGAAAGATCTCCACTTAGAAGATACACTTTCGAGTCCTTTCTTCCAGAGTCGAAGGATTTCTCTTAGTTTTCCAGCAGTATTTTAAGCAGCTTCAGTTACATAGTGTTAATTTTGTTTCACTAATGGGAGCTCACCTTTCAGGGCTCTGACCTTTTACAGTAAGGTTGGCTTCCACTGAAGCCACCCTGCCTGTTTGTTAGGTTGTAATTCCCTTTACAAAGTCAGCTTTTGTCTGTCTTCAGTCTGTCTCTTCTTGTTTTGATCATCTTCTCTCAGTTCTCAGAAATATTTCGATTGTATTAATCCTTACCTTTCCCACTGAAACACCACTTCTGTCTCCCTTAGTCTATCCGAAGAAACCAATTCCCTCTCAACCGTTTGGTTTGCTCACTAGCTGTAAGATCTTTTTACACCTACAACTTTTTCTCCCACTTCAAAGCTGGTCATGACAATGTGACAGCATGCATTTTCTTTCTCCAGCTGTAGCATGTACCTGTAACTCTAGTATTACATTTCTGAACTTGAATTTTCATGTCACTAACACTGCACATGAAGTTGTCCCCGTGGAGAGAATTCATCCTGACAAGCCGTATTACTGTGGAAATGGGTGGTCTATCATGTTCTTGAAAGCCAGCAGAATTGATGCTTAAGGACTTGGATTCTGTGTGTGTAAGGGAGCAGAACCAGTGTACAGATCACCTAAGAGACATTTGTGATCCTAATTTTCTTTGTTAAATGTTGACTGACACACTGCTGATGGATTCTATTTGCTTCTAGAACAAAAAGAAGCAGTCTTCTTGAGTTAACAGCCTGTGCCTCTTTTCCTTGCTAGTCTTCCAAGGCTCAGAATTCTCTCTTGATATTTATTCCCTTCTACAGAGCTTAGTTTTTATCTACAAAGTCCATTAGAATACTCTTTGTGAGAGCCTGAAGTGCAAAATTCTGCTTTATTGTAGCTGCTCTAGAAAGTAGTAGTCTAGCCCTGCGTTTTCTTTATGGGTGGTAGTGTCTTGCTAGCTCATCATGGGAAATATTACTGCAGTTCCAGTTATCAGCCAAGTTTACAAAATCCACTTTAGAAATACTTTAACCTCATTTATTTGTTGGGGTAGAGTAGGGAAGAGAGTGAGTTCTTCACATATAATGAAAATGCACAGTACAGAGTCAGATGTAGCCAACCTGAAAATGTCAGATCATAAAGTTCAGCACTTTTGAATTGGGGTTGAGGTGGGCAAGACACACTTATACTTTGCCTTTTCAAGCAAGTTGTTTGTTTTTTTTCAGTTTCCTGTAATTCAACAGACAGGTGAATGAACCTGTCTAAGGTTGTAAAATTAAAAAGAAAAATCGCTTCATCGCATTTCACAAAGCAAAAGATGAAGATGGGACATTTCAGCTATAAATGAGAAATTGCATAAACATCATTAGCATGAGTATGTGATTTTATAGTGCAGAGTCTAGAGAAGTGGTAAGTCCCTTTGCTTCATACAAAACAGAAAAAGTGAAAAATCCCAGGATATGAACAGTAGTCACAAAGTCAAGTATCCCAAACTTTTCAAAACCAGAACTTAGGTTTTCTAGACATCTCCAATTAAATCTTTCAAGTGCTTCGTATTTTTCTCCAATTTTTTTTTTTTCTGAAGTGCCCAGATTGAGAGATCTTTGAGTTATCCAGTATCCATCCTGTTCTGTGTGTTACCCCCACAATTTGCCAAATATTATTGTGACTCTTCTAGGAGATCAGAAGTTTTAATAGTCAAATCTATTTTCTTACAGTACTTGACAGCTTTTTAATGTATTTTTCAGAGTAGCAGTATCACCTGGGCTCATATACCCTGTAGCAGAAGCAAGAATTAAAACTGCAGAACAGAGGAACAAGCAGTTATTGGTTGTATCTGTTAAGCTTGGATCAAGGGCCCTTCCTTGCATTTCTGTTGTAGAGACAGGATTAGAATCAGTTCTCTGGAGCAACTTCCAGTTGCATATATCAGTGAAATCTTCCTTCAGTCATCTGTCTCATTCACTGCGAACTTCTCAGCTTTTACTACAAAAGAGGTTGAGGACTGTGTATAAACTCTTCCCTTCCCCCAGTGAATTGCTTCAGACAAGAGCAAGCAGGCTAAAACTACCAGCAGGCTTGTAACTCCTGTCTTGTGAATGCGTAACTTTGTAATTATTTTTTTTACTATTATTGCTTTGTGTTATTAACTTCCTATGCTATTAAAAGAGGTAAAGGGATTGTGTCTGCTTCCTTAGTCTGTGAGCAATGTTTGAACCTTTAGGTCACCAGGCAGGTTTGTACCACCTGAACTAGTGAAGTGTTAAGGAAAATAACTAGTTCCGCTCGAACTATTTTGGTGGAGAACATGGTACATACTTTGCCAGATCTACCATTTTCCTATAATTTCCTTCAGCAGTCTTGGATTCCATTCAGGTCTGGAGGAGTATCCAATTCTTTCATCTAAATTCACATCCTTATAACTGGACATCTCTTTCCACACTTGCATGTTCTTTCCTCTAGTGCCCAACATAAATCTGACCTGGCTTCTTGTTTCAGACTTTCCCACTGCTTACCTTCCTTATCCCACTTTTGTTTTACATTCCCAGGCTTCTCTGGACATCTTGCCCAGCCACTGATTTCTCTTAACAGCCCCCTTGCTCCCCCCTCCAATACAGGTTCACTGGTCTCACTATTTCTTTATTGCTCTCATTTTTACTTCCCACACAATCTCACTCCCCTGCTTCTTTTCTGTTAGGGGGGCAACTCTTGTTTCCATTTGAAAACTAAAAAACAACAACAACCAAAGCAACAATACACCCTGCTCTTTCTCCTAATTGCTTGAGGTTGTGAGGAGAGAAGCTTTACCTGCTCATTGCAGAGGTAGCCAAAGCTCTACTGGCCCCAACCAAATAAAAAATAAAGTAAAATAAAAAAAACCCAACCAAAGCAAACAAAAAACAACTGTGGATAGTTTTGCCACGTCCCTGAACATGTAAGATAAAATATGTTAAACACATGCTGAATTTCCAGAGAACACAGCTGTTAGAGTCTAAACCCCTACAGAGAATTTCACACACTTAGAAAATAGACAAGCTTTTCTTCTTCCACATGAAGAATTCGCCTCTGTCATTAGGACGTGTTAGAAATACTATTGCTTTGATGGAATGTTGAATTTTCCCATCAATCCAGGAAAGCCTTCAGATTTTCTCAGGAAAACATGACTTATCCATGTTAAAGCCCTTCCATTATCTCTTAGCAAGCTGTAAAATTTTGGTGCAGCATTTATTGAAAAAGTGTAAGAAAAATATTTTTTCTTTCCCCTGTGTAAAATGTCAGCACGATAACATTTGTGCAAAACTATCCCTATAACAGCATCCTGTAATGGGAACTGTTGGGCAGCCTTAGGTAGGCACACGGCTCACATCCTACTTTTGACACATCATGGATAGTCTGGAGAATATTGTGTGTGTGGATTCCCAGGTCTGCTAGGATGTGCCTGTGCTTGCACTGTGCAGCACTGCATTGATGTGAAAGGTGGTTAAGAAAAACAATGTGAATTAATGCAAGCAGAGAGCTCAACTACTAGATCTCCTGCGTACGAAGTAGTTAAGAATTCCCACAAAATGCTTCTTTATATAGTATAGCTGTGTACACAATTACACCTGTGAATGTACAGTTAGCATGCCTACAAGTGTATGGGTGAGAGGGAGAAAATTCATGATCAAGTTGGCATCAGAGATTTCGGTAGCAATCCAACTTAAGATGACTGCATTACTCACAATTGGAAGAGGTAAATCTGTTGATAGATACAGAGAGTGAAACAGATTGGTATGTATGTAGGTATTTATCTGCTTGAAAATAAGATGAAGATAAAATGCAGTTAATTCTTAAGCACTGCGAACTGAGAAGTAACACTGTTCTGTAACCATTTTACCCTGTAGAAATGTTCATATGCATGAATCAGGCATTATCTCAGAGTATGGAGTTTCTGGAGATGTCAACTTATTGCCAAGTGGGAATTTTTAAAAGATTACAATTTAATTTTGTATGTGATGAGAGGAAATACATAATTTTCATGAGGTTTTTTTTGCTTTATTTAAACTGTAAAGGTAGAACTCTTCTTACCTGTGCATTATTTCAGTTTGCTGTGAGCATCTAACAGACACTCATCGAGAAATTGCTGAAAAAGTTGTTACCACTTTGTTTTCAGGCAGACAGTTTATAATCCATTTTGTGAAATGAATTTTCTTGATTGCCTTGCAGCATATGCAAAGTACTTAAAAATGTCATAATTACCTCTCTGAAGATTGGGGGGTGGAGGGGAGAAGAGAGGCACAAAAGAGGCAAAAATCCATTCTATTCTTATGCAAGTATAAAGGAAATGGTACTGTACAAAGGCAGCACAAAAGATGTAAAAGCAATGTTATAATGAGAGTAATCAAGTCCTTCAAAATGCTGGATAGTGGTTGTGCCATGATGGGGAGGGTAGAGGGAAAGCCCCATAGATTGCTGTCGAAAACATCAAACATGTAATTGTTTTTATTTAGTAAGCTAAACTTAAACTATTCAATGCACTTGCTGTCTCCCTTTCACTTGAATCTAAATATTTGGGTTGTCAGTTCTGCAAGCCTTCTAAGTGCTTGCTAAAGTCAATGGGTGTCCTTCTGCCTCTAAGTCCACTGTTCAAAATTGCTATAAAGTTTTAAAAAAAAATTCATTTCTACCGCTGTGATATTTGATGTGTTTTAGAATGTATGTCAACAATTGTCATCTTTGGCTTTCTACACAATTTACAACTTTCTTCAATACCTACACTGAAGCAAGGAAAAATATTTTTCCTATGTATTACTGTGCTTGTCTAATAGCAAGTCTTAAGCTATTGTTTCTTCTATGCTAACTTACATGCTTTGTACCAAAATCATGCTCACAATACTTGTCAGGAATCTGTGGAGGGCAAAGATATAAACTCTTAGCAAACAGACAGGGTTTCACAGAGAAGTGAGAAAACACTTTGCAAGATTCATGGTATGAATTAAGCTGCTGGTTGATTAGCATGTGCAGCTATTTTTCCAACCACTCAAGAAAGGCCCATGTGCAGTACAATAAATCTAGAGATCTTAGAGGCTGATCTCCTGTATGTTAGCCTCTCGATTTGTGAAATGTCAGTAGTGCTTATAAATCAGAAGATTGTGTCTGGTATTCTGGGCAGTGTGCCTTTGAAGCCTGACTGGAGGGAGCACCATGATTGGTGCCTTTTAGCTGAAACCCCCAAAAATTGTCTCGAGAAAAAAATTCTCTTATGTGGAAAAAGACCTTCTCGGTCTATTGCCAGGAGGTGTCACTACAGCTCAGGAGGAACTGTTTTGTCCCTTGAGACACACTTCAGTAGTTTCAAGGTCTCGTATAAGTGCTGGTGTCATCAGGTGCAATAATGCACTGCCCTTTATGACATCTGAAGAAGGAACACTGAAATGATGCAGTCTACTAATTAATATCTAGACAAGTAAAGAGCGGATGCTAATGTTTACTAAATGTGTTGTCCCTCAAAAATACTCTTACTGCACTGTTACTGAAATCTGCATACAATGTGATATGTGTCCATCCTTTCTTTGGGGAATTAGTGCTTACACAGAGCCATCTGATGCAGTCGTTTCTACTGCCTTGATCCTGTTCATCTTTCAGGGTTTCAGCAGTCGCTGATCAAATGTGTTACACTAGAATTAGCATAGCAAGATACCTGTTGAAAACTATGAGGGAGAAAGTGTCAGTCTGAAGGAGATGGAGCCATGAGTAAGGTTTGGGAATCATATCCTTAAATGATACTGATACCAGTCTTTCAAAACATTTTAAATTTATTTTAATGCATGAGATGCTTTCTATTCTCAATCAGTTTTTCACAGCATATTATATGTATTTTATACAGCCTGCTAATGAGCTGAACAGTTGTTAATTGTGTGTGTGTGGAACAGCATAGCTGTTGAATTATGCACACTATTTTTCTTCACAATTAACTCTTTCTCTTAACTATATCTGTCCTGGTTGAAAATGTACACCTCAGGTTACTACTGCTAACTTATCTGTTGCCACTTCATTATTATCAATCTTAGGGCTTTGGTGCTAAGTGTCAGTCTGAAAGTTGGAAGAGTTGGCAAGGCAATAAAAAATATACCGTTAAAAAGGAGCTTCCTGTGTTTCAAAAAAAAGCTGTTGGGAATTTTTATATTCTCTGAAATAAAAAAAAAATTTGGTAGTAGGGTGTGAAATCTGTAATGGTTCACTTCATTTTCTTTCTTCAGCTCTCTGGTTTGTAATTCTAATTCTGTTTTTCTATTTAATGTTGTCCCCCTTGATGTGGAAAAACAAACACCTCCCCAACAACCAAAACTGAAGTTATATGTGTTATTTACAGCAAGATACTCTATTATACCAGATCAGTAATGTGAGAATTGGAATCTTAAGTAGAGATAGGTGCACTATTTCCTGAATTTATTACCCTTACAAAAAGTAGAATATGTAATGGTAAAGCTGATCAGCTGTTTTTTACCTTGGATAGTAGCAAAAATTTGCAGTGCTGGTGATACCAGTTACTTACTAAACAGCATGGTTTTTATGTTAACTTGGTGTCTAGTATAGAATTTCAATCATTACGTGGAAATAAATTTTTCCAAATCTGTGTCTTTTACTATGAATTATTCATATTAATGAATGCTGGTATGTAGCTCAGTAATTGTTGAATGGGGATGATGTTTAATTTACATGTATTGGAGGCCATTCTCTTAGATCCAGGGTGAACATGTAGGTGATGAAAGCCATGGTATACCTTTGCTTTTATTGAGATCTCTAACCTCCATACTTAGGCTGTGAGGTCTGGCCATGTAGTGCTCTGTGTGTCTGCAATTGAAACAGTGTGACTGTGTCTTTTAAGCCTCCACTGGTGAAAGATACACCAAAAAAACTGAAAACCTGTATGGAAAACTTGGAAAATTTTGTCCGTTGGATGTTAGGTGTCTTTGTCACTTCTTCATCTGCCCTTGGTGCTTTCAAGTTTCAGTCTGACATTAAAAGTGTTTGTTTTGATTCAGGAGCCTGAAGTGGATGGAGGTCAATTTGTTAGCAGTTTTCTCAAGTCAGTATCACACTTCCAGTGTTGGAAGCTTCAGATGTTCTGGGACTTGTTGCTAGAGTATGTATCCATTAAAGTGCACTTTGATTTGCTGTGCTCTGTCCTCTTCCCAAGCTGTGGGCCATGGGGTCTGCCCCAGCAATGAAACGCTCCTGCCTTTGTGCAGGTGCTGTTGGAAAGCAGAGGTAGTTTAAAACTGGTTTTCTGTCATGTTGAAAATTATGAACTTAAATGATGTCATAACTGCAGAAGGGCTGGTCAGCTGAAAGTCTGTCTGAAATGCTTTCTGTTTTTCAGTGGCAAATGGTGATTCTTTCAATAAAACAAAACAAAATTACACCAAAAAAACTCTTCAAACACCCAAACAAAACAAAACTGAAAAAAACATCCCGACAGAAAACTCCCAGTTTTCAGTTGAGAAAGAGTTTGGCTTTTTTTTTTCCCCCCCAAAGATAATTGTGTTGTAAAAGGGAAAGACTTGTGGAAAGTGGAAATGGATACTGAAAAGTAATTTTGCTGAAGATTTCTGAAACTTTAGAGGGAGAAGGTAAGAAAAGCGAGACTTTAATAGCAGTATTAAACTTTTCATAAAAAGAAAGACAGCTTTATTTGGTATCTTGTATTTCTGAGTTTGACAGTTTAGATGAGGGAGTTGCATGTAGCTAAAAGAAGCAGAAAAAGTCATTGAAGGCCCTGGCTACATAAATCAGTATTACAAACAAAGTACCTGTAATATTGTCACTTGAAAACCCAATCAGAAACTGTGTGTGTTCACACTCTGAGCTGAGTTTGTGAACTTCAGACTGAGGGACTTCTATGTTTTTCTTTGCTACTTATTAGATATTTTTGGTGCTTCATAAAAAAAAAAAGCTTCACTCTGTCATTATCATAGTATGTGCATCTTGGGTACATACTCATGGGGGGGGCGGGGAGAAATGGGTCCAAAGAAAAAAATCCTACATTAGCTTGAAGGCCTCCTAAGTCTTGGATGTTGTTTATGCAGAAAGCATCCAAGAGATTTCATTTGTTGTGCTAACGTCAGCTTGTTTCAAATAAACCATGAAATGACTATTAGACAGATTATCAGCCTTAAAGGATTATATGCATCTTTCATCTTAGGTACTGCTGCAATATAAATACAATAACAATAATCAGCTTAGTTAAGTCCAAGCAGGTGGTCTAAAAGGAAAAGTGCACTTTCACTCTATCTTCAATAGTGGAACATGTGATTATGTAGACAATAATTAGGGAAGTTGCTTGGAGGCATTTTGAAGTCTTATGTTCTAGGTAACCAGGGTTTTGTTTTTCTGGGTACTCTTTTTAACCTTCTGATTTAATGACATGACACGGGCAGGAAAAACTTCTATTTTCTTACCTGCTTTGTAGAGGAGAGTGGTGTATCACTGCAAGATGGTGACTGGATTTCCCTTCCTAGCAAGCTAACCACCTAGCAGTCTTTCAAGTTTTGTTAATGAAAGTAAATTCTATTTTTTTTTTTTACTTTCCCATACAGAGTAATTCTTTTCCTGCCTTTGAAGCATACTATCTTTGCAAGTAAAAAGTCTCTATGACCATTTCCTTCCATGGCACAGAAAGTAGTGGCAGCAGCTGAGCTGGTGCCTTTTGGTGGTTCCTTCATGTTCTCCCTTGGGTGGGCTGGGTGCTGCAGAGCCAGTGGGGTGCTGAGGGTTAATCAGATATGTGACAGCTTCCTAGTTAAGGCTGAAGGTTAGCTCCAAAATAACTTTTAACCGCTGCATGTTTCCCAGTAACTTGGGATTTGCCCTTTTGTAACGGACACATTGTTTTCCTCAAGTTGTTATATGTCTAAATTACTTTCTTTGAAATAAATTACTTGGTTTACTGGCTATTTGCAGTAGTAAATATATATGCCAAGTTCTTAAATGGATATTGATACTATACAAAATACTTCTATTCCTGGAAACAACTATAAAACCAGAAACTAAAATGGAGCAGTACAATTACTTTTGGGGATTCAGAGTCTGAATGAGGTTTTTTTAGTGTTTCATTATAGGGCTTAATTAAATGCTTGCCAAACTTTGTGGATTAATGTCAATTGTTCATAAACAATTTGGAGTACAATTTATTGTACCGTCTTGGAGAAAATGTATGTGACCAAGAAAGTGTCTTAGGTAAGCAATCATTTCTGTTGTAATTTAAAAATATTTTCCTTTCTGCAGAATTCCTTTGGGTGCTTTCTATGGCTGCTATAAAAACGTGATAGCTTTAATTTTGTCAAAAGGTGTTGTTATTAAGAACATTTATGGCAAAATGCTGTACGATGTGACTACAGAAGTAAACATGTGAAAGAGGCAGTTTGGAGACTTTGAAATAAAACCATAGGAGCTATGGGGAACTGGAGATTTTCAAAAAGACTTTTTTTTGTGTGATGTTTTTTTGTTTGTTTTGTTTGCGTTTTTTGTTTTTTGGTTGTTTTTTTAATTATGGTTTTAACCTTGCTTAGAAAATTACATGGAAATCCCTTGACCTACAGATCAAAAAAGTAAGAGGAACTGCTGTGGTAGCAAACTCTGCTACAGTTGACCAGATCAGTGTTCTGGTGCTGGGAATGGAGAGAGAAGCTGGGAGGAGAAAGCAGCCTAAAAGGCAGTTGCACAATCCCCACTGAAGATGGTCTTTCCTGCATATGGCTAAAAATCCCTTTTTTTTATCCTGTGTGTTCAGAGGAAAGCTTTTGCAATTTCCATTTCTTTTGCAGTTTTGCATTCCTGTGTAATTTTGCATTTCGTTTGAGTGTTCACGCTTTCTAATTTAGGTCCAGACAATTTGTTTCTACATTATGTCATTATGTGGCTTTGTTTGAGACTTAGAAGACTACTCAAGTCTGAATTTTAAACTCACCACAAAGCGAGTTTCAAAGTATGAACCCAGGAAGAATTAACAGTATGTTATAAAAAGCTCTTTTATATGCTTGAAGTCTCTCTAGCAACAAGATTATTTACTTTGATGTTATGAGCTAATTGGTTGATTAAGAAGGATGATACTGCTTGCCTGGCCAAGGTGAAAGGACATTTAGGACAGGGCATTTTCAAACTTCTTGCCATGACCTTGTTTTTAATTCTTTATGGATTATCCATATAGAGGTGTCGACATGGTGTTATATTGTGGAGACCACCAATATTCAAGAAATGCAGAGGAAAAAAAAAATAGAAATATTTCTTTTTTCCCTGATGCTGTGCCACAGATTAATTGCAGGTGGAATGACCAAGAGGCTGATTCCACTTGAATTGTGGCTGAAAGGGGGCATTTCATCCTTCTGTCTTATGTAAATACAATACTTTTTTTAGGAGGTGCTATTTACCCTCAAAAATGTGTACTAGCTTTTTTCAGTGCAATAGGTTTTGCTCATAATAGTGCACAACATACTGAATATTTTGCCACAGATTAATCTGCTGGGAATGGAGTGGAAACATACATTAACGAGACGGTGTAAAGATTTCACACGTCCACTGCTTCTGTAGTGCTTGTGTTTGAGATAAATGACAGACTCTGGGACACCAATTCTCTTCCTTGTTGGCACTTTCTCTAGACACCAAGGAAAAGGTTCGGAAGTCTAAACATAGACATCTAATGCTGTTTTAGATGCTTTGGGTACCTGAGACATCTGTCAGGGCTAGCAGGTGTGACAGACAACTTAATGCCTTCCTTAACAGCAGTTGAAAGCCATGGTGGGATGTCCTTAGGCATCTAAAATAGCACTAGATGTCTATGTTTAGGTACCTGCAGTGCTCCTTAACACTCTGTTGCAAAACGCAGTCAGTCAGGTAAAGATGATTTAAACAATTATATAGGTAAGTTTGTATGTGTTTGAGAAATTACCTGGGGCAATTTGGTAGTGGAAGTTAGTGATAAAAATGAGATTTAAGCTAAATATTCTTTTGTATCAGTTTAAATTGCTTTTAAAATTGCTTGTAGTACAACCTATATGCAAATTTGCAATTGTATAACAGGTGAGGTGGAGGCTTTGTTTTTTAAAGGATGTTACAAAGCTCTAATTGGTCATACTAAACTTAGTATATACTGAACTGCTGAAGTTGCTGTTCGTAGGCCAACTAGTATCAAATTCACATCACTAGGGCCAGGGAGAGGCTGGATCAATGTGCCAAGGCCAGCTGTATGACATTCAACAAGATGAAGTGTTGTGTCCTGCACTAGGGCCACAACAAACCCAGGCGACACTACAGGCTGGGGAAGAGTGGCTGGAAGGATGCCCAAAGTAAAAGGACCTGGAGGTGTTGGACAGTAGCCAGTTGAATACAAGCCAACAGCATCCTGGTTTGTATCTGAAATAGTGTGGCCAGCAGAACTAGTTAAGTGGTTGTCCCCCTGTACTCAGCACTGATGAGGCTGCACCTCAAATCCTGTGTTCAGTTTTGGGCTCCCCAATACAAGGACATTGAGCTGCTTGGAGCAAGTCCAGAGAAGGGCAACAAAGCTGATGAAGGGTCTGGAGAACAAGTTTATGAGGAGTGGCTGAGGGAACTGGAGGTGTTAAGTCTGGAGAAAAGGAGCCTGAGGGGAGACCTTATTGCTCTCTACAACTGCCTGAAAGGAGTTTGTAGCAAGGCTGGGGGGGTCTGTCTCTTCTCCCAAGTAACGAGCAATAGAACAAGAGGAAATGGCCTCAAGTTTTGCCAGGGGAGCCTCAAAATGGATATAAGGTAAAATTTTTTCACCAAAAGGATTGTCAGGCACTGGAACAGGCTGCCCAGAGCAGTGGTGGAGTCACCATCCCTGGAGGTGTTTAAAAGATGTGTAGATGTGGTGCTTAGGGATGTGGTTTGGTGATGGACTTGACAATCTGAGGTTAACCATTGGACTTGATGATTTTAAATGTCTTTTCCAACCAAAACAATGCTATGATTCTAGTTTAAAAGTAAAAGCAGCATTTCTTATTTTGAGGCGTTCAGTAGCCAGGTAAAGTAGGTATTTAAATAAATTCAATACATTCTAAATAACTGTTCTGAAAGTGGTAGTTACCCATTGAGCTCTGATTAAAAAAAAAAATGGGGTGTTTCAGCACTGTATTACATATTTACAGTCCCTATAGACAATGTATAGTTAAACAATAAGGCACAACAGGCATTAATCCCTTTGAAATGTACTCTTGATGTCAGGGAGGTGGTTGGGAGTGAGCCGAAAGGTGTGTTACTTAAATTACCTGAGTGGTACAGTAATCTTTCTTGAATTCATTACCTGGGGTGTCTTATTGCTAATATGAAATGGTAATTTAAATAAATAGCATGGTGAAGGAGTTCCTCTTCAGTTTACAGGGGATTTTAACAGAAGTTTGGTGTCACTGGTAGCTAGTAATGAAAATTCTTTTTACATGCTGCATTCTGAAGGTGTTTGCTTCATTCGTGTCAAATCCAGCACTGGCAGTCAGAGCTACCAGAACTATCAGAACTTCAAGTGCAACTGCAGTCAGTAGTCCATGTAACTTTACCCATACCCACTATCCATAGTTAATTCTAAGCAAAGCCAGAAATAACTTGGGCCTTAAAAACAGCTGAAGTGGTGAAAAACATAATGCAGTACAAACCAAATTTTATTTTTATTATTTTTTTGAAAACTGAAAAGAAATTACATGGATTACTTTTTTTAATAGCACTTGACACTTTCCAGTATGGAAGATCTAGTCAAACAGTACGTTATTGCAAAGCACAGGAGGAGAAAACAAAAGTAGGAGCAGACTTTTTGTTGTTTGTTTTTTTGTCTAATGCGCAATCACAGTTAGTACGGAAGTGTATATATTCATAGGTTTTAACATCTGTTCTTTTCCAATTGCTTTCTTACCAACTATTCTTAAATATTTCAGAGAAAACCCGGGGGCTTATTAAAATTTTAGTAAGAAGTATTTTTTTCCCAGGGCAAACAAGATGCTATCTCTAAAGAAATATTAGCAAATTACTGCTTTGCCTTAACTGTAATGATATTATAATTATACTCTGTTTTAAAGGAAATGTATACAGGTTCATTGTTTTTCATCTTTTCTGGGTAAAAGCTAATCTTGCACTGGAATGTGCACAGATGGGAATAATCATTGTAAGCACTAGTTATTACTATTTCTGTGCAAAAATTTGGTTTATAGTCTTGATTTTGAGAAGCAAAAAAAGAAACAGCAAAAAAAAAAATCCATACACATCCCACCATATTTTTATTATTTTCTGTATGGTGATAAAATGGAGAATAATGACACAGTATTTTCATAGGCTGGAAGTGATGGCTGCAAAATCAACATGGAAAAAGAATGCTGTATGATGAGATTTCACAATTAAGAAGCAGGCAAGAATTTCTTCACTGGATACACATTCATTTTCTTATGGGGGCAGTATCTTGCCAGATATGGACTTGGGAACAGCCTTTTCTGTTAGGGCCACTGGGATCTTTTTCCTGACAGTCTTTATTGTGGGGCGTGATCTGTTTTCTGGAGCCATTTGGAATATTTCTTTTAATTGGTTGATTGCACATAAATATAAAATTACAGAAAAAGCCTTTGTTTTTTTCCATATAGTGTTGCTACTGACATTTTGTCTTTTAGTGCTGAAAATCTTGTTTTTGTTTTAGGACTATGTATTTTGTGGTAGGCAAAGGAGGTTGGGGAAGGGGGTCCCCTTGTGGCACTGGTGTGGTAACGTCTGTTACAAGCTATGAGCGATCCTGTGAATTCAGTTATTTCTCTACCTGCTTTTGTACTCTAGGACTCTGGCATTTCATAAACATGATTTTTTAAAATGGAACCAAAGTAGCCTGCAATGCTGTGATTGACTCTGATAAGTGTGAAGAGTGTAAGACAGGAATTTTCACATTAAATCTAATGGCAAACAGAAATGTCTAAAAATTTGCAATATCTCATAATGAATTGCTTATCCAAAATCATTAAAATAGAATGAAATTCATTTCTTAACCTTGTCAGTAAACAGCTGAATGGAGGATTTATATCATCTGTGAATTTATTTATTTAAGCTCAGCTAGACAGTTGATACTGTCTTGCTATTTATTTAAATATCTAATCCCCTCTGAGTCCTCCTAAGCTCTTGGCTGCAAGTTTCTCCTGGAGCAAACTCCCCAAGTTAGTCTTGCACTGCGCAAAAAAAACTGTCTTCCCTCAATTTTGCCTTCCAATTTTGTTGTATCTCTTTTGTACTCTGTGAGAAATGTCTGACTTAGCTTCTCTGTACAATTTATTGTTCTGCACATATCATATCAGATCTTGTGTATTCATCTCTTTAATTTTCATTACCCATCAGTGGACCTCCTCAGTGTTTTCTTGTGTTGACTCATAATTAAAATATTTAATTTTCTTGGTTTTTTTCCTATTTCTTTATGTAGTAATACTTTATTTCCTGCGTGTTTGCAGTCTGGATTGAAGCTAGTGTAAGTAAGGCAATGCAGGAAGTAGTTCTATTAGGTAGCATTGAACCTCCTTTAAAAAATGTTTTTTCAAACTATCTGTAGCAAGCTTTGGTGCCTTTCAGATATTCCTTGATCCCTCCTCCTTCTGCTTTCAGCCAGGACCTGAAAGCACTTGCCTCCAGTGCAGGAGGAGGGAGCTAATTCTTGATTCCTGACTCCTAGACCCAGGGGGTGTCACTCGCAAGTCCACTCCAGTGCACTATGGCAGCAGCAAGTAAACTGGTGTACTGCCTAGGAGCTGTTGAGAGAGATTTCCTAGTTTGGCTTCTCAGCTTCCTCCTCCTCATAGACCCATTGTGAGCTATGTTGAGGACTTGGAAGTATGGAAAACACACTTGTGCAAAAAAGTGTGTTGTTTTTCTTTGTTCATATCTCTGAGCTGGGTAAACTGTTGAGGTCACGTCAGGGGAGTGCTGAATGACCTCATTGATAACAGCTAGTAACGGTTGTTAAAGCTCGCTTGTGTTGTCCAGCTGCAGCCCAAGAGCAGTATTGTTCCTTTTGGAGGGCCTTGCCTTGTGTTTCAGCTTCTTAATTTGCTATACTGGTTTGTGTTACAATGTACCATGTTTTCTAGAGAGAAGGGCATAAAGGCTCATGAAGGCTCTGCCTTCATCTCTTCTAGCCTTGGTAACCACAGTCTGGGATACTTAAAAAGGAAAGACCTAGTAGCTCATTTACTGAGGGTCTGGAGACCAAACCAGAAAATTGGTTAGATCATTAAAACCAGTGATCATAAAAATCTGCATGCTTTCCCCCTGCTGACTCAATTCATTGCTGGGGTTTTTTTTGAGTTTTGTTTTGTATTTCCTTCATTCTTTCCAGAACAAGAACATAACATCAGTTGGTTCTGCACCTTTGGTGCAGTTTAGACCTTTCAAATCCTCTCTGAGCTACATAAGTAGCAGAATTAATACTTGTAAAACTTTAAATACTTGCCGGCAAAATTTTGTATAGGCTCTACCTGAGACCCTATTAAAGCCAGCCAAATCTGTGGCTGCAGGAACTCTTTGAGAGGGTAAGCAGTCAAATCAGTTTTATATGAATCTTAAACCCCGCATTTTGGTAACCCAAAAGCGCTTTTTTGTAGTTGCTATGTGTGAAGTGAGTTCAACATAATAACAAAAAAGGGCTCCTGTAGCATACATACTGACACATGTCAAATTAATCCTTTACACTGGTTGAGGGCTATTAAAATTGTTTTCCACTTTCCAAATCAGATATTTCTTTCAGGGAGAAAAAAACATAAAGGCTGAAATTTATTCAATGTAATTAGCCATAGCTTGCAGTGCTAGCTATTTGCTTTCCTTCTGCACTCTCTAATTCATTTACCCCACACCTGATGATATTACAGATGCTGAAGGAACTTACGAGGAACTCAAATATTATTAGGTGCTTGACTGGTGAGAGGTTTTGAAGCATTTAAAAAGAGGAAATGTAAGAGGGGAGAGAAATTCCTGAGGATTTTTACAAATGTGGGGGTACAGGCATCCTACACAATCCATCCTGTAGTGTTCTAATGTTTAACTGTAGAATCAGTAACTTGGCACACTTCCCAAAAGACATGAGACTTTGTAAGAAATAATTTTTCTTATGGCATGATGCTGCCCTTTCTAAAATTGATTTGGCAATGCAAGATACTATACATTACTCCTGCTGTAAATGTAAAATTATTGACTGTTGGATCTTTGTATTTTGACAGGCTTACTGTTATTCAGCAGTTTCTTTATATTAAGTATGTGTGTATGTACAAACAAGAAAAATCTGAATAATTATTGTGAATAATATGCTAGAGGCTTTTGAGTTTGTCATTGTAATATTTTTTGAAATAGGGGACATACAAAAGCACTTTCATCCTTTGAGTATGAATCTCCCATATTATTAGTAAGTCTGTCTGAACTGTGTTTTGTTACTTGTATGTATCCGTAGTACCAGTCTCATGGAGAAAAGGATGAAGGTCTTATTTTAAGCACAGAACAAACTCGTACTACTTCCATATGGCAAGAATGGATCTTAAGGGGGAAAAGGAGCCATATTTGGAGTAAAGAAATTAATAGCCTATTCTTCCAACTTAGTGCACAGAACTGGCTTTTCTTACGACTGCTCCACTCTCTGCAGAACTGGCTTATGTGATCTACAGGGCCTCTGTAACACACACACTCTGGTAACCAAGGGTGGAAATTTAGTGCTCAACAGGCAACACCATGGATGCCCTAGAAGTGTAATTTTTGTGTGTGCAAGTCTTGAATTTTTTTTATCAGACTTCCATAGCACTTACTGATTTGCTAAATAATTAATAAATAGAATTTAGATTCTAGAATAAAATATGGGAATAGTAGTCATACACTCTGCATACAAGCAACAGGTGCCTTTCATCGTTGCTTCTATTGCTGAAAGCAAGTGTGCAGTACAACAGCTCTCACTCTGCTGCTTACAAATTGCATCCAGTACAAGCTGGAAAGGAAGCACATTTATAAAGGAAGGGAGCTGCATACAAAGAAGTTACAGGTGTATTATAAGGTCAGTACATATATATCTGTGCAAAGCACCACATAGCATCTGGACAATTGCATACTTCAGGTCCTCCTATAGGAGGAAATTCTGCAGTAAACAATTAGGTAATGCCTGAAGACAATGACCAAAGTCATTACTGACATAAGCAGATAGAATCCCACTGACATGTTCATCATGATCTGTAGTTTTGAGGCTTAGTATGAACTCTAAAAAGAGCTAACAAAGCCAGATGAGCAGAAAGCAGGATGCCACATGAAATTGATTTTTGACAAGTGAAAAACTGCTTATATTGGAAGAACTTAATGTACACATTGCTTCTTTCTCTTCAGCCTCACGTACAGCAGTGCTCCACCATCAGCTTTCTTTCAGATGATAAATCATTTTGAGGTCTCATCTACTTACTGACTTCTGGTGTATGTGGAATAAGGTAGCACAATCTGTCCCTGATAAACCTAATTATATCTCTCTGTGACTGCGAAAAATCATCTCTTTGTCTCGGAAAAGATTGCCTGTATCTAAGACAACCCTGTGAAGCCACAGAAAACCTGAGGTGGTGGGGGGAAGAAACAAGCTGGCGTGCAGAAGTATAATGCTGCCATTTTAAGGAAGTTGCTCACTCACTTCAGAAGGAAGGAGAAGAGGCACTGACTGGCAGATCTCAATGCTTGTGTCTCCTCCCTGTTCTCACAGTAACTTGGAAACATCCAGGTGTTGTCAGACATCTATGACCAAATGTGTCCTGTTCTAAGGAAATGTTCAGCAAATGTGAATTTCAGGAAACTTGTGGTGTTCATTTAAAAAATACTTCACATGCCATACATCACTTTGTATTTGCTAAATAAGTTCTATGCTCTGAAATAGTACAGAATATAAAAATCAGAGTTGAGGTCTAACGTTTAAGGAGAGTGGAAAAACAGACTTGAATTTGGTCATTTTTCACACTGAATCTCTAGGGTGGTAAAGAGGGAGAAATACAGTTTCTAGGGGGGAAAAAAAGCCCATAACTAAAGGCAGTATTGAGTCTGGAGCTGATGGTGATCCAGTCTTAGTGTTTTGACAATTGCTAGAGTTCTCTGAACTGTGTTTTCTAGAGGTTTCTTCCTTTATTTGCCTTTGGTCCTGTCAGTGCATTCTATTGAGTGTAGTCTGATGGAATTGTGTAACTTGCATGTTTGTTTATAGATTGAAATTAAACTTGAGTTAAAATAAAACTGCACAGATTAAAACATAGTATCTTAAACTATTAGAATGGAAGCTCTTTTCTTTTAATCAAAAGGTAGCTTTATCTTATGCCTCTCCCCTGTTTGTCAATTGTCCTCCTGCTCCCACTGTTAGCATTATGTGCAGGATCTTTGGTCTACTATTGCAGAAGCAAATTGTTACATTCAAGGGACAGAATGAACTGGTTAATATTGTTAAAACATTTGTCAATTTTTCACATTAGGTGCAAATTAAAAGAAATATGTTGCTAAATAGAGCTACTAATAGGAGCTATATTAATAATGAAAAGAAATTTAACAGCATGACTGCACAAGCAGAACAAGCCTTTGAAAAGGTCCGAACTTATGACTGTGACTGAATAAACCCATTAATTCCTTACACATTTCCATTCTCATTCCAGGCAATCAAAATGAAAATATGCAACTCTTCATTACAGGAAAGGAAGATGTGCTTTATTCAGAATATCACAGCACATATGTGGTTGCTTATAAAAAGTCACGCAGACTGGGAACACCATAATTTTAGATTAAAAAAAAAAAAGCATGTATTCTGTGGTGGATGTTTTGCTTACAGAATGTTTCATGTATGTTTAAGGTGCATCATGCTGAAAACATTTAACAAATCAGGGTAAATACTTAATTTTAAGAAAAACATACCATCTTGCTGATTTCTGATGTGCAATGGAGAAACAGAAATGAAGCTACTGAAGCATTATAGCTTTTGTTCTACTGTTGATCAAACTGCTTTTGCATGTTTTCAAATGTGTCAGTAGGAATCACTCTTATATAAACATATAAACTTGAGAGATGCTGCTGTGATACGTTGATATGTTACTTTTTAAAAAAAGTCTCTCTAGAGAAGTTCTGTCATTAGGCAGTAAACCAGAAAGGATGGATCTTGCTTAAAAACAAAAGAACTGATGAATTGCTGGGGCTGGATTTGCAATGAAAGAGTAGGGGTAGATCAAGGGACCTATAACTGGTTCCTTAATCCTTCATTGTCCATTTCTGACCTGTTGTAACCGAACCAAGGTCCTAAATTAGTTAAAACCTCTATGTAATAGGGGTCTGTGTTGCTATTCTCTATTCCACTTATTTTCTCACAGTGTAACAAGGACAAAAAAAATCTAGTACAGCTCTTCCTTATTGCTGCTTTTACAAATGAATGGGAATTCTTCCCTTGAGCTCCCCTGCCACACCAATACTGAAATATCTGATAGAAGAAGTTGCCTGAATGCTTGTTAGATGTGACTAAATTTGATATGATGGGGAAATATGGGGAAAGAAAATAGAGAACAAGAAGGATTATTTTAAGGGGAGAAATGTGGTACAGGGGAGCAAAGGAGAGTAAAAGAATAAAAGCAAAAGAATAAAAGTTTACAACTGAGAAAGAGATGATATGGTGATAATAGGAGGAGATACACTTTTTAAAGAGATTTAGGAAGAATTCTACACTGAAATCTGTAAAGTGAAGGAAGGCAAGAAAAAATAAATTGAACGAGGATGGCTATTTCAGACTCTAATAACTTCTCAACCTCTTCCTCTAAAGCTTTTTTTTAATGTCCAGGAAATGAGAGAATACATCGAGAAGACTTGCTGTGAAAGCGGCTGGCAGCAATCAGGGAATGCGGAGTTAATGCTAACACTATCTCTATTAGCCATTGTATTGCTTTGTTACAGGGGTGGCTTGCACTTGTTGTCCTAATCTTTAATACAAGATATATTGTGCTTCCTATCAGAAACAGGACAGAGTACCCAACGTGCTACACCAGTTACTTCCTTTATCATTCCCTGTTTAGACTTTGCTTCAGGTACTTTTAAATGAGGATTTCTGAAATCTTGAAATTAAACCTCTAGTTATTAGACCCGATCCTTCAGACCTTGCAGGGGGAACAACTCCTTTTCACACTGTGTTTGATAGACACTTTGCTGCATATATAACAGAGTGGCCCTGAATGAATTTGTATAGGCTTTTACCTCAGGTAAGGTTAGGTAGTTGACTCTGGGTATGATCCTTTGTCTATTGCCGTTACTTTTAAACTTTTCTTCCTCAGGCTGTGGCAATGTGTACTAAATAAATGATAAACATCACATCTAACAAAGCACATGCAAACCATCTGAGCTGCAGAGGGTACTCCCCAGATAGTCGAGAGCTTTGTGTATGTGACTTATTTATTTGGGGGGAGGATGCTGGGTGTTGATGGTTTTAGCCTGTCACAAATTATCTCTAACAACTGGTAGTCAGGTACTCAGCGGTGGAGATGGATAGTCTCCAGCAGGATTGTTAAATCAAGCTTATTTTTAAAAATTTTAAAATCACTACAATTCACTATTACACTGTGTCTGAATAATCCAGCTATTATCTTGATCCAAAAATGGGAAAAACTTCTGTTTTTTCAAGTAGCTGTATTGCTAATCCTTAAGTCCTGTCACACCAATTTGTCCTGGCAAAACATAAGATTGGCAGTGGTAAAAGTACTGATTTCTTCTCTGGTCAAACAGATTTCCATGCTCTAGGAACACCTAGAGCAGATCACACAGGAACGCATCCAGATGGGCCTTGAAATCTCCAGAGAAGGAGACTCCACAACCTCTCTGGGCAGCCTGTTCCTGTGCTCCATCACCCTCACAGTAAAGAAGTTTTTCCTCATGTTGAGGTAGAACTTCCTGTGTTGTAACTTGGTCTTGTTTCCCCTAGTCCTATCACAAGGCACCTCTGAAAAGAGACTGGCCCATTCTTGACATCCACCTTTCAGTTATTTATAGACGTTAATAAGGACCCCTCTTAGCCTTCTTTGCTCAAAACTAAACAGCCCCAGGTCTCTTAGCCTTTCCTCATATGACAGATGTTCCAGTCCCTTAATAATCCTTGTAGCTCTCTGTTGGACTCATTCTGGCATATGTCTATCCCTTTTGAACTGGGGAGCCCAGGACTGGACACAATATTCCAGATGTGGTGTTACTAGGGCAGAGTAGAGGGGAAGGAGAACCTCCCTTAGCCTGCTGGCCACCCTGTTCTTAATACATCCCAAGATACTACTGCCCTTTTTGGCCATGAGGGAACATTACTGTCCCACGAATAACTTGTCCACTTGTTTACTGAGTATTTAATCAGTTAGCATGACTCTTCCAAAGGCTAGGTTTATTGTTTACTTCCAATAAACAGAAAATAAAGTCAAGGTTATAGCCATGTATAGCAAATGTGTGTAGCAACTTTGGTGAAAGAAAGAAAATGGCTGGATTTCAGCTTAAACTGTAAAGAGAATGTTATCTGTATGCAGGATGTGGGTGTCCTTATTTTTCTATGGATGCCAAAGCAATTAATAGAATTTGCTCACTTGTCACTTTTAGAGAGAAAGAGAAGTTTCAGATGAAATTGTGGTAACTGTATTGTCCTCATTCCGAAGTTGATTCATTAAACTGTGAGAGAGAACCTGTTAGGAAGGTCACTTGCAGAAAGGAAGCACATTGACCAGGTCAGGCTTATGCTACTGGGAGGACCAGCTATGAAGATGGAGCTGTTTATCATAGCTGAAATGATTTCTAGGCCCAAGAGGATTGATTATTCCACAGACTATGCCTTCTATGTTTTATGTTTTCTGCTGTAAATATTTATTACTCTGATATTTTGTTTGTTGTTTCTAAACATAATGAGTTTTTGTAGCATAAGCAACCTCCCTGCTCTGCCAGCCCAAAAAGAGACAGTGAGTGCAAGGGAAGTGTCAGGAGAAACCCAGCGTGCCTATGATGTGACACTTTGTCTAATACATTGCCATGTTATTCCTGAAGAAGTTTGCTAATTAGTCGTTAACGTAAAGTTATCCCTACAATCTGTCCAAAATGTCACATGAATAACATTCATTCAGAACCAGCTGACAAAGATGATGATTTTTTTTGTTATGTTATTTTATGTGGTGCCTTTCAATCTCTGTGCTTAGTACGTGCCCTTTTTAGCAAGTGGCATGAGCTAGTTTTTAAGCAAGGGAAATAGTCCTAGGACTTAAATGCTAGAATGACAGAACCACACGTAGCCAGGGTTGCTGTGTAACTGTGTTCTTTAAGTGTTGATATGTTTTACAGTCCTGCTAGGTACTCCACTCTGGTTAGACCCCACCTGGAATACTGTGTCCAGTTCTGGAGCCCCCAATACAAGACAGACATGGAGCTCTAGGAGCAAATCCAGAGGAGGGCCACAGATGATCTGAGGCCTGGAGCACCTCTACTGTGAAGACAGGCTGGGAGAGTTAGGGCTGTTCAGCCTGGAGAAGAGAGAGCTCTGGGGAGACCTTATAGCACCTTCCAGTACCTGAAGGGGATACAGGAAAGCTGGGGAGGGACTTTTTACAAGGGCTTGTAGTGAGAGGACAAGGGGTAATGATTTTAAACTGGAAGAGGGTAGATCTAGATTAGACATTAGGAGGAAATGCTTTAGTGTGAGAGTGAAGAGACACTGGAACAGGTGGCCCGGGGGAAGCTGTGGGTGCCCCATCTCTGGAAGTGTTCAAGGCCAGGTTGGATGTGGCTTGGAGCAACTTTGTTCAGTGGGAGGTGTCCCTGCCCATGCTGGGGGGTTGGAACTAGATGATCTTTAAGGTCCCTTCCAACCTGAACCATTCCATGATTTTATGATTTATATGGGGAAATGACTGAGGCAGTATGCTCAGTCAAAAACTCTGCCCTGGGTGTGCTTAGGTTGGAAAGAGATGGCACATGTCATGCTGTCTTCTGCTGTACTAAGTTATTTTATTGGGTTCTGTAAATGAGTACCATGTAGGAGGAAGCGGGGCAAATGTACCTCCCCTGTGACCTAGCTGCAGAGACACTTTGGCTGTGTAGAGATTCAGTAGCAGATGCATGTTGTCTCCACTTATTGGACTTTTAGTGCTATTTTTAACTGAATTAATAGCCAGTTAACTTGCTGCCAGCTAGAAACGTTTTTAGTCTGCCCTAGGGGACAGACATTTGGAGACTGCCCAGCATAACCTTTAGAGAGTTGTTAACTATTCTTAATTCTTTGGCTGTTACTTAAAAACATAAGGCACACTAGACCACTGAGAAGCAGGAGGCACCTCTGTCTGACTGGGCATGCAGGGGGCTCTTGTGGCCAGCCAGCATGTTCTTCTCTCCACAGATTATATGTGGAGACTATAATAAAATAACATTCTTCTCTCCCCTTTCAGTGTTAACCAGCTCCAGCAGCAGTTACTGTATGCCTATCCATCTTTTGTTTTTCAAAAACAAATGTTGTAAAATACTAAATGGTGCAGCAAAGAACCATAGACCTATTTGAGGACTGGAGAACACATCTGCAGTGAGAGATTTGATGAGCCAAGCTAGTGCATTTTATCAGAGGTTTATTAGGAAAGAACTTGATTAAGACATCTACGTTTGTTTATAGGCAGGAAACAATACACAGAAAGGGTAACTTAATTCCATGAAAAAGGACAAAAAATTTCACCTCTGAAAGAGGACTTCTTGGTGTGATTTTTTTTTTTTTTTTTTTAAATAGTAGATCTGAGTAACTATTGAAAGAAGATATTGGCAGATCCAGTGAATTTTGTAGGTTGTGATGATGTTGATTTGGAAGTACGAGCTTGAGGAAGTTCCCAAACTTTTAAAGTGAGTACACTGCTGTCAATACTTTTTAATTCTTAGGGAAGGTTCTTTCCCGAAACTCGTAATTGAAAATACTGAAAGGATGTTACAATTAAAAAGAAAATCCTGGGCTTTGTAGACTAAGGATCACGTTGTCATGGCCTTGTAGATCACAGCAGTAGAGCCATTGTGTTACTCAAAATAACAGCTAGTTTAATCAGAAAGCAGCTATCTTGGTTATTAGACTCATAATTGAATTAAATTGTCAGATTTAAATAGCTAATGGTCTTTCTGGCTTTAAACTCTTCTAAGATGAGTAGTCATAGTATCTCTCTTAAATAAAAAATGTCATGAGGATGTGAAAGTCCTAAAATCTAGGAAGATCTAAGTGGAATGACTACATAAACCTTATGTTCTCTTGGCCTTAGTTACTTAAGCAATTGAGAGACGTGTCATTAGAAGCCAGGAACTCTTATAGTAGAACAGATGTGCAGAGAAATTGAAACAGATCATCCCAGAGGCAAAGATGGAAAAATCAGTCATCATTGAGAAAACCTGGAAGTGATCAGGCTTATATGGAAATGTTCATGTGAATGAAATTTCCTTTTTTTTTTTTCAGTAATATTTTAAGGATGATTCTGCAAAACTTGGAGGAGTAAGAAACATAATTTATCTCTTCCTCTCAGTCTTTCATCAAGAGGGAACAGGATATTAATGTCTGAAGTCTATCTGAGCACCTGTCAATCAATTAACATTTACAGACAATCTACAGACAAAAGCATTTTAACTGACTCAGTGTTGCTGAGTTTGCAATACAGTGTTGCAGTCAGTGCAATCAATTTTAGCAGCCTGCTTGGGCAGAAAGTAGCTTGCCATTTTTTGCTTTGCTGCCTTGTGCCTTTTAACAGCATCTCATGGGTGGGGCCATGTCAATATTCTCCCCATTTTATCTCCTGAAATAGCTCTTAGTAGCTGATATGCTCACTGTGAATCCCTGGAGATGCTGATACTCCTGCCAGCCTGTTGTCTCTTGCACACCATGTCTTTCATCCACTGGTGGTGCCATGCTGGACAAATGATTGCCCTTCAGTTCCAGGACACCTTTGGACCAGCAATTCTGCTTATAAAAGGAAAAAAAATGGTAGCTGAATTATTTTTGGTATAAGAGAGCCTCTCTGGTAATCTTATTTCTCTAAGAAAATTGAAACTGAAATTTTGTTTTCAGAACTAGTTTGTTCTTTCATTTTTTGGTTTACTTATATTCAGGTGAAATACTGGCCTCTTCATTGGATTTGACCTAATGTAAAAGGTTGAGGGCAGGTGTAACTCACATCTTAAGACAAGTTTGATCATAAAAACTACTTATGTGAATGACTGACTGCTGTGGTCAGCAGGATCTTTGTGGAGATTCTGTGAGCATGTGTGTAATGTATAGTAATGTATGATAAAGTCAGTATTTCTCAGTGCTCTCTGTATGCTAAAAGTGGTGTGTCTGGTAGACATTAGGCTCTACAGTTTGCTCTTCTGGAGTTTCAGCATCACCTTCAATGACAGCAGGATTAGGTCCTTTGTGCATAATCATTTCACTATTTATCAAAAAGCTTGAGTAGTCATTTGGGCATCTGGCTTCAGCAAATGCTTGTGGAATGAGAGGCTTGCAATGCATTTCCAATATTTCTTTCAAAAGCAGAGTCAATTTATCATTAAGTGATGTACTGTGCTCTTTACACAATTACTTTTGGGCCTCAACCAACAGCAATTAAGTATGTGGAAAAGCTCCCATTGACTTTAATTAGGACTAGCTTAGTTGCACACTGAAGAAGACTTAATTGCTGTCTGAAGCTAAACCATAACAGTGAGAGGTATTTTATAACTACCAGAGAGAAACAGATACTATTATAATGATTTTATTTGTATGTAAGTAGGAAGTAAAATTGTCTGTATAATTCTTCTTATGTTTTTTATTACCTGTGATTTACTAATGAACAAAACAAACTTGCATTTAAACTGTTGTGTACCTACACTGTGAACAAACTGAAGTATAACATGAGTGATGCTGTCATACTACCTGATTTAGATTTTTAGAGATGGAACCTCAAGGCATTCCTTTATTTTTTATAGTCTTCAGATTAAACTTAAAAAGGTAAAATGTGTATAGCTATAGATATTTCTAAACACAAACTTCTCATTACTTGCATTATTGCTTTTAATAACACTTGACTTATTTATTAGAAATGTTAAAGAATGACAAATAGTTTGCAGTGAAATTGAAGAGACTGGTAATTCAGAGGAGTTTTCTGGACTAGGTCTGGGATATACTTTTTGGATACCCTAGGCCTTTTTCAAATTTTGAAGGAGGAAGAGAAGACTTTTCCGATAGCATGTGTCAGTTGAACAGATTTGTGGGGTCTTATGTCTGTTGAATTCCTACTAACATTACTCAGAATTTCATGGGCACATTCTGAAGTTAATAAATTAGCTGATTCTGCCTCAGATAGCTTTATATTATTTCCACATTTTATACTCTCACAGAAATGTCTCAAACTTCTGCAAACAGTTTCTCCAGTGTGCATTCATGTGGAATTGGATGTGATCAAGAATGAAAACTAGGTAGTCGAAGCAAAGAATGGAATAGCATAACCAAAGCAAAAAGCAAGCAAAATATTTGCTGCAGAGTTATTAGTAAATTCAGAGAATCCATCAGGATTCTCAATCCATCAGGAAGAGAAAGGATGCAAAATGGGAGTCCAAGACCAAATTTTTTGATAGGTGGGTAAGAAACTGCATATACTAGATCTTGCATTAAATTTCTATGTGACTGGGCTTAGGAAGAGGTTTGGTTGGTAAATAATGGTTAGATTTTGTCATTTGACTCAAGAAGAGGATAGATTTTTCCTTTTGTTTGAAAGGACCTAGAGCAGAGTAGTTTATCTGTGACTCATTGGGGCAGGTATGGTAACCTCACCCCCCAAGTGCAAAGGTAATTATTGAGAGACAACACATGGAAGAAGAAATAAAGAGATCCAAAGGCTGAACTATAAGGTTCTTGTGAACAACATAAGGAAAGAGAATTAGAGAGGCAAAGAGAGAATAAGGAGAAAACAGGGCCAAGGGAGGGAAATATATTGAACAGTGTATGATTAGTGTTTTTAAGCTGAGTCTGAGGTGAAACATGAGGCTGGAATATTGACTGTTACTAAGCTTTTTTGCTAGGAATTGTGTTATGCTTCCAGGAAGAGCTGGATGAATTGGAAGACAAAAGAGCAGAACAGATGTGACCTATCAGGGAAAGTAATATAGGGATGTCAGTGAGATTGAGGAGGAAGAGTTACTGGAGCAAATATGGGATAAAGTATGAAGAGTGGTAAAAAACTTTTTGATAGGGAAGAGATAGAAAGCAACAAAGGATGGCATAAGGAAAGTCAGCTTATATTTTGCATATATTTTCTGAAGAAATCAGTAGATGCATAGATAAAAGAAGGAGGGAAGATTACAAAAGAAAGATAAAAAGATTCAAAAGACAAAAATAGCATAAAGAAGTCTAGGATTACAAGCATAGCATTCTGCCAAGGCAGAGAATTAGAGTATTTTAGCTAGGAAGGTGTCAGAGCTGAAGAGAGAAAACATTTCTAGAAAAAGATGTCAGGTTGGTCAGTTGTTTCCTGACAGGAATGCCCACAGCAACACATAATAGTAAAGAAAGCAGATGATGTGGTTGAACCAGGCCTGCAGGCTGGCAAACCAGCTGTTGCTTTTGTAGGAAAAGAAGAGAGTTGTAGTTAGGAGTACAGCCCAGAGAAAACCAGAGGCTCACAGAAACAGACCTGACGAAAAAGAACAGAGAGAATTTTTGGAGCAGAAGAGAAGTCAGCATTGTGCATAAGCTGGAAGTTGCTGCACAGATAGGTATGAAAGAGGAGTGACTGGGAAACGTTTTTGGGTGTTAAGAAAGAGTTGATAATTCTGTCAGAGCGCTTCCAGTCTGGGGACATGTTGCATGTTAAGACAGACAATAAAAAAAAAGTGTAAAATCTGAGCCACTTTTATAGGACCAAAAAGGTAGCTGTGTGTTTTAGTGAAGGTATATTTATTTTGTGCCTTGTGGCCATATAAAATCACTTTTGGACTGTTCTTAGGATTCTTCATAAAACAAAGACTTATTAAATTTACTTGGCAGCTGTGAGGTAAGGTAAAAATGAAATAAGCTGTGCTTCTTGGTTGTGGGTTTTGGGTTTTGGTGTTTTTTTTTTAACAGCCTTCGGCAGTTTTCCATCTTTTATTTTAAACATATTAGACTCAAAAACAGTGATTAGATTTAACATCTTTGGAAACTGCTGATCATGTTTGGCTGTCATGGATTACAGTAGAAAGTGTCCTGGAGTCCAGTTTGTGACCTAATTCAATGAGGGTTTAACGAATGAGGTCTGCTGTCTGGGTTAGATGTGGCTGCAGTGGTAATTAAGGCACTGTGAGGTGGCACAGATTCTCTTTGATTGTGTGACACGGCGAGTGTGCCATGCTGAGGAGTGTTAATGAGAAGGGAACTGTACTGACTGAATTACTGCTGTAACAGAATTCTAATAGTTGAGTTTTTGATTTGTCACATTTTGGATACTCTACAGAGATTTTAAACATGAATGGCTGCACTGACAGGACAAAAATATTTACCTTTTTTGTTTTGGGGGGTTTTTTGTTGTTGTTTTTATTTTTCTATGATACCTCAGTGTTTTTGTTCAGCCTCAAGGGAGTCTCACAGAATTTCTTTTTCCTTCTTTGTCACACTTCAAGTCATTGCAAGTTCTTTTTCTCTTCTCAGTGCACTTGGCAAGACTATAAACCATGGCTTATACCAGGGAACATGCCACTTTTAAAAAATTTTGTTAGGAAAAATTATTTTTATTTGTTACTTCTGTATTTGCTGACAGTAGTTTTGCACTCTCTGCTGCTGAATGTGGTACAGCAGATCAGTTCAAGTTTTCCATGCCAACGGCTGTAGCTGCTGGTTTCTGCACCTATCTGTGGGGCAACATGACTCTGAAAAGGGTGCAGGCAGCCTCTTCCAGCAGTACCTGTCTGAATGGTATATGCATAATCTTGTTCTCCTCTTTTCATGTGTAAAGACCACATCTTCTGTATCCTTGTCACTTGCAATAACTTCTTGTCTTATGAATTTGTTTGTACTATGCTTTATTTTTCTCCTTGAGACTGTTGTCCATTTATCTTAATGTAGTACATTAGATAAAATATTGTCTGGCTGTCAATTCCAGAGATTGGTTTTCTAGAGTAATGACCAGATTAGTCACTCTAATATCTGAAAGTATTGTACAACTTGTGGAGGAGATTTTCTTGAACTGTTCTTTAGATCAAATTAGTAATTTTCACCCATTATTTTAATGAAGAAGTTATGATTTAAAGAGCTCCTGTTCTATAGATGTGAACGACAAAGCAGTTTTATATACATAGTATCCAAAAAAATACACTGCCAATTCCAGTAGGTATAGTATTCAATAAATGAAAATATTCACATTTTGACCTCCGATTCTTGATTTTAAAATTGGAAAATAAGGTAAATACGATCTTATAAATAAGGGTCAGTGTTTTCAGAGGAATAAAAGTAGTAAGCAAAATATTCACTAAAGAGGAATTTATCTGAAACAGGGTGCTTGGTGGGTACTTCTCAGTATTAGTACCCATGTAAAAGTATCTTATTCTGTAGAGTTTTGATTCCTTATTGACTTTGAATGTTAAAATAGCCTCTCCAAAATTTATTCTATGGCTATGACTTCTTTTTCTGGCAAACTGACTAGTTCAGCATAGCCTAATTTTGGATCCCTGTGAGATTATCCTGAATATTTCACTTTCAGTCTCTTCTTTTATTGTAGTCTTAGCTCAAACCTCAGGTAAGTTACACATTCTTGTGTTTGTCGTCTTTACCTTCTGACTGAAAACAAATATGTAATCTCATTTTTGGGTCAACCTGTTCCCTGGATGCTTTCTTTAAATACGAAGCAACCTAGTAACTTTTTTGATGTTAAAAAGTGAAACTTTTGGCAAAGTGTTTAAGTGAAGAGGTCATTATTAGAATGAAAATAAGCTGCTGCTTCATGATCATGAATGTGACCTATGGAGTTACTGGTTTTCTTTGGGTTGTTCCTGAGCCACTTTCCAAAGGCACCAAGGGCAGGCTCAGCATTACTGTTTGCTGCTTCAATGCAAATACTCATCTTGCATTGGTGAAGTCAAATAGCATCAGTAGTTAGAAGTGCTGGGAGAATGCAGCAAATCAGATTTCTAGTTTACTGTGGATTTAATTCTAATTAAACTTTCTTGCCTCTTCTTATCTGCCCTAGCAATTAGATTGTCTTTCAACACCCTTTGGAAGTATTCTGTGCTTTCGTGTTTGCCCATCGGATCTGCCCGTTTTACTTTGCTGTTACTTTTATCATTATTGTCAAGCTCTCTTCTGAAAAGTTTCAGTTATTGCTGTAGATTTTTTTACTCATAGGTATGTTTTCACACTGCACTTTTCAAGGGGAATCTATTTATCTCAAAATAGAAATATAGTCTCTGATTTGTTTATAAAAGAGAGGAAAATACACTGAACACTTGATATGTACTTACCAGTGGTCAGTTATTAGGAGATTTTTGTCAAAGCTAATTTGGTCTGTGCTTAAAAGTAATATTTTGTTGCCTATGTATTAGAAATTCTGAAACACAAGACTTGGGCACATTGAAAAGCTGCCTGCAAGAGGAAACTAGGTAAAATCGAAGCTAACAAAAAGACTTCTGCATTGCTACAATATTTAAATAACATTGTATTGAGTCTGTCATTTTCCATTTATTAGGGCCTGAACCTTTAAATATTTGTGCCTATAAGGAACTCTTTATTTGAGTAAAGGCTTCCATTTGTGTGTGTATTGGCAAGAAAAGATTCTTGGATATTAGAAAAGATTTACAGAATTGTGGTGCAGATCTTGTTACCTTTATCTAAAACTTCTATGTTCATTAAAATATAATATAGTACATGGCCTAGCTTAACACATGCTAGTTGGTTTGGATTGTTGTATTCTTAAGGGTTGATCTTTTCCAGATATGAGTGAGCATCTCTCACACTGGAAAATATTTATCACAGGACAAGTTCAGAACTTTGTAAATTTATTTTCTGTATACTTGGCTATTTTGTTCTAGACGCTTTAAACACAAGGGGCAACCATCAAGGCAGGCTAACTGAATAATGGCCTCCAGCTCCTGAAGGAAATAATTCTGAAGACTGTCTAACTGAAACAAGAGTGGGATTTCAGGAATGAGTGAACACTTCAGACAGACAGCATATAATTCAGAAAGGGACCTGTGAGGAAGGAACAGTTGTCATGAAAAGGAGGCGAAAAAAAAAAAAAAAGCAACAAACAAGGAGTGGCTGGAGTGTGCCACTGAGGAGCTAGAAGGAGTGATGAAGTACTTGATTATACCACAACATTTGAAGATAGAGCTGTAGTATACCTTAGTAGCATAATGTCTCTATATGTATGCAGCCTTCATAGTAAATATTATGTATGACCTATTAAAAGTGAGAGCTTATAGAATGCCTGGCGGAAATCCATCTAGAAATTCAGGCAGTGAAGAAACAATCATCTGGAAATTGCCTGATCTAAGGGAGATTAAAGAAAAATGTTTTTTCAAAGGAATCAGGATTTGTTTTTCTCTCTATGTAGGCCCATTATGCAGGAAAAGGGGTGAACCTTAGTTCCAATAAAGAGTAATAGTCAAGAAGGCTCATGCTGGGCTCTTTCTCTTCACCCATTTATCAGCTGGCTGTAACCGACTAAACAATGAGTACATAAAAAAAAAAATGTTATCAGCCTAGGACTGTTAATGTTTGAAAAGACTGACACATTTTAAAATGGAGAAAAGCACTGTCCTTGCAAGCATGCCAGTCACTTCTGGCATTTAGAGTTTAAAAGGATGAAATTAACTCATGGCAGCATTGGTTGGCTCATGTGGTACTTCAAAGGCAAAAGTCTGACAGTTGCATTAGCTGGATCAGTCAGTTCACTGTTGTGCCACTGTAGTGTAAAAAGGAGGTTTTACACTGAAGAAGGAATATGTGCAAATAGCAAATTTCTCTTCAAAAAATCTCCCTTCCTATAGATGTGTGTTTCACTCATCTACTCTGGCAGGATGGGCAGAAAGAGACTATTGTCTTGCCAGATAATTCTGGGCATGTAAAACAGGCTAATACCCTTCTCTCTTCTGTGTATCTCAGGGTAGCTGCTGCTAGCTGCTTTGCCTTTCCAGGAACACCTGTAAAATCCTTTCTTCTCAATTCATGCCTTTAGTGACACTGAAGACAATTGGGTTTTAATTATGTCATTTGGGCATGAAGCAGAAGCTGAGGGTAACTGAGAGCCCTGTGGGTCTGACAAATCTGATATTGATAAGACTGGAGGAAACTCAATTGACTTCCCAGGTTTAGATTTATTTTGAAACCTAGAAATTAGTGGATGGGGGGGGAAGAGGTTGAGGAGCAGTTAGGGGCAGGGAGAGATCACCTTGTTAGCTGGTTACATGTGAATATTTTTGGGACACTGTAGGTATGGAACCATATGTGGCTGTCTTTAAACGAGCATTTTGCAACATAGAACAATACTTCTAAGTTTTACCATTAAAATTACTGTTTGAATGTGTAAACCTGGGTATCTACAGAGGTTCTGCTCTGTTTTGTACCAAATTTAGAGTTTAATGTTTACTATAGAAATAATAAATGAAAATAGAAGTAGTGATAAAAATGGCTGGTAAGGAATATAATACTGCAGCATATAGAAACGTAACATTACTACTGCTGTTTACACAACTGAGCTTTTGATGCTTTAAATGCACAACTTCACCACTGCATCAACATAGTTTTTCTCACCTGACTCTAAAAGGAGCAGGAAAAAGTTGTCTATGCATATTAATGTAAATTAATATAAATATTAAATCACGGTAGCTGAAGTGTAGAGCATGTTCCAGTGAACTCCAGTTATACTTTTCCATTACAACTGTCAATTTTTCTTTGGGGCTGGGGTTTGGTGGTGGTGGCATTTGTTTAAAAATGTGTGGGGGTTTTTTTGCACAAAATGTAGGTAACTGAAACACCATGAGCTTGAAAAAAATCTATAAAGACATAAAACAATGTGATATTCCTTTCCTCTCACAACGCTCCAAGCAGATCTGTTAGTGTGTCTCAAAATTGTGTCAGTGGATTTTGGATGCTTAAAGTATGCAGGGTCAAATCCTCATGTCAGTATACAGCTAAATACAAAAATACGTAATAATTTTAACAGCTCTGACACTAATGGTTGCAAGAACATGACAGAAAACAAGTTTACCTTCAGTCTTTTGATTATATTCTAATTCTTTTAAATCCTGTGACTTCATTGAAAGTTACCAATATATTGAAGATGATGGTCAGCATCTGTCTTGTCTCTTTCACTGCTAATCAAGTTTGATTTACAATAGTTTACCTTATAAATTAGACATTATAAATAAAAAATCAGTCAGATCTAAATGGAATCTAATTTCTGGAAGTGTTTTATGAACAGAAAATGAAATGTGCATAGGCTTTTGGCTATACATTAAGAGCGAGAGGGATCCCAAGAAAAGTGTCCTTTTTGTAGCATAGAAAGCCTAGTAGCTGCACAGCCACATAATACCCAAGTGTAATTCATTGTAACTTGAGTATGTGAATGGAAAATAATCTGAGAGAAAAATGTTAATTGAAAAACAATTTATGTATCCCTGTGTAGTTGAGAGCAGCATATGAAATCCAGAATTGCATGCAATATTTTAATGAGTATGTTCTTTTACAACAAAATAATACCTTGTTGTGGCAGTATTTTATTAAAATGCAAGACTTACCAGAGGAAAGAATCCCCTTTGTTTAACAGATGAGTAAATATTTCAGTGAATACCTACACAAAATGTAATCAGGTGTAACTTACAAACCTGTGGCAGACAATTATCCTTACAGGGTTTTTTTAGCACCTTCCTTTTTCTATTAACACATGTGAACCTAGAAAATTATAAAGAAATTCAACTATGAGGAAGGGGGAGGAAGCTGAAAATACTACTTTTTTTTTCCCTTCAGTAGTAATGAGAAATCTAATGAATACTAAGAAACGAGATACACTGGTCATATAATCAAGCTTCACAAGTCAGGAGTAATCATCTCAACCACACTGTTAGAAACCTTTATTCTTCTGATTTCTCCAAGATATCTCAGTCTACACAATTTTTAGAGTGATGTTTAACATATTAGGGCACTGGTGACTGTCGTACGTCGTGTCTGTGCAACAGCAGGAGGGGCTGGGGGATGCTCTCCCCTGTAGTCTTGGAGCAGTTAGGTAATCAAAGCTACTCTGGCCAACAGAAGTTAGGTTGCAGTGGGGGAGACATCCAGTGAGGAGCCCTGCGTGACAGGAGCTCCCTTATAAGGTGACATAACCCTTTCAGAGCTGCCTGTAATCCACAGGGGGGACTAGGTGATGTCCTGCCTTTCCAAATGCTCTGTGGTGGGACAGGTGACCAGGCTGGGGACTGTGCATTGTGCACAGATCCTGACTTTCCAGACCAACTCTGTTACGTGCAACCATAGAAGTAAAATTTACTGTGGTTGGAAATGTGTACCAGTTCATGCCCTCATCTTTGTACAGAGAGATTCACAGAATCTCACACAGTATCCTACATTAAGATTTCCAGCTAAATAACATTCATAAGTACTGTTGGAATTGGTTCAGGGGCGGAATTGGTTGAGCAGTCAACAGTGAAAGGAGAGCCCCGTGCCTTGAACCATGAGGGATAAAACTAAATGAAAGAAGTCCCTCAGGTCCCCAGCATATGAACAGTTACAGAAGCTGCAAAACAATGTTTTTCAATGTAATTATTTTATTTATTTCCAGAGCACAGATTTCTAAGCAGAACTGAATTTAGACAAACTTATTTTTCTTTCTGTGGAAGTAGAGCTGTATTTTAATTCCCAAAAAAGGCAGATACATAGTGGTATTGTGGAAACTTAAAGGCTGTTTTTATAAAACTAACTGCCACTAACACATGAGTTTTACTCAGTGCCATTTTGGTTATTTTAAGATATTTATTTAAGAGTAAAGTCAATCAGCAGAGCCAAGAAACAACAGGTTTTCAGTTTTATCAGTAGGAGAGCTTTGTTATGGGCAACAACTTTAAAAATTGTCTTGGGAGGTGGTATTAATCTGGAGAAATGAAACTAATTAAACTGAGATTTAATGAGGTTCAGGTAAATCAAAGACAGGAAATTATTTTATTCTTCCAGGTTATGTAGCAGTTTTGTTCTTGCAATATAGAACCAGAAAGAAACCTGACTCCTGATCTGAATAACTTCGTATTCTTTAAAAAGGTCTGCTTTTATACTGGGATGTATTAGTTAACAAAAGCAAACCTGCAAAGAATAAAGTACATTAATGCCAGACAGATAACTTCTTATTGGGTACAGCTGTACAGGAAACAAATACAAAGTTAATGTTTAAATTTGTTAGATATTTTCAATTAACTCTCTATTTAACAAATGATCAGCTATTGTATGTAATATCCAATCTCCAGAAGTCTTAATGATCATGGATGTGCACAGTAAGAGATTAGCATAAAATTAGCACTAATGTAGCTATTAAAGAATCTCAAAAGATTCTGATGTCCTGGTACATATACTGAGCTACAGAATATATCTGAGCTTTGTCAAAACCCTCAGGCTAGCTGAGTTCAAGAATACTGATGTTCCCCTGGGGTGTACTCCCCATATTCCTACCCCGTTTATTGCTTTCTACTAATTTTAAAATTCAACAAAATAATGTATCAAGCTGTAGGGGACATGCTCCCAGCTGATGCATCTTTTAGGATCAAACCTCAAAAAGGATGCAAATTGCTGAGTCCTGGGCAGGGGTACTAAGTGTTTTTTCATATCCATATTTGCTTTTTCAGCACAATACTTGGGGATAGGGGAGTAGGATGGGAGTTGGGGGATGTCCCTGGTGTCCCTATTCAACAGTCACACTGTGTATTGTGTCAGAGTACCTAAATATATTATGGCTTGATGTTGTCTGGTACTTACTGTAAATCAATATTTTAATATAAGAAGCAAATTAACTATTTTGTGATAATGTCCTGTTTCCAGTGACTTCCCTCAACCCTGCTCTTGTCACAGAGTCACACTGAATTACAGCTCTTTTCCCCATTACCTCACTCTACTGAATGCTTCAATTTTTAACATCTAACAGGACTCTCAGGGAGCCAAGCCTATTTTTAAAAGAATCTCTTAACCCTGCAGGGAATATTGTCACCAAAATGAAATATTTCCAAGATGAAGCAAACTCTTTAAATAGTCTGAAATTAATTTTGAATCTTTTCAACACCAGAATTTGGTATGATGTGTTTTCTTTCATATTCCTCCCCCATCTCTTCAAACTGGCGTGTTTGTCCCTACTGGGTACAACTTCCTGCTACTTGCAAAGCAGTAATTATCCTAATTACACTTCAGCATTTAAAGCCATCTTCTGGAAGATGATTTACAGGAATTACATAAAAGAGATCTGTATACAATGACACACTTGCTTGTTTGGCCTGAAGCATTTTATGTTTTCCAGCTTAACCAGGATTCTTGTGATAAGTTGAGAAGTTCTAATGAGTTTCTCCATGAGTTTGTGCCCGAAAATGCATTTAGAATTATATTTGGCTGTTTTTCCTCTGTGAACAGCTGAGGTACCAAAGCAATGCCTTATTACTCTGATGTGCTATGAGGTGTTTATTGTGACCATTTGAGAGCGAAGTTGTCACCAGTGTGTGCAACAGTTTCCACTAGTTGAAAAGTTAAAAACCAGAAAATACTTAGTGGAAGCTAAAAATAGTATCAAGAACAACAGGTAGATCGATACACTGGTGTGAGCCAACACATGATTCTTTTTTCCAAGAGGAAAATTCAAAGGAAATATGAAAATGGTAAAATCTACAAAAAGCACTGAAGGATTTTTGCCTCTGCTTTTGCTGTCTCACAGGTGAAGCTTGGGGCATAGTTCAGACCTCTGGATGGTAGGAGAGGAAGCAGCTGTGTGAATTTTTTTTTATGAAGACAGTACAGTAGCATTTGTTTCTTCTTCCTGTGTATCAGATACAATTGTCAGAACAGCTGCAAATTAGTGGTGAGGCAAGATATGGCAGTAATTGGATTTATGCCCATTTAGAGTTTTGTGGTCATAGCAAGATTAATCTCAACTTTGTTCGTCATGTGTATCTCAGAGAGCTGACCATGGACACATACGTAACATTCATAGCAAACTAATATTCCAGGACAACCTAGTAATGCAAGTCATGATTCAGTGAGCTTGAATCCATCCTGAAAAGCCCACAGGAACATGACAATATGCCTAATGATTTAAATTAGAAGCCCATTTGAAAACATTCCAGTCATAGATAGAATGCTTTCAATGCAAAATGTTTTCTGAGTCATTTTCTAAGCTCCCAAACTATAATTCTTACAGTAATTCTGAGGTACGGTGGTTCCTATGGTGCAGTACTAAAAGAAAAGCACTATCTTTAAAAGCTGATTATTCTTCCCTCTTCAGAAATCTCATGAAAATTTAGAATGCATCTCAATGCCATTTTACTTACTACATCTCTATACACTGCTAAGATTATGAAGCATTAATGTACAGTAGGTTAATATACATTTACAACTGATTATA
Source organism: Hemiprocne comata (assembly GCA_020745705.1). Classification (NCBI taxonomy): domain Eukaryota; kingdom Metazoa; phylum Chordata; class Aves; order Apodiformes; family Apodidae; genus Hemiprocne; species Hemiprocne comata. Next base: position 10,350,237 of record CM036596.1, read on the forward strand.
GAATAATTCAGAAGCCTTGCATTTGCCTCTGCCTCTGAAATAGTATTTGGGAAAGTAGTTCAGTGCAGAAAATCTGCTGGTTTCTCTTGGTAAGACTGTTATAACAGAAGTGGTTGTAATGAAGAGGAAAGTCATTGAATCACCTACCATAACATATTCTACTTTCAAAATGTTGAGGTTATGATGATATGCAATCTAGTTTTTTTTTAAAAGTTGAGTATTTTCTTCAGGCTATGCCAAGTTGTTCTGTTAAGTGAAATGCCCTCCTCAAAGGCCTTACTATGTGTTACTGCCAGCACTGGGGAATGGCTCTTTGAAAAGAAAAATTAGCTGGTGCTTTCTTAAAATATAACTTTCTCTCAAGCATATAATGCCTCAGTTTTTTAGTGAAAAGAGCATTGCATCTAGTTTTTCATATGATGCTTATCATCAAAGATTAAACCTTTCTTACAGGGCAGATTTTGAACAGGTATTTTAAGTGAATTTATAGAACTACAAAATAGTTTAACTGCTGACCAAGCAACAGAAAACTTCCAACTACATTTCAGTATTGGCTCAAATACCATTCTTCCTGACTGCCTTAAGTTACTGGGTGGGGACACTGCTGAAGCCTTTATGTGTTGAAGTGGTCTTGACTGAGATTCTTCCTGACATCTAGATATCCCCACACCAGGCAAGGATGATACTACTAATTGTCTGATTGGTTTGATGCCTCTAAATAAAGAAAAGTCTGCAAAGTAATTGAGATGTAAGTTAGCGTACAGGTTTCACGGATATGGATTTCTTAGGGACACACATCTCGTGTTTTGAGAGGCAAAATGTGAAAGGAGGACTGTCTATAGGAAGACTTAGGAACACTAAATTGGTCTGTGAAAGGATTAGGTCCGTAGTGTGCAAAATTTTTGCAACCAAATTGCTTTCCAGTTCCTTTCTCTTTAGCTTGCTTTGATGCTCATGCATATTATTTTCCTATGGTGGGTCAAAGTGTCTTGTATTGTGGACAAAAATAAGGAAGAAGCAATGAATGTTCCGATTATGCATTTATTTAGCAAAATTAAGACTGAAAAAGATTGCATGGTTTAAAGTTTAGCTAGTGGTTAGCATAATGGAAGGGGAAATGTGATATTGACTAATGCAAAGTAACATACATTAAAATAATTTCAACTGTTGATAGAGATCACAGACATGTAATTAACTGTAATCACTGAGGAAAAAGGCCTAGGTATCTTTGTGGAAAGGTTAAAGAGATATCCCTTTGAAGTAGAACATGGCAGTCAGGAAAGTTCATGAAGTCAGATAAGCCTAGAGAATGAGATTTTAGAAAGTAAATCTGAAAATATTGTAATGCTCTGTTGGGAATTGATTTTTTGCCACAGTTTGAAATGTTGTAAGAAGTTCTCATCAGCCACTCCAAAAATGATATTGCAAAGAAGATACTTATTGGTGGATTGGTACTCACTGCTGTAGGATATCAATGTAGTGAGAAGTTTAGCAGGACTCAAGATAGGATTAGGTGTTTCCTCTTAAAATTAGAAGACTCATGTTTACAAAAAATAGGATAAAAACATTTTTAAGAAATATAACCTAAAGCTGAAAGATTGAGAAATCAACCACTGGCCGAAGGTAACTAGGAAGCAATTCCTCTTAGGATAGTTTCTCTGTTGTAGGATTTCTCTGGCATTAACTGGAGCTACTCTAGGAAGTAGCAGTGTGGACAAAATATGAGTGGTGTTTAGCATAGCACAGGTTGCATGTACCTTTCTCCCTCCAGTGTATGAAAGATGTAAATCTATGACAGTATGCACTGTGATGAAAAAACATTCGTTTGACTGCAGATATTATATGTTTACATTTTAAAAAGCAGACACATTCAAGGTTGCATTCTTCACTGTGGGGATTTTGAGCACAATCAAAGGAACTCACAAAGGAGCTGACATTTCCCAGTGGGTTTTGAGGTCTCTTGCTGAGGGTTTCAGTGCTACTTGCACATAAATTTTAGCAAAGAAAATTCAGCAAAAAATAGTTCCCCTATGAAATCGCACAGCCTAGACCCCAGCAGATATTTTTTTTAATTACAACTTTCATTTCTGTAGAGTTTTCCAGACAATCTTTCCCCTTGTTTCTGTGCTTTGCCACCAATTGTATTTTTGTCGGATTTTTATTTTTTGATGTATTTATAAAATGTGTAATTTTATAAATTCAGGCAGCAGCAAAGCTCAAGAGACAAACTCTATATTGATACCTTTTTTTACTTGGAACTTTTAGAAATATTCATGCATTTGGTCATTCTTATTGAATAAACTATCTAGAAACAAAGTTTTAACGCTCCTTTGTTGTCCTGGTTTTTCCCCATCACCTAACACCTCATTTTTTAAAAAGACAACTAGTGAATGTGATCTCGTTCAGCGGTGCATGGCTCACCTATCTGGAAGTAATGTCAGACCACAGAGCATTGCACTTTGTACCCTGACTCTGTCACCATGCCAGAGCTTTTCAAAACCACATTTGTTTTAGCTACAAGTTCCTTTGGGCATAAAGAGTCCTCAGCCCTCCCATGAACGTGCCAACCTCCCTGCATAGAGGCCAGGCTTGGGGAGAGGTGGAAAAGAAGAAATGGCCATTCCTAGGTGCTCTACAGTCCCTGCAGGAACGTGATGCATTCAGACAATTTCAGAGTTGAGATGCAGGCCAAAAAAGCAGCTTGCTTACCTTCTGGTTCCACCCCTGCCCCCTTTCACCCAGCACGTTCGGCCTAGAACGTTCCTGCTATAAAACAGTGAGCTTGTATTCTCCTAACTGGTGTTTTCCTTCCCTTTTATAAAATCTTTAGCTGCATACAACACAAAAAGGTAGGAAAAAGTGGCATTAGTGAACAGACTATTTCTGTTTGAGATTTTGTGAACTCATTAATAATTGGGCCTCAAAGCAGAAAGTGAAGAAACTTTATTTGCTTACACTTTTATTGTTTTCATCCTGTGACAAACTTCATGTATCAAAGCATTGCATATGGAGGGAGAGTGACTGCTTAAATGATCTTTTATAGTGTTTTTGTTTATTGAATTCATTTCTATTCAGTGAGACCCCTTTTTTGCTGAATTAGCTCTCCTGGAAACAATAAGCAATACTTCCTGTCAATCAGTTGGCAGGAGGTGTTTTTTCCAAGAGTGCTGATTAAGCAACTCATGTAACCAGAGCCTATAGAAATCACTTAGAAAAAAAACCCAGTAAGAACATCTTATGAAAATTGTTTTGGTGGGTTTGAGTCTTTAAATGAAACATGAGGGGAGGACACAAATGATGGCAATGCTTGAAACCGTAAGAGAAATGAGATAGGAATGGAGAGAGCTGATTCAATTTTATTTTGTCCAAGTCCTTTTGTCTTAGAAGCTGAAATTTCCCATTTCCCCCAGAAAGGTCTTATGGATTCAGTTGTTGCTTTTTCTTTTAACAATGTTGTCATCTTTCTGGAAGTCTATCAGCATCCTGATAACATCACAGCTGGACACCCTACCAGAAATCAATGATGCAGAAGCTTTGTATCTTATTTTATTACATGCAAATACAAGCTGTAGAAAAAGAGGCAGCTGCAAACACTACACAGTCACTCCTGTCTTCCAGAAATCCCAGTTCCCAACATGTAGTTCCAAGGAAATTGTTTCCAAATACAGAGAATAATACAGAGAATAACTCAATCTGCCACCAATTTTACATTAATAATAATTTTTTTAAATGAAGAAAACCACCCACTTGTCTTCATAAAAACTAAAAATTACCTTACACTGAGTAAGAACTCATAGACCTCTGTATAATACTACTTTTTTAATTCCTTAAGATTGAGGTTATTCTCAATGTGATATTCAATAAGGACAGCTGTATAGAGCCCTGCTAGGAAATTGCATCTAAATTATTCAGTATTGTAGCCATGCGTATCTTCTTTCAAAGAGACAGGTAAGATCCTGATCTTACAAATTGCTTACTGCTTTGTGCCAACTACCTTTACCTCCTTACCTTTAAAAACACATCCACGTGTTTTCATGGTGTTTGTTTTTTGTGGTAAAATCAGAACTGTTTCTCACTCTTTGCTAAAGAAGAGCTGATGCCAGATTTGTGACTTAAATGGATAAGGACTCTTGGCTTTGGAACTGAGGGAGCCCAGACCAGTCTCCAAACCTTCAATATCAGGATCTTGAATGATAGATGATTCTGTCCAAAGTGCCTGAAACTTCTCCTGTGCTTTCCCTTCAGCAAAAGAGAGAACATTAATTTTCTGTAAGTGTATTGCTGCAAATATGACTTTAATATAATTCTCAGATGTTTGAGTAAAACCCTAATGTCTTCCAGTAATTCTCTTCTATAAGCCTTTATCACTGATGATTGTAGACAGTGACAAATGCCAGACTGTGTCTGATTGCCATTTTCTTTGTCTCCTGCCTCTAGTTACCTTACTGGTTTGAGTAATGCAATATTCCTTGTTAGTCTGTTCTAAGCTTATTATCCTTCATATAACAGTGGTACAGGCTCTTGATGGATAGGCATATCCAACAGTACATCTAGAGAGCTGCTAACCACCAGGGAAGGATGGACCTGAAGCTGGAGGCAGTGACCACTGCAGCTGAAGGTATAAGTGAATATGCTTGTGCCTTATATGTGCATGTTTCTCCAAAAACCATTACTTTGCAGAAGTTAACCTTTTCTTCCATTCCTTTTTCCTTCACATACTTAGTACACAGATATCTTAGTACTGCTCTTCTGCCGCATCACGGGGCTTCATTTCCTCTATTTACACTTCCTGTTACTGAAATCCAAATCATGACCCATGTGTCTTTGTGGAGTCTTGATGTCTCCTTTGTATCTGAAGTTGCCCTTGCATTTCTGTTCTTTCCTGTACATGTGTTTCAACTTGTGCTTTGTCTCCCTTTTTTTTAGTGTCTGTACCTGTCAAAGTGAACGTAGTGAAGGGGCACATTTGCAATGAGGAAGCTTATCTGCTGTGACTTTTCTGTAGCATCCCTGCTGGAGAAAAATACTGGAAAGTGCTGCATTTGTGGCTTTAAACAGCATCCCAGATACCAAGAGAACACTCATGTAGTCACTGATTAGTCTCTACTAGTGTAATTGAATTTGGATTTGTAGGAAATTTTGAAGGCTTTCAGGAATGGTAGTTGGCATTAAATTACTTTGAACATTAGGAATACAAGCAAGTTAAGCTGACCATTTGCCATTATGAAAAGTCTCTATAAGCAGAACAGTATCTGAGAGGCACTACTTTATGAAAAAAAAAAACATAAAAGGGAACAGATTTTCAAGTGCAATTGCCACTAATTTCTTAGCTGCTGGGCAGAAAAATTACTGGAACTAAATTTCTATATGATCATACTTAATATTTGAAGTCAGCAGCCACTGTAAGTATATTACTTCAGAGAATCTAATAATAAATGCAATTTTGATTTTGACCAAAGAAAATAATTTATTCAGCTTAATAAGGAATCTGTGCATTTTGCTGTCTGTGAAGAGGAAAGAGACTCTGTTTAGTTATTGGCTTGTGAAGATTGACTGAGTTTCTTTAATTATTAAAATAATTTTGTTGTTGGCCTATAGAATTCTCTGAATCTTCTGTGTGCATATTGAGCTATCTAAAAGAAATTGTTAATGGCTTTTGTTTTCTCTATTGAAGAGGACCCCTTGAGCATGCCAAAGTGCATTCAACCTGTTTTTAAATGGCTGTTGTCAGAACACCCTTGTTCTCTGCTGCATATGTTTGCATGTTGCCCCACCTTTTCATTTCACGTCCTGCTGTGGTTGTGTGATGAGAGAGACAAGAGGGGAAGTGTATTTTCCAGTGAGTGAAGAGACTTGTATGGAAGATAGGAAAAGCTGAGTTGTCTCATATGTGAACCGAGGTGTAGCTCCCCACTAAAGCTGCTTCTAGGTTTTTTAGCAACTTTTTCCAGTGCTGATCTTTTTGCACCTCTTTTCAGACCAGAAGAATAGGGGTGAGAGAGAGGGAATTCAGACCAATATTGCCACCAAGGGCATGGTCGTGGTGCAAGAAAAGACTTGGCAAGAAGAGAGGATAAGAGAATACACACGGGGCCATATGCTCTCTAAAGATATTTAAAACATGGAGAATGGGGTTCATGCTGTTTGTATACAACATCTTTTCTGTCAATGGCAATCTGTCTCACACACACACACACACACACACACACACACACACACACACACACACACACACGTATACACACTCCCATGCCCAGAAGCAGAGTCAAAAGGCAGTGTGTGGCCCCTGGCAGGCAGAAGTCAGAGCAGATCTGAGCATTGACAAGTGTCACAATGCTTTACATTGTAAACCTGTTCACAACTCGGGATGCAGTAAAGACTGCAGTTCATTAAGAAAATTAATGTTTAGAAAGAATGAAACGGCTAATCAAATTTCTAGTAAGGAAGGAGTGTCCCCTTGCTACCTGTTAGCACTTATAAAAGAGGATGCTGTCTTTCCTTTCCAGAATTCCTATTAATATTTCCAGGTTTTGGCTTCATATTTTAGGGAGAGGTGGGGCTCCTATCTAGATAACACTGGCTTTTTTCATTTGGAACAGTAGAATTGCAACTGGTTTTGTATTTATCTAAAAGGACACTGTCTTTTTTTCGGTCCTTGTGATGTTTGTCTTGCCATTGTTTTTTTTTGTACCACGGTGTCATGAGATTAAAGAAGTCCATCACCTTGCTATCCTTGATACTGTTATCTTAACAATAGGCTTGATATCTCTGAATGCCTCATAGACATTGCTTTCTTTGGCATAGGACTGCTCCCAGAAAAATGGAACGATCATGCAATGGTTGAATACAGACTAAGTCCTTTAATTTCCATGAGCTTGCAAACAATAGTCCTTTGCAAATTGGAATATAATATGATCTTAAACATAGCTTCTCTAGAATTGACATGTACTGTGTAAGTACTGCAGCTGATAAACTTGGAAGACAATTCTAGTGACTATGGATGTGTGTATTAATGCTGTCACTATTCTACTGAATAGCATCATTTTATGTGTGTAGTCCTATTGCTTTTAATTGAATAATTTGATGAGTGGAGAGGGAAAGTGCATTCTTTAGGAGAACTAAGATGGTAGCATCAAGAACATGGATTAAACAATGGTGCTTCAGGGAGGAGCATTAGACCTTAATATTTGTGTTATTGCCACTGAGATGAGTATCTTAAGCTAAATTCTCAAAGGTTTGCAAAGGGTTTAACCACACGTGCCATTCAAATCAAGGGGAGTCGCAGAGCTAAAATCCCATGTAATGTTTTGAGAATGTATCTCCTGGGTGTTAATTTCATCATCTAAAATATATAACATAATGGATAGTTGCTGCATGAAGTTTAAGTCCCTCTAGGTGTTCTGCTAACAGCACAAACCATGAGAGTGTATCTGAGTTGTTTATGAACAGAAGCAGAGTCCCAAGAGTGACACACAGCTATAAATTCACTCCAGTCTGTGCCCATCTATTGTTATTTGTAATAACAGAGAGAGCAGTTTTCCTCTAAAATGACTTCCTTTAAGAGCTTTAACTGAGGAGCTCTGCTTGAATATCAGTTCTGGTAGCTAAGGAGCTTTACTGGAGAAAAGACTCCATTTTCTCTGTCACTATTTGTGTATATTCTCACTCTTTCATTTTGAACTGAATGTAGTTATTTAGACAATCCATGTGACTGTGCCATTATTTGCAAGGAACTTTAAGAACACATTTTATTTACTGGATCTTATTTGATAATAGATATTTTACTAAGCCAATTATGTTTTTTTAAAATGTACTGTTAACACATGAGCTCTAATTACGTGCTTAAGAGACCTCTTTACACAACCAAAATGTTGTGTGTTTTTTCAGTAAGAAGTAAGAGATGAAAAGCCTAATGAAGTTTCGGAGGGTTAAGTTGCATCCTTTTCCTGACAGCAAACCCAGCTTAGGCCCAGTCAAAGCAAAGGCATGACTTATTGGAGAGGACAAATTGGATTTTTAACCTTAGAATTTCTATAGGAAATCTGACGAGTTTTTGTGAATGCAGAATTTTATTTAAGATGTAATTTGTATTAAAATTATCAACTGTTGCTGTAGGTGTCATTATCGTGACCCAAATAGCATATAATCACTTTGTATTTAGTTATAAAAAAAGATACTGTATTATTCACTGCATAACAGCATGCATGAGTGCTGCTCAAATTCGTAACGCTGGCTGGCAGGCAGAGCTGTGCAGGAGGGAAAGCCACGGGTTACCCTGAGGCTGTGGTCAGGCTGTGGGCAACCCTAACCAGCTTTGTGAAACGTAAGATGGGAAAGTTAGTAACACAGAGACTCTTAGCAGCAAAGAAAGCATATAGTACTCATGATGACACTGGTTTCTTGAGTCCCTCAGGGAAACAAAAAGGACATTTTACACATTGCTTCTGTATTTGGTTAGTAAAAGGCCCTGATCTTTGTTTATATCCTGCACTGGTTTTGGCTGCTAACTGGAAGATCATACCACTGCTTGCATTTTGCACTATTTTGAGGAGTTACAGTCCTGAAGGTCTGTTTTACTTGTTGCATACACGACACTGTAGACACAGTTTTGTTCAGCATAATTCTTCTGATAATGCATTTGGATGATCAGCAATTGCTCTCTTGATCATTTTGTGCCCTTTTTGTTTGCGTTTGCTTTTGGTTTCCTTTCTTTGAAAGGTTACTGAGCACCTCTTTGTGAACACTTTGGGTGTGTGAAAAGGTCTCTCCTCAATCAGCATTGGTACCTCTGAGATGGGAAGGCCTGGCTCAGAGTGTCTTACCTTTGAGAAGTGTAGCAGGTGAAGGATGCACCTGAAGTTGCTGGGGCTGAAGAAGGCTGGGTGGCCATGTGTGACAGTCCTGCCTGCCAGAGGTCTGACAGCACCTCCTTACTCACTGCCCCTGCTGCATGGTGCTATTATAGGTTATTAACCTGCAGAAGAAAATGGAGATGGTAAATTACCACGGTATACTTACATAAAATAAATAATTTTAAAAAACCCTAAACAAACACAACCCCCCCAAATAACACAAAAAACAACAAACAAAAACAAACAAGCAAACAAAAAACAAACAAAAACCTGAAACAAACATAAAAACACCAACTAAAACGTAAACAAAGAACACCAAAAGCCACCAAACCTGCAGCATATTTTGAGGTCATTAACTGGAATCATACTGGCTTTTTTAAACTAAGACATTTAGTCATTGTGGCTCTGCCATCAGTAGATTTAAGAAAGGAGGCATTACATTCAGTCTAATTCATCAGCAATATGAAACTTGTGTGTTTAGAAAAGATATGGTTATGTTTGGACTTCAATTTCTCTGCAGTAATTTGTTACATTCATTTAAGTGATGAGTCTGTGGAGTTACTAGTTATCAAGACAAACTTTTTGTTCCTGTAAAGCTGCACAGTAGGAAGCAACTCATAAACACTTTTGTTCATGTTTTCTAGCAGGTTGTTTTGAGAACAAATGGGGAAGGGTTCCATTATCTCCCTGGTATTTCTTAAAGAAATGTTATTCCATAGAAATGAGCAAGTGGGCTTAAAATACGGTCTTTTTAAAAACTTACTTTGGACTGCTGTGTTTAGTTTGATGGGGAGAGGTTTCTGTGATAGCACCACAGTTGAGCACATGATGTAGGTAGCAGATCTTCTAAGTGGTGACTTTATTGTGCACACAGCAGTGTCTTTTTTTGTCTTTTTTTTTTCTCCACCTGTGAAGAACAGGGAATAGTCAAGTACAAAAAAACAGTAACTGAAAAGGGCAAGTTGGCATAATACACGTTGCAGTCAAAAATATGTGCAGCAAGATTTCATATCTATAGAGACACTTGGACTGTGCAAAATCAGTACAGTGAAAAATGTGACAGGTTTTTTTCTTTAGTTTTTCAGACCAGAATCCTTCTCTGAAAATTCAAAGTACCTAAGCAACCAGGACAGGAGCTATTCCTTATGTCTTGGCTCTATCTTGCCCAGGTTCTTACTTCTAAAAACTTTAGTTATTGAAAGGAGGCAGCTCAGACCATGGCATCACCATGACATAGTCAGCAAGAAAACAAGTCAGCAGAAGTCTTCACTTAAGTGCTTGTTAGATTGGGCCACATGGCACTTGGAATCTTGCCTTTATCAAAGCCCAAGACTAGTAAATTTCATTAAGTTGTAGAAATCACATAATCTTTAAAAGCAATACTTATTTTCAGCTATGCAGTATTCCTCTACACTGTCCATTTCTGCATATATATCTGCTCAGTTCCTATGGACTCCTGCAAAGTTTGGGATCTGGGCAAAGTGAATAAATTGGATCCTGGGGTTGATGACTAAGACCTGTGAAGCCAAAACTGTGCTATTGGTGTGTGACACTTGAGAGTTCGTCTCTAAACCATTGCATTCAGATTTACTTCTCTTAATTTAGGCCATTAGCATAGCGAGAAAGGTTAAGCTGACTATTATGAATAGCAGCTCTCAAGAACATGTATCACAAAGGCTGTTTCAAAGTCTACAAAATGTGGCTTGAAGCAGCCAATTCATAAAATATTATTTGGTCTGTTTCTATGGGATTCTTGAAGTATTTCCCACTGATAACCATTCTTTGTTTACAGTTTCTAAGAGAGTTTTCACTCTCTTGGAGTTCTTCCACAGTCCTTTGTGCTCCTATTTTTAAAAAGCTGCCCACCCCTAGCTCTTTTTGTTTGTTTCTCCGTTTCTTGAAGGAAAACTCCTTTTGAAAATCTGGGAGGAGACAACAGGGAAAAGTTTCCATTTGTCAGCATACAGTGTCTTCTGAGCTTAACAAAAATTTAATTAAAAAAACCCACAGTTACTTTTAATTGTTTTTTTCAGATTTTGCTGACTATTGCATGATAACCTTTGGTTTGCACAAAGAATTTACTGTTGAGTTGGTTAATGAAAGGTTCTAGTAGTATTCATTACAGGGACAGTACAGTGACTGGTGTGAAGCAGGAAATGAGATTGTACAGCAGAATCAAAAAGTGGCACAGCATTTGCCAATATTCAGTCTTTTGGTCCATTAAACTTAGAAAAACTATTGTTCTGCTCTGCTGCTCATTTCTTTCATATGACACTAATATCTTAAGATAAATAATTCTTCATGGTTTTTGTTTTGTATTGAACAGACATAGTAGTGCACACCATTAATAATGGTAATAAAGCTAGAATCTAGATGCATGTATAAACAAAATGATGGGATTTTTGAGAAATACATCTAAGCATGGGAGCTCATTACTGCAATGGGAGCTTGTTCTGGAAGTAAATAGTCTGAGGTATTTCTATGACTTTGACTGAATAGAAAAGTTACTTGGGAAGAAAACTATTGGTTTTGTCCAGCAGCATATATGTAACTAGTCATAGCAGTCTGTGATCTCTGTGGTATGTTTTCTATCTCTACTTATACAATCTTTTTAATTTAAATAAAGTGTCTAATGTCCAACTATACTTTGCATATAAAATATGCAAAAATTCACATCTAAAATTATACTTTTAAAAGATCTCTTGCCTTTTTTTAAAATTTTTACCATAAGGACACAAAGATTTACCCCAGATATGTTATTCTCTGCTTAAGCATTGACTATTAGGACTTAATGTTACTTACCCAGGAGACATCTTGTATGGTTGTCATCTGCTATAAAGGCAGATAGTAGTTATAGTTAGAAATGGCTGCCTGCCATTCTGTTTACAAGAAGAACTTGTGTCATTTCTCTAAAGGGCTTAAAATCGACATTGAACCAACCTCTAAGGCTGGCAGCATCAGTATAGAAAAGAGAAACCAAGTAGGTTTAACAGTTTAATCTGCCTAAAATGTGAGTGTCCAATTGTCCATCCCTTGCAATGGAAATGCTCAGAGAACAGGTTCTGAATCAGTTTATCACTGAGATTCCGCACATCCCTTAAAAGCTATTTAAGCTAAGAAATAGCAGGAATGAAATCTAAGTTTGGTCTGATTAAAGATGGCAAAGGTTTAGATTTTCCCATGGAGAGTACCAGTCTACTCTGATTTGCTAACTAGTATTCTGTAGTCTCTTCTTTTATGCAGAAATTATCTCAAATATGCATAAAAAGTGATAAAAAGTAAGTTTGTGATAAGGCAGACATTTGGAGAGGAGCAGATCTCGAGGTTTCTATCATTAATATTTATACAGAATTAACTTTCCCTTGCAATTTCTATCAATTTCAAGACTTCTTGCACTCTTCTTTCCCCTCTCTAGTTCTCATGGAACAAAAGAAAAAAATTTTATTTGTCAGTGATCGTTTTCCCACATTGAGCAGTATCTCACTCTGTGAAATTGTCATATTGAAATTAGAATGTAGCTTGAAAAATATGCAGTGAGAGCAAGCCTGGAAAAATCTATTTTGATACTTATTCTAATCAGTTAAAGAAGTATGACTTTATCTGTTATCCATTGATCTTAGGCAGCCCTGTCCATAAGCAACAAATTCACTCCATGATTGTGCTTACAGAAATTAACCCCATTTCTGCAGGCAAGTTACCTGCAGTGGAAATGGAAGGGTAATCAATGAATAGCCAAAGCTTAGGCTGATCTTCACTTGACTGTAAATGAAGACCATTGTATAAAATTGTCCAAAGATTTTTGTTACATAGACTACAAAAAGAGTGACTTGAAGTTTGCCTGCTGTTGGGATGTCTAGATATTGCCATATTATTTCAGCATGAGAAAGAAAAGTCCTAAGCTTAAAAAGTGCTCATTCTCACAGGACACTATTTGACTAAATTACAACAGTTTTTTCTGGTAAATTATTTTTGACCCATAAGTTTTGGTTATGGTGCTGTATTGGTGTAGTAGTTTAGATATCTCAGGATGCCCCTACTTCTGAAGCACACTCTAAAAGTGAATCTGCTGATTGTTCTCCGTGTGCTTTGATTAGCTGGCAGAGCAGCTGTGAAGTGCAAACTGAATGTCTTTTGCATGAAACTAATGAGAGGAGGCACTGCAGGAGCAGACCTTGTGCTTTCTAGCTTCTTGCTGTCCGTGGGGACAGACTAGAACATCTCAAGTAAAACAACCTAAAAAATGCAATGTGTAGATACTAGGTTCTCACCACAAACCTCTGTTTACAGCTCTTGTTTCCATTAGATGTACTTTCTCTGATTTTGCTACCCTGACCTCAGGTGCACTGTAGAGTTGTTCCATGCTTGTCTTCCTTCTTGGAACACGCAGACTACCAGGAACACTGTGAAGGGAACCCCACCAAACCACCAACCAAACAAAACCCAGACATAAATTCCCATGCCAGTGCCTGTGAATTGAATGCTTAAGGTATCTTGTTTCGCTTCAGCTTAAAGAATTAAAAGGCACAAAGTAGGCTTTTATCAGAACAAATTTTGTTTTGATGGAAATTCAGCTTAATCTTAATAAACAGTTTTGCTGGATATTTTTTTAACAATCCATCCAGTCACGTATCAAGTTAAATGATACTTAGTGTAGTTTCATACTCATCGCACTAATAGAAATCCTGGAACTTGTGTAGAGTTTCCTTTAAACGTCTGAGTCTTACTGTGAAGACAGTGATTTGCATGAATTGTCCTGATTTAGTCAGTTCCCTGGCTTTCATAATGGGGGCATGTTTGGTTGCTTGGTTACCCATTTGAGATGACTGTACTTTAGGTAATCATTGATGGAAACGGTACCCAGAAGGTGAGTGAGCAGCATGATGCAGATTTTCAACAGGCCACAAATGTAAAAATAGATCTGTGCAAGCAGAAGAGACACTGGAATAGAGATCTGTAATTTACAGATTTGCACGCAGTCACTGAACGTGTTTACACACTGTTTGTAAATGCCACTTTGTTGTTGTTCTTGAATCTTTATGCTAAAAGAAAGTAGAAATTACCGAAGTGTGTGCTTTAGGTCAGCAGGAACGGTGCTGATGGGTATTCCATAGGGTGTTGAGAGGAGAAACTGCAAGGGTGCATAGAGAAATCTTGCAGCTGATTAGACATACATTTGTTCTGAAGTCTGCAGCAGCTCAACCAGTCTTTATTTTGTAAGGAAAAGTTAATTTGTTTATAAAACATGAGAAGAGCAATCTTGAGTATGTGAAATAGAAGACTCATTAAAATGTTTCTGATGAGAGGTGCCAGCTGTTTGACATGACATGGGGCAGCAGTTTAAGATTAAGACTGCTTAGAAGTGGAGTCATGCTGTACAACAGTGATGTGGAGTGTTTCAATGTCTCACATCAGTTTAATTCTTTTTGATTATTTTTTTTTTGCAAAAAAAAAAAAGAATACCCAGATTTGCTAAGCACAGCTGCTGATTTCACTATTACCATGGCATTTTCACTGGGATGATTCAGAAGAACAAAAGAGAATGACACACATATTCCAGGTGACCATTTAAAATTGCTTCTACTCCATTAAACCTCAGAACACCAGTGTGGTCAGTGCTTATGATAGTGGCTTTTTCTCCCTGAAGCTTAGGCTCATAGGTCTGAGTAGATATTGGGAGAGCAAAGGAAGCTTCTCTTTGGTGCTGAATAGAAGTGCGTGAAAAGACAAAGCATTGACCAGAGGGTGGAAAATTTAAAAGAAAACAAATTCAGAATAAATATGATTGGTTTCAAGGCAATCTCAGGCATTTTAGAGATATCTTCAGCTCTCTCTCTCTTCTCTGGCCCATTAAATGCCCATTAATATTTAAACACACGAGTGTATCTTAATCTGAAATTGATTTATTTTTTAAGCTGAGATGCAGGTATCATTGATTTTTGCCCCAAAATACTGAGAATGAATATTGGGAGAGTCAGAATCGCAATTTCCAATTAAAAAATATACATTATTCCCCACATTGTTAGAATTTTGCTGGGTTTTTTCCCCTCAAGATATAAGCTGTTTGCATTCCAGCTTTTTAGGGTGTACTCTGATAGTTTTCAAGCTCCTGTTTCATAACTGCAAGAGCTAATAACTTCACCTTTGGCTTTTTCTTGAGGGGGTTAGAATTTTATTTCTGTTTTTAAGAAAGCAGAGGTTCTCATTTAAACACTTACCTCTAGGATCTTGAGATTTCAAAAAAGAAAGAAATACTGCAGACGTGGCAGTCAGAAACTGGAATTTAACAACACAGAGTCTGATTATCCCAAAATCCATGAAAAAATATTCTGGAAGAGGATGAAGAGCCAAATTCTAGGGATGGCCTTATGTAATATGCTATATGAGATAATTGTATTAGATCGAAACTGGGATGTGTACACAAAGTTCTTGAACTGAAGCTAACTCATACTTCTATTATGTTAAATTTTTTTTCGTTCTTGTTTAAAAACATGTAATAATCTACTTCATCAGCATGTGACACCCTGTTTTCCTTTCAAGTCTGTATGAAGGTAGGGAGAGATTTCTGTTAAAAATACGTCTCTCTAGTAACTAGAAACTCTACTGCCATACAGCAGCTACTTAGTGTTTTAACTGCAATAGTGCTTCTGCCTTAGGGGTCTTTGTATTGATTTTCCTTGTGGAAAATTTAACCCCATCGTTCAAGAGTAAATAGTAGAATCAGCTGTTTACAGAGTGAAAGAACAACTTTTCTGACATTAGAAAGGGCAGCATACATTGTGGTTGGCCTCCTGCTGGTTTTATTGACACAGTTTTGGAGAGTGGTGGCTTTTATGTGCAAATATCAAGGCCAGCAAATAAAATCACTTTGCAGGTGCATCTAACATGTGCTTTGCATTATTACATGACCTGGAGAATGGATCCTGGATAGGGTAGTGCTGCCATGGGGGCAGGTGACAGCCCTACTCCTAGGAAAGAGGGTTTGGTTATAACCGTGTGTGTGTATGGACAAAGGAATTGTGTTCATCTTTACCCTTATTTATGATGCAAACTTCTGATGTGTAACTTTGAATTAGTTCTTGTTATTATTATTACATAGCTAATCCAGCTCCAGAAGTGAGATTTTTGTTGTTGTTGTTTTCTGTTGGTTGTTTGGGTTTGCTTTTTGTTTGTTTTTCTCATTCCTCAGGGGTTCTCCTCTGTTTCCAACAGCAGCAGTAAAACTCTCTTTGACCTTAGTGGAAGAAAAGGTGGACTAATGTCAAGAGCTTGCTGTTTTCTAAATATGCTGGCTTTGTGCCTTTGTAGAGTGGCAAATTCCTGCAGTGATGTAATAGTGATAATCGGCTTGTCAAATGAAGAGATACCAAGAACAGCAAATCTGAAATCACATTATCAAAATTCTACTCTTGTGGCAAGAGTCCTGATTTTGACAAGTATCTGGTATTTTAAAGGATTTCCTGGTACTTCTAGTTCAGCAAATTTCCACTGGTTATGATAGAGCTGCACTTCGCTGGCCCTTCATTGCCTTCTACAACTACCAGGGAGGTGGGTGTTGGTCTCTTCTCCCAAGTAAATAACTACAGGACCAGAGGAAATGGCCTGCAGCTGTGGCAGGGGAGGTTCAGATTGGATATTGGGAAGAATTTCTATACTGAAAGTGTGGCCAGGCACTGGAACAGCCTGCCCAGGGAGGTGATTGAGTCCCCATCCTTGGAGGTATTCAAGAAACCTGTAGATGTGGCACTTCAGGGTATGCTCTAGTGGCCGAGGTTGTAGGGGGCTTTTTGTGGGTGTTCTTTTGGTGTGTGTTCTTTTGGTGTAGTGTGTGTGGTTGTGTCTTTGTTTGATTTTTGTTTTGGTTTTTTTTTGTGTTGATGGTTGGACTCAGTGATCTCGGAGGTCCTTTCCAACCATGACAATTCTGTGATTCATAGAATTAGGCTGCTCTTATTTTTGGTGCTTTTGTTTTGGAGATACCTATATTCAGGCTTACAAGTTTTAAATATTTTGCCTTTTTGTATTGTGTCAGATCATTTAACAGATGTCACTTGTTTTCCATACCAGTGTGGTAACAAACATATGCCATCATTTTTTAGTAAAGAAATATTAGTATATTTGTATATGTGTGATATTAGATGGAGCTGGTTTTTTGGTTTTTGTTTGTTTTTTTTTTTAGCGAAAGCACACTTCACTCTTGTCTTCAACACTTACCTGATTTTAAAACCTGAATTTACCCATCATTCAAGTCATCATGGAAGAGACTTTGCGTGGGATTTGAGTCCTTTGGGCTGTATAAAAATAAGAATATAGAACATCTGGCTTCACAGTAGGAATATTTCACTCTGAAGTACAAAAATAAAACTAGAAAAGATAGAGAGAGACATTCCTGACAAGAAATTATCCTTTCTTTTTGCTTCTTGTATCCATCAAGCACTAGCATCTTAAGAGATGGAAGGCAGGGAGACAAAGAAAGAAAAATGAAGAGAATTAAAGAGCCATATGATATCATTAATACTTGGGCAGTTTAGACAGCCGTGAGTAGCAATGAAAAACGCTGCAGTTCCAAAGGCTGCGATCAATAGGGAACACGCAGGTTCTCAAAGTCAGGCCCTCCATTCAAATTCCTAGAAAATGAGCACCCCACACTTTTACTGGAGGATGAGGTACTGAAGAGCAGATAATTAAAATGATCAATTTTTTTAATGAAATAATCCCCAAAGATTGCATTTTTTTAAAGTCTGTAACTACAACTGAGAGGTTTTTAAAAGACATTATAATTTTATTTTACTAAAGTCTGACTTTGGAGTCATTTGTTAACAGCTTCTTTAGTAATTTTTGAGTCTCAGTTAAAAACTTGAAGGGACTATATACTGGTGCTGAACAAATATTTTTACTTTTATTTCTCTCCTTTGCTAATCATAAAGATACAACAAAGATTTGTTGTCTGCTGTATTTTTATTAACACCTCATCAATCCAAGACTAACTTGTCATGACAGTTGTTGATAGCATAAAATATTAGCTAGTATCTTGGATATTACTTAAATGTTACTTATGTGGCAATAAAGCAAAGAACCACGTTAATCATTACTAAAATAATTGCTTAATTACAAGATTAAAAGCACTATGAATATGTGAAACATTTAAAAACATTTAATTAAAGCCTTGAAATACCCACTTGAATTAAATGAGTGGTATTTTTTACATTGTGAATAAAAAGTATTCATCAGTAGATGTACTAGATGTACAAAGAGAGCTAAATAATATATTTCATAATTAGGAAGGTATCTTGTGCCTCAGAGTTGCACAAAAATCTGGTGAAGAAAGATAAACTTGCAAATGCGATGTACTTAAGATAATCCAGCCTAATAATGTCATATAACAAAACTATTGAATATGGCATGATTTAAATAATTGATTTTTTTTTTAAGTGGGCCAATTCACTTTAGAAGTCAGTATTTTCTATGTTAAGATACTGCAAAAAATGCAGTATTAGATGACCATCTGCTTTAAGTTTGTTAATGCTCCAGAGACTCTGATCAATCAATACCTGACGGGGCTACAGGAAAGCTGGAGAGGGACTTTTTATCGGGGTGTGTCGTGATAGGAGAAGGGGTAATGGTTTTAAGCTGAAAGAGGGGACATTTAGGTTAGACATAAGGAAGAAATTGTTTAGTGTGAGGGTGGTGAGGCACTGGAACAGGTTGCCCAAGGAAGCTGTGGATGCCCCCTCCCTGGAAGTGTTCAAGGCCAGGTTGGATGGGGCTCTGAGCAACCTGGTCTAGTGGGAGGTGTCCCTGCCCTTGCAGGGAAGTTGGAACTAGATGATCTTTAAGGTCCCTTCCAACCCCAGCCATTCTATTATTACTTCTGGTTTTAAAGCAAATTCTTCTAGAATCAGGTCCTCTCAGCATTTGTCTGTACAGTGCTGGCTAGTTTTACTGACTGCCTACTTTGAGAGAAGAGAGATTAGAAGCTATTAGCAAGCTTTCATGTAGTGTTCTTCAGTGCCTCCAGTTTTACTAAGTGGGAAGCTGAAGCTGAGGTCTATCATGTTCCTCACTTGTTTAATATCCACTGTCTTTAGGAGAGGAGAAATGTTTCCCTGTTTTATGTTGACATCACTAATATCTATTAAACATTTCAATTAAGTTAAAGCACTTGTGTGTTTCTCTCTTGTCTGGCTGATGACAAGCTTTTGGATCACAACCGCTTCTGTCTGATAAAACGAGACCCACCGCTTTTAAGAAGAGGAATCTCCAGTAGCTTGATGTTCAGCTTTCCTGCTCTGTTAAGTTTGCTGCCTGTCAGCAACTGCTTGGGCATAAATCAGCCTAATGGGAAGGTTGCAGAGAACTTCAGCAGAACCAGTTTTCTTCTTTGTGTAGTGGTGAGGCTGAAGCATAATGCCTTGCTCGTTTTAGGCAAGCCACTATTATTCCTAGAATAGAGAGGATCTTTAAGAATTATAAGGAGTTTTATGTTATTTCTTTCAAATTGTTTGACACCTTTACAATACATTAAAGATTTGCTAAGGAAAGTCAATAATAATTTTTAACAGATGTAATATGCAAATTTCCTTGCCATATGTTTTAATTTTCCCACGGGACTTAGAGCAAAATCTAAAGCTGCTGTTGTGATTTTAAATTCTTTTCAATTAAAGTTGAAAATGTAGATTTTAATTCAATACTAAAAGATGGCAATTATCTTGAAACGAGGTACGGACTGAACTTGGCTGATTATTACAATGATCAAACTGCATTTTAATGCAAGCATAAAAGTTAGCAAATTTTCACACTTTTTTTTATTTTACTTATGTCTTAAAACAGTAAATAAGACACAGAAAAGTGGTTTTGTTGTTTTTTAAGATGGACAGTTTTTAAGCTTTTTCTTGTTAGAGGCAGTAGAAGACTTAAATATTTAGTTATTGCACACATTGACCTGGATGTGTGTGTAGATATGTATCACACCAGAAGGGTTTGCGATGCATCTGGACAGCAATGAAAAAATATTTTGTTGTGTTTTTTTTTTTCCACTTATTGTCTCTATATTAATTACTTTCTTTATTAAGTATCATTATCTTACCTGTAGTAACACTAAGGACTTGTCTGCCAGGGAAAGCTCTGTGGAATAGGTGAGAGCAAAGCCATTTCCCAGCTGAATGCTCTTATACCTGCTGAGCTACTCTGTATGAAGAGTAGTTACCGTAGACAGATATTATTACATGGGATTTTCGTGCAGGTTGGTAATTTGCAGTCATTCTGTGTTAACTATTAGCTACTTAATATAGACAAGCTTTGAGTTATTTTTAACTATTTATATTGCAACAGCTCACAGAGGTCTCACTGGGATTGGTGTCCAATGACCTAGATAACTGTGTAAAATTGTAGAAAGCTGTGGTCCTCACTCAGTCACATGAAAGGTGAAAGACTTGTAAAGATAGAAGGGATACAAAGATACCAAATGAGCTGTTCAGAGGTACACTGGCAGTGTGTAAAATATCCAGTAACAGGACTTTGGGTTTCTGTAATATGCCAGTGCTGTAGGCAGGCTCCTCTTTGCCCTAGATACAGACAACATAGCATTGGCTTTTGTTGTGTACCCACAGTTTTTGCAATGTCCTTATGAAAAAATGAGCCTTGTGAAAGCAGACAGTCTGCATCTGCCTGTCTCTCCTTCTGCCCTAGTAACTTCTGAACCAAAGGGCCAATTTCAGTGAAATTAAGCAAAGAAGTTGAGTCCTTCAAGATAAGTTAATTCTCAGTTCTTCAGATGGGTAAAAGACCCCGTGACACTGAGTGAAAAGCTGCAGAAGAAATCCCTGCTCAAAAGACAGAGATCAGTCAGCAGTTGCACCTTGCTAGGCAGATAAAAGTTGAAAACACAAATCTGCAAAGAAATTACTGCCTTAGCTGAGATGCTCAAAACTTATCTGCATTTTTAAGCAAATTGAATGTATTTATTATGGACTGTTTCTGGACAGATCCTTATGCAACAGAAAGGAAGCCTGGGCACAAATGTATAACAAGTGATGAAGGTCCAGGTCTCCCTTATCTTGGTGTAGTGACCAGGGCACAGGCTGCACTATCATATTGTTGCATGCAAGGAGAAGTTGCAGTTTCATCTTTTTGAGATCATGACAACTCCAAGAGAAACGTGGAAAAATGAAGCATGGAATAAAGAGTGAAAGGGCACATGGACTTCTCTAAAAAATTACTCAAAAGCCAAGTAACCCAAAATGTCCAATCCCAAGGCTCCCATTAAAACAGACATAGCCTTCTAGAACAGTCGCTGTTCCATGTTTTTACAGAGAGGAAAAATTACAGTGATGAGGATATATAAAACAAATTATGAATACTGTGGTGAAATGGTCCAACTACACTGGTGGAAGGAACATTTTCCAGGAGAGGATCTGTCACATAATTTAGAGAACTATAAATTGAACCTGCTCAGTAAAATAACCAAGGAGATGCCCAATTTGTGTTCCTGTATTCATTTTTCCAGTTTCTCTATTAATCTAGTTAAGTGAATATCCCAAAGAACTACTTTACTCACTTACAGAAGTAATATTAATAGGGAAAATGTGTGTGACTAAGCAGGTAATAAAAACATGAACTCCTAAGTATCTTCTTCAAGACAACCATCTAAATTATCATTAACAGCTCCACCATTTCTGTTTTAAATATTTGGCAAGAAAGGTTTTAGCATCATATAGCTGTGTTCAATTTATTTATTTTTATCTTCTGCTGTTACTTGCAATTACTTTCTAAAGAGAACAGCATTACTGTTCAAGGGCTTGTATTTAAAAGGGCTTTTTTCCTTGGCAATGGGGTAAGTTCAGACAGATGTAGGATGCCGTAAAATTTCTACCACATCTACTCTATGCCATAGTTTTTTTTATAACTCTGCTTTTATGGTCTTTAAATCTAGAAATGACATGTTTTACATCAAAGAAATTGCACGATTCAGGGTTATACAGAATGCTAAAAAGGACTTGCTGCAAAGTTGAATACATGTTACAGTTCTGATACTGCAAGTTTGCTAACTTTTGGGGAAGGATCTGTTTGTTTATGAAGTGGATATTTCAGTCTCTTGTATTGCTCCTTCTAATCTCTTCAACAAACTTTCTGCAGTCATTCCAGTGCAATGTTTCAAGCCTGGCTGTGATAACCATCACATCATGGTATAAGTGTCTTCCACTGGTCACCTCAGAATCAGTTTATGAATATACTTACTTTAGCCTTCTCCCCTCTTTTGTCTTCTCTAGAGGCACTATGCTATTATATCTGTGGCCATCCATAATTACATAAGCTGCTCATTCTAGTTCAGTTGAAGTATCATTAACAGATCTTTTGGAAATGCCTAAAAAGTGGTAAATAAGGTGATTTGATCTTTCCTGCCAGCCCCTTTACTGTTACAGACTCTTAATCTCACATGGACCTGAGTGGAAACTTTTGAGGGAATAAAGTTGCTGACAAGAAAGAATTTTTGCAACCCCCCTATTTCTAACCAACCTAGATTTGCTAATTTTAGAAGCATTCTGTGGTATTTGTATTTTTTGTCTTGAGGTTTTGGCTCTGCAGGGAGTTACTCAGTAACAGCCACTTCTGAATACTGATTGCAATCTAAACATTTTGGTTAACTTGGGGCATCACTGAAAGAGTAGGAACAGGCTATAGGCATCATTTACAGAGGAAGAGGAGACAGTGGTACCTTTTTACTCTCTGCAGAAGAGATGGCTGGTGGCTTGGAAGTGAAAATAGTAGTGGAAGGAGCCCTTTTTGCACTCCCAGTTTTATGAATGGTACCCACGTTGTCATAGCAGGCTAGCAGGGCTAGCTTGAGAAGTCTCACTCTGCCTGACATGCAGTGCAAAGTCGCATCACCATTCCCAGAAGTGTGTTTTCATTTCTGTGTTCCTGGACTGATCCGTACTGGGACAATCCCAGCACAACTGGAACAGTCTGTGGGCTGCGTTAGTTGCTCAGTTTGCTTTTACTCCTGGAGCTGAGGCCTGTCAGGCCTGCCGACTGCCCATGGGACATGTGAAATTTGATGGCATGTTAAGGCCTCAGAGCTTTGCAGACCTTCTGCTGTGGTTGGTTAGCCCAGCTGCAGGACAGGATTGTATTTGGAGTGCATGAGGATTCATGTTAAAACTCAGCTGGTGTCTCCTCTTGTTACAAATATTTATTGTTGCTAATATGCGTTATAAATATTCTTGATTAATTCATAAACATAATTGTACATTGTGAGTGTAGAAATGTGAGCTGATAAAGCCCTCAGCTGAACATGTGTAGGTTGCAAGCAAACTTTTTTTTGTTGTTGTGAGGAGGTCAGAGATGCAGTAATCCTGTTGTTTCAGAAGCGACGCCAGGAGCCCTAGATAATGTCTGCCCACATGAAATGTGAGATGCATCTGAGCAGGATAACAGCAAAGTGCAGCAGAGATAAAGAATTGACATGGTTTCAAAGGGATATCCAGTATCATTTTCTAAAAGACTAGCTAACATTAGCTTCAAGTCAAATATGGATGTTAGCAATCTCTTTTTTAAAGAGGAGACCGTGTGTTTAACAGCTCATCAATTTGCTACAATACAAAGAATTAGTAGGAGGAAATTGGGAAAGTAGAGAAGCTTTGTTGGCTAATCTGTGTTCTTTTTGTGTGCCTTTCTGATTCAGATCTCCATTTTACATTACTCTTTATTTCCAATGTGTTGCCCTTTACTATGTTGTTACCTCTATTTCAATATAATTAATTTGATTTCTGATCTTGAGCACAGTTGGTTGCAAACTGCTGTGTCTCTGTTACAAATTGATTTGTCCTTTTTAAAAAAAAAGGGGGGGGGAGACAGACAGAAATGTCAAACTTATTTCACAACAGAAATGCTGAACGTAAGAGTTGGCTCCAATACAGTGTCCACCCAGTGGTTCTATGAATAAGTGTTTATAGATCGTACTGAGCTTTCTAGCCAACTGCTAGTGTCTCCTATAATTGCTACTGTAAGAAACAAAAATGTTCATCTGAAAAACCAAACTCTTCATTTGAGCTGTGTAAAGCTATTATTCTACTTTATGTGTAGTTTGCTGAAAGACAATAAACTTAAATGTTTAAAGAATATAGAAATACAAGATCGACTCACCACAGATTTCCTTCTGCAGTGATGGTTGACAGTAACACTCTGGTTTTACTTGACTTCTTTTAGGGCCCTTTGTTTTTTGGTATTTTGGTGAGGATTGGAAGGGGTGGCCCATGTATCAATCTTGGTGATATGTGGATTTGAAGTAATCTTTTTCTTAAAAATGTTTTGGGCTTTCTGGTGAAATTCTTACTTTTACTCAAAAATGTTGTATCATTCTCCCTGTGTCTATGTGCATTTTCTCCCCTGTTTCTCCTGTTAGTTAAAAATATAGAGGAGATTAGTTCAGAAGAAATGGAGAAAAATCATCAGAGAAAAATCATAACTATATTGACAGAAGTAAGCATTTGCAGCAGGCAAAGGAGGCAGGAACAGCTGTATAAGGTCTGACAGGCATTACAAGAATGTGCAAAGCACACACTTGTGTCTAGCATACAGGATCATGCAAGTGATTAATTTTTTTGTCATTTGTGTTAAACAGCTTCATATAAATTGGTCCATATTGCTTTAAGCTGATTGATACTGGTAGTTGCCTTTTGAAGGAATTAATATGGGACATAGGATTCTATGATATCCTAAACCTTTCACTAGCCCAAAGTTATAATCTAAGTGAAACAGTTACTGAATGGTACACAAGAGCCATTAAAAACTCTGAAATACATGCTGTAGAAGCTGCCATTGTTCTACAGTGCCACTCTGCTGCTGCTTTTTAAATAAGACAGGTCCTATCTAAACACATAAAATGCTATACAGTAAAAAGAGGGGGGGAACAAAAAGGAAAAATTGTATACCACCTGCTGATGTGTGAATTGGATAGCAATGCAGGAAACTACGTGTGTTAAATTACTCTGATAGAAGGAAGAAAAGTTAGAAAGTAAATTATTTCTTTTAAAACACTGAATTAGAACATAGCATGTGTTCAATTTGAAATACAAAAGCTGAATTCAATACAATATTGGCCACTGACATTTAAAGTTAGAACAAATGCAATTGTTCTAAAATTTATACATGAAGTAATACTTGAAGCATACTGCTATAATGTATGCAAAGGAGGAGGGATTATACTTTATTGAATTTGAATCACAAGTCTGAAAGCCTTTTAGAGTTGAAGTCCATTTGTGTAGGAGTATGTGTGCATGGATGAATGGACTTGTATGTATGAAACAAAATCAGATTTTTCTACAGCTCCATGGGCAATGCACTTGTGGTTTCATATGCCAAGTGTCAGATATAGAACTCTGTGCTTTACTTTTTATACACAGGAAAGTTAGATTTTTAACTTTGTCATTTGTTTGTGTTATTCAGCACCAAAACCAGATGGAGAATTCTAGAAGCTAATATACTCATTCATGTAATATGATTCTATCTATTTATCTGATCCTTTAATTGAGACATATTGCTGTGTACCCAAAATTTCAAATTCCTATTTATGTTAGAAATAGTAATTGCAAAACTTGTGAACTTCTGATAGTACATAAGTGAAGAGGCAGTCTTGGTCACAGAAAAACCTCTCTTCAAAGTCTGTTTGCTAAGAATTTGTTATGGTGAAATAACAAATAGGAGGGGGGATTGACACATGGCAAAACCAGAAGTTTAAACTAGGACTCGCTTAGGAAGAATGCAGTTAGTGGCCAGAAAGCCCCAAATGCCAAAAATGAGGGAAGCTTTGGCTTAAAAGCAACTTTGACTCCAGTCTGAACTGAAGACTGGAACTGATAAGAAATTAATAACAAACCTTGTAACGATGCAAAAAAATTACAGCAATCCATAGAAAGAAGTTATGAAAAAGAGAAAATAAAATTGAAAGGTAGAGCTATCAGGAGAAAAGATGTAGTTAATACAGCTACAAAAATGGGTAAATTAGGTACAGATCACATCCTAGCTGTAGTTTTGACCTCTTAGTAGACAGAGGTGGCACGATTGCCAATGAAATGGCAAAGTAAAGACTGAAGTGTGCATTTACTGTTTATTTTCTGTACAGTTCCCAGTACAAAATACAGGATAATGTACTTTGATTGCATGAAGAAAGTAAATAGCTTTAAGTCACTTAGTAAGCAAGGAAAATATTAACCATCAGTTAAGGCTAAACAATTTATACATCTGTGGATCTGCTATTTTAATGTTCTGTCATAGTTTAGAGGCCCAGATTTTTGAGTGGTGCTGATAAACCAAGGAAGATGCTGAAAAGAAAGATGAGGTGATGTATAGTGTTTCCTTCCCCTGAGTAAAGGCTCTTTATTCTGTGTAGTTATTTCGTTCAAGAGGTAAAATCATAACAAGAATAATCAATTGGAAACTGAAACATAATAAATTCAAATGAGAAATCAAACAGAAGGTGAAAAGTGATTCTGATTAACCTTGAACAAACCCAAGGGAGCGTGGAAGCTTTCCAGCTCTTGACAGACTGAGATAATGACTAGGTGCCTTCTTGGAAAGTCACACACAAGATTTTAAGCTCAGTACTGGAGCAACTAGTGAAATGTAATGACTTGTGGTATACAAGAGGTTTCAACAAATGCCTCTAACTTAAAATGTTCATATTTATTAATCTTAGAGAGATAAGGAAGTTATCTCTGTATTGGTCTCTGTAAGACAGTGGGTGAAAGCCAAGAGCTGAGCCATCAAGCTGAAAGCCTGGCTACACGTGCTGCGTTGAAGGGAGGCAGCAGGGGAGGCTTGCACAGAGGGGTGGGGGTGGCAGTCCAGGGACAATGCTGTGCCAGGCTGCCACTGCAAGGACAAAAGCAGCTGGCATTTTGAGGTGTGATCTTCACAAGCCATCTCTCGGGGTTGGTCCTGCTCTCCTCCAACTGCGGTTCTCAGCATGCTGAGAGAGCTGCTGCTCTGATGCGTAGTCAGAGTTGTGGAAAACATTTTAAAAAAATCTGCCAGCAACACATCATTTCCAGGGGTTGTCCTAGCCATGAATTTTTTACATTGCTCTGCCTTCCCTCTTGTTAATCTCTGATCATGCTTCTTTCTCCCCTCATCGTCACTGGAGACCAGCTTAGCTGTAATGTAGAGACCAGCTTGCACTGCTGATCACTGCACTTTTTTTTTCCTTTTCTTTTTTTCTGAACTGTATGGAAAGACGAGGTCAAGTTGTTACTCCTGTGCTGGCTAGTTATGCTCAGTATGTGACATTCCTCTACAGTTCTGATTATGCCACGTCCTACTTCATTCCTCAGGCTGTGTGCAGAGCCGGATTTGCAATAGTTTCTTTTTCCTATGCCTTGTTTTCTTCAGACAAGCAGATCTACCCATCTTTTTAGACGGTAAGTACTGACATATCTAGAGCACTGGTCATCGGGTTTTTTACTGCTGTTAGCAGCAAGTATCATCTAACACTGTTGTACTGTGCACCCAGCAATAAGGGGCTGAGGAAACCACAGAAATACAGCTGTGTTCCAAGTAACTCTTGTTTGCTGCTGTGTATAAACACACGTGGCTTTTCTCTTCAGATACGCTCTCTCTGCGGTATTCTGGTAATTTCTCCAGCAGATCACAGGAAGAGCACTTTGAATTGTGTAAATAAAACTGATTTTTTCAGTTCTAGCACATGAAATCATCCAAAGTGAAGATTATTTCTGACAAACCAATATGTATATAAATATATTTTTGCAGGGGGTTTTTAACCCAACTTAAAATATTTTGAAACATTTTTTTAAAAATTTTGGAAATAAACAGGAATCTTTGACTTCAGACTAGTGCTTATGGCAAAGTGGTAAAGAAGGTACTTTCCACCCCACTGAGCTCAGTGATTTGATGCTTAACCCACAAAACAGAATGAAAATAAAGTCTAAGAGGCTGTGAAATTCTATTTACACAGGTACTGGGAGTAAGTCTGGGATGGGTAGGAAGGGGAATTTTTTCTTTCTGTCCTGCTCCTTAGGAGCTTATATTGGAGAGGGAAAGATGGATTGACACTGAGAGAATAGTGTATTGAGGACTGCATAGACCTCTGAAGTATTGCACTCTTAGCATGAGAAAGTGTAAAGGCTGCTTAATAAACAGAAGGAAATGGGAAACACATGAAAAAATAAACAATTAAGAAACACTTATATCACAGCAGTAACAATAACAGTTCTGTCCCAGGGCGAGATGGAAAAGCAAATGACAATTTTGATACCACCACAAAATTCTTGAAATATTGGCTCCAGAAACAGTGGTGGTTTTGGTGGGGTTTGGGGATTTGTTTTGTTGTTTTGTGGGTTGCGTTTGCTGGGTTTTTTTGGAGGGGAGAATACAGAAATATTAGAAGCTTGTGACTGATTCAGAGGTTAATGTTAGTCCACTGCTGGTACTGATGGTTTGAAAAAGGTGTTACTCATACAGGCTTTTATTGAAAAGTTGATAAAGTTGTAGCTTCCTACAAAATGTCCATGTTTCCTTTTGTTAGTGGCAGAACATGTAGACTCCCACATTGCAATATCCAGCCCAGGAGGGGGCCTGTGCATCTTAGTGTTTTTTTAGTACTGTAATGATCCAATCTGAGATAGCAATTCATGTTTAGTGGTTCTGTTTTAATTTACAACTCTGCTAGAATATAATTATTGTCTGATTATACTTTAGATTTTGTGATAAAAGACATTGGTTTTGAAGTTTGTAGGAAGAGGAAAGACTCGTAACTTTTAATAGTCAACATTTATTTCTAGAAAACTGTTGTGTGTTTTTTTTTGCTAATGCAGTGTAACTGATGAATTTAGATGAGTTTAGCACCTTGATTCTACTTCAAGCAGTTGTTATATCCCTGTACCTCTACTAATGCATATGTTGTGTGGTTTTTTGCTTGAATGCTTGCCAGCAGTATCCCTGAGGGGACACATTCAGCCTTATGGATTTTCTGCATCATACAGGAAATGTGGAAGACCAAACATGCCTCCTGTGTGTTGGCAGCTCTCACCTGTCTCATTGTCCAGGACTTTTATTGCCTGTGTCAGGACTCTGAAAATGCCATTGCTCTATCTTGAAACTTATCTCTCTTAATCACCATTAATTTCATATATTTAATATGCAGTCTTTTTTTTTTCCTCTTTGTAAATCTCCTTAGATCTGTGATAGTATTACTAAGGCCACAAGCTTTGTCCTTTCTAAATGGCTGTACCAATTCAAAGCAGATGCTGTATCTCCAGCTCTTGGGAGAAATATGTGTCCCTGGTGGCTGAATAGGACATGTATCTGCTAGGCAGGAGGCATCAGACAAAATACTAGAACTCCCCCACTGGTTTCTCAGGAGCCAAAGGTACAAGAACAGACTTATTATCTTACTAAAAGCCTGCATCTGCCCTG
Organism: Hemiprocne comata; assembly: GCA_020745705.1. Lineage (NCBI taxonomy): Eukaryota > Metazoa > Chordata > Aves > Apodiformes > Apodidae > Hemiprocne > Hemiprocne comata. The sequence goes on from CM036596.1 coordinate 10,379,516, forward strand.
GTGTTATTATGCATCAGTATGGCTGAGAAATCTTCAACAGAGGAGATAAAGAACCAGATGCATTTTCAGATGCAGGCCCTTCTGAAATATTCCTCTTCCAGGGCATGATTCACCTCCTCACACTCTGATCCTACTGCTGTATCTCTGTCCCAAATAATTTCTGGAAGCTGGTGCACTCTGCAATGCTAGAACTGTCTCTGCAGCTCTTGCTCTGAAGCAGTAACCACTGCTGGCACAAAGCTACCATAGACTCTTACAGAGTTCATTCATTGCTGCAATCATATTCCACACGTTAGCCTGCAGAAATGAGAAATCACAACACTCACAGATGTGTTACCCACTCAAAAAACAGATTTCATGCTGCTCTTCTGGCTTAGTCTGGCCTTTGATACCAGGGTTGCAAGTCCTGGACTAGCAGATTCATATACTGACCCAAAAAATGATTATGCCTTCCCTTGTACACCCTCCCTGGCTGCTCACTCCACCACAGCTGTCTTCAGGATGTCCACATGCACCAGGAGCAGCAAACTCCCTGTTGCACTTGATAGAATCACAGAATGGTTTGGGTTGGAAGGGACCTTAGAGATAATCTAGTTCCAACCCTCCCCCCCCCGGCATGGGCAGGGACACCTCCCACTAAACAGGTTTGCTCCAACCCCATCTGACCTGGCCTTGAACAACCCAGAGATGAGGCATCCACAGCATCTCTGCGCAACCTGTTCCAGTGTCTCACCACCCTCACAGTGCAGAATTTCTTCCTAATGTCTAACCTAAATCTCCCCTCTTCCAGTTTTAATCTGTTACCCCTTGTCCTCTCACTACAAGCCCTTGTCCCTCCCCAGCTTTCTTGTAGCCCCTTCAGGTACTGGAAGGCTCCTCTGAAGTCTCCCTGGAGCCTTCTCTTCTCCAGGCAGAACAACCCCAACTCTCTCAGGCTGTCTTCATAGGAGAGGTGCTCTAGCTCTCTGATCATCTTCATGGCCCTCCTATGGAGCTCTTGGAGTGAATCCAGGTCCTTCCTGTGTTGAGGGCTCCAGAACTGGACACAGCACTCCAGGTGGGGTCTCATGAAAGTGGAGTAGAGGGGGAGAATCACCTCCCTTAACCTCCTGGCTATGCCTCTTTTGATGCAGTCCAGAATACGGTTGGCTTTTGGGGCTGCAGGCACACTTAAAAGTGAAGTGCTTTTGCTACAACATAGGTTAATTTTTTTTTCCTTTCTTTGAAGTGGTGCACTTTCTGTATTTACTGATAGAATCACAGTAAGCAGGATGAGGCAATGATGTTGCTCACCAGGGGGTCGTTCATCTCAGTCCTTCTAATACAGCAAAGTTCCGTGACCTGCTTAGTCTTAGGCAACTATGAAGTCCCTGAAGCTGGTGCTGGGTTTGGTGGAAACGTGTTCCTGTCACTATGTGGAATGCTCTAGGCCTTTCTACTTAACAGTAGTAGAATATATGTGTGGATACTTAGTCAAGAGTTACAGCATAGTTATTTTTAATAATTTTTAATTTCTGCAAGAGGTGTTGACTGCGCGCATGTAGCTTGGGGTCTTTGGCACATGAAATTCTGCAGCTGAAAATAGAAGTTGGTTTACAGAGACATTGGTCATATATTTCACCCTTTGTATTTGCAAGGGAAGAAAAAACAACCAAGAGGAACCTTGGGGCATGGCTAGCCAAACATCTGTGAGTTCCAGTGTGAGACTTATGTGTGTTTATTTAAATAACACTAGCCTGTCATTTAAAAACTTTTCTTTAAGCAGGGAGAAGAGGGAGCCAGTTCTGGCAGGATGCTTCTTTTACAGCAATGGGTTACCTGAAGCAGAAGTTTCTTGTGCTTTGGGTCACTGTAGAAATTTTACGTCCATCCCTGCATGGTGTGCAGGTGGGAAGGTGCTGGCAGCTGGGGGGCTGCGGGGCCCTCTGTGAGGGGAGGGGCCGGGCTGCCCTGGGCCGGTTCCAGCCGGTTCTCTGGCGGCCCCACCCAGGCCGCTGCAGGGCTCCTGAGAGGAGCTGGTGGTGCCTCTGTGGAAACATATGTGAGAGTGGGAAAAACCCCACACAGGCAGTGAGGTGTGAGGGAAAACGAGTGAGAAACAGCCCTGCCAACACCCAGGTGAGAGGGGGAAAGGTGTTTTAGTCTTTGTTGCTTCCCCTCCAACGTATTTTAATTAGCAATCAATTAAATTAATTTTCCCAAGTTGAGTCTGTTCTGCCTGTGATGGCAATTAGTAAGTGATCTCCCTGTCTTGATCTCAAGCCATGAGCTTTTCCATGTTATTTTCTCCCTGTCCTGTTGAGGTGGGGAGAGAGAGAGTGGGTGGGTGGCTGGCAGCCGGACAAGGTCAACCCACCACAACTGTTTTGATGTAGCGCTCTAAAATGTTCTGACTTTGCATCAAAATATGTCCATAGCTTTTGCTAACAGAACAAAGAGTGTTTGGGTTTCACAATTTCATTCAAAGCACTACAAGAGGAGAAGGAGTACAACTGGAAAATCCTTACGCTGCTGCATTTACCAACAGTGCTAGCTTTTTGTCTCGTGTACTTGAAATAGAGTCAGAGACTCCTGGAGATAAAAGCAAAAGCCATTGCATCTGAAGAGCCAGGTTTATGTGCACTAACAAGATATCTTCTCTGTGAATTGGTGCTGAGAGAAGCTTGCAAGACACACTAATGATTTCCTCCAGCATTCTCCCCTTCTTTGTCCAACTGAGTTCATTGGTCACTCTTCAGTGCAATACTTGGTTGCAGAAGCTAAGTCACAAGGACAAAATTCACCCTTGTGCAACAGCCAAGTGGAACTTGAGGCCTCTCTTTGCAGAGTTAAACTTAATCCCTGGGGAAGAACAACTACACGGATAATGCCAAACTTTGATTTTTCAGACAATACTGTTGTTATAGGGAAGGAAAGTGGTTAGAAACTGAGGGATGAAAGCAGCAAGCTATGGGCATGGCTATTACATTAAAAAGTACTTAATAGTGTTGCTATGTAAACGAGGTACAATTTCCTGATGACTCAATAACATATCCTATATTTAATTAATAAATATTTTTAAAGTTATTACAATGTTTGTCACTTAACAGGCTTCTTCTAATAGCTCCCTAGGGATAGGACAGCTACTTAGATAAGCAGATCTTCCTCAGGCCCCAGTTTCACACCAGTATTACAGCTTCTGTGTTGCAGATATAACTATGCAGTCTGATCCATGTTAAGGACAGAATGCCTAGTTTGCATGTGCTTCCTGTTGATTTGCATGGACAAAATGTAAGGATTAGAGAGAACTTGTTGAAATGCTTAACTTTACCATTCATGCAAGCACCTCAAATTTCTTAATTTATGTATTCTTGATTTGTAAACTTGATTTAAATGTTCAATGTAGGATTTTTAATCATATGAGCAAGTTGATTTATTAAGTACATATTTACATATTTTAGTGAAACTAGTATCAGTGCGCAAAAAATCTTATCACCTGAATTTGAATATGTAACTCTTTTTTAAATTAATGCTCATTAAAAAAAAAAAAGTGGAGTAGTAAGAGACATGGTGGTAGAAGTCAGTGGATTCTGGAATACCTGTTATTTTGGTTAGCCTGTTCCCCTATTTAAAGTGGAGGAATTAGATTACTCATGTTCATCAAAGGATACTTAATCAGAAAATATCTGAAAGAGCTTCTGTCCTTCCAAAAGGACCTGATAGGGTTGTCCCATCTGCCATGTATTATTTGTCATAGCAAAAAAAAACCTACCAGGACTATTTAATGGGAACGATGGAATCATATACATTAATGGTCAAAGCCTGAGTAAGAGCTGATACCCCCTAAAACAACTTCTGAATACGTCCTTTGGGAAGGGTTTCCTGCAGAGATGGTTGTTTTTTTTAAACGTATGTGGAACGTGTACCGGGCAATACAACATTAAGGGGCTCACGTGTACTTGTCAGGTAGTGAGGGCCAAATTCTGAGACCTATAGCATCCACAGTCTACAGCGTGTACCAGTTTCATTAAAGGCTGAAGGCTTCATTCAGACTAGATAACCAGATCTGACCTCCTTGTATCTCATAAATCACTGCATACCACTTGGCTACAGCAACGTGAGTTTTAATAGGTTTCTTTAACTGAGATGAATTGCTACACCATACCCAATCCAATTTGCTAGTGAATGCACCGCTCCTCCTTGTGGTTTCAATTAGTTCTTGTTATGATTTTTTTTCATGGTAATTAAGAACCTCTTTGTAACAAGTATTTTCTCAGTTATGGTCACTTCTCAATCTTATTTTGTCTAAACATAACAGGTAGAGCTCTTGGAATACTGGAGGCCCAAGACCTTCCCTCCAGTCCTCAAAAGATTTCTCTGGTTCGCTTTTACACTGCTTGATGAGTTAGGGTTTCTTAACAATGGATTTCTCCTCTTTAAGAGCAAAAATATCTAATTCTTTAAGTACACTTTTTTTTTTCCTTAGTCACCTCAGTCCCACAGTATAGCTCGATTCTCATTTACCTTGTCTAAATGCAAATCATTTTCACCAGATATCTAGACCCAGAATACTCGTTCTCACAGTGGATATTTCATGGTGCTTGTTCAGTTGTCTTCTTTTAAAAACACTTTTAGACAGCAAAAGAATAGGAAGACTTCAAAATTAAGCACTCAAAAGGTAATAGATGCTGAAACAGTAGTTGCCTTATCCTACTCAGCTTCATCTCCTCACCTTGTGCACACTCAAACCCCGCTGCCTCTCTTGGCAGTAGCTGTCAGTACTGCCCTACCTGTAGATCTGGCACCCGGTTTTACACAGGCCCCTTGCAGAGTGCCCTCAAGAAGGCCTTTTGAGACATTCTCAGTATATATATATTCAGATTATTTAGTTTCCAGAAACTAATATATCTCAAATGTTTTTATATAAATAAGGTCTTTAAAAGGTTTTTCATGTAGCCAAGCTTGCATTTTCTTAGGAACAACAGAAGGTACATCCTTCAACACAACTTTAGTCAGATGTTTCCACACCAAAGCTCTTAATTCAACAATCATTTGAAAATGTATTTATATTGTGTTATATTGAAGGAAAAGATTTAAAAATAATAATAAAAATCAGTTCTAGGCATAAGCCCAGCATAAAAAAATTTCTCCTGCTTTCCTAAATACAAGGAGTAATAATTCAAAGACCTGCATTGCTTGGTTTTCCCAAACTAAAAATCCTCTGCATATTTGCAGATATAGAAACATAGGCAACAAGAGAATTTTAACACCTCTGAAGTTTAGTATTTTCCAAGTGAATTGACAACTACATGAGGTTTTCCAGACTTGCGTTTTGGGTGTAGACGCCAAAGTCCTTTATGGATTTTGACATATATGTCCTGAAAAAAAATCTCAAAAATTCACAGAATCAGCCTTGTAATGAAACTCTAGCTGATAAAGTAGGGATGATTCAAGGTTTTTACAAACCACTTGGCTTCCCACAGCTCCTTGGTGGTTCATTGTAATTTCGCAGGACAGAAAAAGAATATTCTTCACAAGGGAAACCATTGATGGAGTCTCAGATGAAATACATTATTAAAACACACGTAGCATATACAGTCTGCTGCTCTTTCACTGTTTGTCTACTTCAAAGTTGCAATTTTAAGGAATTATGTCAATCAATTTGTCCTGATACCTAAGCAACTAGAGTCTCAGAACAGTGACCAGGTTTTTTACTGCAGAAGCCAAAAAATCATGTCTTTTTATTAATCCTATCAATAACAATCCAGTAATTTCTGTTCAGTTTTAAATAAGGAATTCCCAAATTTTTAAGAAGTACTGTCTTAAAATTGTTAAGTGAATTTATGTATTTTATTAGAGGTTTCAGAAAGTGTACTTTTAATTTATTTGTTCAAAACATATATAACCAATCAAAATACTTTATTTGTCCCTTTGAATATAAGAAATGAGCATTCTCTTCTAGTGGAAGTCAAGAAAAAGCAATTATTTGCATCAGAAATTGGGAAACAATGGAACCATCCAGAATGCTTCCATTGTACGAAGCTCTCTGTGTGTATGGGTATTAGACTGCCCCTGTGCAGAAAGTCCTGTGATGATAACTACAGTTATGAGATGTCCATACTGATGATAACCAGCCGCACAACTTGAAATGATGTGATAGTAAATGTGAAGCCTGTGATTCCTAGTTCTTCTAAAGCCTGTTGGTTATCTTTAATCTTCAAGTAGAAGAGCTGAACTGTAAAAAAAAAACTTCATGTGAAAGCTGCAGAATGGAAACGTATGTCTGGCTATTAAAATGGATGGATGTCTAATATCCAGGTTTTTTCCAAGGATATGAAAAAAAAAATCTGGTAAAACCTGTTTACAAGTCCATTTGAGCAAGACTCTCTTATTTAGACTCAAGGTACTTTATCAGTGCCATATATACTAAAACACATGCAAATGTGACCCATATTATGATTTTACTGGTAATTATTTTCCGTTACTTTTGAATTACACGTAACTCTTAAGCTCTTTGTAAAAACAGAGATCTTTGAAAAAGCTGGGATGGTATCAGAAGGAATAAATATATTGTTCTGCAAGTTAACATAATGTGCAAATGATCGGATTAAAAGCAGTAGGTATCACAGGTCAGCTGCTCTCACTAATCACTGCCTCAGCAAAAGAGATTGACTTTGTTGCTAGCTCGCTGCAGTAAGAATAGTAAATCACTTGATCGACTTTATATTTATTCAGTTCACAGCTTGATCACTACTGTTTCACCTTTCCTCTGAAAAACAGTAATGCTCTTTGCTTTGTCCAGGAAATACAAATTGCTCATGGAATCTCCTATTTGTTTTAAGTGAATAAGCAATGCAGCTTATGTCCACTGGTTCCTGGAGTGAAGCACTATCATAGTGGTTGCAATTAATATTTATATTAAAAATTGGGGGGGCGGGGTGGGTGGAATTTTTGTTTTTTTGTTGTTTGGGGTTTTTTTGACAGCCTCTGACAAATGATTGTGCTGCTTTATGCATTATAGTTTCTGTACTTTCTCCGTGAAGACTGCCGTAACAGAACTTTGCAGTTCGAACTGCAGGCAGGCATCTTGTGAAAGATGAGCCTCCTGGGATACTGATTGCATTACCATGCTAAATGAAATTGCTGTAAAAAAAATGTTTAGCCAGATCTCTCTAGAAATAGGTAACATTTGTTCAAATGTATTTTCAAAGGAAGTCTCGTGAAATGGAGGAAGTACCTAAATATGCCTTTGAAATAACTACATGTGCAGAGAAATGAAAAATAAGTTTGTTGACATACCATTTCACTTTCAAGCTGTAGGGTTTTAATTTTATTAAGAATGAAAGTGATGCCCTAAATACTTACTGACATCAATAAATCTCAGTGCCAAAAAGAAAATTTCTGTCTAGAACCAAGTTTGGAGAGGTAGATTTGGAGGAAAAATACGGCCTACAGCAAAGAACTGCCATGTTGGGGGTGTGGGACAGATCATTTCTGCAGGAAGAATCCCCTTGTCCCTACAGGGATAGTAACCATAGTCAATAAAAAAAGCTTTGATTAAAGGGAATTGGGGACTTACTACTCCCTTGGTGGGAAGAAAAGGTTATCTATTAAATGTTTCCATGGTAGTGATTTTCTTTCTCTCTTCCAGGTCTTCAGAATGTTCAAGTCTAGTAATACTTATTAACTGCTTCTACTTCTTCATTCGTTCAACTAACGTGCATTGAAACTGTTCCCTTATCCACCTGGGTTCAATGGAGCTTTATACACCAAATGTATTCCTGTTAAAAACTGAGCTTATTTTAATATTACTTCAGGTTGTCAATTAACCTTGCTTCCATGTCTTTCACAGTATTAAGAGCAGTTTAGTGTTAAACAGAGCTCTCATCTCCTCACACCTCCTTTCCTCCCCCGTAGAACTTTAAAATGCAGCTTTTCTATGCTGCATGAAACCCTGTAATACCTGAGTTATAAAACCAATTTGATATTTGGTTTACATTATTTCTAAGAAATAACACCAGTGGTGATTTTCCAGTGTTTTACTCCACTGTTACATGTACTAGCAGGTGTTGCAGCACAGAGCTGCTGCATTCCACCTTAGTAAAGCATGGACACCAACTTTTTTTTGAGAAAGATAGGTAGATGCAGCTTTTTCATAAATATGTATACATCTAAAGAAATACATGGTATTACTTTGGCAAATTCTTTAAAATTCCATGTGTTTACATGGAAATAGGTGAAGAAGAGATTAATGAAGGAGAGTAAAAATAGTGAGAAATCCCATTCTGAAATGTTATAATTGGTGCTGCTGGATTTCTTCTGTTGTGTCACACAAATATTTTACACAGACTAAGCTAATGGATGTGTAAATTAAGGAGTATTTTATGGCAATCCATTCAGACAAGTTGACTACAACAAGATGTAAAGTTAAGCATGGGGTTCATAGCAAATTCTAGGGCGTTACCAGTTAGCCATTTGTTACTCTTTCTCATCTCTAAATTTATGAAAGTGCTTGCCCATGTTTGATCAAGATTAAAGTTTTTCTTGCTAAGGCCTTTCTCTTTGTGTGCATGGTACCATCTGTGACATACTACTTGGCAAGCTGAAGTCATGGGTGCCATCTCATGACTGTCCCGTGTGATTTGCAATATAAATTTCATCTTTAGGGAATCATCAATTCTCTCCTTTCAGCTAATTCTTCTCTGAATGCACATTTGGGTGTCACATGAGATCTCTTTTAAATGTTTTTTTTTTCTTATAATTTTGTGGGGTTTTTTTTTCTCATTCTCATTTATTTAGTCTCAACTCCTGACTTTGCCAAAATAGTGTAAAATTTAATCCAAATCATTAATAAGCAAATACCTTTATCCAAAAAAATCCATTCTCGGTGTCTTATAATAGTTTACTGTCACTAAGCTTTCTGGGCTCATATTGTCCCCAAGCTCTTCCTTGTTTCCCAGGGCTATAAATTTGCCTCCTATAAATCATAATATTAGCTTTCTCAGATATTGTATCAGCCATTTGTCTGCCACTGCTTTGAGGGGCTTGCTGCTGCCTCTGCTCAAAACTGTGTGCTGAAATCCTTCTCCGTTTCCAGAAACATGATAGGATTGCTAGCATGCATCTTTCTATCCCTGAAATGGACTTGACCATGAAGAAAATTGAAATTTCAGCCCAGATAATCAAATGTTCATGACCTCACACTAAAATGTCCCATGAATATTAAATATTTCATATGTTTGTCCTTAAAGTACAAATCAGGATTTGTCTGAGATAAAAAGGGTAGTGGGACAAATACACTTGTATCTTTCAGCTGGTTTTGGTGTTGTTTCTGAATGTAAACGAGGTATTCAGAGACCTTCTATGGTTCTGCAATCACTTTTGAAGTACTGCAACTCCATGGAAAATTAAACTCACCCACACGTCAAGTTCTATTCATCTGTGACAGAAACCATGAGAGTTTTAAATAAAGATGTCTAGCAAGAGTAGAAAATACCTAGTGATTTCTTTATTGTCTTCTCCTTCCTTGGTCTCCTTGCACAAGAGCAAGCAATGTTCTGGAATTGATTGAGTTCAGCATCTGCCTTCTCTCTGAATCTCTCCAAAGCCATCAGAACCACAACTCCTAGAGTTTGTCTGTTTGTTGATTAGTGCAACAAGGCATTTCTGGCAGAAATCCTGTGGCCAAGCTGACCTTCTACATGGCACAGTAATTCTTTTTTCCCTTCTCAATTCTGTCAGATGCCTAGCTACTATAATTGCAATCTTCACCCACAGTCCTAATCTCCTCTTCACTACCTTTGACTCATTCCTCAAAGCCTCTTCTCCCACCATTATTTCTTTCTCTGGAAAGTATCTTGACAATTTCTTCCCAGTGAAAACTGGTAAGTATTTATTTTCATCTTTAACTCCTCCTTTCACTCATTGCTCTGTTCCTTAAACAGTCCTCTGGAGCCTGTCACAACTTATAAAGTTTTCCAACTGCTATCCTCCTCTGCTTATCCATTTTATGCAGTGGCCCCATCTTATCCCTTTTTTCCTCCAATCTGTCACTCTCTTCTTCCTCTTTTCCCCCACTTCCCTTCCAATTAACTGTCGTCCCAGAATGCATGGAGCTTACTACAGTCATCACCATCTAATTCTCACTCTTTGTAGTCAACAGGGACTTCTCTAACTAGTCTGTAATAATTTTCTGTCACCCAAATTCCATACCTGAACATTGTCTTCAACTGAGATCTTTCTGCCACCTAAATCCAGCTGGCATGTAAAGTCTGATGGGGTCTTTCCTGGCCATCCATATTGACTCTTAGATTTCTTGCACTGTAAATTTATTTTCTCAAATCTTGACAAACATAATGCTGTTAGAAAACTCAATTTCCTAAGGTTCTGTTTTTTGGGGGGGGGTTTTGTTGTTGTTGATTTATTTTTTTTTTTTACCCTGTATTGCTTTCTGACCGTAACACTCCAGTGATGAGTGAGTTTCCCATTTTTCTTTTAGGCAGCTTTTTTGTCCTTTCTCTATTCTGTGTCATCACTTGGTGTGTATGAAACCAGCAGCTTCAACCTCAGTTTGAGTCACAAAGTCAATTTCCTCCTGAACTCTGGTTTTCAAGCCAGCACCTTTGTGGTTTCTCCCATCAAAACTCTTCAGACACTTCTGCAAAACCGGTCCTTCAAACCTCTCCTCAGAATACACCTTTGCCAGGCTGTTGCCTACAAAAAATACTGCCTGTCATAATGGCTGTGATCCTCTTTTTTTGTCTTACTGACCTATCACCTTTTGTCCTCAATTATAAATTCTTAGAAGTTTTTTTTCACTGTGCGTTTAGGTAGGGCTAATAACTGTGAAGTCCTGGTCCATGAGTAGAACTCAGAGGTGCTATGGTAAACAGCACTGGAGGGAGCAGCAGAGGCCAGAAGGAGTTGAAGTCATGGCTGTATCCTTGCAGAACGGGCCTGGCACACTATGCAAACAGTTAATATTTTTGGCAAAAACACAGATATGGAAACTACGTCCATGGCCAGATGTGCACCCAGAGAGCTGCCAAAACAGAGTGGTATGCACAGTAAGCTCTGCTGTTTTCCCCCATAACGTAGGCAGAGATACTAGTCCTTACCTTGGAAAAAATGAAACACTGAATAAACTCTGGGATCTGCAGCTATGGTTCTGGGGTGATTTAAAGTATTGCGAACTGATGCTTAACCAGCTAAGTCATTCCCTCCAGCAACCTTTTGTTGTAATCTTCCTCCAAAGTTATTAAAAATACAGAAACCCGGGCCAGGTTGTAGTTGATCTAATTTATAAAACATTTTCTGAGTATTAAAAGCTAGGGCAATGCACTAGTAGTTTTTAAATTGTGTTAAATATACTGTAAACTCCCAGAAAGAACCTTTCATTGAAGATTATTGTATGAAGATTTGAAGATTAAAATGTCTAGATTAAAGATTAATGTGAAGTGCACTGGGAAATTGTTTGATGTATAAGGAGCTATATAGTATATTAATCGTGCACTTTTCAAAACTGCCTGAGGGAATTAGACACCCAGTTCTCTTACTTGTCTTTGAAAATTTCACTCTAAGGAATTTGTTGTTGTAGAGTGAAAATGGTAATATTTTCATTGGGAGCTTGAGTAAAACAGGAAAGGAGAGATGTAGAGACTGTCTGTGTTGATCTAGGGCTTTATGGTAGCTCCTTAAATTTTTTTCCTGTTTTGAATTTGCTCTGTCATTGTATAAAGGCAACTTGAATTTGAGTGCTATGAGTTTGGAAAACTGGTCTGATCAAGAGCCCTGCTCCACTTGCCTGTGTATTTTGCAGAATCATAGAATGCTTGTGGTTGGAAGGGACTTTAACAATCATCTAGTTCCAACCCCCCTGCATGGGCAGAGACACCTCCCACTAGACCAGGTTGCTCGGAGCCCCATCCAACCTGGCCTTGAACACTTCCAGGGATGGGGCAGCCACAGCTTCTCTGGGCAACCTGGGCCAGTGTCTCACCACCCTCACACTGAAGAATTTCCTCCTAATGTCTAACCTAAACCTCCCCTCTTCCAGTTTTGATCCATCATCTCTTGTCCTCTCACTACAAGCCCTTGTAAAAAGTCCTTCCTCAGCTTTCCTGTAGGCCCCCTTCAGGCACTGGAAAATTGCTATAAGGTCCCCCCAGAGCCTTCTCTTCTCCAAGCTCTTGTCATCAATTCCACTTCTTTTTTGCTTTCACTTAAAGATATTTTTCTTGTTCTCCTAAACAGAAGTAATTTGAATAATTTTTTTAATAACTATGTAAAACTTCATGAAACAAATATATACATGTACATAGTTGTATTTACAGTATAAGATGCATTAATTAAAAGTAAATAGCAAAAATAATGTTATACACATATTTAGTAAAATAATCCTTTCACTGGAGTTTTTCTCAGTCTTGTTTGTTTGTATAGAAATCTCAATCCTTTAATGAAAGAAAAATTCCACATACGGTAGAAATTACAAGTTTGCTTGTCCCTGAAGTGCTGCAATACAAATAAGCTGTGAAATACCAACTCTCAATGTTACTTTTCAGATTGTAAGAGAGATAATCCTGTACTAAAACTATTAGGAGGCAAATTTGTTTGAACTTCAAAACCTCTTTGATCTGAAATGAAAATGAACTGTGTCTGAGTGTGTGCTTCATAAATTTGGGATTGGCCAGTTGTGTGCATTTTTGTTTGCTTGTTTTTTCCAGGAGGCATCTTCCTAATGTAGTTTATTCAAACTAATAATGCAATACACTGTTATTTTTCCTGCTAAAATGTGTTGCATTGCTTTCATAAAAGGACAGTTTCGTTATAAAAAGTACCCTGTGGGAATCAATATTCAGGTTCATAGTCACTCAAAAAATCAATATGCTGGTGTGTTGCATTCAGATCTATTTTAGGGGCCTTATCATTGAACCTGCAGTAGGCATTTATAAAGTAAGGCTTCCATGGGTACTGGGAAAGTGTGATTAAAAATAATCATCTGTCTGATGAGTATTTTCCCCTGACTTTTGGCAGGATCACCCATCTGAATTCCTGCCAGGCTCTACAGGAACACTGATGCCAGCAATTTGAGGATCTTCACATTTGGTCTCAGTGGTAAGTTCTAAAGATGCTACAGTAAACCACATTACAATATTACTGTTTTCTGTTATATTACACTGAAACTGAATCTGTGAGAAAAACAAGGTATTTCCCCTTGACCAATGCAAGGATAGAGAAATATAAATATATATTGATCTGCAAGAGATGGAGCTCAGGACACAAGTTCTGAATGATTTTCATCAGACTAAAATCAGAAAGGTCATTTTTATTGTCCTCTGCTGTGACTGCTCTTGGAATATTTGACATTGTACATTTTAAAGAATGTAACCATTTACAGAAGGATGGTGGGCAGGGCCCAAAGAGAAGGTAAAATGCACAAAAAGGAAATTGAGTCATTTCATCCAGCTGAAAACTGGGCAGTAGGTTGTAAAATTACAGATTATTTTCCCTTTTGATGCTGTCTTTGTGGTAACTAGTCTGAGTGCTCAAACTTGGAGTCACATTCTCAAATACTGCTGTGGAGACCTTGTGGAAGAGTGTAATCTATCTGCATCTTGAAGCTCAGTTTCTTCTGCAAAGATAATTTTTCAGCTTTGGTAAAAGAGAAAAGGAGGAGGGAATAGCTGAATCCTACCATACTTTGGCATCAATTTGGAATACATTTTTTAGAAAACTGTAGTTGGGTAGTGTGGAGTAGTTCTTTAACGGGAAAACATGTTGGTGTATAAGTGTTCAGATTTTGGGGGAAGATGTAATTTTTAGATTATAATATTGTCTGTGATTATATTTTGGTCAAAATTATTCTCACCGTTATGTCACAGACCAGATTAAGTATTTTGGGATCTGGGGAAGGAGGAGGCCTGGGGAGTCACACCACTGTGTGCTGTATTCCTCCACTTAGCATGGACTAACAACCACTGTTAGAGGCAGGATAAAGGCAGCCCTTTGACCTCACCCTGTCCTGTCATGCTCATGCTGGTATTATATCACTGTGATACAAGTATCAAGTACCACCACTTCCAAGCCCTGCTGATTCCAGGCTACTGAGGTATATATTTTTTTGAATTGGATTATACTGCAAAACCTACAACTCGTCTGACATGGAAACAAAACCTGTGTTCAGCTTTCTTCCAGCAATTTATTGTCATTAACCAAGTAGTTCAATAAACTCTTCAGTTTAAAGATGTATTCAACAATAGCATTTCTATCCAATCATGCTCTTTTCATACAAAAATGAGCATAATAACGTGTTATCATGAATCCTCAAGACAGATTACATTTCATTATTGCTGGGTAACTCTCAGAATGTGTTCCTAATGAAGGACAGTATCTCCCTTAGAGCATACTCCACTAGTAATGCTCTTTATTAGAAATAAAAGAATAGAGCATTCACATCATGTTCTTGATCTCCTAACCAAGGTGCAGAACAACAAATTACCAAGGCAGTTTTGTAAGGAAATAATATGATCCTAGTAACACTAGATCTTTTTCCTCTGGAAACAGAAGACACTAATGACCTATTAAAGGAAAGCAAGAGAGCCTCATCTATAGTGTCTTAACTAAGGCAAGTGAAAATCCACTCTAAGTCATCCAAGGTCCAGCCCTGTGACAAAACTCCCATTCATTTCAGCAGGAGCAGCTTGGGTAACGAACATTTAAGCACTAAGAAATGTAACTGGTTTTAGATAAAGTTCTTGGGTCTAAGAGAAAAAATTGACCGACTATAAATGCATAGAGGGGATAAAGTTCCATATTCATGTGATCAGTAAATATGTAGCATATGCCTCGGGAGGAATAATGACCTTCAATTTATGCATTTGATCAGTTTACTTATTTCACTGTTACGGAGTCAAAAAATAGTTAAATATTCTGCACAATTAAAGGAAAAGTGTGTGTGTATATGCACGTGTGTTAAAGGAAAAAAGGTGTTCCTTATTATTGCATTTCTTTATTTGACCATCCCTTCACACTTCATTTCGGCCTTTATATGGTTTTTGTGTTCATACTTTATTATATTTTCTTGAGGCAGAAAGGTTTTAAATGAAAAGTTTATGAATGTCCATATTAAATTGGATCCCCTTTTTTAATTAAGTTCATCTAAATTTAATTTTGCAATTTTTCTTCAGTAACTCATCTGACTCCAGATGTTGAAAGTGCTTTTCCTATCCCTGCTCTCACAAAATTGTACCTGTAAAAGATTTATGACTTAAAGAGGCATTTCTGAACAATTTCAAGTGTTTTCAGCATATGTTTCATGGATGGATAGTAACATGAGCAATTAGCATCCGAAAATACAACTCTGCTCCCAAGTTTTCTTTTAATAAGATGTCGCTTTTATTAGCTTGAACTTTAAACAAATAATCAGTTTAAAAGAAACATTATCAAAGCACTTCAAATGATAGAGAGGAGATGTATTCTACAGAAATTTTAAAAGTGAAAGAAAAGTCTTTAGAAGCTACAGGGTGCCATTAGAAAAAACGTAACTATTAATTACTCCCTTTGATTAAAGAAAAGCCCAAACAATTTGTGGTTTTTTGAGCCCCTTCCTTTCATTACAGCTGTGATGGTGAATTGTTTGGTGCTGTCAGGATGTGCCGTGAGCTTTGTAAACATGGGAAATATACACTCAAGTGCTTATTAGTATTAGAGATTTCAAAATGCTTTTACTAATTATGCTAACACGAGCAAAGACTTCACAAATTAACTACTGCTACATGACACGTTTTTCATATTCTGTCTTGACTTCTGGATCAGTGTGAATGGTTCTTATTTTAAGAATTACCCAGAATTCACTCAAATCTGGGCATATCTAATAGCATTGTATGTGATACATATGAGGCATTGCATCATGAAGGCTCTGGTTCTCATCAAAGAAACAGATACCCCAATTAAACTTGCAGTTAATATTAAAAAGATAATAGTCCAATTTAAACAAAAACATGGTGTTATTTTTTTTTCTTCAAACCAAAATAAGTTTCCTTAATATTTTTTGCTGATGTAATCACTTTTGATATTTTAATTTGGAATATTTATCCATGCAGTAAACAAAACCATTTTTGAAAATTCAATTCAAGGCACATATGATACAAGCAACTCTAGGCGTGATTGTCAATCTGTCGCTCCAGGTTTGTTTGGAGGTTTCTTCAGAACAAGTAGAATAACCAGTACCAAGCATCAGTAATGCTAATATGGGTCAACTTCCCTGTTTTCTTCTTTTATATTCCTACAATACTTGGCACTTCCTAAAAAATTTGAAGCAATATTGTTATTCCTGTGGTCCATTCCTTTCCCTTAGGAAAGGAAAGGAGTAAGTGACCCAGGAGGTCCTGTTTGCACAAAGTGAGTCAGTGTCAAGGCAGGCTGTAGGGCAGTGTCTTTAATGACTTTCCAAAGGCAGTGGAGGAGATTAGTCAGGAGAGCTTCTTCAGTCAGAGCAAGACTGTAAGACCTGGAAGTCTGGCTCTGTTTTTGTGCTCTGGTGAAAGATGACCTTCTGATGACAATCTCACTTTTCTGAGAGTTAGACTTGGGCATCTTTCTCACAACACATTTAACTACCTTTATTCTAGTTAATCTCTGTTTCTGAAAAGGACTTTTCCCCATTCATCAGTAGAGGGTGCGATTTTGCATCATTTTCATTTCCCCCACAATTCTTAGGGATGCTGCGTTAAAGTAACTGCAATATATAATGCCAAGCCTGTGTACACTTAGAACAGGTTTAGCAAAGGGTAGCTAGTTTAAGTTTGAGCAAAAGAAAGAAACATAACAAACCTCCATTGGGTGAAATGCTTCTGAGCTTTAAAGGCTTCATGTGGGAGTCTGGGTGGGACCCAAAGGAAGAAACACTTTGAAATCACAAAATGACACAGTTTATGTTATTGTGAAATTGTCAAGATTTGCTATATATTTGCCGAGACAGTAACCATACAGGGTGTTTTCAAAGACACTAACTAGAGAAGGGTATCTTAAATCTCCAAAGTCTTAAGAATGCTTAATGACTGCCTGCCAATACAGCTGGGTCCTGCTGGCTAATGGGGGAATGCCTACCATGTAAATATAAAGAAGGTTATTTTGGAGACCCAGTGAACTGCAAATTATTGCCTAGGTTGTCATAAAAAAAGAAAATATATAAAAAAAAGAAAATTAGTTTCAAAGAGGAAAGAACGTGCACTGAGTTCTGAATAAGTCTGTGAGACTTTTTTTAAGATAGATGGGAAAACTTATATACACTCTGCAAAAAGAGAGACCTATTTTGTCAGATTACAGATTCACCAGCCACCGAGATAACTGTGAAAAACCTATTAAAGACACAAAAGGGGGTTCTTTTTGTGCCTGAGAAATGCATGAATCAGAAGAAAATAGTGTTTATCCTGTCACAGAATTTAGGATCTGTAGTGATCTGGCTTCTGGTTTTTATGGGACTTGGGCTGGAACCCTGGGGGGTTAAAGTTACAAGCTGGATTGACAGGAGAGATAGTAGGGAATACCTTCTAAGCCAGTCGTCTTGTGCATCATTAGCACAAAGCAATTGAAATTATAAACTTGGAAATACTTATAGAAAAATTAGTTCCTTGATGGGCTGAAGCTCATAATCTGAATCCCAAATTATAGTCTGAAAATCTATGCTGTTACATTTATGCAAACAAATTTTCTTAAATAGGAAGAAATTCACCTCAGTGATGAAGCTCGTATTTCTGTTCTCAGGCACTTCATCACAGAGAAAGGCAAAAAATACCAGGGTAGTAAGATATAAATAGCATGTTGTTTCTATTATATTAAACTTATATAATCTCTGTATTTTCTGCTCCATTATATAGTAAGAGGAATTTACTTACTCTCATCATCTTAACTGTTTAAACAGAGTATGAGAGTTTGTACGTATGGTGACAGAAAGAGCACAGGAAATTAAAGTAACTTATGTCAGCTGTGATAATTTTTTATAGCTAGCTTCTCTAAGGGGATCTAGCTGGAAATATTGTCTTGTTTTTCAAAATTGTAAATGGCTTTTCAAATTAAGACTTTTTTTTAAATCCTGCTTTCAGCAGAAAAAAAAATATTACACAAACAAAGATGGAATAAAAGGGGAAGACTATGACCACAGGAAATTGTATTTTTCGATTTTAAAAGTTTGAGATATTATTGCTGCAAATGAACAGCTGGAATTAAAAGGAAAAGTAGATGTTTCTTAATCTGCATTAGGAGGTGGAGTAGAATTCTTCAAATCACTCAGTCATTGTTGGTAAGGGCTTTATTGAGCTGAGTGATTCTGAAGTAAATTATTTGATTTTCAGTATTAAATATTTTCTTATCAGTCAGCTTACATGTAATCAACTTAAATGCAGTTTTAGAAAGAGATGAACCATGTAAATGTAATTCCCACAATGAGAGATGAACACCTGATGAATTTCATTCTTCTAAGGTAAAAAATAATATATTACTTTAGGATTTTTTCCCCTGGTGATTCTGTTAAGTAGAGGTTATGGGGTGGACTCTTCACAGGATCACAGAATGGTAGGGGTTGGAAGGACCTTTGGAGATTATCTAGTCCAAGCCTCCATATAATATATGCATAAACTTACTTCTCTTCTATCATTATTCCACTAGCAGTGAAATGTTCCCAAATATGTTAAAGGTTTTACTCATAGATCTGTTAAGAACAGTGAAAAGAAAGATTACAAATTAGGCCAGCTAAAAAGGAAGACTGGGTTTTGAACAAAAACTGTGGGAGTCAAATGTGAAGGTATGGACACATACTTTGAACCATTGCCTTATTTTTGTTAGGTTTCACTTAAAGTAAACTCAGGCCCCAGAGAGGAGGGAGTTATATATGGTAGTAAGAAAAAATGACACAATACAGAGGATTTGGTGTTAAACTGAGTTGAATTTCCTTCAAACAGGCTGTGAGATGGCAGCACAGTCAGTGAGAGATCTTGGAAGGGACTGAAGGCAGTTGTTTGGGTGCCTACCATGCAATGTGGGTTTGTCCTTAACTCTAGTGGTAAGAGAAATATAAAAATGCTGTTTGGGAAAGAGTATAATGTAAAGGCACGTCAGTAAGAAATCTTACATGACACTATGGTGCTTCATGCCTATATGTGATGTGCAGGAAGGACCTCTTCAAAAACAATTCCCCTTTTTACTACTGTGCAAGCTAATTGCCCAGTGGATCTCCATGTTATGGAGTGATGGGATGTTACTGTAGTCCATAAAAGTGGAATAATTATTTATTCAGGAGAATTAATAATACACACTACAATAAACTAATTAATTTTTTAAACTTTTTTCTAGATATATAGGTCCATAGTTAAAGTGCAAACAATAAATAGTCATTTAAAAAATAAAATCAAAAACAAACCACAAAACCCTACTGGTCTTCCAATTGTATCTGCTACATGCTAGGGCAGAATTACTAATGAGAACATCTTTAGGTATAAATAAATCTTTTATCATCATTATAGCTCCACTGTGTTCCTACAGTGAAGTCATCCACATAAAGCTGCTTATGGGTTGAAAGTCTCAATAGCCTCTTTTATTTATAATAAATATTGCATACTAATGTTAACAATGTCATTGTGTGATGTCTCAATAGAGGATTATGACTTCACGTAATCAGTTAGCTTGATATCCCTTCTCTCTTGTAATGGAGTCCATTTTCCTTACAACAGAGATGAGAATCACTTACTACAAACCTTGTAACAAATATTTGATGTACATAATGTACGTGTTAACCCAACATTAAGACAGCACAATGAAGCTCAAAGCCAGAAAACACAGAGTTAAAGTTCAGTGCTTAATCTGAATTTAGCCCTGTTGGGTGCACTGAAATAAACTTCAAAGTTAGAAATCTAGATTTCCCTCATAATAGTATTCAAATGGTGAACTGCTGCATTTTCAGGTGTAATTCCACATATAGGTGGAATATTATAATGATTTTGTGGCACATAGCTAGTGCAAAGGGAGGATAAAATGTATTTATATTAATGAGCAAAGACTAAAACAATCTTCCATCATCTATCAGAGACAAATGGCACTTTGGGGAATAGGGGCCCATCTTAAACAGCACTAATGCACATGCTTAACCTCAATTATGGCATCAACAGGACTTCAGTACGATCTTAAACACCTGGGGGAACAGGAACTAATGCATTGGCATAAAGATTCATATTTATATAATAATACAAAATATTAAGTAAACTGTAGCACAGTCATTTGTGATGCGTGAATATAAATATCTTGTAATATTAACATAATACAATTGGATGCTTAGCTCCTGAACACCTTCAAAATAATTTATCTAAATGCTCATGAGAGAAGTTCAGGCTAAGATGAAAAGTATAAATCCACCTAAGAGCTAAGAAATAATTCACATATCTATCTGAAGGCATGTTCAGAATACAGGATTTTATGATAACTAAAGGGCAGAGTTTTCCAGCTCTTGTGAAATACCACCTCTAATTAATACAAGTTTGCAACTTAACATGAACGATAAAATGATCCTAAAACAAAACTTAAAGAGAAACTGAATCCTTTTTAGTGGAATAGGATACCTCTGATAGGAAACACTTTCAGAAACAATGCTATCATCCCTATTTTTCATATCTATACAAAAAATAGATGTTACATTGTACAGGCCAGTGCAGGTACTGAAAATACATAGATCCTTCTTATAGAGAAAATAATATGTTGTACTTCAGAAAGAATTAATTCTCACTTAAACTAAACCCATGTCTGTATTTTCATCAGAATACCACTTCTAACTGCAGTATAATCCTACCTGATTTGTCTGGAGATCTGTCATATGCTAGTATTTTTATCTGTGTTACAAATATGTTCTTTAAGAGCTATAATTTGATTTAGTAGTTTAGGAACTGTTAACTATATTTTCTTTTTCTGCAAGTATACATTTCAAGATATTCCACAACTTCACATTTACACCAATGTATCTGTACAGGGCTAAGCTTTTGCTCTCTAGTCTGCTTTCTAAGTTTAACTGCATATTAATAACTTTATTTGGAGTTTCCTTTTATTTTCTTTAGACTATGTTCTAATTAGGAATAACTATAAACTACAAAACTATGTGGATTGTTCTGGAATTAACAAAACAGAGGGTGTGTACCTGACACCCTCTGGCTGAAAGAGATGATCAGTTCCTTTGAACACAAAGGAAATTGGTTAGGAATCATCTGTTATTTTTGGCTGTAGCCACTGGCATGAGGTCAGCATAGATTTGACATGTGTGTGAAATAAGGGGAGCAATGAACAGATACAGTTTGCTGGTGAAAAGGTGGGTGTCAACAGGTATCATTTCAAGAGCATTGTGCAATGCTTCTCATGCTCAGGTGTTGTATATGTGTTTACCTGTGGAATACCTCTGTGGTGGTAGTTCAGCTAAAAAAATCTACGTGGTGTTCAGTTAACTCCAAGAGGCCTCAGTCTGTGCAGGACTCACTGTAGGATTCATGGAGTCTTAAAAACTTCCATTACCTCTGGCTTAATCTTGTGTTACTTTACTTCAGTGGGGACTGCTCACCTGCTCATAGTCAAGAACATTGTAAATGTCTGCAGGATCAGAGCATTTGATCATAGTGCTTTGGGGCATTACACTGTGCCCAGTGCAGGAGGGGTCAGGCATAACCATACCTTGAAGTTGTAGCATGATATAAATAATCAAGAGAAATGTGAGGCTCTAAACTTCAGCCAGCTTTTGAATGATCTTAAATGTATTTATGAAACAGAAAAAACACTGTTTTTATCTCATTTTCATGACATAAAAATTCTAAAGGCATTTTCCTCTGACCTTTGGAAGCATTTGCTGAAATCATGTAACAGCCCAGCACAAAAGCTGCAGGTCTTGAGAATAAAAATTAGTGAAAAAAAGGGATTTTTTTTCTGAGGCCTTATTTCCAGTTGGGATGCATTTCTAACTGGACTTCGCCTGTCATAACGAACAAGGGCCAAAACCTCCTTATCTGTGAGGTAGTTCCCCATTTGTGCAGGTCCACTCTGGTCATCTTGGTGGACATGAAAGGAAGAGCCTCGATGAAAAGGCCTGGGGCTCTTGCCCACTGTGTCCTGCCTCTGCTGAAGGTCTGTTGGGGATCTCCCCTGTCCCACAGTGCGGGGCTGTGGTACCTGCAGGAGCCGTGGTGCCTGGCAGCAGTGTCAGTGCTGGGCTCAGGTTACAGCCTGACTGCACAGCCTCTCTGCTGTGAAAGCCATACATTAACAGTGAACAGATAATTAACTTAATATTTAATTATATGTCAAAATATTATCTGAAAACTGATGTTCCAAAAAAAAAAAAAAAAATTAAAACTAATTCAAATATTCAAAAATTTTAGCTGCTCTTACCACACTCATTAGGAAAATCCTCCAAAAATTGTTTCTCAAATAAATAAGCCTCCACTTACATAAATAATGGAGCTATATTTAGATTCCAGTTCAACATGTAGGAGAAATTTGGCACATCTAATGCTTTCAAATCAATTTGGTACGTGTTATGAGAATAATGTCAGTGGAAAGATTACATTTTAATTTTTTTAATCTTTAAAAATGTAAAGAAGATGGAATAATGTGGGCTTTGATAAAGAGAGAGGCTGTGCTTTAAAGAGCCAGAGCAGTGATAAGGCAAAGAGCTTCTAAATAAATGAGGTGTGCCAGTTCTATTTTTTTTAAATCCAAATTAAAACTGTGTATTCGCTAGAATGGCTTTAAATTTTGTGAAACAGGACAGCAATATATTTTACAGTTCTGAGCAAGGAAACGGAGAGTCTTGCCATAATAGAATGTGGCCTGCATCCCTGCAAAGAAGACAGGTAACATTAGCTAAAAATGCTTTCACCTTGACAAAAGAAATTCTGTAAGATGGAAGTAATTTTGATTTTGCCACAATAAAAGAACATCAGAATTTGGAGTTTCATAAAACTGTTCTGCTGGCTGCGAAGTTTGCCTTTCAGTTGTGTTTGATGTGATATTCAGTTCATTTTGCCAAAATATTTTATGCCAAGTATTGCATTTAAATCTTTTATGTTGCAGAGATTTTAGTCAACAGACACACAAGGATTGGGTTTTAAGTGGAGTTAATCATTGAACTTGGAGAAGAGAAACACTGGGGGAGTACTTCACTTATACAAACAAACCACTATACAAGCTCCAGCTATTTCTATAATTATTACTCAGTTTTCAGAATAGTGTAGGTAAAATACAAAATCTGGCTCCCCCTCTGATCTCTATTCATGTTTAAGTCTTGTAGAACCTATTAGAAGAAATGGCTAATTAAAATAGAAAAAGCCATACAGCTGCTGGTGTATCGGATCTTTTGAAGTCTACTTCAAGCAATTCTATCTGAGCACTTCTTTTGGAAGCCTAAGAAATAATATAGAACTTTCTAAGATATCATTGTTTTCTGACTCTTTCAATTCTTTGTAAATACTATGTATCATTATCATGATAGATTAGATGTTAATCCGTTTTGCCTTCAAAAAACAAATGTTAAAAGGAAAAAGGATCCCCACAGAATAAAGTAGTGCCCTGCCTTTTTTCCCTTTAACCTCCAGCATGTCCAAAACAGTCACATTTTTAAATGATGTTTTTAATTAGTGTTTCTGGTTTCATTTTACTATTTGATTTACATTGTAAATTTGGGCATCTCTTAAATGCAAAGGTAAATATATATTGCAAAGGTGTGGTTCAGGGTGTTTGTTATTACTGTGTACTCAGGTGTATGTACTCACTGAGTGTAGATTAGCCCTGTAATGGGAGCTGCTAATAATTGTAGACATTTGGCAAGTGATCCTTTTCTGTACCAGAGAGGAGAAGTAAGGACATAGTTGTAGATCTACCCTACATCACCAAAAGCAGTGAGGTGTGGTAGTCAATTGTGATCGGGATGTGGGAAAGAACATCCATGGCACAATCCAAGATAAGAAATAGATCACAGGCTGGCAAGAGGGCAGCTCTTGGTACCTAATGAAGCTACAGTTCCTAATGAGCTTGTCCTCCTCATCCATAGAGGATAATGTTTCTATGCAGTTCTGGACTCCTTTCCCCATTTCACAGAGCCCAAGTCCAACAGGGAGGTACTATGGCATAAGAGAATGACTGCCGTTTTCCATTGCTGACTCTTCAGTTAAAATCATTTGTCCTTGTGTTTCTTATTTTCTGTAGTAGTTGCTACCATAACTCTATGTCCAGTAGCATTTGACGGTGAAAGTGACACCCATGCTAAGGAATATGTTTAGAAAAGGAGCAGATAGTGTGACAACTGTTGCTAAAGTAGCATGATCCCTGATAGGTTTGTAGTACTCTATCACAAACAGGGACAAAAACTTACAACACGGACCAAAAGGTCAACATGCTCAGGCCCTGTAGTTTGCCAGGGTCAGCTGCAGGCCATCCCTAGCTTGGGTTTTGAATAAGGCAGTAGGCAGTGGTCCTGTCTACCTTAACAACTGTCTGATAAGAAGGACTGTGGAGGGCTGAAGTGCAGGGTGGAATCCCACGTATTGTTTAGGAACTGATGGATACAACAAAGCATGCTGATGTTCATTGCCTTCCTTTTGGTATGCTAATGACTCCTTGGTAAAGCTGGCATGAATTAGAGATGGCTTGGCAGTGAAACACTAAAACCCCAGTATGGATGCCATATGGAAAACCCAGTATGGAAAGTAATCTTTCTTCCTAGATCGTAGAATCATAGAATCGCTTAGGTTGGAAAAGACTTTTAAGGTCATTGAGTCCCACCATTAACCCTACTCTACCAAGTCTAGCACTGAGCCATATCCCCAAGCATATCCCCCATATCGTCATCTAGATGACTTTTAAACACATCTGGGGATGGTGACTCAACCACCTCTCTGGGCAGCATGTTCCAATGTCTGACAACCCTTTCAGTGAAAAAGTTCTTCCTAATGTCTAGTCTAAACCTCCCCTGGCACAGATTGAGGCCATTTCCTCTTGTTCTATCACCAGTTACTTGTGAGAAGAGACCAGCACCCACCTCTTTAAAATGTCCTTTCAGGTAGTTGTAGAGGGCAATGAAGTCTCCTCTCAGCCTCCTTTTCTTCAGACTAAATAGCCCCATTTCCCTCAGTTGCTCCTCATTGTTCTCAAGGCCCTTCACCAGCTTCATTGCCCTTCTTTGGACATGCTTCAGCACCTCGATGTCCTTCCTGTATTGAGGACACAGTATTCCAGGTGTGGCCTCACCAATGCCGAGTACAGAGGGACGATCACCTCCCTGGTCCTGCTTGCCACACTACTTGTAGTACAGGTCAGGATGCCATTGGCCTTCTTGGCCACCTGGGCACACTGCTGGCTCATATTCAGCTGCTTATCAGTCAGAACCCCCAGGTCCCTTTGATGATGGGAGTTTTAATAGAGCTACTGTAGTCTGGCCTGACAGCACCCAGAAATAATAGTTTTCTCCATTGCTCACTTTGCCTGCTGCTCTTCCTGCTTCAGCTATAAGCCAACATGTAAGACAGACAGGCCCTGCACCAGTGAGCTTGCTATACAGCTGCAGACAAAAGTCAGGCAAATTCCAGCAAGATGTTGGTTAAGAAATTCCTGTGCCACTTTTGCAGAATGCTGGAGATGATGGAAAAGACTTCACAGTGATTCTTCTTTACCATAGGATTCCATTTCTTGTTGTTTTAAAGAAGGTGGTGCAACTACCTTAAACTTTGGGAGTGTTTATAAAAGGGTATGAATAATGGCTCTCAAAGCTGTTTTAAACCTTTTAAAAGTTGTGTTTATCACAAAGAATTTCTGAAAAAACAAACAAACAAAACAAAACACAAACTTCCAGCAGAGACATGTCTGTTACAAGTACTTAAAAATAGATCCCTGAACTGAAATTTCCAAATTAAAAGCTTTATTTCAAAATAAAACATTCTAGTATACGTTTTTCCTGAGGAAGCTTTGATTAATTAGACTGACTGCTAACCTATTGCTGCAGTAAGGGCAGTGCATGGTGCAGGAAGGTGGTTCTTCCCATGCAGTGGGTAGCTCCAGGAGATGGAGCTGAAGAGCAGCAAGATGAAGGAAAAGACCCCGACTCATTTGCCTACCCACCCACAGGAGCTGTGGCTTGTGCAAGCACTGGGGCTCTAGTTCAAAGAGTATTTCTTTTAAGGGACCTACCCACGGAGTCCCGCATCCTACGTTACTTTGTTGTGTACAGAATGACTGTTTGTGTGGCCTGTGTTAAACAGCAGAGCCTATGTATTTTTAAAATAAAGGAGAAAACCAGACCAGTTTACTACTCAGTCCCACAAGCATCTGCTTTGGGCACAGTACAAGGGCAGAAATAAGGAAGACAATGCAGAAAATACCTTGTTATTTTTTTACTCGGGAACATTTTCCTCCAGATACACAATGTGGTCTTCAAACATTTCCTCTACCCCAGCTGGGGAGAGTACTGGCATACAGGGGCATAGGATGTAGCCAAGGCTCCTTCAGTGCTGTGAATCTAAGTTCCTGGTTTCAAGTCTTGAGAAGCCCAAACAATCTTCTGTCCTTGTGAACCTGCAGAAATCAAGGCTTGAGTCCAGCACCAAGACCTCTTACTGTTATTTTCAATGTTGCCAGTGTCATAATTTTCAGATGCCCAGCAGATACAGCAATGCCATGCTGGCATAGATAGGTAAGGAATATTTTTCTGAGCAGAAGTGGAAACAGCTGTTCTTTAATGGCTCTGAGTTGCCTTGGAACGAGAGCCAAAGAAAATGTGATGTGTCCCCTGCCTGTAAAGTCCCTCTGAGGTTTTAAGTTTGTGCACATCAAAAGGTTTTACTCTCCAAAAATTACTCCTCAGTTAAAAAAAGGAAAGATGCCCTTTGCTTCTTTTGCCTAGAGCCCAATATCTTCCAACATTCCATAGCAGCTGTGGCAATGCTCTGCTTAATGCAAAGAACATCTGGGCTGCCTGCAGTTCTGGGAGAGAAGTGTCAAAAGTGTCACAGACATCCTTGAGCAAAGAAGGATCTTCACTTTTATTACACGTAAGTGTCAAAAACAGCATTATTGAACAGCAGCTTGCAATTTGGCACTCAGAATATAAGTCTGAATAGATGTGACAAAGCCTCTTCTAGGAAATTGCTACTTAGTGATATTTTTTCATAGTTTCAAATTAGCGTTTTAAGGAAAAGAACAAATGGGGAGCAGCTAAGTAACCCTGACAATGAAAGATCCTAGCATTCTTTTTTTGGTACTTACTTCACAACCTCATTGCTGTCCACTGAGTGACTGAGATTGATTAAATCATTGTCATCATCGGTGAAATACACTGCATTGATCCAGCCTGACTCACAAAGCCAGCCTATGTGACACAGCTAATTTGGCATAATTGAAAGTTCCAGCTCCAGAAGGTCACTGAGCTGGACTCAGGACACTAGTTATTTTGTCCTTGGAGCAGGGTCAGCTTTCCCAATCAAATAAAATGGCTTGGTGTCACATTCGTAGTTGCTTTTTTATGGTTTGTGTAGGATAAATCCAGGCTTTCATGTTTTGATTGAATTTTTATGGTGGACAGGAGAGAATTATCACCACTTTATGCTAATTATTATTATTTTCTTAACTCTGATTAGACCAAAACGTAGTATTGAGTTCTTGTTTCTTATTCATTTACAATTCTACTAAGAAAATCTACAGATCGGGACAGGAAATGTTTTTAGATAAGGATGGCAGTGTGATAAACATCATTAAATGTTTAATTTGGAAAGGAAAATATGGCACTAGTTAAAAATTCGTTGGAAAAGTGTTGAAGGCAATGTTGCACTCTTCTGTTACTGCATCTCTGTTTCCCACCTTCCCCTCTTTGTCCATTTTGTGCAGTTCTCTCCTGGAGCTTGAGTGCTGCGGTTGAGAGCTCAGGCTGAACCAGGTTTGAGCCCATGGAGTTCAGTAAACTCAAAGGTCACACACAGTCAGAGAACAGAGGAGCTGCAAAAAGACATGCAGACAGGCATCAAGACTGGGTTGTCAACTTCTTAGTAATGCCGGGTGTGCCAGCTGAAATGCCTCTGAACAGGGTCCAATTTCCTGATGAAAGGTTGTGCCTTCAGGAAAATGGCCATCAGACCATTTGCTTCATGGTTTGAGACAGACACTGAAGTCCCATGCCACTTTGAAGATGTGTGGTTTAAGTAAGCACGTGTAAAAACTCTTTCTCATAAAGAAAAACAGTCAAACACAGAAGTGCTTGGAAAAATTATTTCCCTATTAGCAGCATATCTTTTATTTCTTTCCCTGTGTTTGCTATTAAAAAGTCAGCATATCCCAAGAGCTCCCATTGCTTCCCATTCCAAGTGCAGGTCAAAATGCTAGCTTTCTAACAGTGAATCATAAGGGTCATTTATCATAGAAAAAGTACTTGATAATTTATCTGTAATAGTTTCTTCTCTTGTGAGGTTTTGGGTTTTTCGTATTTTGAGAGTTTGATTGTTGTTTGGGGTTTTTTTTGGTTTTTTGGACACATGCCTTCTATCAGCTATAAAAGTGAAAATGTACAGGCACCAAAATGCTAATGCACTGGTAAATAAATTAAATGACAGCTGTGATGCTCTTGTGGGACACTGGCTTGACTCAGCCTTTTTGTAATGGATTAGTATACCTTAATTTTTGAGTTGCTCAAAAGAGATTTGTGGGGAAGGATTTTCACAAAGCAAATAACATAGAATTGCTTTGAGTTTGCTGATACAACATTTTTTGTGGTGATGGACAAAATATTGAGTCAATATGGGGTATTGAAACAGTTTAAGACATACAAAAAATAAATCTTTCTATGAGGTTTTAAAAAAATCTGGTGTTTGGACATATACATAGAAATAGGAGGTAGATCTATATCAAATGTATAACTCTCTTTTGAAAATCAAAAGCCTAATCTAGGCCAAAGGGAAATGACAAATAATAATGCAATAGTTCTGATTGTTTTATATTTTGTAAGTCTTTCAAAAGTTTCATTCTAGCAGCTTTTAAAACAAAATTTGCACTCGACAAATCCCACTGGGCTCCTATTTATAGTATCGTAATTTTCAAAGAAAGCAAATCAGGGAACAGTTTTTAACATGAATAATACTGCTCCCAGCATTCTGTGTGCAGCCCACACATTGTGTTTTTTGGCACGATCATGGCAATTAAAAGAAATAAACAGTTCCTTTTAATATTTTTTTGTACATAAGCTATTACAGTCAACGCTGACACAGCTGGCAAAGAAACTCAGTGAAAGGTAAACATTCTGCTCAAAATGTAATGTAACATATTGTTGTGCTTGG
This sequence comes from Hemiprocne comata, assembly GCA_020745705.1. NCBI lineage: Eukaryota > Metazoa > Chordata > Aves > Apodiformes > Apodidae > Hemiprocne > Hemiprocne comata. The sequence continues at coordinate 10,408,828 of CM036596.1, forward strand.
TTGCTAAAATGTAATCTTCCTGAAATAATATTTTAAAGTAAGTTTGGGGGTTATATTTTTTTACAGATTTTCTAGTATCTTGATATCTTACTTTAAAAAAAATACCCTTTTAAAGAAATTACACTTATGATACTGGATATTTCAGTCAACAGCTTATTGAATTTTTAAAAACATTCGTACAAAAAATGAAGAAGTAAAATGAAATATGATGGTTTTATCCTTCAGCAGAATGTAATAGTCTGAGCTAGTAAAATCAATTTCTTTTAATAAAATTCTGTCAAAAGCAGGAAGTTCAGTAATGAAAGTTTTCAACTATGTAAAAGGAAGAAAACTTCCAACAGAATTAAGATTAGTTTGTGACTTGCTTCAGCAACAGCAAAAGATCATCTAATTCCTAGACCTAATTACTGTGAGCGTGTGGGAAGTGAGATTGTGGAATGGTATGTATTTCACTACAGAAAACATGCAAAGATTTTTCTTCCTATAGGTAAATAATTGTCTGGCATGTATATCTAGAAGTCATCAAGGTCCTTTTATTTTTTAAAATAATGATTTTGTGTGATTGCTTATGATTAAGATGCTGTACTTGCAACATTTTACTCCTTGTTGGAGGTAAATGCAGAGGCAGCCTAGCAGAGCTAAGTGGTTGCAGGATCCTGGTGCTCTCTGTAAGGCTTGGGAGGATACTTAGCAAAAGCCAGGTATTGCAAAACCACCTCTGCCTCAAAATATGCTGGTGTTCACAGGACAGCTTTGTGGGAAGGGTGTGTAACCAAATAAATGCAGAAAGCACCTAGTATAACCATTGCGGAAACTTGTGGACAGATTATAGCTCCCTGCACTCCTTATTGCATGGACTCAGCAGTTAATGAACGTCCTAATTGATGTTTGCTGGCCTGACATGTAAGAAAGAATGTGATGTGTTGTTCTGTGGTAGCTGAGCTAGCTAGAACAGCATTCTGTCCTTAGCCATCTGAATGTCCATCATAAATGGACACTGCGGGGCTGTTGGTGTGCACGTGCCCATGATGGACAGCAAGTTCTGCACTTCCAGTCTAGCCCAAAGTCAACAGGAAATGGAGGTTATATACTATGAAAGAATTTAATTCTTTTGTGATATACAACACTATGATCATTATTATGGACCCTATATTAGGCCCATGTAAAATGAAGTTGTTTTTGTTAAGCACAAAAAAATTTGAAATAATTTTATGTCCCTTTGAAACTTAAGAGGTGGAGGGGGAAGAAATTGGCAAAATGCAAGCGATCGATGTTTGCTGAATAGAAAAATGCAGTGTCTGTAGAGAGAAAATTATAATTCTAAGTTTTTTAAGGCTATTACAAAGAGTAGAGAATAAAAATAGAGAGAGTTGGAAAAAGCAATAAAATCTATAAACATTAATTCATAGCATACTTCTTTTGAAGTATATGACATTTTTTTCCACAAACCCACTAATAGGATTCTAAATATGAGTGAGAGTAGCAAATTGCTTTTTCCATCTCTGGGATCTATAGCTTCACCTCTACACTTGAATAAAAATATTAACCAAGAGGCAGATACTTATTTCTTTTGTTTATGCTCAGCCTCAGGAATTTTTCAGCTGAAATCAATAATTAAAATGTTTATGAGCCATTGTAAGTGTTGTAAATGCAACTTGGTTAAATACAGATGTCTGTGTGTCTCAGATAACAGATATTTATGTCCGGCTTTTTTAGCCAAGTAAAAGAATTTGGGAGGAGAGACAATGGATAACTTCAGATTTACTCAATAGGTACTGTATTCAGTAAGGAAATTCAAATAATTTGGTATCTTTTCATTTTCTTTACATAATAGAAAGCAGTAGTTGGTTCTTAAGAAGAAACAGATTCACACAGGGTGTATTTCAAGTGTTATAGCAAGCATGGGGTTTAATGTAAAAGCTTCTAAAAAAATCACGGGAGAAATATACTAAATGGTTGCAGAAAGTAGAACTCCTGGTGCAACCAGAATTTCAAACACTCTTCTGAATGAATATGTCTCTGATTAATCAAAAGTACTTATAATAGGTATCTGAGGTTACATATGTAGTTTTATGTATGCCTATGGAGCGGGATGATTTGGGTTTATATTTGAAAAGATAAAATGAGGCCTTAGTATTAAAATATTTATCTTAGCTTGTAGTATCTTTACTATTGCCTGTCTATTTCTTTACTATTTTCTGCTATATCTACTGTTGGCACTGGTGCTGAGGAAAGAGAAGTGTTATTTTAGAAATTCCATAACGATTAGGGGAACACCTCTGTGTCAGATGTACAAGGTATCAGCATGTGAGCTGATATTCAAACCGATGCTCAAGCAGAGCTACACATCCAGCTGGCAAGGTGCTGGCACGGGAGTGCCACGGCTTCAGCAGGCTGCTGCTGTCCTTTGCATTCAGCAGCAGTCCTCTAGTGAGAGGCAGGCAAGCTCTGCTGGATTCTTCCTCCCAGCCACAGATCCTAAGTCTGCGAAGCAAAATAGTGAAAAATGCTGTTTCCCTCTTGCTCTTCTCCTTATGCCAGTGGTCCTAGCTTGGAGTCCTTCATTCTCACCTGTATCTCTCTTTTTCACTCCATAGCTTTTCTAATAAAATGCCTTAGTTTAATGAACATGTGAAATGCTCTTCTTCTCTCTATCTCTCCTCAAAGCAGCATCTGCTGAGGTACCTCAAGAAGTCACTTAGACCCAAGGACTGTAGGAGTTCTGTGATAGCCAGAATGAAAGGTGGAGGTTTTTGTTAAAAACTTTCAGATTATTTTGGAATCATTAAACTGTGAAATAGCTATTTCCTTAGCTTACAATTTTTTCTACACGTAACATTTATTCCTCTTCATCATTCTCTGGTTTTGCATCTCATAAGCTATTTGTTGCATTGCGCTTCAAATGAAAGTGTAAACTCTGAATAAGCCTCATATCTTCTTGCTCACTGACCTAGCAGAATGAAGCCAATGACAGCATCCACAGCAGCAAATAATAGTCAGCCCCCTCAAAGAAGGTGTAGGTAAGCAGTAACCTTCCCAGTGTGAGCAGTCACCAGGCATAGGTATGGTTCATACTGTAGTCCAGCATAATTCTTAGAAATTATGTTCTGTGGACTGTACTTTAATATGCATTTATTAGGATAAAGCTATTATCCTATAGGCCAAATTAACATGTCTACATTTTAAAAGGAAACTAATCATTTGGATTTAAACACTGTGTCTTGTGTTTGCAAGAGTGGAGAAAATTGAATCTAATAGGAAACCCATTATTATATATCTGATGTAATAAATGCTAGCAACAAATTTTGAAAGGCTATTCAGAACTTGCAGTATCGTGCCCTCTATTTCATTCTCATTTGTGACAATCATAATGCAAACAAAATCCTTACAACTCCATGAACTCGCTTCTTCTGAGTTGTGATCAGAACAAGGACTTTTCTTTGTACTGATACTAACCTACCAAAGTTTCTGACTGACAAGGAGCTCCTTCAAGTTTTGTGAAGGACTGGAGGACTGAAAATCCCCTGTACTTCTGCAGAGAAAGGCACTTGGTAGTCAATGGCTCCTTGTAGCAAGCCGTCATGGGTTGAATTTTGTATACCTCAATTAGCTTCTGGTTAGATTTCTGTAAGCTTCTGGAAGGATAAGTTTTAAATTATGTGTATTTTGTTAGAAGCTGAGCATGCCAAAAATATGCCCTTCTCTTTGCTTTATTCGTCGTTGCAATTTGGAAATAAGTAGCGCAGCTAAAAATGCCGGCTATTTTGGGACTGATAAAGGATAAGTGTCATGAAAGAACAAGGTTATTATTTCTGTGTGTTTTTCATTTAATTGCCAGAAAGTTTAGCCGGAATGAAGAAAAAATATTCATACCGTATGGAGGCTGTGAGATGAGTGTCATTTTAAATACTCTTCCCCTCTTTTTCATCTCATCTATGAAGAACAGGCTTAGTGTAGCACAGACAAGTGGAAGGCTGGTAGACTCAGCTGTATTTTCAGAATACTGGGTACATTGTATGCAGCCTGGCATACAAGCAAAAAACATTGCAAAACCAAAATAAACAGATATTCTACCAGTAATTAATAATTAATAATTCTCAGCTAAAAGGAAGAATGCATGTCTGTTGAAACTACAAGATAGGAAGGATACTGAGCTCCTGCTCTGCCAGATGGAAGGAAGATGGGTTTTGGATCTATCATGACGTTCCACACTTGGCCTGGAAAGTGCAGTGCTATGTGTGAAACAGCCAGTTTGCTAGTGCATTCCTTTGCCAGAGTCTCTCTTGAGACTGCTCAAAAAGGGAGATATTTATTTAAATGAGAATAAGAAGATAGGACCCCAAAAATTTGGTCAAATTTCCCTATGTGTTAGTCTAAGTGTATCATCAGTGTCACAGGAACTCTTTAGGACACGAAAGATGCCTTTTTTTTTTCTTTTCTGCCTCAGTACAAGCCTTGGGCAAGGGAAGGTTAATCCTGAACACTGATGCCCAGTTTTGAGATACTACAGTAGGGAGTAGCTCCTTCCAGCTTGATTTTGTCTAGATTAGCTGACAGGGACCTCTGTGCCCATAAAGCTGGACTGCTTCTCATCCTGGCAAAACTCAGTTAAGTTTGCAGATGCTATGGGGGAGGTACTTCACATAGAGCACTGGTCAGGACTGGGGCTTTTCAGTATTACAGTAATACAAATAATACATTATGTTAGGAGGCTTTGAAAGAGAAATGTTTCACTGCATTGAGCAAGTAATGATGTTTGATGTACCTCCAAGGTGGCAGTCAGTGGGTGAGCCTTGCAAAACTCAGCTGCTTCTCTCTCAGCAAGTTTCCGCCTTGTAAACAGTGCCTTTGTTTTCTATGTGGTCTCTGACGCCTTAGATTTCCCTTTGATGTATGAATGAATCACTCAAACAAGAGCTGGAAAAGCATAGATGGAGAGAAGAAAAAAAGGAAAAGGAAAGTGTAATTTTGAATATCTACATTAATTAAGCTGGTGAAATAATCTGTATACAAACAGGATGATTGTGGACTTGCTGTGTGTGACCATTTGGGACATTTGAGGCTGGTATATACTTAAGGTTGTGTAAGGTTTTTCTGTTCACTAGCACCTATGTGAGCAGTGGCAACATAAAACAATAAAAACTATGACCAGTGACTAGAAATGGTCTGATTTGCACAGACTATTTGAAGGGTGCACTTGTGCAGATAGTGCCTCAACCACAACAGTGAGCTGTCTGTAAGCAGCTCAGAAGCAGAACTTTATTTGCACAAAGCATCTATCAAATCACTCACTGCAGCAACTAATTCAGATGAAAACAGTAATCTGGTCTTGGACAAACTCCAAGCAAACAAATGGGCCAAAGACTAGACTGCTGTGGCCTGTGTATGGGGGGAGCAACCTGGCCTCTCCTCATGGGGAGGAAGAATGATATTTCTCTGCACCTGTCCATCCCATGGCTCTTGATCTCTAAGGGTCCTTTAAATTATTAGTTATCCCATATAGAAATAGAAAAGAAGGGATATGCCCTCACTTGCTATTGTTTGTCTGTCTATATGAGTGAGATGAGGCTGTTTCCTGGGTTCAGAGTCTAGCGACACCACACGGGGCAGCGTGCAGAACAGGCTGCCTTTCGCCTTTATGTCTCAGAGTTGTGAAACGGAGCCCAGCTATAGTGGCCCTTAGTTTGTCTAATGAAGTTGTGCACTATAAACGTATCAGCCAGTTGGGACTGGAACCACAGTCCTCAGGGAGCCTTTCAAAAAATCTGGTTTGAGTTTCAAGTTGCAGTGAAATATGAAACGGGTGGGTTTCATGTGGTTTCAGGTTTTGTTGAAAACCTTTCAACCAGCTCTTGTCAGTAGCTGTTGCTTTTTCAGTTTCCTCCCTCTAATGTTTCTCTGGTATTTCTAGTTGAATGGGCCTCAGATTAAGGGCAGTTAGGAGAAGGGGGTGTAAATAAAAGCCCCTAAGCGTCACTCAGCACACTGAGAATTGAGAAAGAGTGCGGAGGATGTCCTTTCCTTATTAAATTCCTATTTTGGTCCCCCTTTTTTTGGAGTTTTGCCAGGACTTCATTTTCATATGGAGATTTTTGGACTGTTTAGCTAACTGTGATAGTAGCATGACGGATCACCTCCTAACTGGCTGGGGCAAGTGGAAAAGGAGCCCTGCAGACTCTGGCAAGTGGACAGGAGACCTGGAGAAGCAGTTGGATTCCCAGCTGGCCTGTGGCGCTCGCAGCCAGGAAAGCAGTCTGCACGCTGCTTTGCTGTGGAGCCGGGAGGCGAGGAGGTGCTCGACTTCCCAGCTGGCAAGGGGAGTGTGAGGCCTGGAGAAGTGGGCTGCTTTCCGTTTGGCTTCACAAGATGAGCAAGAGGCCAAGAAATGAGGTTCAGTTCCCATTAGCCTGTCTGGTTCTTGATTTGCTTCCTTTAGTTAAAAGAGACAGAGAATACTGATGATGTTTTGCCAGGCATAGGATTGGAGCTGAGTGGCATGGAAGAATAGAGACTTAAATAAGCACAGCTCGCTGTCTCCACTTGCTTTTGTCAGTTCGTGTAACAACCTTGCTGCCAGCAACCTTTCTTAATAAACAGAGGAAAAAACAGGGGTCACTGGGAGGTGATTGTGCCGTTCTACGTTTGGTACTTAGGGTTGTTTTAAATTATTACAGAACCATTTGTATTGGTAGAAACCAATTGTTAGCCTAGGCAGTGTATTGATGGTTTAAATATCTAGGAAAAGATTAGTATTTAGTGATTTCTTTCCAGGTATATTGGAAAATATACTTAATAGTTTGCCTGTTAAAAGGTTATTTATATACAACACAGGTATTTTATGGGCAGACACTTCAAACTTCATCTCCCCTGAAAGCATATATGTAGTATATTAATTTTTTTAATACGCAGTAGTTATGAGAAGAGCAACAATAGATCTTCTGTTAATATAGCACCATTGTAAAAGCTGAATTTTATTTTTTCCCCTCCTTGCCTGTAGTTATTCCTTTGGAATTTGTGGCCTGTTTCTAAAAATCATTCCTGATTTCTGTGCCAGTCTTCACTGGAGTTTGTAGTAACATGATGTAATTTAGGCAGCTCTCTGAAGTCCCATGTGCAAAGTTATCTATGTAGCACTTGCATGATCAGAATCCAAGACAGCCCCATTTTCACTGAATGCAAGATATTAATGTTTTAAAATTACTTCAGATCCATGAATCAATAAAAGCCAGTGGAACCTGAGCTTCAGGGCCTCTGCACTGCAGGCAGTAGCACATCTGTTACCTCACTTGTAACACAGTGCTAATAGCCAAGACTGTGGCAGCACATACTTCAGCTGAGAAGCACCCAAAGCCTTTGGAAGGTGTGGGCAGCCTGGGCTGACAATTGGGCTGATGCAGCTTCCCTCTTGGTATCTGAGTCAGCCAGTGAGTCTCATACAGTGCATTCACAGGTGCAGTTTTCAGTACTCATCTGGTCCCAGTGTAGAGACAGCATGAGTAGCTTGTGAGTTTTACTATACAAGGTTGTGGGTAGCAGGCACAGTAATGAGGATAATCCACAGTCCGAAACAGGCATTCTTGAGCCTTCACTGAATCTCATCAGTATATTTGTATTGAAATATACAACATGCATGAAGTGCATGAGCAATCTTCCCTTTGAAAGCACTGGTGGTCACTTTTTTTCAGGAAGCCAGCTCCAATGGCCTTTGAGGAGAGAATAATGCATTACTCCTATGGTTGCTCCACTGGGAAACCGGTGTCCTAGCACCACAAACACAGCACAAGAGATTCCAGGGGAGTTTATTCACCAGGTTCCCACTTTGCACCCCAAGCTGGAATCCCTCATCCACTTGAGAAAAATGGGTTTGTGTAACTCAGCATGTTCTCAGTCCCCAGCTCACCTGCATATGGAAACATGTATTTGGCCTGCCTTTACTGTCACAACTTTCTACTTTTTCCATAATCACTTTTAATCATAGTATTTATAAGTTGGTTCATTTTACTTTTTTTTAATAACCGTTGATTGCCACATTATATAGGCAATAACCTATAAACTGGAATTGTTTTACACTCATAAAGGCTTAAAATAGCAAGTCTAATTTGTTTATAAAAAAGTGATAAAAAAGAAGACAATGCCCCATGCTGAGACTTTGTACACCACCTTTCATTCTGTGGTACATCTTTATAGCTGTGTTATAAACCCCTCATAAATGAGTTTTGTAGTAAAAGTGCTGACACTACTTTATAGAATCTTGAACTGCAGCAATGCAATAAAAGATCAGACTGTAGTGCTGGGATATAAAGAAAGAATCAGGATGAGCAAAAAAAGAGCAAAAGGTTTCAGAAGTAATGGATCCTAATACAAAGTCCTAGATATGGACAAGATAAATATTCTGACAAAATCTTCAGGCAGCCCTTGGAACATTACTCATTTGACTTTTAGACGTCCTGCCCAGGAGGCACAGGGCTGTTTGTATCCATTGATCAGGTTTGGAGAACTGCTGAAGCTCAGCTCACTCTAGTGGGTTTCTGTTACCCACTTCTGGCATGAACAGCTGACTGTTCATGAGCAATACTCAGTTTGTACTGCACAAAGCAATCAGTAAACTAGGGACCTGAGAGAAATGTGCTTCAGTAATGGGTCCTTCGTGAGACAAATCCAGTGTAAGGCATTCCTGCAGCAATGCAAGCTAGTTGCTGTTCATGCATGTTCTCAACAACAGCCAAAACAGCACGCAAGACAATAACAGCCAACTGTATTATAAGAGAATCCTCCAGGGTACCATATGCCAAACAAATTTTTACTGTTGCTTCCTATTTTTCAGATTAAAGGTCTGTTTGAATTACTGGAGATCATGAGAAAAATTGAGTTTAGCCAAAGAAAGATATATCGCAATTGCATATTTTAGTTGGGGGGGCTGCAATTGGCTGGGGGGCCTGTGTGGAAGTGGTCTGACTGTACTGTCACTTTGTTGTTGTTCAGCTTGGATGTACCTGCAATGTAGTGTATCTCATGCAACTGAAAATCAATTTGCTCTCTTTCAATTCTAAGCTGCCTCTCAAATTAAGCCTTATAAAACATTTCAAATAGAACAAAGAAAGCTGGCTGAAATAATATTTCATCTTCTGAAATAGATTTGTCAAAGCCAGTTGCATTACACGTGGCCAAGGAGGATGCTGCTCATTTGAAAGGCTATTGAGAATCTGAGAGCTCATAAGTTCAAGTCCATCTGCTGCAGACTCCATGAACTACTAGCTATTACAGTAGCTTGACAATAATCTCAGCATCATCTTTTATTCCAGTCACAAAGGGCTGTCAAAAACCAAATAGTAAGAATTACTATAAACAGCAATGATTCAGTCTCAATGGCAGTGGCTCTCTATATTCTAGCAATGTAATCGACTGCTCTACCCTTAAATTGGATAGAGCATATGAAGTCCGTCAGCCATGCAGAAAGGGAAAATGTATATTGTCAAGGCCTTTGCTGTCTGTGAAACTGCTGATGAAGAGTCACAAAAGGAGTTTTAAATGCCCTAGAAGAAATTCCAAGTAACATTAAAGTCACAAATAGCAAATTTGACAAGTCCCTCTGGACTAAGAAACTGCCTTCTAAAGTTTTATATTAGCGTCATGCATCATTTTTATAATTTATTAATGTACAATTTTTAGTTTTTTCAGACTGCGTGGCTGGGGAATGGTAACTGTAACTTCTTTTTCATGATAAACAGCTGTTGAAAGATTTGCCAATATTCCCTCCTCTTATAATTCAAAAATGCATGCATTGCTTTTCATATTTCTGTTTCCCCAAAAGCATAATAAGATACTATATTTATGATTCAATTGAGGAAACCTGTTCTCTGTGGATATTGCCACATTGTTTAGTTTGCTAATGTGCATATTTGTACCTTATCTATGAAAATCAGATATCATGGCTGCATTAGGGCATATACTGGGTGAAAGCCATCTTTAATGCATTAACTTTTTTAGTATTCAATAATTCTCTGGCAATTCCTATTCATCTTTGATTACAATCTCAGGAGCTTGGAAGAAAGAGACAAAATTGATAGGCAGTAAAAATACAGAATGTTGAAAAGGTCACCTGCTAGCACAACTGAAACTTTGATTCCACCTGCTCATTATAAAGAATGTACCAAACATGAAGTGACGTAACTTGAATCTGTTCTTCCAGCAGCAACTGGTTTCTGTGACTAGTAAATGCCATATACGATTCTTACAGCAGGCTGTGCGCAGAGAAACTTTTTCCCTGGCTAACTCTTGAGGACACCAACAGCTGATGCATGTGCTGTTCTAAGGAAGGATGTTTTAGATTGCCCAGCCCCTGTAGCTGCTGAAATTTGTGACAAAGGTCTGTTCCTAGCCCTTATAAGTATGATCTCTATCTTGCTGTTTTGTATCCAAGTTTCTCCATGACCATTAAGATACTATTTCCAGTGCCCATAGGTTTATAGTATATGCTTGATCTTTTGTTCATCTCTGTGTAGCATGACAACACAAGGCTGTGGCATTGTTTTTATGAAATATGTTTGATTTATATGATCCTTGTTTAATCATACAATAAAACTCAACATTGGAGGTATTTGTCACATTCCTTCAAGAGGAAAGAGTTGTTCAGTTACAGCCCTAGCTAAATACTTTAAAAGTTAATTAAATGTAATTATTTTCTTAATATTTATTATAGGCAAATTCTTCATTTGATCTTAAGCAACTCTCAGGGTAGGTGCAGGTAAGTGGGAAGAGAGAAATCATTAGGGAAAGATACACAATTTTCTATCAAATTCCACCCAGAGTATTGTAAAGGTTAGATAGTGATGTTTTAGATTATTCACACTAAAATCAGTGACAAAATTCTTTATTTTATTTCATCTTTTGTGTACCAGTTATTAAAGACCAATCTGCTTTTTGGTAATAGTTATTTGAAATCCTTGTATCTGTTTCTGAAATAGAGTGCTGTGTCTGGCAATAGTTGATCCATGGTACAGTGTGATTTTGTTACTGATACAAAAATGTAACACTTTTCTGCTTCCTTGCATCACTGCACATAACACTTTCTGCTTCCTTTTGTGCCTCCCTCAAGGATGGATTCTTGTTGTATTCTTACAACACCTTACTCGTGTAAAGAAGTTCATGAGGTAGCTCTGAGGTTTCTGCATTACAAACCCTCTTGTTTGTATACAAGCTTAAATTGCCCTTAAATATGAAGCAAAATTTATGTGGATTACAGAAGTGCTAGCAAAAAAGGCTTCAAAATATAATTTAAGGAGAAATGGAGTCACTGCATAAGGAAATATGCAGTGGGTATGTGTGTGAAATATGAATAGGGTAGCAAATATTTTTCATTGTTTATGTGCTTGTTTTAAAATAGCTTTCATTTCATGGTATCATTACAAAGAATGAAAGGTGAACTCCCACATTTGGGGTTTGATACTAAGTCATTATTCTGCAAAAGCAGTTAACTAATATTCCCATCTCCAGGCTGTTCCAGGACATATCATTACAATGATACTGGAGAACAAAGATAGAAGTCATTTTGGATTCTGTTTTACCATAAATGAAATAATTCAAAATGTTTCAAAATGTTTGCCCAGTACCTTAGATCAGCACAGTAACAGCAACTCTTAATAATCACCCAGGGACAGATAAACTAATGGCACAAGCAAATGTTTGCTGTGTAGGCATTTAGGTAATGCTGCTAGTGAGTTATGATAAAGTAAAGTAATACTATGTTTTATTTTCATGGCACTGGCCTCAGGAATTGCTGTGCACCCTGCAACTCCATCCTCTACCTGGTTATTCACCTGAGTACATCAAGTCTACTCATTTGGCATAGAGCCCAGACATGCTGCCATTTCTGGCTAGAGTTCATATTCTATTTACACTCACCCAAATTTGAGGTAATCCCATTGATTTCACTGGCCCAACCATGATTTAAACTGAATGAGTTTATCTTCAGATCAGTGACTTGGCAATGTTGTACAAAATCCTTAATATTTATAAGTATTTTGCATCCATTAATGCTGCATTTGGGATCCAGCAAGTTTTGGTTTTACTGAGAGATTAAAGTGAGTAGGTGGGAGAGGAAAGATACCATTTCAATTTTACTGTGACTTCTTAGAGACTGTCTTGGGTGGGGACTACACAGATCTGAACATAGCATGGATGTTGCAGAGAGTTTTCATTATGTCATTGTAAAGCATCCTAGTCATAAATGAGATTCTCCTGACACTCCAGCTATGTAAGAAATTAGTATTTTTGTTTTCTTGAGGGTATGGATGAATCACAGAGAAACCAGTAGAGATTTCCAACTGAATTAGGACAGTTTGGCATTTTGTTTCCCACATGTTCTGGCTGTGTATTGTCTTGGACTTCATCACTTCCTTTCTTTCTAGCATGTGTTACTACTTTAGAGGGGCAGGAAGCACAGTTTGCTTTGATATGAGCTCTATTCTGTTTTTATTTTAGAAATTGCTACATCACCAGTGGATACAAAAGAAATGAAGGCCATAATCTGTTCACAATTGCAAGTTAAGTAAAATTGCTGAAGTTATAAAAAAGAAGGTGACTTTGGCCCTATAATAAAGTAGTAAAAAAATTAAAGGAAGCGATAGGGAGATTCAGATATTTAGATGACTGACTAGATTTTTTTATCTGTAAAAGTAAAAAAAAAAAAAAAAAAAAGTTGCATCAAGTCTGTTTTAGTGAAAATAGGATGAGAAACTAAGCTCAACTGACATGACTTCTGTAATTTATAAACTACATTACTCCTTTACTATTGAAGGAACATGTGACCCTACTTCCTTATTTCACCTCCCACCACCCTCCACCCACTTCCTAAGTCAAACATCGCAGAGCTTACACCTCCACCTAACTGGAGAAAACATGTCATAAATACCCTTAGTGCAATTCTGAAACCCTTTTTTAAAGTATTTATCACTCTTCAATACATGTAACTGTCTCTAATGCTTGCAGAACAAATAATTAATTGCACTAATTGAGATTGTAACAATGCTTTTTAAAAATATATTTAAAACAATATAAGTAGAGCTTTGAAGATCTCCTGTGGTTCATTACATGTTCTTCTTTGCCCTCTCACTGAGACCACTTTTGCTGGTTACTCTTCATTTATTTTCTTCTTATCCACAATACTCAAGCTCCTTACTGTCATTCTCATATCTTCATCCAGTTCACTTTGATGGTTGCTGCTCCTCCCTATAGACAACCTGTGCTATGCCCCAGGTAGCCAAAGCTGCTGTATTTTGGCAGTGTGAGTGTGCATATGTACAGTGTGCTTCGTGGGAGGGCCAGGATGAGGTGTAGTATCTGTCACAGGCAGAACTGGGCACCATTTGATCTATGGTTAGCTGTGTGTCCAGCCTCACAGGGCATCTGAAAGCAGAGGAAAGATTTACATCGAATGTGCAGGCATTCTCAAAATAATGGTAGTTCTAGGGGCGATGAGTTTTCTCAGGCAATTCCTTCCTCCATTCAGATTCTCAGTGTTGCCTGATTGAAGTCTAGCCATCCATATGGTATGAAGATGTCTGACTGGGCATAGTTGCACACAGCTGGAAATTGGTTCATCCTTTCTCAGCTACTTTTCAGAAGTTTCATGCTAATAACTAATAACCTGGGAGGAATCTTGGACCAGGTGAGGGCTTTGAAAGTCAAGGAACAGATCCTCAGGAGAAACCCTCATTAAATATAAACAGCAAAAACTTTTCAGTGAATTAAATTTAAAAACCACATAAACCTCAGGAACTAATTAATGGTGCAAGAAACACAATAACCATGTCTTTCCACATGTGATGCAGAGTATAACCACAGCTCACAGCGTTGTAGCCAAGATCCTGTTCAATGAATCCAGTGTTCAGTAAGAAACCTTAGAATAGTCTCTGCTTTTAGCTTTCCACATTAGGAATTTTACTTGTTGAACCTATAGAAATTTTTTGGCCCTTTTTTAACCTTTGTATCAATGCTACAGACAAGATAGAGACTAACCACACCATTGGGAGGAGGCTTGGAGAGTGACTCACTATTTTATTTCTAATTTGGTAACGTATCATTTTTCCCCCACTTGCACTAGGGTGCCTGAACGAACAGGCTGATGTGTGATTTCCAGAGCTAATTCATAGAAATCTTCAGTGTAGTCTTGGTTCTGGAGCATGAATCATACAAAAGAAAATATTCTCTCTCTTAACTGAATGATTTTTCTAAGAACCATGATCCAGAGAAGAGAATCACCCACTTACCCAGCCATAGACCTGTCTTTGGTTACATCTCATGGTCTCCCCGCCATGTAGGCAAAAAGCTGCGCGCCAGGAAGAGTGGTTACAGAAGCTGTCTGATTTCAGTGTGCTTTGTGCCTTTCCGTATGGTTTTATTCTAGGTGAGTGCACATGAGCAATTACAATTCTTTCTGCAGATAATTGGCATTAATGGTATTCTTAGTTGTAATTATGAACCAGCACTTTGACTCCTCGTACAATTGCTGTGGGTGCAGTAGTGTCAAGAAACCTCTAACCTGGCTCTAAAGCATTTCCGTCCCGCCAAGCTTTCATGATCACTGTTCCTGTACATCATTTTCCTGTCTTCTACCCTGTAAAAGAAAAGGAAACATCCACTGGACTGTGATGTTAGTCACTCACAGAGTAAAAACCATTTGTTCATCTCAAATGAATGTAGTTCCCATATTGGTTTACAGGATACGTTACTCTGGCTGTAACTGCTTTACTACATTTCAAATGTCTATTTCAGTAGGCATGAATCACAGAAAGCACTGACAATTTTGTTACAATTGGGCCTATAAACAATGTTTTGGTTTTAACCAGGCCTTTGGAGGAGAAGATACAAATAATACAAAGTGAAAACCCTTTATACTTCTCTCTCAACTTAGCCTGAGTAATGCCCAAACTAATATAACATCTTATTATTTCCAGTTGTTTTACACAAAGGCTGTTATATTTAAGGCCAGAATATGTGCAGCATATGTTGAGCTATTTATAGATTTACAATTACCTCATCAGACAGAATCAGGCAGATGGTAAACATTACTACTAGGCATAAGTACATTTAGAATCAGACATTTAAATAAATTCAGCTCTGTCTCAAGCTTATTTAAAGGATTTTATCTCTTAAGCCATTTGAGGTGTCTGGTTCTGCTGAGTATATTATTATCACATTCAGATATCAGGGCGTATGACCAACAGCCTATAGATAGCTGTAGAAATCAGGTTACAGTGATTCTTGTTTTTGAACCTGACACAGGCAAGTGAACTTGTAAGCCAAATTAATTTGAGAATAAAGAGAATAAAACTTCTAGATTGAAAATGACAATGGCTGACTTTTATGGTGTTGAAAGAATATACATGCTTCAGGGAACATCAGTTGGTCTCTCTCCAAAGCTGAAAGACTTTGAATAGAGATTAAAAAACTTACAAAGATACATGCCAGAAGGCCAAATTATAATCTTTCAACTTCAAAACCCCAGGCTATAGTGGCTTTTCACATTAATCTTACCGAAGAATAAAAATAAGAGTTCAAACTAGATCTGAGAATCAAGTGAGCACTTTAGTTGAATGTGATTAAAGTTCCCTCAGACTGCTTAAAAACATCTTTGCGTTCCTCAAAATTGTTATTTTTAGGCAATTAAAAATATATGTACAGTTAAATGGTGTTGACAAATGAAACAAAGCAATCAGACTTAGTAATTTGAATTGAGCTACCTGGATTTTGAGGTTCTTTTTTAACTGTGTCAGGACTCATTGTCTGTGTTTCTCCAAAATTCCTCACCTGATGCACTGTGATACAAACCTGTTAACCTGCTTTTTCTTTGGAAGACAGGGAAAGAATCCAGAGCAACACAATGAAAGTCAAAGCAATTCCTTCAGAACAGCTGCATTGTAGCTGAAAACAGAATTTGGCCTGCGGTCTCTTCAAGACACAGTCTGGCCCAGGGACCCAAAAATACAAACCACAGAAAATAAGAAATGATGCATCTACAAATCCACTCTCAAAGTAGATAGCATCCCCCCAAATGCTGGCTGCAGGAAGGAGATGTCTGACTTCCACGTCAGCACTGTGGCAGCATCCTCACCTGTGTGGCAGTTCATACAACAGTGTGAACAAGATCCCAGGCCAGGGGGAGCTTGCTGATGCCCATGGGCACAGCGTCACAGGCTGCAGGGAAGGAGCCCTTCCAGCCAGGGTCCTGGCACCCAGCAGGGACCAGCTCACAGCTGCTTGTCAAAGGCGGCTAAACCAGTTGCAGCCCTGGCCAGATCCAATACCTGTGCTTGCTGCTGACACCTCCTAGCATTTTTCTAAAGCATGAGTTGGGTTAATCTACAAAGTGCCTTGAACTACTACCCTGGGGCAATGAGTGGCAAAGAAGTGCTGTGTGAGCCAGCAGTCCAGCCCATGGAGGTCCTCTATACTGCCAGTACTGGGAGCATAGAGAAAGGTTTACACAACCTCCACAAAACAGTTCATACAGTTACATCTGCTGTGTCCATCTGTGCTACCACAGACAGTCCTCTTCATCTGCCTCAGATAATATATTTCATACTGATACCAGATCTGTAAAGTGGATATCCACTAGGACATGCCCATGGAGGTGTACCCAAATGCACAATGGAATCAGCCAGCCTTTTGAGATACCCTCTGAGTTTCTTCAGTGCTGGACTTCACTGTTCCAGATGTACTCCACCCTCTACTTCAGGAGTAATGCTTGTACATGTCTTACTTCAACTATTTTCTGGAACTCTGGTTACTTATTGAAAGGTCTCATTGGTATCCTAGAGTTGTTAGGTACAGAGTAATTATGCACACCTAGAAGAAAAGTCACAGTGACGTATTTGCAACCATTCCTAAAATAATTATGGTAATTTGTCATGGTAATTACCACATAACTGTGAGACTGTTGGATTATTTTTCAATTTGCTATGTTCCAGAACCTAAGCTTTTTCTGTAAGTCTAAACCTTTACTTTTTATAGTTAGAAAGTAAATATTTGAAACACTAGATCTATCTAAATGTGTAAGAAGATAGTGAGCACTGTTGTGATTGTACAGGGGTTGGTTTGAGAAGGGTGATGATGAAAAACATCATGAGTGGGGCCACTTCTCTGGGATGCAGCAGTCTGCATCACTGCACCTTGCTGTGGATACCTGCAGAACATTATCATTGACAGTCAGATAGACTCAGAGAACAGCCCAGGTTAGATGGGACCTTGAAAGATCAACTGATCCAACCTTTTGTAGCGAGCCTAGAGCTAAGATTTTCTAGCGCCTTGCCAGATCACATCTTGAAAACCTCTAGTGACAAGGACTTTGCCACATCCTAGGGAGATTGTTCCCATGAATGATTGCTCTCTATGTAAAAAAAAATTTTCTTAAGCCAAGGTTAAATATATTTTTATTATATATTGATACAGACTGCACAGGACACAGCCATCCAACACACCCTGTGGATTTACACATTCAACACCAGATACATGCTACCATCACTCTTTCTACACATTATGAGATAGCAAACAAGGTATCTTTATTTGGTCTGTGAGTGTGTTAAATCCTAGACAGAAATGAGTCCGAATACAAATAATCTTCATACTACAGCAAGTGATAAATATAAATTGTTTGTCCAGCACTGTCATATCTATCAAACTCTATTGTTAAAAATAATAAGTAGAGTTCTGTGGAATGCACTAGTGTGTTTAGGTGTTATGCTTGGTTTTGTCAAAGGACTTGCAGGTCTTTCTTTGGATATATAGAATTCTCTAGTGGCTTTAAACCATTTTATTCCATACAACATTGACATGCTAAACCTAATCTCTGCTGCCAAAGATGAAGAGTGAACATAATTCTTTTATTGCAGGTGGCTCAGTCCTCATTTCTTATTTGAAATTCCTTCTGTGTTTGTATTGCTGTACTTTGAAACTTTCCCTTCTTCTTCCATTGACTGTTTCATAACTGAAACGGTATCAAGAGGGGCAAAACCCAGAAGTAATAATAAACTTACCTCCCAAATGCTGCCTGATACTACAGATAAATCACAGAGAAATAGAAAGCATAGTGTAGTATAGCTAATTATAAATGGATTAATGCTGCATGTAATCAAATTCTAAATATTTCATTTTGTCATCACAGTAAAATGCAATTACTTCTTCTACAGTTTGTTACTACAGAATCAATAGGACCACTGTGCTAACATGGAGAAAGCTTTGAGAGGTGTAGTTTAGAGAGTCATGCTTTGTAGTGGTCAAGTTATTTCTTACAAGAATGCTGCTTTTTCTTTTATGTGAAGAAGGATCTTGCTAAAAAACTAAACCATCATTTCTGTCTTCTTGTAAATATAATAAGCTCTAATTTAGAAAAAGCTGGTCAGTAATATGCAGTCTTCCTTTAGTAAGTTGTCAAAATAATTGCTAAATGGAAGTTAATCATTTAAGTCCTTGATGTGTTTAGCCTGTTTCTTATTAGTTGCTTTAATTTGTTTTTATGTAGTTAAGAGCGGGCTACTTTGATCTGAAATTGCTCTATTTCATTCAGTGTCTTAAACTTTTAATGAGTGTAATTTTAGCGATCGAAGTGGTTCCAAGCCAAAGTGTTGTATCAAAGTCTTTATAAGGAAATAAAGGGATTCACTGTTTGTGAAGAGAGCTAATCTTAATTTTCTTTATGAATCTTGAAGAGAAAGGGGGGAAGTTACTCTAGTTGTCAGTAAACTGACAAGGCCTGTTTTTATCTGAGCTTTTGAATAAGACCTCTGAAGAGTACAGAAAGGAAACTTTCTCTTCATAGATTCAGAAGTTTTCTGAGGAATGCAGAAAAACTAATTATGGAGAAATTGAAGGAAACATTCGTATTTTATCAAGTAATTATAAATACTTGGAGTAGTGTAGTGTCTGGATTATATTAAATATAATATAGTTTTGAAATGTCCAAAACCAATAACTGTTTTCAAAGGAGTTCAGCTCACTTCTAGGCCCTTAAGTAAGTGGAAAGTTTGGAAATCTGGCTGGTGGTGTCACACTGAGAACTTCAAGTGGCTAAATGCTTTGAAAAGTCTGTCCTTAATCTTGTGCCAAGTGGGAGGTGAGCTCTTTTGAAAATTTGGCCCAGCACTATGTAGTACAAAATTTGGTTGCAAGTCCATTTGGAAAAGTGGCCTTTAACAAATTTCCTAAACTTATTTCCTAAGTTTTCTCTGTTACCAAATACAGTGATGGGAACAGGAAATATTCTCTAAGGTTTAAAACTAGGGATGTCGAAAAAAAGTCATGTTTCTTTTCAGTTTTTATTATAATATACACACTGGAAATAAACTATTCCAGTGGGGGCAGAAGTAAGATGGCATGGAATCATTTTCAACCAGTGTACATTACATTCTGAACTTCAAGGAAAACTAGTTTTTTTCACAATTGTACTGGCTCCATGCAGAGCATAAAGCATAAATCAGGATAAGAGTTTGCATATTTTGTATGTCAGCTATAGACATGTGCAAGAACAATTTACAGAAATTCTGGGACATGAAGCCAGAAAATATACATTTTGCCTCCAGCAAAATCGTTTGATTCTAAATGAAAATTTGTGAGAAAAGATGAAGGAACAAAAGAGCTATGAGCAATCTCTTCGCACTCGGTCTGCCTCAGAATCTAGGGAAAGCCCCTTGAGATACAAGAAAGATACTGCATATCTTTGCACTATGCACAGCCTTTTGGTTGCTGCTGCTGAAATTCTTGGTGCTATCTTTTTGCCAAAAAAGGTCTTGTACACTGAAAATGCCTTGCTGCTCCCCTACTCACCAAAAGTAAGGTTGCTTGACATTGGCAGAAGGCTGGTGCTGTGCCATATAGGCACCTCACATAGGAATAGCATTGTATGCGTATGATACAATGTAGATGACACAATACTAGCTGTGTGCTGAAAAATGTAACATGGCATACATATTTTTAGCAAAAAAAGCCAGATGCCATTTCATTTTCAGATGTAATAACTCATTGTGCAGATGCAAACCAAATGTTTTTAGTGATAAGCAAACCTGCCCTAGTTTTCAAGGCTGAATTGTAACTTCAAGATTAACAGCAAAGCTATCTCCTGAATACATTTCTGTTTATCTTTATATTTCTCTTATGATATTGGAGTCATCAAAAAAGAGAAATATTCAGCCTGCCGTAAGGAAAAATATGTGACAGGAACATGTCTTGCAATAGAGAGATTTCACAGCTGAGAAAAGTTCAGCACAGTTCCCAGAGGCATTGCTTCCTTTCAGAGGCCTGTGGACTACAAGGCTACTGCTTTGTGTCCCAGTAAGCTGCACACACAGCAATGAAGTCAGCCCTAGGAAGAGTGATTCTGTTAATTGGGATTGGCAGGCACAAGGGGGCTATGATTGCAGTCACATTAAAATGATGCATACTGACTGGGCTGAAAAAATACCCACAGTAGGACAACCCCCTAGTAACATTCCTCTTTTTTAGGGTATCTGAGAGGACACCAGCAAATGTATTCGTATGTTTCCACCATGATTACTAAATAAGCTAATTAGACATATTAAATGTAGGCTATTTGATTGCTAGAGATCTAACAGCACCTGCAAATAATTGTATGGATAGAGGCATGTGTTAGCCTGCCATGTGTATACAGTAAACAGTAACCAGGAACTTTACAGGCAATATACAATCACTGGATTTTAACTGGGTAAGGAATTAATGGCTATATTTTAAATGGTCGTCAAGGAAAATGTAGACTGCTTAGGGAACCCATTTTTCATGTACTTTATGTACCTGAAAAGTCCTGATGGTTAGAATAGGCTTCCACATGAGAGTTTGTCCAGTGCATTTTTCTGTAAAATATGAGTTACTAGGTCACATCACAGGCAGATGTATCTGTAGCTTTTCTGAAGGGGTGGAAATGGCAACACCAAGGGTGAGGCTGCAGGGGGTGGTTCCAGAGGGGGGGGCGGTGGAACTCTCTGAAACTAGCCTTGCCTGTGGAAACACTGTCACATGAGGTCCACCCTGAGGCTCACAGTGAAGTACAGTTTGACATTTGAAAAATACACGTTTCACTAGACAGAAACCCAAACTTTATACTAATACATATATGATTCATAGAGATAAAAACAACAAAATTACAGAAAATTTATTTCTCCTCTAAGGTAAAAACAGCTAATGTATCGTGATATTTAGGTAAGTATCATCAAACTATTTAGCTGTGGGTCTGCATGGTATAGCTATGTTACAGGATTTCTCTACAGGGAAAAGTAAGTGTATATTTCAGTGCCATTTCAACATTATTACTTGAGAAGTCCAGAAATTGGCAAAGCAAGTGGTAAATTTTCAAGTGATGGCAAGTTCTGCCTCCCTGAGAATGTGCAACACAGGCCACTTGCGGCATGATCACGCAGTGACTCAACCTACTGTGCAATACTTGTCCTTACTCTTACTCCACTCTGGAAGGGAAAGGGCCAGCACCTTTTGTAACTTTCAGTTATCCATAAAATTAATATTAGATGACCATAGCAATACCCAGGGCTTCATGAACAATCCACCCCTGCACATCTGACCCCAACACATGATGAGTTGGCCACAAGATGGGCCCCCTGTCAGCTGGTACTTGTAGGTAGCCACAGCCCCTTAGACCCACATACACACTCTCACAGCCAGGGTACAAGTGTAATTCTGGTGATAAAGATACCCAAAGATGGGTCAGAGTAACAAGGCTGGCAGCTAAGGATATAGCATGTACATAGTCTCAGAGGCCATCTGTCAACACAGCTTTTTGGGATCTGGGATGCTTGAGCATCCTCTCTGTCGAACCCAGGGACCTACAGTTCTGCCCTCTCCAACATGGCCACAAGCAGGGAAGGAAGGACCTTAGCTTCTGTAACACAACATAAATGTTCTGTTTAGGATTGTAATTGCACTACAAAATAAATTAGGCCACATTGTAAATTAATCTCATGCCGAAATTCAAGCATACAAGTACACCCGGTGAAGATTTCAGTGCTTTGCAGAACTGGGGTCTTAAAGGGGTTTGTTTTTCTGGGAAAGTTTCCACTGTTTCATTTGTAAAGTTAACTAGATTCACTGATGTGGGAACAATGAAACAACTATAATTTATTCCAAGTAAGGACAGCATTGTATAGTGCACAATTACAATGTGATCTTTAAACACCAAAGCAATAATGTCAGAGGCTAAAAATCAAGATGTTTCAATCTCTCCCCCTCCCAAAGAAGACAGTACAAAAGAAGCCAAATGGTTTTGCTTCTGTCTTTCTCCAGGCTATGGCCAAGCATGAAAAATTTTAGCATAGAGGTTTTTTTGAACATGTTTTGAGAATGTATGAAGTGACAAGGTAGCATGAAAGTGTCATCTCAGCCTTCTCTCTCAAGTCTTTATTAAGCTACATCTTGAATTTCTTTTTAATTTCTGTTAACTGTAAAGTGTCAATGTTGGAGTTTTAAATTATAAATAAAATGTTTGCTTAGACATATTTAATAAGATCTCATATCAACAGCCTGTCTGAATTGTTAATAGTAACCATAGCAACTTCACAATTTTTCTATCATTATTTGCAGCCTTTGGTCACATGATTTTAAAAGTTTGGTTTCTGCGATAGCATAGCTCAGTTGCAAATTTATTCATACTGTTCTTTTTCTTTTTTTTTCTTTTTAAAGGCTACTCATTTCTGTCTCTCTGCAGAAGTGTCAAAGTTCCTAGCAGTTAAAACTAAACTTGCTGTCACTTTTACAGCATTGTACAGGCAGCGGCTAAAATAGTGGTTTGGGACTAAGCAAGAAATGAGCTGAGTCCGTGGTTAATAACTGGCTTGTGGTTCATTTCAATAACCTTGAAAAAGTCGGAAGTCTGAACTGGGTGATTATCAGGTTTAGGTTTTAATGTCTGTAAATTTCAATCAAAAATATTTTAAGAAACAGATAACACTTTGTATGGATAGCTGTGGTTTGTTTTTCTTTTCTCTGTGCTCACTGTTTTGTATATTAAACTGGATATTTCAGAGAAAAAAACCTGAATGTAGGTACAGCACCCACTTCATATGGTTCTCACTGCAGCCTCTTCTCTGGGTCCCTCTCTCCATTCTTCATCTCTCTATTCAAGGTCCGACTACTCAAGGTTGTTTTTTTTTCCCTCTCCATAAGGTTTCATGGCAGTTGAGATAATTTTTGATATTCAGAATTAATTGTCACAGGTGATTGAAGAGGGGAGATTTTGCAGTAATTAAAAAACACATTTGAAGTGGTTTTGCTAAACTACTTTTGACTTGGGGTAGTTTTTTCATGTCATCTGAGAGAATTCCAGTTAGTTGACCTTCATGGGATGTGTCATAGTCAAGATTTCTTTGTCAGGGCTTTTTTTTTTTTTTTTTTTTAAGTAGTAGGTGAAGAGGGTGGGGTTTTTTGTTATGGTTTTTTTTTTCTTGTGGGATATTATTGGTAATTAATCTGTTATAGTCACCAAATTTTTTTTTTACATATGCCAACTGTGAATGGATGGCTGTAACTAAAAGCAAATATGTGAAGCAAATAAATGACACAGCCAGCTTTGCTTGCTATTTCACCTCAAATGATCCCTTCTTTGGCTCTGTTCCACTCCTTGAGATGACAGCACCCTCAATCCCTTTAGTCCTTACATTTTTCAAAACCCATACGCCCCCAAATGTGTTAGTACTTACATCTAAGTATTCAGTTCCATATACATACTGCTTCTGGCATGTCCCAGAAAATCCCTCTGTATTAATTTCCTCTTGCCTTTTATTCTGTGTCCTTTCATCTACGCCTGCCATCTTCCAATAATGACCTCAACATCCATCCGCCTCTTACCTGCTCCATCCACTTCTCTCCCAAATATATTTGAGCTTTTAGACAAAACTGTCACAACATGGATATACAAAGTCTTCAACTCAGCCCAATGAGCAATCTTATTCTAATGATCACAGACTTTCTTTAAAGCTTTGACTTAGCAATATTTAACTATTTTAATAAGCAGCAATGTCTAGAGTTTGTCGATAGTTGTATCATGTTTTCTTTGTATTTTTCTCTACCCTGTTTGTCTACACAGTGATCAGTTGTTTGTGAGTCTCAAGGTGGGATTAAATCTTTATTAACCAGCAATTGCCTGGCACATTGTGTCTTCCCTAAGACAGAGAAATAATATATACGAACACTTTCAACACACCTTGTCTGCTATATACATTAGCAAATATTTTTAAATGCTCCTAGAAGCACTTGAAGGCACCTCAAATGTTCTGCATGAAATGTTGTACCTGTTAGCACATTTTGTCATAAACTCTGATTGTTTAGCTGTTCTTTATTGGCTTCCCACCAACACATTAGATAAAACAAACTCAGAATGAGTATCAGTTTACCAAGATTATCAGGATTGAAAGAATAGTCAGGAACTGCTTCTTAGAAGAATATGGTGCTGGAGGAAAAAAAACCCCAGAATGACCTTGAACTGCATTGCCTGTGTCTTGCTGATGTCGTTCCTCCTCTGGCAGAAGTCCATCTCAGCATCATTGCAATCTACCAATGCGTGCTGCTATGGACACGGGCAGAAAAGAGCTGAATGTGAGATAGAGAAAAGGCAAAGACAAAAAAAGGGAAACCCTTGATTGCAACAAAGAGCAAAAATGTGATGGGTACTATGGGTACTAATGGAACAGCTCTGCAATTTTAGTTCAAGTCCTGCCACAAGTAAGATTTTCTACTGCTCTTCCAAAAGTGTTGAAAAAAACCTAGTCATTAAATAGCTGAATGTTACATCTGCAAATCATCTGTGGAAATAATCCATCTGTATTTTAAAATAGAGAAGTATTACCCTCATATGTTTCAAGTCCTCAGGCTTTAAACTTTTACTCTACATCTGTATTCTCCTAGTCCTCCAAAAGAACAGGAAAGACTGAAATGAGACAAATAAACTCATTTGGATTGCATGTATTTTGTAAAGTGCTGCTCTGAGTGTAGACATGGAAGAGTATCGAGTATTTTAACAGATCTGATCTTCCTGAATATCTTCATTCTTACTGCTGCTTTCCCTTTAAAATGCTCACATAGGAAATACTTTCCATGTCTGTTGAAGTGTGTTTCCTTCTGTACCTTCACTCACAAACCCTTTAAGGGATTTGTTGGTTAGAAGACTATACAGTAATTACTTCTGTTGCTACAATACTGTGATAGATGAGACTGCGTGTAGCTCCCATAGATTCACCACAGAAAAGTACTGTTCATATTCGAGGACATTTTGGAGATTGTTTTCCAAGCGTAAAATCCCACAGAGCTACATGTATCAAGTCTTGTAATTTTGTGTCTTAAAATAGCTTTGACAAAAAAAAACTTGACATAGATCAGCTGGCCTGCACCACACAGGAGAGGACTATCAACAGTCTGTTCTCCCCTGTCTCCATGTAAAAGTAAAAAGACAGAGCTTAAGTAGCAAGACCAATCTCAGCTGCAGTCACCAGCTCTGCAGAAGCCATAGGAATGGGTTGAACAATTACAGAGAGCTGCCTGGGAGCCACCAGTTCCCTTTAGTTGTCCTGTGCCCCCGTGCCAGTGGGCCCAGGTGGGTTGTGGCAGGCAGACCCTCGAGGCACACCTAGCCTGCTGCCCTTGCCGAGAGCTGTTGTGCCGCACCAGCCCTGCTGTCCTGTGCAGTGTCACTGGCCAAACGTGACATTTTGCACATGAGGTCACAACAAACTGCTTTGAGAATCTAATGTCAGTGGGGGTGGGCGGGAGGGATGTGGGTAGCCTGCAGGTTGTCCTCTGTTCAGATCTGCCTGCATTGCAGTCGTTTCTTTAAGCAAAAAGGAGAAAAAAGTTCCTATGTTGCAATTACAACTCATCCGTATGTCCAAACTCCACAGTGCTATCATCCCAGTGCCAGGCAGCATCCAGGGCTTCCCAGAGGTGAATTTGCAGGCAGTAGTCATTTAGTCACTAATATCTTGCTAGTGCTGCTTTTGGGCTTCTCTGACCTTTCCCCAGGGAACTAACCCAGTGCACAGCTAGTGCTAGGTCTTGGTATCCTGCAGGCATGCACGACCTACCCCCAGGTCCATAGCTGTAGGGTCCCCACCATGCAGATGGGGCTGGCAGTTCCCACTGTGCTTCCCTCTATCTTGATCTGAAATTTATTAGTATGGGGTTTGGTGTTTTGGTTTGTGTTTTTTTTTCAAAAATGTGTAGGAAATTGATTTGCAAATTAAGGTAAATCAAACTAGCCTAGCACATTATCATTTTGTGAATAAAATGGATATATATTGATTTACATTGTATCTTCCAATAGCTCTTTGTGACTCAAAACTCTACATATGACTGGGTATTAGGTGTCCTGTTCTTGAGAACATAAGTTCTTCTTCAGGCTTTTCATATCATGTTGTTGATTGCCTTCTGTCACATCCTT
The DNA here is from genome assembly GCA_020745705.1 of Hemiprocne comata. Lineage (NCBI taxonomy): Eukaryota > Metazoa > Chordata > Aves > Apodiformes > Apodidae > Hemiprocne > Hemiprocne comata. Next base: position 10,435,271 of record CM036596.1, read on the forward strand.
TCATGTTACATCAATTCCTGTGACAATGTGACTGAAGGTCAGCAAAATAATGTTACGTAGTAGTAAAACTATAAGGCAAGTACGCCTGTCTTTGGATGAAATGTTGTACCTACTATCAGCTCAGATAGTGAACAGTCAATCCCACTTTAAGGCAGATAGTTAGGATTCTGTTATCTGCTAAAAGTGGGTTATTTTCTCTAACCTTGAACCATCCATTGAGACTGAATACCTGTCCTCTCTATCTCTAATTGGTGCACTTCAGATATGGCCAGTAGTGTCATACATTTTTTTACCATCAGAAAAGAGAAAGGATAAACAGTTATTGCATAATAATAATCATTCCACCTCCTATCCTCAGCTGTCCAGTACAGGCCAGGCAGCATGAAGAAGCCTTGGTGTAAAGGAAGGGGAATCTGTCCCTTTCTGCTAGCAAAATAACAGGAAATTGGGCAGAATGGTTATCATAAATGTATGCTGGAAATGGAAAACAGTTTGCAATGATGCTTCCACCATTAGGCTTCATTCAGGAGCAATCTATAAAACAAAAGTCATTTTGGATGATGGCTTGCTTATTTTTCTGCTGTGTGTACATTAGCCAGAATTTTTAATGTGTGCATACTGGGTTCTTTGGGGTTGGGTTGCTTTCTTTGTGTGCTTGCTTTGGTTTGGGTTTTCTGGGAGAAAGGGTGTTTGGTTGGTTGTTCGCTACGGCCAGAACTTTGAAATAATTAAAATAAGTCTAATTGACTTGTTGGTAGTACACATAGGTCCCCACAGTGTAGGGCCTATGGGCAGCCCCCTAGCTCAACAACATCTAACATCATATCTTCAGGATACAGACTGTTTTTCAAACTTAGTAAAATCTTAATTTCAGCCTTTTTTTCCCCTCAGCTAAAGCAGACTTCACAGAAACTTCCCACTCCACATGCAGTCCCTCAGCCTTTTTGGGAACCACCCGACCAGATCACTTCCCACCTGGACCTGATCATTGAAAAGACATGGCTGGCCCCCAGCCCCGTGGCTCTTTATGAGACAGACCACCTCCAATACACATGCCTTTTTCTCAAACCAACATACATTTTTTGGAGGGGGAAGAAACTTATAAGTGAAGATGGCAAATACTATAAAATATACCAAACTCCAGAAACATGTATATATATTTTAGAAGCTGTAAGATCTTCACAGATGTTTTTTGTAAGGTAGACATACACAGCATCTGTGCATATGTGTCCATGTACACACAGCCACAATTGCTTGACTACAGTGGCCAGGTTCCCATGAGGAGACATTAGGTAAAAAAAAAAAAGCAGGAATTGTACAAAACTCCTGGTGTTTCAGACATAGATGTGAACCTGCTCATCTCTTTCTACTTTGTAGTGCTCTAATGAAAGGGTTCAGAGAGATGGAGTCCAAATGATGAAAATTTGATGACCTGTCATACTCATTATGTCTCTTTCTGACTCTTCATAGTCCTATCTTTCACAGCATCAATATGGATTGGGAATGCTGCATTTAGGTACTAAGAGAATAATGTCACCTTTCTTTTTCAAATCTAGTGACACTCCCATTTTTGCCTTAGTGTTCCCCTCTTTTTTCAGACTTTCATCCCTGTGAGGGGAAAAAATTCCATGAACTATAATTTCTATGTATAATTCGTAAAAAAGAAACATCCACAGTTAAAAAACTCTTGGAGGGGTTCTGATCCTGGTAATACTCTCTTAAAATACCCAGGAATCCAAGAAAAGGACAGGTTCAACAAGGCCATTTGCTAAGTCTAAGAAAAAAGAAAAGGCAAGTAAAAGAGACCATCCAAAAGTCAGTTAAAATCACTTCCAAAGAGCAAAGAAGACAGGAGGTCAGTAGTCAACAAAATGACATTTTGGCTGTAAAGAGTCTTTATTGCACCTTGCACCTGTATCACATGAGGAATGATAAGGGCTCTTTTCAGTGAGAATGTCAGCTTTGCTTCTCTTTCTCCTTTTTTCCACCTTGTTTTAAGTGCATCTCTGCTGCAATTCTTCCATGAAGGGGCTTGAGTTTTCCCTGATTACTGCCTGATATAACTTTGCCTCACATCATTTATTTTCTGGACTATGAATCCAGAACAACCTTGAGGCTATGTGTGAAGATTAAAATTTTTTTTTTCCATCTTTGTTCCCCTTTTCCAGCAATCTAATATTGCATAAGGCCTTACAAATGTATCACAAAGCAGACTTCATCAGGGTTTCTCTGTAACAGTAGTATTTGCTAAGAACAAAATGGTAAGAGGGCAAGTGGGAATGTGACAGAAATCGCCAGATAACCAGTACTGGGACATCTTGGTTCTTTTTGCTGGCAAAGTCAACAATAGCCAGTTGTTCCTTTTTCTTCTTTTTTTTTTTTTTTTCCTAAAGGAAATTAAATATGAAAGATATGTTAGCACGGCCTTAAAGCTGAGATTTAGGTATGTTTTCCAGTGTTATGATTCCCACAGCCATTGTAATTCGAATTCACTGCACATTCTACTGTAAGGCATAAAAATTAACATCAGACTGTATACAGCAGCAGATATCACCACAGCACTCTGTGAAATACTGTAGCAATTTGAGAACGGCATTAGGTTGTGTCTACTCCAAGATCTTGAATGAGTGTGTAACCTTAAGCATTAATATAGAAGTTATTTGGTTTTGGCTTATGTCTATATTCTACAGTCCCAGGTTAGCAAGATTTTGTACTTGCGTGTAACTTGCAGCACATGACTTTTTATTTTTTATTTCTTAGGGATTACTCAAGTGCTTAAAATCACATGCCAGTTTAAATACCAACCTCCTGAGACCAAGGCCATTTCTGCACAGGGTTTATTTGAGCAGCTGCTTATAACTTAAATCTTTACTTTTTCAAGCAAAATTTTCCCATCCTTGGTGATTCTTTTATGTTTAAAATTAATTTTAATAAAGCTTGAGCAAAAATCGTTCATTTTTTTTGAGAATGATGTGAAGCAAAAAGGTCACTTTACCCATTATAAAAATTGCATGTGACTGTTATTGAATAACTCAAAAGGTACAGTGGATGGGAAGCTTAAATTTGGCAAGAAGACAGGTGTTTGGGGGAAGAGGTGCCTTCAACTGTTCTGGTAAAAATTTATGTTGCTTTGCTGAGTGTTTAGAAAGCTGTGCTTACTCACACTTGATCGTCCTTCAACAGTGGTCTTCTTTTTCTGCTGGTGTTCCGAAAGCAAATGGGCTCCATAGCTAGTGAACAATGAGTCACTTAATGACTTAGGAAAAATATGATAAATTTACATACTGGAAGAACTAGAGATGCATGTCATTGTACCCACTTTTATGACTTCTTCAGCTCTCCCTTCCACTCTTAATCTACTGTGGCATCAGACCTTATGCTAAGTATAATTTTACACTACATATCCATGCCTGGCGTGTTGCTCCCACCGAAGGGTATAAAATGTAGTAGAAGGAAAGTTTCTTGAGGTTTAAGCCACTACTGTACTGCTCTAACAGACTGAACTTAAAAGTACTCTTTTATTCTGCCTCAGTAAACAGTGTGGTAACTCAGAAGCACATATATGGTTGTAGACAGTTTGTAGACCAGTTAATGGTTTTGTACTTGGTACACAAGATAAGCCCAGGTTTTTAGAGCAGAGCTCATTATTGCAGCATGTGGAACTGGTTGGTGCTCTACTGAGAGGGCTGCTGGTTTCTGCATCTTTGATTATCATAGAAAACATACTGTAGCCAGAAACTCCTCTGCCTGGACTAACTTCATTTATTTTTCTGGCCTCTTCATCCTTGAAGTATATTAATATCCTGGGGAATGTCACACATGGCAGCTAAGACAGCTGTACATGTGAGTAACACTCGGTTTTTAGTCACACTGTCTGTTTCCAGTAGTGCTGGTAGTGACTGAGCTGTGCTGGGCCTGCAGGTTCCCTAATCCTTTAATGGGTTTTCCTCTGCCTTCGTGACCTGGATCAGCCTCCCGAGGCTCACAGCCTTGCTGGGACAGCCCCATGTCTCAGTAGCTCTGAGGGCACAAACACAGCATGGCTGCCAGCTGGTTTGCAGTTATAACTTCACATGGGCCTAGTCAAGAAGACCAAAGATGAAGGAAGGAGCACAAGCATTTCTACAGACAGTCTTACCACAGAAGATTCAGGACTGTAGCCCTGAAAGCACAAGGCATGGGAATCATTGGGTCTTGGTACAAGACAACATGAACCTTTTCCCATTTGCAAAAGCAGCTTGCTCTGTAATGATCACCAGCAAACAAATACTTAAAATATTTCTTCATGTATTGTTTAGGAAATTAGAGCATTTAATATTAAAATAGTGACTTGAAAAATTAACAGTTTTCAGTTAGATTTCTCCACAAATGAGGAGGAACAGGCAAAGGGTTTCAGCACTATTTTAGTCCCCTAGTGAGCCTATGGACCGTGGAGTTCATGAACAGAAGAATGAATAGTGGTTTTACACAGTGGAATACAATGTTTTGGGTATTACAACAGCATATGACTTTAATATCTCTAAGGATAACACATTTTCATTACTGGGTGGATATAGAAAAATCTGGATTTTTCAGAAAGGGCGGAGAACGTGATACAGTATAAAAGAACAGGCTCAGAGAAGGTCTGTAGAGCTACAGACAGGTTCCTCTGGAGACTCCACAGAGCTTGCTCCTGACAATAGTGGTAGAAATGATATGATTAAATAGATGCCAGTTTCAACCCTATTTAGGCTGATAGTTAAATAATTATTGTGATTTGGGTTGTTCAGAGTGTTATCTGCAGCAGGCAACCCCCAGCCTCATGTGCCAAACATCTGTGTAAAGAGCCAGGTGCTCCAAGGCCTCCCAGTGCTCATTGCTGGGGATGAGCCAAGCATGTAAGGAAAAGCTTTCCAAGGAAGCGCTTGCTGTGGCACCCATATAGCAAAGACAAGAAGACTCCAGATTCCACTCAACTTTCCAAGGGACAAAATCAGAAGAGATCATTTTTGTCAGGGAAAATAGCTGTGGGTCCAGATGAGAATAATTTACAGCTTTAAACTTTTTTTTCCTAAATATTCTACAATCTCTTTTATCTGCATTGACTGACAAAATTGTTCAATCACCTCATCCTAGATGAGATTAGTAATCCAGTTCAGAAGTTGTTTGAGCAAGGAATTGCCACATCCCCTAAGAAAAAAAAAAATGTGACATTTGTACTTTTATCATGGATTTTTGCAAATTTCTGTTGTTTGAATTATTGTTCCCCTCTCTAAACTAGCATCAGGAAATCATGAGCAATAACATTGTCCAGAAAGTCATGTGGAGTTAAAATTGCATCTCCAACGTGTCTCCAAGAAAGCTGATGAACCAGTCTTTTGGACATCTGTATCTCAGTTCTGTTACAAGACAGAGTACTTGCAGGCATCTACTATTAATGTACTCCTGTGGGTTAGGCATTAAAATCAAGTAGTGCCTCTGAATTGTGGGTTTGAGTCTTTTCCTTAGTAGCTTTTTTGATATCACTTGTGTTTTGAAGGGATTCCATCTGAAAGATTTCTTCTAGCAGCATGCATACTGTAAGTCAGTGTTTATTCTGTGGTGCTCTAAAATGCATTGGTATATACAGATTTTTCATCTCTTTTTAGTGTTGGAAGTGCAGTGAGTGGGGCAGACTTAGAATCATTAGATTTAGGGAGTCTTCAATAGTCAGACCCCTGAATAAACAGCTGCTCTCTTCAGCAGATTATTATAATAATAAATACAGTTTTATGGAACATGTGTGCCCAAAGGCCTCTTCAAAGCACATTTAAAATGTTAGCATATTGCAATCTCTTCTGCTTCTCATCACATTGCTTTAGCTGAATTGGGAAAGAACTGCCCACAAAACAGTCCTCCCAAAATGTCACAATAATCAGAGTTTACAGGGAAAATGGTAAGGTAGGAGAATAATGGATGAAATATATATTATTACAGAAAATTCTTGGTTTCCATATAAACAACACTTTGTCATTGTAAACTGCTGAAAAATAGTGCTAATGTAGGCTTAAGGCTGCACTGTAATGCTCTTGCCTTGCTGAGAGCAGCCCAGCTGGCTGGAGAGCAAGCAGGGCAAGGGAACTGACCCTTCCCTTCTACTTGGCGTTTCTGAGACAGCATCTGGAATATTGCCACTAGTTTTGGGGTGCCTGAGGACAGCAGGGAGTCCAAAGGAGAGTCACTGAGATAGTCAGGGGCTGGAACATACAACGTATGAGGGAACTAGGTTTGTTTAACCTGGAGAAGAGAAGCCTCAGGGGGATGTAATAGTCTTTCACTACCTAAAGAGGGGGTTACAGAAAAGATGGAGCCAGATCCTTCTCAGAATGCACAATGCAAAGACAAGAAGGTATAAACACAAGCTGCAACAAGAGAAATTTTACTTGGACATAAGGAAATAATTTTTCACAGTGAGAGCAGGGAGCAGGCTGCCCAGAGAGGCTGTAGGTTCTCTGTGCTTGGAAGTTTTTAAAAGACAGCTGGACAAATGCTTGAGAAACATGATACAACTTTGAAGCTAGACTTGCTTTCATCAAGAGTTTGGACTAGATGATGATCTGCAGTGGGTCCCTTCTAACATCAGTTTTTCTTTTCTGTGGTTCAATTCAGTTAAGGTACAAACTGACTCCCTTAACTGTACACTCTCTCATGTTCCCTCAAGTGGTGATACTCCCCACAAATTGGTCAATACATGACGTGTCAAAAATTACAGAGAAGGAAACAGCATAAGCAGTCAGAATTGCATACCTTGTCTTGAATTATCTGCACACAGTCCAGGGTTTTGTGTAACTCACTGGGAGCTGTGCGGCCAGAATATGAAGGCTGAGGTATTTCTATCTTGAAGGAGCACACTTCAAGGTTGAGTCCACAGTGCCAGCAGAGATGCACAGGATCTTTTGCACCAGGAGACTGGCAACAGAGTAAGACCATGTTGGAGGATGGCTTGTTTGGGGCTTAGAAAAGGGAAAGGTGGAAGGCAGGGTGAGACTGATGAGAGGATAACAGCCTGCGAGTCCAGGGAGATGTGAAGGGAGCAGGCTCGGCATTTGAGCAGGTGTAGTTCTCACTACCTGCAGCCAAGATTTGATCTAATAAAGAGATGTTAGACTTTTTTCCATAGTACTCATACTAAATGGTAAATGTTTATTAATTCCATAGTCTGATGTTAAGTGTTGTGATACAGATTTAAGTAACAGAGAACAGTTAAGAAACCTTAAGAATTCTAATTCTTTATTGCCTGATGTCTAAGATTTGAATTTAGAAGTACATGATACTCTGTGAGAACCTGTGGCACACTAGTGAGCCTTAACTCTGTTGTAATGATGATTTGGGGTAATAAATATAAAAGAAGGATGTAGGGGGGTAGTTCAAACTCATCAGTCATGCCTGACTTTATTCTTACTGCTCTCTCTTCTGTTGCTGTAAATGAAACTCTTTATAGTTCTATCATGCTTCAGATTGCACTTGTGCAGCTTTCTTTTATGCGTATAAGAATGCAAATACTTGGTTTTCACTGAGATTTTGCTGCCGGTAACTATATACCAGACAATTTGTTAGAAACTTAACTTCCAAAATTATTTTATGGCAAGAACAGCTTGGTGGTGTAGTGCAAGCTATCAAAGTTTTTTGTTCATAGCAACATTTATTGGCTTTTCATTCCTATTTTTGTGATATATCCATGTTAGTAACATAATCACAGAGCAAGCTTAACACGCTATCACTGGAATAAACTATACCAACTATCATACTTGAGACTGAGAATTAAAGAAGAGTGCATATAGTAAGATGTTATTTTCTAGCAGTCAGTTTTGACTGACAGAAGGAGATGTCGGCTGCTTTCAAACATTGTGTCCAACAATGAAGTATAACTTTATAATGTTTTGAAATTGTCATTGCTAAAATAAAGTATTTCTGATCAGCAGTGAAAGCTGTGCCTGTAATTCATGATGCATATGCCCAAGTTAGTATCAAGCTAAGCAGATATGATGTAAACCCAAAACGGGCTCCAAACCCAGCCAAGGATTTGTTGCACTGCTAAATATCCCCCTGAGCTGCCACAACACTAGTGTTGGAAATGCATGTACCCTCATTGACCTCATTCATGGTTTGTTACATTAAGACCAGTTTACACAGTTTCTATCCGAGAAAATAAATATGATATGATAAGGCATCTACATTGCCAACATTTTAATTGAGTGAGTGATGTTGCTTTTAATCAAAATATTCATGATTTGTGGAGTCCTTGGGATAAAAAAAGATAATTATAATTAAGGCTGGATGGGCCAGCCTCCATCAACTTACAGATCCCAACTCATCATAACAATATCCCTTGTAATCTTACTGAAATAAATGCATAGGGCTCTTATTCTGGTCTGGTAGCCTTTGATACTGGCCTTGTACTAGGATAAGTAGCTGCAGTGGCAAGGGAATGATGAGTAGTCTCCCAGTATTTTTTGATGGACTGAAGTTACATAGGGCCATTAAATCAATTAGCTCAAGAGATTAATGAACGGAAACGTCCTTTACTTTACAACATAGCTAGGTGAAACTATTGCTTAAAATTTTTAGTGTTCACTTAGCTACTTCATCCAATAAATCCCTAATAAAGTAATCACAATGTAATATGCACAAGGAGGAAAAACAGTGCCTTTGTAAACACAACAGAGAAAGAACCAAGATATCTAAAACTATTATCCTGTGGAAGGGGGGGGGTGGGGATTGTTTGTCTGTTTGTTTACATACAGCACATTCCATGTGGCAGCCTGACTTTTAGAAAGCAATATTGTACCTTCCACCACAGGACACAATATCGTCAAACTTTCAGATGAAAGTAGTGTCTGAGGATCTGCTGTCTCACTTACAAAATTACCTATAGACATGTAGATAAGATTTTGCTTAAAAATGAAAGCACGCCTGCTGCCTTGTTAAGTACAGTTAGTATAAGCACTGCATTAACTGACTAATGCACAGCAGAATGAGTGGATTACAATTTATGGAAGAGATGAGCCAGCAACTTGAGCTTGCCCTCATCAAAAAGTGCTGATACTGTTGTTAAATTTTATTTACTCATCTCTGACATGAAATTATAATCTGAACTATGTTATTTTATTTGGTTTTTTAAGGGGATCTGATATGGTTTGAAGGTACTTACCAGTTTTAATTTTGCTGCTTTGCTGAAAATTTAGCTTATAAACCTCTGATTATAAAACAAAAAGCAGTGGCTTAAGGAACTAGTAAAGGTTTCTGCTTTAGCTGCATAGTTAGTGCACTATGTTCCAATTAACACAAGGTATTTGCATGTGTGTACGCTATGTACATAAAAAATATGAATGAAAGGAAAATGCCTGTAAGCAAAGTGCTAGAAAGGACCAGAAATGTGACACTTGTCTCAGACTTTATTTTTGTCCTGGTGTAGTATTACAAGTCACCCAAATTTGCCAGTTCATAAATGGTCCCTGTAGTCACAGATACTGAAAGCACAGAATACCTCCTAATGGGTCACGACAGGCTGTCAGTTTTCCAGTAGGAAAGCTTGATTAATCTCTTCTTATATGGCACATTATGTTTGCATTAGCATGAGCTGTTAGGCAGGCCATGTTGTTATTGCCCTCTTGAGCTATTACTCGATGATATATTTAGTGTATCTTGCATGCAAACTTTTATGACTTGAGCTTTACCTTTCATTGAAAAGGTCATGAGTTCATTTCCCAGTGAGAATGACTTTTCAACTCACTTACCTGAAATACAGTGTTGCCATTTTTAGCTGCACTGCCATGTTCATTCCACCGGAGAGAAAAACATCTTGGAAAAGCACTTAGAAATAAAACAAAGAGCTGACCTTATCATATTCTGCTTTGTTGGGGATTACCTGGTATCTGTGTAAATGGTCCTTATAGCCACAGCTATTCAGAGCTCAGAATACCTCCTAATGGGTCGCGACAGGCTGTCAGGTTTCCAGTAGGATGCTAATTGTTTATGCAGCTTTCAGACTCACAATATGTCCATCCAAATTCCAGCATTCTACCTTTTTGTGTGGAACACTTTTCAGCCATACTGTGCTGATTTTTATGGTTTCAGAGCCAGAACACAGGAGGAGGTGCATTTCAGGATTTTTTAAAAGTATATATTATTTGAACCTAAATTACATGTTTTTACAGTCAGCTGCTGTGAAACTAATTATAAGGAGTCTATGTGCATTCAGTTCTGCTTCTTTAAACATGCAAATAGCTGCCTTGTCATTATGATGGTTCAGTGAATAGGAACAGGGTTAAGGAGGGAGTTTAGCTATTGATTTTTGTGGGGCAGGAACTTCACTACAGATCTCTTACTTTTCTTACTTGAGTGGAAATTGTGTAAGTTCATGACAGTGATTATTCTCATCTCTGCTACTTCAGCAATGTTTAAACCTGAGCTTCAGGTTCCCTAATTGCAAAATGGAGTTAGTAATCTATGCATCCTGCTGAGGAGGGGTTAGGAATGATGGGTGATTCTTGCATACATGCCAGTGGTTACTCAGGTGAACAAGGTGAGCAGGATACTTAACTACTCAATGAGAACTGACAGATTCTTGTACTCTCTGACTAGCTGTTTCTTAGTAGTGTGGTGCCAATGCTATTCCTTCGCATATACAATCAAAAGGTGCTGCAATTTAAATACAATCATCATAGCAGCCACAATTAACTGGATTCAATTTGCATGTTTTTTCTGAGAATTTCTTCTGGGGATTTTTATTTTCAGCAGCATCTAACTTTGTCGTTAATTCCAAAAACCTGGCATGGACCAGAGAGCATGCAGAACTATTCTTGGTCTCTAATAGGGGAGCAGGCAGTGGGAACTAAAGCCTAGCCCTGGCAGAGATCCTATTCCACAAGTCTGCTCCTTCAGTGCACCCCTTGCACTTTTTCAAGTGTTGGGTTTTCCAGTGTGAATTTATTCAAACCAGACTGGGAGTTTCTGACCCAGTAATACCCATTATTGGAAATTAGTTGAGAAGCTTCAGTCATTCTAGAGAGAAAACTGGTACTGCAAAATGTCTTGGTTTGCCTGCCGAGAGAAAGCCTTTCATTAAAAATGCATAAATTTTAAAATGTCTCGTAAACTATGTGCTGTTGACTGTCCCATTTCTTGTGGCACAAAAGGATGTGACACATGTTTTCTCCATCAGAAGGTAAAGAGCCTTCCCTGACCCTTTGTGCAGGGAGTCAGAGAGCAGAGCAGCCCTCCCTGGTGCAGGGCTCCCTGGTACCAGAACTAGCTGCCATCACACAGGGAAGCTGTCTAGCTTACCTGCTTGCAAGCCAAGAGCAGAGTGGGTTGTCCAGGATTTGGGATTGGCTTCTTGATGGCTAACTACCAAATGAGCACGGGATGAGTTCTGATTGAAAACAGTGTAGAAATATTATAGTATACACACACTTAAGGACTAGATTTCTTAGTGACCATCTTTTCTGTGCATCAAGCTAAAGGAAATTGGAAGCCTTGTGATAAATATTCAATACAGAACAATAGTTAAACCTGAAAAATAAGACAACATGGTCTTTCTTTTGATCCATATTACTAAATGTTCTGAGCTTTGTCTTTTGCATCTGTTTATGTCAGCTCTGAGCTATTGCCTGAAGGAAGGCTGATGTGTCATGTCACCTGGTAACACACTCTGAAAGGGACCCTGGATTTTTGAATGTGTTACACTTGGATATTATTAATTGCAATGCTTAGCTGCTGTATTGTTTTGCTGCTAGTCACAGCTGTAACAAAAGCATCCAAGATTTTATGGCTAGTACAGTTCAGCTTTAAATTTACACATTCTGTAAATGCCAAAACATTGTTATTTTAATCTGTAAATCAAGTTTGTCATGGGCTATACATTAAAAGTGGCTCCTGAGTCCAATATAACTCCTAGCAGCCCGAATTTTGGTAGATAAGTGTTGAATTTAAAAGAACCCTTATGCCCTGAGCTCATCATACTCCTGACTGCCACAGAGCAGCCATATTACGGAATATCAAGAGGGAAAAATATTTCTGTTAGTGAAACATTTGTTCTTGGCTGAATTTTCAGTTCTGCCATTCCCCCACTAAGACATCAGTCTTCTTTTTTAAAGCTGAAACAAGTGGGAGTGGTGGGACCAGCCCAGGCAGTTCTGTGCTATTTCATGAAACTCCTTGAGCTCCTCCACAAGGAACAGTAAAACTGGGGGCATACCACAAGCACCCTACATGCTGGCCAGTCGAACCCAGCTCCACTCTGAAAGGTCTAAGCAGAGCACTAGGCCCAGGGGAATCAGCTTTATTCCAGGGCTGGCAACAGTACCTCAGCATTGCAATAACATTGGTACAAAGCCTCGAGGCCAGAGCTGGCCTGAGTGCAGCCAGACAACAATGTTCAGAGCACTGGTCTGAACAGAGTGGCATTCAACAGCAAAAGGAAAAAAACACTCTTAATAATTCCATATGAACATGGGGCAGAGGAGAGTCAAAAAGGGCAGTACAGGAGCCACATGACACAGGAACCTCCTGTGGCAAAGTTCATAGGCAGAGGGTGAAAATTCACCTTCCACTTGCAGGAACAAGGCCAAGGAGATGAGATCTGGGAAGGAGCAGGGAATACAGGTTAGCTCAGATTGTACAAAGTGCCTTTAAGCCTTGGCACATTAGTGCAGCTGCAGGTGGCTGCCCAGCCACAGCAGCCGGTGGGTCAGCACGTTGGCAGTGCATTGGGAGGTGGGACCTGACAAACTGTGACACTGGAGACCTGCAAGAGTGGAGGCTGGCAGGAAAGACAGAAAATGGGCAGATGCAATATGAGGATGTGTGTTTGCTGATACGTGATTCATACTGCCTGTCCTTAGAGAGTGTGACATCCAGGGGTTGCTGATAAGACTTCCTCTTGTTTCCTTGTTTTGGCCTATCATTGACTTCACACTGAGGTCAAGCTAAAGAGCAGTAGGTTGAGGCTTCTTGATTGACTCAGATGTCATTATATCTGTAAAAGACAAGGGGAAAAGTATCACAGTGTGTGATACCTACACTGAAGGATCAGTACTGCCAGAGCTGAGCAAGGGGCTAGTGTTCCTTTTTGCTGCCAGGTCTAGGTGAATATGTCAACAGCTGCTGAGTTCCTTTCAGTTGCCTCCATGGTAATTTTAAGATGCTTCTGAATTAATTTTCCATACTATCTGTTCAGAAGAGAAGATTACTTATGAAAACAGGCTGGTTCATGGTGAGTTGGTGTGAATCAAAAGAAGTATTGTTGCTCACAGGTATGAGCTGATCATATATTTTCAAAACTTTCAGGAAGCCATGATTTTTGGAAAAATGTAGTCTGTCTTTTTCTGTTATTAATGCTAGTCCTTTTCTTGTCTTGTGATTAAACAGCAATTCCACCTGGTCAGACCAGCAGCTTTACTTTTTTTTTTTTTTTAAGGAAAGACTAAAAATACTTTCCAGTTGGTGTTGTTTCAGATAAGAGTTATGGAAATGGAAATACCCTCACTCCCCTGCGAAAGGAGATACTGGGAAACAAAAATTAGTGTAATTTTCCTTTGACTCCCAAAGTTGTACATGCTACAAGGGAAAAGTTCCACTTAATCTGATCGTTTCCTTCCCTAGACAGACAAAGAAGGTGTTTTGCAGTTGCTGATGAATGTTGCTCTGGTCACAGCTGAATAGAGCAGGACACCATTCATTTGAGCAGTGAAGCTAATCCTGTTACTCAGGACAAGGACCCTTCATCACTTGTGCTGATAGAAGATTCCCCAAACCTTGATTCCTCTCCCTTTGTCAAGGGAGCCATCAAGAAGCCAATCCCAAATCCTGGACAACCTCCCAATATACTCAGAAAGCTGGGACAGCAGCAGCAACAGGACTCCCTGGCAGTGGCTGACACCAGATCTCAGCCAGGTGCTGCTGCCTGTGCCCAGTGAGAAGCAGTGGGCATGGGACCATGTTCCTTTCTACAGGTCTTAATAGTTCTTTTCCATTTGGGCGCTGTTTTTCTGGCTAAAGACAAAAGCAGGTATTTCTTCCTATATAATTCCATCAATTTTCCAATGTAGATATAATTTCAGCAGCATTGAATGCAAACAAATAGCACCTTTGGGGTAGCCTGTTACTGGGAAGGAAACAAAACCCTTTCTCCTAATGCAGGACAGATTTTAGATGTTTCAAACTAGAAAAGGACCTGAGTTACCTGTTTGTAATGCACTGGAAAATAAAAATTATGCATTTCCAGTAGCCTGGATTTGCAAATGTACTGATCATAAGATGTGGTGGTAATAAAACAGATTGTGCCCTGCCTGTGCAGTGACGTCTCAAATGCTTTATGATTGTTTTGCCTTCTGATGCCAGCATTCCTTAACATAGGAATCCTCCTTCTCCATCCAGATTTCAGAGCAGGATGTAAGACATGGTAGATACACTATTAACTCTGTTTACACAGTACTCTCTCCTTGAATGTTTGAGTAAGAAACATGCAGATCTATTGTGTGGTAGTTAGTGAAAAATTTTGAATGGGCACATGTAGTGTTTGGCCAGGGAAGAGAATGAAAGAGGGAGGGTAAGTGCCAAAACCCCACATGTGTGCATGCTGGCTCACAGCGTGGGGAAGTGTGTAACCTGCCTTGCTCTGCTCTGTAGTCATTATCGTCAAATCTTGTTCCCTTTGACTTAAGTATAATTAACAAGAGCAAAGTTTGGCCTCTGAACTGCAGACACCCATATGTGGCAGTCTTTTAAAAAACCTTCACGTATCTGTTTTTGTGGATAATTTTGCTGTTTTAACACTGTGTATTTCTGTGCTCCATTATGGGAAGATGTGTCTGACCTTAACCCTCTAATTGTGCAGTAATTAGCATCTAAATGCCATGCAGAACTCCCTGCAAATCAACCAATTGGAATATTAATTCTTAATCTAAATGTATCCTAAAAAAATTGTAAAAGTGCAAATTCAGTCAGTAGAAAACTGTTTGCTTCTGTGCAAAGAGGTGGTTTGTGTTTTGAGTGTATCCATACACATAGGGAAGTGCATCTGAGACTGAGTGTGAGAGATCTGATGCTTCCCTCTAGTCTTGTTGGTTTAGACCTAGAGCCCTGAATAGTTTTCCTCTGTATCTCCAGTCCAAGCAAGAAAATAAAAATGTGGATCAAGTCAAATCTTAGATTCCATTATTATTGACCATAACCATGTGCTATATCACAAGTCTTTTTTTGATTTAGTAAACCAGTGGTAGTGATACATTTTATGTAGACAGCTTTGTGACAAGTTATAGTCTTGAGTACTAATCTCCCAGGATACATCCAAGTAATAAATGATTAAAACCAGGACTCCTCATCTCACAAACCATGAAAAAATTGGCATGTCCTTCCCAGTACCTACCCAAGAGCTAGAGGAGCTCTCACCTGGTGGATGGCCTGGCTCTTCGTGTGGTCTGGATTCAAAGAATACTACATCTGCTTTGTTTTAATACTGGAAAGGCAAAATATAATCTAATAATTTTATGATCAGAGAATTTAAATTATTCATTTTAGTTTTGATTTTTAAAAAGATGGGCTTTTCAGCATTCAGACTAAAACTATCGGAGATACTGGAAAGGGAAGGACATGGGGAAAAAAAATTCCAAAAGGTGAGTCAGCCTCAGAACAGATAATGCCTACGGGAATTTTCCTCATTGAAAGCAAGGTTAATTCAAAAATCTACACTTGAAAACTGAGAGAAAAGAACACAAATGTCAAACTGTAAATAAGAATATGCTTTTCTATTTTGGGCATGTGTTGCTATTTTATCAGGAGACATGCCTAATATTTGTTACCATTTATGTAATGGTCCTCCCCCAAAGCTGTGCAAATACATTGATCTATATGTACGTTATGATAATCAGCAACATTTGGGAGCTGTGGTCACTATAATACTGTGATTCTACTTAATATATGCAAGACTGGATGCTTTATGTCATCAGTAGCAAAACATGAAATACTATATGAATTAGGAAAAATCCAATAAGAAACAGCAGGACACTCCATGCATACATATCACTGTTGTGGTTATGAGCAAATCCAAGACTGTACCTGATTAACCACGATTTATTCTTACTATAAACTTAGCAGAAGGATACAGAAGAGATACTATAATTGCATACACATTTCCTCCCAGAGCACAGAACCAATAAAAATATGGTAATTTTGTATAACTTAAGACACATTCTTTACCATTTTTAAATAAATAATAGGGTTTTAACAAACTTCCATTGTTTTGCTTTTTCACTTTTTGAAATAAGCTGTGTTTTTAATGCTATAGTGAATTAGAAACAGTATTACCTACAGGGACACTGATACTGTTGTAGAGAAAGATTTTCTGACTTAATCTTAGCCCTGTATAAGCAGTCCCAGCTATTTTAACACTTTCTGGTTTATCTAGTATTCAGAGTTTTGACTAAAATGGTTTTTTACATCACATTTACCATCTCCAGAAAGGATATTTTCAATTGCACAAAGTGTCTCTGAATAAAGACAAAACAAATAACCAAGCCAAAATCAGCCTCCGAAGCTCAGAAAAGGGGATACAAATTTTGACAGTAATAGAACTACAGAAACATTGGTTGTCTCAATGTAATTTTAAGCTAAACGTTTCTCTACAGAGTCCAAAAGTGTCATAAGAGTATATCTAAATATACAGTTAATGGCATTAAAACAGCACATCCATCTGTGAGCTTTGTTCGAAGCTTGCTGGCAGGTTGGAAATACGGAATGTGATCTGCAAACCAAGCAAGTTACTAAGTAGCCGTGGAAAACTTATCTAAATAAGTCGATTTGCTGAAGTTTCTCACTGCAGCCGTAATGAAGCAATTTCAGGACAGTCTGAACAAATTCAACCTCTACAACACAAGTTATTATATGAACTTGACCCTCTTCTGTCTCCTTTCCACCTTCCAATTCCCTTGGAGGTTTTGTCTGTTTGGTAAGGTAAGCACCTCTTGAATATTCATTGCCTTGGGCCAGTGCAGATGAGAAACTTTCATCAGCCATCCGTGCCTTTCTGCAGTGACAAAAAGGATCTCTTCACAAGGCATTAGTGTGAGCCTTCTGTAGTCCACAAAGTTACTTTTTTTGTTTGTGTTTGTGAACTGGGAATCCAAACAAATAAAATGGAATGTAGTTGCTGAATACTCAGATCTTTAGCTGGAGAAAGCCAGTTTTTGTCTTTGGTTTTCCAGTCTGATTAATCCTTTTAGAAAACTGAAAGCTGCTAACCTCTGTAGCTGGATCACATGGCAGCGCTCTTTTGTCTGCCCCTCTAATGCCGCAGTGCACCTTCAGGAAAGCCTGTTCTTCAGGGAGGGTTAAAGCAGGTTGCCTCCACAGATCACTGTAATGTTAGATTTTAATTATGGTTTGCAGTGCACTTCAGACACTCCAGCAGGACTGCCTAATTAACAAGGTTGTTCAGCTTTCACATAGTATCAATCAACTAGTTGCTGAAAATGTCTTGATCTCATTTTCTGAGATTAAAGTATAAACGAAGGACACTTTGCTCCATTGTTACTAAACTAAGGCACTACCATCTGGTTTGCAAATGTGATATTAAAATCTCTGGAAATGTCTGAGGCCCCAACACCACAAAGCAGTAAGCACAGGCTTACCTTTGAATATGTAAGTAGAACCATTTATTTCAAGGGAATCACGTACTTAAAGTTGAATGTATGCCTAGGCATTTTCTTTTAATCAGGTTTTCATAGACTCATTTTGAAATACAATACCAAACTTTTCAAAACAGACAACAGTGAACTAACCAATTTTTAACATTAGGGAAATCATAGCTTAACTAGCTTAAATAAATTGAACATCCCAAATAGCTCATATCATATAAGGCTCAGTAACAGTGCCTGATAAGATAATGTAATTTTGATTCAAAAATCTTCCACTATGTTTTACAGTTAGAGTCAAACTGTTAAAAAAGGTCATTGTCAGCTATACACAGAAAAATTAGTGAAATAAAATGGCTATAATTAGAAATAATTTTTATCCAGAATATATTACCTCCAAACATTTACTTTTAATATCTATTTGAAACAGTGAAATTGTGCTGAGGATTGTTATTAAACCCACACTTGAGTGATGTTTTAGGTAGATTCAAACTAGGATTGAGCTGAACTATAAAACTTAACTCTCCCTTTTTCCCTCCTGATTTGATACATTATTTGGAAACTTCTGACATGTGAAATAAAAAAATATTATTTCCCCAAAATCTAGGAACAGTTTGTGGAGTTAGCCACTAGCCCCAAGAGGCAGTACACTGGATTCAAGATGTGTGGTGATGCGGGAAATCAGTTTGGTTCTGGACACTCAGTTACTGTAATGGGGAGTTAATGTGCACCTGCCTTTTTCCTGGCAAAGGTCTCCCTCCACAGTGGACCTTGCTGTGATGAGTCAAAGCTTTGCCCACTGTCCCCCAGCTGCTGCTCCATACCATGCAGGCCAGGAGAGGGGAGGAGTGGCAAGAGAGCAACCTCTTGCAAGGACCACTCTTTATCCCCACTGTAAAGCATTGCATGGAGACAGATGGTGCTTGCTTTCTCTGCAGTGCCATCACTTGGCACTTGCAGAGGAGAATGTGATGGCTGCATGAACACAAAACTGCAGATTTCAATTCTAGAAACTCAAACTCACCCTTCTGCAAAAATCAGGAGCAATACCTCTTCCCCACTAGCATACCACTTCAGTTCTGTTATGATGGCATATGTGTGAGTTTAAGTGGTGCTCAGAGACAGATTTTACTCATAAAATCATAAATGGATTTCATTAAACCTGTGTGGTCTTTAATATATCAGGCATAGTTGAGCCTCGGGAGTTAAAAAGAAGGGAAAAGAAAAGCAGAGAAAAAGACATATTGGTTCATTCTCCTCTCCCCCAAACACGAATCGTAGATATTTCTAAACCAGTGCTGAAAAATAAGCAAAATTAGAGTGAGAACTTCATAAAAACAAGGTTAAGTGGCAAACAGAAGTTGTTAATACATGTATGTAGATGTGGTTTAAAATCAGCAATAACATTTTTTAACCTAATTAAAGAAATATATAATCCTCCCTGTTTCAAGCCCTCAAAAAAAGCCAAAACAGGAGTCCAGGACCACAGAAGACTGAGTACTCAGTAATGCAGTATAGAATACCATCTTTAATAGTTTCACTAGTTTTGAAAAGCAAATGTTTCAACATCTTTTTACCTTCAAACACACTTTTTTTCTTTAAGTTACATTCATTGTTGCCATCTTGCAAACCTAATGCAAAGCCAAATGCATATAGTTGCCTTATTCCTTGTTCTTGGAACAAGTTTTTACAGGCATAGAGCATGTTTCTGGATTGCAGTGGACTTTAAAAAAATTAATTCTTTCTACACGTAATGCATGGTTTTGAAAGGAGAGCTTTTTCCTATAAACACTGATATATTATTAATGTTCTGCACAAGAATATTGGAGCAAGTACTGACAGTTGTAATGTGCTGAGTATCTAGTAACTATTTAGGTTAAAAAAACCCTTCTGTGTTTCTACAGTGTGGTTATCTTGAAAAACCACATAGCAGTAAAGCTTGGTGGATTAATGCCTTTGAATCAGGAAAGCTGCTTCGGATTAACAATTCTTTTAGTTGGTGCTATATTTTTTTATTATATATAATAACAAACATGATTAGCACAGAAGTATTATGCTCTCCATAACCTGTTTGTAATTGGGAAAATCTGCAGTATGTATTCTACAGTCCAGCTCACACTGAAGATTGAAGTGTAATTACAGTACAGGCAATCTCATCTCTATTAATTACAGCTGTCACTGTCGATCCAGTTAACCAGGATAACTAACTCTGCTGAGCCAGAGTTGACAAGCTTTCTGGCTAAACCCAGATTGCTGTGTAAGAGTTTTTTGTTGCATTTTTGAGACTTTTAAATTGCTAAGAACACTGGTATTTGAAAAAAGTACATAACAAACACTGTGGATTATGGATTAGGAAACCAAAAGCAAAATCTAATTTCACTTCATTCTCGGGATTGAAACTTGTACATGCACCTTGCAAGGCAAGCCAGGAAAAGGCAAAACAACCCCTTACACAAATGAGGTGGGTGTAGAAAGGGGCAGGACAGCTTCTTGATGTACAGATGAGGGATGCGCTCGGTTCCCACAGGGATAATACAGCACAGAGTTAGAGGCATTGCCAGAGGGCATGACTGCAGTGTCCAGTGAGGGGTGGTGCAGGGAGCCCCAGGCCCCTCAGCCCTGCAGCCTTGTGACTTTCACAGCCAGGGTCTTTTGCAGTCCAGCTGCAATGCCAGCAGAGCTGTACAGTTTCTGGTAGATGTGTTAGCCTCGCCTTACTGCTGAAATGCAGGAGCATGCCAGCTCAGCTAAGCAGCAGGACCAGGATCTCTGTGTCCTGCTGCAGCCCTTGGAGGAGTTGTACATGTCCATTTGATGCTACACCAACATGGAATTCTTCTGGGAAGAATTCTTCAGACTGGGAGCAGAGTCTGGTCCAATCCATGGACAGATACTACCTCTCTCTATTCTCTCTCCACACACTGATTTCTTAGAGATGCTTTTAGATACTCATCCAAAGTACACCAGTCTAAATCATTTGAAGAGGAAGACAGACCTCAATGTGCAGGTTAGAGTCCTAAAGTGTAGGTCTTAAGCTTGGACCAAAAATAAAACCTAGAAGACTTCTCATTTCTAACCAGGAGAGGACATACTCAGATGCCCCTTCAAAAGCAAATGAATATTTTACAGAAATTTAGTAACAAGAGTACAATTTCCTCCACTATACTGCAGAAGAAATTTTTTCTTTTTGTGCTATAACCCAAAGGCAGCTGAAAACTTCCCTATATGCAGCTTGACTAAGCCACTACTGTAGATTCTGCAGTACTACAAGCCGTTGCCTTGCCACCTTGGCTGTTGGCACTCCATCTTTAGGGTAAGTCTGTGGAATTCTGTGTAACCAGGTAACACTTCCTTCACAGGTGTCCATAGTGTGTCCACTGGGACCACTTGAGGCATAAAGTACTCTTCTGTGGGTTTAGAGTAGATTTTCAATCATGGAGAAGATTTTCACATGCTTTATGTCAGGCACTTCTCCAAACCCAAGCTGGACTGTTGAAATGCGATGCAACTAGGCTGCCTGACTTTTTTTAAAAACAAATCATGAAGATGTAAGTGAGCACCAAAATTTAATACATGCTTCTTTCCAAAGACTCCAGAGTATTACTATGGTAGTAGGTTAAAGGCTTCAATGTTGCATTTCTGTATCTCTGGTTTTTTAGGAAAAAGCACAGGTTTTGAAGGAGTTTTCTGTTTTCAGAATTTATCCTGGATTCCAAAAGTATGACTTGACAGAAGGTTTTGAACAAAACAGCAATTTACTATTTTTCTCACACAGTTTTGTCTAGATCTTACTTGACCTTAGCAACACTCCAAAATATGCTAAATGGCCATTATGGCACTGTTAGCAATGAGAGTAACAAATGTAAACTGTGAAGCTGGAAAGTTCCAAAATAGTTCACTGTCAGGCTTAACACATACCACGAAGTTACTTTCTAAAATGTCACCAAGAGAAACCTGAAGAAAGTGGCAGATCTTAATAAAATTTGTCTTAACCGCATCCCAGACTACAGTGATAGCAGGGCAAAAACCAGCGTAGGTAGGGAGTTATAATTGATGCCTTAGAGAATTTTTTTGGAACACACTGGCCATGGGGAAATTCACCTTCCCATGAACAGACAAAGATATCAATTTATTCAGTATGGTGTAAGAGAGAATGAATCCACAAAACCAATATCCATGGCATCTTTCACTCCTCACTAAAGCAATATATAGGTGCCTTACATGCAGTACTTTGCTTTTACTTGTATTTATAGCCCCATTGAAGAAAAAGGTCTATTGGATGTACTCACCACAGGACTATATATACTCCAGCATCTGAGCAGAATATAAAATTATCCACCAGATGCAGTGACTGGCTGTGCACTACGCGTTCCTCTCTGTGTAATGTCAAAAAAGTAAAATATTTTAAAAATTAGGAAGCTATGTCCCATCAATAATACAAGGTATTGTAAAAGGGCCATAAATTGAGAGGACAGCTTGTTGGTTTGGGCTTTGGCTTTGGTTTTTTTCTTCATGAACCTGTTTGTCCAAGAAAAACCTTGCAGTGAATCAGCGTTGTGGTGATATGTTTTTTTAAGAAATGTTTTCTAGATTTTCTCTGAGCAGCAAAGCTAGCAGCTGGGTTTAATGAGTAGGTGTTTTAACATCCATTCAAGTCTCTCTGGTTTTCTACACTTGCATACAGAAGACTTCTAATAAGAAGGACACCTTAGAGATGTGGTCACTGTCAAGTATAAAGGGTGCAGTCTTTCCTTCCCCTGTTCAGTCCTCTGATGTATTGCTTCAG
Organism: Hemiprocne comata; assembly: GCA_020745705.1. NCBI lineage: Eukaryota > Metazoa > Chordata > Aves > Apodiformes > Apodidae > Hemiprocne > Hemiprocne comata. The sequence goes on from CM036596.1 coordinate 10,457,708, forward strand.
GATCCATCAGTGGGTCTTGAAGTCTTTGGAGAACACTGATCAACCTTACCAGAGGAGAAGGATGGCAGTTGCTAAAGCACAGGAGCTAGCTCTTCTCCCATGGAAGTAAAAAGGACTCCTGTTGACTTCAGCAGAAATAGAGGCATGCTTGGCACATAAGAATATCCTTTTCCAAGTAGAAAAAACAGATGCATGAGCTTGGTCCCATTCTCAAATGACTGTACACAGCACAGTGATAGATTGGGTCGAAAAATCACATGTGAGGGATGTGACAGCACAGAGCAGAACCTGTACTAATGTCATCCCTTACCCATTGTCTCAGAGATCTCCAGAACAGGTCGATTCCAGCTGGCTTTATTTCCTCTGCTTTAGGTTCCCTTTGTTTTACATGGACTACCCCTGTTCAGTAAAACGTTTTTCTCATCCTTGAGTGTTTACATATGCACCTGCACCTTAGACTGTTTCGGGTACGTTCACTGTTCTAGGTAATGTTAGTGAGCGCAGCTAGCACTTAGACTGCCCCTGCAATACCATGCTCCACTGTGCATGTTTTCTGGCTGTACAGCTTAGTATGCATGTTTTTTTTTTTAATATTCAGAATTAGATCTGTAAACATCTTAACAAATTCTGGGGGGAAAAAATATGATCCAATATCTCTTTGTTCAGGTTTTCATTAGAGAAAAATTCTATGACTTTCCTTTCTCCCAGGATGTAGATCCATAGCCTCTGTAAAAAATACTGTCTTTCCCTGCTCTGCACAGCTCATTAGCACTTCCCTCTGTACATTTATTTCTGGTGCCATTTATTTCTTCTGATATCATATTATGCAAATGTAATACACAGCCTCACTGTATAAATAAGAAGCCTTCCTTAGCACTTATTTCTTTTTTCAAGCTCTACAAAGCGCATTTCACAAGCACAGTTGCTCTGAAACAATTGCACAAATTGGATAACAGATTAAAAATACGTGTGAGAAGAAAATCCCCAAACTCTTAATCTGAAAGGTCACAGACTAAATTAGTTTAACTTCATAAAATGAGACCCTGTGTCCCAAAGGCTGGCCAGGAGAACCTTGGAATGTCTCATGTGAGGAGAGGTGAAAACTTTGCATGTCTAATGGCAGATTTATGGCTAGACAAGCTCTAAGGAAGTCTGTGGTTGTTTTTTGTAATCCTAAACACAGCTGTTTTGTTAATTGGCAAGACCTTTTAATAAAACTGAATGGTGGGTGCTTTTCAAGCAACCTAATTCAACAACTACATCCTTGCTTGAAAGCTGAAGCAACAATGCTGCTTTTCCCAATAGTGTACATACTTGGAAACAATTGTTTGGTTTTATACATTTACCAGGATGTGTCAAGATTAGAGCTGAATTTTTCTGCTTGTGTCTAGAAGAAATATATTTAAATGTCAGTCTCAGCTGATGCAAAACATTTTGCCTGACCTGAGACAAAGAACTTCATTTTGCAAGAGGGTTATTTACCTTTTTTTCATCCCAAAACCAAATGGGTCTGTCAGTTTCAAAATGCAATGTCATTTTTGGAACAAGAAGTCAAAATATTTCACCTAGAAAATGTCAATGAATAACATTTATACTTCTCTGATTTTACTCTTTTGGCCAAACTATTTTACAACATGATCTGACTTCCTGAATAGTTTAACTCCCTCTGTAACTGTGTATCTATAAATTTTTTTGTAGCCTGAAAACATTTTCAACCTCCTCTAGTTAATGTGCAGGTACTGCTAAGATTTCCATTATGTTCAGTATCACTCTACAAAGGCACATCTTTCAGTTGTAAGGTCTCACCCAGGCTGCCCACAGGGGTATGACCGAGGGCAATGGTTAGAATGGCTTGTCTGCAGCTGGCCAGGAACAGGCCCAGGTTAAGATATCTTGCTTTCAGAATGCATGTGTCAGCTTGCTTTGTGACTCTGATCCTGTTATCTCCAGCCAAAGTTTTGTTTTCACTCATATCTACACATATCTAGGGCCTTATCCTGGAAATTCTTGCTCATACCAGTAGATTTCATTGCCAGTAGATTCCCTTTGAAGGCAAGGCAGTGGTTTCCAATGTGCCCAGCAGTAAGTGTGGACAGGACCAGGCCTACAATCAACACATAAACACTTGTGCAGTCAAACACGGTATTTGTCTGTGGTAGTATTTTACAATGTTAAGGAAGTTGTGCTAGAAAAGCTCATTTTCCCTGAAGATTGTCAGCCTTAATAAGAACTAAGAAATTAGAACAAAGTCATCGTGAATTCTAATGTATTTGAACATATGGCCCTAGGACCTGTTATTACCATATCAGTCAGATAAAGGAGTGGGAGAGTGGTTGCAACAGCACAGAAGGAAAAATGTTAACACAGCAAAAGGACTCTCTTAAAGAAATACTCAGTCTGTGAATTTCATTTCCAACTTTAAGAAAGTCTTGTGGATAATATAAAGTTCTTACAACGCTTGTTTAAATAGTATTTTTGTCATTACTGTTGAAACATGCCTTTTCTGTTTAAAATTGAGGTTTTTCTGTAAATCTACCTTTAGAATGAATGAGAATGTTTGAAATACTGTATTTGATTTTTTTTGTGGTAGGCTAGGAGGGTAAGAAAAATAATCTTGAGCAGAGAGAAGTGAATTCAGGTCAGAGTCCATTTCCAAGGCACATCTGAAAACCTAATCAGTTAATTTAGTCTATGTATGTCAGCATAGGCAAATGTACAGTTCCCAGGTCTCCAAACAGCAATCAGCTGATTGTGTCAGTTGCGTGTGTGTGTGAGAGAGAGAGAGAGGGGAATGTATGAAACCATTTAATTATATGTATCTGGAGCAAGAACTGGACCTGGGGTTGCTATGACCTTAATGCAAGGTTTAATCAGGTTTACCAGTAACTCAAGATCATCTAGCATTACAGACCATCTTAGACACAGTGCTGTTAATTCATTGTAGGCACGAAAGTATTTACAGAATTTTTGAGGAAGCAGAAAAGGCTTTCTGAATGCATTTGATAATTTTGTACAATTTGCTGTAAGCATGGATGCTTGGCAGCAGGCTAGTGAGTCAGAATAAGGGGTCTAGTTGAGTTTCATGAATGCAGATGGTGCAGAGCCAGGATGGATGTTAGTGTCTTGTGGTGAACTACTACCACCATGTTCCAAAGCATATTGCACCATCTGGATTGTGATAATTTGAAAATTTCTTGGTTTATGTCATTAAAACATTTCTAAAGCTTTGCTTGAGTTTTATACCAATCTTTCTGCTAACTTTACAGCTGAGCAAATATAGAAACATTTGCATAATTGTTTTTAATACTTGCATTAGCTTCCATCAGCTTGTTTTTAAAAAGGATTTTTCTTTGACAGTGTTCTAGTGTCTTCTGTCTTTCCTTCCACAGATACCCACAAAAATTAGTTTACTTAAGAGAGGTAGCATTTGTCATGTATAGAGGACCATCACAAAGTCTCTATCATTTAAGTATCATAAACCTGAAATGACATCTAAATGCAGCTGAAGAAGTGCACAGGCTTTGAGATGGCCTTCTAAACCCAGCTGTATTTCATCCAGCTTGATGTTTAAGCAAACTTCAGGTAGAGCAGAGCAGAGTGGATTATTCCCTGATTCACTGGTAAAATTAAGAAACTTGGGGTCATTGCTTTGACCAATGACAGTCTTCTTACATAAAGGATACAGTGGCAAAACAGGGGCCTGTGCCTATTTGGGGAGGGTGCATTTAGGGTATTACTATAATTAATATTAATAAAATCTAATTATAAGACAGTTGCTTATACAACAGAGAGCAGCCAGCCAGCCATGTGGTTTTAGTTGTTATCCTATTATGATACTTCTAAAGCATTCATGTTGTAGCTTCTGCAAGAGAAAGGAGAGGAGCCTGGAAAGAGCTGTAGTCCTTGAATTAGAGCTGCCTGTCCAACAACTACAGTGGGAAGGAGAGTTGATGGTGGAATCTGGTTCTAGGTTTGCCATGCTTGTTGCTCACTGGTGTCTGGCATCACCCTGGCTTTTCCAGTCGCTACACAACATCACTTTCACACTGAAATATGCTTGCCCAGTCAGTCCTAGCTTTTGTCAACAGGATTTTTAGTCCAATCTTTCATCCATGGGATTTAGGCTTGTGTGGTAAGGAATGTGATTTTAGCTTGAAAAGGGGAACTAGGAGTTATTTTCTACTATACTGAGGCTTACACTGAACAGCTAAGCACTGACTTCTGTTAAGATTTAGTCCAACAGGATTTGCAACAGGCTGAAACTTCAGTCTAGAACAGATCTTTAGGCTAGAAACGTGTCTTCTTGCTTGTGACTCAATTTTGCAGTTAAATCTTATCGCAATGGCCATTGGTTTTGTTGGGCTTTTTCTTTTTTTTTTCTCTTGTGGCTGCTTCTATAACATTTAGGGAAAAATTTCTCATTACCCCACAAAAATGGCACCAAAAATGGTGACTAATTGTCACCTAGCCAAAAGAAAGGGATGGAAGCCTGTGCCTCCATGAAAACTTGTTAACACCTCTTGAGACTTGAATATCCCATCAACCTGCTGAAAACTCACCATATACAGATATAGGATTATTTGCTGAAATGCTTTGCCAAAAGATTTTGAATTATGAATGAAGCAAAACAAGCTGTAAACTCTTCACTGACAGATCACCAACAGAATGAGAAGCTAAATTTGTGCACTATAAATTCACTATAATTTGTTTACTCAGCTTCAGCCAGTTTATATGTTGTGCTGGAAATCTGCCAGGTCCTGGTATGGCTGAGGCTCAGTAATTCAAGAAGAACCCTTGTTACTGCAGATGATAAGAGGTGATCAGTACTCCTCATGATGGGAAGTCAAATGAAATGAAAGTAGATCTTGATATACTCCGTGCTGAATTTGAATACTACTTGTGGGCAATTAGGTCAAAACATGGTCGCTGGATGCATGCCACCAACAGGGCCTGTAGGCTGGGCTGGAGGGGTAGTATCATGTGTCAGACACTAATGTCCAGGAAAGAACAATGATACCCACACAGAAGCCACAGAAGCAAGAGCCTGATAACAAGGAATGGATTGGGATGTTTCCTAGAAAACTATTACAGGGCCACATGACTGAAGAAAACCATGACCACAAACTGTTGAGAAATTTCTCTTTATGCCCTTGAATCATGCCTGGTTTCTGCACATGCTGGAGAACAGATTGCTGATAATACAGCAGAGGGCAGCAATGGAAAATGACCCTCTGAGATTCCACGCTCAGCGTATTTTGCAAACAATAAACAGGCACAGGGTAAATAAAACATAAAAAGACCAGACCAGAACCAACCCTAAATAGATCCTCTAGGAGTAATCCTACAAAAGCAGAACATTCAGGCAATGATACAACTTAGAAAATGTCAGTGTAAATATCATCTATCCTTTTCTCCTTATTCTGAGCCTAAAGCAAATACTCTACTAAAACAGTGGGGGTTTTTACTACTGATGTCAGGAAAAGGGGTGCCACAAATCAAATTGCCTCTGGATCACTTGGAATCTCAGTGGCTCAGTAGCATGCTATTTGCTGTAAAATACCATGTGGGATAGACTGTTCATTTTCCAGTGTCTAAGCAAAAGAAATTAAGAAAGCATATGCATAGCAATGAGAAACAGAAATTCAGTATCCAAACTTCTTCACAGTAATAACTGAAGAGGGTGGTAACAGATGACCAGCTGATGCAGCCTCTGTAGCTCTGGTGGCTTTGGTGGCCACTTGCTGAGCAGCTTCCCCCAGTGTTGTTGCTGTGCCCTTAAAGATCCATTATTTTTAACGAGACAATGTCCCTTGGTCAATTAAAAGAAATTAAGTTTATTCTAACAATTTGATAAATTTCAATCTGATAAAGTTTCAAAAACACTCTTGTGTCTAAAACCCAGTTTTTTAGGGTTAAACAATTTTCTGTGAGTCAGCTAAGAGTAATCTGCTACAATCAGAGCTTTGGATAATGGCTATATTTCAGACATACATTATGTGCACTTTAGGCAGATAAGTGTTAGAAAACGAAGTTGAAATAGTCTTCTTGTGAACTGTGCTAATACAGAATGGGAAGGATGGTTTAACTGTGAAACTTGAACAAAGAGGAAAAAGCATTGGAAAAACTTAATTCTGAAATGGTAAGTGTACATGAGGGACACAGGAAGACAGAATTATTACTATGTCCGAGCACTTCATGCCCTGCAGAAGCAAAGAGGGTAATTTGGATCCATTGTCATTTACCAATCATGTCTTTTGCAGTGATGGAGTTTGGCAAGGATGTTTATGACTTGTTTAACAATTATTAAATGAGCCTTTCTGTTAAAAAAAATCAAGCTCACTGTGAAACGGACTCACCTTTCTCTCAGACATGACTTCTGTATTAGAAAAAATGATGTCTTGAGACTAGCATAGCCCTCAGAGAACTGTCATTTACAGTATTTAACATTTATTCAATGAACAGAAATTATGCTGATCTAGAAAACAGTAAGCAAAAAAAATCATGGGTGATTATAAAGATAAGTGTACTAGTATTTGATTTGGAGAGCTCTGATCTGTCTGCTCTGACATGCAGTGAAGATTTACACTTCCTCCTCAAATGTTCTTTTGGAGATATTTACTGTACATACAGCAGGCTTTGCTGAAACTGCATTCTGAAGGATACGTGTAATGTGATTTGAAATCAATAAGATTACTCCAGTACTTCATTCTACAAATGAAATTTTATGAATTTCAAACAAATTCTAAGCAAAATGCACTCATACTGCAAATACTGCATAAATTGTTCCCCAATTTTGTCTTGATTGGATGGCAACTTGTTAGCATCAGTATTTCCCAACACATTTGTTTCATAACCATATGAATGACAGAGGCAAATGATGCTTGTTAAATATATGCATTGATATTTTTTACCTTCTGTTGCTACTTGAGGTAATCCTAAAATATCTGCCTCACCTTCAAATGTGACAGCTGTTTCATTTTGTTTCTTTTAAAGAGCTCGAACCCATATTAGATTAGTCAGTCTTTGGTGTTATGCAGAAGCTGTCTGTATTTCAGGCCACTAAAACAAAAAGTATTTTGTATTTAGCATCTTTAAATCGTATTAAAAATCAAGCACATTATCATCTTTAAAACATGTGAATCATTTATATGGTTTTTGCTGTCAAATGATGTTTGACAATCATCATATGATAATGAAATGTGTAATTAATAATAAAAATGCCAACATCTGTTAGCTTGCTATTACAGGCTGATTCTAAGTGTACTACTTGGAATATGTCATCATTAATTTAATTAATATTAAAATCTTTTAAATACAATTTGTTTTCATTAGTTGCTAGTTTACGTAGGTACAAGGCATAAAAAGGATGTTCTATTTTTTCCCCTTGTTAATAACCAAAATTCACAAATTCTTTAAAAACTGTTAAGTTGATGTAAATGTCCTATTAGCAGATGAATGCAGTTAGATGAATGCATTGTGTTCACCCGTGATTGACTCAGCCTTTGCCTTAGCCAGATTTGCCTGTTCAGGAGAGACTTCCTATCTGGGGGGGATGCTGCTTTGCCTGGTGTCCTGCCCACTAACATCTTCAGCTGTTCTTTCTGCTCTCTTGCTGCCAAAGTAAAACACATTCAGGTGCTTATGCAATTCATAGCTGCAATATGCAGGCCCTTGAGCTAATTTTATGCAGATATACCATGCGTGTCTATAACCCTGAGACAGTCTCGAGCTCATTGAGGAGAAAAGGTTCTGAGGCCAGGGTCCCCTGGAGGCCTGATCATCAACAGATGCCTTGACTGAATGAAAACATTTCCCCATGAATTTGTACATACATATATATACATATATATACACATACACTTACGTATGTACATGTGTGTCTATATTTGGTACATTAACACTTGTCAAGAGAAATATTGGGCACTTGGAAAATTGTACGGTGAACAAACAATGGCTGCTGTAGAGAAGACATTCACGTTGCTTCCCCCATCTGCAGGGAAGGTCTTACCTATGGGACAAACCATGAGGGACTGTAGAAAAGCAAGCTATAAAGCAGGCCCGCCTATCTTCCAAAATGCAAATTAAAGCCATCCTCCAGTAGTCTGAAAACACCCTAAGGATTTGCAGAGGCCATCTGAAAGCTGCTAAGCTTCTTAATAATAGGGGTGAAAACATCTGGCCATGGATGAAGATCTCCCAGAAACACCCCATTCTTCTGGTCGCAGCTGAATTGGGAGGCATTTTGCCATTTTTGTGCTTGGAGTTTGCTGATGGTTTCTCACAGTCTTTCTATGAAAACTTAAGTCTATTGAAAACAGCAGGTAGATGCACTGTGTTCTGCTTCATGAAACTGTTCTCTAAATATTTGTGATAATTTGTTTTTAAATAATCCCTACATTTTTTCAACAGTGGATGTTGCAGGTTTTCTTAGGAACAGTGCATACAGCAGAGGTTGATTATAGTATTCTTGTCATGCAACTGAAGCTGCCCACAAAAAGTGCCCAGTTCTCCATTTTCTTCCTGGGAAGGGCTTGAGCTGAAGTGAGAAGACTTATTTTTTTCACATCCTTTTTCTCCTCATTAAATTCGACGTCTAAGCAGCTCTGTTTTAGTGAATGCAAAAGAAAGCAACAATTGCTGGTTTTGAGGAGTTAAAACTTACAATTCAAAAGTTAGAATTGACAGATTGTAAAAATACACAAATTATAAAAATGAAGAAAAAAAGGAAAGCCAGCATTTATGCTGACCACAGAGATAAGACAGCTTTCTTCAGTTCACAGTGATGTTAAGGAAATTAAAATACTCAGTTTCGTACTTCATTTTACAAGAGCAAGGCCGTATTTCTGTATGATCTGTAATAGTTCAGTCTCCTGCGGTATCTTCTTTTCTGTAGTCTTTCATCTGCAACAGAAAGAGTCTGATCCCTTCTAATATGAAACTTTTCAAGCTCACCTGGTTCCCTTTGATTGAAATAAATGTAGGGGGACTCCCACACGTAGCTGACCTGGCTGACCTGAAGGAGCAGGAACCTCCAGGAGAGCAAAAGTAATGACCAGTGGTATGGGCTGAGGGCACTCAGCTCTTCAGCCAGAAGGACTGGGACCTGCATGTCTGTAAAGTTTCTTCAGCTGAATGTATCAGTCCCAATGGCTATGGTTGAAGTTGGTGAGATTGAACCACATAATTCGTCTGTCCTTATCATTCATGTGAAGTGTGACTAATTTCTCCTAATGTCACTGGGAGCTGCATGCACGCAAACAAGAGAAGTTAAAGACCCAAATAATTTATAACACTTTTTATGAACATGAAAACAAAAAAAAACAACACTGAAAACAAACAAAAGAAATGAATGCAACAAGCAGGCTGCTTCTAGGCTTTGTCTTCAAATTAACATCTACTTTGTTGAATTATTTGTGTGTGGCAGTAGGATGGGATAATGTGTTTTTCAGGCAGGCTGATGCTGTGTTATTAGCAGCAGGCCAGAGGTTTGGAGTTGGTCCTGCTCCAGAATTTTTTAATACTGGGTCGTAATTCAGTCCTGGATATAAAGACTGCCTGATTCAGTGATTATTGAAGCCATTTACTTTAATGAACTTTGGAGTGGATTTTTAATATGAAAATATGAAGAAGTAATTTATTTTTATTTTCATTTTTTTTGCATTTAGTTTGCTTTTTTCCCATCCTGATTTAAAAAAAACCACAATTCTGGGCAGGCATTCTCTACTGCCTCCAGCAGTTTGTTACAGCCTGCCTTCAAGAAGCTACTGTTCACTCCAGGCTGCCAGTTGAACTGCTGTGGCAATGCCTCCCTCCTTCCTTTTGGCCAAAGCAAATCGTCACTATGCAAAATGTGTAGACTTGAAGGGTTACAGGTGGGAGGTGACTGTTGAAAAAGCTCAGCTGGCTGATCAGAGTAGGCCATTGCCTCCTGAACCAGAAACAGAACCATGTCCATGTCTAAGTGAGCAGACAGAGACATGCTGAGAATATGTGATTCTCCCTATGCCAAACCTGGTTAGCCCCTTTTCCCTCCATCTCCTCCCTTCTGTCACTTTAAGTAGCAGCAGCTTGGCATACTGCGGTTGATATTTTTCTGATATATGTGTACATCTGAAAAGTGGAGAAACCAGGATTAAATTTGTAAAATATCTGGTATTGCTAAATATTCTTTTGGCATATTTGATAAGTGTAGAATCATAGAATGGTTTTGGTTGGAAGGAACCTTAAAGATCATCTAGTTCCAGCCACCCAGAATGGGCAGGGACATATCTCTATTTAAAATGGCATCCTAACATCAAACTAAGGACTTTTTTTAAATTGAAATTGCAAAACCAGAATAAATACAGTATTCTGTAGGCAGTTTGTGCTAGGACTGCACCCTGATACTATTGAAGTCAAAAAAGAAATACACTGTTTTTAATGGGAACAAGTTCTGAGCCTTGAGAAATAGCAACAAGGATAAAGCCAAATCTTTTAGTTATTCTTCAAAGAACAAGTATTATAAAACATAACACTTACTGTTCTGGAGGCGCCGTCCCTGGATGTGTTCAAGGCAAGGCTGGATGTGGCACTTAGTGCCATGGTCTAGATGGTGTGGTGGTGTTGGTCATAGGCTGGACTTGATGATCTTAAAGGTCTTTTCCAGCCTTGGTAATTCTGTTCTGTAAAAGAAAAAAGTAATAATATTTCTGACACAACTGAATTATATTCTATAGCAAGTGGCATATACTAATGCAAATACAGTATTTCCATTGGCCCATGTATCCTGTTTATCTCACACATACCAGAACTGCACAGGCCTAATAAGAACTGTGTATGGTCTTTTGCAAAAGAGAATCTATCCATCGCATTCACACCATTATCATTATTACTTGTCTATCAAGTTCCCATCATGAAAAATGCAACCAGAAGAGCTTTTTAGTTCTATATTCTATATACAGAATTCTGCACCCTCTACCCTTTCCCTAGTCTGGTTAAGGTTGTTAGATACTATTGTTTAATCAGTGATTGAAATGTAAATAAGTCACATTTTCCTTTTGTGCTATTAATGGTTATGGTGCATCTTTGCAGAGAGTTTTAGCACATTAGAAGGCAATTAATAGTGTCTGTGCAAAAAGTGAAGCACTGCACTTTGAGGATGTATCTTTAGCAGTTTGGGGATATGTTACAAAGCAGCCATGAGACCTGAAGGACAAAGTCCATCACATGAGGGAATTTAACTAATATATCAGGTTTCATTTGTAGGTGTTTTGCAAACCACCTCAAATCTCCATATTCCAGTGTCCTGGCAGAGTATTTGTTTGATTATATTATTTTTCTTTTCTTCCACCTCATACTGACCTAAGATTTGTTATCCTCTCTATATATTCTCATATAACAAAAAAAGTCCAGTGTTCAGGTAGAATCAACCAAACGTATGCATATACTAAAAATTCTCCTATTTGTCAAAAGTTTTGCTAAGGAGACCAACACTCAGGTGAGCAGGGCCAAGTGAACAGCCATGCCATTAAGAAATCTGTATTGCCTATTTAATATCATGTTTGATCAGTGTTTGTAAAATACAGACCATTTGTAGCTCAATAGCTCTTCCCTGAATTCCCAACCAATGCTGTGGAATAAAACATACCAATGGACTAGCAGCTGAAATTAGTAATTTTGAGAATAACTTCACCCTGCAGATCCTTCCTGTAAAATTGTTCAGGTCTGGCTCCCCTGGAGGCAGGTTTGCAGCATGATTGTGGTTCTGCTGCTAGAAACTATGCAATATTAAAATAAAAGGACCTCTAAATTACCCACTCCCACTCTTGGAATGGCCCATCACCCCATCCCTTTCTCTCTCTCCCAAAGTAGATGTAGCTCATATATTTCTAATGCTGAATGTATTCAAATTGAAGACACCACTTTTCTAGGGTTTTTAGGAAGTCTCTCTGCTTTGAAAGGAGTTGGATTGTATGCTTAAGTGAAAAAGGTTCAGCTGTTTCGAGAGATGACACCAAGTCCTACAGAGAAGTGGATGTGAACAAAGTCAGGCAAAGGATGGGTACACCAGAGAGATACACAAGTGCCAGGCAGTTTCTGTCTGGTATCAGTAATGTGTGTTGCCCCTCAGTATCTGAACTCTAGGATGAATCTTAATTCATCTGGTAATTGGAAGACACCCCTCTGATGAAATTTTGAAAACCACAATACAGTAAGAGCTGTGTGGGTAGATGAGAGGTTGGATGTGCATTAAAATAAGATTTCCTGGGTGTTTTGATGTTTCATAACAAAAGCAGCAAGTGTAGCAAACGACATCAAACTTGTACAGCTGAACCAATTAAAAACATCAGCAAGTCATCTGTGCACTAAAGTCACTAAAGGTTAGTGAGCTGAATTATTTCCTCCTGGGCTTTAAGACCGCCACAAGTTGGAGGAAACTGGTCAATCTTCATAAGCAGGACACATACTAAGAATATTTTTTGTGTGTCTGAGTTGGCGTGACAGCACAGATCTGAAAGCAGAGGCAGGAATAAGGAGGAAAGAGTGCCAGTATTCATCGCTGTGGATTTATTTATTACTTTGCCAGGCCAAGGCATGCCCTTCACATGGCAGTGGTATTAACTGAGGGAAGTATTCATCATCTCCTTTGTTCAACATAAGATATGAGTCTGGTCTAAAGACTGCTTAAAGGAAATTATTTTTGAGGATTAAGTAAAAAACATTTTGGTTTGATTTTCATCAGGGCTGTAGTTGTGGCCACAAATAGCTAAGCAGAATACCATTTAATTGGGCTGTAACTGACAGCACATTACATTCCCCTTGCTCCAAAGCTGTGTCTTGGGCTAGTCGCTCTAATTCAGTCACACGCATCTAGCTTATGATGGCTTTCAAAGATGGGATAAAGCAGTTAGCATTACTGTATTTTTTGAGTCTAAATTTTGTCATTACAATTTTCCTGAGAGAGAAATATTTTCTATATAAAGCATACTTTACAATGTATTGGAATTTAACTACAACGACATACACCTTGGTAAGTGCAGGCTATGAAAACAATTCACTCATATGTCAACAAGTACTGATATGTACATAAAACCAGAATAATTTGGTTTGTTTTAATGCACGAAGCCAATCCAGCAGTGTGCTGTCAAGTGCTGTTGAGAATCACTTTGCACTAATGGGATAACGTGTCTGCAACCTCATTCACTGCACATCTTAGTTCTGGTGAATGATTCAGAGTTGAAATGAATGAGTGACACGTTGTGAATAAAAGAATAAAACGATTGTGCCATTCACACTGCACTGAGGGTGAAAATTTACTTTCGTTATAATGGGTATTAAGATTCACTGTATTAGAGTTCATTAAAGTAGGTGGGAGAATGGGACTCAGTGAATAATGAACAACAAGTAATTTGTCAGGGAAATTTAGGTTTTCCTTCTGCTTGTAGAAAATCCATAAGCAGATCACAGCTGCTTCAGAAATGTTTGTTAGTCAAACCTTTTTTAGAAATGAATTTTTTTTTCCAATTCTTAAGAGTTTGGATTGATTGTAATTTGTCTTTGAGGCTATAAGGTATTTGTTAGCCATGTAGCATTGATTATCTATAGTTTGTCATATAAGTACATGATGATCTGTTTCCCTCCTAGTTTGCTGTGTTTGCCTACTTTTCCAGAGTAAATATCAGCATGTACACATGGAAATCTAAATTTGTTTTTCACCAAAATCTCTTCAATGCCTCTTTAAAGACCATTTACCGTGAATGCTGTTGCCAGAAAAAAAATGAGGTTCCTTGAATTTTTATTAAATATAAACAAAAAAATCTGGTGTACAAGTAAATCCATTTGAAATTATTACAATAATTTCAAAGTATTTTTACAATATTTCACTTTATTTACTAGGTTATATCAATGAATATTCAAATTTGAAATAAATTAGATAAAGTTAAATAGTCATCAACAATAAGTCTGACATGCAAGATACGCAACAGATAGCAAACATCTGCATTACAGTTTGCATTGGTTTGCTACAAAAGGCATATTTTGAATACAGATACCATGATGACATTTTTCACAAGACTTTTTTGTGTTTACAGCTCTACTGAAGTTATTTTGCCATTAAGTGAAAGATCAGTATGTTACCCAGTACAATTGACCATTGTCCTTTGTAACAGCCCAGTGCACAGCGTTCTGCAGGCCTCCTCCTTCAAATGATAGGATCCCTCATGCCACATATTTAGCTTCTCTCTAGCAGTAAGTGCCAGTATCTGGTCTGAGATCAGTGGATTAACAGCTTTACAGGAGTGCTGAGAATTATTATTATCTTAGTTATCACTATTTTTCAAAAGTGTTTCCCAGGAGTGCAGAAACTCTGGGCTTTTAGATTGCAGGGTCAGACAAGGCTGAATGCCTGGCACTATAATAACAAAAGAATTCATTCAAATAGACATGGTGGCTGCCTCCTACAAGTTCTGATAGCACTCAGGTGAGGGAAGGATGTCAGAGGATGCCTGTGCAAAGGGATCCATCTCTAATCAAAAGCCATCCAAACAGTCAATAAAATACATTTCTCATTCACAAGCAATAGGGGCAAAGGTCAATTTACAGTAAAACAGAGATACTGAATCCCATTAGGAAACACCACACGCCTTATTCTTAAAAAGATGTAAAGCTCTCTTTGAATGCCTTTTCAGAGCTCATATTGCTGACAGTTAAGCCTTACCTCTTTTACGTGACAAACATGCCTGCACACCTGGCAAGTAGCAAGCTGGGCTCTTAGGCAGAGGTGGATTGGGTTACAAGGAGGGGGCAGTGCCAGGAAGGTCTCAGAAGGGATGTCTGAATTATTTTTTAAGAAAAGTCTCGAATGGAAAGTGTAACCCAATGCCCTCTAAATGTGGAAGCATGCTTAAAGAGCAGTGCTATTTGGTTTCTCTCTGCTTTAGGGAAATTTAAATCCTCAGTAAATAAATCCCACTCTTTAAATACTGAACAAATGAAAATCACCTGATCAAAATTTAGAGAAGTTCCTGCTGCAAGAGCAGGAAAGAGCCAAACTTGCTAAAGGAGAGCTAAAGCTCAGCCTCTAGCACCAGAGATTACAAGAAGCTAAATTCTGTCCTTGGTTCAAACTCAGTGGAGCTGGGATAGCCTGGGTGTAATCTGAGAGCAGAGCCTCACCTTCCTGGAGGAAGATCACAGCCATGGGGAATGTGCTTTCCCACAGTAGAAACAGCTACTTTCAGAGTAAGACTGTCTCACTTTGAAGCCTACACGTGCAACAAGCATAGGCTTGGAAAAATAGACAAGGAGAGAAAGCCAGGAAAGCAGAAAATTATTGGAAAATTTTTAAAGCACCTAATGTATGTGGAAAAATTATTTCATGTTCTTGTGCAGTTGTGATCTCTAGGCACAGGTGTGAGCACAAACACATTTCCCTGCAGTGGAGGCTGTCAGCATGGGAGAGGAAGTAAAGCTGCTCGTGCTGATGAAATGCTCTGCTAAACACTGCTGGCTGTGACATGTTCTTATAATATTTTTGCTTGAGTATGATCAGGTCTGTGGTCAGAGAAGTAGCAGGGATGTGGTAGGGCTCATGCAGAGCTAGTGAGGCCTCTTTCAACAAACAGTTTGGTTTAGGGTTTCTTTTTTTTTTTTTCTGGAAAATGTCAGTCAAGCAAAAGCAATCCCAGTCCAGCAACTCAGCCATGGCTGTTCACTCTGAGGAGTCATTGGCACAGAAACTGAAACCTGCCACAGGGACACCAAAGGTGAATGCTCAGACTGGCTGGACTGTTGAATCCATATCTCACTTAATTTAATTAATATTTAATTACTCCTACAATGATTCCTACTCAGGAGTGACAGAGGAATAATCCTTTCAAGTGAGCAGATCTTGGTAGTTAGAACACATATGTGGGATGTAAAAGTTCAGATTTGGAGTCCTTGCTTTGACCCATTCTGGGCAGACTTGACACTACAAGGTGGAAGATCCTAACCACCAAGCTTAACGGCTACTTCATTGTTAGGCCTTTTATCTGCTCTTTTAGGCAAAAATAAAAATATTTTGCACTCCCTTTGTTCTAGGCAGGAGCACAAGCACATATTTAACAAGTAGGTGCTTCAGCTGCAAGGTAGCTAGGGAAAATGCAAAGTCCCATCTCGCAAAATCCATACTTGTATGTCTGGGATAAGCTGAGCCTTGTGTAGAGGGCTCAGAATATGGCCTCTGTGTTATTTGTTTGCTCTTTAAAGCCAAATAGGGGTTTAATTTTTTCACAGCAAGATCTTTCCCCTCCATCCCATGCACCATTTTACCTCCAATAGCAATTTTCTTCATTATTTTATCTGCTATTCCTGTTTAAGCTGAAAGTAGTTGGGAATTAAAACTGGGAAAGATATACTACAAGGCGCACACAATAAACTTATTCTGCATCCTCTTATGGCCCTGAGAGACTATTGAAAGAGGGCCAGAAGAGGTCCCAGAAGAGTATGGAGCCTTAGTGTATTCTTCATGTTTCTCTCACAGATAATTTGGAAGAAATACAGTGTACTTTTGTATGCCCCCAAAGTCAAATTACAACCAGCTGATGGAACTATCTCAGCAGCAACAACGAGAGTCAACTCAGAAAGGCAGGGTTTGTTGCCAAATAACACAGATTGTTTATAATGAATATAAACAATTACACTGTTGACCAGATTCCCAGTACACTTCCATCCACAGAATATACAAAATACTGCTTTGGCACTGGTCTCACAAATATTTGCCATATATTGAGCATTTTCAATGAATGAAATTCACTGGAAATGCAACAGAGGGAAATCCACACTACACTGTTCCCATTTCCCAGGATTTTTTGTTCCACATATTTATTTTTGTCTTTCATGTTATAATCCTACCTAAGCAAAATTCTTCTTGATTCATTATGATCTCTCCCTAATTCCTTGATCCCACATTGATTTTTCTTGTCTCCTCATGTAACAAGTTTAACTGAGCACAGACAAGAATACGAGGGGAGATGTTGTGGGAGCAGATACCATCTCATCCCAGCTTCCTTGGCCATACCAGTAAGTCTTGCCATTTTTCTTCTTACCTCTTTCTCTGTCACATGTTGGTGCAAATCTTCACAGTATGACCTGTCTCCCCGGGGCTGAGACAATATATAAATGGTGATAGTACAAAAAAAAGGCTTTCCACTATAACATCCACCCAAGTGGACTGAGCCTGGACACTCCAAAGCATTTATGTGAAAGCAGAAGCTCAAGAGGTTTCTAGCCCACTGTAAAATTTAAACCCTCCTGTGGGAGAGTATTGAGGGAACAAAAGTATCCACAACAATCAAGGGATGAATCTTGCAAAAGAAAACTTCTTTCAAAGGTCTAATGATAGAAATACATTATATATGATGTTAGCACATGCAATTTGCAAGAAAGAGCCATAAATCATCATTTCAGTGGGTCATGAACTTCAAACTGTGCATTCAGCTCAGCAATTTCATTAGAGCAAAATAACCTTATTTCCATATGAAAAGCAGTCACGGTGCTAATTCTAAAAAATTGTTCTTTTGTTTCAAAACTTACTAGTACTATCACTGACATATATAGGGAAAAAATCGAAGGAAAGCTGGCCTTTCCAATGTTGTCCACAGAGGAGAAGATGAAGAATGATGAAGACATTGGCCCACTTGCTGCAATTTTCTGTTGGCATAAAAGGAATGAATTTTGCTGGCAGAAGAGCAGTCACGTTATGGACTACTGGAGTCAAAGACAAATCCTATGTATACCAGTTTGGAGCACGGTTGTAAGCACAACAGCTTACAGATTTCAGTACTGTAGTTCCTGAATGAGGATGAGATGTGGACTCCTGTCAGTCAGTACCAGTCCATGCAATGTCAACTTGCAAAAATAATTTTCCTCACCCATAAATGCCTTTGACCAAGTTTTATAAATAATAAACAAGCTGATGTTTCCCAGTTGCTCCCTATATAAAGTAATCCTAGAATCACACAGTATAGCTGAGGTTGGAAGACATTTCTGGACACCGTCTAGTCCAACCCCACTGCTCAGAGTTGGATCAGCCAGAATAGCTTGCCAAAGGACTGTGTCCAATTGGGTTTTGAGCAGCTCTAAGAATGGAGACTCCATAACCTGTCCGGACAACCTGTTCCAGTGTTTGACCATACTCAGAGTAAAAAAAGGTTTTTCCTTATGTTTAAATGGAATTTCTTGTATTTCTATTTGTGCCTCTTTTCCTTGGGCACTGCTGAGAAGAGGCTAGCTCTGTTTTCTTTATGAACCCCCTATCAGGTAAGTTATATACACTAGTAAGATCTCCCCTGAACCTCCTCTCTCCAGGATGAACAAACCCAGCTGTCTCCTTGCCTGGCAGATGCTCTGAAACCTTAATCATCTTCTCGCTTCTTCCCTGGACTCAGTCCAGTATGTCTATGTCTTCCTTGTACTGGGGTACGCGCTCCAGATGCCATCTCATCAGTAAAGCACAGTAGTCCCACGTATCTCTGGAATGTTTTTCTTGTAAGAAACAAGAATTAGTGTAGCACAATTACACAAAAGATAGCTTTTCTCTGTGGTTTCCCCCAGCCACTCCCACCAGCTTTATCATGAGTGTTAGGAAGATATCTGATGGGTGAGTTGTGGATTAAAGATGCATCTGTCTTTCTAGAAAGGTGTCTTTCTGATGCTGCCCCATCATCTTACTGTTACCCCTCTCCTTGCACATTTCCACCTGCCACCTCACTGGGGCCAGGCAGTCAGCAACAGGCTCTGAAGTTCTGACCCTCATCTCAGCTAAACTCAGTCTTAATATTGAAGATGTTTCCCATTTTTCCATTTTATTGAGTGTAGACCCAGTTGTACATTTACCAGAGCTGATGACATTGACTTTATCAAAAACGGGACTGGGCCTGTGATACTGTGAATAAAGCTTCAGGTGAAGATACAAACTCTCTTGGAAACAATTAACTGTCATACAATATTGAGTGCCAAACAATCAGTCAAGTTATTTTCTTGGGTTCCCTGTAAAATGCTGAAGGGTCTTAGGTATGGCAGATACGAAAACTAATGATAAAGTATGATATGTCTGAGTCTGGCCTTGAAAATCTGCAGCTACTGCAGCTGTGGGTGCCTTGCACTAAGTATATCCTGTTTATAAACAGCCAGCACAAAAATGTAATTTTTCTGATTTGAAGCCATTTGCTGTAGCCAAATATGTATTTCATGATAACAAAAGTGTCTTAGCCAGTTAGAATTAATTTGTCTCCCCCTGCAAATAAACAGTAATCAGCTCACCCATTGGTAGCAGTTCATATATGCAGCTCCATCTCCCTCCTGCTATGAATATGCAGATCTCTCCACTCTCATTAGTTTCTGAAGTGCCTCTGCTCACCCTGCTTGCTGTAGCTGGCATTTTTGAGCTGTTTGGGCGACAATACCACAGCTTATCACCCTCTGCTGAAGACAAAGACAACTTTAAAATGTATAGAAAAGAAAAGAAACATACAATGTCACAAATCAAATCAAGCTGATTTGAATTCTGTGTCTTGGCAATGGATTTTCAGTGCTAAGAAAACACCTCTTGCAGATTAGGTGTCTCTTATCTGTAAAGACTGGATCAGGCAGTAACTTTGTCCCATGCCATTGAGCCTGGTGAAATGTGTTTACAGGGCTGAGTCTGAGTAAGGCACATTTTTAAAAAATAAGTTTGTTCAATGTATATGCACAGGCTTTTCCTCTCAACATAATAGTCTGCCTTCACAGCACTGGCTGGTGCTGTGCCTTCAATGTTGTTCTGGTGTATTTTTTAATGAAAGATAGTTTAGCAGACTGCATTAATTTCCAAAAAAATGTATTTGTGTTATTAAGAAAAAGCTGAATCGACAACTCCTTGTAGGCTTGTATGCAGGCTGCATGAGCAAGTTTGTGAAGGGTGCATACATGCTGATCTTGCAGAGATTTGCATCTGAGTGTAACCTCTCTCTCTCCCCTCTAGTGGTCCTAGAGAAGTAGTTGTGAACCCACAATATCAGTTAACAAACCATTACCGTGGTTTAAGACAGCACTGCTTTACTTTCCCCAGTTACCAGTCCACTATCAGAAATTTCCCCACATTAATTCAGCAGAATGGTCTGTCTCCAAGACTTCTCCCTGTTTTTCCTCTAGGCTGTCATGGATTTAAAACTACATCAGGTTTAAACAGTTCAAGCAGGTGGTTAAGCTGGCTTCCTGATTTTGCCTGGAGAGTACAGGGAAGAGGGATACAATCCATTCTGCCAGCAGAGTTACGGGGCAGCAATGTTTGGCAGAGAGGCAGTGACAAGCAGCTGGGTCTGGTAATGAGCATCAGCACACGGGAATGGATGCGTGTGCTCAGCCTGAGCACCTGGTCCTGCACCAGCCCTGGTGCTGGCAGACTCCTCTGCCCAAGCAGAACCCCAGCAGCTGCCTGGGACATGTTTGGAAGTCCTCTGGTGTACCTCATGACAGGGCTGGAAACTCTGGTCTCAATCAGGAGAATTGCTCAGATCACTAATACATCTATGTCAATGGGCCTTGAAAGCATGTTCAAGGCTTACCCATTTGCAAATGGAAGGGAACATGTCCAGGGAATTTAACTAAGCCACAGGACTTTGCACTGAAGCAGCTACCAAACCCTCACATGGTCTGCTCCATCCACTCTTTGGCAGGACGCAGTGTCTGACAAGTAGATGGTAACAAACAGCTTAAGGAAATTGCTGCATCTGCTTTGTTAAGTGAGCATGTGTCTGAGCCCTGAATCCATCTTTCAATCAAGCTTTTAATAGGAAAATGGAATCCAGAAAAATGATAGTTCTGAATGGGACCCAGTAAGGAATAGATGGAAATGTAGGCATGGTTTAGAGTGAAATCAAAGCAAAAAATCAAAGTGCTATAAAAAATTCACACAGTGCTGAAAGCAATCATAATTGCACCAGTCAATTATGAAACTGTAAATTGAAGTTTGAAACTGTCTAGTTTACTTGAAAAGTTGAGTCTAGCTTGAAGAATGAAAATTAACAATAAACAAAAGAAAAATAATGGGAAGACATGGATCCAGTATTCACACAGAATCACACAGAATCTTAGGGGTTGGAAGGGACCCCGAAACATCATCTAGTCCAACCCCCCCATCCCTTTCACTGGGGTATGACAAGAGAGTGACTAGAAAAAAAACAAACTGTAAAATGCAATCTTATCTTGCTATTCCCCTTTCAGGATTAATAAGTAATAAAAGCAATTAGCCAGAAATGTTTTTAAAACACGTCAAATACATTACTTGACAAATATATTAATAAATCATGTATCTAGTCACAAACTGTGTGTGCTCTGAAAACTACCTCATCATTTTAAAAGAACTTGAAAATTTCATTTCATCCATTGATGAATCATCTGCCTGCATTAGCAATAAAATGGCACCAAAAAAGACAGAGGCATTTTGATCCTTCACAATGTACAAAGTGCATTTCAGGACACTTATACTTCGCTGAATTTGAGCCAAGGCAAAAAAGGCACGTGTGCGTGTTTTGAGACATTGGATGCACACACACAGGTTTGGGGCAATTCTCTACATCTGTGCAAGCTCCTGCTCTGATTTCTCTGCAAGGATTCTCCTCTGCACAGGGAGCTGTGGAGGCCCATAGGCACAGGGAAGACTGAGCCTCTCAAATGATCCCTAGCCAACCTTCAGCTTCTAAAATGGGGAAAGACCCACTTAGTCCTTTAAGCAGCCAGAAAAAGAAATTATTATAGGTCAATATTGATATTCTTATAAACAGTAACCTTAATTTTAAGCAATCAGGTAGTTCGATGCAGATGGCTCATGCAAAGAACCTTTGTCACCTCCAGTAACCCAAATGCATCTCCTTTAGAAGACAGCCCTTCCTCCACCCACCTACATGGCACTCCTTGAGGTTGAGAAACTCATTGCCCCCTCATTTACCTCCCTCCCTCTTGCTATAGGCCTTGACAACAGCTGAATTTTATATAAGTAGGAAGAACTTTAAAATCCATATTTGTTTAACTGTGTAATTGCATCAGTGCTTGTCCTGCAGTTAACTGACAGGCTTCCAGACCTGGTGGACACTTCATCTGGCAACTGGTTTTTGCCTCATATACTGCTCATGACCATGCATTATCACTTTAATTAGGCTGAAATTACATAAATCGACCCAATCCAATTCTCCAAGGTTATGGACTCATGTCTGTGTGCTGGACTGTAGTAACTGGTTGCTTTGCACTGCCAGGGGATGTAAATTCTGTGCTTGGTTTGGTACCTACACAGCGTGTACAACCCTGAACTCCCACGTGCTCCTCAGGGAGTCCCAAAGCAGTGGCCAAACCCCATTTCACCAGGTACTTCTCCAAAAGTAAAGCCAAATTCTCAGTTCCTTGCAGTCCAAAATACAGTCATTCACAATACATCTCTGATTCATGGTCAGTTCATGGTGCTTCTATGATCCATTATCACTAAGCTGATTATACCTCTGCTTTTTTTGCCATATACTCAGTGATATTTGCAGCTGAGCTGGCGGGAAGTATGATGTTTTGGTGAGGAAGAAACAGTTCACAGAGATGCACTGATTTTCTCAAAAATTTCAGCTGGAAAAGATTTGGATCTAGAAAGAAGGGAAAGAGAGGAGGAAAAAAGAAAAATAAATCCTTTATTCAAAATTAAATATCCGAAATTCTTGCTTTTGGTGCAGAGCTGAGTGGGAATGCACTACTAAGCCTCAGAAGTTGCTGCAAAATTGAAGCAACTGGATCATTTTCTCCATTTCACAAACAGAACGTCAGGTCTTAGCTGAAAAAGGAAGTCAGGTCTTCCCATCTTGAAGCCAAGGTACATGTTCTCCCTTGCTTTTTCCTGAGCATTGTTCCAGCTCATCTCTATTAATTCACAAGAAGCCAACCGAATATTAATAGACAACTTGGCCTTGGAATTTATTTTGCAGGAGATTTTGTTATTGCCTCATAAACATAGAGCTCCCTTAAATTGTCATCAAAATACATCACCATAAAATTACTGAAGCAATAGAAGAAAAAACTACAGCACTGCTACACCAAATTCTCCTTCAAGTATTATGCTGCTTTTCTGTGAAATTCACTATACTTGCAGCAATCTTACAGCTTTGCCATATTCTTTCACTGTTATGGGTAGTCCAAAAGAACAATCACACTTTTCAGCAAAAGATGATTTAATTTCCATGGGACTGTGGGCTCATCTTAGTAGGGTCATCTTAACTCTTCTTATATGCAGCCAGCACTAACTGCTGTTTTTCACTACTTTGCACCTTTGATAGGTATTAGATAGTTAAAGTAGGTGTAATTTATATCTGAGTGAAGCAGAGCTCTGGATTTGGAAACACTGTCCATGGGTGTAAATGACTTGCCCAAGGCAGCAGCAAAGCCAGCTCAGGAGATACTGGTTTTCCATTTGAGGGAGAAGGGGAAATGAGACACTTGATTGTTGTGATCTGTGCTGGACAGATGTTAAAGGCTATGTGACACTTCACAGGAGAGGAAAATACTGGTTTTGCTGCACCACAGTGCCTTGTTTCCCACACTTGGTGTGCAACATGGAATGCAAGGAGGGAGCCCTGCACACACCGCAGGTGGAAGCATTTCCGTGAGACTTCCTGCACCTCACTTTGTGAAGGGTTTTGGGAGCCTCCCAGATGTGCAGACACAGATGATGTTATGATATGAGCACTGCAATTTTCGGTAAATAAAGTGTTGGAAAATGGCAGTTCCAAATTAAATGGCAATAAAGCTTTTGTTGTTGCAGTTTTATGCAGGTTTTAAGACAGAATGTGTGATGAACTGCCATGTGTGTGCTTGCTCCAAAATAAAGAGGGTAGCATGGCATATAAATAAGGTTAGCATTAGACTGGTATCTTTTTCAAATTATGACTCCCTAACAGAGTTTTACAGAAATTTGATTACAATTTTATTGCATGGAGGACTCTTTTGCATCTGTTTCACAGATATCCACCTTTTAAATTTTATTTAATTTGTATTGATTTTTCCTGTACTTTCATAAGCAGGCATCACATATCTGAGCACACACAAAAATGATTACTTAAGTGATGATTTAAAAATAATGGATGTACATTAGCACATGAATGATTAATTCCTTTTTGTGAGTACAAGCATCCAGGCTATGGCTCAGTAAAATATTGATGGTACAAAGGAAATGAGCTGTTTCTTAATTTAGTTTTGTTCTGGTAATGTGTAACTAATGTTGTTTCCTTCTAGCAGTATGCATTTAGTGACCCTTTTAAATTTTAATACCTAGTGATAGCTAAACTAATAGCTTCATGGGACATATAAGAGGGGATTTTGAAAAGATGCAGGTACAGTTTACATGCATTAGTTTGAGACCCTGTAACACATTTAATACAGATAGATAGTACAGAAGAACCTAGATAAAGTCTCCACACACAGGCTGGCATTTTACTAGGAAGCTGAGGCTTTTTTTGCACAAGACACATTGAAAGGTGGAGATTTCATTGTCATATTAGTCTCACGAGGCTGTGGCTCATGAGTCCCCAGTTCAAGGCCTGATGCTCTTGTGATGCACTTGAGAGTGTGGGGATTTGTGAGCCTAGTACAGAATGAGAGCAGGGCTGCTCTTACCACCTGGTACTTGGGCATGTTTTCACTAAATGCAGGAGGAACTAAGCACTGAGATTAACCCTGTGCTGGACTTCCACAGCCCGAGTCAGAGATACCTACATTGTGGTTTCTCGCTGTTCCCATAGCCGTTGAGGTATTTCCAGAAATTTCTGGCATGGCTACAGACAGCATCCTGAAGTGCTTTCCCACGTATTTGCTGGGAAATGCCACAGTGGGGAGAAAGGCACTGAAAGACAAGCACTTCTCGCACAGTCCTGCTCACACCTTCGTTGCAGAACATGGCAGGCCAGCCTTACCCATCCAAAATTTAAACCTGGTGCCCGGTTGAGAAGAGTAGTATGGGCTCAAAATCAAATAGAAATGTTTTAAATACTCTGTAGATGTGGCTGGACAGCAGTGCATGTAAGGACACAGGTAATGGTAAAGCACAGCTACAGCCTTTGATGTTCTTAGGTGGTAATACAACCTTGTTACTCAAGGTTGATATACAGACTGAATCGCTGGCACTGCTGCCCACCACCCATCTGTTAGAATGGCACTTTGCCCACCAACGTGGTGACATGCCAGGTTTCATTTGAAGTAGGTGCCTTCTAACAATGGGTTTAGAAAGCAGCCTGTTGAAGGCAGCAACTGACACTTCTTTCTTCAATAGGCTATTTTTAGAGTGGGAACACTTGCTGGCAGCAAGTGGAAAGGGCCTAAATCAGCTTCTGTTCATCAGCTGCAAAAAAAAAAAATCTCATTTGCTACAGTAACAGAAGGTTTGGGCTACAAAGTAAAGCAATTGCTACCATTTGCACTTGCTGGCCTCGCATGGATATGTTTATTGTGGCTACTTAGTCCCACTTTACCAAACTGTATGGCAATTTGCAAGTGAGAAAGGAAAAGGAGGAAGAGGAACAGTGTATTCCTTTGAGACAAGAAAGGGTGCTTTTTTTGTTTAATTTTAAACCATGATCCTTTGATATTTTCCACTGCTGCAATGGATATTATATGGTAATCCTGCCAGGACATTTTATATACGAGGAAGAGTTTGAGGGTTGGCTCCCCAGGATGACATTTGAAAAATATAGTTCACATACTTTTCCTTTGGCAACTGAGAGAAGAGCGGGATCTTCATGAAGTCCCAAGGAAAATCAACAGGCTTTCTGTCATCAGGTCTTTTTCAAAGGGTTTTGAAGATCCTAGGGAAAACATAGACTTTGGCTCTGTCAAAAGTCCACGGAGGGGTGTAGATCAGAGAGCAAGTTAACGCACGCAGTTCTTCCTAGTGACGTTCTGGATACAGGATGCCTGAAATGTGGGCAGGGTGTAAAACCACACAGCTTTAAGAGCAGCCCAGATGGCCAGAAACCCCAGGAACATATGCACATGTGCTATCCTGATCCTTCTAGGAAGGATTTTGAATCTAAATTGTCAGCCTGACATCAGCGCCATGACATTTCTGATGGGCAGGAGTGATACGTGATCCACCTTGCAGACATCTACTCGCTTGGGTCTGTAGTAAGGAGTAGTATGGCCTGGCATCCCACTTCTGACATGTCCAAGGCTCACCTGAGCTTGAGTCTTGGCAATGTGATGTGATATGAGTCTGAGCTTGACCATAGCTCTGACATGCTCTCAAAAGCTCCTGGCACCTGGCTGAGCATTGGGCAGTCTGCTTTCTACCCCCTCAGCCTCTACTGTCTTCACCTGACTCTGCTCCCTTCTCTATCCCTTTGCAGGACAAAGAGCTGCAGTGTCCTACCTGGCAGTGCTCTCTGAGCCTGGGGCAGTGCAGGGGGACTTGCCAGATGTCAGGGTGGTAGAAAAGCCTGTGCTTCATGCAGCTAGGTCCCCCAAACCACATATGGAATGTGTTCCTGTATGGTATGGCACCTGGAGGAGGTGGAGACCTTTCCACCCCTCTCTGTTTTAGTGTTGAGCTCTTGGCCAGATGCATATATATGGCTAATGACAACAGGGAGAGAAAGGATCAACTCAGCATTCTCTGCCAGCATGCAAAGAACAAAATAAACAATAATTGAGATTCTTCTGAACATGAGAAGTTATTCAGGCAGCATCTGAAGTACTCAGACAAAATAGCCAACTCTGAAACAGCTTTTGATAGGAAATCTGAGAATAACCTGTAGCTATCTTTGGCTACTGGATAGTAGAGACTTTATTATAAAATTCTTTATTTACTATAACATGGCTGCTAAAATCCTGGCACTTTGATACACAACTAATTTTAAAAAGTCAAATCTATAAAAGGAGCTGGAAAACTTGGGCTGGAGCTACAAATGCTGTTTCTTCCATTGCTTCCCAGATAGAGAACCACGCTTTGTGCCTTCATCTTACCCACAAAGACACAGAAAAGAGGAGATCTGCAGCTAACAGCCACAGCAGCTACAACTGCATCACTCCAAGCAGCAGAGGTAACAGCACCGCAGCAGTCTCTGTGCTTAGCCAAGAATGGAGATGTTATAGCTTACTTTTTTTTTTTTTGAGCCATGTCAGATAATAGCATTAGCATTCCTACCTGAGCCTGTTTTTCCAAGTCAGGTACCATCCAGAGGATTTAGTAATAACTTGATCACTGTGTGCTTTTTTGTTGTATATTTTTGCTATGTTAATTCTTCCAGTATGTGCTGCAAATAGGAGATTTTAAGGGATAGAATAGGTGCCACTGCTTATTATATTGCATTGGATCTGAAGTGCTTTCTACACTTTTGACCCCACACACACCCCTCTTCTAGACCAAGCATCCTCCCTGACAACTCCTTTGCATGACTGTTTCCTGCATGACTTGTCACAGACAATGGTATTTCCCCAGACTCTGTGGAGCTTTGCATCACTCAAGATTAGTGGGCTGACATGAACACTCATACAAGCAGCTGGCAGGCTGTGATCAGTGAAACAACGTGGGATGAAATGGGCCACCTATCTCATTGTCACCTACTGTCACCTCAAAGGTGAAAATATGTCATCTTGCACCCACCAAAGAAAAGTAGTAAGATGTAATATGAGAGTGGCTCTCAGACATGGTGCATCATTTCAAATGTCAATGAGGGGGAAAGAGTAGCAGTAACTCCATAAGGTTCAAAGCCACATGCACTCACTTGCACCTCTTTATTTTGGTAATGTGGTATATTGAGAATAATAATTGTTTTTACCTTCTGTAATGGACATTTTTCTTCTGCGCTAACACGCAAAGCACAGAACAGAGAAAAACAAACCTTTCATGGAATGCTCTGTAGAAAGGATTTTTCAGCCCACAGCTAGCACACAAGAAGGAACACAGGTTCACCAAAGCTGGAAGTAATTTTTTTCAAACAAACTCTAATATTAGGTAAGGCCATAAGTGTTAAAAAAAATAATTAAAGGTATCCACCTATGCCTCAAGAACAAAATATCCTAGGCTAAAGTCCGATACTGAGACGTTAAGGATCATACACTAAACAGAAACTCAAGTTAACATACCAAAGGCAGCAACTCCTGTCATTACTGATTGTGTGTGGGCTATGAACTTTGTTATGTGTCACAGAGGTAAAAGTAAATAGTATGTTCATCTTTCTTCAAACCTAGGATGAGAGTCTACCCTCTTGCTGGATAGGAATGCACTGGAGAAATGTGGTAAGGCTTTATTTCAGAGTTCAAGCAGATACAAATTTACAAGCAGTTTGTTTACCTTTCTATTCTTAGTGATTACTGGTATTAACAATTTTCTAAGCACCCTCTCTACGTCAACTGTGAATAATGTCTGTCTGATCCTTTGCAACTGTTTTACTGTCACCCAAATGGGGCAGGTTTTTGGCTCCTGAGTCAGTGTTAGGCTGGACAGCTGCTTAGCTATGACAGCCCAAGGAGCTACCTCAGGCTTGCTCAAGGGAGATTTAGACTGTACTAAATTACATTCTTAGAGTCATATTTAAGGCCTTAATCCATGGAGTTATATTTGGTGCGACAGTGAAGGAGCAAGGTTTATGTGTGTCTGTGGGTGTGTCTGTGTGACTGTACATGCACACATGCCTAAATGCTTGTTTTCTGTAGCACTAAAACCCCCACGACTATAAAATGTCATCAGCAGCTACCTGTGGACTCACCTTTGTGTTGTATGTGACTGTTGGTATACAAAGCCAAGCTGATTCATGTTGGATTTTATGGCCTTTGGAATGAGTAATGTAATACTAATCTATAGATAAAATAATCTGCTGGTATTTATTACCAGTGAGCATTTGCCTCACCCCCTAACTGCAAGTTTTGGGATGTGACTGTTACAGTAGGTAGTAGCTTTACTGTAGCTCTGAGCTGTCTGTGAACTTGTATGATGTGGCTGAATTTCTAAGGGAGTATTTTATTTCCCGTAAAGAAAACATTGGTCTCGTCTTGGGTCATTCTTACTGATAGGGAGTAATTTTTCTTCTGGGCCAGGACATAAAACACTTAAAAGTCTGAGTCCAGTGAAGTAAATAAAAAGACGAAATTATAATCTGTTCCCATCCTATTATCTTGTAATTACACATAAATAACAGTGAAATAATAGAATGTTTTCAGGCCTGTTTCTGTTCTGAAGGTCACCAGATCTCCATAGAACAAGGGGGACTCATCACACAGAATCAATTACAGGGTTAGGTAATCCCCTAAAATGGGACTGAAAAAGTGATTTTGTGTAATAGAAGTTGCTATATATAATATAAATAGATAACATTAAGTGTCTCATCATCTTGTGATTATATGCCATGAACACAGATTTGTTACCACTGTGTCTTTTTATCTGTCTATGCCTGAAAAAGGCAGCACATCTTACTACTAGTGAGGAAAAGTGTAGGTAACACTGCAAATGGTGAATCTGTACTAACTGAGTAGTAATATGACAAATGGAATTTCGGGAATTAAAACTGTAGGCTGTGTGGAAGATCACCTATTAATCTTGGAAGTATGCTATTAAATCTAATTATAGTATTTTGTCGATATTACCTTAGATGTTTGAAACTGATTCCCCACCAAAGGATAGGTGATGTAATATACCTAACTGAAAAGCTAATCATTGTACAGAAAATGGAGTTTTCCTGCATTCAATGATTCCTGTAGACTGGAGTTAGCAAGACCTACCTGGCCCAGAAGGGCACCACGGCAATGCCTGCAGCTTGGCTTTTCTCATCCCAACTCTGTGCCCTGTTCAGCTGTCCCTCTCTGGGATTTTTTTTTGCAAGATTATTATTTTGCAAGAACCAGGAAGGAATTACATTTTACTGTTGCAATGATCTTTACAGAAAAGGGCTGTGGCCAGAATTGTTGGCCTCAAAGACTTGGTTTTTCAAAGTTAAGTCTGATTAAGAGCTTGCAGGCAGGAAGGACCAGTTTTATAAGACTGTGCCCAGTTATGTTTATTGCTTGAATCCCTTTTATCAGCTTTGACATACAGTCATCCAGATTTCACTTTAAGCACATATCAAGTAGTAAAATACTCAGGACAACACATTACCCACATTGTGTCTTTTTGATCTTTGCTGATGCGGGGTTCTCTCTGCCAGCCCCACAGCCTCAGCAGAGGAGAAATTTCTGGCCTTCCACTGCCTTGGGTTCATCTGCACAGGATCCCAAGTGATCTCCACTGGCTGACCCGTGCAGTATACTGCCAAAGCATAACAAAAATTACTTGTTTTCCAATTATTTGTGTTAATTACTGGCACATCTCCTCTACCTCCCCAGAGGTAGATGGGGGAATTGGAGAGCCAGCGTATTGAATTTCAGTTGGACTTTTGCTCAAGTAAGAACTGAGAGCAGCTATTAGATTTATCACTTAAATATTCAATTTAGAGATAGTGTTCTGTATGCTTCTCAAGGTAAACTGATGTCAAATGATCGTGGGTGGGCATGAAATAGCTGTGTGGACGCATTTCTTACTCCAGCTGGAAAGATAAATGGCAAGAGTGGAAGCATATGCAGATGCTGATCCTATACAGAGCCAGGATGAAGTTGCCAAGTTTGGATGCACAGCCCATCAGTGTTAGCAGAAAATCATCGCTACACCTTCAGGTGGCAGGCATACAACCTGAGATTTCTACACATCCCTCTAAATGAAGAGGCAGATTAGAAAGATATAAAAAAAGAGAGAACAATGATGTTAAATTGAAGTTTTGTTGGTCAGAAATACTTTAAAAACAACTCTCAACACAGTACCCAAGATGCCAAAAGAAAGTATTGGAACTGTTTTGTGTCTTCCTGTATTTTACAAAATGCTAATCACTTTAAAGCACCTCCTATAATTTTCTGACAACTGACAAGGGTGAAAAGGGTGGTTTCATGTCATTTGGAAAATATGAGGAAATTACTTTATTTCCTTTAAGCATTATAAAGAACTACACTTACATGCTACCTGAATTGGATATTAAGGGGATAAAATTATGATGTCTTTTCTTAAACTTATCACACTTTATACAGTACTTGACTTATAACCAATTATTTGCCTGTATCAACACAGCATAGCCTCGTTTTGTTGGCAATTGGCTATTTGTAGCCTACTGGCATAAATCATGAGTGACAATGTTCTGAAATGTCTCACTTCTGACTTGTGTTGATACTGCTTCAAACTCAGGACTCAGAGAAGGAAAATGGTTAACTCGCTTTTATTGCTTTCCCAGCCAAACGCTTGGATTTTCAGCTGTATTTCCCCAGGCAACAAGGTTTAGGGCAATTGAGCAGGGATAGGATCTAAATGCACTCCAGGCAGATGAAAGACCCATCTTCTTGGGATCTAAACCACAGGGGATAGGGGTGAATAAGTGGCTACAGATCGGGCAATAACTACAGTAAGGGTTCAAGGAGACTGGATGCTAAAGCCAGGAGCAGTAGCATCCAGAGGTGAGCATTAGAAAACACCACATTCTGCATTGTGTAGGCTAACAGTGGAACACCGTACTGAGCTATCAGTTTCAGCTTATGTGGCTTTAACTCTGTTCTGGTGATGAGCTGTGAAGCATTATAGCTTGAGCTTCCTATTTTCTACATTTATGTTCTTAAAAATACAAAGGAGAGAATTCTTCACCAATCGATAGAGATGAAAAGCCTGTTTTTCTTGGAAATTGTTCTACATACTACACATGTCTGCCCTGCCCTGTGCAATTGCTCCCCAGGTATTGAGAAGGCATGAAGGCATATAAAAACCAGAGCTGTATGAAAATAACTTTTCTAGGTTGTTAATAGAGAGTAAAATTATCAGGCAGACTAATATTTACCCCTGCTATGGGACCATTACTCATTGAATAGCACTTTAAATTGTCCAGCTGATTTTATGCACTCATAATAAATACATTCTATTCTCTCTTATTATCAAACTTAATTACAATCAAGGTAAGTCATAACATCCACACTTTGCAACCTAGATTTAAGGAGAGTAAATATTAAAACTGTACATGTTTACTTCATCAGAAATTATATATCTAATCCGTATTAAATTCCCTGCTAATTCCTTCATGCCATGCAGTAGGCAGATGTCTGTACACTCTGGTGAAATGTGGTGGTTTTGGAGATAAAAAATAAAACAGGAGAAAAATAATTAGCTATAATATGACTTTTAGGCTATAATGTCATCACATCCTGGCACTTCTGTCATTTGACCACCCTCCTTGTAGCTGATGTTTGCTGGTTTTATTTGAAATGACACAGTTTAAATGAACATGTCCTGAAAATGTGTCAGAAGCCATGGTGTCTGTGCATCTGTGTGCTGAGTCACTGACTCAGCCCTGGCTCAGGCAGAAGGGAAACCATGATACCATTTTCCTCACCACTTGGTATTCCCTAGGGATGTGCCATTTGAGCAAACTTTCCTGGGCAGCCTTGCTCTGAAGGTGGTTTCCCAAACCTGCAAACTGCCGTGCACTTGCACTTTCTTACCAAATCACCGTGTGGCTCAAGTAGTGATTGTAATGAATGCCTCTGCTTGCTGAAATCAGTTCAGCTTTGGTTATAAACCAAATGGAGGCATTGAAGCAGAATTAAATGTCTGGTTTAAACACATATTAGTTTAGTGTTATCCATATTTTAATGAAGCAAAAACTCAATTTGTTGTTCTAACAGATGGTGGTTCTTTTATCTGTATGTAAATTTTGAGTATTTTGCTTACATTTTCAAATTTGTCAACAAGCCTTGCTTAAGTCTGTAGAACACTTAGAAGGTAAAAAGTACTTTAGACAATAGGAATAATCCATAAGCTATACCTGTGAGATAGGGTGAGTAAGTGCTCTCATTACCATCTCTTACAGCGGGACAGTCTCACCGGAGGCAAAGCTGGTCCTCAGGCATTCCTGGCTCCTGGGCAGACACTCCATCCATTTTATTGTGCCTCTGTACTTTCAGATTCTGCTGATGTGTTTCTTTTACAAATCAATCATTCTAGAGGTAATTAACATTTAAAAGCCAGGTTTCTTTTAATTCCATTAGTATATTTGTGACAAGAAATGTGTTGGCAGAATCCAAAGGTTAAGAGTTACAATGAAGAACAAGTTTTAGGATAAATGAAAGTTAAGGCCTAAAATAGCCTGACAATACCCCATTAATCTGCCCACTATTGACACAATAGTGGTCTCTGGTGTCAATGGGGATTTAAGAAGCTTTGCAAGCACATGTTACTGATAGTTTATCATATCAATAGGAGCCTGCATATAATTCTGTTTAAAAACCTGTGGCTGTGTAATTCCCTGACTGAACACATCTTGTAAGTGCACATACTTTAAATCCTTACATAGTGGTTTCTAGCCATGCAGCAAATTTCAAAAGTAGAATAAACTACCATATTTGAGTGTAGACAGAAGACACTAGTCTTGGCTATACCAAAATCCTCCAAAATGCTCTGCTTCAAACTGAAACCCTTTTGCCCTAAAGGAGTGCAAGCAGATTTCAAACACTGTCTCATCTGCCTAATTGAAGCAGAAGGAGATTTAAACCATACTAATCATTGATCCCGATATATGGAAGCCTTGAGTCAGCTTGTGGCTGGCATGTATAGTGGGGAAGAAAGGTCCCTCCCCATAAGCAGCCCCTCTCCGAGCAGAGGGAAGCGTGCAACCCCAGCCCAAGCAGACGCCACGGGCTGTGCCACGCTTCCCATGCGCCTGCTGCAGGGATAACCGAGCAGCATTGCTGAGTGATTTCTACATGCCAGTCACAAAAAGAATGTAGTGAATGAAAATGTGGGTGGCTCTTCTGTGACTGCGTTTTTCTGGGAGTCACCACCATCAGGCATTTAAAAATCCAAGAAGGAAATCCCACGTGTAATGCCCTGGTGCACTAGCTTGCACCTAGGTACCCATGGCCTCTATAAATCCCCACACAGTGGGTCTGTTCTGAGTGTTTGACTTTCAGTGGAAAGGCCACAGAGCTATTCTGTGAACCAAATCCTTCTCTTTGAGGTGCTCTAAGCTTTTCTGTCCTCAGGTTGCAATTTGATTCCTAACCAAGCAAGCAGTCTCTATCACAGCATTTTCACGCACTGTGCAAATTTTGATGGTTTTCAGATTAGAGCTGTTCCTGAGAAAGAGAAAATAATGCCCTTACACCTTTAACCAGGCAGCAGCTCCTGGGGTGCAACATAGCTATGCTGTGTTTGCTGTCAGGAAGCCCATAATGATCTCGCCTTTAGCCTGTCACCACTAGGAAACATCAGAGAGAGACAGCCAAGGGACTGAGTTGCCAAAAACGTCCTATTCCCATGGCTGAGAGATTTCGTTGGCACCATCTCTAAAGAGAATTTACTATGGGCCAAATCCTGGCGCCCTTGCTTAGATGAATCAGTTCTCAAGAGGCAACGCGAGTGTTGTGTGTAAAAACCTGCAGGATCAGCCCAAAATCCTACTGGGGAGTATCAATGCTTGTCTTCTAGAGGGGCAGAATTGCAGGGGGCGACCTGCCCAAGGATTGCAGTGGAGGCAGCATTCAGCTTTGGGGCAGGAATTGCAGAATTGCATGTGAATTACAGAGGCTTCCCAACAAAAATCTCTAAATTAATTACTCGGAATTTTTCTGATTTCCCATAAAACAAGCACAGATGATACAGTTGGCAAGTAATTTTTTTTGTTGTTTTTTTGTTTGTTTTTTCCCTTGAAGGGGCATCCAAAATATTTAATGGTACTTTAAGCCTTAATTAGTTTATCTTTTATGTGAAGAAAAATGAATTTATGACAGCTATTTCCTGGACTTCATTTCTGGGATTAAACCCTTTGTTTCTGGACTGAGGGGATTTTGGACAGGCTCTTAAAAATATGTCGTTTCAAGGACATATCCCTCCCCCCCCATTTGAAGTACTCGTCTGCAAAATTGAGTCTCATTAGCCTACAAAATTGCATTGCTCGCCATGACTTTTTATAAGCAGTAATGAAAATTTTTGTATTAAGAAGCGCAGGCAGCGTCGGCGACGAACAAAACCCCTCCTTGATGGCTTCGACCCAGCTGTTCACCTCCGCGGCTGCGAAGGCGGGATGCGCGAGGGGTTGGAGGCAGGGGGCTGGTTTACCGAGGTGGTTTGGGAGGGGTAAAACTACAGGCGAAGTTTACCGGAGCGCCGCGGATACAGCCGCGGCCCGCGGGGGGGCTGCGGCCGGGGCGGTGCCGCCCCCGCCCCGCCATGGCGCGGTCGCCGCCGAGCTCCGCCGCCGCCGGCCGGGGCCCGCGCTGCCGGGTGCGGTGAGAGCCGCGGCGGGGCCGGGCAGCGGGAGAAGGAACCGAAAAGTTGCCCGCGATAGTGGCGGGGCGCGGGCCGGGTGCTACCGTGGTCGCGGTGTTTGCGCGGAGGCGGAGCGAGGCCGGGCTCGGCGGGACAGCGCGGCGAGGGGCGGGCCAGAATAAATACATTAAAGGACGAAGAGGGAGGGGGAGAAAAAAAAGGCAGGCGGGAAGGGGTGGGCTCTGCAAGGCGCGCCGCCCCCGCGCTGGCTCGGCACCGAGCGGAGCGCCGGGATGGGGCGCGCGGCGGGGGACAGCGCGCGGAGGAGGCGGCCCCGCCGGCGGGCGGCGGCCGTTGGCAGCGGCAGGTACGCGCGGGTGCGCGGCGGCGCTGCCGAGCGGCGCGAGCGGCGGCCGTTGGCAGCGGCAGGTATCGGCGGGGCTGCCGAGCAGGGAGGGCGGCCGCTGTGGGAGCCGGCGCTGGCCGGAGAGCGAGGAGCCGAAGCGGAGCTGTTTGGTTGGTTTATCGCCAGCGAAATCGCCTCGGGGCACTTGGGGGTGAGTTGGAGCTGGCGCTGGGTAGGGGGGCTGAGCCGACCCGGCCCCGGGGCTCGGCGCTGCCGGCGGGGTGGCGACGAGGGCGCTCAGCGAGGCGTGATTTACGGGCTCCCCGGCAGCAGCCGGGCGCTGGGAGGCAGAGGGAGCTGTGCTTCTAGCTCCCCATCAATTATGGATGGAAACAAATACTAGAGTCAGTTCTGAGTGATCCCCGTGCAGAGGCAGGGAAAGCTCCGCTTCGTGTTCTTCGCCTCCTGGTGAAAACAATGCTCTGCTCAGGTGTGGAGCGCAGAAACTTTCTGTTTTTTTGGACAGGGGGAGGGACGCGTTTCAGCACTGCAGAAACCGATACATCAGCTTTCTGGGAATAATTAGAAAGGGTTTTAAGCCTTCTTTATTATTTATAAGCACTGGATGGAAATGAAAGGTCACAGAGATATTTCTAGGTGGATATTAATGCTTATGTTTTAAAGGGTTGTGGAATAGTTGTGTTGGATTTTGTGTGATTGTCATTGTGTTTTGCCTTCTGAGCTGAAAAATGCGATTAAGTATTCTTTAGGCTGGTGTGTTGAAAAATATTCCCGTTCCGGTGGATATCCCACTTGTTAGCATGAATATAGCTAGTCTCAAATTAGTGGGTTTCTGCCTGTGTTAAGAGTTGTTCCGTCTAGTCCGGATTATGTCTGTATCACAGGCTTAGCCTGTGAGTAATTTGAGCAAAATTCGGTCCTCAGTGTGTAAAGTAATTTGTGTTTATATGTGTGTGTGGCGTAGAATATATTTCTTTCTGAGCGTAGCAGCAGCAATGATGGTTCATAATGCTCACATATGTGGCACTTGCTGTACAGATGGTATTGTAGCTTATCCATGTACACACGCACGCTTCACACATAATGCAAGAATTACAGCAAACTTCCTCCAAAATACTGTTCAGTACTCTGTAAATGTGTGGCTTTTTGCCCCCGGATTATTTCCTTTAAGGAAAAACACATCTTTATTGGGATACCTTTTGTGTTCCGAGTTGTTAGTCTTTCCTTAATAATGTTTATTAATGCGTTTAAATGTTATTTGAAGGAACAGCTTCCTAGTGTCTTGGAGGCTTTTACTGCTGGTCTATTGCTCTCACATACAAATACTTTCACTGAGAATTTTCTGAGGTTCTGTCCTTTTCCCAGTTCCAACAGGAAGCTCATTGTAAAGCTTTGCAATCACTTTTGTGGCAAAAGAGAATAGACGTTTTTCCTGCTTTATTCACACTATAAAATTCTGTGCATCTCTAAAGTCTACTTAAGTTACTGTTCAGTAAATGAAGCTGTATGTAATCATGTTTAATGTAGTAAGTGACAGGCATATTTTGTTATGCTGGCAGATACTGTATAAACATTTACTCTGGTTTAGATAAATAAAAATTGCCAGCTGAGTGCTCTGATTTCTTTTCTATATAATCATGAACTTTAACACTTTTTGTATTAACTAATATAAAGCTCAGTTGTTTTAACAATATGAAGTAAAAGCCAGTAGTAAGAATTTATTAGCAATCTGCATTATTAGCTCAGATTTGTTTTCAAAAGGTCAGCCAAGAAAGTATAACACAGAGGCTCCAAATTGGTTTATTTAACTGGCTTCTCACTTTTCATCTGCACCTGTAGTTACACTGAACAGGTACCTTTCCTCCCTCATATCCTGCAATCTGTCACTACCTGTTCTCATTTATGGTGGAGATGAAACAAAGATAACATCATTTTCTAAACGTGCTTTGTGTGATGCAGGAGTGTGTGCCAGGAATACAGTGATGGCCCTGTCAAAGCTCTACAAACCAGCTGTACGTCTGCAGGTTTTTTTCCCCTAGCCTCTCGTGCCCTTTCAGCTGGACCATCTGAACATTTCTACCTCTTTCATATGGCTGGTCTGAGTCGACTATTAGAGCAGATATTTTAGCCCTTGGAGCCAGTGTAACTTTGATGTAGACTTATAAAGAGCACACATTTAGATAGAATGCTTAATTTTATATGCAATTAATTCTGACTGAATTGGTCTTCGATGTGATCAGTCCTGTCACATGAGATATGTGAAGGTAAAGAAAAGTTATAGAAGCTCACTTCAAAGCATATAATAGGCATTTGTAATAATGTATCTTCTGGTTTTACTACAGTTGGTTATATGCAGATTGCAGTGCTTGATTTTTATGGGGTTTAATTATTTTGAAAATATTATTGCACTTAACACAGGATTCAGCAACCCTTGAAGTCAGGTGAAGCCCAGGTAGCTGGACAGAAACTGTATTGAAATGTTGAAATCTTTTGGTTATGCTTCCTTCTGGGGTGGGGGAAAAGAAAAATCTGAAGTGTAGATCACATGTGAATATGGTCAGTTTTCATCAAGTGTCATGCAACTGATATGACAAGCACTTTTTCCATCCTACTCTTTCTCAGTAAGACAAAGGGAACAGTTACATCAACAGCTTTTGTGCTCATATAAGCTTATGTTGAGCTTACTTATGTTGCAGTCTCCGATGTTTTTCCAGGAATACACTGTTTGCTTTCCTTACTGAACAGAGGTGGTGGTTGATTAAGTTCTCGTGTGTTAAACATACCTATCATCCCAGTTTGAAAAAATGTCTTTCCATTGGATAAAGTAATAATTTGCACCACAACTAATTAAGAAAAGATGGAAGGCATGATACTTGCATTGGGTAGTACAAGTTATTTTCAGTCTTAGCAGCTCTGTATGTAATTAAAACAGTTCAAATGTTGCTGTCGTCAAAACTGCTGTTAGAACAGATGATGTCTTTTCTTATGCATCAGATAAGCTACTGCAGTTACCGTTAAAAATCCATCTAAGCCATTTTATTAAGTTGTTACTTGTTCTGTGAATAGCTGCCAGCCTCGAGTTCAAAAGAAAGTAGGTTCTGATTTGTTCCCATGTCACATGGAAGAGGTGTGCAGTGAAAATCGTATTACTGCCCTTCCGATGCTGTTTTCCGGAGTTTTGTGTGTTGTCTGCTGTAGCCCACTTTCCCTCGTTGTGGCTTGACAGTAATTACAGTACAGCTAATATCAGAAGTTGATTCAGTTTACTCAAACAGGGAGACTGTTGAGTTGTCCCACTTCCAAAGTCAAATGTTTGTGTTAACCACAGAGATCAAATCTGTAGTGCACATATATAACATATGAGTAGTGTTAATTTCCCTAACTTTTCTATTCCTTTCGGCTTTTGTTACTAACCCAGATTAGCATTTTAACAACCCTGAAGTGAACTTCTGCCATTCTCCCTGCTTGGACAGTGTGTGTAGACCATCCATCATCCTGTCCTTGGCCACAACAGGCTACTGGCTCCATAACCATTTGGAGCTACACAGAAACCATCCGACTGTGAACAGCACAGCTGGCTACAGCAATCTTTTCTTCCACACCACTGGCAGCATTGTCTGGCTATGGTAACTAAAGTTAACATCCAGAACGTGAAGTTTCTTTAGTTTTGGCACCCCTGCCCAGCCCTGCTGCAGCTCAGTGGGCACACCTGCAGACAGGCTACGGAATACTGCAAGGAGCAAGGCAACCACTGGACTCTTTTCTTTTCAAAGCTCCAGTTTGGAGAGAGCAACCTGTTGTTTGGAGTGGGATTACATTAACTCCATACTTACTCGAGAGGGAGCTTGCTAGCTGAATCCTGCGCCGTGTGCTTTGAAAGCTGCCAGCTAAAGAAAGAGAACTTGCTGCTTTAACTTAACCATGCAGACTGCCAAAGAGCACAGGAAGAAATGGAGAATTTCGGCTGTGTATTTCACACATTCTTGTAGAAGCCTTTTTAGTTCCACAGCGGAAACCATGTGATTTCGCAGGATCTGTGCCCAGACTCTAATACTTGCTACAGATGCTTTCCTTGGTTTGTTTTGCAAATCTGTGAATGCAATAGGAAAGAAGTCATTATAGGATTTATTGTTTTAATGACATGTGCTATGAATGGCAGGTAATCAGCAGGTGAGTGTGCTAATTTTCTAGTTGAGGTTTTTGCATTATTTAAATAAGTTTGCCTAGCATGGCTGTCTGCTGTGTGTGAGCCACAGCTTTTTTTCTAGTTGAGAACTATTGCTTTCAAGAGCAAAGGAGGTCAAGAGGTGTTACCAGGCAGGGAGGGGCTGGTTGGAATATTAGGAGCAAAGTGGTGGTGGAAGAGGAGGAGTAAGGAGCTCAAGGAAGAAGGTGATATTTGTTCTGTCCAGAATGGTTACAAACCTTGTAAATGAAATCAGTCCCTGGACAGCTTTGATTTATATTCTCACACAGCAGATTGGCCTTGGTCTGCCTGACCTTGATATCATTACAGAGGTCGTATTTGCACACAGATACTCTTCTTGCAAAAGGGTTTGGTTTTGCTGTTGTTTTTTTTTTTTTTAACCATTGCATCGGAGTGCCAAATTGCAGCACAGGTTTCTAATTCAATATGCACTGGATAAACACAGAATAAAAAGGATGGGTCCTGTTCCCCACACTGGATGGTTTTAAGAGAAGAGGTTGCAGATGGATAGTCAGACAATAACCTCTAGAAGCAGGAGAGCCACATCCGTCTGTGTAATCAGCAGCCGTGTTAGCACACAAGCCACCTAAACACAGCCCAGCTGCGTGTGTCGGGGAAAGGGGCACACGTGCTTGTAGACATCAGAGGCAAAGGAGAGCTTTGAAGAGGGCTTGGGATGAGAATGAGGAGTTAATTGGCAGATGTCTGCTGGGGGCTCTTCAAGTGCATGAGGGACAGCTGAGCAGCAAACACAGAGGTGCTCGTCTGGAAAGGTAACGAGTGAGCAGCAAGGACCAGCATCACAGACTGTCTGCCCACCAGAGGTGGGAGTGAAGCCTCATAAAATGAGAGGTGATCAGCTGGTCACTCAGCTCAGCTGTTGCTGCAATAATAGGCTTTCCTTAATGTGAACCAGACAGTTCATCTCTTATGCCAAATGGTCACGACAGCTGGGTTGCTACCTTCGCAAGCAACAGTGAGGTATCAGCTCACACCTCTGTTGGGTAGGACCTTCCTCAGAGTTTTATTGTGGCATTAAACAAAAGGTATTTCTCTCAAGTGCTGCTGCCACACTTCCAGGCATGTTCATGGTGCTGGTGGTGGACAGGGACTGCAGCAGCTATAGCACCAACAGAAGGTGTTGCTGCTATTTCTGTGCATGTCTATCATGACAGATGCACTTTGGGGTCAAAAGAAAATTCTCACACTGGT
This sequence comes from Hemiprocne comata, assembly GCA_020745705.1. Taxonomy (NCBI): domain Eukaryota; kingdom Metazoa; phylum Chordata; class Aves; order Apodiformes; family Apodidae; genus Hemiprocne; species Hemiprocne comata. The sequence goes on from CM036596.1 coordinate 10,498,778, forward strand.
ATTTCAAGCCCTTGTTTATATATCCCTCCACTTGGGTACCCCCTTCCCATGTGTGTGAATACTTATGTGTGCCATCAGGCTGTGTAACTGCTGTTTTGGGAGACTACAGAGAAGAAAAATGTGTATTTAAACCCTCAAAGCCTCAGTGCTACAGTATTAAAATTTTAGATAATATTGAACGTAGTCTAGTGTTAGTGAGGGAGCTGTGGCTCTGCCTGCAGTGTAATGGTAGTTAAAAACAAGAAAGGGCTGTAAGCAGTCTGCATGTTCCCAAGGGTGGTACAGCACCCAGGTGTTAAATTTCAGAGTACTGCCTGGTGGGTGAGGGAGACTCCATGCCCTGTGAAAGCAACTTGAACCAACCAACTTGCGAGGCAGGAGAGTCAGCATTGGCACCCCTTGCAAATACAGTTTGTTTGTGTATTGCCAGCTGGAAACAAGTGCTGAAGAGAAGGGTAAGGATAATAGAGGAAAAGCAGTGGTGTGAAGGCTGTCAGCAGTGTGTGAACGCTGTCCCTAGGTGTCTCATGAAAGCAGTAATAAGGGGGGAGAAATATTATCGTGCAGAGTTGAATGGTTTCTTTCAATTTGCAAACTTCTGCTCTCTGTGACAGTTTCTTTAACCCAGCACATGTTTATCAAAGATTAACACTGAAAAGCCAGTAACTTTTTTTGCTCAGTAAATAATATTTTCTTCAGAAAGTAAATGCTGTGTGGATATTTTTAGCATTATGTAGGTTTTTTTCTCTGATAACCTCAGATAAAAATAATCAAATCCCATGCTTTGGGGATTAATCTGATTCCCTGCAAGGGTATGGATAGAATTTTTTTGTCTTGTGTACCACTGTACAGGTTTTACTGTGAGAGTGGATTATGTTTTTTTTCTCCCTCTAAAGCATCAGGTTTTCATCCTTGCCAAAGATGTAACGAACATCACTCATGATTGAACTGTGGTCTTATGTGGTAAACTATGCCAACTCATACCTTCATGTATTTGGTGCAGCTGTAGAGGAAAAATAAACCTGTAGACATACACAGCGTGTGGGTCAGATATGATTATTTAGTCACATTCTCATACTGGCCTGATATTACTAGTGATTTAGGGAAACATTGCTGTTGTATTGGGGATCTCAGAGAATGGGACAAGTGGCAATGTAAAGCTTTAAAGCCGTAAGTCTTATTCCCTGATTTGCCATAGATTTCCTTGGGACCTTGATTCAAGCACTTGCAGTCCATATGTAACTCATTTGAATTTTATTTTTTTACTTGTAAAGGTCTGATCTGTGGCTTCTCTGTGGCTTGCTAGTCAAAGTGTGAAAGCAGTGTGATGCAAATACTTCTCTCTACTTCTGGTGCCCAGCACGGCTGTGTCCTGTTCCAAACCACTCTGCAGATTGCATGTGACCTGTGGAAGGTGGGCAGTGCTGGGATGTGGAGAATTCCCCAAACTGATGTGATGCAGCGCAGGGATGTGGCCATGGCTGCACATTGCACCGATCCTGCCTCCAACCCCTAACTGGCAATAATGTGGGTATAATTTACCTAACTGCATTTGTATCAGTTAAATAACTTTGGCAGACTGTATGACAAGAAATCAGCTGGATCAAATCCCACACTAATACATACGGATTTTAAAAAATAAAACTAATTTTTTACCACTACCCCTCTGGGTTCTTCATAAGTCAGGTGCTCCCAGAAGACCGTTAGCACAGGCACCTCTCTTAAGACATACCTCTTGCCACTCCAACTGTCCCCAGGGTCTCACGTTAGCACTGATGTTCCCCTCTCTCCCCTGTGAATATGTATATACATACATTTACAAATACACACTTGGAGACTACAAAAGCAGCAAATGTAATAAAGTGATCCAACTGTTCAGTGCTAGGCTAGAAAGAAGTGTTTTTCTGCCATTATTTGAAAATTTAGCGTGACTGGAACAGAGTCTGCATTTGATTAGGCAATTTAAGAAATGTAAGAGACTTCATACTGTAGGGCAGCACTGCAAAACAATTGCTCAGAACATGTTCTAAAATTGGTTTGCCTTCACCAGATTTCCATGTGTTTCTGCACGACATCTCAAATGAAAATATGAGCAGTCATGTGTCAAGTGACTACATTTTGGTATAATGGTAAATAAAAGCACCCGTTTAAACAATTAGTCTGAATTCTGAGTAGCCTTTGAGACAATAAAATATAAAACTCTTCCTCTATTTACTTTCCAGCCTGGGAAAGACATTTCATAACATCCTTTCACTGGCATAGTTAAACTTTAATGCTTAACAAGATAATAGTAATCATTAACTTTGAGCTCAGGCTTCCTCCGGGTTTTCATGGCTGCATTTTGTACATGTAATTGATTGTGCCCAGGAAAGGGGCAGAGCACATGCTTTGCATATACAAATAGGTAACTGGGTGGTCAGCTACCAGATTTGCCCATGTAGAAAACCCAAGACCAGTTAAAAACACGTTGTTTTCCAGTCTCTCTAGGCAGTATTCTTGTGGGCAAGGCTGGCTGACCATTCCAGCTCTGAGAATGGCATACTGATAATGCCAGTGCAGTGCTTGAGATGTTCTGATGTGTTTCTTGCCAATTGATAGTCTTCTGTCTCTGCCCTTGCATTTTGCAGCAGCCATTTACTTTCCCTTTGATGTGAGAGCAGTGGTGTGCAGCAGCAACTCAAGCCAGCAAGTCCCATTCTCCAGCAAGGCACAGTGCTGAGATGCTGGAGGGGTGTTTATAGCAGGGAAGAGCAGTGGGTGGGAAGAAGTGATGCTTTCTGGAGTGAGGTTGACAGGAACATTGTCTGGGGCACAGCCTGTTAAAAAGCAGATGTGCCCTCTCCACAGTGCAGATCCCTGCTGTCCTGCTTGTTAGGGTGTATTCCTTCCCCACCCTCCCTTCCATTTCAAAACATCGCCGTCACTTCATCCTGTAGGCAAACCCTGACCTCCTCAGCTCCAGCCAGGACTAAATTGGGCAGCGTTTATCTCGAGGATCAGGGCTGGAGCACTGCTCAAGGTGAAGGCTGCTTTCTCCACTGCTGGGAGACAGCAGGGCTCACAGACAGGAGACCCAGGGGTGCTGCCAGCAATTCACTAGGGCTCTGGCGTCAGCCGGACTTGTGCCCGAGACCTTCATTATGTCCTCACCTGCAAATACTGGTTTATACCTGTTCCCTGAGCTGCCTTATCAGATGATGCCTAATCATGCTGAAATGAGTGGCAGTTTTGCTATGTAAATCATGCTCTGTAGGCTTGCAGGAAGAATACTTCACGTATGGTGCTCACCCACATTTGAAGCCAACCTTCCTAGAGGGAGGAAAAGGTAATACGTTGGTCTAGATTTTAGTCCTTTGTTTGGGGTCAAGTGGAGGCAGTTTGGTTGTTTCCAAACCTTACATCCAAGTCTATATGTACTGCTGTAAGTAGTTAGGTCTTCGCCATCACGGCTTAAGAGTTCTCTCTAGTTTATAGGATAAAAGTATTTCAGACCAAAAAGCCCTGTCGAGAAGCAGCAGAGTCCTCTGGCACCACTGTGAGCTTGAAGCCTTCAGGAGCTCACCCTGAGGAACCCCAGCTGCTCCCCCCCCAGCAGGGTGGGACAGGGGTAGGAGCTCATGCTACGAGTATTGCCTGTAGCCAGGAATTAATGGAGGATCAGTGCCGAGACCATAGAACAAACACTGATCATCACTGTATTGACATTCTCTGCATCAGTTCTTGAACATTTTCACAAATAAAGTTAGTATTTCCTAGGGCAGTCTCAGTTGGGCACGAGCAAGATTAATTAATAAAATGCAAACCTGCTAAAATGGTTAATCCAGAGCACTGCTTAAGTTAAAGTACCTTGCACTTTATCACCGATAGCTCAACCCTGGCAACCTTTCAAGGGGAGCATGTCCTGCAGGAGCTTTGTGAAACAGAACAGATTTGACCATAGATGTAAGCTGAAATCAAAGGTTCATTTCAGCTGGAGGGCGTTTCTGTGAACCTGGTAAAGAAAAGTAGTTAACATTCACTCTCAAAAATTAACTTAAAATAAACATAATTGAAGCAATCATAGTTTTCTCAGCATTTTATTTCCTTTCCTGCTGAAACTACCTTGTGTTCAAGTAAATTTTTGATCATGGGAGAATTTAGCCCTCAAAGTGCATCTAATCAACCACTAAACACTTGCATCATTAAAAATCACCCTATCCATTTTGCAGGTGTTCTGTCAGCAAGAAGGGTGTGCTTTCTGTAATGTTAGAAGCCTGCAAACAACTGAAGTGTAACTAGCAATACCATCAGCCAATTAAGATGAAAGCTGTGATACTCAGTGGTGGGGTTCATCACTTTAATATTAAACTACCTTTTTTACTTAGCCGTAGATCAAGAGGTGTTAATGCAGAATCCTTAAAAGAAGTCAAGTATTATCTTAAAATAACAGACTTGTTATATGTGCTTTCTTGCTCAATTAGTATCACAGCTCCAAATATCCTAATTTTTCCTTCAGAGCTGCAGAAAATTTAAAGTTGTTATAGAAAGTAAGGATGACTATATCCTCAAAGTTTTATTTTGACTGTACCTTTATAGGACAGAAAGAGTTTTTCTTATCTATTTATTTGTACAAGATCATGCAGTAAGATTCTAAAAGGGACTACAAGAATTAAGTATGTTTCTGTTATAACCACAAATACTTTCCTGTGCTATTTGATAATTAGCTGAAACAATCTGTCACCAAATTCCACAATGTGGGTTTATCACATCACAGACAATCTTTGAGATTCGAATGTACAGTAAACCCCCATGTCAAGGCATTGCCTTCAGGAACTTTACTGAAGTCAGCCTTCATTAGAAGGAACACATTTATACTGGAATGCCATTTGGGGAAAGAAAATTAAAAATAAAATCACAGTTGTATTGATGCTGGCTGTTGTACCCTTGTTTTGGGAAGACTTACCACACTGTAAGGCAATTGCATCATTGGAAATCCTATGTATAGATATGACCTAAAATGGGAATCTAATCCCCTGCTTCTCATATAATAGATACTGATACAGATTTTTAAGGCAGATGTTGCATACTATGTGGAATACTTTCTGGCTTCTAAGCAAATTACTCATTATACCAATTTCACACAGTGAGGCATAGAAAAAAAGGACCAAGACAAAAAAAAATTGAGGTAGGACAAATAATTGTTTGCTCCCTCTCTAGAGTTCAAGCCACCAGACCCTGGGTCATGCTGGTATTATATTTTGGCTTGGATGCTACAAAAATTCTGCATTTTCATGTTTTGACTACCCAAGCACACTTTGGTCTGGTTGCCCCAGTGCACTAGAGTTATTTATTCTACGCACAGAAGAGATAAGGTGCCATTCTGAGTGAATATTCTGGTGCATCCATGGTTGCCAATGCATACATTTCTAGAACAGGTTTAGGGTACCACTGAAGGTGGCCAGTACCATCTTCATGTTTTTTGAGTGGTCTTTTGGTTAAAGAGCTTCAAAGTACTGATTTGGCCAGCTGCTCAATGCTCTGAAGCCACTGTCCAAGGATGCAGTGACCTTCACCAGGGAGTTGTCTCAAGGGCTGACACGAGTGGAAGTTGCTGAGTGTTGCACAGGATCTGCTTTGCTCTCCAGGAGAAGGAACTGAAATCTGAGCTGTAGGCCCCAAGAAACTTGTTGAGCGTCTGTGAACATGCAGCAACAAAGTTTTGATTTAATTTTTATCTTATTATTAGAGTGGTTTCACACTCAAAATTTCAGATGGTACCATCTCAGATACACACTAGTTAGTGCATTTGCACTAATTAGTGCTCTTCAGGGAGCCACTTGCATGCAGGAAGGAACAGTCACTTGGGATCGTGGGAAACCACATCATATAAATTGACTGAGCTCAGCAGTTCTGCCTGTCCCCCTCAACATTACGGTGAACGTGTACCGCCAAGCACGGAGATCCCTGATCTCACCTAACAGGCTGATTTTTGCCCTGTGTCTGGTGCAGAAAGAAGACAATCTACTCATTTAAGCCTTTTCACGCTTGTGCCAATTTTCCAGCTTTTATTATTGCAGCCTTTTTCTCCTATGCCTTGCCAAACTCTCCTCATGTAAACTAACTTCTAGGATATATCTTTTGTTCTGACTTATCTTGAACTTCAGCCTGGATTTGCCATACCATGCTCCTTCTGCACATAGCATTTTGAGAAGGATTTATTATGTTAAGGAGATTGTTAAGATTATTTATTTATTTTGAGTGAATAGAAGATATTGCATCAGTCTGGTTTGAAGTTATTTCACATGTTGCTTCTCTCCAGCTGGCTGAATGCCCTTTCCCTTTCCCCCTCTTCTTTCACATGGCAGTGCATGGAAAGATGATTGATGGAGTGTCATCAGAGCGTTGTCAAAGGCTGCAGTAGATTAATGGGCAAGAAACACCAGCCTGTTCCCCTTAATGTGTGATTGTTTGAAGGAGGACTCATATTTTAACAGAAATTATATCCTGCTTCTCTGGATTCCCCCAATCAGAAATTGGAGGATGGGATTCATATCTGAGATTGAAAGGTGGCAGCAACAAAGAATCAGTTTATTGCTTGGGACAACTGCCTGCCTTCCACTTGACCAACAGCACTTACCTGGAGGCCTCTTTCAGTCAAGCTGCTGTCCTCTATTGGTGTGGATTTGTGCCACCAGTTAATACTTACACCTCTATTTTTTTGTATTGCAGACACAACTAGTTATGGCATAGACCAAATGGCCAGAAGATCTCTGATCTGTTACTAGCTTTTCTGCCTAGGTAATACTGGCCGATTTGCCTGTGCTGCAAGAAATGACCTTGTATGACCCAGGGCAGCTCAGATCCTTTGAAAAGGCTTTTTTGGTGGTCACAAATTCAGCCTTCATCTGTGCCTCATTTCCCAGCTTCGAAACAAGGACAGCAATCTGGTAATTTCCAAACATTGCACTTGCCATGAATTGTTTCCTAGCAGAAATGCTAGGAATGTAATTTATAAGAGAAATTAATCAAAGACTGGTCTGCATCCTGGCTGGGGAGACATAATCAGACCCAGAATATGATTGTTTCCTGCATTTTCTTGAAGGTAGACATTGCCAGCATTTCATAATCAGCTATTCTGGGCCAAACAGATACTTCAGCATTGTTATTTGTAGTCTCCAGTAGTGGCCTCCATTAGAAGGTTTGAACGTGATAAGAATTACGTCTTTCACGCCAGCCTATCTGTGTCTACCAGAAGCATATACCTGAGTGTCATAAACCCCTGTTCCAAGGACTAGATGGAGCCCATTTTTCTGATTGTCGAGGGAACAGCTGTTCTTCCAAGCTTGTTCTCTTTACAGTGGTTCTGATCACAGGCTTGTGTCCAGCCAGCTAAAAAGTGCATTTAAATGCTTCTTAAAGCAGGTGCATTTTCTTTTCATGTGTAGGTAGAAATCGGAGCTACTGTTCATTTTCCTATAATATTTTAACAAAAAATACAGAAATCTGTACTTCTTACCTGGCTGGCAAGAAGTTAGTACCTCAGGTTTGCTGATCTAGTCCAGCTCTCTGATTTTTCTCTCCTGTCATGACAAAGGTCTGTGCTTCATGCAGATGTAGACATTTTCTTTGATAGAGAGTTTTGACAGGTGATGTTTAAACTGTTCCCACCTTCTATGGTCACAGAGTTAACCTCTGAAGTATATTAAGAGTTTGGTGGTTTTTTTGAGGAAGACAAATGTTTATTTCTGCTCTGGATGCAATCTAGGGAGAGACATGCTGTGGTTTTACATTAACAGAACTTTGCCTTGTTTTAGGGAGTATGAGATAGATAGATAGATAGATAGATAGATAGATAGATAGATAGATAGATAGATAGATAGATACACACACACCCCCAAATCTGAATCTCATTGAGAGCACTGATACTCTGTTTACCTGGCACTTCAGTTCTTTCCTTTTTGGTTTTATTACAGTTTGGTTTTAGGTCACAATTGTGCCTAATACACAGCCAATGGTCCTTTTGTTCTCTGCAGCTACTTCCTGAAGTCCACAAGACAGTATCTGCCTTCGTAAGGCAGGTTACATTTAAGTTTCATAGTTGTTGCCCCAGTGAATTTTTCGTAGACGGGATACTGGAAGGAAAGAGAAGAAAAAAGAAACTTCCCAGTACGTGCCTGTGCTTGATACTGGCAGAACTTGTACAGTTTGCAGGCTGTGCACATGTTGCAGCGAGGCCAGGGTCACTTTGAGTCATCATGTGAGAGCCCTGAACAGCCTCATCTTCTATGGTAACTAAACCTACATGGCTGGGAGAGCTTCTTGCTCGTTGGCAATTTGTATTCATTTGTTCTTCAAGAAAACAAGGCTTCAGGGAGAACTTTTTACTAAGCACCTTACAGATGTTACTGTGCACTGACTCAACCTACAGTTTATGTGTCTCCCCTTTCTCTTCTTCCACTGGGACAGCAGTGGGTTGGATATTCGGAGCCTGCTTTTCTTGAAAAAAAGACACACAAAAAAAAGTTTGTGTAAGCATTAACGATTTGTTATCGTGTCTGGGAGCCACTGTGCTGCAGGACTTTGCTCTAATGGTGCTTTCAAAAGAAAGAACTAATTTGACTAACTTTATTAATTCCAGTTTGTTTTAAGTTTGCTCATTAGTAATTTAACGCAAGATGCTTCAGCTGAAGAGGCCATGTCAGGACAAGGAAGAGCAGAGGGAAAGTGCCAGGAATCATTAGTGTTTATTAACCACTGCACTCATCAATCTTGACTAAGAGCACAGCCTATTCGTTCTGGACTGGTGGACTGAGATACAGAAATATCATTAACAGTAGAAAATGCATCTTTTCAGGTCAGTCCGTAATGGACAGGCATTCAGACAACCCCCACCACTAAATATTATCAGCCTTTACGTTGTTCTCCTCACAGTCCAGTCTGAACTGACAGAGCTCAGCAGCCTTGTGGAAGGAAGAAGCCCTGCCCCTAGCCAGCCTTAGTATCAATTAACAAACACAGTATTTTCATCCCCAGCAAACATTACTGAAAGGTTAAGTGTTGTTATAAAGGGATTTTTTTAATTGCTTTTCAAATTATTAAATGATTAATACTTATGTGCTCTGCTGGACCAGGCCTGGCACTTTGTGCTGGCAATGTGTACATCTCTCAGCAATTCCTGAAACATTAAAATGGAAAGGCTTATTTTTTTCTGTTTCAGCAAAGAGTTTAATAACCAATTCCAGCAACTAGAAGGCATTGAACTGGTGACTCAAAACTCTGACCCGTGAATCAGGGCTGAATGAATGCCTCCAAAAGGTTAGAGGAGGGAATAGTACTATATTTGCCAGGTTTCTAATGAGAAATATGACCCCTGCCCAGACCACTTGTGGTCATTAAGGATTGCATTTCACTTGCATTTTCTTGCATCCTACCCAAATTGCAACTTGAGTAGTTACATTCTGCTCACTGAAATATCCCTGCGGTTTAACTGGAGTTGTTTCCCTTCCCCTCCTAAAAGCTTTATTGTATAGTGTTGTGGTGCTGTCATGATATGTGCTGTGTAAGCTGTAGAGCACACACACCATGGAAGTCTCTGAAGTTGCTAGCTTTCTACAGAAACAAATAGAATTAGGGGGAAAGTGGCATCTTGGGAACACAGTTCAGCATTGTGCCCCAAATTGAAAACTCTTGCCATCTTTGAAAAGCATGTCACAAGCACTGTCACACTGCAGCATTTTTACATTTACTTTGCACATGTGTAAATCACTGCATAAGGCACAGCATCAAGTGTCTGGTCATAGACAGGAGGTCTTTTGCAGTGAGCACGGCAGGCTCCATATGATGATGGTACAGCCTGGAAACAAGCAATAATTTTAAAACACAGTGTGGATGTTCAGACAGATTGTGTGTGTCATGACTTTTTGTGGATAAGATTAGGTATTTTATGGGGAAAGGGTTTTATTGGATGACATTCAGTGATAGAGGGGATGGAAAAAGATTGCAGTTTAATTAAAATTCTAATCCCAACTTTGACAATTTTTCGTGCCGGGTCAGCAGCCTGCATGTTCTGTTCGTGATTCCTGAGAATTAGATGGGCTGACAGTCATCAGCTTCTTTGGAAATGCCTGTAAATCCAGCTAAAAATTAGCAAACATCAATATGTTTCAAAGCAGCTTTGAGTAGGGATGTGTCACGAAGCAGGTTTCCATCAATGTATATACAGGAGTCTTCCATAAGCATCAATTTAATCCACTGCTGCCAGTGCTCAAATACAATAGGACAAAAAACCTTCCCCTGCTGTAGGAAGCCACGTTTACTGTCCTGTGCTGTGGAAATCTCACTGGTGTGTTCCTGTTTTCCAGGTAGTTAAAGAGTGTTGCCACAAGGGTAGTACTCATCTTTCACCAGCCATGAGGCTTCCTCTGCTTTGTGCCTCCATGATGCTAATGAGTCTGTCCCAGTGCCAAGCTGTCAGCTTCCCTGAAGATGAGGACCCTATTAATGTTGTTGACTACCACTGTAAGTAATCTGCAAAAGGTGCTAAGCACTTGGGAAAAAGTTTTAATGTGGTCTTTTTTTTTACTTGGGAAGGAAAAAAAAAAAAAAAAGTCTGTTCTCTTTCAAATTGAAATGTGTTTACTGGCTTTGTATCTTTAATAGAACACTTAATCATTTTCTTAAGAAAGCAATCAGAAATACAGCAATAACTTCAGGAAAAAGAACATTTGCCGACATTAGCCATCTTTTTCTCATTCATATTCAAGACATTACTCAAGGAATTTAGTTTAAACCCTTCTACACCTAGTATATACAGCTAATCAATGCCATATATTGATTCTTTAGCTCTATAATCCTGAGTGATGGTGTAGCCCATTTTTACTTGCAGATTCAAGGCAATATCCAGTATTTAGAGGACGCCCTTCAGGCAATGAATCTCAGCACAGGCTGGACTTCCAACTGATGTTGAAAATTCGAGACACACTTTATATTGCTGGCAGGTAATTTTCCTTCACTCAGTTCATTAGATTAAAATTCTTTTCTCTTCTGGTTTTGCATTTATGTGCAAAATTCATTTACAAAAATCTGCAGAATATGATAAAAATTAGAACTGGGGGAGGACTTCCCAGAGAAATATGCCCTATCTATGGCCAGTGCATGAAAATTGGATTTGAAGGCTGCAGTTACTGTAGTTATGCTAAAACCAATGATCAAATACTCTTTTCCCTCTTTTATATTACTGCCCTTATAAAAACCTCTCCTGATCCTTTTAAACTTGGACTGACACATCAAGGATGTAGGAAGTGAGGATAATGCACTTGAATATTTGCAGTCCAGATTAGTCTTCAGCAGAATGGAAAGACAGGGATGGATAGCTGGACACGGTAGGTGCTAAGGGCCACGCCAATAAAAATCAAAACCACCTTGTGTTGCCCATGACCAACCTTCTCCAATTTGTATTAAACATGAAAAATCCATAAGCATTGCGTAGAAGTTTCTGGGGTAAGAAAACATTCTGAAAACATTTAAAAACAAATTTAGCTTAACAAAAATAATGGCAATGACTTAATGAATTTACATGTGTCTTTTTACTCTTTGCAAACAGGGACCAAGTTTACACTGTAAACTTAAATGAAGTTCCAAAATCGGAAGTTACTCCAAGCAAGGTGAGTATGTACAGGTGCTGGCAAGGGGCAGCCATTTCCTTTGGGTTTAATCTTTTAAAGATTTGTTTCTGTGGAAAGGAAATCAAATGTTCTTTTCTGGTTTGATTTAACAGAAATTAACATGGAGATCAAGGCAGCAGGACAGAGAGAACTGCGCTATGAAAGGCAAACATAAAGTAAGTCTACCACATACATTACAGAAAAACAACACTAATATTTATTATATATGTGAAGTTTATGATTAATACATCTTACTCTCTTTTCAGGATGAATGCCATAACTTCATTAAAGTCTTTGTTCCAAGAAATGATGAGATGGTGTTTGTCTGTGGAACAAATGCATTTAACCCGATGTGCAGATACTATCGGGTAAGAATATTGAAAATGTCATTAATCTGTCACTGGTTTTGCTTGCACTAATTATGCTGCAGCAAATACATCCAGTGTGATTGGAGAGTGCTTCAAGGTAAAATAAAAACAGACAGAAGCCAATGTGCTAAATAAAGTTTTCTGGAAAGACAATGTTACACTTTTGTGCTAGGATACAAACCAGAAATGTGTCTATCACCCATTTATTTTTCTTCTCTAGCTGAATACCTTAGAGTATGATGGGGAGGAAATTAGTGGTTTGGCAAGATGCCCATTTGATGCCAGACAAACCAATGTCGCCCTCTTTGCTGGTAAGAATTTTTGCTTGTAATGAGTCTAAATGATTAATGACACCGAAGGAGCCAGAGAGCTTTTAAAGCCAGCACAGGAAAGCTAAAGGTGTCATGGTGCCCCTGCTCTTAAATTTTTTAAAGGGCCTCCAAAGGATTAGAAGCTGACCTTTTAATAAATAGGCTACAGCAATTTGGGGAAGAGTGGCAGTAAAGGAATGGGGAAAAGTACAGGCTAGTCAGAATTCTGTAGATTATTAAAGGCCTCTTAATACCACGTTTTCAACTTCCGTTTTAGATGGAAAATTGTATTCGGCAACAGTAGCAGATTTCCTGGCAAGTGATGCTGTTATTTATCGCAGCATGGGGGATGGATCTGCCCTAAGAACAATAAAGTATGATTCCAAATGGATCAAAGGTAATTTGGAGGAGTATTTTCCCATACACATGGCAAATGTAATTTCAGTGGCACAGAGGGTCAGGTAATTCACAGCCAGCGTGCTTTACACGTATGCTACAATGTCAGCATAGATATGCGGCCTTCAATGCAGTTTGATTACAATAAGAAAGCAGTTTAATAAAACTAAAACAAATTTTTGGTTGAATACATCAGTGAATGAATCTGCAGTAACAAAATACCTTAGCTGAAATGCAATTCCTCTGAGGCCTTTTTACAGCCCATTAGCCAACAATAAAGACTTCAAGTTCATGTAAGCTCCAGTGCACCCGTATTTGGCCATCCTAAAGTATCTGGAAGACTGGAGCCCCTGTTAGCTGGTACGGGCCTGTGGAGAAGCTGCCGAGTCACACAGCCTAGTCAGTGTCGTGTGCCCATTGAGCAGTTCTTTGAACTAACCCTCTCCTTGCTCTTTCTTACAGAACCACACTTCCTCCACGCCATAGAATACGGGAACTATGTTTATTTTTTCTTCCGAGAAATTGCTGTAGAGCACAATAATTTAGGCAAGGTAGGTATCACCACAGCAAGCTGTCAGGTAGCTACAAATCATAGCAGAACAAGATCATCCTATAACTGTATCAGTAAAAAGCACAGTTTGTAACATCAGGTAGGGACCAGCACATAGTTCACACAGTTTCCCCATTATCACACACATTTCCATCATTAAAATTTACAAGGGGTAAAAAAAAAAAAGAACTATAACAGTGCATTCTTCAGCAAAAAAGTTGTTCAGTTTTCTATGCCTTGCTGTTAGGCAGGCTTGCTACAGGTACCTTTTAGTATTGCTGTTGCCTTAACACTTGTGGCAAGTAATGGAAAATCTGAGGGGTTTTTTCATGCCTATTAAAGAAACAAAAGAAAACAACACAAAAGAAGAGTTTCAAAGAAGTTTCTCTAATGTCCCTGGATACTGAATAATTCAGACATGCCAGTACAGAGTATAATACTCATGCCTTACTGTGGAAGGATATTCAACAATAAATTATTAAATCTTTTACACATGGTTAATTAAAGTCTTTAAATCTCACTAACACTATGATTTTGAAGGGAAAAAAGGGTGGGGACAAGCTTCAGAGTTGCACTTGCTTGGTGATATATTAAGATGTTTGTGCACTGCGAGCTAAACACCATTTGCTTTCATCTTTTCTGTGCAGATAAGTGGCAGCTTCCTGTTAACAGCACTGTCTTTGGTGTTTTAACAGCTCAGAAACAAGCTCTGTTTTCCTTGCATCTCTCAAGCCTTTCTCCCTTTATCTTTTTTCTTTTTTTTTTTTTTTTTCTTTTTTTTTCCCCTTCACAGGCTGTGTATTCCCGTGTGGCACGCATATGCAAAAATGACATGGGGGGGTCCCAAAGAGTCCTGGAAAAACACTGGACATCCTTTCTGAAAGCCCGGCTCAACTGCTCAGTTCCCGGGGATTCATTCTTCTACTTTGATGTTCTGCAGTCTATCACAGACATAATAGAAATCAATGGAGTCCCCACGGTCGTCGGTGTATTCACCACACAGCTTAACAGGTGAGAGATGAGCAACCTTACATCAAAGGTAGTTCTCTGGTTCTGTCTTACACTGAAATTGGTGCCATTGTAGTCTGAGTTCTTGCAACTATTTTTCTAATTTTGCAGCATCCCTGGTTCAGCAGTATGTGCTTTCAGCATGGATGACATTGAGAAAGTCTTCAAAGGGAGATTTAAAGAACAAAAGACTCCTGACTCTGTTTGGACAGCTGTACCTGAAGACAAAGTACCAAAGCCAAGGTAAAACATTCTTACTCGTGATTCCATAATATTGTCCTTTTAAAGAGCTATCTTAAATCAGCTGCACTCTTGAGCGCCTTGTCGGGTAGAAAACCAAAGGAGAGCTTTATGCTTCAGCCATAAGGATGCTCATTAGCAGGCTGCCTTCCCTCATTAACTAAAATACCAAGAGGAAAACACTGTTGTTCTCCTTTCAGACCTGGCTGCTGTGCAAAACACGGCCTAGCAGAGGCTTACAAAACCTCCATTGATTTCCCAGACGAAACGCTCTCCTTCATCAAATCTCATCCTTTGATGGATTCAGCTGTTCCCTCCGTCATCGAAGAGCCCTGGTTTACCAAAACACGCGTCAGGTACGACACCGTTCAAAAATAACTTGTGCAAAGGAGCACAAGAAAACATGCTGTTAATGACACACCTTTTGGTCTTGATAGATACAGATTGACAGCAATTGCTGTAGACCATGCTGCTGGACCCTACCATAACTACACAGTGATATTTGTTGGCTCTGAAGCAGGAATAGTACTTAAAATCTTGGCAAAGACCAGGCCTTTTTCTTTGAATGACAGCGTATTACTGGAAGAGATTGAAGCATATAACCATGCAAAGTAAGTATTACCAGAACACCCAAGCTCTTCATCCAGTCCTTGGTACCTAGCTAAAAAAATTATGGCAAGTGAAAACCAACTCGTTATCACCAACATCACCAATTCTGTGTCATTTCACGGTGTTCCTCACTTTGAATAACCTGAAAATATGTGGTCACTTGCCATTTTGCATGGGTTGAGTGAACAACCTAATTCCACTCCAGTGACGTTAGTGATACAGTCTGATTGTTCTGCAAATAGATACACTTCTTCCTGAACATGAGACGTCAGAACTATCTGCTGCTGTTAAAAAGAAATGATGTGAGCTTATCTTGAGGGTTTCTCAAGAGTGACCAATAACGTATAAACTACATCTAATCATTTTAAACTTGTTTATTCTAGCACAAAGAATTCAGGAATGGAAACCTTCCAATTAGACTCTACAGGTGTCCAATAGAGGACTCCTGTTCTGCTCTGTTGAGATATTTATGGCAAATAAGAGAACAAAAAAAATTGAGTTGGATTTTTTTTCCTACATAGTTCAGTGAAGTTGTCACCTAGCTGTAAATAAGAGCCAGAAGCTGGCATTTGATAACCCTTAGATTTGTTTAGAAATCACTCAGCAAAGACAAGTAGGTTACATTTATATACATGTAAAAGTCTCTTTTCAATGTCTACACAGCTGTAAGTAAAAATGTTTGCAGTGTAAGCCCTGCACAAAGTACTGCAGTTACTAAAATAGTGGCTTCCCAATGTTTTTGCTGAACAGGTGTAATACTGAGAGTGAGGAGGACAGAAGAGTCATTTCTCTTCAGCTGGATAGAGACCACCATGCTCTGTTCGTGGCATTCTCCAGCTGTGTCATTAGAATTCCCCTGAGTCGGTGTGAGCGTCATGGGTCATGTAAAAAGTATGTCCCCATTCCTGAACTCCTCCTCAAAAGAAGGGCACCAATGTTTCTTGAGAAGGAAGTAAAAAAAAAAAATGCATTATTTTTTTGGGTTTTTCTCTTGCAAGGGCATGTATTGCTTCACGGGACCCATACTGTGGCTGGTTAGACCATGAGGCCTGTGGACGAGTGACACCAGACTTGCTGTAAGTACTGCTTTTGGAATTAGCCCAGCAGCTCTACATATGCTCTGTAGACCCCCTGACCTCGTATCCTGTGCCTGTCCCCTTGCACTCCATTAATCTATCTCCATTCTTTTAGGGGTGGTTTTTCAGTGTGTGGTTTATGTAAGAGAACAGAATGCTTAAGTCACCCAATCCTGCAGTCTCTAGGTGAAGACTTGCTTTGACTGGGAGTTTTACATCTGTGTGGGAAGACAAGCAGACCTGTAGGAAGAGCAGTTGGAAGCAGGAAGGCAAGAAATGGGTGCTTGCAAACCTGAGCAGCTCAGAGAGGACAGTACACAGTATCCTCTCCTGGGTGTGCTCACAGGCAGGGCACAGTCAAGTGCAGGATTCAAAGTGGGAAAAGAGTAAGATTTTGCCTCCACGCTGTAGCTTGGGTGATATATATGCGTACCAAAGGCATTTTGCATAAATCAAGTCTGTAATGTACAGTGCATTAGCAGCTGTATCTTAAAAAGAGGCCTTTGTAGG
Organism: Hemiprocne comata; assembly: GCA_020745705.1. NCBI lineage: Eukaryota > Metazoa > Chordata > Aves > Apodiformes > Apodidae > Hemiprocne > Hemiprocne comata. The sequence continues at coordinate 10,515,488 of CM036596.1, forward strand.
AAGCCAGTGCCAACTTCAACTAGTATAATTGGCTGGTTGTATCTAAAACCAGGGGCACTCCCAATGTAGGAGACACAACAAAGTTGCTGGAAAAAAAAAGGGGACTTTTTCTTCTATTTCCTGGCATAACTGCATATATAGAGTCTAAAAGCCTGGTTATAACTAACTTGTGCATTTTGTAAAACAATTTTTTTGCCCATAACCTCGTTCTTCGCTGCTTCCAGGAAAAAGAAAAGAAAAAAAAAAAAAAAAAAAAAAAACAACAAACCCACACCCCATTTGTTTCCCTACTAATACTGGTAATTGCAGGTTCTCTTTGTCTCTTTCATACAACCACAGCACCGGAGGATATGTACAAGATGTTGAATACGGCAACATGGCGCAGCTTGGGGACTGCCATGGTAAGGCACAGTCATTGCTGCTTGTTTAGAATGTCTCACCAGCAGTCTGTGGCCACATCTCACTATGGATGTTAAATTTATGATGAGCTTTTCAGTAACATGATGAACACATCACCTGGTGTTATGTGAATGTTCACAAAGCCGAGCTTTTTGGTCCTGGGTGGCAGAGTTTTGTCTTTCCTTCACCAGTTTACAACTGTCTGGGGTCTACAGCAAAGTACTGAAGAATTTATTTTTTATAACCAGTAATATTTTAGTTTTTATTTTCCATTACTCAGGTTTGAGATCTTTTGCTTTCTTTTTTGTTACTTTTTACTGATTACTTGTTCCTTTAATTCTTTTAGAAATTTTGCCTACTACAGCTACACCAGATTACAAAATATTTGGCGACCCAACATCTGGTTAGTTTTTTTTAATTTTTTTGAATTAATGACCTTTACTTTCCTTCAGTTCAGCATTTTCAGCCCTTTTTTCTGTCCTTTTGCACAGTTGGCAGTCCTCCATTTTTGTGCTTTTACTCATGTTCCCACTGATGGTAAAGATAGTCAGACTCTTCTCACTCAGCACTTCACCCTGTGTAGCCGCATGTTAACAGCTCATTATTTATTGAGACATCTTTTATTAAAGAGCCTGATTAACATAGATGACATCTTCACTGCACGAAAGTCCACTGAGCTTTACTCTTTATCCCCAGCCATGCATTTGTGAATGCCCCTATTGGTCATCTCTAGTAGATGAATGGCAGAATTTCATCATCTTCCTCCTTGCTTCTCCTTTCCTTTTCCTTCTTTCCCAGCAAGCTTTTTGCACAAATACACATTCCCTAAAAATGTGTATTTCTATATTTTTCAAATGTTTTAAGTAGTTTGTGCTAATGGAAAAAATTTAACATCACAAACTGTGTAGCTTAATGAGGATTTGTGTAGACAAAGATGGCTTAGGAAAAACTTTATGCATTGTTGTTAGATGGACTGTCACATCCTTTTCTCCTTCAGTGATTTTTCTAATTGTGTGTTCAGCCCCTGGTGTTCAGGAAGCCAGGACCCAGTGCTCCTCTGTTGAACTCAAAGGCAGAACCTGTGTTGCCTTCAACAGGAGCAAAGCCCTTACTTTCCAGTCTTTGCTTGCAGCACTTGGTCTCTGCTTTCCAACCAAGGGCACATTTGTGACCAACAAATATGAAAATAATCTATTAATATGTTAAATTTGTAAGAGTGCAACAAGAACATTATTTTGTGTTCTGGTTTCTGATTATACTTGAACTTGCATAACTTAACAGAAGTAATGCTTGAGACAAATATTTTCCAGATAAATTTACCCAGAATGTAAGTTAGAGGCTCACTTTGGAAACCAAAACAAAACTGTGTTACATGGAAATGGTACCTTGCTTGCACGAGTGTTTACTTTATCAACTGAATTTTCAAAGTTATGTTTTAGAACACAGATACAACTGAAACTTATTTTCAAGTCCTGAATGAGTGTGCTTTTGAAGTACATTTCTCATCTCAAGCCGTAGACATTCATGCCTAAACCTACTGGGACAGTGAACAGAAAGTACTTGAGTGTGCAAAGCAGACTTCAGATTGTAAACTCAGTTTGGTCTGTTTCCTCCTCATGTGCATTTTCATGTAGGCTGTGGTAGTTCTGTTCAGCAAACGTACTACAGAGCCAGAATCTATGCAACATTGTTCCTTAGGAACCATTACAAAATAGAGGTTAAAAACATTCCTTTCATCCCCACCTGTAGAAATGGCTCATTCAGCAGTTCCTGGTATACCATAATACCAGTGAGGGAGCTGATCTGGTTTCTCAGGCATAACCCGTCATGAGTATCTTTCCAAGTAACTTTTTTTTTTTGAAGATGTTTAAAAGGCAGCCAAGTGAGTTGTCTCCAGTGAAGAATGTAGTAATTAAGTAGAATAAGTGGTGCTTTTCACCTCCACCAGTTGCTTACTTTAACTTTTGCACTGCTCTCATGTTTGACTTCTTGGCTAGCAGCTGTTGATGTTTTAATGTATTTTTTTCATGCTTAAAAGTTTTGAACCAATTGATTTTAATCAGTCCTCTGTACTTCCACAGAGTGTAGGAAGTCACATTTTGCTCTGACATGTAACTCCCATTAAATACTGTCTCCAGCTGTAGCTTAGATGTGCCATGAAACAGTGAGGAAAGCCTGACTGTAATACACATTAATAAAAATTTGTTTGCCACCACAGACATGGAGTTCTCCTCAGCTTCCATTACCACAATGGCAAGTATCCCAGTTATCTCACCTAAAGTGATTGGTTCCTGGAAACCTAAAGTGACTGGCTCTCGGAAATTTGTAGTTCAAGATGACCCAAACACTTCTGATTATTCTGATCCATTATCAGGTGTCCCAAAGGGTAAGGCCTTACCAGGGAATACATTGCAGCTGAATGGAAACCTGATAGTCTCAGCGTGGTCTAAGGCTTCAATGTAACAGCCATGATTGTTGGGCTGTGTTTTACACCCATTTCCTGTGAATACACAGACAGTGCAATCATGTTGTGATACCTACTTTGCCAGTGTACAAAGTGCTGCTTAGAGCTCATAATGCAAAACACTGGTCATAAGCTCAGCTTTATTCCTGGAGTATTCCAAAGCTCCCCTTAAAATCAGTGGAAGTTCTGAATGCATTAAAAAAAAAATTACATTCAAGACTTACCTGCACCTCTGGTGGTTGTTTCCAAAGCAGTCTAGTTTGGATTAGACTCTTAGTCCTCATGAATAGTTGCTTACAAGAGCCTAATGGTGGTTTGTGGTTTTTTTTCATTTGGATTGTGGGTGGGTTTGGTTTTTTTGGGGGGTGGGGGGGGGCGGGGTATGAACAGAAAACAAAGCACAGCTCCATGACAGATCCATGCATATCCCAAACTCCCTGCATGCAGCATGTTTCTGGAGAACGTGGGTCAGTTCTCAGTAAGGATGTGCTGAATTTTTATTCTCAGGATCAGAGTTCTCAGTAAGGATGTGCTGAATTTTTATTCTCAGGATCAGATTACAGATGATCTCAGTATAGAGACACACAGGGGTTTTAAGCTTAACACAGAAAGAAATATATTCTGCATGTAATTAATCTTTCTGTAGCCATTCGTTCAGCCAAGTGAACCTTTGATTAGGCTCTTACAGCAACAAAGACTTGAATTCAGGAGGACTACTGCAGTCAACCAAATGGAGAAGCTTCCAGTCCCATAACCAAAACTTAACACAATTTGTCATCAGCACAGAATAGCCAGGTGGCAGACATGTTTGCACAATTCTGTATTTACTGAAAATCTCACCAGCCAAAAACCATTTTTGTTTTATTACCATTCACCAAAACATATCAGGTTTCCTATCAGCCATTATGGCCGTGCATTTGTCATTTTAATTTGTTACAATTATTTTCTGTTTTGTTTTAAGTTTTTGTTACCATTTGCTCTTGGTTCTGAATCACATTTTGAGTCATAACTACTAACAAGCTTTACTCATGTTTTCTTTCTTCTGCACCGTGCCATTAAAACCTATAACCCTGAACATTAACAATGTTCAAAGGCCTTGCCTCTAACAAAAGTGAATCTCTTCCTTCCCTCTTGCTCTTTCATTTTAACATCCCTTGGGATATTTAACAGAATTACTTTCATTAAAAACTAACATTGTCTTAGCTGCAAGATGTCTGTGGTTGCTTTTAAACTCTCAAAAAACAAAAGGAGCTTGCTAATACACAAATAAAAACTTAATCCAATATTCAACTTCTTAGTCTAAACTAAATTTTTTCTAATTTTTAATATTCTCTAATAACTTAGCCATGCAAGTTGTTTTTTTATATTATACAAGTATTTATGTTCATTATTGACTGAAAAAAAAAGAAAGAAAAAGTTGTGCTCTAATAGAATGACATAATCTTAAACTTCAGAAATGGCACACTCACCTAATGCAAGGTGTGCCACTCCAAGGCTAGCAACCTATGGATGCATCGCTCGACAATTTTTGTACCATATTGCATTAATTTGGTGTTAACAATGCAGTATGTACATTATAAAGTTTTACACAACATTTGCATAATCCTGTCTCTTTTTTGATACTGATTAATGAGTTGGGCAGAAAATTGAGAGAGAAATCATCTGTGAGTTATTAATTGCTGTCTGGCCCAGTAGCACCTTCTAACCTCAATTTTCAAGCAGAAATTGTTACAGTTAATAACACACAGCCCCTGCTCATGAGCCTTAAAGGAAATGTGGGTACAGGCTAAACCAAACATAATACGAGGAGAGAAGCTTCAACAAGCATTCCTCATTATTAAAGGAAAGGGACAGTCTTCATTTAGACTGATCAATGCTCACACAGTTACCTTTATAAAATGCTTTGCATTCAGCAGTGCTGTGGACTGCAGGAGTTACACTGACACCAGACACAGAGCGCTTGCAAACACGTGAGAAACGCTTCCCTGAGGGAGGCTGCCTTCTTCTGAAACCTCTCGGTATGAAGTGCATGTGGATTTATGATCTACTACATGTCTTTTGCAGGTGTAAGGTGGGAAGTACAATCAGGAGAGTCCAACCAAATGGTACATATGAATGTCCTAATCACTTGTGTCTTTGCTGCATTTGTCCTGGGAGCCTTTATTGCGGGAGTGGCCGTTTACTGTTACCGGGATCTCTTTGTGCGGAAATCCAGAAAAATACACAAGGATGCAGAGTCGGCCCAGTCCTGTACTGACTCCAGTGGCAGCTTTGCTAAACTGAATGGGCTGTTCGACAGTCCTGTCAAGGAATATCAACAAAACATTGATTCACCCAAACTTTACACAAACCTGTTGACTAGCAGAAAGGAATTGCCACCAAATGGCGATACAAAGTCCATGATGATGATGGACCACAGGGGTCAGCCTCCGGAATTAGCTGCGCTTCCAACTCCTGAATCTACACCAGTTCTTCAACAAAAGACTCTGCAGGCTATGAAGAGTCAGTCGGACAAAGTGCATAGTAACCTCAATGCTTCACGAAAGGAAACCCCACTAAAAAGTCCTCAGTTTTTTCCTTCCAGTCCTCCACCTCACTCTCCTCTAAGTCATGGACATATTCCTAGTGCTATTGTTCTTCCCAATGCTACCCATGATTACAACACATCTTTCTCAAATTCTAATGCACACAAGGCAGACAAAAAGATGCAACATATTGATCATCCACTAACAAGACCATCCAGCAAAAGAGACCACAGGCGATCTGTTGATTCCAGGAACACCCTGAATGATTTTCTGAAACACTTAAATGAAACTACTAGTAATCCCAAAGCAATTATGGGAGTGGCCCACCAGACTTTGATGCTGGATCCAATGGGAAATATGTCTGAGGTCCCACCGAAGGTTCCCAACAGGGAGGCATCGTTATACTCTCCTCCATCAACTCTTCCAAGAAACAGTCCTGCAAAACGAGTGGATGTTCCCACCACTCCTGAAGTACCAATGACCTCTTTGGAAAGGCAGAGAGGTTATCACAAAAATTCTTCACAAAGGCATTCAATATCTGCCCTTCCTAAAAACTTAAACTCACCAAATGGTGTTTTATTATCCAGACAGCCTAGTGTTAATCACGGGGGTTACATGCCTCCCACGGCAGGCACAAAGATGGACTACATGCAAGGGACACCTGTCAGCGTTCACCTCCAGCCTTCCTTGTCCAGGCAAAGCAGTTACACAAGCAACGGCACCCTTCCTCGTACAGGAATAAAGAGGACACCCTCCTTAAAACCTGACGTGCCACCAAAACCCTCATTTGTTCCTCAGACAACGTCCGTCAGACCACTGAACAAATACAGTTACTAGGACAATTCTGTGCTAAAAATGAGTGTGGCATCGACCTCCACAGGTTGTGAGATGATCTTGTTGTAGACACGTAAGACAGAGACTTGCTTGTTACTAAAGAGAACCAAGTGGCCAAAGAAACTGTCTTTATTTCAGCAACATCTGTGTTTTGCCACATGTAGCTATAGCAAGACTTTGTGCACTTACTAAGAGCAAACAGAAGAAACAAAGGAAAGTGCTGGTCATTACATTTCTTTTGTTTGGAGCTAAGGAGACATGTAGCACAATGGGGTGGGGGCTACTTTACTGTTCTAAATAGCTAAAAAAAAAAAAAAGTTTTTGGGGAAAAAAAAATCGGTAAGCAAATACTTGAAAAATGGGTTCCATTTTAGACTGCCATTAGGTGTGGTCCTTCCCATTAAATGTGAACATTTTAATATGTATGCATTCACCTTGCCTCTTGCACAAATGTCAGAAAATGGTAATGTCTCAATGAATATCTGGGTTAATAATTTGCTGGAAATTCAGTCTCTGGCCCAACTGTAGCATTATTATTTTTTTTCTCTCCATGTGTGTGGCCTGTTGTTTGTGCCACAGATAAAGCTGTGCGTGTGTGCGTGTGTGGATATGTGTGGTGTGTTACTGTACACACTAGGATGTACTTAGATCCCCATTGCATCTTTTATGCTATGGAATTGTTTACATTGAGCATGACTGAACAAACAGATGACTCTGCCTTCTGCAGCCCATTGGGTTCAGTTTGGAGACAGCTAAGGATGAACTGTGCATCTCTGCCAGCCTTCTGAATGACAACACCTTGATGAACAAGTCACCCAGTGAACGAGTGTAGATGTGTTTAATTCTTCATAACTCTGTTGTGCTGCTATTGATTCAGAGCTGTGCATTTCAAATCTAGTGTTGTGGGCTGGAACTGGGGAGTTTGACTGTGTTTCCACAGTGCCTCCATCCAATACCTGGCCACTGTGAACTTGAGCCCCATACTTCTCATTGAGGGCAGCTACTAATCAATTCATTTGGCAAAGGCCTGTGTAACTAGAGAAGGTTATGGTTTTGTTGCATTTAATAATGCCCCACACGCTGATAGACTCTCGTCAATAAACAAGAAGAAACATTAATTGGCTTGGCAGAAGCAGTCTGTGAAAACTCTACAGTAGTGCAATCAATTTGTTTTTGTTGTGTAATGTAAGGGGTTTTGTTTGGGTTTTTTTTTTCCAAAGTCATGCAGGTAATGACAATATTCTGTAAATATTTTGTGTGAGTTTACCTGAATCTGTGCATTTTGTGCCTTATTCATGCAAATGATAAAAGTACTAAAAAAAAAAAAAAAAATCAGTCATGTGTTCTCACTATAGCGAGTGCCAGTTGTAAAACATCTCACAAAAGCACCCAAAAAAGAAAAAAAATAAGACAAAAATCAGAAATAATTAATGATAACTAAAGGCAGCCTACAATCCAATAAGACAGCAGCATTTAATCACCTTACCATGATAAACATTCCACTCCAGCTCTCCGAAGGATCAAACAGTTATAATGTGAAATCAAATGAGGTTTCTAGGGTAATGGAACACCTGCTAAAGTTGTGTAAGCTATTTAGTAGGTTTTACAGTATCCACTTGCAGCTGATGTTCAACACAGATGGCTGTTTTAGCTTGCAAACTACACACTACCACATTGTTTATTGAACATAACTATAGAAATAACCATGGCAGAGGAATATTCATGAATTAGCAGGACAAATAACTGCAATGAGTTTCAGAGACGGTGGAGATTTATATTATGTGTTCAAAGGGGAGCAAAGGCTAGTCACTGAAAACTGGATCTCTGTTACAGAACAAAGGATAAAGGATAGAGGATAGAAGTAGTCATTTTTTTTCTTGTAAGGCTGTAAGGGACATTCATTTCCTGAGACCTCTGGATCCTAAAATCAATGATTTCTCCTCCTAAACACTTCTGCCTTGCAACTAAAACCCTACAGATTAATAACTATTAAAAATGTCCTCAGTTGTCAAAAGACACAAACTGATCCGAATTCACTTTACAAATATTAATTAATAAATACAGACGTGTGTGAAACCGAAAGATAAATGTATGTGAACCCTGATAACCTCCTGTAACATTGTGCTGCCTTGTAGATGGTAATGTGAGTTCTCTCAGTATTTATGTTGAAATTTCTAACATTCAACCTGTTCTTATTCTGTTAATTTAATAATAAAAGATGCTTTATCCATTTGTGCAAAGGTAAACGCAGATTGTATCTTTTTTAATGGTACGGCATAAAAAAAAAGTAACCCTTAAATGAAGCTGCTCTATACTATAGAGTACTTTAACATGTATAGATATCTTGTAAACTTGTATTGTGGATGTGTAAATACTACGTTCTTTGGGTTTTTAACACCGCATGTAAAGTCAAAATAAAATATTCCAATGTACAAGTGTCTGTTTCATTATTAGTGACACTAGTTTTACATGCATTCTTATTGGGACTAAAATAGAGGAACAAATGCTGCTTGCCTGTAATAGATGTGTGCAGAAGGCACAAAGACATCCTCTCATCAGCCTTACCAGGGACTGGCAGGTGGCGAGCACACCGGTGTCCTCCCATCCTCATGGCAGCTCATTGACATGCATGTTCTTGAAGCAGGGTGGGCAGCTGTAGATGACTTTCAGCCTCCTGGGTTACAAACAAAATGGCAGAGCACCTGGGATGCAGTGGTAGAGTGTAACACAGAGACAGGGTTGCCCATATGACACACCAACAAAATGCACTGAATTTGAAAATACACAATATATGCCCATAGGAACCTTTCACTGGAGCTTGACGCAGGCTTTAGCTGGGCTTTGGTGCCTGCAAACCTCTCATAAAAATTCCTTAAATACCCGTTGTGTGCAATTACAGTACCTTTTTGAAAGAAAGTTGGGTGCTCCTTCTGAAATGTAGGCTACAAAAATACAGAGATCATTCCTGGCAAAATTAATTGCAGACCCTACATAGCAGGACATTCCCAAATACTTATTAATGCTTAATAATTGAAATTCATGTTTCAGGTAGACAGTAAAGCCCAACAGAAATATACGTCATATATTTAGTATGTGCCAACTCACATGTAATTTTAAAGTAGGATAATTCAGCATCAGAAAACAAATATATTAATCTCCCACAGCATCCATGCAGCTAAACTGAGGAAGTGTGGTCTGGATGATCAGGTAGTGAGATGGATTGTTAACTGGTTGATGGAAAGAAGCCACAGAGTTGTGATCAATTGGACAGTGTCTAGTTGGAGGCCTGTATCTAGTGGAGTCCCTTAGGGGTCAGTACTGGGATCAGTACTACTCAATATATCCATCAATGCCCTGGATGAGGGAACAGGGTGCACTGACACCAAACTAGGAGGAGTGGCTGACACACCAGAGGGTTGTGCTGCTATTCAGCAAGACCTGGACAGACTGGAGAGTTGGGTGGGGAGAATTTAATCAAATACAGCAAGGGCAAGTGCAGAGTCTTGCTTGCCTAAGCAAGTCTCTTCTGCTTCCATTGCAGGGCCTGCTGGCAAAACCCTCCAGAACCCAGAAAAAGCAGACTGTTGCTGCAGAGGCATTTTTCTCTACTCTGAAACCTTCATCTCCTTATCAAACAAAAACAGGCAGAGATGATGCTGGGGCTGCGTCCTCTTACAGGAAATGCTTTCCTGCAGACGTGCACCCCATTTTGCCTTGGCCTTGCTCACACTTCCTTAGCATTTGCTTTCTGGGAGCATCTTGAGTGATTGAGGGTGAAGGCCCCATGCAGCTCTGCCATCTCCTTTGATGGACTCAGTATTTCACTGGCGCTCACAGTGACAGCGACTGAATGTCAGAGCTGCACGCACAAGCTTTCACAGAAATCAATCCCCACATACAGCATTAATATTGGAACTGCTTTTCACTCACCTAATCATTGGCCAGGCACAATCACCTGTGACTAATAGCCAGTCATGCTTATACAGCACGGCCTGATTATAAAATTTTGCCATTAGTCCATAACAAAAAAAAACAAACCTCAAGCTGTTAATTGACCAACATGTATTCCTGAGGCAATCAGAGTAATCATATGGATATTAATTACAGCAAAGTGGAAGGTGCAGCTAGCTTGTGCATTGCTTTTATGATTCATCTGCTCTGATTTACTTGTTTTTTTCCTCATGTGAAGCCAGTATTGTAAATCAAAGATTTGAGAAACAAGTCTCTGCTTAAAGTGACCCAAATTAAAAGCCAGTTGCCACCTTTCTTCTCTTACTAGGCAGCTGTCCATTCTCTGCAGGAATAGACATATGTTAAAGGCTGTCACACAGCTACAGAAGCACAGCAGTTAGCTGATGGTCTGCCTTTGCCAATGTTTAAGGTCAGCTACTGGAAAAAGTTACAAAACAGCTATTACAGCCAGGTATGATCCTGCAGAGGGCCTTCACTGAGAACTTTTATTCTTTGCTCATTTTTGTGCAAGTCAGTGGGACTCTGCCCTGGAAAAACAGCCAGTGATTTGCAAAACAAGGACAGCAAGATGTGTGCAGGTTGGCTTTGGGGTTAGTGGGGTTTTTTGGCCATTGACAGTTTTCCTGTAGTAAACTTCTGGTTTTGTTGACAGATGAGGACTGTTCCTAAAAATGGTCAGGACAGCCTGTCCATGTGTGAGCTTTTCTTCTTCCCTACCCTTAGAGGATTACAGGAGCTTAAGCAACACTTCCCCTGGCTGACGTGCAGGTTGATGTGAAGGGCAGAGAGGATGCAGGGTCACCACTGCAGCCCAAGGCATTCTCAAACGTTACCTAAACAGGGTGACCCTCTGGCATCTCCACTCTAGCCAGCTGCCTTCACTATGGGAAAGACTTGGATCTAGTTACGATTTTAATGAGCAGAGCTCAGAAAACTTGGTGACTGTAGGAAAAAAGCAAGCAAGCAGACCATAAATCAGGTCATTGGATGAATTCAGAATGCACTAATGCAATCAGAGCTTCCAATAAATTTCATTTCAGGCAGACTGGAAACGGTTTCTCAGTCGGGAGTTGAGGACAGATTATAATTTCAGATGTGTGTCAGGTCAATGTAATGTGTCTAAAAAAAATGCTTGCAGGCAGGCAGCAATGGCTGGTCCAGAGTCAGGCCCTCACACCAGCTGCACTTTAGCCTGATTGACTAAAAAGCTGAGAAGCTCTACTTCTCTGAGCAAAGTTGAATCTAATTAAATATGTAATGTGTTGGGGTTTTTTTCTCCCAAATCCTTTGGTTTCTTGCTCTTTCATACTATGCTATGATGACATTTGAACAACAAATGCAGTCTTGGTAGGTTGGTCTCCTGGTACTGCTTTTTATATGAAAAGCTTGCACATCCCAGCTGAAGTCCAGATGCTGCATTTATGAGATGTTTTGTCATGATCAATTTTTTTTTTAAAGTATATTTCCATCCCATGAAATTAATAGGCACCTGGGGAAATACCAACCAGCTCCTCCCCACTCCTGCAAATACTAACCTTTCCCAGACGGGAAGGGATTTCTCTTTCCCTTTATTTACCTGCAAGCTGTCCTGCTGGTGCTCAGAATCACAGAGGGAGAAGGAAAACTAAGAAAACCTTCATAAGTGGAAAATGGTACAAAGAGACCAACTGCATATGCTCCGACTAAGAGCCCTGCCTTCTGAGGAGCCATTATACTGAGTAAACCCTGCATAATCTTCCTAGGGTCACAGAGTGAGTCATTAGCAAGATGGCATTAAGACAGAGGCATCCTGATTTTTGTAACTACTTTGATTACTAAAGACCCCAATTTAAAAGGCCATAGCTTTGTGCTGGCAGCACACTCATAGAGATAACTACTAATGGCTTTACAAATTGGTTTTCTTGCAGTCACCTCACTATTACAGGCCTGCAGCCCTTCTTTTTTTGTTGTTTTGTCTTTTTTACTTGTCTGTGTTCTGTTACAAATTATTATTCTTTTTTCTACAAAAAACCCCAAAAACCCTCAGAGGTGCACAGGAGCCTCTCCTCTGCCTCCACGCACACACACCAGGACTGTGCCTGCCTCCCCGCGGGCCCGCTCGCTCGGGCTGACTGAGCTCAGTGCCTGGGACCTCCCCTGTGAGCGTGTTCCTGGCTGCCAGCACCAGGCAGCCTTCAAGTGCTCCTCACCTACTGCTGTGGCTATGGATTGCTCTTCAATAGAGAGTTTAAGATGCTTAAAACCAAACAATTCACCCGGGAGAACATCTGAGGAGAAGAACTGAAATGGCTTTCATTTCCTTTCTCCTAAGCTTTGCCTTGCTGTTGCAGGGCCCTCTCAGAGTGGGGAGCCTGTAGGTGGCTGCTTTGGCAGAATCATTAAAGACAAAGGAATGCAAAGGCTGCTGTTATGGCTGGTTAGCCACTGGCCGCCATGCTCCCTTTCTGGTAGTAGAGGTTTCAGTGTACTTATTTTTCTAACAAATGGTGAATATTCATTTTCATAGACTTCTGGGTGTTTGCACCCAGCCACTACATCACCCTGGTTAAGTGAAGGCTGGTTCAATATAGACAAAAACAGTAACTGTGGGAAATGGTCACTTCACACCTTTTAGATAGAATAAATACAGATATTTTCTGAACAAAAATATTCATTTGTGTTGTACATGCATATTTATGTCACTAAAATAACTATTCATAGCTTGTCATTATGACTCTTAATGCCTGACTGAAAATTGTTCAAGGAGGTGAGCTCCAAAAGGTGCTGCCTCTTCACAGAGGAACCCTGCAGCCGTGCTGGCTGACACAGTCATGTCAAGGGCACAGTTCATTCTCGAGTGGAAAAGCAGCACGGATTTGCAGCACGGGACAGCTCTATGTGTTTGATTCTTCATTTCATTTGTAAAGACATCAATGAAAACAAACCCCCACACCAATAAAAAGAAATCTAAAGTTGCTTCTGCACTAGAAAAAAATACATATTGAGGCATTATAGACTCGGGATTGGGTTTTTTTAGAACTGTTTCTTTACCTATTAAAATATTTTTTTTTTGTAAGCTACAAGTAGGTGCCAGCATATTGTTATAACATGCACAGTAATTTCAAATGATTAATACCTTGGCATCATCATCTCCTGCCATCCCTGGACCACAGTGTATGTGGCTGTAAGTTTGTCTGGCTTTAAATTCACTAGAAAAGCCCGTCGTGTGTTACACTCAACTGGGACACAAGGCACCAAACACCAACCTCCCAGGCACAAGAAAAAAGCTCTTTGAAGGCACCAACTGAGCACACTGAGACTATCCCGTGAGGAGCTGCCTGTGTGAACAGAAGCAAAAGAGGCTGTTTTGTGGTGTTTGCTTCACTTCTGTTGGTAACATTCAAGTAAGGCGTACCAAAATCACAGAATCACAGAATGGCTGAGATTGGAAGGGACCTCTGGAGACCATCTGGTCCAACCCCCTTGCTCAAGCAGGACCACCTAGAGCCACTCAAGCATTCAGGAAATCTCTAAGCTGAATTAGGACTAAGAGCTGAAAGACAGTAAAAATGACTACTCATCCTTGAAATCCTTTCTAGGACAACTTGCAGATTAAGCAGGTCTTTTTGCATAAATGTGAAGTCTTCCTTCTACCCAGACTGAGGTGAGTTTGGATATCTGACCCGTATTTTTATTGCAGCACTTACTTCTCTGTGACAAGCATAGAGTGCACATCTCAAATAGTCCTTCACTGTTCAGATCCTAGAGTGTATCAGCTGATCCAAAGGCACGAGGTACCACTCTCCATGCAAGGCTTTCATCTGAAGTGACATCATGATCAAAGGTGAGGTTACTTGGAGTGAAACCTCCTGTGAGAAAGTCACATAGCATTTCAGAGCAGCTTCATTACTGGGATGGATAATTCAGAAAGCACTTGAACAATGACATTTTACTATACATTATATGTTTCATATTACAAGCATTCCATGCTAGTTCCTGCTGGTTCAGTTAAACTGCAGTACTTGGTAAAAGCCTGGATTTTCTCTTCCACAGGAACAAAACTTCAAGTACAATTTCTCCCCATACTCTGAGGGAGGAGAAGTGCCTCAAAAGGCTCTAACTACATAAGGTATTCCAGGCCAGAAAGGACAAAATAGGACATGAAACAAGATCAATTGCCAAAAAATAAACTTTTTGTCAGATTTCAGACTAAAACCACTTAGAAACCTGTTATCTCAATTTGACTGGGGGGGCAGGGGGGGAGAAAATACCGTGAAACTGGCTGACAGAATAGACAGCTTTATGATGTTGGCTTCTAACAAAGCCTTGCACAAATGCCACACAGCTAACAATGTTGGCAGTTTCTATCTAAATTCTCTACTGGATTTCTTTATACTCTTCCTTGTATTCTCTAAAACACAGTTTCACTTGCCATGCATAGGACAATAATTAGCCTGTCTTCAGGCCTTACTTTGGTATTTTAGTGCTCATTGTTTTTTTTCCATAAAGCCCTTCCAATGAAGGCTGCTCCTCTCTCTGGTGGTTGCTCCATAGGATATTCTAGCCCCACTCTCCTCGGCTTCAGATGCAAGGTCAAGTCAGGATCAGAGAAGCCCAGCTTCAAAAAGTCAGACTGCACCTGTGTTATGCCACCGAATCTCACCTCCAAGATTGCCACAGCAAGAATGACAAGACAGAACCTTCTCCAGGATGGTTCTCTATTAGCTCTTTCCTATCAAGCACAGACTTCTCCATCCCATCAATATAACTTGGGTGTTGACATTTGTACCTCTGAAAATTCCCCCAGATTTCCATCAAACACCCATAAGTAGCTTGTCCATAACAGGGTCAGGGGGAGCAGCAGGGAGACAGACCCACATCAAACCAGAAATCCCAAAGCAAGTCTGGAAAACCAATAGAAACCAGCAGGAGATACATGTCTAAATACCACTCACACCTTTGAAAATCCCCTCAGCTGTTAGGCCTGTTTAATCCTTGCTCTCATTCACATTAACAAAGACACCAGCTATGATGTGTGCCACTCACCCTGCAGGCACAGGGAAGAACCATGGCACCTCTGGAAAGCATACCAAATCCCCTAATTCCAATCTGAAGAAGCTATAGACACCAACTAGCTAATACCTCATGATGAAGACAGGGTTTCAACCAATAAGCACAGACCTTTGAAGTCCCCAATACTTTATTTAAGTATTTCTGAACTATCCAAAGCTGCAGAATGTGTTTTCATTTTGAGGGTTATTTTTCTAGTTGGGTTGCTTTGCTGTTATGGCTGTTGTTTTAGAATAAAGCAATTCTGGAATACTAATAAGTCTATGAGGAATTTTTCCCCAAGAATATTACAAAAGTTGACATTAAATGTACTAGCCTGAACTCAGTTTCTGTCTGATTTAATAAATTTATGCCAGCCAACCAGCAATATTTTCTTTTAATTAACCCTGGAGGTTAAATGGAAGTTTACTAAAATCAGAATATGTTAAATGAGTATTTTTTCTTGGCTTCTTTCAGGAAGTCTCTCTCTTACCCCAATAATCAGTTCAGCTGCAAAGAGATCAATAAGGTCGTTCAATTCAATGAGTAGAAGGCATACATTAAAAAGTTGGTAACAAACCTGATAGACTGGAGAAAATATTGCCACCTATTATGGGTTTTTTGACACTAAATCTATCTGCTAAAAATTCCTGAGAAAAGATTACTGCCCATACACTAATGTTGCCAAATGGAATAATTTGTTTGCCTTGCCTAAGATGACTTCCTGGCATTTATCCACAAGTCTTGTCTGTTAAATCCTCATTACAGAAGAAACCAGACTTTCAATCCTGAAACCAAAAATAGCTTCAGAAGTCAACTACTGTTGGGTCTTCCCATCCCATTAATGGAAAAGCAGGTTATAATTTCCTAGACTATAGTTAGGAATCCTCTCCTTCCCCATTAAAGAGACTCCCAACCTACTGGTGTGCCCAGCCCAGGCACATTGGGCACACTTCTTTGCCACTTTGGTAAGGAAGCTGTCTGCACAGAGCACCTGTGGGTTGTGAGCCCCAGGACTGGTCACTCAAGACAGTTCAGCACAGGTTAGGCTTGTGAGCAAAAACTAAAGTCAATACTAAACTAAATGCAATACTGTGAGTCTCACTGAAGTACATGGAACAGTATAAAACCCTCCAGTTACATCCTCGTTTTGGCTGTAATTATACTGATAGTTTCAGATCATTAAAGATAGCCATAATCATACTTCTACCAATCTCTTAACCCAAACGTGCAGATTCACAAAGAAAAGGAATGAGTTTTAAGAGAGTCAGTCTGTAACAAGAACTCCATGACAGCATCCATGGCAGTGCACCAGAGTTTAGCTCTGTGGATCCCAGCAGAGCAGCAAGTGTTTTTGTATCTGTCGCAGGAGGCAGAGCAAATGTGCTAGAAGAATTTCATGCTGCAGAATCCCCTCCAAGGATTTAAACCCTCGGAGAGAAATGTCTGGGTTTATTCCCATGGTATTTCTGTAGAACAGAAATCACCTGGCAAATTACTTCTGGTCATGTTTGGCAGGGATTTACCAAGAGTGGTTCAGTTCTCATCACAGTCTCAGAGTTTTCCTCAGTGGCCCCATTTTGTTCTTGTTAAGTAAACAAGACTGGCTCTCAGAAAAGTGCTCAAAGTAAAGCGCTTTATGTTAGGTGCCTGACTGAAATAAGCATTTCAATTAGATTCATTAAGGAAGTTATTACTTGTTAATTGAATAGAAACAGACTGCTAAGGATCACTTATTGAGGTCTAATAAGTATGTAAGAGCAAAATCTACTCTTCATGTAATTCCATCAGCAATAAACTAGTGTAATTAGCTCTTACTAACAAACTTAAATTGTGGGGAATGTTGAGGCAGATAATTGGCACTTAGGAATATACCTATAGTAAGTTAGTGCAGTATCAACATACTTATGAAGTGTCAGATCAAACTCTGAACAAATAGTTGATACCAATGGGCCCTGGGTTACTTGGTTAAATGCTATTTAAATGCTTAAACTTTCATATTCACAAAAAAATTAAAACAAGTCCTCTCACTGCTCTTTTTTAAAAATTCTTGCATATGCCTCATTTCCAGCTGTACATGTATGGATTACCTGCAATGACCATCAGTAAGGACTCTGGGGTGCTGGCCGTGTATGCTGACACGTGGGTGATTCAAGGACCCATTTGCCCAGGCTGTCTGCTCAGGAGCCTGCGTGCCTCTGACCTCTCACTCCCTCGCACCACGTGCAGGTCATTTAGCAACTTATTTCTGAGGAATTCTAAAGGAGTGTGAGTCATCTGAGGCCCAGCTAATCCCTACTCCTTGCACATCATCAGACTCAACCACCACAGGACCTTACCACCCCCTTTCCAGTTGGATAAAATTGAGGTCCATACCTCATGACTGTGAATTCTTATTTTATAGATGAAGAATGTGAGGCACCAAAGCAGTAACTTGTTCCCAAAGGAGACTCAGAAAGATCACACTAGCTCTGGGATCAATTCCTTCCCCAGGAGCTAGTACATTTAATACCTTTATATGCTATTTGGACTCCATAGCCAAACTGAGCTGATGGAACAAGGTAAACATCACTAATTGCCTGGTCAGGACAAGCAGAAACAGAATCGACCTTCATGCCTCTAGTCCTGTGATCTTATCACAGCTCCGACTCTTCCCCCAAATATTCCCCAGATGTTCTGGAAAGACTCTGCCTCCCTGTTTGAAATGGAAATCCCTTTGCTCTCTCTTTGATTTAACATGCAGTTTGGCTGCAGGAAATAAAACATTTTGCAATGGCACAGAGCTTGTGGAGGACTTCTGTTTGTACACAAAGCCTGAGCCTTCGCACCCAACGGAGGCCTGGGGAGCAGCAGCAGGAGAGGAAAGTAAGAAACCCACACTTCAGGAGGCAGAGCCAGCCCTTGGTGGCAGAGGGGATGGACTGCAGCTTCAGTGGAGGTTTTTAGAGAGGAGGCAGAGGCACAGGAGATGGGATGCTGCCAGAGCAGAATCCGGGCGGGAGAACTGAGGAGAACAGGGGAAGAGTCCCTAGCAGTATAGACCAGGGTGTGGGGCAGGCAAGGCAGAAGGGAAGGGGCATACAGGGCTGGGCTGAGCCTGGGCAAGAAGGGCAGGAGGGACAAGAGGAGGGAAGATAATGGCAAGGGCAGTACTTGCCATTTTAAGGGTATCTGTGCAAACCAATTTTAGAAACTGCTATTTTAAAACAGGTTCACCCCTCCTCCTTCCCCACACACAGAAACACACACTGATCCATCATGTGGAAATACTTCAGACTCATCTATTTTAAAAAATTGACAGTGTATCCCTGTCAGCTAGGAGTATGATTTTTTTTTTTTCAGCTATGCCAGCAGAAGCCCTAATGTAGGCACAGCTGTAATATGAGCAAAAGAGGGGAGAAAAAGAGTTTGTTTTCGCCAATACAGCTTCTTTTTCTTAGGTAACTGATACAAGCTGTATTCTTGCAGGATTTTTCCTAGTGCAACCTTCTGCACTCTGACTAGATTCAAGAAAGGTGTCCACAAGGCCTTAAATTATGTTGGAGAAAGGACAGCACCCAGGCACTGTGAAATCCAGTCAGTGCCTGGAGCTCATAGGTATGGATGCAATAAATACATAGAATAATAATCAATTCTGAGGCCAACTTTCCCAAGCTCCAGATTAACGACAAACCCTTCTTTCCTCCCCAACCTTTCTAACAATCAGCCCCAACCCACTGCAGCACTGCAGGTAATCCATGTCTGCTTAGAGTAAATATCTCAAAACTTAGAGCTGGCTCAGTATCCAGAAAGCCCTGGGAAGCTGAGAGGCATGGGAAGGACTTTTCTGTTCTGCATGAATGGAACAAAACTTAAGCATTTTGGAGGAAAGGCAATCTCAAATAATAAATAATGCAGAAACTCCAACATACCTTTTAAAACTTCAGTCTCCTTATAATTTAATGTTTGAAATGCTATGCTATTCCTTTGGAAGCCTTTTCTCTCTCCACTCCTGATGATGGTCTGTCTTCTCAGACACTTGAATAATGTCTCTCTTCCTCTTGTAACATCTTCTTTGACTACTCCTCATGCATAGTAATGCTAATAATCTTGCAGCTTTCAGCAACATTTTTCTTCCTTCAAACGAATGCCTGGTTTTATGCAGGGCTGTTTCATCCAGCACCTTGTCTCCTGCATGCCTCTTTCACTGCACAGGGTACCTGTGTACATATGTCTATTTACTGCTGCCCATTATGAGCCATTCATGTTCCCTTTAGCAGCACGCAGAAGAATCAGACTAATTGATTACCTGTATTGTATAAATTGTAGCAAAGCATAAATGATGCAGTCAAGATTAGCTTGCTGTTATGTTGAATATTGTACAAATATATATGTAAGCATAATCCCTCCCAAAAGAACTTATGCCACCATTAACCAGGGACCTTTTGCACGTGAAACGGACTTGATACCCAGCAAATGACACAGTGGATAATACCATCTGCAGTCATGTAGAAGGATACATTTTGTACTACCTGACCACCACAGAGTTTTACAGTTCTTTCCTCAGAGAAGATGAATTGAGATTCTGTCACCTCCTAAACATAATAATGTAGATATGGACAATAGGTAAGTATTAAGCTCATTTGTCAAGGGGAACTAGGCAATCTCAGGTCATGAAGCAAGAAAGGCCAAGAAATGCAAATAGAAACCAAAATTTAACTGCTAGTCCAGTCCTGTAAACGATAGGGAGGACACTAATGGGCTTTGTGCTTCTAAGTTATTTTTAAGGACCTTCTCAGTCATCATTAAATGTTAAAAGGATCCTGTATCTTTTGGAAAGGGTACAGTTGAAGATCCTGGCTGTTTCCAAAGCTTCCTGAAATAGAAATCCTCACGTGTAAAGGCCAATATAGGATTTCAAATGCATTTTATATAAATAATTCTGGTAGGAACCCTGGACTAAAATCATTCTGATGGCTTTGATACAAGTGCACAGTTGGTCTATGAACTTGCTGTCACTGCAAAGAGTAATCACATTAATCTGGACACTATTCCAACAGCAGCTGACACAGAAATGAACGCCAAACTAGTCAGCTCAGGCCCCTCCTGCTTATTTAACCAGTCTTTCTGCTGCACTTAATATTATCACAATAAAATCCAGAGAGAGAACTCTTCTGCTTAAAAACAGTCTTGAAACAAAGTCATACGCTGCATTCTCAGAAACAGTCATACACTATTAAACACAAGAAGCAACTTATGAGCAAGAACTTAGAATAAAGGTGAAACACACAGACACCTTCAGAACACTGAACATGGTTACAGCAAATGCCATCATTCGTTTTTCCTCTGAATTGATGTTAACAAGTAAAGCATTCTACTTGTCTTTGTGTACCAGGAGAACATAAATAATGAATAAGTGACATCTTCTTGCTAACTAAGCTTTGTCTACAGGATGTCAGTTTGTTCTATGTTTATACTTTCAAAGAGCTGGAAGCTCAGAGGTTGAGCAGGAACAATTTGGGATGTTGTATATATGTGAAATGTGCTTTTCATTAAATAAGTACTTGAGAAAACTTTAAATGTCTCAAGCTGAGATTGCCCGAAGATCTGCAGCACCACTCAAAAGTATCTATCTCCAACAACTATCTCATGAAATGCCTGAAGTGGTGTGGGAGCCTACATCCCAGTCTAAATAGTAGCTTCCTAGTGGATTTAGAGCCACATTCCCCCTGGTAAAGAAAGATGGTAACAGACACCTAGGAAGAGGATCATAAAAACACTCAGGTCTTTCTGAGGTGCTAATGCACTACTAGGCAACCCAAATGCCCTGCCTAGGCCTTCAACATGTTCCAGCTTCCCTAATTTTGCCCTCAGAAGCCCCTCTTGCTCACATGCTGAGCGGCTGCTCCCAGCCCTGCAGACTCCCTTCAAGGAGCCAGGAGTCCCATACCGTGGTGTTGTAACACCAAACCTCCCAGTCCAGGGATCCTGGTGGAGCCTTTCTGTCATGGGTTTGTTGTACTCTGGAATACACAGTGCAGACAGGCAGGGCAGTATTTACATTTGCAGTGCCTAGGAGCCTCGCAGGGCCACACAGCTAGTTTGGGGATATTTTATATGCAAAAACTTAAAGATGCCTCTGAATTCCAGCACAGCTACAACTCTGTGTGGGCTCCTTGTGGATATTCTTGTAGAGCAAACACTGGGTGATGTTGCAGGGGAAGCATCTTGCAGTATTGTGTGCTATTTAGTGGGGACAGAAAAAAAAGCCCCATCCTTACTCTCCTACCAGGAAAGTGTAGGGGCTTCTGCCAATTCAGCAAGAACTGATCTAAACTTCACTGTTTCAGTCTGCCTACAATGGGCTGGTGCTGCCTCCAAAGCTGCAAGCCAGCTAGAGACCCATTGTTAGGACCTGCAGACTGAGAGAAAACTGGAACAGTTTCCACTCCTTTTTTGCAAAGCTGGAGCCTGCCTTGTGAAAGAAATTACAGTATAATATCAAAATGTATCTTCTGGTCTGCCCAAGGATGAAATGCCCTGGGTACTTCTGTCTTGCTTGAACACCCCAATTCTGATTTCCCATTTCACATGGAAGGAAAACAAGACAATGATATGCTTAAGTGTGGTTGCTCTAACACAAACTGGGCTGTGCTCCATAGATTACTGAATGAAATATTAGCATCAAGTACCACCATGCAGTGTGCAACATCTGGAAAAAAGTTATGGAGCAATATTCATTATATTTATAGGAGAAAACTGAAATGGTAGAAGGTATAAGAGGGAATTCTAACAGATTGTAGATTGTCAGGGACTCTCTTTCCAGCTGTGGCAAACCTGATAATAAAACACACAATCACCTCAAAGCTCAAACATCAGCAGAAACAAGGCAGCCCCCATGGAGAGCTCCCATGCAAGACAGGCTTTCAAAATGGCAGCTGCCCATAGCTAGGAAGCAGTCTGGGTCCTTTGGAGAGAGTCTGAAAGCATTTAAAGGATCAAGGTATAGCCTTGAGTGAGATACTCCTTTTTTTGTTGTTTCTTTGGGGGAGGTTTTCCTTGTTTTGTGCATTAAATGAAAGGGAGAGGAGACACCTATAAGAATATCCTTGATAAGCATATATTCTTAGGAGAATAAAGTGAGGATAATTAGAAAGCAAAAACAAAGGAGACAGGAGGAATTCTAGGGACAAAATGTTCTTGACTAGCTATGGAGGAAAAAAATCAAGAGCTGCAAAACAGCAGCCCTGTTATTTGCAAACACGTACCAAGGAGGCTGAGAATAGATCCAATGACAGCTGCAGCCTAATTGATACGAGACTCGCCTAACAGGTTGTCAGACTGCTGCGTGGCTTCAGTCCAGGCCACGTTGCTGGAGGCACAGTGTTAGAAACACTGACAAACGTTTACTAAAAATAAATAAAAAAATATTCCAGGGCAAAGCGAAACATGGCTCCAAGTGACTACTTGCAAAATCGCGTTAGATCTCTAGGAAAGAGGAAAGTAAGCAGCAAAACGTGTGAGAGTCCCCCCAGGGCCTGCAGCACAGACACAGGCAGCCTGCCAAGGCACTCCAGGATTGTGCTGCCTGTCAGGAGCATTGGGTCTGGGTGTGCTGAGAGCAGACCTCCACAGAGGCAACCAAAATAACTACCACATCAGCAAAGAGCACAGGCAAGAGAGTTGACTAGCTGCAAAAGAAAATTGTATTTGATGTATAGAGATGGATTTGTTTAATGGTAGGAAGGAAACCACAGGGGTAAGTCTTTGAACTTTTCTTCTACCAGGAAAAGGATGTATGGCTTCCTTGGCCAGTGGGGATGGGAAGCACTGTGAGAGAGTTGAAAGTGGCTTAGGTACAGCCCTCAGCCCATCCCATGCTACACACAGCCAGAAAGTTGCATTTGGGATTCTTTGAATGTATTCAGCTACATGCTAGGACAGAAGACTTGAAAGAATCTTTGGTCTTGAGCTCTGAAGTCAGCAATGCATCCAAGCAAGCTGCAGAGCAGAGAGGTGAACAAGAAAGAGCTACAACAGAAGGAGGGGTAAAAAATCAAGAGAGAAGCCATATGGATGAAAGCCTGTTAAGACTGTGAAGGCTGCTCTCTTTGAAGGAGATCCAACCTTGGTAAAGCTGAGACTATGTGGGAAGGAAACAATCTCCTGAAGGTAACACCTAGCACTCTGAGGCAGTACTATTACTGTGCACATGTGGGCAGAGGGACCAGGAGCCATGGGTACACATTCCCTCTGGATTTACTAGCACTACTAAACAGACAAGTAATAAAGTCAATGCCTGAAGAGAGCTTTTCCACAACAAGGGGAACAGAGCAGAATAAAACAGTGCTGGCTGAGCAGTTTGTCTTCAGCTGCTCTCCAGCTCTCCTTGTTGGCTTGGGGCTGCTGCACTTGACACCTCTCTGTAAATCTCTGGCTAATAGCGAAGATGATCAGCAAATTAACACATTCAGAACTAATTCCTAAAAAAATTTCATTAATTTCTATAGAAAGGAACTTCAGAACAAGCATTTTATTTACTTGGTCACACCATGATATTCATTTCTGTCTCTGAGAATATCCAGAAAGGTTGTGAAATATCCATAAACAATGTTTATCAGAAACAACCATGTGATTTTACACAACAAATAAACTCATAAACCTACCTGTCTTTGTATACTGCAAAACAAAGGCAAAATGCACTGAGGAATCATTTGCTGTGCTCTCCTTTATGGAAAAGTGACACTAGGTCTTTATGATCCCTGAATTAAAACTCAGAGGGCACTTTTCTCCACAGCAACATCTAGAGGTCTAACACAGGGCCACCATGAAAATTAATGGAGCAACCACATGGCCAAGAACTCTCTAGAGTACTTTCAATTTAGGCTCCTCAGCACTTTGCAAATCCATAAGTAGCTACTGGAGAACAAGAAAGTTACTCACAAGCCAGGGCAGTCTAGATGAGTGGGGCCCACGGCAGCCAACGGTGCTGCTACATGAGAATGAGACACTGCCAGAAATGGGTTTCAGAAGTAGGTTTCTGCAGCATTCTCTGAAATCCCAGCCTGCTCATCACCATCTTCCCCTGAAGAGCAACCATTAGCAGCCACTTCTCCTTTATTAGGTGAGTTCAGCAACACAGTCTGCAGTATGGGAGATAGGGAATAGCAAACAAGAAATTCAGAGCAAGGGAACAAAAAGTTTCCTATGAAGAGAACCAAAATCCTCAAGAGGCTTGTGCTTGGTGGATGCATATATACATACCATTATCCAGTTTATGCATGCGGACAGATCAGAAATCTTTCTGACAATTACAGTAGATGAGCCTATTTCCAAGCTTTACAACCAAGCACCTCTGGACTGTGCACATTCTGAGAGTATCAAATTAAGAAAATTAAATCACTCAAAACACATTCACAACCCCAAATCTGACTTAAAATATTAGTTACCCCATCTCCTATTAACTGTAATGAAAGCCCAGTGCCTGGTCTATGCAGAGTCTAAAATCCTGTTGAAGGTTAGCCCTCTGCTTCGTAAGGCCCAGTACTCAATACAGTTCAAGCTGCTGTGTGGGAGAAAAGGCTGTAGAAAGAACCAATTTTGTTGTTGTTTATGAAATAAACTCCTTGAAGAGCATACTTACATCACACTACTGCAAGAGTAAAATTACTGCTTATGCTGGAAACCACGTCTCAGATTTTCATACTGAATTTTTTTGCCCCCATAAAAGACCCTTGAACCAGATTGGCTGAAATTTTGAAGCACAATCCCCTTAGTGACTTCAACAGAAACGGGATTGAGCTCTATAATAAGCTTTATTTAAGACAGACATACTCTTTTATACTGTATTTTTGTAACTTCACTAGTCCTTAGAAAGCATTAACTTGTTTTGAATTCACAACACTACTCCTTAAGTAGTGGATTCTCACTCCCAAGACTAAGGACACTGAAACACTCACCTCCTGCATCCAGTGATTTTGATCATGACTTTGCATCCCAGAACTGCAGGTCAGGTTTAGAACTCAGCTCAGTATATGAGCACATAGTGGAAGTGAGGAGTTACTTTTCAGGACAGGTGAGTCAAATGCTCTGTGCTGATAGAGAAAATGGTATGGTTACTGAATGTAAAGGAGTTGCTGCCTCTTTAGAGCCAGCCCGATTCAGCAGAAACCTCTGTAGGAAATAATGTGGAATCACTTTCTTACTGAGCAAACCACTGAAAGATCTTGCTTATTGACAGGGAGCGAGAGATGGGAGACAGCACAGCACCAGAATATTCAAACGCAGTTTGGGGTTTACCAATAAAACCAACTTTCTGCTTTTAAATGGAACAAACTGTAGCTAGCCCATTTTCCCAGACAGCAAAATCAGAATTTTTGAAATGCCATAAATTATTCCTAAATTGTATCTGTGTCAAGAAGCCCCCATCTAGCCACAGTGTCCAAAATTCAGGAAAGGGTTGAGCATGTCAGAAGAGGATCCAAAGCCCCCCACACCAAACTACCACAGTGATCCTCAGCAAAGTGCACATTTGTAGCTTCATCCCTTGTTGGAGCATAAATCCTGACCAAAGGCTGCAGGCACCTTCAGCACCAAAATGGCACAGCCATCATCTGTATAGTTGCTTGAACCTTCAGGCTTGAACCTGGGCTCCAGCTCTGCTGCAAGCAGCCAGCAATTGATTCACCTTTCAGGAAAAGAAAACTAGTTCCCACTCCACTCTCAGTACTATGGTTTATAACTAATTTATATAGACAAATTATAATAATTTTGATCTGCCTGAGGGTAGGGAGGCTCTACAGAGAGACTTGGACAGACCAGACTGATGGGCCAAGGTCAATTGTATGAAGTTCAACAAGTGCTGAGTCCTGCACTTGGGCCACAACAACCCCATGCAACGCTAGAGACAGGGGGAAGAGTGGCTGGAAAGCTGTCCAGCAGAAAGGGACCTGGGGGTTCTGACTGATAAGCAGCTGAATATGAGCCAGCAGTGTGCCCAGGTGGCCAAGAAGGCCAATGGCATCCTGACCTGTATTAGAAGTAGTGTGGCAAGCAGGACCAGGGAGGTGATCGTCCCTCTGTACTTGGCATTGGTGAGGCCACACCTGGAATACTGTGTCCTCAATACAGGAAGGACATTGAGGTGTTGGAGCATGCCTAAAGAAGGGCAACGAAGCTGGTGAAGGGCCTTGAGAACAATGAGGAGCAGCTCAGGGAACCAGGGCTATTTAGTCTGAAGAAAAGGAGGCCAAGGGGAGACCTTATTGCCCTCTACAACTACCTGAAAGGACGTTTTAAAGAGGTAGGTGCTGGTTTCTTTCTCACAAGTAACTGGAGATAGAACAAGAGGAAATGGCCTCAATCTGTGCCAGGGAAGGTTTAGACTAGACATTAGGAAGAACTTTTTCACTGAAAGGGTTGTCAGACATTGGAACATGCTGCCCAGAAAGGCGGTTGAGTCACCATCCCTGTATGTGTTTAAAAGTCATCTAGATGTGGTGCTTGGGGATATGGCTCAGTGCTGGACTTGGTAGAGTAGGGTTAATGGTTGGACTCGATGATCTTAAAGGTCTTTTCCAACCTAAGTGATTCTATGATTCTATAGCTTAAATTCAGGTGACTGGAGTTTCAGTTACCATGATTCAAGGCTGACATACAGCAGGCACTGGGGCCGTGGGTCAAGGCCATTTGTTGACCATTCCTGATGCTCTCCAACATAGCAACAGAATTTGCTCAAGAACATCCTCTTTGCAATATGAGAACTGCAATCACCAACTGTGGTCCTTTAGCAGGGTCACACTTTCCTTCTGCTACAACAGCAAAACTCATCTCTGTGGGAAACTATCCAAGGCCAGACTGTGCAAAGAACTCCCCAGAGCCACAGTGCCTTACATCCTCCCCATCAGTGCCAAGCGTATTTCTGACATTAAAACCAAAATCCCAGCACAGACAACAAGAGCAACAAATAAACCCTAATTTCCTACTATAAAAACCCTACACAGCCCTCTGTACTCCAAGTGACTTGTGAAGAGGTAATACGTGATACAATTAACTGTTTATGACAGGTAATGATTTCAGGCACTGCTTGGAAGTACACGAAGGAAGGCCAAGAAAGTGCCAGAGCAGAGCAGTGCTACCACATCCTACATCACTAGCACAACGCTCCACCTCTGGCATCTAGTGTTCTTCAGGATCAATCCGTCAGGCTTTACTGAAGAAAACTGACCACAAAAACAAATCACATCCTCACTCACCATCATAAGGATTTCCAGGTACACACATTTTCTTCCGCCAAAGATGAAGCAGCTCTGTGCAACCAGGGACACCAAAAGAAGAGCCCCAGGTGCAGCCTCATCTGCCAGGCACCCCAAACAGCAAGCCACTCTCTCTTCACAACTCCGCAATGGCCTCAAAACAGGCACTGGGCAGTGGTGGATCAGAGCTTTTCTTCATTCATTTACAGTCCTGTATGCAATGATTAAAAGTTATTTTCCATCAATATTTGGGCTTTAACTGCAGGGTTGGAGTCAAAAAGCTTTTGTTTGGTCACTGTTCACCACTCCCCAGTGAGGGGTTTTGCTGATCACGTGAATAACAGTTGTTTTGTCAAGAAACATTTTAAATTCTCTGTCAATTCAAATAAAGACTATGCTAATCCTCAAAGCCATAGACAACAGGTAAGTCAACCATTTCAGGGGAACCTTTTATACTTTGATGCTATGAGGAAGTAACCCTTCACCTGAATTAGCTGGCATTGGAACTCTTGCTGTTCAAAACGTTCAGCTAGGAACTATCTTGCTCACAGGTGCTGCAAAACCAGGAATTACAGGTTGGTTGCAAAAATTGTAAGTCCTACACACAAAGATATGTATTAAGCATACGTACTAAACATAATTTTGTACAACTCTTAAAAGATACATAACCCTGTAATGAACAAGCTGTTCATATTATTATTTACTGATAGCAAACACTCCCAACAGGATCACCAGCTACTGCTTTTGCCTGTTTCAACATGCTCATCATATAAAGGAAGAGCAGATGGCTAGCAAAGAAAAGGTTACCAAGAAATTGAGGTCCTTTTTGCATGTCCTTGGCGAGGTTCTCTGCCTCTATGTGTGTTTTAGTCCTCCATTGGAAACAAGGGCCAAACAGACAAAGTGCTGTGTGATACCACAGCAAACAAATCATCATGTTCAAGGTGTCCTGCAAAAAAAGCATACTGTAACATACCCACTTTAACATACAAAGTTTAATTTTGTTTACAATTTTTTAAAAAAATACTGTTACATTAAATTTAAAATTTAAACTTTAATTTATTTCAAATGTTTATGTTTTTTCACTGTCTAGCATAACCATATGATTATGGATCACCACTTCACCACATGAACACATCATTCTAGATTACAGCAGTAACTTATTACATATAGTATGACAATTCAGTCATAACTCTCTGAACATTACAACTATATTTCCCAGAAAGATTCCTAAAGAACAAAAACGTTTTTATTATTGAAATTATTTTCCCCACATGTGCCAATTCAGTTAATCCTGTGTAAAATTCAGCAAGTTTTAATCCTTCTGCATATTTCCAACTCAGCAATATCACCCTTTTAGCTACTGCATTTGCTCTTAATAGAAATTTTCCCCTGTGGTTCATTTATATTCAAGAGATTATTCAGGTCACCCAGTGCAAATATTTTTGGATCACTGGGGATGTCATTGTCCAGAATCATATTCACTCGATTTCTCCCACTCCCAGAATGAATTTACTAGGTATGGGGTGCCAGAGAAGCTCTTGTTCTCATTTGTCTCATATTTAACTGAAGAAGCAAAAGAGAAAATAAGTGAAGTCTGATTTACATGAAATTGTGCATTCTGTATCCTAGTTTGAACAAGAGCACAGACATTCTTTGAGTTCTGTCATGTCTAGTGTCTATATTTAATTCATTTCCTTGTCACCTTCTGTTGAATTAAGGGAATGATACAGTAAGGTTTCCATAACTATTTGCCACTTTATCTGGCTACTAAACCCACCCTAATATTACCTTCCTTCTATCTGCTGATGCTGCATTTGTCTCTCTCAGTACTTAATATCCTTAGCAACCAAATCCAACTTAACCTGTTGAAAAACCCACAGAAAGAGGCTAAGGAGGGAAGCACATCCTTCCTGCTGGCTGCCCCGCTGAGAGCAGCACTGCATTTGCATTTTGCAGCTCTTGCTTCAAACAGAGGACATGGTGCCCCTTTGCTCTCGGGTGCACTTTCATCCCCCAGGCTGAGCACTGCCTTGCTCAGCCACTTCCCAACTCGGCTACAGAGATAGCCCCACACAAGCCTGTCTCCAGGAGCTGCCAAGTGACAGATCAAAGCCAGAAAACTGCCGTTGTTTCTAACGCTCTTCCTGCGTTTAACACTTTGCGCTCTCCCCTCCAGGCACCTGAGAGGCCTCTCCGGCTCCTCCAAGTAAAACCTGGAGCCTGCAGTTCTCTTGGTGGGAGAGGCAGCACCAAACCGACCCCTAGGGGCCCAACAATCAGACGGTGTGCCAAGTTATATGAAATTAGCTCCCTCGATTCTCTTAAAAGAGACAAAGGAAATAAAAGATGAGCCTGAAGCAAGGCCGTGTGTATCCCCTACTCCTTATCCGGCCCCCTCTAGACATTATTTACAGCAGCAGTGGAAGCGCTGGAGCCTGCCTTTTAGAGCTCACTGAAGAAGTCAGTGGGAACCTTTCCAACAACTCTGTGGCCTTGTGAAAAATTGCTGAGGTTTGGTTTGTGCTCCTTTAAGGCTGCAGTGAGAGTATGAGTGGCGGGACACAAGCTAAACTGAAACTGCTGTTAAGTGGAGGCTGGGGTGGGGGGTGGGGCACAGTGAGGGACACACAGAACTGTTATCATTTTAAAAGTGTTATTATTAAAAAAAAAACAACAAACCAAAACAAAAACCCTTTCCAAGCAGTTTTTTCGACTTTAAAGAGCAGCTGCAGCTGGAGTGATGCCAACTGTGCAAACTCGCTCAGCAGACACAGGCTGAACATCACACAATAGCTTTGAGTATTGACGGTTTTAAGACCTGAGGAGTTGGAGGGTAGTCAATGTTGCCTTTTCCAGCCCTTTAACCCTCCAGATGCTCCTGTATTTTCAGAGCCCTGGTTTTTGGGATTACTTCATGGTCCCAAGCGTGGGATGAGGAATATCTACTGCCACAAGAAGCACAGGTTTAATCCTAGTACAGCCAGCTCAGCGCTTCATCTTGCACAGACAGATAACTTGAACACCATGCAATTCATTGAGCATAGGCTGTTCAGACACAGCATTAAAAATGGAGTGGAAGGGCTTTACAGCATTTTTCTAAGTGTAGCAATTTGCTATAGCAGTCCTGGGCTAACACTCCCCTTCCCTCTTTGTAACTTGCTGGACGAGACGTCACCATTGCTGCCATGTGGCAAATTTCTGTGACCTATCAGGATGAAAACAGCTGTATAAAGGTAAAATGACAGATAATCACAAATGCCTGCAATCTTCAGATAAAGGCAACACACAGAATAATACAACTTGCTTAAATAATATGATTGTGATTTAAAAATGCAGCTTCTTTTCACCTGACACCGCTATTCAGATTGACAAACTTTATTCAAAGGCAATCTTTTCTTTGTGGATCTGTGTGTGTCCATGTTTTTATTTTAAAAATACCTTGCTATGCTTGAGTATCCTGATTTCACATCTCCTGGACTGAATGAGGGGTTGCCTGGTACCAGTGTCACCCCAGCGTGAGCAAGAATTCGCAAAAATGGCCATAAAGAAGTAGCAGCATTGCAAGCCCAGCAGCTAGTACAGCCTTTAGACAGAGAGGGATTTCAGGGGCATGTTGGTTGAGTCACTCCAAGGAAGGGTAGAGTGACATGACACTGGGCTGTCACCCAAAGCCTCTTCCACCTTAGTGAACCAGGTATCACTAGTGCAAGTGCTGCTGGTCTGGTGTGGGATTCAGTGAAGACTTTGATATGTTTTCCTACTGCAGTCAGACAAACAGGAATAGTATTTCCTGTATTACTTTCCCTGCTTGGAAGATGGTGTGGAAACTTCAGCTGCTTTTTCCTGGTATGTAGGTAGGAGAGAAACAAGGAGGGCAGAAGTACAGTAAGAGAAAATATAAGCAAGAGCAGAGAAAATATATTGCTCTTGCAGGTGTCCAGGCCAAAAGAAGAGTGAATGGCACAAACTTGCAAATGCAATGGTCAGTAAACTGAATCATGTACCATGAGGGTCACTGAAAGGGGAGTGGACATGTGTTTTAAAACAGTTTTGTGTGGTTAACATATGCAATGCAAGGCCCTAAAAGAGGAGAGTCTTCTACAGGTGGCTATTATTTCCTGATTCCCAGGGAAGCTGCAGAGCTCTGCCAGATAGGGCAGCAAGGAAGCAAAGAGATTAGTAGAGACCGAACGAAGCAAAAAGAGTGGAGGATGGAAGAAGATGGATGAGGAAGGGAATATTATTTTGTAGAGCTATACAGCACTTTGCTGGGTCACAGCCAGCCTCTGAATGCACATTAAACTCTTATTTCCCATTTTCTCCCAGCTGGATAGATAATTGCCTGACTATAGAATTATATTAATCATTTTTATGTCTATGATCTCCAATGCCAGCACAAGGAGTGCTGTTAGACAAAGCTATGTCTCACCATAGGCTACAAGAACAAAACAGGACCCCCTTCCCCTCCTGCATTTGAGATCAGTCTCTAAGAAAAGCACAGGAAACATCAGGAATTCCCAAGGATCGATGGGGTAAGATATTCCTACAGTTTCAAGCATGTATATTGTATTCCTTCCCCAAGCCTTTCATACACAGCCTGATTTATTAGCCTTAGTCAGCATTCTGTCTTGTAGACCTGCCAGAAAAGCACAGTGGGATGAAACATCTGGTAAATTTGCTCAAATTCTATTATGAAATATCTTCAATTCAAGTTTCAATGAAAAGTAAACAAGTCATTGTCTTTAAAAAGTGATTTGCTTTGCTGTCAGAAAACACTGGCAATCAGCAATAGGCATTAGTCCTCTTTTCAGGGCTGTCAAAGGAGAATAGCTCCAATTGTGAACCACTCTGGCCAGGTAGAAGATCATGAGTATCATTGCTGGTTCAGTGAAATTTAATTTGTTCACCAATGTCTGCTGTCTCATTGCTTACAGTGACATTTTCTTAGAGTTTAAGAGCAACCAAGGGATGCACAGAGCATGGGACATGGCAGGCTTGCAGCTCCTCTGCAAGGCCAGGTGCTGCAGGGGCTCCCAGTTCAGTCTGCATGCAGTTCAGCAATGTACAGGTACGAGCCTTCTCAAAGCCCACCTGGGGGGTTCTAACACAGTACACATGGTGCCTTGCAGATGTTACCAAGTGAGAAAATGCAAACTGTGGTGGTAAAAAGGTACAGCCTGTTGAGCTATAGTCAAGAAAAGAAGGTACTTAACAAATGCTCTGTATTACATTTCTCCATGCTGGCTCCACACTTATGCAAATCCATCGGCCAAAACTCCCACTTTATCCTTCCATGGAGGGCAGGGGCCAGAAGCCATTATTCCAGTCTCTAAATTGGGACAACACCTGTAGAGAAGCTGCTCTTAGTTTCCGCGGGTGAATTCCAGCTTTCCTCAATCACTTGGCCTGTTTGTGGAGAGAGGTGAACGTCCCCCACCAAAGGACTCTTCAGCAGTAGTTTAATTTCTAGAGAAAAGCATTCCTCTCTTACAATACGCAGCTTTAATAAGTGGATATGCTGCAGGAAAAGAATTTATTGGTGGGTCAAACTACAGCACCTGACTATATTCATCCACAGGGAGTATTTTTTAATTGGTGAGTAGCCCTTATAGAGCCATCTGACTTTCCTACATACCTGTGGTGCATGGTATATTTGAGACAGATTTAGCTAAAAAAGGACAGATCAAAAAGACGGCGAACACACTATAGATCATTAGAGAAAACAGAACTGCATTAAGAACTAGCCAATCTGTAAAGAAGCAGATAAATGCATTTCAGGCAGGTTGTGCACTGAATGAGGGTATAGCAGAGAATATGCTTATCTGTGCAATCCACTCAACACACTGTCTGCAGTCAACACATTCCTACGTGTTCTGGCATGAGCCATTTGAAACTGATTTTCCATTTATGCCAATTCTCATGTTACACCATGCCAGGCTGCTGGAGCTTGGACACTCAATGAGGCAAATCCCAGACACTCTCTTTGGCTCAGGGTGACTTCAGGACAATATAAAGTACTTGGTGTAAAACAAGATAAGACAAAGTGAAAAAAACAAACCAATTAGAAGTGCCATCAGAGCTGGAATTTTTCTGGGAATGTGTGATACAACTGGAGAAGATTTAAAAGGTGCTACAGAGAGTAATGTGGCAGCCAAAAGGAGAGTAACTGCCAGAGTAGGGAACTTTTTTTGGGCCAGGACTAGTCCTGAAATCAAATTTTTTGCAGTTCTCTTTTAATCTGGGCAGAGAAGGCTGAGTGGGGAGAGGTAGTAGACAGACAGGAGCAGAGCTGCAACCAGAAAAGATTAAAACATCTCAGAGACATGTTTAGAAACAGAGTCTGCAAAAGAGGTTTCTGGCAACAGGGAGAAATTTTGCACCGATCTTACAGCAATGGACAAGTCTCAGTGCTAAGGGGCACTTCTGAGAAAGCCATTTGAACCTTCCAAGCAGAGCAAGTCAATCAGTCCAGACCAGAACTGATGGGGAGAGGACAGTCCTCTTCTGTTGCAGGCAGGAGACAAAACATAAACTACCATGAAAAAAAAGAGACTGCAACCAGAAAGGTACAAGGAACTCATAGCTGGAGCTGACTGAAAAACAACACATCAAGCTATGGATAATGCCTGTCATTTGGAGAAAAGGCACAAGAATATCAAGGAGCTCATTTGAACCAGATCACAGCATGGAAATCACAGCAGTGCCAGAAATAGTGACTTCAGCAATGAAAGAACCACCACAGATAAAAAATAAACAGGTAAAAAAACCCTCCCATCTACCAAACAGGACCCTTCGCTAATCCCCACTGTGGGAGGATGTAAACTGCATGCTTGAATAAACAATGAACTGGGAAATATTTAATAAATAGTACCACAGAGAAAAGTGCACTCCCCAGGGTAAAACACATGCCAAGGCCCAGATCTCAATACTGTGAACCACATGTGGAGGTAGGGGAGCAGAGCAGCTGGGGGAGCTGTGCGGGGCAGGCTCACCCTGGGCTGGCTGGCACTTCCAGAGCTCTGCTGAAAACGAGAGACAAAAGCAGGGAGGAGGAGGAGGAGGGATCAGGCAGATAACAAAGCCATTGCAGACTGTCTCTATGGGGAAGAGCCAGGATGGGTCACACTGGTCAGCCAGTACACAAACTAGGTGGAAACCTTTCACTTCTCCAGTGAAATGTGTAACTAAGCTCATCACAAAGTTAACAAAAAATGGGATTAAATTGTCCATGTCACATTCTAGTGAATTGTGTTTCAAATGAAGTTTTTTTCCCCACAAAAAAACATTTTCTTGTTTTCTATAAGAAAATACGTAGCAACTGCTGCATCTACCATCACACCACACTTGAATAATGTCCTGATCATCACATTTGGGCAAGGCAGGGCTCTGTGACAGCAGATACTAGCTCCCTGCAATGTGTAACATGGATAGAGTGGACTTTTGAAATGTTAAAATTAAACAAAGGGTTGTTGTCTTGTTCAAGATAACATAATTCCCCTCTGCCGAGCAGCACTAACAGAGCAGATCAGGCCTATCACCTACTTGCCCATTCTGATATGGCAAGGGACAGCTGCAATCACACTGCAGGAGCCTCCCTCTCTCTGTCCCTCTTCCTCACCTTTCTGCCCTGTTAGAAGAAAAGGCCACAAGGTAAACCAGCAGAAAACAGTACAAGTTGCCAGAGGCCTCATGCCAAGGCTCCCAGAATTCACCCTGATCCAATGAACTGGCAGAAATCCAACCTCTTCCAGGCTCAGAGACTCTGTGAAAGAGCAGCTGGGAGAAGGAGATGGACATAACATGAGGAGCAAATAACTGCAAGAAGGTTTGGAGCAGGGGTGTGAAACAGCTTTTTCAGTGGCTGCCATCAATGCAGGAGCTACCTCCTCACTCCAGTTGTCAGATTGGGCTCTTGCAAGATCTTTTTATTGCTTTCTCTACCTGCTATCTTCACAAAACACTGTTTTCATTACTTTCCCTATAAAAACGGTTTATTCTAATCAATAAAGCTAACGATGAATGATCAAGAAAATAACAGCAGGTAAGAAAGGAGAAAGCCCTTTTTTACTCTACTTTGACCATCACTGACAGACAGCTCAGGAGACCAGCCCCGGCCATGAGAAAGCAACCCCTCAGCTGTGCCACATCATCTACCATCCATTCTCCAGTTCCCTTTGTCATCCCCAGCTTGCACAAGTCTCTCGTATTGGCTGCCATGAGCAGCGACAAGGTAAGTGAGAGGCAGGATAGAGAACAGAAGGGATGGGCAAGCTGTGTTTCCTCTCCTCTGTTCCTTGTAAAGCTACCATTGCCTTGCTCTTTGTCATTCCCCCCTCCCCCCTTTTCCTCTATGGCTTAGAAACAGCAAGGTTTGAACAAAAGGAAAAAAATATTTTAAAACACTTTAGGGATATAATCAATATAAATTAATGGATTTTTTTTTTCCCCAGGAAAGCACAGGCTCCACACTTCCTTCTGTCTTTTCTTGCAGCCCCAGGCCTTTTGTTCTCTAGCAAAAGCTCCCCATTGAAGTGCATGGCATTTTCTGGGCACTATATCTTCAGTATATTCTTTGCAGCAGTGTAATTTTTTTGATAGTCACTTGAATAATCAGCAGTCAGTGTTAAAATACAGCATTGTACACTGACACCCCTAACCCCCAGGAAGCAGCAGAAGATGAAGAGGGAAGCCTGCAGTTCTTACTGGCCTCATTTTCTTTCCTTGAGAACCAGCTCTTTCTTTCCTACAAACAAGTATCCCACACAGTTAAAGCCAGCCCTAGTTATCTATGGCCAGCTCTTGTTCCCATCCTCTATCATACAACTGGAGTAGGGAGGCTGTTAAGGCTAGTAAAGGAATAACGTGTGCTTCTAAAGTTGTCCCAAAATGAGTTGTTTGCACAACAGCTTTTCATGTTTCTAACCTGAACACCTCCTCAGATGTGGCAATACTTAAAAAGAGCTGTAGAAGTTTTTCATTTGCAGATCTAAGTTAATTTGTTAAACGTTGACCACAAAGCTAGTGAAGAAGTTGGCTGCTTTAGGTCCTCCCCTTTCAATACCAGGATGTATTTTATAAATAATTTAACAGGACATAAGAAATTAAGGAAGGAAACATAGAGCCAAGCCTGAAGGAAGGAAAGACTGTTCTCTTATCACATCTGAAACCATTTACTTTTGTTACATGTAGTTACATTATTTTAAAGTACTCAGCTTTTTTAATGCTAATTCAAGCTTGCCGTTTCTTGCTGACAGTCAGATGTATGTGACCCCCCGTTCTTTATAAACACTAAACACTGTGCAAGAAAATTATGTGGCCACAGACAATGGAGTTTTTTTCTTTCCTTTAAAACTAAATTCTCTCAGCCTGAACCACTGGCTTGCCGTCTCTTCTCTTCTGCTCTGAACTTGCAGCATCAGAAGCTTTAACGTAAAGGATTTTTCAGTCAGGAGTGTGTCTTACTGGAGGCTCCTTCTGCTTCCTGTAATTTCAGGTTGTTCTTTCATCCTGTCCTCTTCCAAGAGTACAGCTGCTGCCACCAAAAGTTAAACTGAAAACCCAGAGAGGTGCTATCTCACCTGAGACCATGTAATGGCTTTCAGAGGGCCTGTGGAAGTGCTATCATCCTCCTATAGTCCTTCCTTCCTGGTAAGCAGGAGCACTTTTGAAGTTCTCAAATGATGCTTAATTAGGTGCATGGCTGAAAAGTGTGCTCGTGGCCCACTGTGACAGCTTTTAAGAGAATATAGTCACAAAAAAGAAGCCAAAGAGCATTATTAACTCAAGAATTTCTGACTTTGCTTTTGCACAAAGCAGCACAGTTAAATGATGGCTCTGCAAGCACATACAGAGGCCTGATCAGGAGAGGTGCCAAAGTACCCAGCAGCACAGTGAAACAGGATGCACAGAATTTCAGGCAAGACCCTGCATACCAAGCAGAAGCTGACCCAGAAATCACAGGGATAAGGCTCAGGCTGTTACCGAATTGTGAAACAAGACCAAATGGAAGCTCAATTTTACCATAGTCAATAGGTGCACTCT
Organism: Hemiprocne comata; assembly: GCA_020745705.1. NCBI lineage: Eukaryota > Metazoa > Chordata > Aves > Apodiformes > Apodidae > Hemiprocne > Hemiprocne comata. The sequence goes on from CM036596.1 coordinate 10,552,987, forward strand.
CAGACTCCAAACAGAACATCTCAGGAGAGAGTCAGAGGGTGGAGAGGCAGCCTTTAAGAAAGAAAACTCTAAAGGTAAATTGTGGGTTTGGCATGGAAGAATCTGGGGCAGTGACTCAGATAATTACACTGCTCCTGTTGAATTCATAGAGCCTCCAACCCCTAGGAACAAGGGCCACCATATGTTCTTAAAAGCAAGTGCTGTAGTTTAGCTTTAAACATGACAACAGCTTCCCTGAGGACAAGCACCACCAAGGGTTTACTGCTTGCTGAAACACTGCCAATCCTTCTGAAGGTGTTCCTTTTAGATACATAACACACACCAAGCCTTCACTATTCCTTTCTGTTAGGTTTGTTACTTGGCCTTGGAAAAGCCAAAGATGGACTGAAGTATTTTGTGATTCAGGAGACTTAGAAGAATGAAGGCAAGCCAGTGAGCTAAACCACTGGGAGAAAAGGACACAAAAAGAAAAATCAATGACTATGTAACTAAAAGGTACGAAACAGGTATTTGAGGCAAGAGGTAGACAAGGAAGTGCAGAAATAAAGCTACAAGAGTAAAACTTGGCTAGGAAAGGCTCAAAGAAAGAGAGGGAAAAGATTTTCAAGGAATAAGGACAAATAAGAATTTTTCAAGTATATGAGAAGCAAAATATCAGTAGGGCATCTAAGAGAGTGCCAGGGTTATTTAGTAAGAGAAGAAAAAGTCTGCACAAAACTGAAGTGAAATCTTAACCAAGTGTTTGTAAGAAAGCATGTAGGACTGAGGTAAGAGAGAGAATTACTTTTTCCATGAGAGGAGAAAAATACTCAAAGAACTCCAGGTCATAAGTAGAAACAATAAATAAATTACAGCTCTGCATAATACAGACAGTCTCCCCCATTCCACACACTCACACCCCAGTCATAGATAAGGTGGGAGGTCTCCTAAGAGTGAATTTTAAATATATTCTGTGGAAACTAGGGGGAGAAGAAAAATAGCTTCCAACTACATTCATCCATTGTATTCATTTGTTGTCCTACATGAGGCAGAAATTTTTATAACTTCCCAATCTTAGGTACTTAGGAGCAGAGAGCATCCTCAAGAAACCATTCCTATGCTATTTTAGTATCTCTGATGCTGCAAGGTCCTCACAGGAAAAGACAGATTTTCTGTGTGCACACAACAGCTCACAGCTGGCCCCGCTTCACACCCCGGAGCTGCTGAGGGAACAACAACCAACAGCTGAATCCTGTCTCCGTGTTCATAATACACAAACGGATTTCTGGATCTTACAAGGTGGACCAAGCTCACCTATGAGCACAGTCAGTGACTTGCACTGAAAGTATGATTCTATGAATAATGAGCAGAGTTAAGCTGCAAACCACGAGGAGCAAAGTGAGAAAGGGAGTAGCATCTCTGAGATGAGAAAGGTTTCAGGCAAAAACAGTTGGAACCTTATAATCAAACACTACCCACTGTTCTCATTCCTTTTTTTTAAAAAATCAGAAAATTTTTAATATTTTGTTTTTTAGTTTAAGGACAGAATATTCACAAAACACATAAGACCATGAAAAGGACCTCCTCATGTGTCCTCTCCTTGAGAGAGTTACAAAGTGCCATGGCTGATGTGCTTTGAACAAACCTCACCTGGATGCTTGTCCCAAAGGACAAACGTAGCCAAATGGCTGTCAGCAGTATGCACTCTCTGACCTGCCCAGTCCTTACCTTGTGTTCAATCTCATACTTTATTAAGCTTTTGAAAACAATATGTATGGGCATAAGATTGGAATCAATGTATTGTAGCAGCTTGGGGAACACTGAAGAAATAATAAATATTGTCAGATGCTGATCCTTTCTCCTTAAAATGTTTTTGCTCAGTTTTTCTCTCTGCCATCACTCCATGCTTCCTGTTTGAACACAAGGTGACCTTTCCATGCTTAATTACCCAAACAAAATACACAGAACATTAATGCCAAAAATGCCCCTTGTGCATTCTACTACACTGGCAGATGTTTGAAATTATCTAACTTAATCTCTTCTCTTTGGGTTAGGGTGCATGTGGTGTGAAATAACCAAAGAAAGCAAACAAGAGCAAGGAGGATGGACAAACACATGTTGACAAGTACAAGCTGAGAGCTGGAGTCTGTACAGGCACGCACAGTAAACTGTTCCCCAGCAGAGTTTGACCCTACCCTGCAACAGAGAGGTGATGATAGTGCTTTGCCTTTATTTAGCAATATTCATGCAAGCATCTCAAGGCATCCCTCGGTCACACACAGCACAGTGGTGCAATCAGAAACTACCAGTCTAATCATTATATAGAAGAGTAAATTGTTTCACATGGTCTGGATGATTTACCCTTGTTCATCACAAAAATTAGTGAAAGTGGGAGCGTAACATGGAAATCACTACTCATGAGGCACTAATTATCATCTCTGCTATGCAGTCCTCACCCTGCAGACTGCTCACACTGTGTGGTGGGGATTCCCCTGCTGCACACCCAGGGAGGACACACTTTGACAGGAGTAGGTATCTGCCTGGACACTGCTTGGAACACACATTCACTGATGCATCTTTGCTAGCATGGACCTAAGCACCAGCTGCTCACCTCACTGCCTGTAATTTGTGGCACATTCAGCCAACCTCTGGTATTTGAGCATTTCACCTACTGCTCATGTGATGAGGCTATTTAACATGACTGGCAATTTAGCTGTGCTGGCACAGGGGCAAATGGGGCTTCAAATCCATCCTTGCAGGAACAAGTGAGACTGTAGGTACCCTGAAACCCACCTGAACCCAACCTGCCTTCATGCCACACTGGAATAGAAGAAATAGGAGCCATTACCATGTCCCATCCATGGATTTCTTCCACAGCTCTCCCATGATCAGGTTTCTGAGGCAGGTGTGTGCCTTGAGGCTCTCAGCTAGATGAAGTGTTAGATCACAGCCCAACATGACATGCAGATCTTCAAGCAGAGGCCTAATAGAAGTCTTCAATAAGCTGAAAGTACAGTAAACCTCAGACACACTTTGGAGAAGCTAAACTGTGGGAAAAAAAAAAAGTTAAACCCATTTCTATATGACGAGTCACTTAAGTAGTTCAGCCAATTAGACTGCTTGATTGGCTGGCATTCCTAACACTATCATTTTGCATGCAGGGTGCCTCATGCATGAATGGAGATGGTGCTTGAGGGCTTTGCTTTTTGTCAATGCTTTTATATCACTTTGTGGAATAAACAAGTTCATATTAATTTCCATAGCATTGTGACTATAAATGCTCTGGCTACCTAATAAATCAAATTACCATTTATTTAGTTACTGTTTGGTCATTTAAGAACTTAATAACAAACATATGTAGTGACCTGAACTTGAATTACAGAATCCCTCATTTGCAGTTCAGGTACCAAGATAGAATCACTCAGCGTCACTTCACAGCCCTCTAGCCTGGCACCCAAATGGACACTGAAGCAATTGAGATCATTCAAATGGAGATACCCCCAGGGTGCCATATGCATTTAGAGAGAACAATTGAGAAATAAGAGGAACATTTGATACAGGAGAAAAATGTCCCTTAGGCAAAGGTTTCACTAGGCACTAAGAGACTTGTGGGATAGTCCTTTTACTGCACAAATGACATTATTCCGTCTTCAGCTCTCTATTGCACAAGCAGCCCTAGAAGCATTTCTAAATCAGCCCTCTGACCCACATGCAAGAATTAAGATGCTGGAATTACACAAATAAATTCTCTTGTCTTTCACTAAAATACTACTAAGCATTTATACAACATCCTTCACTGAAGACAATCATGACACATGAGAGGTAGTCAATCACTATTGCTCTTTCCTGGATGACAAGAGGTATGGAAAGGACAGAGCTAGATGAGGAGTTACCCTTAGAGTTTTTATGCTGAATTCCAAATAAAAAAGGTCATCTTCTCATTCCTAATGCAAACAAAGAGGTCTGCATTTATTTACATCTCAGCCATTGCACAGAGGAATGCAATTTGGCCTAAGTGATGTACCCACATTTCCAGCGGAGTTCTTGGGTACATTTTTACACACACGGGTGTACACGGACCTTCCTGACTTCTGCTCTGCAGCAGCTGCTAAGAGCCTGATACAAGTTGGAGACCAGTTTATAGTAGTCTGATCTAGTACATGTTGCTCTGCAGCAGCACTAGTTCTGTGAACCTCAGAGTGTGGTGGACCACGTACCAGCTAATGCCCTAGCACCTGAACTGGGTTCCAATCCTGCTAATTGGACGGTCTTGAAAAACTTAGTTGTTTGATGAGAATGTAATCACAGTCCTTAACATATTTACTGAAGCAATGCAGGTGATGATAAATCTCTCCTGATCAACCAATTTCATATTATCTACAGAAGTTTAAGAATAATTAGTCTGATTCACCTTTGAGTCAGTGCATTTCTATGTTGGTAAAACAGCACTGGCTTCAGTGTCTCTACCATCTTAGAGCTGGAGCAAGGCAAAGCTCTTGTCTGGCATAAATCTAGAATAATATAACATTTTGGGAGGACTAGTAAGGAAAAGCATTCGGTCACGGAGGCCAGGATTTAAATGGTCCTTGTTTGGGTCTCATCCTCTTTGAAGGTTAGAGCTCCAGAGAATTGCAGGGGCAGAAAGGACCTCCAGAAATCACCTACTGCCCTCCTACACAGGGGGACCAATGCACCTATGTCACTCTTGACAGATGTTTGTCCAATCTGTTCAGCAGTACTCTAACCCAGCTGAGGACTTGGTCCTTGACTTTATCTCAGTCCCCAAGATAAGCAAGAAATCAGGCATGTTTTCTGTAGTCACTGACATGTCAGAGAAATTAAAAACGCAATGGCTTTTCATATCAGACTGTTGAGGACTAATTAAAATGGTGCTTTCCAGCAAACCAGTGATTAGAGGCTGATTTTCTGTTATGAAAAAGAAACCAGGGTTAATAAGGCTAATTGTGTTTACCAGTGTTTCCAACAAAAAGGAAGCCAACTCAATTTTGAAGCAAGTTCTTTGTCAGGAACAAATTGAGGAAAATTACTACAGTTGTATCAGCATTTCCTAAAATTGCTTAGTACCGTGCTTGGGAAACTGACACTATAGAACACAAGCTAGTGGTACAGAAAATGAAGCTTATTAAACAGTAACTATATCGAGTTTCAAATGCATGCCTGTGTGATGTACAGTGATGGTTGAGCTGTTGAAAGCAGCACAGCAGGGAGTCATTAATAAAGTGAGTGACCCTTGTTCCAGCTCTACTGCGGTACTACAAAGAGAAAAAATTAAGAAATCAAGGTATGTAGCAAAATTTGTCAGACAAACAAAAGCTTCAAGTTTTATGTCTCATCCATGACTGATTAATTTATTACACAAGCTGGACTAGTAAAAAATGAACACATTACTCCAAAGCAAAATTCACCAGCAGTTAGAAGCCCTTCAGAAAAAAAAATAATCCATTTAGGCTCTCTTGCTACAACCTGATAATTCTAGTAATTACTCAGAAGAGTCAAGTGACTTCAGTGACAAAAGACATAAGCAATATCTGCAGCACAGTACAAACAGATGCTGCTGGGGAAGCCTAATCCCTGCCAAATCCACCTCAGCATTAGTGCCCCTGCTATTCCCTTCCCAGTTGCTGCTGAATCCCCGGCCAGGCAATGCTTTGGTTTTGCGATGTAACCAACTGGAACTAAAATTCAGCCACATTCATTCGCACTCCAACTGGTGCCCAAATCAAGCCAGCGTGTGCTAGAAAGACTATGAAGGCTTTCAAGCTGCAAAACACACAGGCATAATGGCTGCAGTTTGACCTTACTGCAAAATCGAGGCTGTCTTGCCCCTCTATGTGCCCAAGGCAGAAGCATCTGGGATTTGCAGGAGGACCTCACTTTGCTGCAGGGGAGAGCTTATGTGGGAGATACTGAAAGAAAATCCACATCCATACATATGGATGTCCAAAGAGGAACTCTTAGGAGGACATCGAGTAAGAAAAAATTATATTGTGCCAAACAGCAAGGACAGCAAGCAAGAAAATGGACAAGTGGAAGAGGTCCTGTGGGGAAAAACGTGGAGCTATGGAAGGAAATTATTTAATGTGATAATACATCAACATAAGAGAGAATAAAAACCATATGGGAAAAAAAAAAAGGAGACTCTAAATATTAAGCACAAATAGGGACACATACTAGTTAAAAAAGACAAAAAAATGTGCATAACATTAAGGTCAGTAAAGGTTACCAAGTTCTCGTCCTACATTTCCTACCATAAAATCAGCTCTGGGGCAAGGAGAAGCAAAGGGAGTCTCAAGACAGGAGTGGGGAGCACCTGGCTGAGATCTCAGCCTTTATGGTGAGAAGTCCATTTGATGTCTATTAGTTTACAGTTACAGCCAGCAGCTATCGAGCTCCAACGGCTCTGCTGATCTGGGCCTTTTGCAGACTGTAATGTGTTCACTGGGATCGAAGCTCCCCTTTAGAAAAATGCTGTCTGCAGCCCTTCTGGTTTGCCAAGATACAGCCTTCACTAGGCAAAGCAACGCTCTGCTGTCTTGTTAAACCTACAGCCTGAGGTATGAACATCCTCCATTCATCTTAATGGGATGTTAGCCTCAAAGACTCATTTTGACTCTTCAAATTCTAATACTATATTAAACAAGTCTTTTAACATAAAAATGCTGGGTTTAAGTAACTCACTTTGTACAGGAGAACAGGATCTGGCTCTGATTTTGCATCTGAGGACCTACAGAAAAAAAATTTGAACAAAACAAATACCTGAATTTCCAGTCACTGGTCATCTCTGTAAATAAATTTCCATTTGGTTTAGATGTAGGGAGGAGCTCAGGTCTGAATGACTGCTGGTTTTCCCTATTTATCACCTCCAGGTAGGTAAGGGATTTTTCTGTTTTTCAGGATTTCTGTTCCTCTCCCAAACCTGGTGTAGTACTACTTGAGTTTATAAACCTTTCAATTCACTTTTCTGGGCAAGCCTCTCTCTGCCTTCTTTATTCATGTTCTCTGCTCTTAAGAAAACCTCAATAAGGAGATGGAAGAAAGAGCCCAATGATGAGGCACAGTAGGACTCTCAGAAGGCATCAAACTGCCCTTGGCTCTCACATGCACAGTAACTGTCCTGCTGCATGGGCAGAAAGAGAGCCCATGCTGCGAGGCATGTGCCAGAACAAGGCAAGCTCTCCCTCTTCCAGTGTGCCCAAGGGGCGAAAACTCCAGGTTTCCAGAAGTAGCTGGCAGTTACCAATGCTTTCAATGTTCAGCTCTCAAGAGGAATCACCTGCATGTTTGGAAATTCTTAATATCCTCCCTGAAAAATCTTTGAAAGCCTCACAATGAAGTAACCAATATTGCTGGTCCCCAAGTTCCTCAGTAACTCTAGGAAATGGTAGGTATGAGTCTTACCCAGTAGTCACAGTCAAACACCCACACTTGGGCCTTGAATAAAGATTTCAGCACTGGGCTCACTACCAGAAGTGAATGCACATCCATCAAAAAATAGATCAAAAGACAAATGAAACTGCCTGCTCAGATAAAGCCCTTTTCAAAAAATTACAAGGGGGAGGGGAGGACCATGTGAGGGGATTTAAAGAAATGTCTGTTGAAAGATAAAATAAGCAAGATACTGTGATGAAGAAAGCAAACAATGAAACAGAATCCAGTACAGACAGATCAAGTGAAAGAAAACCACATTGGTATCTACAATAAAGATCACTTGCCTAACATGTATAATTAGAAATTCACACACAAAGATAAAAGTGACCAGTCAATGCTGCTGTAATAAATAATAATACAGCATTGTATATATTTTGAAAAAAATCTAACACTCTCCAAAAATAGGGATAATGAGGCTCATTAATAGATGAACTAAACAAGTTCCCTTTATTCACATCGTAATTTTTCCTAGCCTGCCAAAAGAAACCCTCACCAGAAGCCATCACAGTGCAGCCCCCCTGCCCCACACATCTGTGCCTCACTGAAGTTTAGTTGCAGACAGAACAATGATACCCAAAGAAACCCATTCACATTTCAAACATTTCCATTTTCACATAAGCTTGTGTTGCTTGGGCTATATCTGAAAATACAGCATAGCACCTGGGTTTTTCTCACTGGGCAAAACAATGGCTCACAACACTGCTGCACTCCAGTGCACACATACCTTGGGTTGAAACACAAGTGTTCAGTGAATGTGTGGGACAACAGGCTACAGTAGGAAATCTTGAAGTGTGAGGAGTAGGGAGAGCAGATATTAACATTTCAGTAAAATTTGGAAGGCTTACAGTATTTGCTTAAGAAAATTTCTTTTTTTCTTTCTTTCTTTCTTAAAAAACAGATTAACAGAATAGTCGTGGTTGGAAAGGACCTCTGAGATCACTGAGTCAACAAACCAAAACATAAACAAAAGTCTGCAAAAAGAAACAAACAAACAAAACCAAAACATAAAAACAGCTTCCAGCAATGGAAGCAAGTGCATTTCTCTTGATTGTAATCTATTATTATTTGCATGCTAGTATTCCAAGAGGACATACAGACACGGTTGCTGTTTTGAACTTGTAATTTGTTAGACAATCAGACTTCCATGCAGGTGACAAGTGAGAGGGTTTGCACCTAGCCAGAGTCCTAGGAGACTCACCAAAAATTCAGCTATGAAAGCAAGCAACTCTACAAAAGGAGGCATGATCAGGCTGCAGCTGTATTATCATAACACCAGAAAATGACAACTTAGTATGTGATTATTACTATTTCCAAATCTGATAATATACTAACTGTACCTTGTCCTTACTAAGGTATTCCCAAGGGCATTTGTGACTCCTGATATTGCACCATTCAATCTATACAGAGTGAAATTATTCTGGAAAAGCCACAGTCTACTGAGCTGGATTGTTTCTGGTCTCTCTGGACTGTAAGCCAACCAGAAACAGTGTGATCTGGAAACCTGTCTCTGAGCAATGACCAACTCCTTCTGTTATGTCACAAAGGATAATGAAGATTGTTACATTGACCTAGATTTATCCTTATTATGTCTTGGGTGCCATTTTATGCCACATGGCATAAAAACACTCATCGAGAAAAAGGATGGAATTTGAAGACAAGATAAAATACCTAGACTGTGGATTTTAGTTTGACTTTACCCCCTATGCAGGGTTTGCAGGGGTTTTTTTACATAAACAGCCAAGTGTTCTGCAGATTCATTTGTGTGGCAAAGAGAGAAGTCAGTGTCCAGCACCGCTAAAAACTTAAGAAGCTAGTTCAAGTCCTACAGGTTTACTATTTCAGACTTATTACCCCCAAAAAGGTGTAAAGAAGTATTTTCTTTTTTTCTTTCTTCTTCTTCTCCTTAAGACAGTACTAACTTTAAACCCAACTTTGTTGATTTATTCCCCAAAAGTGATAATTAATAATGGCATAATTAGTGCAAAACAGAGGCAAACATAACACAGGAACTGAAGCCAAGAACCCTCCAAATACTGTATTTATATATTATTTGTCTCTAAACACCACATCCCAGGCACTCTGTCTCATTACTATTATTCACAAACAGCCAGCCTAACAAGTATTCACTGAATTCACACCATTAAAAAAAAAAAAAAAAGGAAAAAAAAAAAAGAAGAGAGAGAGGAGAGAGGCAGACAGACAGAGTATCAGTGAGTCAAGAAGACAGCTATCCAACCTTGCATCAAACTGTTTCTTACTGGAAACAAACAAACAAACCCAAAACAACAAAACAAACAAACCAAAAAAAAGGGATTTTTTTTTACTTTCCAAAACTGCTTACAGCATACTAGCAATTGTCAGCAACCTTCCCCCACAATAAATCTTTATAAACATTTTCTTCACCTCTGAAAATTTCTAAGCCATCTATAGTGAAGAAATTATAAGGAAGAAGGACAATAAGCAGTGTTTGAAGAAGGGCATGGAAGTTTTCTACACTTTCCTAATGGAAGGGTTCTACAGAACTGCAGAGGAAACACCTGAAGTTGCATATATTCTCCAATAAAGATAGTAAAATATAAATAGCTACATATGAAGATAATGGGACTCACATTTTTCTTACTGAAGTCAACAATAGTTTTGCCACTGACATCAGTAGGAGCAGGACTAGGGCGAATGAATTACTACAGACACTCCTGAGAGAAGCATTCCCAGCAGTTGCCTGTAGTGATTTGGATGAGCAGCTTGAAAAGACGACCTCATTCTTCCAAGCAACCTGCCCTAAAAAGTCAAATACAGTATTTCACTGGGACAGGGATAAAAAACTATAAGTCACTGCAGTGTCTATCTCCAAACAACAAAAATCAGATTCCCTTTACATTCTTCAGTCTAGAAAATATATATGTATTTTAACAGAAAAGCATTTCAGTCTAATTTACTTGTCACAATTTTTCATCCTCACGCTGAAACATCTCTCCATGTTGTTCTGAATTTACACATATAATGTAAGTTTAAATTAGCATACGGTCAGTCACCAAAGATGTCAAGTGCATTATCAAGATTAGTCAAGTATGAAATACTACAAAGGGAAAAATATTTCAAAGATGATGAAAATTGACCCAGTTTCACAGCCTGTTGTTCCAAATTATCAGGATTTTGCTAACAATTGTATTTGTTTCATCTTGTCAGAATGACTTGCAGCTTATGAAGTGCATTGATCTACTAGTGAGAATTAATTGTAGAACCCAGTGACTTCTGTCAAAGTAATATACTTAGTTAAACCTTTGTGTTGTATATCTCTGTTGGTGTCTCCAAAATTAAAAATCAAAATGTAACAAAAGCAGAACTCCCTAGGAACCTCTATGCGTCAATTGGAACTTAATTTCTTTCTCATTTTGTATTTTACACTAAACACAAGGTCAGTTAACAAAATATATTCTGTGAATAAAATCATAATTATCGGTGCAATCTGCAGCACAAATGAAAGAAAATCATTACTCCCTAATTAACAGTACGTATGTCAAGAAATCAGTAAGAAAAATAGACTTAAAAATAAAATAATAATTTAAAAATCTAGAAGCTTTTTTACCTTCTGCTTTGAGCAGAAACCACAAGCCTTGTGGCCTTGTTGCCCAATTTATTTTATAAATAATTAACTCTATATTATGGACATTTTCCATAGCAGACATGCACATTTCAAGAAGGCTTAGTGCAGTATATAAGAGGAACTTCATTAAACATTCTCTGTTTCTTGAAGCCAATTTTTAACTATGGCTTCTTACTGAAGAAAAATTTGTTTTTTTTCTTTAAGGTTCAGTATGAGAACTGTCAACATCATCTCTCCTCTAGGATGTCTGAGATCCTTTTAGATTTATTTTTTTTTAATTGGTATTTTTTCACAGAACTTTAAAAAAAATTATTTAAAATACAGCAGCATGGAATTCAAGTAAAGTTAGTGTTCTAATGGAGGCTGGGCCCAGCCCAGAGGGTCCATTTCTCAAGACACCAGTACACTGAGATTCCCAGTTACATTAGCAGAAGCTCAGGAATGAGTATCTGGTTCAGTTCAGGGTAGTCAAAGAATGCACATTGGGAGTTGGATGGAGAAGGCAGTTTATTGTGCAGAGGCAGAATCAGTCACCCAAGCTTCACCCATCTACTCCACTGCAAAATGGCTTATTTACAGTGTTCTCTCTCTAGCTGCCTGCATTGCAGTGCCCTGCTTGGAGCTCCTGGTGAAGGCAGCACTGCACTCAGCTAGTAACAAACCACACATTCATTGGGGGGACAACTTCCAATATTAAAGCAATTCTAATCACCAGCTTTTTCAAAACAAAACCAACAACAACAACCCAGCTAAAAAATTATGACAGAAGGACTAGCACAGGATAAGGCCCTGTAAACTCTCAGATAAAGAAATACGGTCTGTCAATAATCTCATGGCAAAGAGAGCATATTCAGGGCAAAACACACAAATCTACTCAATTTACAGGACCTGTCTCAAAACCGACACACTTAAAAACAAAACAAACACAACACAGTTTTCAACTAAAGAAAAATGGTTATGCAGCTGATTTCTCTGACAACTTCTGAAAAATAGTATTTTCAACAATTGTTTTGTTTCAAGTATCAGAGGAGTTGTTTGTATGTAGAGAGATACAATTTTTAAATTAAGATTTCCCAGACACCCTAAAAAACAACATGACATTCTAAACGAAATTGACCTAACAAAAGCCAGAAGGTAGAGAAAGATATCACTATTACTAAGTTACAATGGATGCATATCAGCAAACAGGTGGTATCAAAAACAATTTATTCCCATCAGTGCACGAGTGAGCTAAGGCTTGCTTTCCCATTGCATACTATAGGGCCTCCCCCCTGATACTGAGCACTGTTGGGACCTAGAACACCTTACTCCCACGTTGGTTAATGTTTGAGAGTTTTTCTATTTTTAGGTTCCCCACACAACTCTGTCAAAAGCTTATATACAGACTGTGAAGAAACCAGACACAATAGAAAGCACAACATACCCATCAGTTCTGTAAAAAAAACCAAAGTCTATTTAAAATCACCCACCCAGCTTTACCCTGACAGATGTGACATGCCACAAAGCAGGGGGAGAGTGCAGGCTGAGGGACAGCTTCTCACAAACTGGTCTGAGGAGGCAATATTCCCTGGGTGGAACCACAGGGTAGCTGTGGATCATTAAAGCCTTGTCTGGAAATATTGAACTCTTCAGAGGACAGACACAGCATTAGGAATAATTAACTGCATTAACATTCACTACACTGTCAAGCATTGTTCATCCCCTAGTAAAATGAACTTTGGTTTTTGCCTTGATTAGCGGCCACAATCAAGGAAAACATGTCTGAAATTTGCAGACAACTTTCATGCTTGAGGAGAGTGCACTGTCTTATTCTGCAGCACAAGTGCTGTATTATCCTTCACTTCTACAGAAGAAGATGTCACTATGAGACACAACTATAAGTGACAATTTAAATGCATGCCCCAGGGCTTGAATCAGCACAGTGCCAAAGTCTAGTGATACTCACCATCACAGACAGGCTGACCTCAACTGCAAAACTCAGAAAATGGGCTACATTTCCTAAATTCTGAGCTGGACAAGGCCTCTTTATAAAAGGTCCTGGGAAGAAGCTAATTTCTTTTTTTAAACTGTGTAGTCTGTCAATAGCTTCTCAAAAGCTTGAAAGTAAACAGAATATTCTCTTGCCTAAATCAGTGGGTTTTCTTCTAAAAAAAATTTTGTTTAACAGTTTTTAATTGTTTCTGTTCAAACAAGGTACAGTATGTGATAATGCACAGGTGACATGCTCAGGTACAAGGACAAGAAAGGAAATCAACTGCTAACCACCATCTGACCCTCTCCAAGGGGTTTTGGGGAGTGGGAATGAACAGAGATGTGTAGGTGAGGCCATCTGAGTAATTCAGGAGGACTCTTAGTGGCATTAATGGCAAACTCCCTTTGATTTCAGCAGAAGCCAGGGTTGCAGTCACAGCATTTCAGTGCAGAGGGATGGAGCCCCCGAGCAGCAGCCCACCCCAGCAACTGGTGCTCATCGCTGCTGCAGTGCAGATCTACTCTTCATTCTGGGTGCTTGCTTTGTCTGAGGAGAGCTTCTCTACCAACGTAGCTATTGCAGTTAGGTATGCCATCTGGAGCAGCAGCATAATAACGCCTCCCACCCCAGGAACAGTGCTGTATTGATAGAAAAAGGGCCTTAAACCGTCATCACAGCTCATTCTCCTCATGTGAGCTCTCTAGGAGTGGGATCACCATGTAGACACACAGTGTTACTAAGGTGGTACAGGCCTCTTCACACACTTACAGCTATGCAGTTACTGCAATATGCTCCAGCTATTCTTACTGAAGAACCAGGTGGTGTCTTTCCAAAGCAAAGCCTTCCTAACTGAGCCAGCCATCTATGTCAGACTGTCAGATGGCTGTAATCAAATACTGCTCATTTTGCCTTGCAATTTGAATGGAGCTTGGATAAACTCTTCCCTGTGTTCTCCTCACGTCTGTACTTGCCTGGACCTCAAAGAGGGGATCTCTACCCACCCATGTTATTTCTGTCAGAGGCATCACATCACTTTCAACGTGCCAATGAATCTGCTGATATCTGAATCCCAAGGCCATTCCCACTGTGGGCTCTCCCTTTGCTACTATTTCATGGTTATTTGTGAGTGCTTCTTAAGGAATATGATCTGGGGTTAGCAGAGGAAAATTTCTCATCACTAATCTGCTATTGTCAGCTCCTCATCTATGAGGTACATACAACACACAGAACCACACTGGACTTGGGCTCTTTGCCTTGAAAACAACAGCTCGGGATACAAAATATATAAGCATGCAAAGTCTGTGCACACGTTTCAACAAAGAGATTAAATTCTTTCAGAACTATCCTTCAACCAGGTATTAGAGAGGTTTGGAAATCAGAACTCAGCAACGGGAGCTTTCTGTGTTCTGCTTTCATGAACCCCCAGAGCTGTTTCTCGTGTGTGTGCCCATCTCACCAGGCACTGCAGGGACTGGCACGCGACTCTGCGTTCCGCAAGTTCCTCCCATGCAAACTTCAGCCACAGACCTCACTTGTCCTTGGCTGCACAGCTATGTGAAATGCCTGTTACTGAGGGCTGGGTCCTACACAGCACAGTGATGCTATGAAGCAAAAGTGCTCAGCACCTTCCAGAAGAGAGGCATTACTATTCCATTATTTTAAGATGCTGTTGCTGACAGGCTTGGCCACTTCCATGGGCATGCATGTCAGCTACTCTGAGACAAACAGGCTGCCTGCACTGCATTCCTTCTATTCTCTCCAGCCTCTGTCTATCATCTGTTTTCCATTTCATTCTTTTACCTCCCATTCTTTAAAAGTATCTGTAGGGTTGAAAAGTATCCATTGGCTTCCTGGACTCTGCTGCTGGAAGGCCATTAATTTTTGTTACTTGTTCCAGGGAGCTGGCCAGAAGCAGACAGCCAGAGAAAGCATCATGCCAAGAGGTAGGGTTTGAAGAGGTTCATGGGTTGTTTTTTTCTTTCTTGTAATCTCTGCCTCTTGCCCTGAGATTTTCCAAGCATGCCGAGAGCCACTGGGCCTGGCTGTGACATGTGCTCCTGGTTAGGCCACAGATGTCACAGTCACAGGCTGCTGGGAATCAGTGAGCTGGGAATGACTCCCTCCTTCCTGCACTCACTGTTGCCCTGAATTCAGTTAAGACATTTAATTGATTTTAATTAAAATAATACAAAGTCCTGAATGACACACTCAATTTAGTCTAAAAATAGCTTATTTAGATTTACTTTACAGTTGTGCCTAATTGATTAAACCAGAATGAGCCACCTTCATGCTAGAATCAGTGCACAGGTTTAACTAACCCAGAGCTGGTTTGTCCTTCCCAACGTGTGCAATAACAAAGAGCACACGAAGGCATGCAGTGAGTATTAGCTTGGACTGTGAAACACAACATTAATCTGTCACCTCCTGACCCTGTGCTGTGTTGCCAATACGTCAAACATCTTCACTCTGCTTAGCCCAAGCACATTCCATGCACTGTGCTCTTTGTCAATAACCGTTCAAATATTTCTCTGCCAGTAAAAGTCACAACATTTTCCTGCCCCCTCCAGCATCAGCAGAGTTTCTTAGCTCGTCATGAAAATTCAAATGAAAAATATCGACAAGTTTTCATTGCTTTTAAGCGCACACAAAAAGCAACTCCATCTGCTTTTTCCCTTCTTTGCAAAGAGAACTCAATGCCTGTGGATTTTTAATTCCACCTTCAAGCCAGACTTGAAAAACTGAGAACCTGTTTCTATGTGGGCTTTACGAAAACTATTCCAGAGCTTGTCAAGAACAGCTTAACTGAATTTCAGCAGTCCCACATGTTAATTGTTTTGTGAAAAGGTTTGGGATCCTTCAGCAGAGAAGATGCTCTGCAAATGGATGATATTTATCATTTGCACACTGCACACAGAAACACAAAACTAAAAGATCTCTTATCTCTAAGACAGGACACTACCACTTCTGAAGCACAGCTTCTCACAGTCACTCCTCAGCACACTCTAACTCTTCCTACCAGAGTAAAAAAGCTAGCCTGGGCGGGACAGGTGAGGTTAGCTTTCAGCATCTTTTGCCTAGGAAGTACTTTTTTTAATGTTAGTGAGCAAGAGAGCTAATAGAAAAACAAACCAGCATCGTGTGATACCTTTGCAGTGTGGGGAAACTTAACACCAATGCCTGGTGGGATCAGTCCTGGATCCCTACATATGAGATGCCTCAGCAAGCTACAGATCTTGGAGGCTTTTATCTCTAGGCAGTTGAATTACTACCTATCAATTTTTAAAAAATTAAAATTTTTAAAAAGGCAACTGAAGGAAGGGAAGTATGAGAATATCATCTTAGTAAATCATTTGGGAAGAGGGTTTTTAATGAGTCTTTAGATATTTTTGTTGCTTTGGGAAAAGGAGGGGGAATATGTCTGACTCTCTTTGGAAGTGCAGTGAAACTCCTCATTCTCCACAGCCTCTTCCAAATGTAGTCCTATGTTATTTCTGGAACATTCTTCCAGAGGTATTTGGTTTTATTCCTATTCTAGACCCAGTCCCATGACAGATGTCTGCTAAGTCATGCTGACTTCTCTGGGACATGGCAAGGGGGGGGGGGGAGGTTAACGTCTGCTATTAGACTTTGCTCTGGAACAAAGACTCTGGTGAATTACTTGCTCTACTGACACTACATACAATAATTTCTAAATCAACCATGCAAGTCATTCTGTTCCACAAAGAATTTGCTATTTAGAGACAGTAATTTCCTTATAACTTTAACACTCCTCTTGTAAAGGGACTGTTTCTTTAACTCTGAATACTTTCTGCTTTCAGTCTTACAGTGTGTTCATGGTATTACTAACTTCAAAGAGGAGGGAATAATGAGGGAAAAGCCATAACCTATATTTCCCTGCACTCCTTGAGTTTTTATTTAAGCTCCCTTAACACCAACATCCTGTTTCCCTCAGGAAGCTTCTTTTTATATTTTTTTCCCCAAACAGAAAACTCTCAACAGCAGCTCAAGTGGCTCTGCATTGCGTGCTGCCCTAGAATTTCCAGCCCTGGAATAACTTCTGACTAGCCATGATTTATCTGGCTGGTCAGAGGTGACTGTACACAGAAATGCAATTTCTTCCTCACACTCGCTCTATCCTTCTTTGGCAAGTCCAGGTGTCATCAACAATCTGCTGCATGCCATTTTATGGCTTTTCCTCCAGTATTTTATTCAACTGACATCCCTTTTGCTGAACAATGCTGTCTAGAAAGGGCTAGAGCCCTTTTCTCTATATATATTTAATTAGTGTAACTCCTGATTTATGTACTAAATAGTTGAAAATTCACTCACAATAGTTCTGTCCTTGCAATGCTGTCAGTGTGTTGCTTTAGCTTGTCATTTGAAGAAATTGTCTTTTTACTCCTGACTGCATTCAGGTCTGAGATGACACTCCTCTCTGGAAATTAGTGCTCAAAATTACCTGTTTCCTCTACAGTTTCCCAATTTTAAATCACATTAAATGTGATTAAGGTTTTGCATTAAGCTTTCTGAGTTCTGTGCTTTGGTGACCCACTTAAGCCTGGCAACTGACAATCTCAAAATCTCCTTAATTCTGGCAAAATAAATGAATTTTCCTATGCTCCTAATATTGTTTCAAACAGAAGGCAGGAAATCTGTATGAAATAAACCTTTACCTTC
The DNA here is from genome assembly GCA_020745705.1 of Hemiprocne comata. Lineage (NCBI taxonomy): Eukaryota > Metazoa > Chordata > Aves > Apodiformes > Apodidae > Hemiprocne > Hemiprocne comata. The sequence goes on from CM036596.1 coordinate 10,570,668, forward strand.
TTTGCAAATCTGTTGCTATGCTGCTTCATCTTTTCTGCTTTTGGACTAAGACCCCACAATGATCTACAGCAAAGCACACAGCTCAGCCCATTACCTGCCTCCATTGCTTGCTAGTTAAACCTGGTTGGGGGAGAGCCTGCAACGCAGCTGAGTCTAGTCCAGAGTCAGAGAAAATACATGTAATTTTCTTTCTTTTAAATTGCTTTTTTAGAATATAGCCAGAGACAAGGGCAAATTATCGTTATTTACTTCTTCGTAGGTAACAGCCATGCTACTCTTTCTACTATAAACTTTTAAAAATATTTCTATCACCAGCCCATAATTTTAAAGATTAGCAGGACCAGAGAAAACTAGAAGGACATAAAGAGACAAAGGAGTTTTCATTAAGTAATTTCAGTTAGGAAAGTCTTGAGGATTTGCAGCTTATATAGAAGAAAGTTTCACCCACAGATACTGCTACTCTACTATGATTGTGTACTCCTGGAGAGAATGGGAATTTTTAGTTACCTTCAATGTGAGCACGATCAGGCTCAGTATAGCCAAGAATGCTGCACTGCTCTATGATTAAAAGGGCAGTTCAGAGTAAGGAAAGGCATTTCCTCCAAAGGAAGAAGATAAAGCTTTCATTTTTCTTACGAGGTGCTCTAAGGTACTCCAAAGCCTGATTTATGGCACTCAAGACTCACAGCACTCAAAAATCCTGTGTACCCAGGTACCTTTTATTTTTTTAGTCCTTTTTTCCCCCATTTGAAATAAAACTGAAGTTTGATTATCATCTGCAGCAAATCTACATGCCAACATTCATCAGATTAGGCCACTAGGTACACTGTTAGTTCAATTTTAAAACGCTTGGATTGCCTAGTGCTTTCACCAAAGCAGATGCACAATTAAGGCTTTATAAGGCTAATTTTTAAGCACGAAGGATTGAAATTATTGGCCTAACAAAAAGTCAAGAATAATATCCCCTGTCAGTTAGAGCTGGCTGAATAGGAATGAAGGTGGCACAAAGAAGTCAGTCAGCCAGTGATCGCATTAAAGAACATGATCCTGTTACAGGAGCACATGATGGGAGAAACAGAAACAGGCTCTAAGCACTGCTAAACCACTGAAGAAACAACAGAACATTCTAGCATTCAGTATTATTTTTTTTAATATTTCAATTCAAGCAATTACCTTGCAGATGTGCTTTAATTTGACATGTAATTTACAAAATATCTTCCAAGAAGACAGAGTTTTCTCCGAGTCTCCCTAGGAAAACAGTGGAGATCAACACACATAGTAAGGGGGGCATGATTTTGCAGTGGGTCAAAAGACCAAGCAAGAAAATGAACAAAGGAGATGTTATAAAATTAACTTCACAGGGTCCAACATTTACATTAACTGTTTTAACTAAAGTAATATCAACAAATATATTGAGCAATACCTTCAACATCAAATCTACTCAGAAATGTATATGAACATCTTTCAATAACAAAAATACCAGAGTGTGTAATTAATTGATAGCCAGTGCTCCCATTGCACAGTCACACTTCTACTGTAGTTATTGTAGTGCCAAGGGGGATACAATATCTTAGTAGATGAGCTGCAGACCCATAGTAAACTGATCAGTATCTTGATTACTAACTCTCATAGAAACAGTCGTCTAACTTTTGCCCCTCCTCTTTCTCTCTGTTGTTTTTGGTTGTTAGCTTGAACATGTGCACAGCTCAGGCTGCCTGAAGAACAGAGGGCAGACCCATACAACACACTACCCAAACCTTTTGCCATGTTCACAGATAGTAACTCCAGATTAACATTAAGCACAAGATGCATTGGCTCGCATTACATTACTTCAACTGTAGCATGTCACATTATGTCAGCCAAGGTCAACATTCAATATGACATGATATGATCTAACACGATGCAGGGTTATTGCCTCCCGTGTTAGGAATCTCAAGCTAAGGAACAGAAATAGAACAAGCAGATGCATGTAATAGATCACTTTATAATACTCCTGGGAAAAAGAATCATTATTAAATGCATTGCAGATTTTGCCAGTATCCTTCTTACTGGATTCAGCTAGGCTTTCAGGCTACCATGACATGTCTCTTTTTTCTTTTTTTTTTAAAGTAAGACCCAAGGCTCAGTGAGTCAGTCAGATTGATTCTTGGGTTGGTACTTGGTATTTCAAGTAATTCAGCAGACTTCACAAGCTCTGATCACTCTACTGTTACTTTCTACTCTCCTAGACTTCAGTGATCTCTGTTTCATGGGTAATGTGAGTAACAGTACTGAAAGTCCCAGAAGATCTCGATTATACTGAGCAGTGTGGGGTTTTGGCCTGTAGAGTGACAAGCCATAGGAAAGAAATGTTTAGCTGATATACCAGACTCAGTATGTGTCAGAGAAGGATAAAACTTTAGAAGAACCAATAAGTCTTCTGGAGTTCTAATTTGGTTTCATACACTGTATAGGTTCCAAGTTCCAAGCTCCATTCCCTCCTCAGCTACACCCACAGAACTGCATCTCTGCTTTGAGGACAGAGCGAGACCAAAGTTAAACTCAGCTGTATGAGTCAAAGGGGCTGGTTATACTCATGCAATTCTGGTGTATGGCTATAACCTTGCTGATTTTATTCTTTGTACCTACTATAAGCATGGCCAATGTGTCCAGTGTAAGGATGGCAGAATTTAGCTTGACACACACAAAAGCCAGACAGATTTCCAGAGAATAAAGACAGGAAATTCTCATATTCAGTTTTAAATTAGAAGTAATAAACGCTCATGATCTACAATAGAGTTATCAGTAACCACTGAGATAATTTAATATCTGGCAAATCAAAAACAGTAGAGCTTCAAGAGCCCATCCTGTCCCTGATACAACACAAGGATGTATCATTTTTAGAACAAAGGCTAAGCTAAATGCAGCTGACTTCACATTTCTCTATTTTCTGTTCACCTTTGTAAACATGAAGGTAATGTTTATCTTTTTAGTATTCTGTGACAACAGAAAACACAAGCATTATTTTATTAACCTTTAAATGCAATTTGGTTGTTCTCTTTCCATTTCAGCTCTGGAGCTTTGATGTCTGAGTGACATTGAATATACCTTAAGGGTTCAAAAAAAAGTTCAATAGGCTTCATAGCCTCAGCATAAAATACAGAATAGGGTGAAAAAATAAATAAATAAGTACATACACATATATTTCCCTCTTTTATGACTTTGAAAAGCCACAGCTGTCATTTGGTTCCTTGCTCTTTCCTCAGGGTAAAGATCATCCGATGAGATAGGAACAAGCATAGAGGTATCTAAGGTAGAGTCCTTAGATTGGATGTGAAGAAGCTGGTATTTTTACCTTGTCAGCCAGCACGGTAAAAAATAAAAATAAACCCCAATGACACAAAAAAGCCACCTCTGAAGCTCTTAGCTATATCCTCAGATGTACCCTGAGAACTGTTCCCCAAACTCAGGGAATGCTGACATCAGCAGTTATCTGCACCAGCTCTCTCCCATTTCTGTGTACTCTCCAGAATACAGAAAAAAATGGAATCTTGAACCTTGATTTTCAAAAATTGGGATAATTTGTGTCAAAATTGACCCAAAACCAAAGCAAACTTTAATTCACTCCAGAAAAATCAATCCTTGGAGTAAAATATAAGGCACTGTTAATTTTTTGAGACATCTTCAGCACCCCAGTACCAAACCTTAATTCTAAATTTAACCTGTATAATCCCATGAAAACAACCTACCAGCCCAGAAAATAGAACATAGGTTTACACCTCTGTTGATAGCAGCCTCTTCTAACACTGCAAGCAATAAACTGGATTTTTGACCCTTTCAACATCTAAGTCCCTAACAGAAATTGTAAAACAAGCAACAACAACAACAAAAAAAACACCCCAAAAAACTAAAGAAACAACAACAAAAAAACCAAACAAACATTTTCAATTCAGAAGTGGGATTGCCCATACAACAGAAGTCAGTATGAGACACTGGTCTCTACTAACATACCAACATCGCTTTTCCTGAATTCTGTGACCTGTGCCTTGAAGGATAAAATGAGCTCTGCCACCCTAATCCTAACCCCCAGCATAGTTCCTCATATAGGTAACAGACCTAATGCATTTGCAAAAGACAATATCAGGCCCTTTGAACACAGGCCCTCCTTCAACAAGCTCTCTCTGGAGGTCTCTTTATACAGTGGGCTCTTTAAACAGTCTTATCTTAAAAATAAAAATGTCTTTTTTTTTTTTTTTTGGTCAACTAACATGTTATGAAAACCTGCCCAAGGTTTTGAACAAAAACACTATGGCTTGTTGTTCTGAATTAAGGCTTGACTAGCACATCTGTGGAGATGCCTATTGGGTCTTACCATGGCTGGGAGCTATGTTTTTTTTTTCTTTGTAGCTGATATTCAATACAGAGCTTATGTGTAGGACATACTACTGCACTCACCTCTACAAAAATAATTAAATAAAAATCTGGCTCATTCCCTGATAGGGGTAACTCAGTTAATTTTCACAAATAGCACAAGCTCTTGAAATGAGAATAGCAGAGCAGCATAAGCCAGGATGGCAGCTGTCACTAGAGAAATGGCAAATCTCCACCCCTTGATCTTTCAAACAAGGTTGCATCACTTAGTTCAAGATATGAAACAGTTCAAATGAGTCTGAATTTTGGTTCAGAAATGAGGGGGTGAGCTTGTGCCAGATTACCTGATTGCACTGACCCTCCTCTTCTTTGTTTGTGCTCTGCTGAAAAAAAAAAAAAAAAATCAGTTAGATCCTGTCCTTATCAAAACAAACGGAGGGAAGTTACATATTGCTTGTACTACTCTATCATTTGTCAGTGAACAAAGGCAGAAAGCAGAGCAGCAGGGTGATGTAGTGACTATAACTAATGTTGCTAAATATCACAACTTTTTTAGCAAGTCTGGCTTCTCTCTTCAGTAAACAAGAGACAGCCACTGAGCTTGGTGACAATGAAGAAAAATCTGCTTCTTTGTGGAGGTGGGTGTATTTCACTGCCAGAATTATGGAAGATCCAATATTGGTGAGGTATTTTGCTTTAAGCTAAAGGCAATTCTTTCCTGAGAGCTGGTAAATTCCCAAGTACTATATACCCAGGCAAAAGCTAATGTATAGGACAGTTCAATTTCTTGCAAGGGATTATAGAGAGGAAATGGACAGTTACATTTCAATCCCACAATAATATTCACCGTAAGTCTTTGCTCTCATGTCAATAAACCTGACAAACACATTTTTTCCCCCCAAGGCTTCCAGCAGATCTAAGCAGGCTATGATTTTTAAAGAGTAGGCTGAACCTCAAGGAACACTTTGTAAATATCTGGACTGCGAAAAAACGTTCAGGAAAACCACAGAGCTACAAGAACTCAGACTGAAGTGTAAATTGGAAAATATGCAGTAAAGAAAAGCTGGCCATCTGAAAGGGAAAAATCCCAGTGGTCATATTACCTGGGTTGTTACAGGTAGGGCAGTGTCAGCACAGAAGTGAATAGGAACATCACTGTTAAGTGCCTAGCTGAACAATTTAGCATACTTAAAATATTCCAAATCCATTTCACTTTGAATCAAGACCATTTTTTAACCTACAGAAGGTTTCAAGAAGGAATGAATAATCTTGGTAATAATCATGTGGCTCATACACCACATACCCTAAATCTCTCTATTTTCTCATCTGTCAATCTTTATTATAAGAATTCCCATTCAAGCTGAATAGCTGTCTTCCAAGACTTCATCTGCTCATGGCATTGATTGCCCAATTGAAGCCAGGCCTCTGCTGGAGATGTCATCATCATCATCTGCACACCAAACTGCAATGTCATATGCAAAGGATTATAACTTTAGGTAGGAGACTGGAAGATGGTATAGATGTGCTTTTAAGGAGCAAAATAATTCCTCCCATGTAAATGCCCCAGGCAAATGGCCAGAATAGAGAGATACAGATCAGAAAAGCTAGCATGTGCAGAAAGATTTCAAAATAGATTGGGCTTGCAAAACTACCACGTAAAACAAGCAATCTTTAAATACAGTGGTGTAACATAGTTCACTGCAGGCAAATTGAAATTTGGGGATTTAGGTTACAGGGAGAAAACAGAAGAAAAGTAAGAGATTATGTGTGATTCAGATTAAGCCATTTTTTATGTCAATTAGGATGAGGTTATTTGCAAATACATAAAGATATTTTAGTCTTGAGGAAGTTGGGGTGCTGTGCTCTCTTTCTAGTCACTAATTGTGCTAAGAAATGTTGATACTGGTTTGACTGATATTTGATATAATGACCTTCAAGGCAGTAAAACACATTCTTAACCAAGGCTGCTTAAGTAAAGGCAGCATTGTCAGAGGATATGCTGCAATGTAGGGACAGCCTCTAGGTTATTTCACCTAATGAGGACCATCCCATAGCAGTAACTAGCCTGTAAAGGGTTGCTGCATTCTGGTATGTCAAGAGAATCATCTCGCTGTCCTTGAAGCAGAAAAACTGAAGCAGTGCCATGAACTAGCCTTAGATTGGTGAAGGGGGTGGGGGAGAGATGGAGGATTCCAAGAATTGGATTAGCTTTTACTGGAATCCTTTCAGATGACCAGGATAGATGTACAAGCAGAAAAACAGAAATTGGGTAAACTCTGCCAGAAAGCATCCTGCCTTAGTAGCAATCCACGCAGTAAACTTGACACTCCTGCTTCATCATACGTTTTCCAATTTCAGTATCATTAAATAGTAATTGTTCTGCTCCACTTCCTGTTTTGAAAAATGCTGCTTTTTGCTCTGCCTTCATAACAGCCTCTTAAGTCATTTAAGTTTTAATACTCTCACGGTGAATGGCTACAAGAGGGAACCTTGCTGAAATGTATAAATTTATTTCAGGACTTTGAAGATGCCATAATTTATATTAGTTCATAATTATTGTAGCTGTCACTTCCAACTGCCTCACAATGCCTCCATGAAAAAGGGAAGTATGAAAAGGAAAATTTTCAAAAGGATTCAAAGCTCCTATTGTGGTTGCTGGATACAGCCAGCTACTACATTTAGTGGCTGAAGAAAAAGCAGAGCTCTTTTAAGAGTGTGACCGTGAATTACTTGTTCTCATAGATGTCTGCACTGGAACTGAGAACAGACCATGCATCCCCACCAGTGAAAGGACCACCTTTAAAACTCAACTTACAACTCATGTAAGCTAGAGAACAGCAGCAACAGTTTGTAACATCCCAGCATTTTACCTCCGCAGGACACAGGTTCCTTATTCAAGTCCAAAAATGTCAAGAAAAGGACATGCAAATTCAGGTGAGAGCAATGCTTTAGCTTATATTGTAAAACACAGTATGTGATATATTCAGAGGTGGGAAAAGGAGAGGTAGGACATGGTAAGAAAATGACACAATAAAATAAAGACTGAGCAAGCAACAAACAGTTCTGAGAGCATAGGGAAGCAAAAGAAAGAGTAAGTATTAACATGAGTAAGAAATCTTCCACAGCTACCTTATTGTTCATATACTCTCTGCTGTGTGTTTTGTATGATCTGGTGCTATAAAGCAGGGTCCTTGATCTATGGTACATGCCCTTTCCTACTGAACTCCACTGTATCTGAAGGTGTGCACTTCTTTGCTGCACTTGAGGAAACAAGGTTTTCAATAAATCCAATGCACAAAAAAAAAAGAAAAAAAATTAAAAGAACCAGGCACAGAAACAGGAGGAAAAATGCCCCATGGCTGCTTTACACCCTCAGTACCCATTCTGGTTGCTCAGCCAGAGTTTCAGAAACATTACCAGAGTAGAAACCAGCATACCAAAAGGTTCTGCACTGTCACTGCATTCAAGAGGTTTATAACCACCAGGTAGCAATGCACCATTCATAACTATGCTGATTTGTAGCTGTTTTCTCCAAGCAGCACTGGGCAATAAGCATGTCAGCATGGCTTATCTCCAGTGAGGGAGTGACCATCAGCCCACCCAGGGCAAGCTCCACACCTAGTGACACAAGGCTTTGCTTCAAATCTCAAATAATTTACAGCAGTGCACATGCAGAAACTCTCTGACCACCACCAGAGCATGTGATAAACCCCTCAAGAGTTTCCAGAACAGGGCAATTACCTCAAAATTGGGAAACGCTGTCTTCAGCATGAAGGTCACATTGTGTCACTTTAGTATCAGCAGAGTGTTTCTAAGAACCTTTAGTAAGACAAAAAAGCTGTATCACACACTCTCACATCAGCATATTCACACTCATGGAGACAAGGAAGAGTTGCTAAAAGCCTGCACAGTGAAAACCTCTCTGCCAAAAAGACATTTCCCCAGAGGCTGGAGATCCCACACATGGGGTCCCTGCAGCTGTCCTCCCACCCTTCAGTCAGTCCATTAGCTCCCTAGGATTGTATTTAGTTGGCTACAAGTAAATTTTCTGGAAAATGGTTAGGAAGACCAGATTTCCACAGATGTAAGCAGGAGACCCCAATCCAAACTTAGTTAATGACCAGATACCTCTGGAGTTTGGTGTTCAGAAATTTTGGACATACTTCCACAGCATTCTCATGCATTGGGAGTCCATGTCCAGGTTTCAGTGGCTGGGGGGGGCTGCAGGGGCTCACTATCTCTGCCATTGCTGAGGTGGAAAGGAGAGAGGAGCTGCTCCTGCTGCAGTAAAACTGCCCCCCTCCTTGCCACTCCTTCCATCCCTTTCCCATTCAGGCAGGAAAGGCTGCACAAGCCAAAACAGCTGAAGTAGGCAGTGGCCTGTTCTTCCAAGCCCCAGAGCTGGCTCTGCTGTTTGCCTCTTGGAAAGCAAGTGCAGATGCCTGACTGTTAGCAATTAAAATGATGCAATGCATGACACATATCAATCAGAAAGAACCTAGCAATTGGGCGCCTGCACGCCATACTGCAGATAAGGCAGTGCTGGTAATACTTGAACTTTCCTGTCTCTCACTGAGGTATTTGCCACAATGCCTATTTTGTTCTCTGTTTCTAAATCTGTATGTTGAGTTCTTATCACTGATCGCAGGAATCCTGAGTGATCAGAAGGGATTTGAAAACCCAGGAATAATGCAACTTATATTTGAAGATGCATTTCACTGCATTTTTGTCACTAATCTTGGAAGTTATACAATAATATTAAAAACACTCCAAACAGTATGATAAGGCAGACTAGAGGAACCAAAACAACCGGGATAATCCCCTTCATAAGTTGTTTTAAGAACTTGTCTCTGCAGCAAAGAGTATTACCACAACATTTAAACACAATTCAGGATTCTGACAGGAGGCAGGAAGTTCTGGTGGCACGCTCACCACAAGTTGGTTATGATAAACTGCAGTGTGAGGCACTGATGGAGACAAGAGACCAAGCAGGTGTGCTGCATGATGTGGGGTAGGCAGCTCTTCCTTGCCATACCAGGCGTGTCTGCACAGCACAAGGTGGAGCCAAGCACAGAAACATGACTCAATCTCTGCGTAACTCATTCACAGCTATCTTAGATCCTAAAAACAACAGTCATATTAACATGGTGCTCCTGCCTGGGCATGGTTAATCAGCCTTCCCAAATATTGTGCAATGTAGCTGCTCCACAAGAACCAGTCATATGAATAGATATTCTTGTTCCCTTATCCTGCCTTGTTGGTTTCGGTCTGAAGCACCATCAGAGAGGGTCCACTGGACTGTTAAAGCATGCCAGGTCCAAGCCTCAGGACTCTGAGCTTGATGAGCCAAACTAAAAGGTAGTAGGACCCCAACAGCACTTGGAGCACAAGAGGCTGAATTAGGGTTTCTCAGTCTGAGTATGGTAGAAGTTACATGACCCAGAAGTTATGAAAAAGTTGAAAATTATGCAATTGTAAAAAGTGTGAAAAACATCAAATCTGCATGTGAATGAACAATTATGCACCAGAGAAGCAGGTGGCTGAAGAGGTTTCTATGTGCTAAATAACAAGTGTTTGATTTCTGCTAGAGTAACCCAAATAAAAGTAGATAAAAGTTCCCTCAGGTCATATTTACTAGTGTTCCCACTTCAAATAAAACACCCACAGCAGGTATTTTTGGAAAGAAGTTATCTGTGTGTATTTAGTGTCCTACTAGTACTCCACACTTAGAAATCTTGGCAATAGCTTCCAGTCAAACACAGTTACCCATGCACATCAGGCTTACTCATGCTCAGTAGTCACATGGATTTGAATGACATATTTATGTGAGTTAAGGTTTTCCAGAAAGGATCTTAAATGTGGTGATGGAGCAGTCAGTATTTTCATACCTAATTAATGTGGAAAGGTATATTTATGGATGGTATTAGACTATTATTAGAAACAGAGACTGGCAATGGATGCATATCTTTTAATTATCAAGGAGCTTTTAAAATAGGATTTACTCACTGTAGCAATTCTGTATTTTGAAATATCACATGCTGTCAGGGTCGGTTTTGCTTTTTCTTTGCCTAGGTCAACCAACTACATACCATGCCTTTAGCAAAAAGTAGCCATTGAACTGATCACTCCTTAAATTTCAATTCCTAGTCACACTTAATAACTGTCTATCCCCAAATCCCTGCGAGGGACAGGAGAATATCAGTGATATAGAGCTCATATCAATTTCTATGACAGTGACTTGGATACTCCTGGCATTAGAAACGCTCCACTTTCAGATGGTGTGCCTACAAGCCCGGAGTATAGGTTAGGGAATATAAGATTAATTAAGGGAAATGTAGGGAACTGGGACTCTGCTTCTGATTCAGGCACTTTTTGCCCCTTTTTTTTTTTTTTTTGTCATCTTCTTAATCTAACTTCAAACAAAAGTATATTTTTAAGGATACAGATAACAAGAAACTGAGAAAGGGGCATTATTGCTAGATGCACTTAATACTTACGTTTCAGGTGTTTTCTCCAATTCTACAAAACAGATTTTGATTAATCTAGTCATATGCATACACAACTTAGATTCAGCTCTTTCCAAAAGGAAGTAAATCTATCACTACACAGCTTGCAGGCAGTCTTTAACACATCTTATTGAGCCTGCTTATTCGGAAAAGTGAGTGATCGTTTCACAGTCCTGAGAAGCAGACAACACACTTTGGTAAGGAGAAAATTGTGGTTTTGAACTGAATTTTCTTCCTACTGGTTTATAAGAAATAATATTGTAATTATTTAAAAAATAGCTATTAAAGTAGAAACTACTGGATATCTTTGTCTAACATCGTAACAGTGACTTTATTACAAAAAGAAACAGTGAGTCAAGTGTGTCAAGGGAGCACTGGACTATCTTCAAACAAGTTTGTTGGCAGCCTGAAGGCTCCCGAACATTATGATGTTAATACAGCTGTATGAGCTTGTTCACCTTAATAAACACGTGTGTGGGAAGGTTTAACTCTGTGCATGGCAAAGTAGTTCTGCTTCTTTGGTTTCCAATAGGACATTGTTTTAGGTTCAGTCCTGAAAGGAGATCAAAGTTGAGGAAAGCCTCAGAGTACACATTCAGTGCCTGCTGGAAGGCTGTGCTTCCAGCTGCTGTTGCAGAGAAAAGGCATCTTACAAAGAATTGACACTGTATTTCATCAATGTCATTCATAATCCTTTTTAACAGATTAAAATTATGGGCTGTCTGGCTTTCAAACACAGTATCATCCAATTTGCATGGTCCAGGTCCTCTTCTGCAGTGAACGATGGGATCAGTAAGTGATATTTACCAGTACGTCATGCCACTGCACTGCAGCTAATGTGCACTGAACCCTCAGAAAGGCAGTGTGGAATTAATTCTCAGAAGCAATCAACATTCATTTAACTCTCTTCTTATTTTACCTCTGCATCTCTGACTCCAGTGATTTCACATCAAGAGAAATAGGCAAACCCTTAAGCATTCTCAGCAAACATCAAGATATGAACTGCTAGAAATCTATAGGGGGACTGCCAAAGGCACCAAATGGCAGCTGGGAATTTCACTTTCACTGATGATCCATGATCCAGAAGTCAGCAAGCATGGGATAACTTTGCTGGCATTTTTATTTTTAAAAATCTCCCCCTGTGGCCACTTACATGTGTCTACAATTTTGCACTCTAAGACCAAATGCCATTCTAAAGTGTACACCCATATATAGGCACACATTCCCACATGTTACACAGATTCACAAGGTAGATCAAATGACTGGGTTTTCCCTCCAGGAGTCTCAAGGGCCTTCAGCTACAGAAATTAACCCCTGTCCTTCAGTGCACTGAAGCCTGTAGTTTTACAGTGCTCCACAGCATCTAACAAAAAACAACTATGTAGGTTCCTTAACATACTGAGGTTCTAAAAAGACCACTTCAGAATCCACATCATAACCATTCCTCATGACAACATGACTGTATCAGGAACACATGCAATACATAACAAATAAACCATCACAACTCATCTGATGTTGACATCTGCCTGAAGGATCTGTGGATCCTATATTGCACTGAAAGTGACTTTTATATAGATACATGTATATCTTTAAGTTTTGCTTGTTTGTACACACACAGGTAATATATGCACTGTACTCCCACATAAAGATTTCCCCCTTGAACCAAAATATTATGAACACAGCTGCCACGCTGTCAGTGGGGCCGGTTGCTTCCCTGTAACATGTAATACACTGCATCTAGTCCAAGGCACTGCCTGCAGCTGCTCTGAGCCCCAGCCTATTGCCCCAAGTATCTGCAGAACAGCCTTGATCCAGCAAAAAGTCTGGGAGTCACAAGGTGGCTGCCATTCTGCCCACGGGTAACTCCCCAAGCAGGTGGCAGGAGAGACCGGCAGGGCACTCCCCTGTGCAATGCAGATACTGATACTTTACAAAGAACTGAACTTCTCAAGCAATCTCTTAGAAATAATCAGTGCTTCATTTACATAATGTCAGAACACAGTTGAGCCTGAAAGTGCCAGCTCCCCAGCTCCAAGACTCCTGGCTCAGCAATTACTCCAAGTGCTTCTCTGGGTTCCCCCTGCCCCATCAGCCCCAGTGAACCGACAAGGAAGAGCTCAAAGCCCTGAGAGACATAAGACAGCAAAAGAACATGAAGCTTGGGAATCACAGCTGCTACACTTCTATTTGTGTGGCACACTGCCCAGAAGCCCTCAAAGCATCCATGGCATATGCCAGATCTCCGGGGATATCTGGAGACATCCAGCATGTCAAGGCTGTCCTAGAGCCACAGACCTCACAGCTCACCAGAAGCCATGAAATCAGGCATGAAGTCTGTCAGAACCCATCCTACATCTTTGTAGAAAGTCACTAAAACCAATGCTTTTGCAAAATATTTTGCTATTAATGAATCTGCCTTTTCTGATGGCAAACTGTTTTGTCAGAGAGTTCCCAGCTAGCTCCAGTCTGTAAATCCCTTAGGCAGGTTAAAAATCAGTAGAGCTGCTGCACTAATGTCCAAAGTTACTGCATAAAATTATTTAGAGAACTAAACTTGTGCCAAAATTTAAACTTCTATTGAAACATTCAAAAGACACAACTGCCCTGTAAATGAGGTGCTAGACTGAACCTGCAATTCATTCTGCACTTCACAATCACATCTGTGTGTTATCTGCAGCCCCACTGCACTCTAACATTTTCCTTTTCTTTGTCCTGACTACAGGATCTTTGAGGCAGGGGCCCTTTCCTGCTTTGTTCCTGACAAGCAGCTTGTGCAATCATGTAAGTAACAAGTTCATATCAGTAGCAACTCTGGCATTTTCTGTTTCAGAGGACTGACCTCAACAGTATGTTTCCAGAGTGACTTTGTCCATCAGCACCAAGCAGTTACAAGAAAACAACACTGCCTTTAAATTCAAGAGTACTTTGCATAGAAAATACTCTATTTTAAGGTTCACACAGAAAATTCTTTCATGTAAGGTTCTGGGCTCTTCTAAGGTACACTTAGAACAGGAGTCAAGAGAGGAAGTTTTTATAAAATCAATCCCACCAATACAATATTTTATCCTAAAGTAAGATGTTGCTTTTAAAACATGAATTTGATATTTTTCTGTTGCACTGTCATTGACTATATTTTGCAGTTTTCTATAGGTGACACAGGCATTCAAGCAACATGAGGTAAGAAAACTCCCCCCCCAATATGTTTGAGTGGGAAAGGACATTATCCTTTTGTTCCAATGAAAGCCTTATAAAAGTTGTAAGCAACATTTTCTAAACTTTGATTTTTCCGTACAAAAAGCATCTAATACTTTAAGTTACATCACAGGGTATTATTGCAAAGCTTACTGAGCAAGCCCAAGCTATATAAACTGGCTGTGAAGCTTTTAATTTGTCTAAAGAGATAATTAAGCTGTATCAAGCATACTCAGGTGTAACAGCTCAACAAAGGAGTTTGGCAATTATTCCTTTGAGAAAATAGGAAATGCACTAACTAGTATCACTTTTGTCTCAAGTGATCCAACATGTAGTACCTACTGCACCAATAATTAATTTGACCCATGTTTTTAGAATAGAATATTTACATTTTTCAAATTTTACTTCTATTTTTTAGAATTTTATAATACTTTGTCCTGCTTTACCTAAACTGCACACAATAACTGTTGGCCATGAACTCAAATGCAGGTACATAATTACTGATCCTTTTCTGTATGCAACTTACACACATTACCTGAAATTTGACTTCTGTTTCCAACTTTCTGCTGAATTAAACTATAATAGCACAATTTGTTATGCTAAAATATTCATATTTCAAGAAGTGAGATTAGTTAGTATTTTATAGCCTCAGTCACCTCCTTTGAACAGTAACTACATGGGTGGAAAGAATGAGCTAATGAAAGAAGACAGAGTTTGAAACTTACTGCAGAGTCTGAGATAGAATCCACTGAAACTGTTGCAGAAAATTAATTTTACTCCAAGAATTTCAGGTTTGGGCTTGGTAAATGATCTAGTAAAGATACTGATATATAACCATAGCTTCCTATTCTTTTTAAATTTCATGTTAGCAGCTGGATACTGTTTCCTGAGGTTTATTTTAATAAAAATCCATTGGTACACAAAAAAAGAACGTGGAACCTAATTGGTTCTGGCAGAACAGGATCCCAACAGTTTCAGATACTCTGTGGCCTGAAGTCTCAGGCAAGACCTGAATAGCCACATTCTTGTTGCCATCTGACAGAAACTTCCAGCTTGACATACACCTACAAGTGTTGTTCTTTGTTTTAGAGTTCAGAATAGGCTCTATATTATTTACTGTAAAGAAATGACAACAAACTAACCAGAACCTTTTAATTACATGCACAATGTGCTTTACCACAGGCAGCAAAAGCTGTTTCTGAGTTCATCCTAAATGACTGGCAATTGATATCTGCTACCATTTTTATATTTTTTTTCACTTCCAGCTTGATAATGAATTCTGTTTCTACTTTACATTTCAACTCCTGATTTAAATATATTTGAAAGATAAGCAATACCTGTATATTTCACACAATGGTATTGCACTAACTATATGTAAGCACCAACAAGCTCCAATCCTTACAGCCTTAACATCAAAAGATTCATGATTCAACCATGGTTAAACAGCTGACAAGCTGCCATCACTGCATTGTACAGCCTGACACACTTTTCCTGAGTCCTCCCATTACCCCATCAGTACCTTGTGGCTGCCTCTTGTCACATCCTCACTTGAGATTGTGCTCCAGCTGACACTGAGGGTTATGGTCAAGAACCAGGTCTCCTTGTTACTCCTAGACTGAAAATAAATAAATAAATAAAAATTTAAATGCGTGACATCAGGTTGAGGTACAAGCTTCTTTATATGGAACAGGATTTATAATTTGCTACTGGTTTCATTTTATGCCAGTTAGTAAAACTTTTGTCAACTGCAATCTCTTCAGGAAGCAACAGCTCAATGAAATGCTGAGTTGATTACTCATTAGATACCACAGAATCCCAATTGATGTGAAAAGAATACTTCTATGGATACAAATAAGGGGATCCCAAAATTAGTAAAAAAAAAAGACATCTGGCCATATCCTGAGCTATGTCAAAACAGTATTTATAAAGTACATGATGTAGATAGCATGAAAGTAAACACTCCACTGATTCAAAATCAGACTTTTCAAATTCTTAGACTGACCAAATATTCCAAAGAGTAAGACAAAACATGGAGCTACAATGCTATTGGAATAATAAATAAAAATCCAACCACTGTAGGTAAAGCCAGTAAAAAATGCTGCTAGCTGTGGTACTGCATAATGAAAGAAAAAGATTGTACTGTGTTGGAAGAATTAGGCTTCTTAGTGATTCTAAAATCTATACAGCAGCACAGGTCTCACGGAGCTTTCCACTGATTTTAGTTACTGGAAAATTTGATCCCTCACTTAATTTGACTTAAAGCTCTGGAACCAAAACATTTGTGTGTGCAACTATTTCCAGCCTTTTATTTTGATCAGTTTCCTGCACTTGTTTCAACAGTACCTGCCTCATAAATGCAATTCAGTCACTGACTTGTAAAAAGAAGACATTTAATTAAAAATGCCAATATTAAAAGACTGAAAGAACAGTCCATTGAAAGTTGCATTATTTGGATCACTTGTGCCATTACAGATACTTTCCTGTTGTTATACAGGTTGCATGGGGCAACTTCATGCCTATACATGGAAAACACAAATCAGCCACTTCCACTGATCAACAGGAGCAGATGTTTTCAAAGCAGCAGAAAATAAAAAGGTGCATATACAAATCGAGTTATCCTAGTCTACTGAGATCTATTCCTGCACTGTATGGGTTTGTTTTCTGAGAATTTGACAGCTGTTACACTGGCCAACACTCATTCACTGCTGCAGTGTCCTGGACCTGTTTTCTTGAGTGAAAATTTGACAGCTGTACAATTATTTCTAGTGCAGAACGAGGAAACACATTTATTACTGCCTTCATCTTGCTTTATGAAATTCAGTCTCAATACAATGCAACATAGCTGTTATCATTCCACAGCAGCTACTTGCAGGAACTGAAATTTGGCCATCAAAACACAAAAGAAGATAGGCCTTAGGTTAACACACAGGCACAAAAAAAAAAAATCTTGTTAGTTATCTGAAAGACATGGTTTTTTCCATTCAAGCAGAATGAGCTTAGGATGAGCTGCTTTTCTAGAAACGAGGCGAATGTGACCTCAGTCCAGTGGATTTCTCAGTGGTCTTAATATTCCAGTTAATTTTCTGATTCTCAGCTCTTTACTGGTAATATCCCTCAGACTGTTTGACCAAGAAGTGCCACTTTCCTATTCCTCATTAATTGCTTTGCACTAAATTCTTGGAACAACTACAAAATCTCTCTCTCAGTTTCACAGTCCTTCACCTCTCCTCCTTCCATTCATTCACCTCCATTTTCCTAATTCTTTAAAAAAAAAAAATTTCTATATTGTTTTGTTATTAGTTCTCTGTCCTCTGTGGTGAGGATTCCTTGATGCAACCTCTTTAGAGCCTTCCTCTCACTCCAACTCAAGAGGAGTTGCATGTTGCAACTGGTGAAACTCTGGTGTGGTTAAGAGCTGTGCCAAGGGCTCTGGAGAGAAGAATAGAAGCTGAGACTGGCAGGAAGAGGGAAGCTGGATGATTTTCAAGAAGCTGACTACCATTTTATTCATAACAGAGAAGAATTGATTACAGAGTAATCATTAGCTATGTGGCTTTTCCCAGGTCCAAAACTCCACACAAAAAGTAGAACTGGATATTTGCATAGTGTTTCTAATCCAGAAGTTTCATAACTAATACTATCACCCCTTCACTTAAGAGGAAAATCAAGTCAAAGAAAGGTTGTATGATTTTCTCACACAGTAAAGGAAGGGCAGAGCCCTGGCTAAGATCTTCTGGTTCCAGCATAACAGTGACTCCACAAGGCCCCTACAAGTCTCCTCTGCTCATGACAGCACAGAACAAAAACAACTACAGCACAAACATGGAAAACCTCTATAGCATAATCATGGTAGCACAAAGCTCCAGCACAAGCTGAGTACCTTAGCCATCACCCCACTTCATGGTGGGACTGGCAGCCCTTCCTGTAGGGTAGCCTGTAACATAGCACTGAAATGCATGAGCCAGCTCAGACACCAGCAGCACAGATCAACAGTGAGAAAGGCAAAGGTAGCCAAGCTCCTCACTGCACCGACTCCAGCTCCCCATCTGGACTGCACCTCTCTAGTCTGAAATCTCCAAGGAACACACCTAAGCACTGACACTGGTGCCCACATGTCAACTAACCAGCCTCGGGCCCATCCTGGTGAACACACTGGCTGACAATATGCAGGTTTCCTAGATTTCCTGTCTCAGGAGAAGGTAATAAATTGCAACAAACAGATTTCCCAATTCACCAGGGTGACTCTTTTCTAAAGGATTATTCAGGATCTGTCATCAATTTACTGCCTGCCTCTATCTGTCTTAAATTGTGCACGACTACTTTGTTTCATTTTGCTGACATTTGTGTTTTAAGGGTCTCTTTGTGCAATCTTTTGTGTCTCCTTTAAATAAACACTCTTCCTGTGCTTGTGGCAGCATGCTGGGGTTCAGCAAGATGTCTATCACTTAATAACTAAATGAAAAGTTTAATCACCAAAAGCTCGCTTTCAACTTGCAGTTAACAAAACAGAAAAGCTAAGGGTGTTCCATACACATTTTTCTCTATATTTCTTCTGTTATCACATTTGCTAGTCCGAGCAAGTTCCATGTTGTGTATTTAGTTCTGTAAATACCGGCTTAACGTGTGGCAACAGGCAGCATTTATTGTTACTTTGCAGTCAGAATCAGTCGAATAATGAAAAACAATTACTCATTGAAGTCCTTCAAAAAATAGTTTTTTTTTGTTACTAATCACTGAGAATGTATGAAACAAAAAATATGCACTTATGGCTTACCGAGCACATCAACTACAGACAATTAGGTAAGCATATCTGAGCAAAACATGACATGGAAAACAAACAGGAAAAATACAAGTCATGCCAAGGTGTCATTTTTACAAAGTGACTTTTTTTTAAAAAGAGAGAGACAAGTTAATGTCCCAATATGGGACAATAAAGCCATGTTAAAAACACTTGCCATTAACAGCCATCTGTTCTGTGCAATTTGGGGGTAATTTTTATGTACAGCTGACAGCTTTGCATCATCTTTCCTCTTTCATGAAGGATTTCTGCCTCTAGTGTACAAAGCCTCTGAGAAGTAGGATAAGTAGGATCTGTCCATTATGTTGTGGCTTTCAGTAAGCTTGTGCTGCTAATAAACATATAGTTTGCTGCACTGGATTTCCAAACAGAAATCAAACATAAGATTTGGTAATATATATATATGCGCTAATAATATTCCAGTTCTCTCTAATAATATTCCACTCATGTCAGCATTGCCTGTAAAAATCGACAAAGTGTGCTCACTGCCCTTGACATATTGTGATGGTAAGAAAAATCAAGACTGCTTTCTCACTGTTCTCTGAGTACAAGGATAGAGCTCTGCTTAAGCCTATCTTTCTTGATCAGAATGTCTCTGGTGTCCTTATGCCTTTTCCTCCTGTTTGAACTTGTCTCTTCAGAATATTTAGTAAATACAATTCATGTTCACACCTAACGTAAAGCCACCTTCTTTTGTTTTGTTATGTATTAGACGTCTTAAAAAGACATGCACAACAAAAGGCAGGGTCACATTTCCCTCATTTGCAATTCTTGCAAAGAACACTTATGCAAGCAAAGTGCAGAGAAAACTAATATTCTATTAACATTCAAATCATACTCTGACTACCATTTCCATTCCTCAGATCTGATATAATTTTAATATACATCAGGAATAAGACCAGAAAAAAAGGAAACTGAAGCAGCTGAAAGTGATTTGTCCGTTGCCTTATAGTGCTTCCATCAATACACAAGAGATGGTGGTCAGATTCTTCCACCAAATCCAGATCAACACCATAACTGTATCCCACCAACCACCCACCCTTTAAACACTAGGCATGTTTATAGAGCATTTAACACTGGACTACACAAATCAGTCAAAACCTCTTTGCACAGTCAAGAGCTGTTAATGGAGCTACACTCAACTTGATCCTATTCCACATTTCAAAAATCCCAAAGTTAAGGGGTTAGTTTTAATCCACTTGAACAAAAAAGAGGACAGTTTTTCACAGTTATCATTCAGGTTCAAGTTACAAACATCACGAGCTAGCAAAGAGAAGTCATGAGTATTTGTTCATCTGGCCCCAGTGCCTTTTCCTCTCAAAAAAACACATTTGCATAGGTAAGTTCCTTGAGTAGGAATTTAGACTTGTATGTGCACAATCCAGGTCTAATTTTGAACTGAATTTTCTTCAGCTTGTAGCAATCCACAAAATGGGATCCACATCATCATGCTCATTTTGCTTCATGCCCTCAACTTCCTTACACTTGGGTCTGATCCAAACCCAGAAGCAAAACAATGGAAAGATGTGAAATTTTGACTTGAACTGGCTCCAGATCAGCATCAGGATCTAGTATTTCACTTCTGTCACACCTGAACGTTGGTGCAGATGACCTAAGAGGAGGTTTCAGGAGATAATTCTCCATGCAAACTTGAAGCCTGGTGCTCAACAACTGTGAAGCAGACATAGTGTTACTGCCTGTCATGTCCCTAAGAAGATATATAGCTTGACTACAGCAAACACCTTAGACCTGAACCTTTCTTCAGGTAGGTTTTTAGTTTCACTGTAAAAACAGCCATTCCTATGGTACAATCCATCACCTCTGAAAGGCATTGCAAAATGCTGCAAATGCTTCTGAATCATGACACCACCATTCCACAAGGCCCTCTTCATTAATATTTTACACTCCAGCCTTAATATTTTACAAACAGCCTTATCAAGATTCAATCATTTCAGGTAAGCCCTTATTCCCTTACCTCTTTGCTAAGGGTACTGCAGTAGCCAGTTTCATAGGAAGAGATTATCATCACATCTGCCTCTCAGCAGCTCCCAAGCACTCCTAAACCACATCCATCATTTAGACTCCATGCTGGATTTCCTTAGCTCCTGCACTGTACATGATCAGAGGATTCCCAGCAGTCCCACATTCACTCTGAAGCCTAGCAATGTTTTCCTTGTATGACTGAGCCCCACACAAATTTCAGTTAATGGAACTGAGGACCATTACTGTAATTGCTCCATGCTCTCATGTCAGGCACCAAGTTACACCATTTTCTATTTAAGAATTGCAGGTAGCTCCAGCCATGGTGCTCTCCCTACCTCATCACCAGTATAACACTGGTCTCTGCCAGGTTGATCCCACAGTCAGTGCTCACCTCCTTACCAACAGGCTGAATACTAATTACCTTTGGCTCATCTGACTCTCATCTCTCTGTTGTTGTGTTTGGGGTATTCACCACAGGCACTAAAGCATAAATGGCATAATTGATGTTTCATTTTTTTCTGTCTCCTTTCCAACTCTAATTTTTTTTCAATTAGCTGCTAAACTTACCTTAAGACCACTTTTCTCCATCTTGTCTCCCCATTTATCTTGTCTTTCCTAAATGTTCCTATGGTTTTGTTTTCTTTATAACATTTTCATTCAGAACAAAAGGAAATCTGTGCTTTGCAGGTCTGTAAACATAGAAAAATAAGAATCATGCATGTGTTTCACATTAGACTGCTATGAATATTTATTAAGTCATCCATTCTAGCAACCCATATATCTTACTTCCCTAGGTCTCTTATTAACTATCCACTACAACTGAAGGACTCACTACTTCTCACTGATGAAAATTACGTATTGTGTTTTAGTGTACCATTCAGTTCCTGTCTCCCACTCAAATCAGAAACATCAGAAACTACTTTTTACCAGATTTGCAGCACATGGCAAATTTCAAATGTCTTTGCAAAGACCAAGATGAGAAGTACAGCTGGTACAGGCAAACCATTTAGATTTTAGCAAAAAGCTAATCAGCTAAGCTGTGATTCTGCAGACTAAATCAGATCTGAAGTCCATTGAACCTAGACAGAATACCCTCTGCATTTTCAGATAACTGACTCCTATTTGGCTGTTTTCTAGATAGAATTAAAAGTGTATGAATGACTGAATTGGGTTAATAAACTAACCTCAACCCACATCTTCCCCCAGAATTAATCTGACAGTTTACATGTCTATTTTTCCTGAGATTTTCTTACTGTTCTCATCAGCTTCTTCCTGTGGGGCCTGCAAACACACTCCAGGAAGGAAGCTTGCCAGGATATAAGAGAAATCTCACAAGAAATTCTGTTGCTGGTTCATTTCCAGGAAAGTTTTGCAGACTCAAGATGTACAAGTAAATTTCTCCAAATTGGGGAGACAATACCTGTGATATCTCCAACAGCAACAGTGATCACTTCCTGAAAATTGTTCTTAATAGTCTCATTTGTCAGACCCCGCTTGGACATGAAAATGTCATTTCCAGTCTGAACAGCACAGACAACCAAAACTTAATCTAAAATAATGAATTTGTTTTGAGTTCTACAGAGGGCTGCAGATAGCTTCCATGGAATTGAAAGAAAATTAGAGGAATAAAAGCCTTTACTGTTCCTCCTTCCCTTATTTTCTTAGGCATAAGACCCAGGTGTTCGTGGGTGTAGCAGAAACTGGTTGTTCTGCTTGGGCCCAAGTCTGTGGTTCAATGAACATTTCATTAGAAACACCATTAACCTAATTAGCTGCTGTGCTAGGAAGACATGTCTCCTGAGACTGTGTATGGGGACAAACAAGGGTTTCAGAAGAACCACCACACTAAACAGGGAGCACTTCAGCATATTGAACCAGAAACTCCATAGTACTAGCAAAAAGGAAATGGAGAGGACAGGAAGGCACCTGAAATCCAGGAAAGCTTTCCTCAGTACTGAAACTGAATTTAAATATCTCTGCTTGTGATCCACAGCTCAGAATGCTCTTGCAACACAAGAATGCCATCTTCCATCTCAACAAGACCTACCTAAAAAAGAAAAAATACCATCAACATTAAAATGGTCATTACATTGCAACATCCCCACGCAGGAACCATAACTCAAGTTTCCCTAATCCTAATACCAAGACTCTGTCCATCCCCTTATGCTCTATTACTTTGCCTAACAAATTAGACCATACACAGACACCCTTTTCTGGATCCTGCTAGCTGCATCAGGGGTGAAGTTACTGCTCACAGCTCCTGTTACTGCCCTCCCCACTATCACAACCTTGGTTCAGCTAACATTGGAGAGGATACCTGAGATCAATTAGAAAATATTCCCACAAACAGCTCTCTTAACCTGGTCAAGAACTCTGCTGACTTCCTGAGTGCACAGACAGCATGCTCAGCAGAGAGCCCAGTCCTCTCACTGCACGCTACACATGCTACAAACATCAGCCAAAGTAGGCTGCTCAGGGGAGACAGATGGAGGAATTCCAGTGTCTGCTCCTGATCACATTTTGATAAGCCTTGGGCAGTGGATTGCTCTGATTTGGAGCTTTCTAGATGTTTACCGTGCATTTCAGTCAGCTCAGGAATGTCAGTACTAAAAATGTATTTGTTGAACTGAGGGAGCTCTAAGGCCAGGTGACAACTTACCACCTTATCTGTGATACTTGGGTAAGGTGAGAGAAATGCTTCCTTGTTCAAGTATTTTTAAGCTATTTGCATAAAATACATGCTAAATAATTCAGGAGACTGATCTGTAAGAGATTAAGTCCTTACAAATAAGAAAGGCTAGAAATAGAATTAATGGAAAACACTCCAGAGTCCCATAGTTCTTGCGCTGTTGAGCCTCAAGTACTTTTTTTAGTTATTACTATGCAAGGAAGCAAGGGAGTTTAATTTCTGAGACATGTACTAATCTTTCAGAACACATCCCATGGACACACATACCCCTCAATACACCATTCGGCAAACAAACTCAATTTTTTTTTCTATTTATGAATCATTCTCCTTGCCTTTAGTTGGACATTTTTGTCCAGTTGCTAGCCCTAAGTGTAATCCATCATTTTACTTTCAGCATTCCCACTCTTAGTAACGTTAACATCTGGCCTAATGTCCACTGAAGCCACAAGAAAGAAATCTTCCCATTTCAGTGAGGTGGGAAACCGAGCAGATAATAAGTACTGTGCAGCAATATGCTGACTAAATCCTAGCAGTTGGAAATACATACAGTTTACTTCAGGGGTTAATTTTATGCTGAATTAGAGAAAGTTAAACCCTTGACACAATCAAAGAAAGGCAGCATATCCAGATCAACCAAATCACACAGAAGTTCCGATTTATGAACTATAAACTAGTGTGGCCAAAGATTTTGCTGAATAAAGACAAAAATGGCAGCCTTTTACACTCTCTTTTAACTTCTCTAAAATGACTTTTAGTTGGTTAATAGTGGGATAACTATGGAGTTCACCAGGTCAGAGAACCATATGAAGCTGCCAGTCTAACCCTACACACTGTAGCCCATGGAGACAAACACGAGGTTCCAGCAACTGAAAGCAGTTTGTGTGCGATTCCCAGTGAGAAATCCACCACAGCTTGGCAGGCTCCCTGCTCTTGGGTGTCTGTTCATAACCTGGATCTTTGCAAAGTGTAGTAATCACATTTCAACAATAAAACTTCCAGAGGTAATTTGATTTTACGCTGCCAGCCAGCACTCCATTGCTAATACTTACGATGCATTACGTATTTGTCTGAGAACATTAGCACTCAGATAATTAACTCTTCTGCTGGGTGTCTGGTTCACGCTCTTCAGTGAAAACACACTGCTCCCCCAGAGACATGCCTTGCATATAAGCAACACTAATCCCTAAATCTCTTATGTGGTCAGTAAATTAAAATCTAGGTTGTAGTAGTTGAATGAATTCCCTTTTCCCTCCTCTTTTCTTTTTTCTTGGCACTTTCTAGGTAAAACAGTTCACATACAATCACTCAATGGCTAGAAAGTAGGCTTGGCAGAAGGAGCCAAGGCTCAGCATGGCTCCAGTCAAGACAAATGGCTGAATTATTGTGACGTTAGTAAACAGGTAATTAGTTTTGCATGTCATTGTTCACTTCCTCAAGCTCATTACCAGAGTCTTACAACACTCCCTTTAAAAATTCAGACCTGTTTGACCTGCTACCAGCTATAGTGCATTTCAAGCACTCATGGATAAAGTGCTATCTTGTCAAACTGAAGACACCTGCTCCCAGCAGGAACACTACTTATGAACTGCCAAATCTTTTGTTACAGTACCTTGAGATGCAATGATCTTTCCATCTGGAATAACCAGCATCAACTTGGCTGCAACCACTGTAAAGCAACCTTTGAATATTTATTACCACATTTAAGTACACACAGGTATAAAAGCAGGATGCACACAAATGCAAAAAAGGGAAAAGACTACTCATAATAACTTTTGCTGTTTCCCACATGAGCTTCTGAAATTAATTTTCTTTGGAAATTGGCTCCTGGAAACAACTTTCAGCTCTTTTTTCTCTACCATCAGGTCTGTCAGAGAGAAGCTCACCCCTATATGTGTCTTATTTCACAGGTGACAAAATTAACTCAATATATCTTCCCTTTCTGTTACTCTTGTGCTCCAATTTTGTCAGCTGTTGCTGATCTAGGGGTGTGTAATTCATGCTATGTATTAAACAAGCTCTGTCCTTATCTGTCCCCCAAAGCTCCTGCTGCAGCCCAGTGCCATACCCCAGCATGGCACACTGATTTAGGCTCCACTGTGCCAATGCTGTTTAAAGCTGCCCTGCTCCCTTTTTCACAAGCTTTGTACAGGAATATGTACTGAACTATTTCTCTGTGCTTAGGTATTTTCTTGATCTCATTTCTTCAGCTATTAATTTTCCTGGATTGTGGACTCTGTTCCTCAGTATACCACTACAGTTAACAGCCACGTTCAAACCATTTTGTTCCAAGAAAAGCACTAGCACTGGATAATTCTTCCCCTCATGCATTTACTTTGTGAGGGTACAAGTGGTAATTTAAGCTAACTATGTTTTAATACTGTGGTTATTAAAAATCCAGTGAAAGCACAGTCTAGGTCTTGGGTGAAAGTATTACACAATTTATGTTTATTTCCAGCATTTTCTTTGCTTCCTTGGGCAATGAAAAGCCCGATCAGGAGCTCCCTGCTCCTCAGACTTCCAAGGCATCTTAATTCAACATCACATTCCTTGCCATCTTTTCTGCCCTTAAGAGACCTCAATGAGCAAAGTCCATTCTGTGGCACTTAATCACATATATGCAAATGTTGCATTTAGAATTTGTAGCCCGCTGTGAGCCTATTTTTCTTGAGCTGTTATTTTAAAATGTGCTTTAAATCAATTTTGCAGTAAACATGGGGTATGTTTCAGTAACAACCATTTTTCTCCTGATTAGTAAATTACTGTTGTTTCTAATGTTTCATTCTAACTACTACTTGCTCAGAGTCACAGGAAAACAGAGCACTTAGTCAAGACAAACTTCCCTTTATTTCCATCTCAGCAAAGCAAGGTCTAGATTACTTTTGGAAAAACAGTTTTCAGCTGACAAAGTGAAAAATGTTGCATAACGGCAAACTTATAACATGGTAAGAAAGTTTTAATAGAAGAATTACCACTTTCTGTTGTAACTAGCTTAAAAGTCCTTTAAGACTTTCTGCTAAGAACAGATGATTATATTTACAGTATTTATGTAATTTCTATTGGCTGGCTGTGTAATAATTTATGAAAGTTGTGACAGCACAGTGCTTTAATACAGATAAACTATACTGAGGGAGGAAAATACAGCAAAACGCTAGTGTGCTACACAGAATATCAATCCCAGGACCATCTAGAATTTTAAAACACTTCTGTTTGAAAATATAAATTGTGTTTTCCCAACCATTGGACAATCTCAAGCACATATTTTTTCCATGTGGGTATGTATTTACATCTATCCCTTTACATGATGTTATCTGTATTTCAGATCCCCATTATACAGGCTTTGGAAGATGCAAGCAAGTCATTTGTATCATCCTCATCCAGAGATAACACATATCCTTAATATTATATGATTGGGCATTCAGCATGGGCCATGTGTCTTGAAACTCTTATCAGTCCTCTTTGTATGCATTTCTATTTGTAAAGCTGAGCAATCATAATGCAAATCTTAGAGGAAGATGAAGTTTAAAACTTTCTAGTTCATGGCAGAACTGTCCAAAACAACTTTAAATAGTCCATACAGAATGACTGTGACTGTATCAAGGTATTGCAGTGTGAAAAAAAGTGAGGTCTGTCCTACTGGATAGCTGGATCACATCTCTTTTCAATGACACTCCTCTCATCTACAAGCCTGATAGTTACTGGAAATAGGTTTCTCATGGAGTATTTGTATTTAGGCAGTAATAGAAGAAGTTAGGGTTTACTTTAGTTGGAGGCTGTCTGGGGCTGGTCAAAAATTTTGGTGTCCAGGAGATCAATGAATTGATCAGAAGCAAGACATAAATGCAACTCATGACAAAGATTTCATATTTGTATACCTTTGGATGCACACAAATGTACACACGAGGACATAAAACCTGTAGATCTGCCTTTTGTGTTTGCAAAGTCCCCATTTTAATTAACATCAACTATAATCATATGGTAAACTAGGCATAATAAAAGTAATTAAGACCTTGGCCTCTTAAAAGACATTAGACACACACACACAGGCAAAATCCAATTTAGAGAAATATATGGAGCATTCAAAGGTCGGTATTGAGATTCTATCCAGGATACCTAAACAAACACGCAAATCAACCCTATTTAACAATGGAAGTGTTTTTCTTGAGATCTCCAGAGGATTTCCAATTATTCACAAATGGCTAACTGTGCACTGCTTCCTCAGAATTATAAACAAGTCACCAGAAAATAGCAAGTTTGACAAAATTGTCCAACAGTCCATTAACTGTACAACTGTGCTAAATAGCCAGAGACAAGTCTAAATCTGCCAGAACCAGTGTCTCTTGGGTCTGCCAAGGAGATAGATATTTCAGCTGCAGAAATAACCATTTGCAGCTTGCCACCATCTGGACCTTGCAAACTAAGCACTGAAGTGATCGGCTGGCACGATCCAGGGCAAGAGTGGCCTTCTAGTTCTTAGGAAAATCTTAAAGATGTTAAAGATGGTTGTACTGAAAGGCCATCAGGCTTGCTTGACTGAGCTAGATATTTGTATTCACAAAAATTATTCCATTACCCGTATTCTGTCAAAGTCTATTTGATACATAATTCTAAAGATTAACTAAATATACTTACAATTTTAGTTGCTTTCTCTTAAACCTTCTAAGGCCCAAGAACTGGGATTTTTATGTACAGACATTCAAACAAATTCCCCTCACTTCATCTGATTTTAAGTTCAATCACCCAAATTACACAACATACAGATCCAAATGGATGATCTGGAAAGAGCCCTGGTTCTGCCTCTATGAAATTAAACCGGGCACATGGGGAAGACCTGAACACAATGAACAAGGATGTGACACAGTCAGGCAGCAACAAACCTGGCACACTCACGGATGCTGCAACTCACGTAAAACCAGAGTATGTCTAGTCTCTAGCATATTCCAGTTTGCAAATAAACTGAGCATGTTTTTAAAAGTAAAAATTTCAAAACTCCACTGAAGCTTTTCAAAAAAGCGTAACTAAATGGTGAAGTGGTCTCTACTTCTCAAAGCATTTGATTTTGCAACTGAGGAAGGGGGAAAAAAACCCACTTCATGACTTTGATTTTTTGGAAGATAATTTAATACTACATGCTTTGAGTTAAAGTAATACATGAAAGTGAAAAAAAGGGGACACAATGACTACAGGCTCTGTTAAGAAATACTACTTTAAAGGAATTTTTACAAAAAAAACATTATTGATATTTTTAGCAATGCACTCATTTGTTTTATTACTACAAAGACAGGATTCTGAGGCTATACTAATCTCCTTTTTGTATTGGCTGAATACAATTATTTATTTAGATCAGTGTTGCACTCTTCAAGTACAGAGTTCTCTGAAGCTTCTCCTTTTTGTAATACCCCTAGAGAAAACTAACATACAGAAAACTGTTCTGAGGTTATGTCGCAGCAACAGGACACACTCTGACTTGTGAGTCTGCAAATTGTTTTTTGTTCATTTCATGTAAGATAATTCATAATCAATTGTGGTTCTCATATCAAAGGCTCCTGGCTGTCTTCAAACCAGCAGAGAAGGTGCCATTACCATCAGCACTAGGCATGCTTAGAGGAGTTCTTTTACGAAATTAACCTATTTCTACTTATCTCCTGAAAAGGCAGAGCATTTAGCCTCCCTTGAGACTCATGCTTGACCCCAACACCAATGAAATAATAAAACCTTCAGTTACTTCCAAAGTTCCTTCTCAAGCCATAAGACAAGTCCTACATAGTCTCTCCAGAGTTGAATACTATCAAACAACATCAGTTATCTCTGCCCTGGAGGAGGCATACATAAAAATGTAGGTTTAGGAACCAAGTCCCAGAAAAATCCACCGGACTCTGAACTTTTGGAAGTGGGCCATGGCCCTAAGAAGGGCTACGTGCAAGAGCCTACGATCCTACGAGAGAAGATAAGCACCCAATGGCTAGTGTAAGTAGATTAATCCTTTTCCTGACTTTAAGAAGCATTTCTTTATTTATCGGCAAATGCTTAGCAGCGACTGAAAGGAACAGATACTGCCCTTTAGGACCCTTTGGCCTTCCTCTAAAGATGTATTATCTATTTCTTTAATTATCACAGTGACAGGAAAAGTTGGTGAAATATTTAAAACGTGTTTATGTTCATTTAGGACCACTTGAAAATAGATTATTCTGAAGAAGGAAAGATAATCATTGGACATTTAAATAATTAATTTCAGCAAATCCATTAAATTTTGACTGATTCAGCACAACCAGCTTTCACTGACCAGTTTCTAAATTGCTATTTCTTAATTGCCACTTGCAGGAATTTGAGCATAGCACAGTATAAATCACTAGCCAGTCAGGTGCCCCATGTACCAGACAGAGTACTAAGATACAGTCTAGTAACAGCCTACAATAATTAGATAAAAATCACACAAAGGAACACAGAACTTCTATCATTTCCATTTCTGCGAGCAGCTCCACTGTTTATAAAATATTAAACCCTGGACGTTTATTTTAGACAGTTAAATTTACAGCAAATCTTCTGACATATTGTTAAGCACTAATAGGTTTACTATAGTTGAAAAGCAGAAAACAATTTCCCAAGCTTCATTGTTTTGCTATAAGATGAGAAAATTAGAAACAATAGTCTGGTCAAGACTGTTCTTATCAGTTTCTTTATCAGAGCAATAAGGCAGGATGAGAAACAGCTTTTGCTTGTTCAGATAAACTGCATCAGTTCTCTGCTGCAGAGAGCATAAAGAGTCAAAACCAGGCAGTTGTACAAGGTCAGAAGAAGCAACTTCTTGAAAAACAGTCAAGATTTCTCCATCCTTGAAATTTTTTTTTTCAAGATGGAACATATTTGTGAAACACCTATTTATTTTTTATTCAACATTATATCAGATATGCACCACAATCAAGCTGCAGTCAAGATGAGGAAGGTTAAAGAAGAGAGCACCTTCCAAAGACATTGCTGTAAGTGCTCCACACAATCTGGTAAGCAGCATTTTTTTTGTCAGTGAAGTAACAGTTTTAAATGCAAGGGTTTTGTGATGTTATGCTGCCAAATAGGCAGTTGTGGTTCTTCTATGTGAAACATTATTTACCTTGCATCCCAGCAAATTACTTGTCCCTGAATTTGCAATTTTTCACACAAGCCATAAAAGCATTTCTGAGCCTTTAAGTTCAGACCCCAATTCACATGGTACATTGTGTGGGAAAAGAATCTACACCTCCCAATTTCCTGCCAGGTCCCAACTGACAATTACTTTCTCTCTGACTTCATTCTCCTAGTATTTTGAGTTTAACATTGCGGTTTTCCATTTTGATTTCTATCACACATTGTTTTGTTTCACTGTGTTCTGTCAAACAGTGCCCTAACTTGACAGAGCTGCTATAATCGATATGTAGTTTGCATATTGATTCCTGTAGTACTTTGAGATCCTTCAGATAGAAGGTTATCACAATATAAGGTTTCTTCATCTGTCATTTAAGGTAACCTTTAAAAGAAACAGAGTTCACTTCAGTCCAGATGTTTATCCCAACTTTTCTAAATCTCTGATGTCTGGAAATCCAGAAGGGACAGGTTTTTTGAGAGACTCAGTACTACTTAATACCAGTTCAGACAAACTACCATTATCATCCTGTCACTGTAATCACATGGGATGCTAATAACACCTACCATTTTTGTAGAACTATAAAGATGAATCACCTCAATACAGTCCTTTGCAGTATTATCCCCATTATTGAGGAAATAGAGTGTCAGATATTCTGTTACACCATTAAGTGACCTGCTCTTTCAATCTAAAAAGAATAGCAATGGAAGATGCAGAAACTATTGTTATAACTTTCCCAGCTTTTGTTTGGTGAAATGCTGTTTAAATATTTAGATCCAACAAATTCTTTTACCATCATAGTACATTGTTAAAGAAGCAGGCCACTGAATAATCAAAGTAACACTCTGTTTTGACTCTGCTGTGACTTAGCAGCAGTATTTCAATTTATTGCAATTTTGATCATGGTAGAAAAGTCAGCTGTATGCAAAGACACATGTCACTGTTCACTATTTTCTCATGTAGCCTTGAATGTGCAATCCTATCATTCAGATAAGGCATCCACTTCTTGAAATCAGAATGATTCCCCACAGAAAAATAAAGTTTATGTATTCACTATGTGTGTATCACCGACTGTAACACAGTCCGTTATTTAATCTACACAAATACTTCGTAGTTCCTGGTTTCTATGAAAGGTCAGTGGTGTCAGAAAATCTGGGGGTTGACTTTGGTGGGTTGTTTTTGGGTTCTTTGAAAAAATCACAGCCTTCATGACTAACACCATGGGTACTTAAGACCCTTGGGGAAAGCATTGTATGAAAAATGTTTTTGTATCTCTATCAGAAATCTTAAGGACCTAAACCCAAAAGATGCTCTGTTAACATCACCAATCACAGAAGCCAGAAAGAACAAACCAAAAAAGTGTTCAGCACCATCTTGAACTCACTTCCAACTGAACACTTATATGTCATATAAGCCTAACTGTATACAACCTGGACAAAAAATCATCTACAGTAAAATATGCTCTGCAGAATTAATTCAGTGCCAGTCTGGCCCTGTTTCACGTTCAGCAGGGTCATCCAAGGAGAAATTGTTGAAGAAGAATCTGACACAATTTCACTTTCAACTCTGAGGAGTTACAACCTTAACCTCATCCCGAAATATTTCAGTATTGGTTTCATGTTAAACTACACTCTAACTTGTGAAAGATGCAAATGTTTCCCTGTCAACAAAGCATAGTCATGTTCCCTGTCTAACACTGATGGAACCCTCATAGTTCCATGATTATTGGTGCCAAATTGAAAAACTCTTGAGTCGAGGCCATTTTGAGATTTTACCTTCTGGAAGAAAACAGTTCACAGGAAATGGGTCTCCACATCCCAGTTTGACCCTCTGCAACAAACTGGAGAGGTAAAAAAAATGGACTTTCACTGTACCAGTTCCATAGCTAGACAGAGAAATTGGTGTCATGTGTTATCCACCTAAATGTAAGTGAAAAGGAATCGCACATTTATCCTGGATTTTATCGTAATTCAGAATTAATTCACATGACAGTTGATCAATAACAATAACTATACAAGTGAACAGAGTATTGTAACACACTGTGTTCAAAAAAATCATTAAATATAATTAGTAAAGAAGAAGATAATATGAGACTTTCCACAAGACACTTCTATTTCAAATACATTGACCACTTTTGTAGTAGCAACTCTGAGGCCAAAACACAGCAAAAGCAGAATAGCCTGAGCTTCATCAAAGGTCTGGCCTACCCTCACATCTCAATAGTCATAGCAAGAATAGGTTTTTTCCCCCTTTAACTTGAATTTGGAAGACAAGCCTTATCAAAATTGGGCACTTCCACACCAAAACCTGTGTTTTGTGTATTCTCTTCGCTTGTATGTGCAGGGATGTTGCTATGCATAATTAGCAAAGGAAGCCTAGGTGAATTCCAGACACCAAAAGAGAAGCAAAAAAGTCAATGGTGGCAAGACGGGCAAGACAGAACTTGGTAGTTTCCTTGGCAGGATTACATGATACAGTGGCCTGTGGCAGTGTCCCAACAAGGACCCTGGCCTGATTGTTCATACTTTATATCCCTGTGATAAAGCACTGATGCTGAGAGTACAAAAAATTACTGAAGGGGACTGAAAAGGGCTGAGAGGAGAAGATTACAGGACACTTAAGTATTATCCTTCCCATACCTTTATTCTTTTCATCACCAAACAGTTGCATTTCTTGCTCTTTTCTCAGTGTGTATGATACAAAGGAACACGAACAGCAATGTTCAAATAACTGACATTATAGATGTTCAAATAACCATAATTACATTCATCCTTCAAGACTTACCTGCGTGCACAGACACTGCTGTTCCAGGAGGGTACTGGGAGCTTTAGAGAATCAAGATAGAGAGGCTAAAGGTAATAAGCGTTGCAGATTCTCCAATTCTAGTAGACAAATAATGAAGGGTTTTTCCCTGTTAAAGAGAACTAGGAATTAATCAGTAGTAATGTTTGTTCCTGCTTTTCTAGTCTGAATCAGATAATGGCAAACAGTTGGTTAACAGACTTGATGATCTTAAAGGTCTTTTCCAACCAAAATGATTCTATGATTCTATAAACTGCTGCTAAACTGCTGCTAAACTTATGGAGTCCCACTATAGGGCACCTTCACACAGTTACACAGTGAACAGATGCCTCATTGCAGTATTACTATATGACCAAGGAGAAGACCAGGCTCTCCAGCTCCACTTTCATTAGGGAGTCATTAAGGTGCCTAGGGATATTAGCTCTTGACAACTGTACTAACATGACAGGAGAGGGTTTCATCTTGTCAAGCACCTTTACACTCACTTCAGCACCAAACAGGAAAATTAGTATCTCTCAGTTTCTTTTCTGTTCTGGAAGAGATACCAACAATCAGTCTATGTACAAGAAAAATAAAATTAAAAAAGCCTTGTGAACACAGAGAAAAGCAAACCCTCTAACGCTGCATATGGTGTTGTGTTAACTTTGATGTCAATTCTTTGTGGCAGCACACATCCTCATGTGTAATGTACTTTCCAGGCACAACACTAAAATTGGCCAGCGGTATTATTTCAATTTCTAGAGCGGGCAGTTGATAAAGATCAGAGCCAGTGCTGTTAGCAGAGGAGACAGCAGCACTGACCCACACATTTTAACAAGAATGTGTGCACATGCAGGGTAATTCTGGTAATTCACATCAAACTTACATGCACAAGAGGTGTGGAGCTGGACAGGTGATGGTACTTGAACATGAAGGCAACAGTTCTTAGTGTGTTTGAAGACATTAGAATAAGAGGTTTTAAATATATGGATGGTGAGGGAGCTCCTATTTTAATCACTCTCCCAACAAGGATTCTACAGTCCGTGTCTGAAGCCAAATTTCAAATCTGTTACAGCCTAGATTGAGTTGTAGTAGACAAAAATGCCTCCTATCCACCGCTAGTGTATTGTTGTGTACCATTCAGCTTCCTAAAAGGTGTGGCACTTGAATTTTGTGGGCTGAACCTGTGTCACCGTCACAAGAATATTGCCATTTCCTGATAGCGTGAACAATGTACTTTGAATTTTGATCTTCCACACTATTATGAAGGAAGTTGAGCTAGACATCCAAAATTGTGCCATTTCTTAGTTTCACCCAACAGAAGATGCAGAGGAGTAATATGGATCCTGTGCACAAGAGAAGGGCACTGTTCACATTCCTTTTGAGAAAAGATTTGTCTGTGTGATACAATCCCTTATACAGGTATAGACAACACACATGGGCCTCATTTTCCAAAGCAACGGGCAAATCTAAAGATGCTGTCTGATATCACTGCCAAGATAAGCAGCAGTTACTGGAGAGCAGCCAGGCAGATAAAGCTACGGTATTATCCACAGCAATATTGGTAGTGTCCTTCTGGAACAGTGACTTTGCCTACCACCAGTAGAGAAACACATCAGATTAAATACCTCTCTAGCTGCTCCATGCACTGGAAGGCTGCTCTAATTGTGTAGCTGTGAATCCCCCATGAAAAGGGAATCCCTGAGCGGAGAAAACCAGTACAAGAGACATGGGACACCGGCTTCCATCTCAACGCTGGCTGATTCGGCTCATTGTGTGTGGTTATTTGAGCATCTTTCAATCCCCTGTCTCTGGCCATTGCCTACACTCAGTCCTCTTGCAGACTCTGATTTAAACACCCAGTGATGAGGTGCAGCAGCCATTCCAATGTGTCTTTGCTGGTAGATGATCCTTATGAGAGTGTGCTCTGATGGTACAAGTGTTATGGACCCTCCCTCAAGACAAGCTAGAGATCCGACTTGATGTTTTAATGAAAAAGCAGCCTAAGTTCAATAGTAGTTAATGTAGTTAGATCTGTTTTTTTCTAAAATCCTCGCTCCTCTCTCAGTATTTTCTACAACTAGTCCTCTTACTATTCTGATTTCTTCCACAGTTTTGCTATTATTCTGTTGGCTTTTTATCTTGCTGGAACAAATTTAAGACTTTTATTTCATTGCTGTTATTAATACTCACATATTAATGCAGCATATTTATTTTTCAAGTTGATAACGTCTCTCTTCTAACAGTCTTAATTCAGAGAACAAAGATCCTAAGGAAATCAGAATGACATTGTTGAAAGTCAAACATCACTTGATTTGTTTCCAGTGATTTTGAACCTTTTCAGGGCCGAACAACATTGTATGTATTTGAACAGGAATAGAAACAATGCATAGTTTCTCAAAACCTGTTAACTGCTCTTCCTTACCATGTTGCCAGTATGGTATTTCACTGAGCCCTTCTCCACATTCCTTCTTCTACCTTCAAACAGATCTCAGACTGAGATCAGACTGGATTAAAATACAAGGGGAGAACCAAAGGGAGAAGCCATGTTTCAAGCTAATGGAGAAAGAACAAACCAGTCTGACAGAGGAGTCAACCAAGCCTTGCCTCACATTTACATCATGGAACAGGAGACTGTTTACCTTAAGGAGGGGGTGGGAAGATCTTGCTTTTAATTTTCAGTTTCCCAATCGCTCTGGGGACAGGGGAACTGGCCACCACATCCCATAGAACAGGAAGATGCTGCCACCTACAGGTGTGCTTGCCAGGAAGACACTAAATCACAACTGCTGGGTCCTCACTACGGGCAGAAAATAACACTGCAGCTGGAAAGGCCAGAAACCCATAGTTAACATGGTACTTGCCGCAGTGACACTTCATCCTATTTCTTAACCTTCTTTCATTATTCCTGTTGTTCAGAGAGTAATGCAGGTGCATAAACCACCGCCTGGTATGCAAGAGAAAAAAAATATCTTCCTTTGTAGCCTTTAGAGTGCAAGGATCCACTGCAGGAAATACAAGACCTCTTTGAATCCTCACAGCATGACACTTTCACTCCCATGATGCAAAGATTAAAGTAAATTATCGTTGTAAATAAGACCACGAATCCTAATCTAAGACCATCATGTCAACATTCAGAGAAGTCAAAATACCTCACATGGCTGTGCTTGTGGCTTGCAAGTTATGCAAATCTGCATTTTTAGCTTTACAATGCTTATTCTTAGTTCCATGGCAGGCTTATAAGTATAGTTCTTTATAACAAGAGCTCAGAAAAGGGGTAAACTAAGAAAATATTTTAGAAGAGGCTTGAAACAATACCAAAAAAGCTAGTCCATTACCACGGTTAACATAGGATCAGGGGTTTGGCATATAGCTGCTGTACTCAAGGAACACATTTGGAACTACTCCATTTTACTGAGCTCTCAGTGAAATATGGAAAGTCTCACCACTTGGGTCCAGATAGTTTACAAGTTTATATTCCCATGACCATGCAATACCTGTAGTAAATAAAAAACCAGAGCAGGAGGACTTTGGGGGGGTGGGGGGGAGAAAGAAAACAAACCAGTTCCTTTTGTTGGAGCCTTTTCCTCTGAAGAATGTATTTGACTTTTTTGTTTGTTTTTTGTATTATATTTATTCAATAATACTTCCATCAGCACGTCAACCAGCACAACATTTTGACCAGGGACGCAGCAAAGCTACAATGTCTGCCAAACTTCACTCCCTTAAGGCATTATTAGGGAGTCTCTGGAAAGTAGCTGTGCTCTGAACTTCCCTGATTCCTATGGGTTCTGTCTGATTAACTGATATTTTACATAACACTAGTGATCATCACCATAGTGAAAGAAAATAAAACAAGTAACTACAAATACAGAGGGCACCTTCTTCCCACATCGCCTGTTTCAAACTAACACAGTCAAATTATTCCATCCTGTGTAAACAGTGACTGAGCTAGGACAGCCACTGGAGCTTGGTCTGCTACAACAGCCACATCTTGTTCTCCAAGTCTTAATTTTAAAAAGCAAACAAACACAGCCCTAGTCCTAATTTTTATGGGGCAGAGGGACTGCTAAGGTTGAATGAGACCTACCTGCAAAAGCAACCTGGATTTCACAAGCACTCCAGAGACTTACAGCATTATCAGCACTCCTGCAGGGAGCCAGACCCGTGTAAGAGCTTGTCTGCCTACATGCTGAGCTGGGCGAGCAGCAGGCAGCTCTATTCCAAATCCTGCAGATGCTTAGAGCATCCTGTAGATGCTCCCCATGGGTGCATCCCTGGGACAGTCTGCACAAATGCCAGGACATCAGTTGCACATCAGTTTGCAACATGCTCACCTTGTGTTTACTGGTTTCAGTTCACTACTGCAAAAACTGAAGTAACATTTAATAAAATACATTTCTTGTCCCACACTTCAGTGTACTCCTCTGTACACTGCTTGTTAAAATACCTGACACCAGCTGACTTGTGCAGCACACTAGGGATCTCCATAGCTAAAAGCACATCATGCACCAACTTGAATAAAGCACTAAGGCTTGTTTCTAGTGGCTATAATAATTGACACCTTCTGTATCAGACACAGAAAACTACCTAAAATACATTCATGCCAGTGGGCTACACATGCAAATTACACCTTGCTGGGCAAAAAGGTTAAGCCTACAGTAGTTGTGGGTTTTTTATCATCATACACAACCTTTATCTCACTGCATTTATCAAGATCCAGACAAATTCACGTGTTATCAGTATACTAGCAAGGTAAATATATGGATTGCAGTAGGGGAAAAACAGACACTTTGCTGATTCTCATCAAACTAATTACTGAGAGGTGAACTCTGGATCGAGTGAAGCTGCCAGTTATATTGGCATGAAGTCAAAGAAGGATCTGGCTTGATGCATAGAAATATAACATACTAAAATTTAGGATTATAAACTCTGCTTCTAAAAATTCAGTGATAGCTTTAATTTAAACTCAGCTATACACTGTGTATTGGGGCGGGGGGGTCAGAAAAGCACCTTGCACATCAGCAAAGCTGGAAACAGCTTACAGATTTGAGTATTTGGGATTCCTACTTGGATGCCATTCTCCTCATCTTGTCCAGCTGAGCAGAGCTGGAAAGTAGCTCTGCAAATGAAATGCAAGAAAGTGAATCAATTCATCTCGGCAAATATAAAAATACAACACAATTACATTGGGCAGATTGTCCCCCATATGCAACAAGCAATACATTCTATTTTCAATCCAAAGGATTTATTTCCAATTATGGAAGACAAAATGAAAAAATACAGGTCCTGATATTGCAAGCAGTTCTATGCAGACAGACCACTGGGTCTGCATGAGTCTCCTGCCAGAATCATAGTCAAAAAGTCTGACAGAAAGAGTAAAACCAGCTTCAACTTATTCTCAGTCTGAGCTGGGATGATGCCTGGGAGAAGACCATCTCAAAAGACAGCCCTGTAAATTCACTTACATTTAGATCTGCAGCAAAACAAAAGAACCCCCTGCAAAAACAGAACCTCTCACCACTCCCCCAAAGAGATTTTCTTTTGCTCCCATTTCTACACATACCACATATTCAGACAGACTTAAGAATTAATTGTTGGTCCAATTTGTTGCTGTACTTCACTGAGTGCTTTCATCCTTCATAACCAATTGCAGAAAGAAAACATCCTTGTTTGCTTCTTACAGCACCTACTGTAGCCAAAAATCAATTCCTCTTGATCCCAGCAGCCAGTCAGTGTGTGATCTAAAGCTCCAAAGAGCTTAACCATTCTTGCTTTGTAAGTTCAGTGAGATACACTAAAATATCAAAACTTCTTTATTCTGTCTATCATTTAATACCATTTAATACCATGGGACTATCTAAGTGTTGTTATTGTACTAAAAGATGGCATCAGCATTTTTCTATGCAGTGATGTCCCATCACTAAGAGCTTACCACTCATCTCCAACTGAGCAGCAAACTGGATGCTTGATTATGACTGCCCAAGATTCAGTCTCTCCCTTACAGTTTTTCATCTTCTGAAATACAAGGGAGACTGACACTTAAATCAGAAAACGACCATTCACCCAAACTTTAGAGTGCAGTTAGGAAGTCTCGGCAAATAGCAAAGTTACTTTGAGAAGCAAAACCCAACGCAACCCTAAACTTTATGGAAGTAAGGAGCTGCTGGAGTTGGATGAGTCCTGCATTCGGAGACAGACATGGACTTTACAGGCACTCCAACAGCCCACAACACACACCAACACACAACACTGACCTTGTATCTGTGGGGACACGCACAGATGCACACACGCCCAACTTGCCAAGCAAGAGCTAGCTTGCAAGCTAGCATCTCAAGATGCAGTCATGGAGGCTGCACCCAAGCAAGAGACCAGCAGCTTAGAGCTTCTTTCCTTGGACAGTCTGCACAGATGCCAAAGAACCTGCTGCTGCTGCTGAAGAGCCAGGTCTTTAGTAACTAGAAAGCATGGGAAGTGACGCTGTCTTGATTTAGATTGCATCCGTATTTAATCAGTACCACTTGGCCTTAAAAGTCTCATACATAAATAGCTAGAATCCAAAAGCTTTGGATTTTAAGCTCTGGATGCAACTTGGGGTGAGGGAAGTATTCCTGCATTCTCTTTCTTCATACTATCAGCTGCTAAATTTGAGTGTCCCTTGCCACTCCCATGCAATGCCTTTCTACCCATCCTTCCCCACTGTCCAACTGGACCAAACATGATTCCCCAATGGTAATGGGGAAATCTCTCTGTTCTGTATGTGCATTTTGCAATGTGACTCCAAGTTTCAATTGGTTTGTCCATAATGCCCACATGAGCTGATAAATGATTGAGTGCTTGGGGGAGACGCAGTGACATGAAGAGGGAGACTTACTGCTTTAATACTGGGGTTGTGTCTTGAGGCTTTTATTGTTAGATCTTTCATTTTGGCAATATGAACAAAGTTAAAACGCTACCTTGCCACATTTTTCAGTGGCCAAAACTAACACAGCAGATAAAGTCAGAGCAATTCAAAGCACCTCTGCAGTGGTAAAAGTGAAACTGTATTATTCACTTCATAGTTGTATCAGTAAAATAGGATAAACCACCCCCTAATCTGCCCTTGGGTAAAAGGGAAGGGAGTGATACTGAGAAGTTTCCAGTTGGATCTAATAAGTCTCCAGGGGGAGTCATCTAACCCTTATCTTTAACTCAGTTGAACCATAAAATGGGATGAAAGCAGCCCTGAACAGAAGACAGATTCTGTATCTAAGCCGCTTGTTATGAAATTCTTTTAGAAAATTTCAATATCAATTTGTGTGCCAATATTTTACAAAGTAAGCTAGAAGGAGGCAAAGAAATTAAACTTAGTTGGGATCAGAAAAAAGCAGCTGCTAGAAATTAGATATTCTTCCTGCTAGAAATGAGATATTCTTCACTCATTCATATCCACAGCTCAGTCTTCATTAAAGATTTTTCAAAAATCTAAGTTTTCAAAAATCAAGTTCAGGTATATCATCATCAACAACTTTACACTGATTCAAATCCTACTAATGCTAGGGAAGAAAAATAATTTAACATAACTTTCATTATCTTGCATGAATCTGCTCTAAATCTGGAGTCCAGGGTCTTGCTTATATGAGTATCTCCTCAAGCACAATATTCCTGTTGGGGCTCCCGATGTCATGGTCTAATACTGTCCCAGGTGCTGTCCCATGGTTAGAACTTGGATAGATCGTGCAGGTTAGGTCTTTGCAGGTTAGAGCAAGGATGTGCTGTCTCTCCCTCCATCTAAGATGTAGAGTTGGTTT
This sequence comes from Hemiprocne comata, assembly GCA_020745705.1. Taxonomy (NCBI): domain Eukaryota; kingdom Metazoa; phylum Chordata; class Aves; order Apodiformes; family Apodidae; genus Hemiprocne; species Hemiprocne comata. The sequence continues at coordinate 10,611,871 of CM036596.1, forward strand.
TTATTAAAGTTTATAGTGGCTTCCCTGCCTACTGCCCTTACACCATCCACTAAGTGATCTTATTCTCAAATGTGCCTAAGTGAAGCCAACTTTGCATAAAGAACTTAAATTAAATGAAGCTGTCTAGCCCAGAATTTTTAATAACATCACTTTAGAGCTCCAAAAAAAGGACTTAAGTCTAGACATGTATTTAAAAACACCCCCAAGGGCACAGCATTTCAAAAGAATAAAACCTGAAAGCAGTACTCGAGACACAAGAGAATACCCTTTCCCCAGTTACCCCTTTGAGGTAATAGTGGTGATGCTGTAATGAAGACTACTTGTTAGTTGACTAATTACCTGTCTATTGTACAAGCCATGTGAAGTTTTTCACATTTTGTTCATACTGTTGAAAAGAAAACCTCTTCTGATGTACACAGATAAGAAGCAGAAGAATAAGCTAGTACAAACTCTGTCAATAAATACACACCTTGAGAAATGGCTTCCTAGTTTATAGCAGATTTATAGTTCTTATCTCAAGTTTCCAAAGTTCATGTGAATCTCCAGTACAGGGAATTTCAATGTATCGGTAAATCTTTTAAGCCATGAAGAAAACTCACTCAAAGAAGCAATGTCCCTTATCAGTGGAAGAAGTGATAAATCTGAAATAATATATAATTCATGATGACACATATCAAGACATTACAGCAAACACTGACACAAGACCTATTTATGGCATTACTTTGCTAAGTGTATTCCCTACAGAACTATCTCCTCTCTTATTCTGAACCAAACACCTGCTTTGATAATGCACATCTATTCAGAGCTGGAAAAAAAGCAAATCTAATTCAGCAACCATTTCTCATGATAGAAAACCAGTGGCCGTCAGCCAGCAACATATAACAGTAAATGAAAATTTAAGCGCAGATCAAAAAGAAATGTGACACAGGATGGCTACTTTAAAAAATTTATGACCTCAGACATCAAGCTACCCATTGTCTAAAAACATGTTAAACTGTCCTTGGCTGGGGAACAAAGTTTTACTTTGGTTCCTTCACAACAGCTTCCTCAATCTTCAAGTTTCAATACATACTTGTATTCATGAGCTCTGAAGAAATGAAGAGTCTTATAAAATCTTTCTGTTAAGGTCCAGGCATCAAGGGCCACAGGCATCCTATTCAGGAGGCATTTATGTTGCCACCCTGAAACTCAGAACCTGGAAATACTTTGCAAATATTAACTGGAACTTGCAACATCCTTGGAAGCAAGGCCACTACCAAATAAATTTGAGAAGTGCATTAAAATTTAGTGACTACAAGTGACATGACTGTCATAATGTATCACGAGTCAGTATCACTATTCTTAAAACAGTAAAAATAGCTTTTGAATATCACTCAACAAAACTACCAGAGACAATGTAGAGTTTGAAAAATAAGTATAGGCATACATGTGGGGAAAAAAAGATATACTATTTCCCTGCCAAGACCATTACTGCAGTCCACCTTTGAATTAAAGTAGTCATATAAAAGCAAAAGTAGCTACGCTTGCACAAATGTTTCCTGAAGAACTCTGCAGGATAGAGGGGATAGATGCCATCTTCTTAAGATGTCTTAAGACACAGCACAGGGAAGCATATATTCCCCTAATCCTCCCCACACCACCAAACCTTGCCTCAGACATTAGCCAAGCAACATACCTACAATGGATGGCAAATCAGAGTTAAACTAAGAAGAAACCAAAAGTTGGCACAGATGTTGCACAGCGGTTTCACACTATTTCACCAATGATGTTTTTTCATATCATCTTTTTAGGTGGGTCATGCAGAATAATATTATTTCAAAAGGTAATATATTTGATCTGAATAGAGAAAATTATTCCAATCCTGGCTGTGCTGCACCCAAAGCAGCACTGTGCTCTAAACCTACTGAACAGCAGCAGATGTGCTTGTTCAAAGCTTGTTCAGACCAACCTGTGAGATACCAGGACATTAGAAGAGCAAACAGGGCATTTACAGACTGGATGGGGTTACATTTTAATGAAATTGTTATACTATAAAACTAATAATATAGGTACTTGGGTAAACATTACAGTACTTACCTTGAAGTGGTGCAGCAGGAGGTGCTGTAATGTCAACCAACAGGAGTGGAACAATAATTTTATGCATACATACATATTATATACACATACACACACATTTATACTTGTCCAGTTTAGTCAGGTTAAGGCCTGATTGAATCTGACAATGCTTCTTCATCCCTCCTGCTCCACCACAAAAACAAAAAAAGCATAAAAAGATTGTTCCCCAAAGACACACTGCAAACACATCAAGCTATCCAACAACTCAACAATTCAGCATGCCTTCTTCTATATCAGACTGCCATTGTGAAGGTGAATTTTCACCTATCTTCTTCCTGAAGGCACATGTAAAACAGCTGAAGTCAGAAATCTGCATTCACTGAGCATTTCTGTTTCCCAGTGCTCTGGGCTGCCTTGATTGCCTTTTGCAGGGAGGAATCAAAAGCTCTCTGACATCGAGTGTAAGCCAGCCCAACTTCCCCTTAAGTTTAGTGAAAGGCAGGTCATTTCTGGCAGGCTCTTGTGAAACATCTCCTCTGACTAGCATGGGCCACATTGATTTTTCTTCTACAATAAAAAAATAAATTGATGAAACTGACAGTTGTTCATCATAGTAACTGATCAATCTGCAGTTTTGGGGACACCCAGAGAAAAACCTCAGCAAAAAGTTTCTGTCACTACATGGAAAACCCAAAACATAATATATGCACGTCACTACAGTAAGAAACACCCTGTACCTTGTTAGGGCAACATAACCAGACAACCCCAGTCTCCCATTTAATATTACAAAACGTAGCTAGACACAAAGGGTCCTTACCAGACAAGATGGATGTTCTGACACTCGCAGACATGTTCTGTTCCATCAAAAGATCAGGTGGCTAACACTGGGGCCTAGGTACTCCTCAGACCATGTACTGAAGGTTTCTCAGTCGACCTTCCACCTGGGACCACCAGAACTTGGCTCCCCAGTTTGTTACTTGCCTGCAGACAGCCTAGGGCTGGCAGTTTCAATCACCAACTGTTTTCCTGCATTTAAATGTAGTATTAATTGGCATACCTAAACTAGACACAGCTATTAGGTGATCCAAACATGGCCCTTAACCAGTCAAGTGATCCTGTTTTCCATCTTTATTATTTGCCTCACAGACAAATGGTAAATACAGTCCATTACTAAGTGTTCATCATTTAGATTCTGTGATAATGGAGGTTGTATAATAAAGCTAAGATAAGGAGAGGCTAAGACATATGGCAGCAATGAAGCTGTCTACCTCATTCAGAAACAGACAAATTTCTCAGCTAAGTATATCAGATAACTCTCACTAAACCAAAAACATTTTCCAGTACAATTTTAACAGTAGATTGCAACTCATCCCCTTCCGTTCCCAGGTTTTCACAGTTTTAAACTGGCACAAGATGATCCTGTATAACCCGTACCCCTTCTGTTAATGAACCTTGAATTAAAAGGGAACCTGAAACTGTAAAACCAAAGTTCAGGCCAGTAAAACTTGTGCAAACCAGCCCATAACCAACCTCAGAGGGGCAGGAGAGAAACCTGCCCACATCTCCAGCTAATCTTACTGTGTCCCTGCAGAAATTCACCTTACCAGCTTCTTCGTTAGTCAGCTGAACAATAAAAGAAAATAAAGTTACTCCTAAATAAAATGTATTCTATATTTGAGCTGCTTTATATGATATTAAGAATTTTAAATATGAACTATGCATCAGCATAATACAGAATAAAAGGGGCTAAAAAATAAGGAAGAAATATTCACCTGGCATCTGTAGGAACAGAGGATCAAGTGACAGATGGAAAGGGAAATAAACTCCAAACACTGGATAACCTCGTCTGTCACTAGTCTCAGAAGAGCAACCTGCAATTGGAGGGCTCTGCACAGAAAAAAAACACATTGCACTAACAAATATAGTTTCATTGGCAGCAATAATTTAAAAACAAGGACAACATCTATTTTTAGTGATACGGTTCCTTGGATGCACTGTTCCTTCACCCTCTTTTCTTACAGAATAAAGAGAATCCAGAGAATCAGCCTGTAAACTACTCCTGCTCTTGAGAGAAAGAAATAGCAACTATTCTCGTGACTTTTAGCAATAGAGGACCGACTTCCTACATATGTGGGTGTGTCTAGTTTATTCAGTGTGCATTCATGGCTTGAAACTTTGGAGATTTTATAAACCAATCTAATATCAAAAGTACACTTTCATTTTAAGGTTACGACAACAAATGACCCTTCCAGAATCTCCATGGAAAACTGGGAAGTGCTAGAAAACAAATTCTCCGAAAGCTCTCATCACCATGTTTATGACTGGAAGATCATCCTTTCATGCAAAGTATAGAGTAGGAATGGCTTGACAATGGGACACATGAAGTGTTGTCCACTAGAAATTTTTAAAACCCACCTAGGTTTCTCAAGACAACATTACTGCATTTCACACTGGATGTTTTAAGTACATTGTCAAGAGATAGCATTCCCCACCTCTTTTCTCTCAAAAAAACCCAACAGATAAAAACCTCAGAATACTTTGGATAAAATGAAAGAACATCACCACTGAAATTGCCATGACAGATTTGAAATATAAAGCACTAAACCAGCTTAATTTTCAACAAACATTGTGCAGATGCTACACAGATGACACATTTCTTACACCAACATAAAAATGATAAAAGGCCCACAATGAAGGTATTCAAACAAACAATAACAAGAGATCACCTTCACTACAGACTAGGAGAGACTCTTCTCTTTTTGGACAGCTATTTACATGCAAGGGAATGAACTGAGAATCAATCTGATACGAAATTGTTTTGAAATAAGTATCACACTAAACAGTGCAAAGACATTCAAACCATTTCCCTATAGCTTCCCTAATGTGGGATGCTTCTCTTTTTCTTACTGACTTGCTTGTCCCTCTGATAGAACAGAACACCACTAATTCATGCTAACGACTGGGAGGCCGATTGCAAATTACCCGACCTTGCAAATTAGCAAGTAAGCAAACAAACACTATTAAAAAGCCCAGTCAAAGGCATCACAGCACATCAGTTACTTCATTCATTCATTTTTCAAAAGTGTTAATTTAGCCTCCTAACACTCCACAGCATACCAGTGAAAGAAGCAGACAGAACAAGCACAAGATCCCCACCGTCAACATCTGTTTATTGTTTTTTGTAACCTTTTCCACCCAGCCAGTTTGAAAAGCTAAGACTGTGGTCCTAGAGACATTCAGGAGAATAAAATCACAATGGCACCACTACTGTGTGCTGGAATCTGCACATGAAGTAGTGCAGCCACACTGAATGTCTGCAGATGAGTAAGGTACCGTCCAGTCCATGAGCAGCTATCATGTTCCCTGTTCAACCAATAGCAATCAGTATTTGCCACAAGCAATTAATTATTTGTGAAGTAGAACTTACCACAGAGAGTTTAGACTAAACCATGTCAGTATAACTTATCTGTTGATTAATTCTGATAGTGACTAAGTCTATAAAAAGATTAAAAGGCCATTTACAGATAATCTGCAGCAGGATGAATGGGATAGATTCACAGTATCAATGGCTGGTGGCATCTCTCCTGTTCTGATGGCAGTATAACCACAAAGGTAACTATGAAGGATCTTCTGCATGCAGTTATTACAGCTGCAGAAAATTGGGGCAATACAAACAAGGAGGGGTTGTAAGACCTCTCAAGATTGCAGTTTTGCAAGGTGGGAGACATTTCACGGTATGCATTTGGCATCAAGGATTTAATCTGTACATTTGATTCAGGTAGTTTCGTTCTTATTTCTCCTCCCAGCTCTCTGCTGGATTTTTTAAATAATAAGAAGCTCAGACATACAGTAGAATTTTCCAGGTTGGTGTGCCTGTCAGCAGGATGGCTTCTACTGCTCAGCTCTGACTGCAGGCATGTATACACTGGCAGTAGGCTAAATTTTTAGCTGCATTAAGGCACTGCCATACGACCTCAGGTCAAATGGGAAACCTTTTGCCAGCTCTCCAGTAAATGGGATGAAGGAAGAAAGAGTCAGTTTTCTTTTCTTTTGGCAAACCTAATGGCTACAATAGCCCTTTAAAACATCTATTCTACACCTGGACACTGCAGTTAGGCTAGTATAGATCAGCCCAGCAAGCAGCAAAAAGGTGCTTTGCGTTGACGACCTCTGAATTGCAAGTTGGCTATTTTGAGGCACTGCACTCACCTTGTGTTAGAGCCCAGGGCTCAGTCTCTCCCCTACCCTGCCTTTTGCAGCTCATTTGTTCCACAGCAAATTACTATTCTGCACACGTCTCCTTTGTGAAAGGGCCACATTAACCTTTCTGCTTTTCTCCACTTCCAGCATGGAGCACCTCACTTGAAGAATACTACAGAACACACTTTTCCTTTATACCTTGCTGTTCAGGAGCCCAGACCAAGACCCATCTGGTTTAGAGTTTTGTAGCCCCTCCTAGCAGGTGAGGAGCTCTCTCATTTGTGTTCAAGCTTCAGGAAAGGGAGTAAAAATAACTGAAGCCAAACTTCACTCCATTTTTTGCTGTCTCCCTCATGGTTGTTTTTTTTTTTGCCTCATCGTATCCTCAACATGCATTTTTTCCTCTTTTGACCATTCCTCTCTTTTGACCTTCCCAGTGTAAAAGGAAGTTATCCTGCCATTTCAGTGCTTTCATAGCACCCATGCAACTCAGCCTTGCCTGCCCCCTACAACCCTTACCAGAACAGGGAATTCTCTCCTTTCAGTGAACTTCCTACTGTTTGAACTTTTTAAGCTCAAGGGAGCCACCAGGAGGACTTGTGAGCCTTCCATCTCCTGGTCCTTCTGGACTCATGCTGCAACCCTCTACTAGCCAACTGCATAGATGCTAAGTGTGCTTTAACATCTATTTTTAGAAAACAAATTTATTTGATAAGTGTTTCCTCTGTGCCTCCCTTTTCCTCCTCCTTAGATACTCCACTACCTTTGGAGCATGCAGTATTAAGATTCACATTTAAGCATTTTCACACTGATTTTCACCATTCCCAAGGAAAAAATAGCTCCTGTAACCTGCCACCCCATGTCCACAAAGCAAATAAATCTGGAATTTGTAGGACCTGGACTGAGGACCACAATACGGTATTAGGCATTGCCTCAAGTGAATGAAATGGGGGGTAGAGGTTAATCCCTCCATCAACCCAATCCAGTGAGCTACTCTAAAATTTCCTTTTCCAAACTGTTGGCATGACTAGGATACAACTGACTGATATGGCACTAGAACTCCCAAGCAAAATTGTAACCCAGAAGAGTTTTCTTTATTCTCTCCCCTTTGACACTTTGCCTAAAGTAACTTTTCTGCTGGATCAGAGTGAGCTGTTTTGTGGCTAGAAAAGCTCTTCCTTAATCTCATTATCCATGAAGTTTGTTTACTTTTCCCCTAGTCTCAAGTAAACTACAACAAAGCAAAACTGGACAAATGCCAAGAAGTATGAAACATTACTGTTGAATCAAACCCAGAATTTCAGCATCCTTCTGAGAAATGCTGGAGCAGATCCTCACTGTTTATGGTCTTACAGATTTAAATTTTTTATTTTTTAAGATTAAAATAAATTTGTCCTGAATAAGCTTTAAAATTCAGTCATCTTTGTCAGGACTTGCAAACTAACTAGGGGGAAAAAACAAACCAAACACCCCACAAAGGTCAAATCCTGTACATTCTAAGACTTTTTACAGTCCTTCTGTGCCTAAAGTCATCTGCCTTCAAAGCCATTCCAGTGTGAAGCCCCTTCTCCCTCAGTATCTGGTGGCATATACTCAAAACAAGCTGCCCCACATTTCCTATGACATCTCTTTTCCAAATACATTACTATCCAGTTGTCACTAAAGCCCTGCACACTTCCAAAACAAAGCATACCTACATTATTCTGCCAAAGAAAGTCTCTTGCTATGATCTTCCAGCAGTTGTTTCCTGTAGGCTGAAAACATTTCTGTCTCCTCTCTCCCATTATTTTGTCCTGCAATTCACTATATTTTTACATCACCAGCAATTCCACAACATACTAAAGCTGAAACCAGCCCTCGTGGTGAACACATTCTCTTGCTTATTTGTCTTGCTTACATTTTAGTCACCTCAAAAAGAAAAGCCAAGAAGCACCTCTTCTATGACATCTGGTAACATTGCAAGTACCCACATGGAGAGCAGGCAGGAGAACATCCCTAATCCACATGACTCTTCATTCTGTGCAACTTCAGGTAGATGTGAAATCTGGTTTTGGTCTTCCTCGAACTTTTAAACCTGCAACCTTCTATGCTAGATTATTACTTAGAAGCCCACCACATTTCAACAAACAAACAGTGTTTTCTTCTTAAAACACCCTCAGGGACTCTACCTGGCAGCAAGAAATTTAGTAAAGAGGTAGTATTGAGCTATACGTCCTACATCCCCACAGCCCTCTGAACTACCATTGGGTGTTTTGGGCTGTAAGGAGAAAACGGAACCTCTGGGGACTATGATAATATAAATTAATAGCATCATCTATTAACTGTTCACAAGACTTACAAATATATATATATCTCTCATTATTTTTAAGTAAAATCCAAAATAGGAATGCCAGTTTATAAAGGGAAATATAAATTATTAGCAGCAGCTTACGAACTTTGTGATCAGTAGGTAATACAGCAGAAACATGCATTTTTGAAGAAAGTGTTAAAATAGCATGGTTTGTCATTCCAATTTGATTGGGCCAGATCCTTGGCTGGTATAATCTAATACAGCTGTACTGACTTCAATTAGTTTTTAGAAGTGGACATAGCTGCAGTTATTCCAATGCCAGAATTGGGTCCACCATGCATGTCTAAGTCAGTCCTCTTTTATGACACATGCCTGAGAGAAGGCTACCTATTCATTCCTTTATGAAGCCAAATAAAATGTTTTTCTTATACTATTTAGAGTCTAGCTTGCACGTAAGGTACTAAAATGTGGTAAAACAAAAGGGTGTTGCACTTTCCCAGTTTAGACAGTGTGCCGTTCACGGAGTCAAACACTCATATCATGGAAGGCAAAAGAGGCACTGAGGACTAGCAGATGAATCCTCCCTTTTCTCTCATAACACTGCCTGTGACAGTCAAACGCCAGCCAGCCCTGGAGAGACGACACAGCAGTCTGCCACAAAAGGAGCCCCGGCTGCACAGACAGTGACTCCATTTCACCCTGCGAGCTGCCCAGCAGCAGTGTAGCTGTTGTGCAATTGTCTAGATTGCTTCTTAGGGGAAGCCTGTAATAGATATTCTTGTTTAGCCATTTCTGGAAGAAATGCCAGGCTTTGTTACACAGCTGGACTTGCTTTAAGAGCTGGCTATTGATACCCCCCTCAAAGAAGCTGTGCTGCAAAGGGAAGCTCAGTATGCACAGCACTACATCCACGTCAGGACAATTGGGGTGCAGAGGGCACGATTTTGTTCAGTTCATACAGTAAATTGAGTCAGGTTTAAGGAGTGGTTATTTTTGGAGCAGATGCTAGGATGATAGTGTAGGTTCTGCCTGTATGTTACACTCTGACCTATGGGTCTATCTTTGTAGCAGTATATTCATCCGACGTGATAACCACACTGGAGTCAACCAGGGAAATTTTTTTAAATATATATTGAATTCCTGATATCCTTGAGGAAATTATTTTGACCTTATATTGCTGCAAGTTCTCCCACAGTTATACTGCCAGAGCTCCTTTGTGGCATTTAAGTTTATTAAAAAAATGGCTGTTGCAGATTCTCTGATCAGAACCTAGTAATGCAAGTCAGAGCCTTCTGTTCAGCTGATTCAGAGATAGCTCTCTTCAGTTGGGAGAAATTACTTTTGTGTAAGAAGCAATACCCAGCTTGTTTCAAACCTCAGCCTCTGGCAAATCTGTCATAGCAGGAGACATTCCCTGTTTCTTTGACAGATTGGCCTGCGGCTGAAAGTTAATCTAACATGTCAGCAAAAGTACACAGTAGGTAAAGAAAAAAGCCAAAGCTAACCCTCTCAGCATTTTACGTCAGGGCATATTTGAAAGAAATGCTCATTTATAGACAGTAAAAATATTGCTCTAAGTCTTCAAATTAAAAGCAAGAGAAGGCATAAAGACATGCTAGCAATAAAAAATAAGCTTAAAGAATGAATCTGTAACCTACACCAGGGATAAAAAAAAAATACTACCACCAGCAAAGATCCAAGACTACTCATTTTTGCTAGTACAGATCAATTTTCTTTCTCCTTATCACTCAGAGTGCCAAAATGCTAACTGGTCCCAACAATGATGATGCAGAAAAGCATGAATTTGGGCTACAACAATAATCCACTAAAAAAAAAAAATTAGAAAACCACATTTTCCAATGCTATCAATATGTAATTTTGTGATTATTATTCTTCATATCACTCCACTCAGTAGGACAAATTTTCTTCAGTTTCTCTATTCTTTCTTGCTGATAAGGTCTCTAAAGTTATATAAAGCATCATTCTTAGAAATGCACAAACATGTAAACACATTGAAGCTGCACCCCAGATCTCAGGCAAAGTCAATATGATTGCTGCAGCTAGCAGTAGTCTTAGAAAGCCAAAGTGAGCCAGAACTACATTATCAGTGAGAACTCTAGTTCTATCAAAAGTCTAAACATTTTGCAAGAATAGTTCTATGACTGAACTCCCTTGAAGAGTACTGAAGCAAGACATTTATTTTATTTTGTTCCAGTGATTTGATATCCAGTTATGCTGAAAGATTACATTTATGATTTTACATTAGTAGAATGAAAATACTGAATGTCTCAAATTACTTTTCATTCAATGAAACACCTTAAAACTAGGGGGAGAGGACTGGAGAGAGGAAGGTATAGATATGGATATAGAATGAAAACACACTTAGCAGCATCAGATTTTCCCAGGGGGATTGTATTTCCAGGCAGCCACATCTAGACCATTAAAACAGGATGAAATACTGCATGCTTATTGCTATTCTAAACATGTAAGGAAAATTTCATAAAAACTTCTCATGTTGCCAACTTCCTTAGGAAAGCAACACTCCTGATTCATCTGTAAAGTACTTATAATAAATGGCTAAAACTGTGAGAAAGGAATGTGATAATCTTTATTCTCTGTATCATTTTATAAAATGAAAAGAATACAAAGGATGAAGCAACTCACCAACCAGTCTAAAAGTCATTTTAAGGCTCTGAATGCCCTTTCTCATTGTCACCTGAAGAACCATTTTCCACTTTTCAGGTCTTTAACTTCTTACTCCAATACCCTGACAGTTTTTCGCCTAATCCATTAATGCCAAAATAAGGGCAATTGTTAAAGCAAAGCGTGTTTTGTACCACACGTCATTTGACGTCGTTCAGTTATTTTTCATTCCCTGGGTGCTGCAGTGGAAGGTGCAATGAAAGGTGATCCCGTCCCTGCAGCTCTGCTCCCTGCTGGACGCTCCTGCACTTCACAGCTACGGACAAAGCAACAGTTCACATGCAGTTTTTATTATCAGCACAATTATTATACTGAAACAACAGAAGCAGCAGACCTGGGCTGTATCTAGAAGGAGGCAGTGGAGCCAAGCCAAGAGATGAGGGAGCTGGGAAGGTGAAAGGCAGCAGGAAATACAGGGAACATCTAGAGGGGAAGGCACCACCTCACGCTCCTTTACTGCTTCTTCCACCCATGCACTTCCTGGCTTGGTGGCCCTCCAAATCCCTCCTGACCTCATGTGACAGCGTGGCTATCCTGCCCCACCACCCGTTCCTTCTCCTTAGTTCTACGTCAAAGAAAAATTTGGAAAATGAAAAGAGTGAGTCTAAAGCAACAGAGTACTTTTGGCTCAGGCAAGCCTGAGAAATCACTCCAGATTCCCCCAAGAGACAAGAAATCAGGCCAACCTGGTGGAGGAGCAACACTCAGGACAAGAGTGTAACCTCCCTTTTCTGCAGGGCACCTTCTTTCCCAGCCAGTCCTATCAATCACTGCATCCCTCTGCCCTGCCACCTCCTCGCAGTGGCTCTGCAGCAGTGGATCAGTTGGGCACCTCCCACTGTGTTTACAAGTCTAAAATAAGGATTACAGTGGGGGCAAAGGGGAGTGGGGAGTTTAAAATGTCTGAGAACCAGGGTCTTCCTGGTTTCTACGATGACTAAATCAATCCTGAATTAGATGTTTTCCAAATTCTTATTAAGCACATCACATCTTTTGTATCTCTGAGGATGATTTCATTAATGGTTGAAAACATAATGCACAAAGTGTTGTTCTTTTTATAATGTATGTTTTGAAAAATTGACCAGGCTCATGTTAATCTAATAAATGGCAGATTTCCAGCCTGATAGTTTCATAATGGGTATCTTGGCCTTTCCCTCAGAGAGTATTTATGTGCAACGGCATGTGAACTGTCAGCCTTGGGAAGGAGGAGGTTCCACATCACATTTTGCTGCTAGAAAGCTGCTTCTTCTCATGAATGCACCAATCTTCATCCTTCCCATTATGATTTTTCAGGGGAGCATCTGTAACAGCATGCATGCAGAATCATATCTGCTTTGGTGTGTATTTTGTTCCCCCAAAGTTTTAGGAGAACAACATATGAACAAGAAACCGTAAGATTTCTTCTTCAGATAAAAAGAAAGAAATACAAGTATTAACAGTTACCCATCAATGTAGCTCCTATAATAGTCACGCTGTGAGTCCCACTTGCATACTGTGGGAAACAGCTTTCACAAGCTAAGTCCAAGCTTCAAGAGACAAAATTTCACAGACTTCAATAGTACTGCAAGTCAACTTCAGTTCCTCTTTTAGATGAGTTATCCTGTGGTGCACTTGTAGCACTGCACTGACAGATTATTTGAATGAGCCTATATCAGAGATATAGGATTTCCCAAAATTCATTTCATACGATTGCTCAAAATAATCACTAAATACTTCATTCACACTCCAAGCCTAGCAATCAATCATTTTGACAGTCACCAACAAGAAACAGGATTGTATTATCAGCTAATTGTCACTGCCAAACTCCAGCATCATGCAAGTGAAAAGACAGGAGAGAACCAAACACTTCCCAGTAGGCTGAAGCCTTTGCTGATCCCCACTATTCCTCACTGCAGTATCCCACAATAACCTAGGTTGAAGCTACTGCAGGAACAAGCATGAAAGCTGTGTGAAGAACAGAGGTTTGGTTTTGTGAAAGGTTCTGAGCTTTCAAACCTTTGGCTTTCTGCCAACCTGAATGGAAATTCATGAAAGTGTTTCCCATAAAATTATTACAACTCAATCTTAAAGTCTGGTTTTCACTTCAGTTATACGTTGTACATGTACAAAAAGAGCTTTAAAATGAAAAGCTGCTTCCAATTTAGAATAAGAAGAAAAAAAAAATGAGAGGGGGGAAAAAAACCAACCAAACAAAACAAAACCCCAAGAAAGTAACTTTCAATCAGAATGACATCACCAGAATTTTTTCTCATTTCCTTCCAAAACAACATCCCTAATCAACCTAATTTGGCAAGATAGATTAGTTCATATAAAGCACTTACCCCAGGAAAGCATGCTTTTGTCAGAGTTCTGGGCTAGCTTTGGCAGGCCTACTACTCCCTAGAAAGAAGGGCTAATACACTACTGTAAAGAACACTGTGGCTGTTGGTTACTTGAAGGAAGCAGCCATGTGAGCTATATCAACCCAAATGAGCAAAAAGAAATTAAAACAAGGTCCTTCACCAAGAAGTTCAGTCCAGACATGATGGTCGACTATGCAGCCCTCCTGAACCACGGGGAGCTTCCAACCACGAATCAGGAAAAGAGAAGCTGGCCAGGGAGCTACGCAGTACTCACAAATGCCATAACATTAGGGTGTCTCTTAAAGGAATAACCTGAGTGCAACTTCAAAACGTGGTACTTTTAAGCTCTAATCTTCTACTTACAAACGGACTACAGCCTCTGGCACTTTATGAACTAGCTGTTATCATTGTATGCATCAGATACACAACAGGCATAATCTAGTTACTGCGTCTCACTTCCCCACGTGAGGCAAAGGGTCTAACACAAACTTCACAAAGGCCCTTGTCCTTTCACTCCAAAATACCAGCTTTATAGAAAGTGCTGCCAGTTACAAAAGCAAGTCAGATTGGCGTCAACAGAAGAAAAAAGTATTTCCCCTTAGGATACTGTTCCCAAACACTCCCAGCAAAAACCTTTTTTTTTCTAAAGGCTTCCTCTTGGGATGAAACAAGTCCAGTGATTTGTCCTCTGTGGGCTGGCATTTTAGCAAGAGCAGAGGCGCTCATATGAGGATTCCTTTGATTCCAGGAGAGGGCAGTTGCAGTGCTGTGAGCACAGCACATGTGAATTCACATGTGTCTGAGTAAGAAGGGAACAACAGATGTGAAGAAGAGATCACTGCAGTAGGGAAAGGATCCTGTTTCTAGTCTGAATGCACAAAAGGTGTCACAGTGCAGCTTGCCCTCTGTCTCAACACTCCTTGATTTTGGTTTCTAACATCACAGGCTAAATCAATTTCCCGCTTCTGGACCAGAGCTGGAAAAAAACCTTAAGTAAAATGTCTTTGTCATAAAGGATATTACTCCCCTGCAGTGCCAGATGGGTCCACAGACATGCAATTTATCCAGCATCAGGAGGTGAATATGGGGTTAGCAAAACCATTTTCTTACTACTCTTACACCTTTTTTGTTATCCCAGGCTAAGGTTCTTGATTTCAGGCTCTTCCCATATTGCAAGAATTAAAATCCTGACCAAGTAATACAGGACAGGAAGGGAATAACAACACGTGCTGAAGAATATTAACCTGAATTAGCTTTCAAAATTGAATCACTGAACAGAGACCCTCTGCAAACACTCTCAATCAAAAGTAAAGTATTAACATACTTGCAAAGGAAACTCGATAAAATTATAACAGACCTTTAGTTCTGAGTAAGTAATTGACTAGATTTGCATAAGCTGAACAGCCCATAACTATCAGGAGGCAAGCTGGTGAGAGCGCATGCAGAGGAAGTCAGGGATGCTTCTCTACACACAGAAAGGAAGACTTTGTTTAGGACACAGAATGAATCCACATGCAAGGGGTTTGCATGACCAGAGGAACCTGGCAGCTTTATGAT
Organism: Hemiprocne comata; assembly: GCA_020745705.1. NCBI lineage: Eukaryota > Metazoa > Chordata > Aves > Apodiformes > Apodidae > Hemiprocne > Hemiprocne comata. The sequence continues at coordinate 10,627,018 of CM036596.1, forward strand.
CACAGCCATATGCTTCCAGAGAGAACAGAGCAGATGCCAACTGCAAACTGTTCCCTAAGACTGTGGTAGCCTGTGGCTTGGGCTGAAACAGGGAGTGAGCATCATTTCTTACAAGCATGGGGAGGGAAAAAAAAAATATCAGATGGGTTAAACCAGCCAAAATTACAGATTTGTGACCCAGTCTTCAAGGCACACAAGCTGGCTGTAACCTCCAATTCAGCTAATATAGAAGGAGAGAGGGATTTTGCAGGACTCCATGACAGTTAGGAATAAGTAAAGACCAGATCTCTGATTAAGCATGATCTCTTCCTTAGCTGCACAATCCCCTCTCTCGATACCATAGACACAATTCCTTTGCTGGAGTTTGTTCTGTCCAACTCAAGGGTTTATTTTCCAGAATTTGCACAAGATGGAACACCCAGACACAGGGAAGCATGAAGTCTTAGCAATATCAAAGAACCTGCACTTTTTCATCCGCACATAGGAAAAAGTTGCACTGAATACTTGATGATATCAAGAACCAGAGAGAAAAAGAGGAAAGATACTTTCCTTGGACTCCCACTACTCCAACAGGAGCACATCATCTACACTGCTCCTACCCCTGCTCTCCTTTCTAGCTCCTGAGAGCTGAGTCGCTTAACAACTTTCCCAAGCAGGAAGATAACAGTCTTCCTTGTCTAGAGAGCCTAGAAAATTAAGGGGATAAAGTAAAACTAGTCTTTGGTTTTAAAAACTGCCACACCTAGGGAAATACCAGCAGAGGTACCATGGGAAGGCACCACTGGGTCAAGCTTAGATCCTGCCCACACCTGGAAGGTGTTTCTGCATGTCTAAGGAGCAGATATGCTGCTGTTAGAGAAAACACATATCGCGTGCAGGTACATAGCACCCATCTGAATAAACTTCCTGCCATTGGCAGACAACATGCATTTATCCCAGTGATATTTTCACTGTTTCCCTGCAATTTTGGAAGAGCAGTAAAGATTTGGGGCACATCCTGTTGAAGCCCCATTGCTTGCAAGTGGAGAGAAGAACATCAGAAGTCTCCTACCAGTCCAGTTTTGCACAGTCATTACATGACACTAATTAAATGTAGGACCAAACAATTCGGTCTTCCCTCCACCATCACAAACATACTGCTTGCACACATTAATGTGATAAGTGGGAAGGACAGCAGAAAGGAGATAAGGTACCCTAGCTAAAGAACCACTTCTTTTGCCTACAGAACTATTCCAAATTATCCTGGGAAGCTGGCCAGATTAATTACCCTGGTAGACCACACACAGTCCATGGGTAAGCAGCCTTTGCCTTAAAAAACCCACTTGAATTATCTCACTCACTCTCTTGAAAGAATTGTCAAAGGTGCCAGGCTTGAAAAATAATGCTGCACTACCCTACCTTCATTCAGCTGCTATGTTTTGAGTTGTACTAGTTTTGGATGCATCCTATTGCACTGTGTTAGCAGACTGCTGTTGCAGGGGAAGTGCAGAGCCGTAAGAGAGGAATTACAAAACTCACCAGATTCTAGCCTGCTGGCTGGCTGAATTCCAGAAAACAGTCTGTTTTAATCACAGGCATATGCATGCATTTACCACCATACTTTGAATCTCCCAGCCAGGTCCACTTTTTATGAATGAGTAAGGTATTGAAACCAGCAGGAATCCTGCTTTCACAATATCCAGAAATGGGGGAATTCTTGTGAATCTCTAGTCCTGCCATGTAAGAGAAGCCAAGGAACCACACATTGCACACTGGATGGGGGCTGAGATTATTGTTAACAAGTTCCTGAGGACCCAGAGTGTTTTTTGGCAGAAACATCTTCCAAGAAAATCTTGCTTAATAAAACTGATAGGGCAAAAAAAGTCTTAAGTCATCAAGGAGAGTAACCAGAAAACAGACACAACTGTGACTCTCAACTGTCGTGACTTAAGTTCAAATAGTCCCCTTCCATCTCAAAACTTGAGTCAAGGTTGACCAAAGCTGACCAAAAGACCCAAAAAATACAGATCCTCTTTGGAATAAGAGGAAGAAAATGAAACAATTCAAATCAAGCCAAAAATCACCAAGCCAAAACCATAACAGAGATGCCAAGCTAAGCAAGATCAGGCTCAGCTTCAACCCTGACAATAGTCAGGCATGACCACTATCAACACTACACACCCTGAACAATAACTGAAGCATTTGGCATCAACCCACCATCCAAAGAGCCTCTTCTCACTAATCTTGAGTGGCAGACTCAGAAGCAATGAAAATATGAGATTCTTGAACTTTTAGCCACAGACAAGATCAGGAAGCCCTGTAAAAGCAAAATGAGTACAACAGTTTTAAAATAAGCTGAAGATATGGGATTACACAATTTGTTGTTAAACGTTCTTTTAAGAACATAATAAATATTTATATTCAGAAGTTACAATAAAAGACATTTTCTTTAAATATATGTTTAAATATACATACATGTATGTAGGCAAATCTCTCTCTTTGGCATGAAGTAATTTATTAATAAGAAAGGCAGATGCATATGCAAGAAACTCTAACAGAAAATGCACCTTAACATGACAAAGTAAAACACAAAATATGGACCTGGCTGTGCAACATAGAGCTTCAGAGTTCCTCACAAAGCTCTGTATGAGCTCAGCCACCAACTCCTCCGCATCACATTGCAGAATTAAGGCCTATTTTAAAAATCTCTAAACAAAACAGGCTGTAATATTATCTCAACCAGAACCAAGGTGAAACCAAAATTAGGTTTGAATAGTGCAGGTACCTTTTTCAGGCAGAAAGAAAAGGCAAGGCTCAGTTAGTCATCCAGACATGAGATACATCACTACATATTAACAGTGTAATTGAGTGAAAATATTATATATATCACCTCTGAGCTCTAGGATTGTAATCTCACAGTTAACACTGGAATCCACATTTGCTTTTGAAATCATGTCTAATTCCTCAGTCTGGAGGAGTTAAAGACATCTGAGATGGTTTCAGAAATGAACACCAGCAGCAAGAACAACTAGTTCCCTAGACTGCTTAGCCACTTATAACTAATCTTGCTTCTGGCCTTCCACCTCCCATTCTCTCAAATACGGGCTTCTGAGGATGCAAATGAATCATTTAACAGGCTTCAGTGCTATTTTCTCCACATCACATCAAAATAGTGGCATGTCAAGAACTTCAAAAGAAATGTGCAATAGAAAGTTTATGCTCAATTGCTACAAGACTTTTTGTCCAGTTCAGAATAGATTTCCAAATATTTAAATATTTGATACAGCATGAGAGATTATTTGAGAAAAATACAAAAATGTTTATGAAACATTGCAGATTCAGCTGGTGTTTTGAAGCAAAACACTGAAGTGCTTCTAAGTAAACAACCATGTGGTTATAGCATTCACTAAGTAGCATTTCAGAGGGACTATTTGAAACATGCAAGAGAAAACACCAGCATTTACATTGCTAGTTACTAAGCTCAATGCCAAGCATGCTCGGATTTTTGTTAAAAAAAAAAAGAAAAAAGAAACCAAAACAAAACAAAAACCAAAACAAAAAACACCACACACAGCACAAAGCACAAAAGCTTTAGAGCTACTTCATCCTGCTTGGATACTCACAGAGCAGTTCAGGGTTTTCAAACTCAGTTAAGACCTTGTAACAGTGAGAGTGTTTCCTCAAACATACACAACTACTATGTAGGTAGCTAAGAGCACTGGCACCACTTTGGCCTTTTGTTCAACTTTACAAAAGAATGAAACTTATCCACATGTCAACTGTAAATATTTTCATAAGATGCATGTTCTGCAGGCAACAAAAACAAACAAGATAATTCTGCAATATGCTACTCACCAAGGCTGCACACACTTTCAAAGTAAGATTCTGAGAATACAATGGATAGATTTAAAGGTATCAACAGCCATTCAGCTATTACAGTTATATTACAAGATAAAAAGAAATGCAGATAAAGCCAAGAATTACTTACCAATACTACTGTCTGCTTCTGCCTTAAAAATGAATTACCTTTAGAACCCAGAAAGGGTATAAGTTCTGGCACATATCTGCTGGCCAACTGGGAATTAGCAACATTTAGTCATCCACATCAAAAGGTGAATGTTTTTTTCCCAAAGGTAAAGCCCACCATTTATAAAAAATAAACTACAGTCATAGTTTAGATAACAGTACTGCTGCTGCTATTACTGCCATGAGTTTTTAATCAGTTCTTAGCCACTTGCATCTATAAGGATCCATAAGGTGACAGCAAGTGATGCTCGCCTGGACATGTAATTAACAAAGCCCTGGTCCATCTAAGATACAAATACAGATTGTCTAAAATAGAGAGTGTGAAAAAAGGGAGGAAGGCAGAGAGAGAATGAATTATAAATGCATCTAATTTGGCTATAATACAAGGTGCACATATGGACTGAGAAGAGTCCATGGCCCACAGTGTGTAAGCTGTCACCAAATTGCATTTTGCTAATAATTCCTACCTGTAGCCAGCAAATTAAGCCAGTCAAAGTGCCACCTACCCAGGTAGCTAGGCTGACTGTGTTTAGATATCAGTTAAGCAGCTACAGCTTGGTTTTGTTTAATACGGTTTCTCTTAAAATTTTGACAGCTGGCTGAATATTCTAGTAGGTTTTAGCCCAATTATTGCAAGGTTTCAATTTTCATCTTAAACCCTACAGATATGGACATAATCATATTAGGCTAATAAATAACCAACGCTTTCAAGGTCAACAGAGGAAAGGGATGAAAAAATTGTACAAATAAAAATACAAAGAAATGTCTTAAGCAGACACAAGTTCAATTTCTTTCACATTGATGCTCAACTCTGTTGGTAAAATAAATGCTGTTTTGCTTTAATTTCTGCCATCCATTTTGATATCCTTGTCACCAGCAGGAGGAGAATGTTAGTTGTGATGGAGCATTTGCTTTCTGAGAATTCTTAAGTTCCCCAAATGTCTTTACTGTGCATTTGAGTATGCAATGGTAGAGATACTCGGAGAGCAAACAGAAACCTCAGAAAAGCATCATCTGTTTTACAGGCACAACCTTACTGTGTACTCAAACAAGCTAGTTGCCTGAGAACTAAGGTACTTATTTAAGATACTCTTAAATAAGAGTATCTGGCTGTGACTGTTGCTCCTTCAAACAGGGTATTTATGGGAGTATCATTTACACATGTAAATTGTTAGATTCACAATGACTAGACACTTAAGTATTTTATTAACAGTGTCATAGTTTTAGCCAATAACCAGGTGACAGATGCTCTCTGTTATCCCCCCACTACCCTCCAAAGGGAGGATAAAAAGGGCGATAAGGGAGAGAGACTTTACAGTTGGAATAAACCCCAGAGTAGGTTTAATGAAGTAGCAATCATAATGATGATGGTGAACTAAAAATATATGTACAAATATGTAAATCTGGAACCCACACTCCTCAGTTGGTAATTACTTCCCAACCAGAAAAGTCACAAACTGGACTTGGCAGCAGATGGAGGGTGCCTGAGTCCAGGGTCCTGATGACAGTCCACAATGCCTTGGAGAGGCCAAACCGGTCCTGCTTAGTGAGGCAGGAGAAGACAACCTGTCTTGATGAACAATGTTCTTCTCTGGAAGAAAACAATGCAGGAGCAGAGGGACATAACAGACAAACCTCAGCCCCACCAGCATCCCAGCCAGAGAGGCCAAAGGTGGGCTCTCTGAGGAGCCATTTTATGCTGAGCACCAAGGGCAGGAGCACTGTGATTGCTCCATTTGGGTCACCTGACCCACCATCTCCATCCCACAGGCACAGCTGCTCATCCCATTGTAACTCCACACTCACAGGCTGCTGGAGGGTCCCAGGAGGTCTTGGGTTAGTACAGCTATAGGAAATTTTTATCCTGGTTCTCTCAAACCAGGACACACAGTTGACAATGTCCCTTCCAAACTTGATACAACATCAGAGCATGGTTCTTTCTCCTGCAAACACACAGGACCTATCACTTCATTTAAAAGTGGACGTTCTCATAATATGTCTGCTATACTCATGTGGTATAAGGTTCCATGCAGCAAAGGATAGCAGTGTTCCCACACTTGTCAGCTTATAAATCATATTACTGTCCAAACTAAGATAAAAAACTTTGCTATATCTATTAATCGAATGTGGTTAAAAACTCTATTTAAAAACTCTAATTTTTTTACTACTTCAGCAAAAAAATGGAATAACTACAATGTTCATCAGCACATCTGCTGATTAATAACCACTCTGCTTGCACCTGAGATTTGTCTGCAGTTGGATATGACTCCCAAGCATCTGGATCTCTATTGGCAGCTTTGAGATTAGGAGCAAAAGGTCAATGGGATTTGGTTTGTAAAATTTTCTTGCATTAAATATTTTAATTATATAGCATATCAAATTCAATGCAGAAGAAGAAAATCAAAGTAAGATACTTGAACGTATGAATCTGAGAATCTTTTTTTTCACTACGTATATTCTATCTTTATAAAAATATACATGCATAAGTGTATGTATAACTCTATCATCAGCATTGGTGTGGATCTAAGAACTTAATTTTTCCTTAAAATTGTTAACAATAATTAAATACCATTTGCACACTGCACTTGTATGTACTCCAGTAGGGAATGCAGAATGAGGCAGCATGTGACAACAGCAAGCTCTAGAGAGACAGGGTTACTCCACTAATAAATCCATCTGGACTTCAACAGATGCCATCTTCTGTCAAAGCTATTACAAAAGAGTTGATCATTTCCTCCTGTTTTGTTTGCCATATACAGCATAATCAAGAAAATTACTTCTCAAGTAACACTTATCTTTGTTAGAATTTTTTACCCCTATACAGAACACTGACACTGTCTTCATTTTAGAGGCCATGAATATGGGAGGGAATTGCTAAACTCATCCAGCCAGGCATTAGCAGAGCCAAGTAACTATGCTTCCAGGTCCCATCCAGCAATGGTGCTTTTTTCCATCGTGGTGCTCTCTGTGCTTTGCATTGTCACTGCCTCCAGATAGCTGCGAAGTTGCCACCTGCACACATGTACAGGGGCACACATCGGGTATCTGTGTAGCAGTTGTGTAACAAAACACACAAGGAAACAGTGGGGTGAGCTGCCAAAAGGCAAGCAGAAAACAGATCTGCTCTGGAATAAACAAGATGATACATGTGCCTGGAGCAAAAACCAAATGGCTACCACACAGCTCAGCTTCAGAGACCTACCTCCCACCGTTCATTTGCTAAGTGAAGGCTGCTAATAGCACAAACCTGAGAAATCACAGCTATGTAGGAGAATCACAAAGAATAGTATGAATCATTTTGTACCCTCCTCCAAGTCATCACAAATCTTCAATACAGAAAATTCTTCCCACCTTATGAAAGTCAAAGTGCACTAATTGCAGTTGCAGAAACATTCATCACACACTGTTGCTTTACCTGTCCTAAGTCTCCGCTCCCACCGCTGGATTTTAAATACATGCTTGGCATGACTGCTCAACAAGATCTGGCTGAAGATCTTAGCGCATTCATTCTTCAGTGAGAACCAATGGAACAGAAATTGCAACCACAGCACTCAGCCAAGCATGAGTTGTGCCTATTACACTGAGGTCTTCCTGCATTGAAAAAGACTGTAATAACCTTGGGCCTTTAAGACAACAAATACTAATCACCAGCTGACACCAGCAAGTTCCGCTTTCTAGCAAAGTGCTTTCTTTCATTTTTGTATATGTCATCTCAAGAATCATCACATTTTTAATTGCTTCATACTTTGCAATGATGGTGCCCAGGACCCATATCTTCAACTTGTAAATCACTGGTCTTGCAATGCAGTTAACATCATGAGGAGACATTGCTAACCATGGCTAAGCACCACCCACAGTACACCTGTCAGACAGAAAAATAATTTCCATTTTTTATATGAAGCAAGAACAAATTTATTGAGAAAAAAGGAAACTGTAGCACTTTATTGCTTCCATAATTATTTTCCATTATCTGATTCTTTCCTGTTTGACTGCACACACAACTCCCTGTAAACATCAATGGGAAGTACATGACAATGACTTGGGGAGAGAGGGAAACAATATTTTCTAATCTTCCCAACAGCTTTTAAAATATGCCTTTTTTCCCTTAGTTTTGGATAATCTATGTCGACATAATTATGTGAAAATAGCTGTAGCCTTTAAACTCTCAAAATATAAGCTGGTATGTATTTCCTTCTAGCAAAGGATACGACCTTATTTTACTAGTTTTTAGACCATCATACATTGATGCCAGCAAATATTACAGAGAGGGCAGGTGATGCAGTCAGCAACGTTAATGGGCAGTAAGGGAATTGTACAACATAAGGAAAGCACAAGTGCTCTATGATCAACAGTTTGCACCTAGTCACAAACACCTGGATAAGAGATTCTCTCAACCCTGGAAAAAAAAAAAAAAATCACACACAAAAAAATAATCCAGCAAACAGGGCTCCTGTTCTACATATGTACAAGACTCAGCTTGATTTTTCACAAGACACTAGAGGAAGGTGGCATAAAAAAATATCTAAAAACATAGTTAGAAATGGAAGGGGGTGGTTGGCCTGGGTTGCACAGATGCACAAGGTGTCATGCACTAGTTGTGCAAGATAGAAACATGCACAGGACACTCTGAAAGAGCGTGCAACTCACAGATGATACACTAAGGGCATCCACATAACTGGGAAAATTATTCCCCAATAGGTACCATTTCAGATTGATAACACAGCCAGCTATAAACTTCTCTCAGAATCAGATCTCTCTTTTCCTTCTCAATTCCAATACAAATAAAAATTACACTGTTTTATATCCCTGTGACTGGTACGGGTTTCACATTGGTCCAACACTGTACAAGACGTGACAAGGTGGGAAATACCTGTATCACTTTACAAATATTTTGTATAGTTCTGCTTGACTGTTTGAGACAGATAGCTTGCTGTAGGTAAGATCAGAGAGGGGTGTAGGAAGAGCCTGACAGGAAAGAAAAACTACAACCTAGATAAGGAGCATCCCAACAAGCATTCAAACTACAACAGACAGGCTACTAGCTATGAAGAAACAACCTGCCTGCAGCCAGCAGTTACATAGCTGCTTTTCCAAAGCTGGAGGAAGAGATATAAGATAAATAAACAAACAAAAGAAAACATTGGTCTGGTAAAGGAAGGGGTGAGCAACGCCAATGCAGTGACACTTTCAGAGCATGCAGCAGTCAGCAACCAATCCAGCCTGCAAGATCTGGAGTCAGCTGGCATGCAAAAGCCGCAAAGAAAGCTCCAAGATGCAGTAAATGCAGAAAGGCCCTTCCTTTTTTACTATTAGGTAAAAAAATAATGTTTAGGCTTTCTGTGGATAAATCACTTTGCTTACCCTGCTGGGAAAAACTGTTTTAGCAACAGATGGCAACGCACCTAGGGAGATGAGAAAGGTAGTTTTTGATGTAATGCAAGAGCATATTAGCACCAAAACAGAACATTAGTAAACAGGCTTGAGACTCAGAGGCAGTCCAGCCATGCGGAGCAGAGCTCAGCCACAGCCACCTCATGTGAAATATTGGCCTCACGTGCACCAAGGGTAGACCATGCAAGTCAGTCCAACCCTCATTATGTCCTTTTAGCTGGTCCAGAACCAAACCATGGTTGTAGACACCAAATTGACTCTTTGTAACTCTCTCCATATGACCTGTCAAGAAAGGGGAGAGCAACATTGATCTTATTTCTTACTCATTTCCGAGGAGATACAAGAAGCATACAGGTATTAACTGCTCTCTTCTCCACCTGCCTGTCTTATGCAATGAAAAACACTTTATGCAATGACCATTCCCTTGGCACAGGAGCAACATGACGAGTCTTATCTGACCAACAGGATCAGTCAAACACACCCTAGAAACCTCTAGAATACTTCTCTACAGTGCAGATTGATACTGACCAAGACAGTCAAATGTTTAGCCAGTTTTATTTGTATGCAAGTTTGCATAATACAAATTTTATAAAAATAGGTGTTCTTTTTACATACATATATATATATATATATATATGAAGTTCTATTGGAACATGCCTCCTCATTATGTACCTCCTTTACCATGCTCTTTGCTGCTGGGCCCAGGGCCAAAATGGTTCTTCTTTCCAGATTTCAATCTTGTTTTACTCTGGATGGATATCATAGTGACCACACTGACAAAGGACAATGCGGTGAAACCCTCTTTAGGAGGAATGAAGGTCAAAGCATTGCATGGCAGCAAGTTTTCTGCTTTGCCAGCAGCAGCAGAAACACTATTACATGTTCTGCATAGATAATGATTGCAGTTTATATTCACATACTCACATTGGTAAACACTGTCCTGGTAATATGATGAACACCACTTGCAGTTTCTCTCAATGAACTATGCTTTGAAAGTTGTCATCTCTGAACAGCTGGAAGAATGCTGATCTCCCAGTCCTCAGGCAGGTCACAAAACATAGGACTTACTGACAGCCTAAAAAAAGCTCTGTTGCAGTACTATGCAACAGAGCCAGCTTCTTCCAAGCCATTGCCAGCCACATGTTGCAGGGATATTTTTATGCTATCAACTTAATAATGCAATAAAAGACAGAGAAGAGCTTTAGTTTTAAGTATCAAAACATAACATTCTACCACAGATAGCGTGGGAAAGAGAAAGCATCTTCTCACAGACTAGAAGCAACAGTTTTGCATTAGAAAGCAGCAGTAGATATTCAAAAGCTCCAGGAAAACCTGTAGTAAAGGCACAAAAAAAAAAAAAATAAATCTAAGTGCAGCTGCTCTTTTTACTGTTTAAATCATTACATATTAGCAACAAATCTTGTTGTTGGCCAACACTCAGAAATGGCATATGGCCAATAAAAGGTTCAGTGGAGTTTTCCATCTGTCACTGAAATCAGCTATGGCGCCAGCTCATACATAGTAAGTTTACTGTCATAATTATTTGTGTGCTAGACGTCAACCATTCAGTCTAACATAATCATTTGACTACACAAATATACTGCCCAAGCAAAGCACTACATAATCACATCACTGAAATGCTGAGATATTATAGTAAATAACACTAGCACTAACAAGAGGTAAGCATGTGAATAGAAGGTGCTGTTTTGCCACAATACGTTATGCAAATAGAAACACACTGATGTATCTTCTTGATATGTAACAAAGACCGTAAGAAGCAACCATGCTCTTATTAAAATCTCAGTCAGATGCATGCAAGATAGCAAGTCGGTGGGTGGTCACCATATCTTTTTTTGTGCCCTTGCTTGTTTGTTACAAATGCTAAGCATATGGATTTACTTTTCTGCCTTCACTATCCTGCCAGCACAAGGCAGCCGACAGACTAAGCTTGAAACTATTTTGTGTCACTATAGATTCAGGAAATACCTTACTAAGAGCATTGTCTGAGGCTTTTTATAATTCTTTCTACAGCATTTTCCACTAGTTTTTAGCAACTATGGAAACAACAATGATATTTTTTTCTCCCTCTTCCCACATCACTCTGGTGCTATGAATCCTGCACTGATAGGTCTTTAGGGCTGCTTTTAGATCTGGATTTTCCAGACACCAAGATTTATATTTCAATCAGCCAAGAGTCACAGTCTGCTTGGCCCCAGATTTGAGTGCAGAGACAAGCATATTTCTGTTTTCTAGTTCAGTCAGAAAAATGTGTAACATTTCCAAATGCAGAACTTTAACAAAGGGAGGAGGAAAAAAAGTGTTCCAAACTGTGCAGGAAGTCAAAAGTGAGAACATTTTTATTTGTGCAAGTTTGCAACAGTATTCCTTGTCTTCCCTAAGCCTCACTGCTCCACATCTGCTCAAAAAGAACTGCCAAAGTAGTTTGGAGCTACTGGATCTGACCTGTGGCTGACTTTTAATGCTTAGAACCTGGGAAGCTGGGAACATGATATAGAGGTATGCAGGAATTCACTGAAACTTTTTATAATATTTAATAATCCCTTTGTGGTTTGGTCAGAGCTGGCACAACTTCACAGCAATAAGCTGATTTGCACAGAAATGAGCTCATGGCTCCAACAGATAATAGCAGTTCACAAGAACATTTTTTTGCTGCAAACAAGGTCCTATCTGTAGTGCTGTTTTGCTCATCAGAACAGGGAGGAGAGTAAAAACCTGTTATCTTTTTAAAAACTACAAAAAAGCCCACCTCAAATAATGACAATAACTGAAGTACTCAACTCAGATGCCTAAACGTTAGTTATGTTGATTAGCAGTGGATCCTTAGAGAGCCCCAGACACTCACGTGAGTCTAGCAGACATACCAGGACCTGTTTCAGAGCAGCAGATGGAAAGCAGGTAGGATGCCCTCGAGAATCCAAAGGTCAAACACCCACAGTTATGGAACTGGACTGGAGTCTATAATGCATTCAAATTCTTGGACAGCAGATATCCCATTAAGCAGATCCAGTATTCAGTATCTCAAGTGCAATTAAATTGAACATTTTTAAAGCCTGTTTAAATTTGCATAATTTTCTTTATTGCTTCTGTAAAATTGAAATAAATATTTAAACCAGAAAGCATATGAAAAAAAGCACTTCCAAGCAGGTCATTTGAAAGCCTTGAGCCTTATAGTGCCAACTGTTTGTCATGTCTTGAAGGTTACATATTGTGCAAAGTGTCTTACCAAGAACATAACTCATTAGACAGGCAGGAGATTTAATGAGAAAAAAAGTTCAAGGAAGTCTCTCACAAGGAGACAGCTTTAAACAGATCCCAGAAAGAAACCAAAGAATACACAGTTCCTGCTGTGAGGACAGAGTCCCTCACCTTGAAATAGAGGGGTCTTCAAAACTAGGAACTGTTAAACCAAGTAGAATTAGAGTGTGTATGCTCAATGGTCACTTCAAGAGAAAAGGGGGGGGGAAAGAAGAAGGGGAAAAAAAAAAAAAACAACAAACAGACACTTTATTTTCATAAACCAAACATAAATACACCATTCTCCCCCAGAACCAAAATAAGCATAGTAAGGATTAAAAAAAAAAAAGTAGTAGTTTCCGCTACCTAGAAAATAACCAGTTCTTGTACAAAATGAATATTTACAAATACTCTTCTACATGTCATTGATTAGCAGAATTCAAGTCAATGTCCCTAAATTAGGGAGCACAGATGTGCACATTCAGCTCTTCTCTCAGAGACAGTTTCCTTCTTCTTGTTAACTAGAGGACTGTATTTGATCTCTCAAAGGTTTCACAGGAAAACACAAGAACCCACCTAAAGCCACTCTTTGATTCCAAGTGATTTTGCCTTGGCTTCAGTGGGTATAAACACCAGACGAGCCCAGTGAGAGGGTCCACACAGTCTTAACTCACTCTAGCCCAAGCTCTTCAAACACTAACAAATAAAAATGTGTTTACAGCTAATGGAAATTATATCACTGGGAAAAGAGGGGAGATAGCTTCAGCTCTGTGAACTGTCACCACTGCTTCTCCTCGGATGGGAAAATACGGTGAAAAACCCCTGCCTATTTAACTAAAATGTTCTCAGTGTGGCAGATGAAATGCAATAGCAACAGACTCAAAGAAGGGAAGTACTAGCTTTACACTTATAATGACCTCTGAACCAGCTACTGGTATTCAGGTTGAGAGTGCAGAGGGTCAGGGACGGACATAACAGATTAGAGCCAAAGCATCTGAGAGCAGATCGACTGGATTCACCAGCTGTCATCAATAGAGCATTTATTCCATTTCTAGCTGGGCTGCTTTGTTCTTTCCCCACCATTTTTTAATCCCTGCTGGTGGTTTCCCACCTGTTATGCTGCATCAGCTATTCACTCAGTCAATTTCTAGCTGATAAATCTTTGGCAGTGGATGGAAACATCTAAAAATGATCCAGAAAAAGGTAAATCAGAAATGTTTTTTAAAAAATGTTTATCAGTAAACCAGCCAGTCCTAAAATAGCTGTCTTGGAAAGCAGGAACAGGACAGCAGCTGGAGACCTGGCTGCCATTTCCATCCCCTGCTTACAAGGAGAATGGTCCATGGAAGAAGTACTATAAACTTGCATATACTATAGACACTGTCACCAGGGTTGCTGATTATGTTTACATAATCTGCAACATAATTCGTACATTATCTGTACAGCTGACCACAAGGAAATTATGCTTCTAGTGGCCAGGGATCAGATCTATAAGCTAGAAGCCTTTAAAATGGATGAGAAAACCCTAAGTTATAGTGTTCACCATATGTGAGAGTATAAGAAACCAGTCTTACTAACATAAGGATATAATAATTGCTCTATCCTGAGGGGGAAAAGTTCTCTATCACATCAGTTCCTCTGTCAGCACAACATGCTTCTTGCAAAAGATACAGTATTATCTATGTATTCTGTGCCAGCAATTAAAACATCAATATGTTCATTTTTTAAGGTCTGATAAAAACTTAAAAGTTGCCTTAGAATATTAAAAACATTATGTTCCAGCACATACAGCAATGATAGAAATACTATTAAATGTGTGAAGTTTTAAATATTCTCCATTTGACAGTGGAACTTTTTAAAGTTAGCATTCTGAAGGAATAATCAGTGGTAACTCACCAGTAGTTTATGCGAGCTTGGGAGAAGCTAAGTCCTTTGACAAAACACAAACTGGATTTCTGGTGATGAGATATCTCATGAGGAAGCAGTGGGGAACTGCACCAAAGCTCTCTAAAGAGACACATTCTCAAAGTTTATAGGAATTTTATGCTTCAGCTGCCTGCACTGCTCAGTTTGAGCAGTAATAGTTCTGTCATCTCCTCAATAGAAGTGCAGAATCAATTTTGTTCCTTCATCCTCATGTAAAGCTCTACAGTGTTTCCAAAGAAAAGGCAGGAATCTGTACACATGTATAACTTCCATGTTAGTCTGGCAATAATTTACATAAACTCTACCCAAAGTATAAACTAGGAAACTAGGAGAATTAATTTTTCAAGAAGTTCCAGCTGAATTTCAGCCAGTTTTCATAAACTCCAAGTTCAGAGAGCCATCTCTCTAGACCTTCTTTTTGGCACGCAGCTGTTCAGCTATGTTTTACCAGAAGCTTCTGCTCTTCGGCTTGTTGCCACCCCCCACCCCTTCATTGCAGAAGACACAACAGACTTACACTTCACTACCTAGCCAGGCTGCCACAAAGGCCCCTGCTCCATCTCCTGAGAACACTCCCCCCCTTTTACCCTGCTCAACAAAAGCACAACTGAAAACAACCCCAAATTGTTTTTTCCCCTGTTGGCTTCACCCCTACGGCTGCACAGGGGTGATGGGAGGGAGAGAGAATTTCCAGGAATATGTCACAACGTGCACAAAGTAAGAAAAGCTTAGCATGACAGCTACAGCACCAAAACCTGAAGGTACTTTAAAATGCAAGGAGCCTCCTCTAGACTGCCACATAGTAAGAGAACCCAACACACACAAGTAGTATTTTGCAACACACTGTCTTTTTGCAATCAATTTCTGGAAGAGAAATATCCCCAAATCAACACCTCCTA
Source organism: Hemiprocne comata (assembly GCA_020745705.1). Taxonomy (NCBI): domain Eukaryota; kingdom Metazoa; phylum Chordata; class Aves; order Apodiformes; family Apodidae; genus Hemiprocne; species Hemiprocne comata. The sequence goes on from CM036596.1 coordinate 10,642,494, forward strand.
TTATGTTGTAAATAACGTTAGTACATGCTGATGTTATCTGGCGAAACAACTTGGTAGCCTATAGGATAGAATTAAATGTGTATCTTCTCTAGTATGTCAATAATAATTATTTTCTACCACTTGTTCAGCTATAGGAATACATGAAAAGAAGCAATTGCACTGGAGAAAACATGATTTGATGTTCTTTATATACAGACACTTATGTACCGAGAGTTTTTTTTATCTCTTCAGAGATCATTGAGGTTACAGAACTCGCAGGCAATAACCATAATAATATTATAATCATAAGAATAATAATTTCCATTTTATTTATGTAGAATGTAAATTCCTAAGTACTTGCAAACACAAGGTCAGATGAAAGTTGACAGAGCAGCTCAACTATTTCATTAATAACACAGTGAAAAACAACAGCAAAACTTTAACAAACACGTAGCCTCACGGAGACCAGAGAGGCTGTGACACACAGCCTTCAACAGACATCCTGATCTCCAAAACGGTTCAAGGGAAGTACACTGAAAGGATGGCAGACAGCAGATGAAGCCAAGCCTCAAGACAGCCAAAGAGAGCTGAAGTAAAAAGGTAATAGAAAATAAAGGCTTGAAAGAGTGGGGAAAAACAAGCGTATACTCCAGTGTAAGTACAAGCATAAGTGTTTGTTGAAGTGTCTGCCAACAGAAAAGGAAAGATGACAAGTAGAAGCAAAAGTCACTGAGAGGGACCAGAATGCCTTGGTGCACAAATTGGCAGGAAAAGACAAGCTTAGAAATTGCAGGCAAGGAAGCAGTTTTCTGCTCTTTGGTTCTTTATCCACAGAAACATAGTTCAGAGAGGGGAAAAAAAAAAAAAAAAAAAGAACGAATAAATCAACAAAACACCAAAACAAGCTTTTATCAAAGAAATATGTATCTACTCTCCCATATGTTTTGGGATGTATTTACCTGGCCTAGTGACATAACAGTGCATTAGAAATATAAAAGGTAGATGTGTATTTGGTCTACATATGAACTGCTGGAGGGTGGAACAGAGCAACCTCAAGTGATCATGGTGCAATGTTACTATTATCCATAGCATAGTAGTACAAACCTCAACATTTTGCTCCATTTGTTGATCATCCTGCATGCAAACACCTGACTAACGTGCTTGAAACATGCTGGCTCTATTTGCACAGCATCCATAATTTTCTATCCTTTTTAGACTATGTGCAGCCTTCTGAGTTTCACAGCCTTAAGATGTTCTAAAGGCACTGGGTATATGGAGATACCAAATAAAAAACTATACAAATAAGCTTCTCTACAGGATTATTACTGGTTAGCAACAGCCCTGCTCTCCTAGTGTATATAGGTGTATCTCTCTATGGGCAGTGCATAGAGGTATATCTGGCCTATGCGACAAGATCTGATGTGATCAGTCTCAACGTTCAACCAACCATCAGATGTTCAGTTTCGTGTTACCATGACCACAGACATTTATGACACATTCCAGTTTTCTTAATGAGGAATTTTGACCAAAGGAAAGCAGTTAACATGGAGGAACATTCAAATACTACTGGAGAAGTTCTTACTGAACTAAATCTTAAAAATATTTAATCTGGGACATTCTCTTTTTGTGTTTCATTTTCAGTTTGAGAGATTCCTTCAGTGTCCTGACCAGGTGATCAAACCACCTAGTGAGTGAGCCAAGACTGTAAGAACTACTGTAGAGCTTCACCAGAGACAGCAGATTAAGTGAGAGAGTACTTCGGGCCTGAAGATGGGAGGCACAATTTTGTACGCTTGAATTACTGGAAAAATAGAAATCCCCAGGCACCAAAAGGAATAGATTCTATCTACTCCAACTAACAATAGTACACTTTCCTTTCAGCAGGCATTCACTTGAGAACAAGCGAGCAAAAAATCCTGCCAAGGAGTTTCTAGCTTTGTGGGTAGCCTAAAGTCAAGCTATGCCTTTGTCAGGCTACGATCCCTACTATCACAAGGGGTGACTTTACTCCACAGTTTACATGAAAAATATTCCACAGCTGCAATCCCCCCAGAAGAGAGCAGCCTTAAACAACTCCCCATCCTCACTTACCTCTCCTTGACTACATAACCTGAAGGATTCCATGATCTGCCTGTCAAAAATAACCTTGTTCCTCACTCTTAGTGACTGAAATACAGCTGAAGGCAGTGATACAGCACAACTGAAAAGCTGGATGCTTCCTGCAGTTAGCTCAGAGATGCACTAACACTGAAGTCTAATTACAGACCACCTGAAAATATGCACTGTTCACAACTTCACAGTTTAGCATCAAGAAAAACCATTCACTACATGTGGAAAGTCAGAACATGAAGGGTGAGATTCCTGGGATAATTTGACTTACAAAGGCTTGTGCTGGCTACCACATGCCATTCCTTCACAGCTCAGCAGCTTTCCTGGTTATCACCAGGGATCGCAGTTGAGTTGTATCTTCCAGCCATTGTCAGAGTTATTCACAGCAAGAGTGTTTGGCTCTTGGGTACTTCAGGGAGCTAAGGGTTAGAAGTTAAATCCTTCCCTTTTACATTGTTCTAAAGCCATGAATTAACCTATCACCTCTTCCTCAAGTCATGAGATTAGCTTGAAAATAATTTTATCATGTGTTTATTTGCCTCCAGCACTAGATGTTCAGATTGCCATTTGAAAGCTTTCTCTACAACTATTTATTTGAAAGAAAGAGAATGCAAGCCAGGATTCTTGTGTGGCTAATGTACATCAAGCCAATACTTTAAGAAAAACAGCAGCCATCATGAGAGTTGGCAACTCCCAAATTGCTGGTTATGGAGGAAAGAATACTAAACAGCTATCATCAATCTATCTAGATCCAGGAAGTGAGCCATGAAATGCTGACAAAGGGGAATATATGGTCTGACAATGACAGTATATTTATCTTTTAAATGAAGAATAATTGAGTTACACTGAAAAGACTCATTTTAACTTTGCAACAGTAAAGTATCTATCTCATCACCTTAGGGTGATATCTGAGTACCTCAGGGTAAGATAAGTTATTCTACCAGCTCTTTCAGAGAGCACCATTTTACAGTCTAGCCTCCAAAGAAGCCACACAAGCAGCACAAACAGAAGAAAGGGAGTCTGAGAACTGACTTTCTGAACAGCAGTAGGCCAGGTACTCAGTTTCCTTTTCATCCTTAACTTCTTTTTGGCAAATGGGGATAACACCAGATTATCACAAGAATGCTGGGGTTTCTGGATAAGGTGCTTTTTGTTGTTTTTTGGTTGGTTTTGGGATTTTTTGGAGGATGAAAACACCTTCACTTATTTTGTTTCGCAGCACATTAGGCCTTGTGACTAGAAGCATAAATGGTGCATACATGTACAGCCCACATTTGAGAAAAGCATGGCTGTGCACAGGCACACATACTGGGACAGGAGCTGTAACACCAGGGTACAGCTAACATCAAGCTGCCCTCCTATCAGCCCTGGGGCTATCTGAGTGCATTCTGCCAAACCCAGGCTGGGCTAATTTTCTACAGACCACTACCAAAAAAAATCAAAGAAAAAAAAAAACAACAAATCCCAAAACCACAAGGAAAGGATGACACAGGCACTGAACTGTGACTGAAACAGTAGGTCGCAGCTTGAGTTAGAAGAAAAATCACAAGTATATTTATAATTAAGGAAGCCAGAGAAACACAGCATTCCTTTCCAGGTACATATGACCACCCATACCTGAGCTAGCTGCAGATCCCTTAACGAAGATCTCTACCTGCTTTTTCTTCCCCCAGCAAGATTGGAAACAAAAGTATTTTCTGCTGTTGTTTTAAGCTAGTCATGGATTCATCATGCCATTCCCATATCTTTTCTGTCCAAGGTCTGGATCCTAACAACAAAGACTCATGCTCCCCTTAAGCTCTGATGAACTCACCTGCTTTTTTCCTCACTATTCGAGTCCTGTCTGCTGACATCATGAAGAAAGTAGGAGAGAAAAAAATACCAAACAGCACTAAGCAAGTTCACTGCTTAGAGAAAAACTCTCTCTTGGACTTATACAGAAGTACCTGAAGTCTTACCCTACTCACAAGAAAATTAGTACCTGCTGTGTGGAGGCACAACAGCTGGTCCCAGTGCACTCCTGATTTTCTCCCACCTGCCCCCTAAATAGCACACAGCTGGAGTCAGAGCTCTAGGCAGAGCAACCTCCTTTTGCTTTAAAGAGGCAGCAAATTAACTCTCTGTCTTCAACTGAAAGGGGCATTCAGATGTATGGTAGCCTTTTTATGGTCACTGGGAAAGGAGCTACAGCTGCTGCAGTTTAATGCTACCTCACCCTTTGAGCAGTTTGTGCTTGGGCAGCTACAGGATCCTTCCAGCACATTCCCGGGGATGGCAGGTCATTAGTGTTAGCAGCCTGACTAGCAAACAGCTGCCCTTCTCTCTCCTTCAGAAGCTCCGTAAAATTTATTATTTTTGCTACTGAGGAGAGTAGGGCTTTATCTTAACAGCAGCCAAAAAATGCAGCAGCACGCATTAAATCTGCACTATTAGTTGACCCACCTCAGCTTTGCAAAATGCTCTCTGAAGACTGAAATAGCCCAGACCAGGCAGCCAGCCATACTGAGGCACAAACACACTCTGGCTCTCAGTATTTTTTTGCTGGGTCAAGCATGCAGATACATAGCACGTGGTTCCTCATGCTGGAAGACTAAGGGTTTTTTCTGTTTGTCTCTCTCTCCAGGGGTGTGCTTGGCAAGGAGGGTGTGAGCACAGCAACCTCACTCGAAACTTCCCAGCAAACTAAGTGGGCTTCAGGGCTCCACTAAAATCAAAGTTCTGGCTTTGTTTCAGCTATGTATGGAGAGGAGGTACCTATAGAAAGGAATTAAGAGCTTGAACACTGAGCAAAACCAGGGCATACCGAAACCTCCAAATCCTGAAATCACATGACTGAGCTTTCCCAACTACACAGCAAGCACATTGCTGTACCAGAGAACTGATTTCCCATCAGAACAGCATGCCTGTAAGTAATTTAAACAACAAAAAAGAGCACACCATCAAAAAATATCTACATTGAATTGAAACAGTTGATATTGGAAAACTGTGCTGAAGTTTTAAGAGTAGGCAAATTAGGAGCTGCAAGGAAGAAAGGCAGTGGCAAGGAAGCCACTTACCTTGATAACAAAACCCCTTCTGTTGACTTACGTAAAGAAAGAGCCACCACTAATTTTGACAGGAAAATTCACACCGATTTACTCTGGTGGAAAGTGGGATTCAGAAGAAAATCCTTAAATCTTTCAAGACCAGAATTATTTATTTTTTCCTGTAAAGCAGGAGAAGCAGCAGCTGCCATAACTCTGCTGCAGTCTGCTTTTCAGAAAGCATTAAGAACTTATTGCTGAAAGTTAGTTGTCACCCCTAAAAAACTTGACCATTAAGATAATTCTTGCTTTGATAAAAAGCATTTTGGGCTGCAGAGGAATCAGAAATAAGCAACAGCAATTGCTGCAGAATTTGTTGTTCCAGATATTTTTTTCTCTGAGACAGTGTTTGTATTCTAATGGTGGCTGTACAATTTTGTTTGATTCAATTCAGAAGAATAATATTCACTTTTTCACCTTATCTCATCTAGACATCCTAGAGAGAGGCCAATGATGTATTAGCCAAACCCCACGGATGCAGGGAACAAGAAGAGTTTAGAGGGATGAGATGCAATGAAGCAAACCACTATTTTCCAGTTTGCACTTCTTTCTCACAAATGTAAGCATCAGCCCTGCACCTAACAAACGATTAGTAACAACACAAGCACCTCAAAATGTCATTTGGCATAATGGGGTTGAAAGTGTTTATGAGACATGTCTGTAAGAGATTCAGTGGAAACACAACTCTCTTTCTGAGAAACTACTGACTGGGGAGGAGCAGGGGGAACAACTTTACAAAACCATCTTGCTAAAAGACTGTATTTTACTGTTTAATCCTCAATTATACACATGACTTCGTTCTGGAAAGGTCACTAGACAAAGAAGTTCAGTGAACTGGGTCTGAGGGGAGGGGTTGTGTGGTAGGTCTCAGCCTTGCTGTCGCTGAACCGTTCACCTAAATAGCACGAACATTTGTTACAGTGAAGGACGAGCCTGGTGCTCGCACAGCCCAGCACGGGAATAGCAGGGTGGCAATGGATGATGAGTGGCAATAAAGAGTAGCTGTCACAGCAGAAAACAGATACAGGAGAGTAAGCTTAAATTCACCTTCTACCTCTCCAAACACACAGCATCTGGGTAACGCGGTCAGCAGCTGGTACTCGTGATAGCCAAAACCTTGTGTTGTCCCCACAGACACAAAGCGGGAGGTGGCGGCAGGGCAGCCGGAGCGCGGCACCCTGCCCGGCTCCTGGGACACGGTCTCGCTTGGGAGGTCCTGCGGCAGCCCCTAGAAACCTGAGGTGAAAACCACCTCGGCGGCGGGGCCGCGGCCAACCCCTAAAGAAGAGCAGCGGGACCCCCGCGGACCCCTGAGGGGAACGGAAGATCCCGCGGCGGGAGGGCGGACAGTACGCGCGAGGCGGGGTGGGGGAGTCAGGGGCGCGGCCCTCACGTGACCGTCCCGGCCCTAGCGCCGGCCGCCGCGCGCTCAGAGCCCAGAGCCGCGCGCTCAGAGCCCAGAGCCGCGCTGGGGCCGGCGAGATGCGCGCGCGGACGCTGGTGCTGCTGCTGTCGCTGTCGGCCTGGCCGCCGCCGCCGCGGGGAGCGCGGGCCCAGCGCCCCACCGCAGACACAGGTAGGGAGGGACGGAGCCGACCCGCCGGGCGGCGGGGCTGGGGCGCGCTCCATGCCGTACTGCCCGTCCCATATAGCTATCTGACCCCCCCCGCCCCAGGTGTGCCGAGTTTGGATGACAGTGCTGCGGCGTTGTCGGTGTTGCCGCAGCTGTCCTTGTCCCTAAATGAAACATCTCTATGAAAGACAGAGAGCCACCGAAGCGATCCTCCATTGATAGTTCTAATCCACAGAATCCCGAAAAATGGAAAGGTATTAGGATGTGTAACACCTCTGTACTCAATTTCCAGAAAATAGGACGGGTTGTGTCCTTTCTTCTTCATCGGAGTTTCCTGAAGGATTTTTTACACCACAGGAGAGAAAGGATGGAGGAATCGTTATCTATTTCATAATTATACTGTACATGTTTTTGGCCGTGTCCATTGTGTGTGATGATTACTTCCTACCTTCTCTGGAGATCATCAGTGAATGTAAGTGAACATACTCATCATTTTCCTGTAAAACGAAGCAGCTTGGTGTATTACATGCTCTTTGTTAAAACTTCAAAGCGAGAGTGCTCTGGAGACAAAACTAAAGAAATTTCAGAGTCTCTGTGCATGGTTGGACTTATCAATATTTAATTTGATACAGTGTATCAGTAACTATTGAAATAATTTCGATTTTCTACAGAAACAACAGGAAAAAATTGAAATAATTTTCAGTATTCTATTGAAATACATAATTTAAAATTTGCTTTCCTTGCGCCTGGAGGAAAATCTTAAAACTTTATGACTATTAACTAAACTGACAATATAACTTAGGAGTGAGCAGTAATACGTCCAGATTACTAGTAAAAGATTAAAAATAAAAGGCAGCAGGGGGGAACAGGTCACAGGACTGGATGCCGAAGCAAGAAACCAAAACTCTCCATGTATTAGAACATGGGAATTAAGTATCCTGCTCAAGTTTCTGTATTTCTCCCAAAGTAGTGAACAAGTATCAAGATGAGTTACTGTTTACGTACTAAAGGTATGACAGAGGAGGGAAAGGAATACCATTGTTAGAACAATTCCATGGAATCTAATCAACCTGCAATAATTCCCCTGGCTTCAGCAGAGCACTGAATTAAAGAGATGCTCTTGGCTGAAACTTCAGCTTTTCATTGCCAAGAATTAAGAAAAATTACCCAGGGAGACTCATCCCTGAACACTGGAAAACATTCTCCAGACCAAAACACTTCCAGAAAATATAAGCTTAAACATGGCTGTAGGACTGCGGTTTGGGGTTTTTTCTATTGATGATAAAATAAGCACTTATCACTTTTTCCATTGTTAGCCATATGTCCCTTAGTGTGCAGAACTTGATCCACAGAGTTACATTTCAGAAACAGTCAACTTACCAGAACAAAAATCTCATTTCATTCAAGCAAGACACAGGCTCTTACACTGTCCATATGAAGTGAAAATTTGCTTAAGATTGCAGCACTCATTTGAATTTAACTAGTATTTCTGGTATGTGATCACACAGTAGCATGGAATTCCCTGGAAGATAGATAGACTTGACATGGATCATGTAGCAGTATCACACTAGACTCCAAGGAATTTCTCAAAAATTATTACTCATACGAAGTAAGAGTTAAAGCCTGCATACATGTGCCTATTTTACATTTTAAGATCATGCCCAAATCTCTTGTATTATCAGTACTTCTTTTCTGGTATTTAAACTAATTTCTTTAATAGAGTTAGAAATAAATTAGCCTAATAAATGATGCTATGTTTTCAATATATTAGTTTACCAACTTCAAATAAATGCAGTACCCCTATGAAAGCAAGCAAAATTCATTCTATTAAACTGTAGTAGTTTCTGACATTATATATTAATGCAAGTAATGGGTAAAGTCTACTGAAGTTTTGGGGTTTTTTAAGCAATTCTTTTGGCTCTATCCTCAGGCCTTGGCCTCTCTCAGGATGTTGCTGGAGCAACATTTATGGCTGCTGGAAGCTCTGCTCCAGAGCTTGTCACAGCTTTTCTAGGTAAGAGACATGTTTTGACTCCTCAGAATCTAGAATTCTTTTCCTTACATGCCAAACTGCAACATACCGGAGAGTCATTTTCCTTATAGGAGTCTTCGTGACAAAGGGAGATATCGGCATCAGCACCATCCTTGGATCAGCAATCTATAATCTTCTTGGTATTTCTGCAGCTTGTGGGCTGTTTTCCAGCGTGGTATGTGTCAACTTTGATAGTTCTGCTACTAGGAGCCAAATAGTTATCCTTTCTGATTTGCCAACAAAAGCCAAGAGAGACTTACTATGACAACTGTCAAGTTTATTATTTAGTAGCAAAACCAGCATGTAATCAGTTTTAAGTTAACTTGCTATGAAAGTTTTTAAAAACACTAACTTGTTAAATATCGTACTCAAGTCATTCCTAAGAACCTTAAATTTGTACATAATATAGAAACAACATATCGATGCAGCATTTACAGCACTTAGTGAAAGTATTACAGACAAATTTAAGAAAAGTAAATGACTCTGTGATCTGCAGGTTTCGAGGCTATCCTGTTGGCCGCTGTTTAGAGACTGTCTGGCATACACAGTTAGTGTAGCAGCGGTCCTTGCGACGATATCTGACAACATAATTTACTGGTAAGAGCACAAGCAGTGTTAACATTGACTGGAGATTAGTGAGACAGTGTTTTGAGAAACAAGCAAACCAACCCAAACCCCAAACTTTAAGTAGCCTGAACTGCCATTCACTAAAAGAAATAAACATCCGGTTGGCTTTAAAAAACCACAAAGTCACAAGGCTCGTACAGATTATTACCTAAACATTCAAACCCTGCGTATTTATACACTTTGATCTGCATAGGTTTGTCTGTACAGACTTCACAATTTCTATCATAACTGTTTTGGCATAACAATTAGTCTTCATAGTTTACTCCTTTTGAGCCATTCCTTTAACAGCATCACTGTTAAGAAAAACATTTGTCTGCCAGAAGCAGGTAATGAGCTCCCATCAACACAAACTCCTGTTGCCTCAAGTCACCACCACTCAACACTAAGTCTGAAGTTTATAACTCAAAATATCACATACTGTCCCTCCTCTCTTTAACCATCACATGAAGACTCAAACATAAGTAAGATGTTCAATCAGTATGATTCCCTGGAAAACATGCAGCTATACAGTACACAAACAAGATTTTGCGAGGAAGGGGAATCAAACTGCTGGAAGAGATGGAGACACTCCCAAACTTCCATGACACCAGCCACACCACTGCAGATAAGACACTTCTGGGTGTTTTCCTTTTGCTACTCATGCAAATTCTCTCTTACCTTAAACCAGCCATTTTAACAAGTTAAAGAGTAGGGGGGGGTATATTATATGTTATGAAAAAATCTGTTTTTCCTTCTAGGTATGAAAGTGCATCTTTATTATTGATATACGGGTGTTATATTTTGGTACTAAGTTTTGACATTAAAATCAACCAGTACCTCATGAAAAAGTTCAGCTCCTGCTGCACGTGTTTGACAAAAGCTATGGAAGAGAATGCTGAGCAGCAGGCACTGGTTGGCCAGAGGGAAGAGAGTGGACCTCTATTTCATCAGCAGTCAAGAACAGATAGTGGAATTTTTCAAGATGAGCCAGACTACTCTCAACTTTCAACCAGCTTGCGTGGGCTTAATGAAATCTCTGAAGGTAGAAGTATTATTGCAGTTGTCTCTAGCACTCTGCATGACTGTCTGCATCCGTTCTAATAAAGAGTAGATTTTGAGATATTATTAAGATTTTGTTCACAAAAGAACTCCAGTATTTAGAGTAACTAATTATTCTTCCCTGGAATATAACAGTAAGCAAAACCAGAGTGGAAGTATTTATATTAAGTTAGTTGCTAGAGGAGTGCTAGGGTAGTTGCTCATTTGTGTTTTATTAGAACAGCAGATTTCCATCAGACTTTGCTGTGCACATTTGAAACTTCCCAGCAATACTGCCTGTAAAATGCAGTACCAGCTGAAAAGACACACTGGTACTGTACTAATATATACTGTTTTCTTATGACAATGGCAGCCCAAAATATGCTTTGTATGAAAAGTAAAGGAATAGATATGATATGGCCACAGATCATCAGTTTCCTCTTCACTTGGGCAAAAACCAGCAGCTGGTACTTACTCTTGATAAATATTTTGTGTAAACCTTTACAGAAAAGTTTATTTTTCATCCACCTTATTACCATGTCACTGCAAGAGAATTAATGAACATTTGATTTCAGAGTTTTGTCCAATGTGATGTAAGTACTGGGTAAGAGTACAGCTAGAACTCGAGGAAGTATTTTTTTTACCTTTTTTGAGTGTTCTCACAAGTAGAGGCCAGTAATGTGACTGTATGCTATGGATTCAACCTTAATGCTGCAATTTAAAACGGATGCTTTTCTTCAACAGATCATCGAAGTGTCTTCGCCATGCCTGAAGCAGATATGAAGAGAGTCTTGTGGGTGTTATCCCTTCCTATTACTACACTACTCTATTTGACTATACCAGATTGCAGGAGACCGTTTTGGAGGAACTGGTTCATGGTGACATTTTTCATTTCAGCAGTATGGATTTCTGCAATAACTTACGTCCTTGTATGGATGGTAACAATAGCAGGTAGGTCCTTAAAGTGCTGCTGCTATACTGAGCCAACCAATTGAGAATGACTGAGAAAAGTTTTCTCCCTGTGAATAGTTTACCATGATTAACAGTCAGTTTACCAACACATACTTTGCTGTAAAAACAAAAGGCCCCAAACAAAAAACCCCAAACAAACAAAAAACCCCAAACAAACAAAAAACCCCCCAAACAAACAAAAAAAACCCCAAACAAAACCAACAAAAACTTATGCTTGACTGCCTAGTTTGCCACTTTCTTCCATCTAATGAAAACCATTTTAGAGTTTAGCAGCTTCAGACTCCTTCCCATCACATGAAGGAGAATTTGTTTACATAGCTACACCAAAAAAAAAAGCGCCCATAGTTAAAAAGAGACAGTTTTGTTAAATCTGCTCCATGAAGTGAAACAATTACATAGCAATAAACTTGTCAAGCTGAAGTCTGAAAAACATGGAATCCACCAAGACTGGAATTAAAAGTTCAGGATTCTGTAAAAGATCCATTATATTTCTATACCTATGTTTTTCTTGAACACCATAGTAGGAGATTTAGCATATTAACTGCCAAAAAAAACCTCCCGATTTTTTTTACTATTTTATTTCAAGTACAGCATCATGTGTTTATTAAACATTCTTGGGGTGTGTATGTATACCTCTTACAAATCTGCATCATAAAGTGAAGCAGTAAAATAATTGCATTTAAGTGGGAAAAGGGGTATGAACTTCTGTGTAAAAATATCTTAAACATTTTAAGGTATTAAAGGTCTTCTCATTTCACTGTTTCTCAAGTCAGCTTGAGAAAAATCCAGTTTTTAATTTTAAGAACATGCAGAAAACAAAGCTCTAAACAAGAAAGGTTACAAAGCTTGCCATTTTCACATTATAGCTCACTAATCCTACTTAAGTGTTCTGCTAGTTCAGCATCCTAAACTTGTTTTCAACTTCAGTTCAATGAATAACTCCTTGTTCAGTGCAGGAACAGACCTATACATTCGGTAAACCTTTGAGAAATTACTAGTAGATGATTGGATATAACACCTACCAGGTTCACTCCTTGCTCAAATAGTTTTCGCCTTTTATCTGAAGAGCAAGGGTACTTACTGTCTGAATGCTGGAAGCCTTTGAAAGAGGATTCAAATGAAAGTTATTGCTGTTCTACTAGACAAAGCACTAATTCATATGAAAGCCAGTACACTAGAGAGTCAATAGCGTATTAGTCCACTTTGAAGAATCATCACAAACACCATTGGGGTCTTTGACCCACTATTTCTAGGTCAAATATGTTCTATTTACACATTAAAACGCCAGAAATGACACAGGCATTCTATTCACATCCAAGTTCCTTCATGAAGGGTGACCCAAAGACTCTGTCGTTGCATAAACAGCCTATCAGAATGTCACAGAAGTCTCACAGCTGGGGACTAAATTTTTATGGTCAAGAACAAACTTAAATCAGTACACTTTGTTGCTAGCAAAGAAAATTTAACTACTTCTAGCAAGATACTGCTACTGATACACAAAATTAACTAAAGGCTAGGAAAATAAGATCATTCTCTATGGTCTGTTGCCAGAAAGAAATCCCTACACCTTAAATAGAAGATAAATCTATCTAATAAAAAGAAGAATTAGATTCACCTGAGTTTAGATTCTGTTTTACAACCTTCAGACAGCCAGAAACTACTGTTGCAGACATAAGGCTCGTTCATTCATATTTCACCTTGGTTGGCTTGGTGTGAACCACTGCTTTCCAGCCCAGATGGTTTATAAAAGCTGATTGTATTGGTCCCTTAGCCTACAAATTTTACATTAAGAGTGATGAAAGAATAAATCCAGTTCAGATTCACAAATAACACAATCTCATTAGTCCCTCTGAACCAACAAATAGCTTCCAACATACATTTACTGAGCTAATCTAGACTAAGCTGGTATATATCTTAAGAAAACTGTTCTTATTAGTGTCCAAATACTGCAAGAATTCAGATTTAAAAGAAAAAATTCAGGATACTTTTTAGTGAATGAAATAGTTTAAGAAAAAACTAATTAATAGTTTGAACAGAAGTAACTACTTCAGCATATTGATGCTTGTGAATGGTACAACTTCTATAATAGTTTTTAACATCTGAACCCCTGTATTTTATGTAAGAAATTAACTGCATACAGGACACATGAGGCTTAAAAAAAGTGGGGAAAAAAGAGCTGCTGTTTTAGTAATGATTTAAGACTTTTCTTAATTTAAACCAGTATTTACATAAAGAAACTCATACTTCTAAAGGATTACTTGTACTTACAAGTCATAAAAATTCTGCATTTTGATTCTTCTGAATCCAACAAAAGAAGTTTCTAATTGGAGTGAAGTGGTAAAGCCATGTAGTTGAGACACTATTGCAGTAATGATCTTAATGACCCTCCTCCTCCCCAGGAAAATTCATGTGCTTTTTTCCTCCCCCTTTAAAGTGGGGGATTGTAAGAGTTATTGCTTCATGAGACTTTTGAGCACTAACAGTGAAATGCCCCAACCACAGAAGACTATTATATTTTCTAGAAGTTGAGAGGAAAAAAAAATAAAGGAGTAAATTGTTAAGATGTTTAAACTTCCACTTAACTGGTATTGTCCTGACCACTGGAAATGTTCCACTCACATCTTTGAGAAACTTGTTAAGTAAGATGGTTACTACACTACAATTCTTTTTTTATTTAGTTAAAGAACAAGGATAGAATGATACTTCCTTCTTGTTGTTCTCATTTTTAACTACTTCATGGTTCAGTCACCTCATACTTAGTCAAGTTAGCTGACAGATTCCTTTTGAAATTACTGTATGATTACTAATCCTTTCTCCAGCAAAGTCCAAAGCAATTTCTTTGGATTAAGCAAACTCAGACTTGCATTTTCTACTGTTATTTATCGACTGCAGGTGAAACACTGGGAATTCCAGAGTCAGTAATGGGTCTCACATTACTAGCAGCAGGAACAAGTGTACCAGATACAATTGCAAGTGTGCTGGTGGCTCAAAAAGGTAAAGATTTTAGTATTCAGGTTCATTCCAAAGGATGTGTTTAAAAGGTACTACGAAAAAAAAAAGAATTCTAGTAAACTTCAAAATTTTTACTCCAGATTCTAGAGGTTAAGTTTACTAATAATAAATAAGTAGCTTACCTGAAAAGAAGCTGTGGCTCAGATATTTAAAAACCTCTCAGTGTACCTCAGAGAAGTATTCCAGATTGGTTTGATGTATTGTTGAAGTGTTAACAGTTTTACTGCAAAACATAACTAACTGTAGGTCTTGGTATTTTAAGCATGACTGGATTTTGTAATAGCCTGTCTAGCTTATTTTAAGTGCAACTGTGCAGATGCTGGTGATTTAGGGAGACTTTTTTATTTATGCTTGTGGAACCTAAAACTACGTTCTTTAGAATTATTACTATAGTTCTTTCACTGAAAAGTCTGAAAAGGCTGCTCTGTGAGAAACTGAGGGCTGACAGTCTGTTCCTCCAAAACAGTTTGGCAATTTCATACAGTACAATTAAGCAGACTTATTTGTATTTCTTCTTTTACAGGAAATGGAGACATGGCCATGTCTAACATTGTAGGATCCAACGTATTTGATATGCTCTGTTTGGGAATACCCTGGTTTATAAAAACTGCCTTCATAAATACATCAGGACCCATAGAAGTGAACAGCAGTGGTTTGACATACACAGCCATTTCTCTTATCTGTTCTGTTGTTTTTATTCTTCTGGCAATTCACCTGAATGGCTGGAAAATAGATAAAAAATTGGGAGCAATTTGTCTTGTACTGTACTTAGTATTTACTACATTATCGATTTTATATGAACTTGGCATCATAGGGAACAATCCTACAAGGGTCTGTGGTAACTAGCTTTAATCAGTGATTATACTGATGAAAAAAATAAAAGCAGGAGAGAAAGATCAGTTTCTTCATTTAGTCAAATAAAAAAAATATTCAAAACTCCCTTTGGGCTCTAAATCTTATTTACAGAACTAAGTCATGTCATTAAAGTAATATTAAGTAGAACAAAACCATCACAGCCTAATTGGAGCCCTTACTTTTAGAGTTAAGAATTACAGTATGACTACAACGCACATATAAAACCAAAATTCTGAAAAAAAAAACAACAAAACACCCAAAACAAAACACATCTAGTTTTTACATTACAATGTTGATACACGCTGGGGGAGAAAAAATAAAAATCAGAAAACACTAAACAAATCCCACTATGCAATCTTGAGATTAACAGAGAAAATGGCTTATTTTATTAAAAACAGTATAACCATTCATTTAAACTGAATGACTAGAGACACTTGGCCTAATTTTCCAAAGGCACTGAGCATCCAAAGCTTCCATGGTCTACAGGGACCTGAAGGTGCTCAGTACCTCTAAAAAAAACAACAAAAATCAGGCAAATTGTCTTTAAAAACAAAACATAGTAAGATTCAGTTAACAAGTATCACAGTATATTAAACACTATACTGTTAAAGGCTGGTGGGATTTAAAAGTTCCTTTTTACAGCTTTTGTAAGCATACAATGTTACTAAAAATGACTTACTGGGATAGAGAAGCTAAACAGACATAGGAATGTTCCTGAACACAGTTTTAAATTATGCATTGCGATCCAAGCGTACATCAATTTCTCTGCCACTGATTTTAATGCCGTTCATTATCCTACAGGCCTTTTCAGCAGATTCTGGTGAATCAAATCTCACTGTTCCACAGCCCTTTGATTTTCCATTCTCCATTTTTATTTCTGCAAACATTACATGACCTGAATAAATAAGTTAAACAGCAGTTATTTCCAGTCTTAAGTGCACTAACAACTCATCAGAAGTGATAAAAATGCATTTTTAAATATCAAGGAGGACATATTAAATTAGCACTTTCAGACTGATGGTATGTTCACTCCTTCAGGGAAGCTGACACAGGTCAAAACACCACTGAAGAATCGAAATTAAGATCCACTGTTTCAAATCCTTCCTTCACGCTAGCAGAAGATTAAGCCTGCCTGTGTTTGACCTCAAGTTTGAAACAAAGTGTCCTATAAGACTAAGGGAGAATTAACCAAATTATGGTTCAGTTCAGTCCACCATGTTCATCACAGCAACATATCAAGCAATCACAACAGTCAAGCAGTTTGCTAAGGGAGCTGCAGAGAAAAATTAGAACCTTCAAAACAGTAACATTACCAGGATAGAAGTGGTGGAAAAGTAGCATGCACTATTAAATTCCTGCAGTGTTTTCTGGAGATTGGACACTCAATTCATGAGGCAACACTTTTAGATAGATGAGTTGGTACCTCAGAATGTTCAATGCCTGGAGCTAATGAGTTTTTGCTTATGGTACGTTGTAGCACACCACTTCTGAGCCCCTAAATGCCACTAGGAACAAGAAACTTTTTCCTAAAATAATTTTTATTTTTAAACATCATATAATAGAAGACTGGCCTTTCACTGAAAGAAATTGAACATACGGAGCCATAGTCTTTAGAATTCCTTACAATACTGGTGTGAATACAACCTGCTGCTTATATTTGTGCTTATAATTCTTAAAAACAATTCAACATAATTACCACATCCATTAGTTGCAGAGCAGATAATGAAAAAAAATAATTATGAACTATCTGGATGTTGCCCAGGCAGCTAAGACTTGCAAAAAAGGAGAGAACCTGTTTGGCTATATCCTCCAACTACAAAAAAAACACACCTGAACATTTTTCATAGTCGAACTGCAAGTTCTAATTTATATCAAATCTGCAAAGAGGTGTACAAAGACTGTGTTAGGTATCACTGGCACGTTTTAAATTATTTGTCTTTTCTGCCTCTTGAAAATAAGAAAAGCCATCCTGTAATTCTGTTTAAGCTTTTCATTTGGACATGTTTTCAAAATAAAATAATCATATTTCTACACCCAAGCTTCATTTTCTCATTCACGTCTGTGAAAAAACAACTTTTCTGAATTAGATAAGAAGAATTATTTGGATATTCATAGCAATCCTTTAACTTATATAGAAAGGGCCTTTATTTCTTAACATAAAGGGGAAGCATTACAGCCTGCACATATGCTAATCAGGATCATCTACTTGTATAAAAAAAAAAATCATCTGCCACTTTGACAAAATTACTAACTGATTTGATGCAGCACTATTTCTAGAAGTAACACATAACCTGGACAGGCCCAGGGCCCTGCATGCATGTCTCAAATTAAATGCTATTTTACATAACTCTGTGCTGGCCAGAGGATACATAATACCTGCTTCAAAAATAAAAAGCTCAAAGAGTAATTTTATTCATGGAATGGGTTAAAGTTTGTAACAGATGAGCACTAAGAGCCAACACAGCACATACTGTACCTTAGTCTCATGTATTATGTCACGCCTAAAAATTATCTATAGAACTCGGGAAAACTGGGGGAAGTAAGAAAGATTAGCCTAGCCAGACTCTTCTTCAGGGTAAGGCAACAACCTTCTCTTCCCTTTTGTTGCCTAACAAACACAATATAAAACATGGAAGTCAATGGAGCTGAGCAAGGATAAGATTCATATACATACCACATTGACTGAACTTCTCCTTTAGCTTCTGCCAGGTCAAGTCAAAAGGAAGCTAGAATAAAAAGGCATTATTAAAAACGAAATATTACAAGGAGAAAAAGAACATGTAATCAAACATGCACACAAAATAAGCTCACTGTTTCTATGTATCAAATGCTTACATTTCTCACAAATATCTGGTTGCCTTTAGAGCCTAATCTCTCTCTCATGCCACCTCCCATCGGGCCAGGCACGAATCCCCGATCGATATCGATGTTCCTGTCCAGGCCTCCACCCATAGCTGGTCCCATTCGATCAAAGCCAGAACTCATCCGATCCATCCCCATTCCCATTCCTCCAGCCATACTGTTCATGCCACCCATTCCACCACCTAGAGAAAAGAAAGAAAATGAGGATAAAATAAAAATCTCTTTTTAGTTATAAACGCACAAGTATTTTGTAAAAAAGAAAGAAATCTTGTTTCAGAAGAAAAATAATAAAACTGCTGTAATATAAAATGTAACTTCATACATGCAGAGTGATTTACCTAATAGCATGGCTAGTACTTTGGGGCAAAGTATTAGAAGATACAAAGTGTCAGTTCTAAAATAAAAGTAAAAACCAAACTGCATCAAGCTATTAGTCACATCATCTAATGTAGGAAAATGTTGAACACAACTCAAGAATTAAGATTTAAATACTGTCCAGTTTAATTAATAAAAAAACTGATACCCTGCACCAAAAAGAGATCAAGTAAATAACGGTGGAAATGTTAAGATACAGATAACTTGACTGTATATTGTTTATTTTTCTTCCTGCATTCACATTCAGCTTTACTTAATGCAGCCATACCCACACTTGATGACACAATTTTCTAGAGAAAGCATATTTTGCAGAGAACAGATGTTACTGCAAACATGTTACTGAAGAGCAGATGTTACTGAAGAGCATGGACTTTCCTATGATACATGAAATGTATTACTGTATATTATATAAGGAACTAAGATCAATGGCATTCAAATATCCTATTATAACCTTTCCGGATTCATAATTAAAAATTAGTGTAAAGCAAAACTACCAAGATCATTCATGAGAGACCTTCTCTTTAAGCCTTACGCCTCTCAAGATTGCCACTAGAAAGATTTTAGCTTCTCATCTGTTCTAGACTGACGAACTCAGACATTTGCTATAATACAAACTCAATATTGGAGCTTTGCACAAAATTAAACTGAGTGATAATGTGAAATTCAACGCTGATTTTTTATTTCAATGATGACAGCTTACTGAAGTTCAGCTTCATCAAGTTCACACAAATAACTGTGCCTATTTGTCTTTTTTTCTGAAACACAAGTTTACTTGAATCACTTCTCTCTCCAACCCAAAAGTTAAAACTATTTCAAAACTAAGACTAAGGGAGGACTGTATCAGCAAGTTTTCCTCTGAACTTTTATCTCAACTAAACAGCTTTAAAAACTACTAGTCTTAAAGTCACATGCAACAGAATCTTGCTTCTTCCAATATTAGCAAGATAGTACAAAGAAAGCCTCTGATACATTAGACATACATGGTACCATTACATTGCTTATGCATTTACATTCTGTTGAAACAAGACAACCTACTCATTCCAGATCTTACTGGGCCCATGCCAGGTGCTCCCATTCCTCCTGCAAAAACACCGATCATTGCACCACCTGAACAGAAAAAAATAAGAAAGTGCATACACTGAAACCACCAGTTAGTGACAACTACAAAGCACACGCTGCTGAAGTGCACTGATCTCAATGTTACTTGGCTTTTTTTTTCCCCCCTATAGAACACTTTAACCTGTGCCTTTATTATTCAGACTAAACAGCAGACACCTAGTAAGTAACATTAGTTCCTCCTTCTCTGTTAGGAGATTTAAGACACTCTGATTTCTTCTACCTCTTCTCCCCTCTGACACTCTGCCCACAGGACAAACATCTCAAAACTAAATGAGCCATTTCCCACATTGGGAAGAACAGCGTCAAAGCTGAAGTTCATCTTATATGAATGTCATAGTACAGAAATGACCTAGTTTCTCCCACTTTTAAGAAACCAACACAAAAGCTATGACCAGTTCTCTTTCTTTACTGCATATGGGGAGTGAATTGATGGAATTTGGTGGGAAAAGGGGAGAAAGAGGATCAATACTTAATAAAAGCTCTTTGGCAGAACCATGGAATCTCCAGAGTGATAATTGTATATATTGTTATTTATATTTTACAGATGAAGAAAAAACAAATGCCCTTTAACTTCCCTCCTAAAAAACGGCTGTAATAAACACTTGCATTACATCCTTATTGCAATGACTGGAGGAGAGGGAACAGTGGAAGATGACCAAATGAAACCAGGTCTCTTCCTCTTCTAGTAAAACCCTTCCAGGACTATGTTGCAATTTGCCACAGGAAATTTAAATACCCATCCTTCCAAAAGAATCTCCAAAACCACGGTTCAGTGCCATGTCACCACGACCAAAATCTCTGTCCATGTTTCCTCCCATTCCACCACGGAACATTTCTGTAAAGAACAAAAAGCAGAAATACTCTGTTATATACACCTAAGCTAATGTTCATATGATACTTGTTTCACAGCTGTTTGTTGAAATAGAAGTGGGCTTACTTCACAAGTCAGAGGCACCTATGAAATACTTAACTCCCACACCAGTTTCTATGCCTCCACTCACACCACTGACTGTGTTTCCTTTTAACTCATTTACATCACTAGTATTAGCAAACTAGTATCATAGTATCATCATTCTGGTTGGAAAAGAGCTTCAAGATCATCAAGTCCAACCACTACCCTAGCTCTGCCACGTCCACCACCAAACCCTGTCCCCTGGCACCACATCTGTCTTTCTAGACGTATCCAGGGATGGTGGCTAATAAGTGTACAGGAACAGTGTTCACCCACCTCCCATTCGGTTGACTCCAAATCCTCCCATATTAGGCATTCCTTCCATTCCACGAAACCCAGCAAGTCCTGTAAAATAAGGAAGTGTTTTCTATACAGTATTAAAAAAAATACTTAATGCAAAGAACTTCACTGCACGTACCGCCTCCCATTCTATTCATCCCGCCAAATCCTGGACCATCGATTCCCATACCTTTAAACCAAAAAGACAAACACTGTTCAGAAGATTTGGAACATCCTGATGGACTTCAAAAAATGCAGAGACAGTTAACATCTCAAAAGCACACTACACAAAGCTTGCTTTGTCAAGAGTACGTTAATTCTTCCAAACACAGAAATGACAATTTTAAATTTACCTCCTGGACCCATGCTCCCCATTCCACCACCCATGCTCAACTGTGTTGCACTGATGGGCTGTCCACCCGGTCCAAGTCCCATACCAATGCCACCAAGACCACCTTGAAAACAAAAGCAAGTATCACCAGAAGAAAGATTTTCTTCTGTACCATAAAGAGAACACAGAAAGCAAAAATACTACTGAACTGTTTCAAGACTTTAAATACACATATATTAAGTGCAAGGAGTGGAAAATAAGAGTGTGCACTCACGAGGTAATTGTGAAGTTTTGCTGTCTGCACCACGGAAATCTTCATGAGGAACTGATTTGTCATCCTGATAAAAAAGCAGGGATGTTACACTATTGTCCCTTCAATGTTTTGGCAGAGACATATAAGGTAGAAGAAATGTAAGCAACTTACCATTTTCACATGCATGGGTCTGTCAAACAGGAATTGTCCATTGAACATAGCTTAAGAAATGCAAGTCAAGGAAATCTTAACTACAGAAGTCCATTTAATTATTCCAGAAAAATCACTGTAATAACTTATTTTATTTCAGTACCAATTTTAAGAGTCTTTATCTTTGCTTGTCTAATCTTTAGAATGCCAATTTAAAGGCCAAAAGAGACTACACAAGCTGTTAGGTATGTAAGTTAGTTTCACATGTCACATTCCCACACATTTCAAACTTGTTCAACATGATCAGAAACACCTTTTTAGACTCTTAGCAGCAAACTCAGTCACTACTAAAAATGTAATCTGCACAGTATTACACTGTAGTCCCTCTAGACAAGCTGCAAGGCAAATAAGCCCCATTTGCAAAACTATGCTATCACAAGCCATTAAAGGCTAATCCATATTTGATCAATTATTTTTCAAACCCAAGGATACATATTGCTTGAACAGCTTCAATTGCCTGTTCAAAGGTAACTGTTCCCATTCCACGACTCTTGCCATCTTTATCTTCTTTGATGTCTGCACGTTTTACAGTTCCAGCAATGCTGAACACCTCTTTCAGTTTCTTCCAGCCAACTTTAAAGTCAAGCTTACACACAGAAATACATTAGTGATTTCAGTGCACACTTCTGTTCTGACATTACGTTTGGAAGAGATTTTCTGCATTGTTGTAACTCTTCAGCTTCACAAAATGCTTCATATATGTAAATAGCCAGGATTTCATAATATGCACACACTGCAACCAAGTCCAAAAATGTCAACTTAAAGCCACAATTTACACTACATACTTTTACTTTAATCAACACAGTAACATAGAGAAATGGATGAGTTCTTGTCAAGAGAAGCTGTACTTCCACAAGTCCCCTAGCAGACATAATGGTGTATTGTGCAAGTAAAGAACTTGGGAAGTTCCAACAAATGTAACAGTTTAAGTTAGCCTAAAGTAACTAGCAAGATAAACTGAAGTTTATATTTAATTAAAGAATAAATATAATTCTAATTAGATAACAAAAAGATGCATAAGATATTGTTTCAAATCTACAGAGGACTGTGCCAAACTTAAAAGTGAATGTCAGCTTCAAGAGTTTAACATATCTTTCATGTACAAAATCTGAATACATATCCAGCATTTTTAGTTGAATATACTAATTGTGAACTAATTTTCAATTTCTTCTTTATATTAAAACTGAACTGTGCAGGAATAGAAGATGTTTTACAAAGATCAAATATTACAGTTATAAAATACAGTTTTAAACTTACATTAGCCACAAAAATAGTGGACCCAAGCCTGCCCGCCTGCAAGTTACTGATAACCTCAGGAGGAATGTTTGGATTATTGAGAATAGAAGGTGGTAAATTCATTATTCCAGGTGCCACTTCAGGTCCATGTCCTCCTGGAAACTGTCCTCCTCCACGCTGTAATGCCCTACGAGCATGTTCACCTTCAGGATCCTGAAACATGGGCAAAAATAAAGCCAACTTAATCATCAACAAGAGGACTGGCAACAACAAAAAAAAGCTACTATTTGAAATTCTACATAAACCCATCAAAATTATCAACTAATATCCTTGTCCATGTCAGAGGGATCAAGAACTGAATTAGCATGGAGACCTAATTCCCTCACCTCTAGAGGTGGGTCCTTTCAGATGAGGGTTGAGGCATATTGGCAAAGCACTTGTGGAGGAAGCGTGCACTGCCACTTCACATGCTGTACCTAGCCTATGGACAAGTAGAAAAGATTTCAATCTAAAGGACTGTCAGTCTAGCACCTTCTTCCAAGAACTGAATTAATTTAATCAGGCTTTTTTGTTATTTATTAATACCATTATTAAAGTTGTAACAGGACAAAAAGAACTGCATCAGGTACCATCATATACTACAACACTACAATAGGAATGTTGGCATTAATTTCACTTTCCAGTCAGCAGAAGCTGACTCTACTTCCAGCCTCATTTTTGCATATATGTAGTAGTCTGATACTCAGCTTGTTATGCATCATGCTTTTAAGTATCTTACACATAGAATCATTTAGGTTGGAAAAGACCTGACGACACTAAAGGAAAAATATAAAGTTAAAGTTGGTTTAAAGAAAAACAGCATTAGATTATTAGGACCTTAGGACACAATTTTTGTCAGTCCACTTGCCATAGTATCAAGACCTTCTGCAAGCCAACAGGCACAACAGGCAACAACTCATTAAGAAAATGTTAAAAAATTAAACTGGAAATTACACAGCTAATGCTCAAAACACTGTATTGTCATCTCAGTAGTTACAGTATCTTTGCTATTTCAAATTAAAAACAGCAGCAATAATCATACCTCTTTAATATTCAGCGGTCTTCCACTAAGATCATATTTGTTCATAGTTTCTAACGCTTTCTTAACAAATTCTTCATCTTTGAATTCAACCACACTTCAAAGGAATAAAACATTTAGAGTATTAAAATAAAGTTTAAAATGTTAAAGTTAACAGAATGTTTGGATAGTAGTGTGTTTCTACACACATAGCAAAAGAAACTTACCCACAACCCTACATCCATCGTGATTTGTCATCATATGTAAAGAGAACAAAAGAAAAAAGTCAGTCAGCACATATGATAGAACATTTAAGATTTCAGTTAAAGATCCCAGCTCACTGTTAAATAACTATCCAAGTTATTTCCAGCTTCAAAATCCGTAACAAATGTTCTTTACTGGTAGCCAATCTGAATTTCTCCTACTTTCTCAACACACATACCTTTCAAAAGCAGGAGAAGACATTATCTTTTATTCTCTTTGAGCCAAACCAGAATTGGAAAAATGCCACACAGATCTATGTAAGGACAACTGGGGGAGAGGAGGTGAGAGAAAAGGGTGGAAAGAAAAAAACCCAAAAACGTAACCAAAAACCAATCAAGACACTCCTTGTGTCATTAAAAGCTGCCCACTGACTACAAAATTCAAATCTACCTACATCAGGTATACCAATAACCTTATTGACTGCACCAGAACCCTTCTAATAAAGCAAAGAGCTGAGGATTGCTTCAAGTAAAGCAAAGCTGACAGCATGGTTTAGTTTTAACAAGCATTAGTCATTTACAACAATTGATACAACCTCAGTTAAGACTCAAACCTGCACCTCTCACATTCTCACTGCAGGTTCAGAGCTACTATTGGCCAAACTTTTGACTCTTATTAAAGAAACAAAGGAGCTTTAACAATCTGCACTCTTTGTGCCTCATTGCTGGCACGCTGTTGGCTATCAACCATCTCCATCCAGTTTTAAGAAAGCAAATACATTAATCCAGTTTTTAGAGTACCAACCCTGCAAAGCTGTCAAATCAGGTACTTCAAACAGTATATTCTTAGCTAACATTTTATACTCATTGGCCCCAAGAAGAGGATCTTATGCTAACAAAATGTAAATAAAATCAGTGGTTTATTGAACGTCCTTGATATCAAACAGATTTGTACCAAAACAAAGATGTTTGCTAAAAAGAATAGTTAAGTAAATGCCATTTTTTAACATTTACAGAAGTATTTTGTCCTTTAAAGCCAGCTAGTTTGAGTTGCATGAAAGTGTCAAACTACTTCTAATATAGAACCCTCAAGGCTACCTTAATGAAAATCAGTGTAAAAATGAAACTTACTTTCTAATAACTGGTACAGGTATTATGCAAAATAAAACTGCTGAGGAACTTTTAAACCTCTAGCAGATTGTTGCCCACGGCACTTACCCTTGATTTTCCTTCAGCATCCTTAAACAGCTCCACGTATGTAACCTCACCAACTACATAAGACATACAAAGGGAAAATACCAAGAGACAATGCATTTAAACACCAGCATCTTTCTTTACTGTGCCCCTGTGCACAACTCTACAGAAAAGCGCCTATTATTCACCAACAATCAAAACCAGACCAACATACCTCCTGTCAATGGCTATATAATTTAGCTAATTTTCAGAAATATGCAGCAGCCACATTCTCAAAAACTAAGAACAAACAACTATATTTAACCTAATTCATACTACAGATCATATTTTGGCCAGTATGATACAGTTGGTGAACAAATTCAGATATACACAGTCCCTTAACCTAACAAAAAAACGTCAACGTTCACTGGAAAATGTTACATTTATCATCCTACTCACAACACCTGTTTTAAGGTGACTTTCTACCTGAATGTCTTCAATCATAAGTTTGCCTTCAATAATAACCAAATTTACACATCAAATATTTCACAGCAAGCCACTCACTTTCTAAAATAGGAAGTTTCAGTAAATAAACGAATCAAATAGTCACGTCACCTTACAACAGATAAACCAGCAGTTACAGAAGGGAGGTTTTGGCATTTTTCACAGCCTAAAAGCCAAGTGTGCTTTGCATTACTTTTGAAGAATCGATTTATTTCAAGGAAAACCCAGAACTAACTTTTTACAGAATTCATATATTAGCATTATCGTACCCCAAACTTAAAATAAAACATATGGGGTAGTAAGAGTACTCTATCAGAACTGCAACAATAGTAACAAGCTTTTAATACCAATCTCCAGACAAACAGTCATGGCAGTAGTGACAATGCAGACAAAGTTAATTCCACAGCCAGATTCCACCAAAGAAATACAAAACAACTTTTGAAAGAGGTCCTTTATTATTCATGTTAACACGCTAAATGTGTTGCTTAAATACAACAGCCCTTAAAAAAGTATCTACAAAGACTACAACTAGACAAAACACAATCTCTTTTAAGAAGTCATGAGGTCATGCATATACTCTCTACTGTCACACCAGAATGGCAGAAGATTGTAAGCACTTCATTTACCCATCCTACCCTGCAATGCAATTGTCTCAGATGAAAGAGGGGGAAGGGAGATAGATGTACCAAGTAAAGGCCAAAAAAAAAAAAAGTCAAATCAAATCTGTGTGGCTCAAAGGACATACACCATTGTATTTAAGTTCTACCCCTTTCTATGTCAAGTGTATTATAAGGAGTAAGTTACCTTTCTCTCTCATAAGATCTTTAATAGCTTGCCACTTCATGTCATAAGGGATGTTGCTAATAAAAACTCTATTACGATTAATTGTCTTCTTCTCTCCAGTGCCTGCATTTTTTTCCTTTGAATAGGGGTGGAATCTGTTCTTGTTTCCAAGAGAAGGGATTGCCTTTGGTTTTGCAACGTACTTCTCTTTCACAGGTGCTTTCTCTTCTTTTGCTGTCTCATCATTATCCCTACATTAAAAAAAAAAATGAATTAGTCTTGTGTTGAATCATTAGACTATTATACCTCATATATATACAGCTGCCTACAGCCTATGCTATTAGAACTCTCTGGATGTCAAATGCTGCTTTTCAAATTAGGAAAAACAAATTAATTTAAAAACAAAAAAAAACATGTTGTAATGGATTTATTCTCTACTGTAAGAAAAGAAACATCTTGCTACTTCAGTTACATTCCATTTCCATTATGTCTGTCAAGACTCAGCAAGATGGTACTATGAAACTGCTACAAATACCAAAACACAGCGACTAAGGTGAAAAATAAGCAACAGCATCCATGCTTTGGTGCTTCACAAAATTTCACATCTGACTTGGTTAAGTTACATGATATTCATCACATAACTGAGAGCTGAAACAATCTAACTTATGGAACACCTTGGTATACTTCAATGTAATAACAATATATAAAAATCAACTCGACTAGGTTATAAATCATTTTGTTTACCACATAAATGATTTTTATTAATGATTTGTGCCAGACTACTTTTAGATAAAAAATTAAACTCAATGAAGAACAACAAATGATCTTTCACTTTCATTGCTTAGCACTGCTAAAATTTGAAAACTTGCTAAATACATAGGAAACAGGTTTATTAAGAAATGCTCTGCATCTAAAACTAATTAAGTCACCAGGTATTATCCATTAGAAACAACAGCAAAATGGACTTCTGTCCCTTGGTCCTTCAAGAATTTAGCAACAGCAGTTGCTCTCCTTTTAAAATCTTGTTATAAAATGTAGGAAAATTTGCTTCCTCTCTTTGAAAGCAGCTCACATCTCTTTAGCACTCTTGATCATGCTATTACCACAAGGTGATTGAGCACCTAACAGAGAATCAAGGGGCCTGAATTGTTACTTTAAATAAGGTGAAACACTGAACTGAATCCAGCAATAAAGCCACACAAATGTGATTCACTAAACAGATGCTACTGAGAGATACACACCCACATCCAGTTCCAATCTTACCACAGCTAATGAGAAACTTAAAAAGTACTTTTACACAAACTATTTTAAAATGCTAGTATTAGCCACTCAAGTAAGAAGAACTGCAAGGAAATGTCCTACATGACTATCAAAAGTGCTTGACTGTGAGCCCTTCTCCTTGAATTACATCACTATCTCTACAAATTTCTCCACGTTTCTGAAGGCTTAGTTCTTATCTCATTTTGACACTTTGGAAGGTTTCTGGCATAAAATTGGCCAAAACAGGCATTTGAGTTTTACAACCACAACGTATGGCAAGTTCACCAATTTTGATTAATTGAAATTAGTATTTTCAGCTCTCTGCATAGTTATTAACAAAACAGTGAGTAGCTGGTAGCACTTCGTCAGGGAGGAATGAATTAAAATATATTCATATTTCTCCCACAACTACTTCCCAAATTTTGAAGCACTTGTATGATATGAACTTCACAGTCCTTTTGTGTTTACAAGTGGATTAAATGAGGATTAGGATCTGAGAAATGTGCAGACACTCCTCTGGGCTAAGTATTCACAAAATTTAAAACAGTCAAAGTCAACAACATGTTATCTGGGTTCAAGCATCCTCCAGCTTCCCTCTGCATCATCCCTCCTCCACACCATCCTGTCTGTTGTGGCAATGTAATTCTTGCATGGCTGCATAAAGAAGTGAAATGGGGGGGAACAATGTGGGGAACTGGAGGGAGCTGGAAGGAGAGGTGCAAGAAGAGCGAAGTATCAGGTTTTCCAGTGAGATCAGTTCCTTCCAATACAGTCCCATTTGCAAAAGCAGAAGTCCTGCTCAGTGAGACCCCTAGTTCTTCCTTAAATTTTGGGATTAGAGCAATGGATTCTCTTTAGCCTTTTAAGCTCTTTCCTGCTTAAAGGATTATGAAACAGTCCCTGGGTGCTCACTGTAGTGCACGGGAAGAGCCAGGTCTCAAAATACAGAATCCGCCAGCTCTACAAGACCTGGCTGTCCAAATCAGCAGAGAGCACAGGGGATAGAAGACTGGTATAAACTCTTAAATCTGGGAAACAAGACGACAGTTCAGTTATGCTGGGGATCCCGGACACTCTCCTGAAAACAGAAGATTAATTAAAGAAAAAAAAAACAAACAATCCTTCTTGCAAAACTCAACTGCCAAAACCTATGGGCCAGTGACCAAGTCGGAGGCAGAGATCCTTCTGTGGATATAACTCTCACTCTCCCTCTTGAATAT
Source organism: Hemiprocne comata (assembly GCA_020745705.1). Classification (NCBI taxonomy): domain Eukaryota; kingdom Metazoa; phylum Chordata; class Aves; order Apodiformes; family Apodidae; genus Hemiprocne; species Hemiprocne comata. Next base: position 10,671,570 of record CM036596.1, read on the forward strand.
TAAAAATAATTTCAATCAAGTAATATATTCAAAGCAATGTTATGTTAGTCACCTATAGACCACAGAAAAGACAATCTCAGAAACTATGAACTGGCATGTTATCAGGGGAAAAATAGTAATTTCTACTCTTTACCTTTTGCTGGAATTAATCATTGTATACATTTAATATTTGCTTGTGAAATCACTAGATTTCTAGAGTTGAAAAACAAAAATGTCTACACTAATTTATTTAAAAGACCTCACATCCTCACTGTTAAAAAAAGCCATTTTTACCTTTTGAAAAATAATGCCTTTGAACTTCTGTAAAGTTTTGGAAACAAAAGACAAGGTTTCCACATATAAATACAAAACTAGAAGCCTAAAAAGTAATAAGCACAAGTTAAATCAACATGAAAGTCTTAAAAGCTGATTTTTTTTTAAAAACAAACTTCTCTACTCACAAGTGTCCATACAAATAATATCAGCAGAGACAGAAATGCAAAAGGTCCACAATTTGTGATTCTGAAGCACACAGAAGAGTTTAGCTGTGTTGTATTAAGCAGCAGAACTCTTCAGCACAATAACCTTAAGGAAGTGCACAAGCTGAGACCAGAATTCCTCTCCAATTCAATCTGCGTGCTAAGCAAACCTGGGTACTGAAATACTTTTGGTTTTTAAGTAGTACATTTCACCTTCACACTGACAGCTTAATCCTTTGTGCACGTGTTGTGGGGAAGACTGGAAACCATATGCAAAAGAGTAAGATTTGAAACTCTTGTTACCAAGAACTATGCATTATTTTCAAACAAATTTGTGTTTCCTATCACGCAGAATTACTGGGATTTTTCATTTGCTTCCGATTAGTTTTGGAAGGAAAAGAAGAAAACTGTCAATAGAAGGAGGTATACAAAGAAATTAAGTCATTATTTTAACCATAGCAATGCCAAAAAGCAGTAACATGTTTTATGCCTCAAAGGTGCAAAACGGTCACAATCTTCCTGCAAAAATTAAATCACAGTGTGTGCAGTTTGGAAGTCAAGGGCCAAGCTCAGGAAAGAAAACAAACAACAGCCGTCTTATGGTAATGTGAAATTTATAAATTTAAACTACCTGAATTCCACAGGCAGTCAAGTGAAGGCAGGAAGTATGCCTTTATACCTCTAGCTTCATATTGAACTTGATCCCATGTGCAGTATCAGACTTGGGCTGCTTAGAACACTTCAAAACTTCACAGATCTCAACAGCTTTGACGTACCACAACAGTCTGTCTACTACAAATGTATTTATGCTCTAAGATGAATGAGATTAGAAGAGATATTGAAATTCAAATTATACGAGGCCAAAATCTAGTTCACATAGAGAACGATGACCCTCGAAGCCTGACATCAAGAACAACCAAATCCATAAAAGCTTATTCACAGTATTGTTCTAGAGACCTGGTTCTTCTGACTCCCTTACACTATGCTCCTTTTAGATCTGCTATAAAAGGCACAGTTTACATGTTCTATATATGATGTTACTATTACAAGAAAAGTTTGTGCATGTATGTCGGGGTTTTGGTTTGTTTTTAAAAAGTAAATCACTATAGGGCTGTCTTACCATTCTCATGCAAACAAATACTAGTTCAAAAATGTACAAATCATACCACTACGGTAAGAAGTAAAAGCCTAAACAAAAACGATCCACAACACTTCTAGAAATGGATCCTGTCAGAACTGGCCTGACCAGAGCCCCTTACAGCAGCCTGGAGGCGAGGCGTCTGGAGCTCAGCCTCCCGCCCGCCAGTGGGGCTTCACAACAACATCTGCGGCTCCCGCCCAGCCCCCAGCGACTGCGAGATCACCGCGAAACTTCACCTTCCCCCACCTCCAGGCCACGGCCTCCTCCGTGCGCCTCGCAGGAGCTGACCGGGCCGGGAGATGCCTCCCCCGCTACCCCACCAGTTCCCGCCGGCGCACGCCGGCTGTTCTTCGCTCGGGCTGGGCAGCGCCGGAGCGACTCCGGCCCCCGGCGGGGGAGGAGCCCGGCGGGGCGGGGGGAAGAGGGGGCCGGCCGGCCGCCCTCCCCCCGCCGCGGCCTAGGCGGGCCCGCTGCATCCCGGCGCTTCCCCCCTCCGCCCGCCCCGGCCCCACACACACATTTTAACGCCATTAGCGCTGCCCCCGCCGCTCTCCGTTGCTGCTGCTGTCGCTGCCGCCTCCTCATCCTGTGACGGCTGTTGCTGCAACGGCGGCTGTGGCTGCTGCTGCTGCTGTTGTTGTTGTGGCGGCGGCGGCTGGCAGGCGGCGGCGGCCTCCTCGGCTCCGCGCTGCGGCGCGGCGGCCGTAGCCTCCGGCTTGTCGTTCTCCGCCATTTTGTGGCCGGGCAGCGGCCCCGCTACCGCTGGGTTTGAAAAGGGCCCGGAGCGCCTCGGCCTCGCCGGGCCGGCCAAGTCTCGCGAGAACAGGGCTTCCGGCGGGAGGAGGGGACGACGCGGGGAGGCTTTACGGGTTGCCATGGTGACACCGGTGGCTGCCAGGCCCGCGGTCGCCATGGCCGCCCCGCGGCGGGCGCTTTCCCCTCGGGAGCGGCACAGCGCGGCCGCGTCCCATGGGCCTCCGCGCTCAGGTGTGTGACACAGCGATCCCGGCTCCGGGCGGGCGGACCCCGCCCCAGGCGCTGGCCGAGTCTCGAGTGCTGCGGCCCACCACTCACCGCTGGGCAGCTCTGTGGGCAACTCTGTACCTCCAGCATTAAGAAGATCCCCACATTTATGAGGAAATGAGGGCAAGTGAATTCTGTGGACCCGAATTACCCCTTAACCTGTGCTGAGACAGTTCACAGGCCAAATAGAGGGACAGCTCTTATACCTAGCTTGCCTCGGGGTGCTGGGACACTCTTCTGGTATTGGCTGAAAAGCTATCAGCTTGCACTTAAATTCTACTCCAACCACAGCCATCTGATTACCGGGCAGCTAAGGGGCAAGTTCAGTTATAGTTAGAGCACTGGAAGCTTCTGCATGGACATTTGTTTTATTGTTCAATATAAGTAAAAATTAAATATGAATAGTAGTGATTCTGCTATAAATTTTCAAATTTACATAGGTCCATGACACACACCACTAAATGTTTTGCATTCTCTATCACTCATCCTGAAAGATGTTAGTTTACTTACAAGGTAGAATCTGTGACACATTCCTCTCAGCTTCCCTTGGCTTCTCCAATCACAATTTTTCTCTGTCACTTGGGGGGAAAAATGTTTTAAGTAATATTTTTAAAAGAAAAAAAAATTAATTTCTATCATGTGGACAAAGTTTAATAATTTCACTAACCACAAGTACCAAAGTACTAAAGGAGCCACCGAATGTTATGATGTCTATTATATAAGGAAATCCATTCAGTCCTCTGAAGTGAACTTGGATTTGTGGCTTCTGGTTGCTGACCCACAGGAATCCATACACTTTTAAGAAAACCATAAATGAAGATTAAGAAAAGCTGAGCAGTACAGAGGCTCTGCATCTCTATTGGAGTGTATTTCTGGCAAGAGACAGTTAAGAATTGGTGACCTGCACAAATGTGGGTTTTGGAAATAAACTCCTTATTGAGCTGCTGGCACTCTCTTTTTTCCATCTGCCCTCATGACTGTCACACCAGGTGTTGGTAACACCTGAGATTTCAAAGAAAGCTCAAAGATACTATGAAACACCTTGATAACCTAAATCCCAGATGAAGACAGAAAGGTCTAGAGGTCTACTAAGAGGTGTAATAATTTCTGTTCACACATTAACCATAATAAGATAAACAAGTTGGTATTTGTGATAATAATAATCACTGAAATAGTTAATATTTACTTTAAATTGCTCTCATTACATTTTACAGCTCTCACTTCTGCAGGATAAAAGGAAGTAATTACCATGTTCAGGTTACCAAACCCTGTTACCAGACCTCTGTTCAATTGTGCTTTGCCCAGAGCATCTCAAGTGTTGGAATCATGTATTCCCTAACCCAATATTAAGGCACCAAGCAGCTGACACTGAATTCCTATGCCCATGGGTCCATAGATAGGAGCAATGGGAAGAATGACTGACTTTCTTACACACATTGTGCCTACCTTAGTCTGAATAATCTACTGGCTATTTCAACTGCTATCTTCTCGATTTTGTGTGCCTTTTTTGCCTAGCACACACACAGATATGTACCAGTAAGATTAGTTGTCACTCAATGTGTTTTGAGATAAATACTGATAGCTGTACAATCCATGCAGTGACACACACCCATAAATGCAGGGGTGTTTTGTACCAGAGTTGCACAGCAGCATAGCTTAGCTTAAAGCCTGGAGGAGTGCTGCTAGCTTTTGCCCTGTCCCCCTTGCACTACAACTCCAATTTATAGCATTCTGTTTAGCTCAGTTGCTTGTTTCAGGATTTTTATGGGAGTCTTGCATCCTTTTTGAGAAGTCTCACATAAAATCACTCAGTATTTCTGTCTTCAAAGAACAATAATAAAAATAGAAAAACAATGCCACAAAGAGCTGTTAGGGAGCTGACAGGGATGAATTTGGATTAAAAAAAGTGAAACTTTGGTCTCCAAAACTGTGTTGAAAAAAGGTATTTTTTCCTAGGAAGATTTCTGTGTAAAAATAATTTTAATAATTAAAAATCTATTTGGCACAGAAAGTGAAAAAGAGGAAAAACAGTATCTTCCTACACTTGTATTCATGCTGAGAAAGCCTCCTTTGTTACACACTGCTGATCTCTCCTGAGAATATTTTTATATTATTTTTTGATGCACAGGCTTCCAACATCTCTTCTGCCTCTGTTCCTGTCCTTACAGGAGGCAGACATGGCCTCTGAGGAATTCTCCTGTTAGAAGGGGATCCCTCATTTAATACAAAACTGTTCAAAGTGTTCATGATCTGCTGTCCTAACAAATTCCTCTTGTTGTCCCCTAACACGTAAGCAACTGTAAATAAACTAGTCTTGGAAGTGTCTTGTGCAAGTAGTAGTTACGGAATTAAAATAATTACGTGTTCTAAGTATCAGCCTTCTTTTCAAGACAGTAACTCTCCAGTAAATTCAAGTCTCAAGTCCACACTGCCAAGTCATTGCCCTCAACTTGCAAATGACTAAGTATGTATCACCATCCTTTTAGAAAGTATCATTTTAATTGGTCTTTGATTTATCTCAGTATTGGTTTCAATTTTATTTTCAGTTAAGTCATGGTGAAAAGCAGTCCATCAATACTTTCATCAGGTGGCACTTCTGAAAAAGTTCCATCTTTCTGAAAGTCAGTTTGTATGGAACTTAAGGGAATGGGACATCTGAGCCTCATACATTTCAAATCCATTGACTTTTTGTTTTTGTAAATTACTGTTTTCAGTCATTTTTCTCACCTATGTGATGCCTGCATGGTTAATGTATTGCACATATTTTTTTCTTGTTTCGTTTGCTATGGCACCCAAACATACTAAGCATTTTCTAGATCCTGTCCCTTCTCCAGGAAGCACTGAGTTCAGCTGGAGAAGGGTTGCTTTAACAGCAGATTTGCTTTGTAAATAGTTTTACTTTTGCAGCTCATTTAAAGATTCCACAAGTATTTCTAAACCAGTCTGCCTTGCCTAAGGCTACACCTACACTGCTTTACTTAAGCTAAAAACATTAACCCTACTCTGCAACTGATACCCTCTTTTGCATAGCTGTAATGCACCTGAAGTATAGCAAATATCATCTTCCTCAAACGCTCTCTTTGCAATTAAACATTATCTTTCCAGTCTGAGAAAAGTGTTGTTGATTTTTTAACTTTGGAAAACAAAACATTTTACACTTTCCAAAGGGCAAACTATCAAATGCAACAGCCTGTCTGCCAGCAGGCATCTTCCAGACTCACGGCAGCAGAGCACAGCCACTTCGCATCTAGAGCCCACCTAGTGCACAGACCTTCACACCTGCAGCTGCGGTGTGAAGCTTCTTCCACTCCCTCCCACGGCCTTTCAACACCTTTCCACTTGGCCTTCTCTGCCATTCTTGTTCTCTCCCCCCCTCCTTCAACGGCACTAACTGGCTCGGACCCCACCCCTAGATAAAAGATTGTGCAGGTGCCTGCGACAGCAGTGAAACTGTTGAGGCTTTTGTTCTGCACGGTGCAGATTTATAACCAGAAAAACTGTACTGCATCCTATGCCTACAGCATGGGATCAGCCACACAGGAGACCTGCTCTGCTTGATCTGCATGGATTTAACCTCTTTCTCCCCCACTGCAGGCTTTAAATCTCACTAATTCTCATATTTTTTTTTTTTCCTGGTGTTATGTAACCCTTGACCACAGCTTAAAAGCCTAAAACTTAATGATGGTTTTTTTTACCCCTAAAAGATCACATAACACCAGACTTTTGGTAACACTTTTACTGGTCCCACATTGCAAGAGAACACATTATCTTCTCTTCCCCTACATAAGTTACAAAAGAAAAAAATAAGTTAACAACTTACTTGCATTTTGGTGTTTCCTTCCACAACACATGTGGTACTTAATGACAGACTGAGTGCCCCCAACATACCTACCACCTTCCCTTTTAACTGTGAGGCAGTAACACCTACCTCCTGCAGGTCTAAAGAGAACCCTGCCCACCTAAGGCTTTAGAAGTCCTTTGCCCTCTCCCTGTTGGCTAGGGGCTTGCCCAAACCCCGAGGTGGAGGAGCTGGGGACACAGCTGGGGATATTTGCCCTCCTCATGGACGAACTCTCCTACCGCACTCACACCAGGTGGCACTGTTGGTGTTCACTGTATGCATGCATTCGATCACCTTCCTCAGCATTAACACTGATGTGTGCTGGACTTAAAAGCTGTGATTTTCAGCCTTCTTCTGTTCCTGAATCCCTAAACTTTTCTTATTTGAAGAGTAGGCCTATTAAGATATTTAGCATGGGGAGACTGCTTTGTAGAACTTGGGGTTTTTTGCCTTATTCCTGGCAGTCATCACTATGGACCCCCAGGACTGTAGACCACGTTTAAGCCACCAGTGAAGCCACCAGTGAAGTCAGTACAAAGAAAAAGCATGGTGTTTAGACAAGCACAAAGAGAGGTTAAGATCCTCTAAGATTACAGAAAGAAACATGGGCACTAAGTATTGTGAATTAAATGACATAATTCTCACTTGCAACTCTGATCAATACATAAATTAATATATAATCCTTCTTCTTTCACTGTGCCCCTCTGTTACTGCTTTTATCTTTCCCATATACTATTGCCTTCTGACGATGAACATTCTCATGAACTTGTTTAGACTTGTTTAAATTTGCCTACGGGAGTTTCAACTTCATCTATTTCTTCTGTGCACAGTATTCTTCATAGACTCTACCTTCATCAGCCCCTTTTAAACTTCTGCCAACTGATGGGAGAGTTTGTGAAGAAACACTCAAAGAGCTATTTAAACTGAAAGTTATAATGGAATTATCCGTCGAAATAGGTAGATTTTCTTGACACTCAAATGATCCTTAAACATAAAGAAGTATTAACCAGCTAATATCTCTAAGTTCCCTACTGCCTTTCACTCAAGACCGACTTGTCTTTAAGTATATTGCCCAACCTTTAATGAGGCCAGTTGAATTTGCAAGGTCAATGTACCAAATTACTAGATTATTATAAAATCTCTATTTCTGTTCAAGGAATCTCCTTTGATGACACACTTAACGTTCCCTAAAATAAGGATCAATGACACATATGATCGCAGTCAGGTGGAAGTAATAGTTATTGTTCTGTTGAATACAAGAAAGATGGAGCCTGACAAAGAAACGGAAATGAAGAGTAGTGAACACTCCATTTTTGCATCTCTCTACAACAGCCACTCATGCACTGCTGTCCAATTTGCCTTACAAAAATTCACTGTTCCTGTGCAAGTGCAAAACTAGTGACCTTCAAGTGAAAAAGCCAAGCAAAGATTAAGTCATTCCACCCTTTTTCCATTTTAGCACAATGTCTTGAACAGAAACAGTGTTGTCAGCTGACAAACCATAGTTGAAGGAGACTCATTTCCCATTCTTGGCTGCCAGTTTCTTTTCCAGGTTCATTTCCATGTGAAGTGGATCTCCGACACATAAAACCACCAGTAAAGTCTTCAAAATTGAACACAGGTGTCAGATTCCCAGAAATAATCCCATGATTTCAGTAACCTCTGCCATGACATAGTACAAAGAGGGGCAATTACTTAACAGTTTTTTAAACACTCCTACAGGAATAATGAGAGGAAAAGACACTATCATATCTAGAAGGAGGAACATACCAGAAGTAAATTTTTTGAGAAAAAATGGTAGTTAAAAACCCAGCATCCAAGCCCAAAATCTGACAGCAGAGGCAAGAAGCACCCACTCAGATGTAATGTATTTCTACTGTCAGTATTGCCCCACATTCCCAGCCAGAGCAGACAGTGGTCCTGGCTGCTTCCAAGACTAACTTACAGTGAGGTTCTCCAAGTACAGCAATGCTCAACAATTATCAGAAAAGCCTGGATTTATGTCACTCTCCCCAAACAGTTGTGCGGTGAAATTCTGAGCCCTTGTGTGTTTGCTTATCCCAAAATCCCAAACCATAGCTGTTTTCCTCTAGCAAGAGATCTTCACGGGGCCCCAAGTAAATCAAGAACAGGGCTAAAAAAAGAAAACTAGAGCTTCTTAGGAATAGAAGAAGCTCCTTATATACATATTCTGAAAGCACAATCTGATACTATTTAAAACAATCTATTTTTAAAATCTTCATGGCTCTTTAAATGCGAGAGGTACTTCAAAAATTAGCTAGACTTTTACCACATGACTGATGCTGCAACATTAGCAGATCAAACTGACAACCATTAGCAAGCCCACAGCTAAGCATCAGTTTAACTATTAATTCTACTTGCAGGAGAAAGCATTGCTTTGAGACTACCCAGTGCTTAGAATTAGAAGCAGAAGGATCAGGCATTAAAATGGCAGGCAACACAAAGCCCTCTTCCTGACTTGTATTAGGAAGAAAAAGGTTTAACTTATCCTAGTGTTGTTGCACGTAGCAAGAAACGTGGATTTTTTACATTATTTCCTACAGAACAAATTGTGCTAGCCGTGCTACAGGAGCCTTAAAAACATCTCATGATGCATCCAGTCATGATGCTTCTCATGATGCACTATGATACAGTCCTGTTCCACGGGCCCACGTGCATCTCTGCAGGGGTGTGTTCACTTGGGTGGCATACAAATGTGGAACTGCTATCATTTAAAACAGATTTGCTGTTTATTAGTGCAATATACAGACCCAGATTTGGGAAAACGAATCCTCTTTTTCTATCCACCTCAAACACCTACTGTTGTGGCCAATTGAAACCTCTCGATATACAACCAGCACCAGCTAAACAGAGCTGACAAAAGGATTTAAGGTGAGGTCTAGGCTTCCACACCAGCAGCAGCTCCCAGCTATATATCACTATGTTCTATGCTTTAGTTATTACTGTTACAGCTACTGGGAAGGCCTGAGGCCACAGTGCAGGTGCAGCCCTAAGAGGCTTCTGGCTCGCCACGCAAAGCAGCTCGGCATCAGTGTGTAAAACCCCGCTCGCTGACTGCACGGTGGCTGTTCCACGGCGAGCTGCACGGCCCGGCCGCTGCCAGCGGCGCTCTACAGGTCCCGCTCCGCGCCGGCGGCAGGGCCGCAGGTCCGTCCCGCGGTACGGCAACCCAGGGGTCCATCGCTGCAGGGACCACCCGGCCCTTGCAGCCCCGTTACCCAGCCTGAGCAGCGGGTGAGCGGGGAGGAGGAGGAGGCGTGGGGGCCGCTCTCTCTCCTCTGCGGCCCGGGGCCGGGCCCTTACCGATGCGCCGCACGTAGCGTTTTGCAGGAAGTTTCCACTCTCCTCAGTTTAATCTGTGCAAAGGGGGGCTGGAGAGGAGCGCGGCTGAATAGCAATGGCAAGGGGCGGGCAGAGAGGAGGAGCAGGCGGTAGCAGCAGCAGCCGTGTTCAATTTTTTTAATTAGGGAGGTTTGAGCATCGCCCGGCGGGGCCGCATCGCCAGGCGGCAAGGGGAGCCCGGGCGAGCCGGCCCCGCCGTCCGGGACCCTCCCCTCCGTCTCCCCGGGCCGGAGCCGTGCGAGCCGTCGGGGCTCCAGCCCGGGCTTTAGATAGCTGGCGAGCCGGACCCAGAGCCATGGAAACCTCCGCGCTTCGCCACCATGGGCAGCGCGGGCGCGGAGAAGGGTTCGTAGCGCGGACGGCGGGGCCGGTGGCGGGCGGGGAGGGGCGGCGGAGCTGACCTTGCGGCACCTCCCTGCGGGACAGGAGCATCCCTTGGGGCGGGGGGCATGGGGAGGGGACACACGTTAATCTGCCCTGCCAGGGGAGCGAGGCTGATGAAGTGCAGGCTGTGCGTGCGATCCTGCAGCAACAATTGCTTTGCAGGTGCTCGGTCTCTCGCTGCCTCCATCCCCGGGGAAGCAGGCAACACTTTTCCACGTTCACAAGTTAAGGACGAGGCCAGTGCATGTTTTATTTCCTTGCTTCTCGCTGCTATCCAAATCAAGACCACATATATGAATTCACAAAGAATTCATATGTAAATTCTCAATCCAATGGAGACTCCAGGCTTGTGTATTTACTAAGTCTCATTTCTGCAATTCATTGCTTGTCTGTAGGCTGGAAATGTCACAGCCCGGCTGCTGCTTCTTTGCAGGGGGAATGCCATTTCTGTGGAAAAGCGTTACCTGCACCCTGAGTTACCACTCTGCAAAAACACTGCATGTTTTTGTGGGGCTTTGCCATCCTTGCAGAACAGTTCACCATGCCTTCATTTGCTGGGCATCCATGCCCTGGCCTTCCTACCCTACACCTCACTGTATGTTATCTCAGAAACCTTACCCTGAAGAGACAATCTTCTCCCCAGCAGTTTAGAGGATACAGGCATGCAGTGTGCACCTGGGCATGACAGGTTGGCTGTGCTCACAGAGCAGGTTTTGCAGCATGTCTGGCCATGTGTTAACTCGGATCAGACCCTTTGGAGAACTCCAAATTCATGCTGATTTCTTTCCATTAGGTCTTCTCCATGGCTAATCCTTTCACCCTACCACCTCCACTGCCAAATTCCTATTCATAGCATTCCTGGAACACAGTTCAGTTTCTTGACCAGACAGTTAAGTGCAAATGAGATGACTCTGAAACTCCCAGAGGATGCCTGTTTGTGTTCCTAACCACACTTAACACCACCTCCAGTCAGGTTTGCTGTCACTTAAATACAAGCCTGGGACTGAAGCTATTTGAAGTACCTTCAGAATGACCAGATAGATCCATGAACCAGCAGCTAGGCTGCAGACATCCAAGGGAAGAACAGATGGCAACTGATTTAATCAATTTTGTTACATACTATTGTTTATGAAGTGAGTTTTTAGGCACCTGAGGCTTAATCATGCCAAGAGTCTGAATGCTCCCAGCCTGAGCAGATGTTAAAAGTACTCATTTCCAGCACTGAGCCATTACAAAAAAACCTTATGGGGGTTCTGTAAGGGAAGGACTGAAACCCAAAATATAAGGAAGATTATTGAGGAAGTCTTTAACACTTACTGGCTACTTTCTTAATATTCTCAGTATCTCTGAAAACATGAGGGTGAAGGCTAGGTATGAAAAAGGGGCACCCAAAGCACCAAAGAGCTGGGATCTTCAGTCTACACCTAACATTAGCAGAATTGGGCTAGTGATGCTTTAAGAACTGTAAGAATGTAAACATCTTTCTTCCAGTTGCCTTACAATACTAAGTGCCCATGGTGTTCCCCTTCACCCTGCATAGGTGCAGCCAGCCCCCCCAGCTTATACCTCTGTTCTCCTTACCTCAGTGCTCTATGTGCTATGCTATTTTCCATATTCCTATTTTCTCTAGGACTCCAGTTGTTTCTTCTGGCCTCACAAGGGTCTCCAAGAGCCTTTTATTTCACAATATGATGTTAAGGAGCCTTTTTCTATGCCACTGATGTGTATACTGGCAATGAATCACAATATGATTAGAGTCTTGACCTATAAAAAAAGTCAAGAGAGATCAATCTGAGGCCAGCCCCTATGAAATGGCTCTGCAGATTCTAACTGATACAATGCCTGTCCCCATCATACTGCCCTAAAGGTTATCTTCAAGGATTTTTGGATCTGGGCCATGTTAATAATCACAGTCTTCTGACTCATTACTTGACACATACACTGCAGCAAATGAAAGGATATCTGACTAGGTGGGAGAGGACATGTAACCTGTATGCAGCACTAAAATGTGAAAACAATAAAAAGGCACTCAAGGTCAGACTTGGTACCACAGTTTTGGGGACACATAATTAGAGCAAAATGTTCTGCGGACTTTAAGGCTTCAATTACAATTCCTGAAATTCAGGATAAGGAAGAGAAAAACAGAGTTTCCCAGAACTAATTTCCCCCAAGCAAAATGCCCTCTGTTGTATCATGCAGCTGTTTCAGCCAAACTCTTGCCAAATAAGACTAAGATAGCCATTTCTAACCACTCCATGTTTCAGTGTCAGTCAGGCTTTGCACAGAGATCTCATCCATAACATCTCCTGCCAATGTACAAACAAATCCCACTAATTCTAGTGTGTAACCTACAAAATTAGTTAAGACTGGAATTCATCGTCTTGGACTGTGACTCTCTATGGTGAAGAAATGTCATCTCAAACACATACATATTTTTCTGGACTCACCTCAAATGCAGGGCTCTCCATAGCCAGCCTATCCCTAAGATTTCTCTCCATGTCTTTCAAGATAGAAATCAGGGGGTTTGGGTCTGGCTTTCCAAGGTAGTGTCTACATATAATTTCCCCTCATAATTACAACACAGTGTCCTAGGACTTTTGCAAAGTGGTTTTTTTTTTTTGTTTTTTTTTTTTTGCCTTGACTGGCTCTTGTTCAAATCAACGGATTTGTGACATAAATTTATGATACTGAACTTCCAGTGATTTCTATTTTCCTACATAACATCAAACTTAATAGAAAAATTGGAAGCATGCCCAATGAAAATCCATACAGCAGGTGGGCTTTATCAATGATATTTTCAGAAAATAAATATTGATTGTTGTTGACATTACATCTAATTCCCACAGGCTCCATCTGGATCTCTTCTCCAACTTAACAGGAATTAAAGCAGCATGACTCAAAGAGCAGAAAAAACTTTCAAAACAAGGGAAGATCTGATACACAGCTCTATAGAATAAACAGAATGTTGGTTGCTATGCTTTGGCAAATATGCAAAGACTGTAATAGGAAATATTATTTAATACTTACTATGTTGAGGGTTATTGCAAGAAGAAAAATATTTGTGCCTTTCCCTTTTAATACTTGTTTAAAAATTTTACATTTTCTAGGGTAATATTCAACAATCCCACTAATTCTGGAGCGAGAAAGGAAGCACCAAACCAGATAGAAGTTCTGTCCATTTCTGTCTTCTCAGAAATACCAAATCCTATTTTTACTTGTAGTGTTGTTATTAATTGTAGGCTGACTGGGGACATGGCTACTTTCAGCCATGACTGCAGTACAGACTGGAGATGCTGGAGTTCCCTTTAAAATGACAAGCAGCACAGGTACCCGAAGCAGTGTAGCCATGGCAGCACAGAGCTCTGAGTGGCCTAATTACTCTGCCAAGAAATAAATGGATACTGGGAATTCCCTGGGGAGAAAGACGGTTGAATTGTTAACAAAAAGAGTTTTCCCCTGAGGCGCGTTAGTTAAATAGGTGTTAACATGAGCCAAAAAACCTCAAGCTCCAGCCTGAGAATAAAAATGCCTTTGTCCTTTGGGACTTGTGATGTCCCAGTCCTTCCAGTTCTCCTGCTGTCCATAGAGACAAAAGAAATAAGTGATTTCAGTATCTGACGGAAAACCTAAAAGAAAAACAAGCCCCACCCCCAACTAAAATCTACATGTAAGATCTTAAAAAGACAAAAATATAAGTCTCTCCTGGCTGGAAACACACAGTTCTCTCATGGTGGCAATGGTGGGGCGGAGATGCTTGAGCATCCTGCCTTCTTCATACGACACACATAAGGGATCAGTCCTCCGAGTTCCATGAGGAGCATGTTCAGACCTGGGGTTTACAATGCCTGTAAAAATGGCAGGATATGTATGTATGTAATGGGGAAGACCAAGGAGAAGAAATAAAAGAGCAAGGTTTGGGGGAGGGAAATGTAATTGTCTAATTTCTTCTCCCACCAATCTTTCCTCATACACAAGAGTGGACACGTATAGAGGAAGGCAATGGGGCAAGTTTAGCAATATGCTTACTTTCTTACAAGCTCAAAATGCACACAGCATTTTTCTGAAACTGGAGACCAAGACTTCACTAAAATTGCGAACACAATTGTTTTATTTTACAAGTTGGATCTATTTAGATCTACTTATAAGCTAAATTACGTAAGCAAAATCCATGTTATTTGGCTGAAATTCCCTTCCAGGTAAATGTGAGTTTAACTAGTTTAAGGACTGAGGTGTAAAGCCATTTCAGAAACTTACTGGTTTCTCCAGGTGGAGACCTTGGTGAGTGTTGTCTAATCAGAATCAGTAGGTGATGCCCAGGCTGACAAAACACTGTTTGGAACAGCCGTGTGCTGAAATTGCTGTTTTGAGGAGACAGACAGAAAACTGTGAGCTTGCTCTCTCGTAACAGAGGCCAGTAAGTGGGTGGTGTGTAGAGGCTAAAAGTTGCAATTTTATCATGTTAATTTAAATGTGAAAAAACAACAGGACACTACTAAAATCCAAGCTGGTTTTCATTTCCAAGTGTTCATATGCCACAGGTCAGATACACATTGTTTAGACCTAACCAAACTGATTCTACTCTTCTATGCAGGCAAAGAAGCAATCGAGGTGAAAATCCCACAGAATCACCAGGATGTGATGCCCAATGATGAGCAGTAATTACTGCAGCAACACTTCAGCCAGCATGAGTGTCAATGAAATGTCTGCCTTCTCTCTGACTTTAGAACAAAAAACTGGCTTTGCCTTTGTGGGAATTTTGTGTGTTTTTTTGGGACTTCTAATTATCAGATGCTTCAAAATCTTGCTAGACCCCTACAGTAGTATGCCTTCTTCTACATGGGAAGATGAAGTTGAGGGGCTGGATAAAGGAACATTTGAATATGCTCTTGCATGAAAACTCAAAGAATATCCTGCCTTAAATTTGATGTTGATTTCATTTTGGAAACCAACTGTTGTCACATTTGTTATATGTACCTGCATTTTGGAGACATGTTGGTGGCATCCATTTTGTTAAATAAATATTTGTTCCAAACTCAAAAGGCACTTTGTTGCTTATATTTGAGGAAACAGTGGAATGGTAGATAAGAAATGGTTAACAGCAAAGAAATACTACAATAAACAGTTCACTAGAAAGTTATCCTGGCAAAAAAGTATTTTAAGACTCAGATTATATCTGCTGCATCTTCAGAGGATCTCACCTCTACTGTGTCTCATGACAGACTGGAGAGAAAAGTGAAGGATGAAAGTCAGGCTCATGAATGGTGAATGTGCAAGTGATAACTGCCCCCCCTCCTCATCTGACCCAATTTTCTGAAGCTCAGAGACCGTGCTTGTCTACGGAGAATACAAAGGTGGAAGACAACAAACAATTGTGGCTGAGAGGAGGTGCTTGTAAGAGGTGTGTGTCCATGTTGCTGAAATGAGAAGAACAAAGATTGGTCCACACACTACCATTAATAAGGAACAAATGGGAAAGCAGAAGGTCACATCAACTGCTAACTCACCTCTTACCTTCGAAGAAGAGCAGGTGCTGTACTACTGACTGTTTATAAGGAAAGTGCATGTTGCTTCTCCTGTGTGAAACTTGATGTGGTCTTCTGCAAACAGTGCATAGTTCATACTCATGTGAGAGTATTTTTTTAATAGGTCTCCCTTCTACACTACAGCAACAGTCAGTCAAACATAATTAGTAGAGGGGAAACACACTTTATTAAGGGAAATGTTGATTCTATAAATGTTCAGTGATAGAGAATACATTACCTGCTCAGAACTCCAGTCTGAACCAACACCATCACAGTCCCAGTCCAATAGTGTCTCCCATGTTGTTAAAAATTTTAGGTGAAAGAGAAAAAGTAAATGTTAAGTAACCAATCTTACAGTGACAGAATTGGTCAAGGCATGGCAATTTTTTACTCCACTTGGTTATGGAAGACAATTCAGTTTAAACTGTCTGGTTAACAGCTCCCAGCAGTAATTACACTAGATTGGCAAGGCCAAAGCAGTCAGTCATGCTGCATACACATTTGTATCCAGGCCCTAAAAAGGACAGGGGTCCAGAGCTGACTGGAGATTTCTGTACCCTCCAGCCCCTCTCCACAGTTGGTTCTTCTGTTTGTGCTCCTATAACTGTGCACAGTGTATGACCAGGACTGTCAGGCTGACAAATTGGTCATAGGAGATCCTATCAAGGCAGAAACATTAACAGTGAAAGCAGAGACTCAAATCTGTGTATTCAAGGTCACCCTCATATCCACAGCTGTTTAGCAAGTGCGACAGGACTTGACAGAAATTCAATTCCATTTTTAAGAAGGTTGGCATCTGAATTTTAAGCACTGTCACTTTTGCTAAACAGCTCTGTTTGCAACGAGGAGCAAAGACAAGGAGATCAGTTACAGCAGTTAGTTTCTTTTGCATGTATTCTGAAAAATACATATTGTCCCTTTTGTCCTATATACTAGGCAGAAGCAGCCAGTGGAACAGCAGACTTCAAGTGCCATTTGGAACATGAAATACTTGATTGTATAGGGAAGGACATGAATCTCCTGTCTGAAAAATATAAGAGAGGAACAGCCAACACTTACCTACAGTAGTCCATTTGAATTATAAAACAAACAATTTTGTGAATGTAAGAGCTTTTAAACTGCTTCAGATTTTGCATAAGAGGGATTCAGTACATTGCATTTATCCCAGCTAATTTAACCATAAAATCAAAGGTAAATATAAGTACACTGATTCATGTGATCTGTTATTGCTGGATAGGATCATCCACTGCAGAGACCTGACACTGCCATTCTTTTCATGTACACCTAATCAGCACAGCTGAGCTTTGTGCTCTCAGGTTAGAGTGCTGAAGGTACTCAAGTTATCTGGGTTAAATATAGTTCAGTTATCTCTAAACTACACAGCAAACACAAACATACCCAAAGAACCCCAATACTGTCTTACTACTTTCGTTCTTGACCCAATCTATTGCTGGAAGTAATTATCAAATCCCCTTATGATTACAAAACTTCATCATTTCCTGCCCTCCCTTCTCTGCACCCCCAAAAGGCAAGGGAGTCGACCTTCCCAGAAAGAATACAGAGAACATAATTTTTCAAAGGTTTTCCTTAAAATATACAGAGTAAAACTCTGAATGAGCTTAGGAGCAAATGGTTCAAAAATGCACGTACAACAAGGGAACCCCCCAATGACTGATCCCGCTGACTTCACTGGAATCTGTTCCGCACAAAACGCGCAGACCAGAAGCCTGAACTCTTGTTATCTCCATTACTAAATATGCAGAACTGAAAAATAGAGGCATCATGAGCTGTGCACAGAATCAGGCATAGCTAGGAGGGAAACGGAGATAACAAAAGTATTTTCAGGCCCCCTTAGAAATTTTGCAATACCGTAAACCCAGTAATGGTAATGGATAGGTATATTTGCTGGTTAATAGTTAACAAGCTAGAATGCCTCTCTAAATCACCATCTAGAAATGTTTTGAAAGAGAGGGATTGGATGGTCTGTTCAGTGTATTATGCAGGAGGAAAACCTGGCCAATAAGGCAGAGTCTGTAATGCCTCAAAGACAGGGACGCGCTAAATGCATGAATAAAAGAGGCAGATCATCCTTCCCTAAAAACACAGGATTGAATGGTAAGTTAAATTATACTAAGGTAAACTTATTTATGCACAATGCTAGAATACTAAACACAAAATTAATGGCAAATTCCAGTTGAGAGACCTCTGGAAATACACTGAAAATCAAAGTATTCTTTTCAAGAGCAGCAGAAAGGTAAGAGACTTTTCTTTTCCTAGCGGAATAGTAATATTATGGAAATAAGACAGTGAAATTACAGAATCGTTTTACTTGGTAGCAAGTCTCATTGTCATCAAAGAATGGGAATTTCATTCAGTCACAGAGATGGAAACAAACCTAGTTTCACTGACCTTAATAACAAAAGATTTGGTTTTGCTCCTTCATGCCTGAAGATGAAACACTTTCTTACAACTTTAAAAGACTGAAAGAAGCAGAATAATAGCTACAAACTGAAATGTGTAATAGTAATAATAATATTGATCATCCAAACCCAGCAGAAGTAAAATAAACTAAATAAATGTAACATGTTGCTGTGAGCCTTACAAAACATGAAGGAGGAGAACCAACATAAATACAAGGGGGTTATAAAGTGGTATCGTAGCAGAGAGGCCACAGCAGAATATTATCTATGGTGGATGGAGGAAGTGAGAAAATGTGCTTTAGCTATAGCTCATACCAAAGGTGATTTTTGATTTTTAGCTCTTCAAATTATAATTTTGATGTGTGATTTTAGAGAAAATTTACATCGCTGTGCTATAAATATTGATGCAGTATTTTATCTTTTAGTGCCAGAGGGTCAAATGCATTTCAAAAATCACTGAGAAATTTAAATTGGAAAAAAAATCTCTGAAGGTCATCTAGTCCAACCTCTTGTGAAAGCACAAAACTTTTCAAAATGCCTCTAATGGGCTTGTTTAGTCAGATTTTAAATTTGCATATTCCTTTATATAGATATATTTTGTTTCTAAACTAGACCTGGACTCCTAGTAAATTTGACAGGTCTTTACAATCACACTCCCTTTTCTCCTTAGAAGTATCTTTTAGGATAGATGGATTGCCAGTGTTTCAATAGCTCATTTCAGGGGCACCTAGGACATCCTGTAAGTTGCTGCAAAGGTATTTAACCCACTAAAGTATAAGTACTCCTTTCGTTCTTGGAATTTTTGTTTGCTTGTTTGTTTTTTCTGAGGGGGTCTGTGTGGGAAGCAGATTGTACAGCTATCCTATGGTCACCTCTCTATGGGCTACCACTCAGAGGGACCAAGACAGGCTACAGGAATGGGCCAACAGGAATCTCATCACATTCAATAAGGACAAATACAACTCCTGTACCTCAGACAGACTAAGCCTCTGCACCACACTGGGCCTCAGTGGCAGGGAGTAACTCTTCTGGAAGGGACCTGGTGAGCAGCAGGCTACAGAGGAGTCAGCACCATGCCCTGGGAGCAATGGAGGTTAACAGTGACCTGGGCTGTGTTAACAGGATTACAGCGAGTAGATCAAGCAAAGTGATCACTCCTCTCTGTTCAGCACTCAGACTGCAAGTGGAGCACAGTTTTGGTCTACCTGTCTCCTCTACCAGCCCACATAAAAAAGATGTTGATAAACTTGCGTGTGTCTGATGGAGGGCCACCAAGGTGGTCAGGGTATAAGCATTTGCCCTGTAAGGAAACAGGTCTTGTTTAACCAGAAGAAAAGGCATTAGAGAAACCTAAGCAGCTCCGCCAATACTTTTGGGGAGGGTACTGAGGTGCATAGCAACAGAGTGAGAGAGGATGGTAATAGAGGGACATATGGAAGGTTCCAGCTGGATAGACAGGAAAAAAAACAAAACAAAAAACACGGGGACAATCAATGATTAGAATAGGCTGACAAGGCAGGTTGTGGAATCTGTCCTTGAAGGATCTCAAGAGCTGACGGGTGAAAACCCTAAGTAACCTGATTTACATGCAATGTTCCCTCTGCTTTGGGTGGGAGTTTGGACTAGATAAATTCCCAAGGTCCCTTCCAACCTGCTTGATTCTATGACTTGCTACAATTTCTTTCAAATCATCTTAAAGAGTGTTTTCAGTGTACAAAAGTAAAATTCAGTGTAAAATTCTATGAACCTTCCAATGCCTAGGACTATTGTTAATATTTCTAAATAATTACTACTTTACCATAGTAATATCTTTCCTGTTATAATTTAGGAAATCCAGTGCTATTTTTGGATCTGTTTCAGTTGTCTATTCATTCCTTCGTATTACATTAATTTCATTTACATAAAAAAGCCCACAACTATTTGCTGTATTTAAATGCCTGCTCATAAATTGTTGCCATCCTGGAACTACTTAAAACTTAAAACCTAGCTTTTGTAGTTAGTTTAAAAAAAATAATTTGATCCAAGCTTTTAATGCAAATTTAATTCTGTATTATGAGAGAAATACACATTGTATCACAATACTTAAGTTTCCCACGAGCATAAACAGTAAATGGACTTCATGGAATCTTGTGTCACATCCCTTGTACTCCCTACACTTTAACTGGCTTCAAATAAACATTGTGTTATTAAAAGAAATACTACATTTGAAAAATCAATTCTAGAATCTGATTCAAAGCCCGTTTTACATAGATGGTGTAGTGAATCCTGGTTTAGGATCCTGCCAACTGGCATGAATGGGTGATTTAAATCACTTTAAGAATCACTGTCAAAGGTGTTAGCAAAAGTGGTTTTAATATGATGTTGTAAAAGTGCATCTTAACAAAGTCTGATGGCAAGGTTCACCCTATTACTGTACAGCACAATCATTTGAACAATGATTCAAAAATACTAAGACACAAATCAAAGTCACCAAGACAAAATCAGTTGCCAAGGCACAAATCAAAGGTACCAAGACAAAAATCAGTTACCACACTACAAAGTTACGCACGGTATCGGTTGCTCACCAAAGATCTGCCATTGGTAAAAGGTGTCTCTGCCTCGAGGAGCAACCTTGAGAGGGGAGGTCACCACCATGCAGCCAGGCTGCTTAGTCCAGAGAGGTCAAAGAAGGCTCACCTAAGCTGTCATATTTATGGAGTAAAATGGTTGGCTTGTAGACGAATCACATGTGTTAGAGAAGGAGACTCCTTGTACCCACAAGTTTCTTTGTTCTTTGATAAATGAGTCTTGGAAAAGCCACCCTGCTGTTCATGTTCATTAACATTGTATGATCAGTATTTCAAGCTCAAATGCATTGATACTCAGTGTGTCACTCTGTTCCTTTGAGGGTGTTCAAAGAACAGACTGAAACTAGAGGAGCTCTTAGTCCATTTATGGCTTAGGCCTTTAACTCTGTTGGAGCCTGTGCCAAACTACCACTAGTTTGGTTAGGGGGCTGAGTGCATCCATCACAGCTGGAAACATCCCCACAAATTCAGCCTTCGACTGTATTACTCAACAAGTCATAGGATGACAATCTATATCATGGATATTTGATGAGGCAGGGTGGAAAATTCATCTATGGTGTGCAAGTTAATAGAAATTTTTTATTTATATTTTTTATGGCAGAAACACAGTGGACAACGTTAGGAAGACTGCTTAGAGATTTCAAGAAAAATTTCTCAAACTTTGTTACTCTAAGAGCAAGCATTTCGTATGCAACAGCACTAAGACCTTTGCTGTAGCTGCAACTTGCTCCAGCCACAGAAGAGTAAACCAGTCAGTGACCTAAGTTTATAGGATCCCTGAAGATGTCAATGAATAATTCGCCAAATGTATTCTTGGATCCAAATGCAAATCGGTTTCAAGTTAACATCATTAATGAAAGCCATGACAACAATGAAACAACCCAAGAGGATGTGGGCTCTGACCCACCACATTATGAAGAAACATCTTTTACTGACGAAGCACATAACAGACTGAGAATCAGTTACAGACCAGGAAAAAGAGAATTATATGA
This sequence comes from Hemiprocne comata, assembly GCA_020745705.1. Classification (NCBI taxonomy): domain Eukaryota; kingdom Metazoa; phylum Chordata; class Aves; order Apodiformes; family Apodidae; genus Hemiprocne; species Hemiprocne comata. The sequence goes on from CM036596.1 coordinate 10,693,281, forward strand.
CAATTTCCTTCAAAATGGGGAGAAAACAGAAGCTAGTTTGCATCCCTATGATACTCACACAAAGATGTATTATCTACAGACTTTTGGCCATAACACAGTGGATCCAGTTCCAAAAATTGATTATTATAGAAACACTGGCAGCGTCAGTGGGAATAAGCTCAACAGACCAAGTTTATTAGAAATTCATGAACAACTGGCAAAGGTAAGTGGAAAGGAAAGACAAGTTTTCTCTATTTCATTTCCAGGCTGTTAATTCTGTTTAATATGAGAAAGTCCCTAAATTCATGGACCTTGCCCAAGAGAGAAAGTACAAGTGATCACTTACCATATTTCCTTTGATAGCTGCAGTATGTTTTCTGCCCTGTACCCTGCTCAGAGCAAAGATTTTTATTAAAAATTGACAGCAATATACTTGATTAGCAGAAAAATATACTTTAATCTTGTCTAAAAGTATAAAACCACCGAATCTCTTCTGTTTCACTGAAGAGTTAGGATGGTTGATGACAAATATCAATTCATAATTTAACCAAGCTACACAATTCACACTTACTCTATACTTGAATTTAATGTCAATACATAACTAAGTTTCACAGATTCCTCTTTTTGCATTCATTAATATATGCAAGTATTCTAAAAAAATGTTATATGCAATCAATGCAATTTCAACTAATCAGGAATCCAAAGCACTGCTTGCTTGTTGCTGTAACAACCCATTCAAACAGCAAGAAAGAAAGGGGTGTTGAGGTTGAAAGTGTTTGCTCAGAAGGGGGACAGCAGGCAACAGTTTTCAGGTGAATTCATTCAGTGAATGAATTTAGGACTTCATGCTCATGATACCAATGAATTTGAAAAGAATCTGAAGAGCCTCTTGAATGACTGCATAGAGAGTATTTATGGAGAAATAATTTGGCTAAATTCCTCCTAATCTATCACATGGAAGAGCTGTTAAGACTTAGCTCATGCAACAGATGGGACTATATCCACGTAAAATACACTTACAGAAAGAATTACCAAATAGAATATAACTGGTAAACCTGCCTTTGAAATATTTTCTTGGGCTGTTTCTCCTCTCTGTTTCTGAGTGGACCTACTTTTGGTTAACCCAATATAGGAGTTTACTATAGATACATAAGACCAATGGATTTTATGGAAAAAAACTTCCCCTTAGACTCTCCCTGTTTGCTCCTTTCCCCCCCCCCCCCCATAGGCACTACAGTAAATGAATAATGAAATACCAAAACAGACCCTTTATTGTGATATTCTTCACTTTTGTCACCCTCTATAGCTACTTGTCAGAAAAACATGCATTAGTCAGGTATAAACTTCTGGGTTTTGCACATTCAAAACTTCCACAGGAAAGAATTTGAGAAACTGATAATATTAAGTCTCAAATAGCAGATTTTCTGTGTTACTACCTCAAATAGGTAGATGGGTGAATTTTGCTATTGATTTTAAGGTTTGATTTCCCTGTGTGGAAGACTCACCTCCACACAGAATAGTGTGAAAAGCTGTAATGAGAACTTCCAGGGATAGGAACAAATAAATTAAGCACTCAACAACAGTTGAACTCAAAAAACTTACTGCAAAACCGTGCAATAATATGGTACTCTACTGACTGGTAAAATTAGACTCTTCTCCCTTAAGCTACAATACCAAGTTCTCTGCAAAAAGCAGAGGAGAGATAGAGAATAAACCTACCTACAGAATTAACCAAAACCTTTTTTAAGATTCTTAATTGTGCACTTGTCAGGGCAGGGCTGGAAAGAGAGAGATCACCTCTGAAGTCAAACTCAGACTAAAAGTGCAGCAAAACTCCCTATTCTTTTTCTGTATTGGGCAATAGTGAAATGAGAAATCTCCAGAGAAAACATGCTCTCATCACCATTTCACTCAATTTTACATACTTCTGAGGTCTGAATAATTTGGACAAGCATCTGATTTTTGGGTGCTGGTCCAGATCTTGTTCAAACTCCAGTTCTAATAGAAACACTTGTCCTACGGACAATTAATACGAAGTAATGAAATCAAGTAAAAAAAATTGCCATTACGAAATTAGGACCTGATTTTTAGGATCCTATTAGGATAGCTTCATAGGTGTGGCCTGGCTTATTTAAATTAAGGTCTCCACAGACCTGCATAAAATGACTTACATAGAAAGGAGAAACAGGTTCCTTGGGTCACCATTTATTTCCAAAATGAATGCAAAGCGGATGTGAAAATGGAAGAACATGAATTTGGTATCCCTACTCATTTGCCAATGTGCAAGCTGCTACTCAAGGGACTAATGCATTTCCATATGCAGAGGAAACTTCCTCTTTCAGAAATTTTCTTCAGTAGTGGCCAGAGAAGAAAAAAATAGTGTGTTGGCTTTGAACATAGTGCTGAATGAACATGTACTGAACATTAGCATCCTAAGGGATTTTCAGTTTTGATTGTTACCAGGTTTTTTGGAGTTGCATCGCTCTATGGCTTATTTTAAACCAAATTAGATAAATTTGTTTAGGGTTTTTTAAGGCTCTCACTTAGGGAATATTAAAAAGAAGGCAGATTCCATTGCAGAATAAAATGAGCAGAAAATGGCTTCACAGGTTGGGACCATTAGGAAAGAGAAAAGAGCATCATGTATCGTGGTTGTTCGCAGAGTTCTTCCAGTATCCAGCTTACAGAAGGATAATCTTATGCCTCTCAAAACAGGAAGGTGAATGTCAGAGGTAATGGGATTTTGTTACACTGGCAACCTGCTGTGCCCTTATGTGAGTTGCGACCCTGGTCTGGGAGCCACTAACCACAGCACTGGAACAAACGACCCACCATTAGCATGGCTGGAGTTATTCCTGGCTGTCCCATGGACTCACTTTGTGACCTTGGACAAATCACTTCGGTCCACAGAGCTTATTCTGAAGAATAAACAAACACAAGGTCACCAAATCATAGATTAGTAGGGAAGGGAATTAAGACGGTATGAAAAGGCTGAGTTCCTATCAGTAAGCAAAAGCAGCATGTGCAGCTGGATGGGGTGCCTCTCCAGCAGCCCCAGTGTGCACCAGTAGCACCTCTAGCCACCACTAGGGAGGGCATGAAGTGCACACAGTGTGTATGGGGGTTACACTAGTAGTCCAAGATGCAGTTCTGGAGGTGCTGCTTTATTCCTTTTTGCTTTAACACTAAAATCTGGGTTTACCTCACCATACCCCAAGGCAATCCCACCCCTCTTGCCTCCAGCTTTTTTTGAAACACAAATTGTTGAAGACAACTGTCCTGTCCAAGCCCACTGCCAGGATCTGATAGAAAGTGACATATGTTTGACTTCAGATTTCTAAACATCACATAAGCATTCCTGCTGTGCTCTGATGCTGGGCTTAACATCACATGACAAATATCAATATTTAATAAACTTTTTTTAATATGTAATTTTTTAAATGTCAGAATGTAAGGCAGGCTAAAAGGAACTTCAAATATCTAGTTCTCACACTGCTGGAATCAAATGTGTGTCATCTTTTAGCAAGATGTGTCAGTTTTTGCACACATTAAGCCACAAAACACCAATTAAATCCCTAAAAAAAGTCCAAGTGCTATTTCACAGCTGATGGCTAGTGATAATTACTTGGGCTTAATATTTACCCTACATAAGAAATCATCCCACCTTTCTTCATCTTGGCTATTCTCCACACTTGTTATGGAAACTTGATGAGCTCATCATCTTTATGCCCTGGAGAGATGAAGGCTAAACTGTTCTGAAACAAGGAAAGGAAAATGCTGGTTGTTTGCTTTGTTTTGGTTTGGTTTTTAAAGCAGGTAAGTTTTTATGTTGGTAGCTTTTAAAAATGTTCTGTCATTTTTATTCCACATCCTTAATGCATGAGTAGCACAAGTACAGCTGCTTGGTAAATAACCAATCATTCACTAAAGCACACCAATTTAAAATGCATTTATGGAAGGTTTAAGGCCATAATTTACAATCATGGCATAGGGAGTGCAAATTAATTCAAAGTACATAGGAAACAACTTGTTTCAAGTACAAAGACTGAACCCTTTTACTTTTTTTGTCTTTGAAATTGTAACCACTGTAGCAAAAAAACCTTGAATTATTCTGATAATCTTCCTTAGCTCACTTTGTTTACTGTATTTTGAGTAAGCACTTCCATTATTATTTTGGGTAAGAATTATCAAAATTATCTAAGTATTATCAAATTAATAACCAAAGCCACAAGCTTTCAATAGGTCTTGTATTGCCATTTCATTTAGGGCCAAAAGGGTCATCGGCATCAAATTTAATCCATGTCCAAATGTATAATCCAGTCATTTATTTTTCATTTGTGAGCATAATCCTGGATTTATTGTGTTAAAGGCATTCTTCAGCCTTGCATCACAGTGGCTGGAGTCCCCATTCATGAGGAGAGAGTCCAAACATTAGCATAAGCATCATCTATAGTTGGTCTTTTGGTTTTGACTGTTGGGTGTTTTTGAGTCCATGGAGAAAAAACAGAAACAGACTTGAAGCTTAAGCAAGATGAGTAAACTTCATATGTTACACGGAATCACAGATGTTTCCCCTCCTTGACCTGTTCAGTTAATATGGAAATGTCTTCATCCTCCTTCAAATGCTAAAAGCATGTTTATTCCTCTTGAGAAGTGACACATGCTCCTGGCCCTCTGCCAGCCTATAGTCCTTCCTGAAGGTCTTTGTAGGAGACCTAGTCAACACGTGATAAATAGTTAACCTAATGCCAACTCCTTGCAAAACCAGTCAGAACTTTGTATTAAAAAAATGAATTAAAAATTAAAAGAAACAAAGCAGCAACAATTATGAGTATAAATCTCAGTACTGTGATTAATTTCTATAAAAGCCACAAGAAACATATTACAGTGCTAAATTGCCTCAAAGATTCTGAAGCAGAAGAGCTGAAGAGATAAAATACAGATTACAGTCTGTAACTGCATGTAAACAAGCTAAAATTTGGGGATATGTATTCTGGAGACATCACAAATATGGCAATTCCTAACCCTATCTACTATGGTTATGTGGTAGCTAAACTACAGAAAGGATTATTCATTTACTACATTTATTTACTACGTTTCCCTGGTGTTTCTCTGACTGTTTTCAATAATATGTTACCCATTTGCTGCTGCAATTCTTTGTACTTTCTGTACTTGTACAGAAAACACCAGAGTTCACCACACAACTTGGCCATGCAGCACTCAGCTCGGCCTCTTTTCACTACTGAGCAATTATCCCCATTTCTGCACTAACCATTATTCAGGAAGCGTTGCAGCAGCATGTGGAGGCCAACCACGAGACCCTCATTGTGTTAGATGCTCTACTAACATACCAACACAACATGTATGTTGAAAACAGTTTACAATAAAAACAACTTAGTACCAGATAATAATGTATTTACTCTGCTTAAGCAATTCTTTTGTCTTTTCTCCTGTTAGCAAGCCCACCTGCTGGTGCTCGGTGTGAGCAGAATATTGCACTCCACTCCAGCGACAGTAAAACCTGATCTTCTTTGAAATTCCTTTATTCCATGTCTCTCCTATGCATCCAGCTGTCCTCTGGTCATCACAAATCTTTAATTGTTTTCTGTGTGATCCTTCAGAACATAGCTGTGAGCACCGGCTCAGTCGAGAGGGTGGCTAATGGAGACAGCACTGCGGGAGATGAGACAGCAGTCAGCAAGGAAGAAGAGAACAAAACAGGATTTGTCAAGTTCGGATGGGTGAAGGGTGTGCTGGTGAGACACACATCTACATTTCTAAAAAAAAAAAAAAAAAAAAAAATAAACAAACTTTAAGATTAGCTTTGCAACACTAAGGTCTTTTAAGAAGTAAGAGCGGGAGGCGGGCTCGAGGGATGTTTGAGGTGCTTTTTAGAAGCCTGCAATGCACACCATCACCACCTTTCTGGTTGTTAATGCTACCAATGTTGCACTAATGCAGTATTTTCTCTTTAAAACCTAGGTAAGATGTATGCTTAATATCTGGGGTGTGATGCTTTTTATTCGACTTTCCTGGATTATAGGTCAAGCAGGAATTGGTATGTATCTTATTAAATATCATTTTCAACAGTGAAAAGGATAAAGAGGATAATCTATACATGATCACGATTAATATATAATCTGAGATGTGCATTTGCATGCTGAACTAAATAATTATTTCAAATGCTTGCCGGGGCAAAAAAAAAATGTTAATCCTCCAAACTATTGGAATTTTCCAGACTCACAGCCAAATTACTGCTTCAAGGCACAGATCTGTTAACTATGCATATCATCATCACATTTGAATATTTCTAAGCTTTGATGAAATTTGTATTTAGATCTTGTTACAGATGTAAACTTTGTGACTTGGGCTGATTTCTCATATGTGCACACAGAGTTAACCTTTAAGAGTTCACACTTTGCTTATCTGTGAATCCCAAACCTTGTCATCTACATATTAAAAACAATGCTTCTTCACACTTCTCTGCAGAGATGAAAACAGAATTGGAAGGAAGGGGGTCTCACTTCATCGAGACTTGTTATTTTTAACTGTAGCGCAGCACTAGATATCTGTGTACTACGAAACACCAAGTTTTAAAAACTCTGCTATAGCTTTCTTATAAATTAACTAAGCACACTTCATTATGTGCTGTATCTTTGCTTCTTCATTATGCGGTTTAATTAATCCAAATCCCAGATCCCAGTCCCTGGGAGTCTGGGCCCCAAGGACTCTATCCAGCATGTTGTTGACTGTTCAGTGAAAACAGTGAGCAAGAAAAGAGCTCACACCACTGCAAGAATCTCCAGCACCTTGGAGCAGCTCAGTAAGGTGCAATGTATTAGTAGTTACTGTGTGGTACAAATTCCTTTTTGGAGCTGCTGCCCTGGGGAAGCACAGAAATGTGAGCTGCACTGGCAGTGTCACTCTGTGTTACATGACCACACTGCCTAGAATAACAGCACCCTAATCTTTGTCTGGCATCCAGGTGCCATAAAACCCAGCAGTCTAAAGGGTGGATGGCAAGTATTCCAGTTTGGGTTCTCACAGAATGGAAATACGAGGTAGACACAAACTGGAGTCCAAACTCTGGCCTTGGGGCATCAGCTCTCCCGGTCTTGGACAAAACTCAGCACTCAAATTCAGATTGAGTATAAATACCATTCACTGCCTTGTTAATGGAAGTTAAATGAAACACTGAATAATCTCCAAAAGTTTGCATGATTGAAGTCTCATTTCCAACAAAATACCGTAACATCACAGAGACTGAGCTTTTTTTAAAAAAAAATAAATAATAAAATTATCTTATTAGGGAAAAAAAAAATCCAGTCACAAACTTAGAGACACAAGTAGGAAACAAAAACACCAAACAACCAAAAGTTCCAGAATTAGGCGGAAGGACTTCAGCTACTTGAGCAGAGCTCCATGCGTGGCTCTAGTGCTGTGCCTGACAAAGGGGTGCTTGCTGATTTTATGATGCATACCAAATTAGAGTGTACAGCCCAGGGCACTCGTAAGTATATGCCTTGCCATGAAATTTCTGCATCTTAATATTGCCAAGACTTTGCTCTGGGGTTTCATGCAAAATTAGTTTTTAAGGGCAGTTTAGTGACTTATTGAGATCATCAAGAAGTATTACTTTGTTTTGAGGTGTGAGAATAGCCACAGGCAAGAGCAATTCATTTTAGAACAACTTACTTAGCAGCCATATGCCTGGTTTTCAATCTAAACTTTAATCAGATTTTAACATTAATTTGCACCAACATCAGTTACAGCCTTTCTGCTTTCATATTTAATTTTGCCATTTTAATTCATTGATAAGCAGTCTCTCTTTTCTCATGGTTTATTGCTCTGCTGTTGCTTTTTAATATTGTATGCCATATGTAAGAAGGTTAGTTTTACTTCTGAAAATGAGACATCAAATTCCATTTGAATAACTTGTCAATGCATTTTCTGAATGTCTTACAAGCAATGAGCTTTAAGTCCCTAGCCAAGCTGCTTAAGGAGAACAGTGATGGAAGCTCACCATCACCAAGGCTCAGGGACTTCGCTGGGTACCGCTACTAACATAGAAATTAAATGAGTGAGTTAAACCACCATCTGGGCACCATTTATATCCCCATCATTAGAGGGCCAAAGAGAGAAAATCCAATTATTTCCATATCCTGATAGGCTGTCTTGCGCAAAAGCTCTTATAGGGGAAAAAAATAACTTTCCAACAAGGTTCTCCATTTATCATCAGCTGGGGGAAAAAAACAGACAGTATGGTCCTGACAAGGTCTCAGGTCCAAAACTAGTCTGGTATTTCCACCTAACATCTAGGCACTCTCCATGGAATGGTTAGCTAAAGGCAGGGAAAACCACTTAGTTTATGTTAACTGAAAATCTGGCCCCAAATATTACAATTATGTTACATTATCTTCCCAACCAGATATTACTCATCAAATTAGCAAAATATCTGACCCTATTTATCATATACATGTTAACAACATGAATTGTGAAATGCAGTAAGAAATCCTGGAAAAATACTCTTTAGAATGTACATGCACTTACCAAATATTTTTAAAACTGCTTTAAGAATGTCATGTCTTACATATTCCATTTAAGACTTAACAGCTGATTAAAAGTCATATTCAGCCACTTCTCTCTTGCATGGTTTAACAACATCCTTCTAGGTAATGGTAGTTGACCAAAAGGAATGACCGTTTAGATTTTTTTTATACAAACCTGCATATAAAATAGGTGCATGACTAGTTACAGTAAGAGTTCAGAAATAAATAGGATAAACCTGATTTATTAGAGACTCAAATAACTTCAAATATCCTACTCTATGTTATGTATCATTTTCTTATCACACATTATATTAGTCTGTCTTAAAGGATTGTGATAACATGGCTATAACTTAAGCAGCAAAGAACATTAATTCAGGGATTGCATGTCTTAAGCCATCCAGTATGAACAGAAGTCAGGAATCTGATCTGGAAGCCAGAAGGTAGAAATACAGCTGATAAATCAATATGTTTGTAGTACTTCTGGCTGGATGTCACTTCTAGTTTCAATTTGCATGAGCCCTGGTCAATAAGTATTGCTACAAGTAATGTATAATCTTCAGTTCCACACTGAAGACCTACATACCTTTTGGAAACAAGAGAGCTATTGCATAAGCATTAGCAAGTTCAGATAAAACTAAGAACTGATTTCACATTTGGCACCAAACTAATTGTTTCTTCCCCCCCAGTTTTTTTTTTCCTCTCCTTTCATAGATACAAATAGGAATAGAAGCAATAGTTGAGAGGAAAATGTCATATTATTTCTTCTCCTGACTTGAAACAAGAAAGTATTCTGGAACTACAGAGGAAAACTCTTCTTGGTACTGCCAGAAAACATAACAGAAGCAATGGTTGCAATTGTAGCTTGGAAGGTCCAGTTTGCACACAAAGAAAAACTTTTTCACCAGTCAGTTAGTCTAGCCCTGGAACATGTAATCCAAAGAGGCTGTGGGATCTTTGTCCATGGAGGTTTTCAAGACCCAGCTAGCCAAATCCATCACTGATTTAAACCTCTGTTGGCAATAGCTCTGCTATGACTGGGAGGCTGAGATAGAGACCTTCAGAAGTCCCTTCCAACAAATATGTCTATGATTCTAAACGACACTCCTACTCATACAGTTTCTAGCACAGTTTCACAAAGTTAACAGAAACCTGATTAAATAGTCAAAGACTGGAAACAGATTTCAGTCTCTTACTCAAACTCAAACACAGTTCACCTGTAACTAATCACGTTACTGATAATCAGGTATTTGATTATTTCTGTTGAATTATACAATTTTGTGATATCAGCTAAAAATATTCTACATTCTCTACAGTTACATAGTACAGATCACCCGCTAAATAAATGGCATCTAAAAAGCACTACTTCCATTTTCAAATGTCTGTCTTGTGTTAGAGTAAAACTACTTTTAGTAGGGAAAGAAGTAGATGAGAGAGTGGGAAAGCATGGCACTTGGTAGCTTGGCAAGTAAGGATATAGAAGGCTTGGGTTTTGTCTCTGCCTGATAGACTTTTTTCCTGGTGCACTATGAAACTATACAGTCAGTCTTTCTAAGATTCAAGGTTTAATTCACTGATGAAAGACAGCAGCATTCTTACAAGAGCTCTGGTTAATGTGTTGATCTCTTCACTTAAACAGCCAGGATGTATATTAAAGGCAGGTATAAGCACCCATGCCAAGGCATACTTGTTTGCTCATTTCCTCCAGTCTTTGAAAATCATAAGAACTTCTGGAGAGGTGATTCCTGTCAGAAAGAGTCAGTGCTTGAAGACTGATGGGAATAATTTACTACCATGATATGGACTCCTTGGAAATGTCCTGAAAATTGCAAGTGGTCAACAAACCATCTTTTCAGTTTATTGCTCTGATTCTGGTCAGAAAATTCAATTTAAAGAGAAAATGATTTGTAGGAATCATGGAACATGAGTCAAATACTTTATCTTCTTATTACTGACAGGTCTTGGAGTAATCATAATTCTCCTCGCCACGATGGTAACTTCAATTACTGGGTTGTCAACATCTGCAATAGCAACTAATGGGTTTGTCCGTGGAGGTAAAAATTTTAGGGTTACTAATGCTTCCAGCCCAGAAGGGTCTTAATGTGCTATTTTCATATGAGGCAAACCAGAGGGATGGTAAGCCAAATGGTACATCTGAAGGAACTTGAAGGTAACAATTCTAGCCACCTCTAATCACAACTTATGGTATGTTTGAGTTGTCACTTTTAATAAATACCAGATTTCAGTTCAGTCTGTGAAGTACGTTTCAGATGTTCCTGCCTACTGCTGAGTGAGGGATGACATCTGGCTTTTCATGGAGCTCTTCTGTTACCTTGCAGCATATCTTTCTTATTCAGAGCATTCCAGGTTAGACATCCTTGGACAAACTGAGGCACCTCTTCCTCTTGTTTTAAAGACTGATGCCGATGCAGTGGATATCTTCACTTTAATACTTTCTTTATAAAACTCCTTACATTTCAGCTGCTCTTTGGAAGATGAGTAAGTAATTTTGCTGGAAAAGTGCATGTCAGGTATTTTGTGAAACAAGTTTTAGTGCATTTCAGAACCTTAAAGTCATAACTGGTCTGCTCTAACCTCTGCGGAAAATGGCAAGTTCTTACTACATCATTGAAGCAGAACAGGTATTTGAATACTTGAATATGCTTTCTTTTTCGGATCTTTCAGGTCTTGGAATCATAGTTATTGGTCTGAGTGTAGTAGTAACAACATTAACAGGTATCTCCATGTCTGCCATTTGCACTAATGGAGTAGTAAGAGGAGGTAAGTGCATATGATCTAGTGAAAAATACAAAAATCTGCAGATTTGTATTATAAAAAAAATAATTGAGAGAACTGTGCTATAAGCAAAGCAACAATAAATATATTGGAGGGAACTCTCTCAATGGATGAACAGTAAATTAAAATGTATATAATCTTAAACACTTCCTGACAATAAATACTAAATGCCAGGGAGATGAAATAATTAACTGACAAAGTAACATTTTCCATTTACAGTGATACCCAAATGATAGATTAAAGGTTCACTGCATCACAATGCAGGAGCTTTAAGATGTATCACAGAATATCATCTTTCATGCTAACATTGGGATAGATCCAAGTAAGTTAGAACCTGCCTGGAAGTGAGGTTTTCTCTGCTCTGTGTTACTATATTATGTATCATGAAAAATTACGTTTAGGTCGAGTTTGGCATGCTAATATGCACTAAAAAGATTTCTGCAACAGAAAGGCATACAGGGAAGTCTGAAAATAGAGTCAGTACGAAGCACATTCCTTTTTTTTTAATCAGTGTACTCTATTAATATAGGACAAATATTGGTTATACATGCTAGGCTAAATGCAGAAAGCAGAGATTCCTGCAGTATTATTTATGTGAGAAAAATGAGCAAAACCTGAGCATTTACTTATGCTGAAATAATAATAATAATTTCTGTCTGCAGGGGGAGCATACTATCTTATCTCAAGAAGTCTAGGCCCAGAGTTTGGTGGATCTATAGGACTTATCTTTGCTTTTGCAAATGCAGTCGCGGTTGCTATGTATGTAGTTGGATTTGCTGAAACAGTTGTAGAACTTCTCAAGGTAAGTGTAGATGTTTCATGTATGTAATTAAATTGGTTTGGGTTTCTGTGTTTTGTCGCACTTTTTTATTTTTATTTTTGGTTGGTTGGTTTGGGTTTGTCTGTTGGATTGTCTTATATATTTTTTTAAGTGGTGATACACTTTAGCTGAGGCTTGAGGGACATTTTAGCAAGGAAGAAGCTGGTCTGTTTAAACATGCCATAGAGTGCTCCTCTTTTTTTTTACTTTTATCTTATTAATATATTTCATTAATTTCTCAAGAATTGCAACATCAGAAAAGGAACAGATATTTAATTAGACAGCAAAATAACCCTACTACAAAGGGCCAGCTGGAACAAGATACACAAACACTTGGTCTCATAAATCTCAAACTTTGACAGCTCACTGCTTTCTATTTCACCTCGTTACCTGAGCCCACAATTTGGACAGAGAAAGACTGGTTCTAATAACATTTCTTACTGCTTTCAGGAGAGTGATACACTGATGGTCGATGAGTCCAATGACATCAGGATAATAGGTACCATAACTGTTGTATGTCTCCTTGGCATCTCTGTTGCTGGCATGGAATGGGAAGCAAAGGTAAACCTTTAAAAGAACATAAAAGCAAGCAGTAGATTAGAATACTGTAGAGCATTTGTGTGTGAGGAATGCTATACAATAGGTGGAACTTTCAAAAGCACTTCTTTCAGACTATGTTTAATCCTTCTAAAAGCAATGGCACTTTCATAATTAGATTAAACGAAAATACAATTACTCCATGCTCTTCCTTGAACATACACTAAAAAGGGAAGAGGAAGTTTGTGTTCTGCAGACAGCTTGATCATATTGATTGTATAATTCATGGCATCATTTAGAGCCTTGGGTAAGTGCCCTTTTTGCCCGTATTTTTCATGCAGCTTGACAGAGTAAACAGTAGTAAAAAGAATATGGTTTTATCACTGTTCTCTCTCAAGCCCTACTCAGTAGAAGAGCTCTATTTGCTATACATTCCTTAATCTCTAATGATTTCTGCTATTGCTTCACCTGTAAAAAAAAAGTTCAAAACAGAAATTGAAATGGAAATAGAGTATGGAATAAAACTATTGAAAATCAGGTCCAGAACAGCACCCTTCTTTTTACATTCTGCTGTGAATCTTCTAAGAGAGATCAGAAGAAGTTAGATATTATAAACCTTGAAGTGACAACCCACTGCAACCAAACAAATTTTATAACAATATAAGAAATGTCTTATTTGATACTAAGGAATAAGCTGTTTAACTTTGTCTTTTCTTGTAAAGAAAGAGACATACAATTAAATTATAACAATGTATTTCATACCCCCTTAGTAAAAACTCTCTATTGTTGATGTTAGCTGATTCAGATACCTTGATTCTGGGAATTAGTAATCTGGCATAGGGAACACATAGATAACTTACTATCTAGCCATCTCCACAGTCAATGCAAATCAAAACAATCAGGAAAATCTTTTGTTTCTATTAATAGGCTCAAGTTATTCTTCTAATTGTTCTCCTTATTGCCATTGCAAACTTCTTTATTGGGACAGTCATTCCTACAAACAATGAAAAGAAGGCAAGAGGCTTTTTTAATTACCAAGGCAAGTAACCTTACTATCTATCATAAAATAATACGTTTACATTCTTTTTGGCTCCATACTGAGTTAAGGCTTCTACTGAAACAGGTCAGATGATCAGGATCTTCTGCCCAAGTTCATGTATGCTTGCAAAGCAAGGGAATTTATTTAATTTTGAGTCTCTCTCTGCTGCTGAAGCTGACAGCACTGTTAGCTGCAGCTTGAGTCATTTATGTATCAGCAGAGCACAGACAAACTTTTACATGGAGCTAAGTGCAAGTGCTGCAGTGACACTCTTGTCACTTCAGTATGGATCTGTAGCTCTGAGATGCAGACAAGCACATCCTACTGGGGACCAGACCAAGGAAATCAAATTCACTTTGCTTATGATAGGAGACAGATTCAAACCCAGTTGTCCAGATGTGAAATACTAACTTATTCACCTCCTTCATTAAGTAACAGTAGAATCAAAACCTAATGGTATTTTTCATTTTCACCTCTATTTTCAGCCTCAATATTTGCAGAAAACTTTGGACCAGACTTCAGAAGTGGAGAAGGATTTTTCTCGGTGTTTGCCATTTTTTTCCCAGCTGCCACTGGCATTCTTGCAGGAGCCAATATCTCAGGAGATCTGAAAGTATGTATTTTATTAACTTCATAATACTAGTTTTAGGCTGCAAAAAGAACAAGAAAACAAATTATGAATCAACGCTGTATTCAGTTTAAAATTATGTAGTATTTTGGTAAGCAAAACACTCACTTTTAAAAACCTGTTTTATTATTTTAAAATATCAGTTCACATTTTCTCTCATTATGCATTATGGCTACTTAAATTATTGCATTTAGATTCAGGTTGCTATATAATTTAAAAGCATGTTTCGATAACCTGTAATAATATATCATTAATGATCCATCAGCAGCACGTGACATAAGAGAAGTTACATGTGTATCTCTTGGTGCTCTTTTGCAAAATCTCCTAAAACCTCATCCCAAAAAGCATACATGTAAAGCTCATGTTTGTACTCACAGCAATCAGTGGAGACTGGCTTTTTCTATTCAGGGTTATAGCAAGGGCAGATCAAATAGAACATTTAATGAAAGCAAGTATGTCCCAATCCCATGTCACTACTGCTGCTTAAAGGAAAAGCTGCAGGTTCACAGCTGTGACAAAAGAAAAGGAAAGAAGGTCCAAGGACGCCCAATTTTCTGGCTGCAGCCATTCTGTCAGGTCCCTGCTCTTCTCTTGCAATATAGCATTGGTATGAGATGGTTATTTCCAGTATCTAAACATACTGGTAAATTAGAGACAGGAATTTAGTTTTAACTTTGAGTGCCCTCTAGTTTTCATGGCTTTGCACAGTGTATTTAAAAAAGAGGATTTAAAGCTAAACGTAAGGTTCAAGTAATTCAAAGTTTGGCAAAGTATTTGTAAAATATCTCTAATAAATGTGGAGCTATGCAATACTTGGTAATATTAGAAGGCATTCAGAAATGCAACAGGTATCCGTGACTCAAGTCTTGCAGTCTCATACTAAAAATCAACAACAAAAACCAACCAACCAGCCAAAAAAAAACCACCTTCACCCAAGAAAGACCCAACATAAAAAAAAGAAAAAAGTAACTAAAAAGATGTGGCTCAAACCTTGATGACCCCAGCATGTCAGATGAAGTTATTTGGCTTCATCATATAGACCTCTTGTCTTCTATACCTTAAGGATTCAACCAAAGGTTTGCTATTTCTATATTGGCACAGTAGTCACAAGTTCACCAAATCCTATGACCCCTGGCAGCCAGCTCTGTTTCCCCTCCTCCCAGAGCCACAGGCCTCATCTCCTTTGTTTTCAGAGAACTGCTTTTAAAGCCAAGAACAGAGATAAATATGTAGAAACTGAGCCACCAATAGCATTTATGAGATTCAATTTTTAATTAAAAAAAAAATCATCGTACTTCTCTCCACTGAGGCTGAATCAGCCTCACACAATCTCCATCCTTTTAACAAACACAAATCACTCTGTTGCCAAATATGGTGCTTTCTTTACATGGCAAGGTCCCAAAGCAGCAACATTCTGTCACAAGCTCTTTGAAAGAGTCTGAGCAGACCAAGGGCAGCAGTTCTCCCACTGGCTCTCTGGAGTTGTTTCAGTCTGGCAATAAGTGGATTTCTATAACCAAGTTCTCCAGGCTGCAGATTCCCCACTGAGCATGTTTAGACAGGTCTAATTAAATTAACCAGCCTCTCCAGAAATCTAAAAGACAAGCTAAGAAGTATTTAAAAATGTAAAACTGACCAAACTTTCTGTGGAATTTGTTGTAAACACCCACGTACATGCTTCTGTAGCTGCTACAAACTCAAGTCGTGGCCTAGTACAAAGCCTAGTTACAGCAACAGCCAGTCTTCTTGGTGACCTCAGTGAGTTTTGGAGCAGGCTGTTAGCACAGTAAAGATGAGTTTAATTATTGATAAAATTTAGAAGTTGTAAAGCTGTAGGGAGCTTTAGCCCTAAGATTTACTGTTACAGTGTTTCAGTTTGCAGCATGAGACTCCACAAAAACAGTGACCTACGACATGCACACCCGAACTGTATAAATTGAAGCTACCACGATCTAAGGGCAGAAGGTCTTATGCAGCTGAAATGACTTTGCAATTATTTTCCAGCTCAATAAATTCTTGTCTCATTTAAAAATTATATTAATTATTAACACAGTTAAGTCATTCATCCATGTTTCACACAACGCTGAATTTGCCTGGGTTTTTTTTTTTTTCCCCATGTAACAAGCATAGTTAAAAAGGTACAAAAGTCTGTGGCTTAAAATGCATTTCATGTATCTTTGACTCAAAAAAACTCACTAAACCAGCTTAAGAAGACAATTCATAAAAAGTGCTTCCGAGCATTCATAACCACACACTAAACTGTAAAGGTAGGCTAGTATTAAAATCCCCTTTAAAATTACAAGGTATAATGCAGATCTTTGGACTCTCACTGACAGTTGCATGATTGAAGCCGATATTGCTGTGAGCCAGACTGTAGGCATTATAACCCAGCCTTATTAAATTTCTAATTTAAAAGTTAAAACAGTAAAAGGAAGTATCTGTACGGGGTGACTGCATTTATCTTGCCGATTAACCAAAGATGGTCCTGTCTTGTCATCCACAGGAGTCTGATAGTAAGTTCAGTAACTATTTACCCATTATATCATTAAACATTAAAATAAAGCCCATTGCAATGTAAAGAGAATTTGGAGCTCCCAGACACGCAGAGCTCAGGACTCTCCTGCTGTTTATACACGACCTTTGCTCCTCCAGAATATCCTTCACTATGTCCAGGATAGGAGCACTGCTCCACAGGACTGCTTCGCCCTCTACATGCTGGGATAGGAAATGTTGGTGCAGGTTTGAGTGATGAAAATCTACCCTCTAAAGGTGTCATCACCTCACAGTCTGGCAGGACTCCCTAGCATGCAAATGCAATCAGACTGCAGCACACAAACTCAGTGTTTTCTGGATAACTGCTTTCTTTTCAGGATCCCCAAATTGCAATACCCAAAGGAACAATGCTGGCCATTGTGATTACAACCATTGCTTACATTGCCGTTGCAATATGTGCAGGTAAGTACAGAACCTCTACTTCACATCTTAATTTATAGAAAGTTTAAAAGCTTGATGTGCAAATGAATTAAGTTCATTGCTTTTTCATCCTGTAGATTTATTATGTAGAGAGATAGTTGTTCTGATTGTACTGTATGCAAAAACAGTGGGGAAGAAGCAGCAATTGGAAGAAATGAAAGTCCCTGTTCGGCAGCTGGACTTTCATATAACTTGAATGGTGGAGGCACTGTCCCTGGATGTGTTCAAGGCAAGGCTGGATGTGGCACTTAGTGCCATGGTCTAGATGGTGTGGTGGTGTTGGTCATAGGCTGGACTTGATGATCTTAAAGGTCTTTTCCAGCCTTGGTGATTCTGTGAATGGTTACTTTCACATTTGACTCAGTGACAAAGACCACTGACATTTAGTATCCATGAGCATAGTAAAGGAACCTCTGATCAATCTGCTCATCTTTTGTTCTTCATTCACATTGAAATTTCACATGGCTTCTGAGCCAGTCTCACTAGTCTTACGGAGCACTCATCAGTAACAGGGTAACACATATACTTTGTATGTTTTATGTCAGAGACAGAAATCAGGTGCCTGTCTTAAAGAAGATACACTACATGATTAGGTGCTCTATGATACTGGGATGCCAGGTAACATAACAGACACGACAAAAGGAGTAAAAAGACAAAGTAAAATGGACACCTGTACTGAAGCCATGAACTGTGTTGGAGGAATTTGCAATTAAATTCTCATTACAAGGGAACAACAAATCTCTGTTCAAGACAAAGATTTTTCTTTTTCTATCTATGTTAATAGTACTGTAAGAGTGTTGTAAATGACACACTTCCTCATCAGCAAATACCTTAATACTGTATGAAAGCTCTTTAGGGTACTCCCTTTTCTGGGAGATGAATCTCAAGTCTTCTTTTGTGGTTCTTGTACTTCATGCAGAAGGCAGAATACCTGAGCCAAGCTGCAGCTCAGGTTATTGCATTAGTTGGATCTAAATTTCCCCTGCAATTAAAGTTGAAGCAGTCATTCTTCACTTTCTGTTGTAAATTTGTGTTAATGCATTGTTCTGTTCTCACAAGCAATAGCTGTATTTCAACTTCAGAGCTGTCTGCTTGTCAGTGCAATACTCATTTTTCTTTCTGTTTACATACTGGTTTGCTAAAGAGATAATGGTTACTTTGGGACTCCGAATAATTATGTTTTTGACATACTTGTGGATACAATATAAACTCACTCACATTTTGGCTGCTGAAGATGCTAATATCAGCCCTCTAAGTTAACTCCATATGTTAATTCCCATTTCTGGTGGCAAGCAAAAAAACTTCCCAGCATAAATATTAATAAAAACAAAAATAATACAGGTAATTCTTCATATTTAAAGTTTTCCTCACCACAGTGGTATCCATAGGACTATGATAATTTGAGCAGCTGAGGATCCTGGTCTCTAAAGCAATTTTACGTCCTTGTTAAACAAAAAAAACCCATATGCCTAGACCTAAGACTCTCACTGACTGACCTATTTCCTTTGAATACTGGCACTTAGAAAAGTGGTCACAGGCAGAAAATATAATTCTGAGTTAGTTAATTTATTGTTGATCTCTGTCTGGTTCTCTCAGAAATACCCTAGTCCTCATTAGTCAACTGGCTGATTATTTTAAAAGTAACAGAAGTAAATATTTGCTTACAGACATGAGAAATTAAGCCACACTACAGGGAAGTAATCTAGGCCAGACATGAAATGTTGCTCTTTGGGATGAGACTAAAGCAGCAGGTGTACAAAACTGTGCAGACTAGAAGTGTGACAAGAACATTATTCTGCTGTCACAAGGAAGGGAAATAACAACATATCATTGTTTCCACAGCCTCCTGTGTTGTACGAGATGCTACTGGGAACATCAATGATACAGTTGTACCTGGAATGAGCTGCAATGGATCTGCCTGCAGCCTAGGCTATGATTTTTCCAGATGTGGAAGTCAGCCATGTGATTATGGGCTGATGAATAATTTTCAGGTTTTAATGAGATAATATGTATAATCATAAGCAATACATGAATACATAAGTACAAAAATGCAAAACCATTATTTGCTGACAACTAACTGCAACAGGACATCCACTTTTATCTAAAAAAGTAAAAAAAACTACAGAAATAATCCAAGGGAAAGGTCCCCTGCATTCCACATTACCTTCATACTGCCTATCAATAATTTTCCCAGCACTCTGGGAAGGTCTTTACCTCATCTTTCAACAAGTACCATGAACGAGTATATCTTGTAACATCTTCAAACTTAAAATCCAGACTTAACAGATACCTCAGAAACTCCTGTTGGTTGAGCAACTCATCTTACTTCCCTTTACACATGGATGTGATTTTACCTCAGGGATGCTGTGGACACTGTTAAAGGTTTGTGCCACAGTACAAAAAATGGAGTTCTGACTGCTTAAAAAAAGGTATAAAAAAATAACCACATGAAATATCAAATGAAAAGTAATGGGGTCTTCCTCCTAAGCCAGAGAGAGACTGTCTGCTATTTTATTCTTCAAAATAAAGCTTAGGCAAAGCATCAAAGTAAAGCAGTTCGTCTGCGGCCCGACAACCATGGCTCCCAGATGTCCTTTCAGCCCCCGTGCTTCACAGCCCACAAAAGGAGCTCACCCCCCACCTGCACTTCCTTTTCAACTAGCCATTGGTAGCTTTTAAAGTCACTTCCCTTTCTCCCAGCTGGCTCTGCTAAATAACTGCGCTGGTTACCCAGGTATCCCTGAAAAGGGATATGTTGTCCCTCTCACAAACTAGTTTTCCTTCCTTTCTTGATCACTTGCCATCCTCACTCCCACCTCAGTTCAGCCGCCCAGATCCAGAGCAACCCTTCAAATCAGTGACATCCCTTCAGCCTTAAACAGGATTTCACTTTTTGCATTTATCTTTGCCAGACTAAAGTAAGAAAAAAAATGTCTTCATCTGACAGATCTCCAGTATTAACTGGTTTCTCTCCTGGAGCACTTAGTACACACCAAAAAGCATCTGGCAATCACATCTGTCCATTTCCTCTTTTAGCTTCCTTTTCTGGTGCTTCTCAACAACCCTTTTGCTTCAGTGTCCACAGAGGCCACTACAGCTCTTCTGGGAGGGCTGAGGGAGGCCTGACAGTGACCAGTGTTACTGTTCACAGCACTGTTGTTACGCCAGCACAATCAGGCATTTTATCTTTCTTGAGCCATATTCTATAATAAAGAAAAAAAAACAACAAAAACTACCCAAATAAAGTGCCTCCCACACATTTTGTGCTTTGGTGCTTTTTCCCGCCATTTCCATTTTCCCTTTTTGCTTTTGCTGACTATTTACCCATCACATAGAGGTTGTTACTTATAGCAACCAGTTAGTCAAGGAGGTGAGAAAATCTCAGTGTACTCATCTGCCTCAGCAGACAGCTGCATATTCATATAAAATTTGGCTATGACTCCATTGCTTTTTATTAAAACAGGAATAATAGTATTTCCCTACTTCAGAGATGGTTTGTGGTATATTGAATTTAGAACCGTGAAAAGCAGAGACATACAGAAACAGAGTACTTAAATGGGTCTGTGATCAAGGAGTGCATCCAAATGCCAGTCTGACTATTCTTTTTTCCTTCTTTTCTTTCCTAAAGGTGATGAGCATGGTGTCTGCCTTTGGTCCTCTCATCACAGCTGGCATCTTTTCTGCTACTCTGTCATCGGCTTTAGCGTCTCTTGTCAGCGCACCCAAAGTTTTCCAGGTAAAATTGAACTACCCATTTCCTTACAATCTCTTTTACTTCAAAGACATAAAATTTAGTTGAACGCTAAGTGCTAAATGTGATATATGCTTAAAGTACACTGACACGTGGGAGGAAGAGGCAGGGAAAACAGCATGTAGAATGTTGCAAACAGAAATACGCAGGTCTTAACACCTTTATACAAGTATGGTAACATTCCTTTAGGCAGAGCTCAGCTTTGCTGCAGGAGCACATGTGTGCTTGTTACAGATAGCTTCAAGGCTACCTTCAGCATCACTTCTGTATTTTTACAGAAAGCCACCCTGTAAGCACATGAGAGCCAGGAATATATAGAAGCCCTCAGGACCCTAAGATTCACGTGTCAGGTGTGCTCAAACAGGCTGTCTAGAAACTGTCTGGGCAGCAGCAGCTCAGGCAGAATAGGAAGAGAGGGCATGGGGCAGAAAGATAACCTGTACAGCTTGCACCAAGCCTCTGATTTGTGCTTCAGTTTCCTCCAATTTACACTCTATTTACTATTCAGTTAATATTTTTTTAAAGCACTGAATAAGTATTAAATGCCTATGGTTCTGCTTTCCAGGTATATAATAATATAGTAGGATATTGGCTTAACGCCTTATTTGAATGTTATTATGCCATAGTAGTACATGTATTTGAAGACAGATTTAATTTTTGTTTAGCAAAAGCCTAGCAAGCTGTCACTCGCAGATGCAAGAAAGTACTGCTTAACAGAATAAAGTTCTGATTTTCTACCAGGCTCTTTGCAAGGACAACGTCTACAAAGGCCTCGAGTTCTTTGCCAAGGGATATGGAAAAAACAACGAGCCCATCAGGGGATATGTTCTCACTTTCGTGATTGCTATGGCATTCATTTTGATTGGTTTGTATATCATTACACAACTGCTATAATCTCATGTTCTGAAGTTATATAAACTGATATTTAAATACAATTATTAGCTATGGCTAGATAAGTTCACAGTCAGGTAAGCTCTGACAAGCCCAAGCACACTCAAAGCCCTGGAAACAATTCCATTATTCCTAAAGGAGGCAAAAAGAAACCAACAGGGACTCTCGTAACACCTCACCACCACCACAGCCTCATTTTCAAGGCTGTGGAGGAGCTGCCATTGCTGTTCACCCCACTGGAAGAGGGCAGTGCCTAGAACTACATCAAACAAGGCAAAGTCACCAACTTTGAAAATGGTTTTCCAGTTTATATTACACATAGCTCTGAGGCAATTCTGAGATAATGAGGAAGCCTCCTCTGCCAAGCCTTCCCTACAGTCAGCTCCAAAGCAAATCCCAGTTTGCCAGCATCAGTACTAGAAAATCCCAGCTACTATATTTAGGCATATGGGGATTTTAAAATTAGTTTTTCCAAGATTTGAAGTTCAAACTGCGTGACACTAAGTAAATGGGGAGTTAAGCAGAGAGAGTTCAGATTGCCATTTAAAAAGCAAAATAGTAAGTTTTAACTGTCTTTTGTGAAATGCATCTGACCTCTCAATCCTCTATTTAAAATTCTGAAATTTACACCAGATCTACCTCATTAAGAGCAAATCTGTAGAATCAGAGTATCTGTATAACCTCATGTAGCACAGAATGTTAATAAAATCAGCATCAGCAGACACTACTTAATATGAAGGTATATCAAGGTGGCCTTAAATTAGTACCACCCAAGGTCTCCTGCATGGCAAATTCAGACAGTGTCCAGTTTTAATGCATCATCAGGAGAAAGCTATCCAACAATCTAGGAAACTTGTGCCTATGTCTGACTTGACTGTGTGTGTCTTGCAGCTGAACTGAATACCATTGCTCCCATCATCTCCAATTTCTTTCTGGCTTCATACGCTTTGATTAACTTCTCCTGCTTTCATGCATCATATGCAAAATCTCCAGGTGAGTCTGCATTCCCCAGTGATCTAAATATGGGCTTCATAGTCCAATCTCTGCAAGTTTTTGATTGTCAGAAGAAAGCTGCAGTACCTGTAAAATATCTAAGCTGTGTGATTGGAGGTTGTACTACTCTCATGGAATCTGAGGACATTTTATTTTTATATTTATATTAAATAAAGGCTCTAGTCCTTACATTCCCTACAGTTGTACAGGATGAAAAAGACTTTGGTGGATCCCACTGGAGCAGAAAAGCTCCTCAGGGTGTTTTTTTTCTCCTCACTATCACACAACACGTGTGGATAAAAACTTATGCCAAGTCTAGGCACACAAAGCAAGGTATAGTGGGCAGGCATTATGCCCTTCTCCAAATCTGCAGTGAAATTTACAGGACAGTTTGTAAGACTATAATTGCACTAGAAGTTACATTGCCTAAAAGGGAACATGAAGAACAAGAACAGGTCCACTAAATAGCATCAGCACAGCTCTGCAGTGGCTTAGTAGCAGAATTGTCAGGTGAAGTGCAACGAGGTCCTGTTCAGGGGTAACTCAAGTGCAGCAAAGGAACATGCTGGCTTTCAGGCTTGTGCATCACCACATCAGAATAATTCTCATCACCTTCATGAATGAAGGGGTGACGCCCTAAGGTCTAAAGTCAATCAGCTGAGCAACACTCGTTTTGGCACACAGGAAAGACAACTTCCTGCTGCTGTGAATTCATTATTCAATTCAAGGAGCAAAGAATACTTTAATTTCCAGTGTGAGAAACTGCTGCAGTGACATAAATGCCTACATCAACTTCCCTCCTATAGATCTGCCAGTGCCATTTGTTCAGAGGGCAGAAAAGATGAGCACTTCTTTTAATTACCTGCACAGCTGAACAAATGCAGATCTGCTCTACATGGCCTTGGAGCAGAGTAAAAACCACCTCTGTAGACTTCATGTGTGTGCATCTGACTCTGCCACTACTTAACATTTCAGACAAAACTGCAGCCATTTTGCTTCTCTTATTTCCTCCAGTTAATTTCTGGCAATTCACAGTGACGGATTACAGTAACTGCAAGTCTGCAGGACAGCAAACTTCTCCACGGCAGGACCTTCCCACTCCCTCATTCAAGATAGGGCTGCTCAGCCTCTTCTACTATCTTAGTATTTTTTCCCCTCTTCAAAGAGTGTGCTCTGTAGAACTCCTGTCAGAGACCTGCAAACCATACAGGCTCACTGCTTGCCTCATAATTTTAATTGCTAGCAGGGGATGGATTCAGAGCTGCAGCTGAAGAGCAGCAGGAATAATACCTTTTTAAAGTCAATTGCAAATTATATTATTTTTCTGAAGTGAGGCCAGGCAATTTCCAAGTATAAGACATGTGCACTTAAGAGTATTGCAATAAACTCTCCTCTCAACAAGTGTTTAGTTCCCATTAATAAGTTATATATATATATGCATCAAAAGGAGACAGTTGCCAATTACCTGGAGTTACAGGAAAATCCGTTTTCAGTTCTGAACCAGTGAGCTTTGATTTGGCAAAAAATACATATAAATAGAATGGTTACTCAAAGCCAGGCTGGCCAAAGCAATAGAAGAGGGTTTGTAGTAAAAGGCTTGTAAGATCCACTAGTCTATGTATAGAAATCTACATCAGCCAACACCTGAAAGTATCTGTTGATACTCATGATTCCTGATAATCTGCACATATGATCCCACTCCTTCTGACAGAGCCTGAAAATTTTAAGGGTTTGTATGAGCAAAATCAGTGGATCACTATTTGATCAATATATTTTATGCTCTTTCAATGTCCTCAATTCTCTTTAAACAGGCTGGAGACCTGCATTCAGATATTATAACATGTGGGTGTCACTTTTTGGAGCCCTGTTGTGCTGCGGTGTCATGTTTGTCATCAACTGGTGGGCAGCTCTCATCACTTATGCCATTGAGCTCTTTCTATATATTTATGTAACATATAAGAAACCAGGTAAGGCCAGAAAACACTATTATTTTTTGTGTGTGTTTTATGCAGCCAGGTTGGATTTTATAGAAATTAATTCTGCCTACAGAATAAGGCATTACTTTTATCCAATATCTTTCTTTAGAGGGAAGTCTGGAGCATCCTATTATAGTCCACTTTATATAACACAGATTAAGAGGACGGACAGGTGAATTTTTGTCTGTTTAGCAAGCACTTTAAGTATGGTTCAGGGCTTTATGTAAACATTTCAGCACACCAGTTTATTCCTACCACATCTTCACTACATTTGGGCTTTTACTTCAGTATCAGTCACAATTTTTTTCCATCCACACACAAAAAACATGAATTCTGCTGTGCTGCTAGCTGACTCATATGGTGTCTTCAATCAAAATGTAAAAGCTGCTGGCCATTATGCAACAAAAATGTAAGCTGAATTATTCATGAACGGATCATCCTCCAGCACCTCCCTGCAATCCCTCAATAAATCAAGAAAGATGGGCACACCTTACTGCTGGAACAAACTGCTTAGTAGCTCAGCAAACCACAGGAGCTGTCCTCAGAAATCTGTGTGCTAATAGAATACAGCACCAGTATGAGACTAGACATTTTGGTTATTCATACCCAGCACAAAACTAACACAGGTCCAGATTTTGGTGCTGAACACCTTCTGCAGTAGAAAAAACTAATACAAAAGAGGTAAGTTTCCCAGCAGAAGATGTGGTTTCATTGCAGCTAGTTTGGGATAGCAACACCTGGTTTGGGATAGCAATGCCTGTTACTCTTTTCTGTGTGTATCGCTGCCCTATTGTGTGTCCTCCCTATCTGTGACTGGGATGGTGTGTGGTTCTCTTCCTGCAAACGCCATCAGCTGTAGGAAAATGCACCTGTCACAAGACAGTTGTCAAAAGTGTCTGAGGATTTCTGCCCTTTCCTAGTATATTGCCAGTGTCCTTGCCACAAAGTAGCAGCTAAAGCTTGGTTAAATTCATTGTAGACAGTGCAAAAGCTATCTACCACTCTCTAAGAGAGTGACTTTTGTTCAGCACTTACTAACCAGTAACTGAAGGGTTCAGAAAAGACAAATACTCCTTACAAAAGATGACCTCTATGCAAACCTCCATTTATTTGCACTAAGCATTAGCTTTATACATTGGCATAATGGGACTTGATCACATGGATCTCTGTGGAAAGCTGTTCTGTCTCCATCCACCAAATAGTTATACAGTAACAAGAAAAGATCTAAATATGAAAAACTGGTTTTAAAGAACAATTTTGGACCTATATAGTAGAACAGAGCTAATTGGCGCTAGCCATTTTCCTTCCTAATAGTTTAATTTGAACTTTGTGAAATTCCACACCAAATAGATGACTCAGTGCTGCCCGTTTTATACATGGGAGAAGGATACAAAGTTAATGGAACAGATAATAAAATGGTTTTTAAGCAGAGAAAGAACGTTCCCTTTAATTTTATATATATAATGAGATTATTTATTTGCGTGTTTGCTTTTGCATCATCATAGCAGAATAGGTTTTGCTTGCAAGTGCAAAGAACAATAGCTTTGTAGCTATGAAGATAAGAGAATATACCCTGTTTTGGCTCATAAATAATGGGATTTCTGACCTTTGCAATAGAACATATGGAAAATCCCATTGTTTAACATGCATTATTTATCTTTATTATATGCAGAAGTAAATTGGGGCTCTTCTACACAGGCTCTTTACTATATTAATGCCTTAGACAGCGCTCTGGCATTAACTACAGTGGAAGACCATGTGAAAAACTTCAGGTAAGATTTCCAGTGAACAGTAGAATGGCTTATTGTAAGTAAATCCTCCAATTAAATACAACCTCATTTTTCCTCCTAACAGGCCCCAGTGCATAGCGTTAACAGGAGCTCCTATGATCAGGCCTGCACTGCTGGACATCACACACACTTTCACAAAGAACAACGGGCTGTGCATCTGTTGTGAAGTGTACACGGTAAGGGCAGCTGGGTTACATCTGCAAACGCAGCACCAGCAGGTGCTGCACATCTCCTTTACACATTCCACTCTCACTCAGCACACAATGTTCCCATCGGTGCTGATGGGCATCTCTGTAGACCATGAAAAGAGATTTGCATTGAGAGTGAATGTTGTCCTATGCCATGACAAAAAAGCTGTTGGCTGACACAGAGCCTGCTGGAAAATGCTTCACTGAGTTGCATTTCAGAGTTCATAGTAGACAGATCAAAAATTGTTTGAAAAAAATTAAGCATTACAATTTTTTTAAAAACAGACACAGCAAGACAAAGAAAATCCCCCCAAAAACCCAAAAGTAGAAGGATTATAGTGCAAGAGTCAAATTACTCAGGCTCTATTTCCAGCTTTGTCACTGATTTGCAGTATTGGGGTTTGGCAAGTAATTCAATTCTCTTTGCAGTGGTTTCTCCAAAACTGTAACAATGCTAATTTTGAGGATAAAAATGCTCTTCTGAGATTTAAAGAGAGGAGCAAAGTATATTTCTATTTATAAATACACAGGAAATTATGTTTCCTAAAGGATCAAGATCTAGTCTTTCATTGTGAGTGAGCTAAAATAGATGGGTTTGCAGTGTAGAGGAGAAAATGTATTTAAAATATTGTGACCTTTTAATTTTGAGAGAAAAAAAAAACAGCTCGTGGCACCAACTGGGGCTGAAGACACTAACAGAGTCATTCCAGGCAAGATAATGTATGCCTCTAGAGCAGTGTAGGAATAACTCATTTGATGCTGCCACATTGCAGAAAGGGAGTACAGAAGTTCTGTGTGTGATTCTTCCCAAATCAAATGAATCTATAAAGACTGAATGGTCCTAATTCTTCTCTGCTGTAATTATTGTTAGCTTTCCTACTGCATTGAGTAAGAGTAGAATCAATCCCAACAAAGATCCTGAAAATATGCAGCTTCCTAAATTTGAGTTGCAGCAAGCCTTCTGAATTCTTAGGTGTTTCTCTAACATTAGTACTTCCTATGGAGAACTGAGATTTCATTCCTGTCTATATAAAAAACAAATTCTATTTTGCTAATTTGCATTAGTTTTTTAATCCTTATTCCTTCAGCAACTTAAGCTAAATTTAGTTTAGTCGGTAATAGAAGTGTGACACAATGAACCTTCGTGATTTGCAAAATTATGGTAAAGTGTGGATGATAAAATTCCTAGGAACCACGTTGGAGAGCAGCCTACAATTTATATATAATAACAGATCAAGACTATTTAGCCATAAATGTAACACTCTGCATGTTTTGCCTTAAAAGCTGACATGCTGCTAGCTATGCATAAAGTTTTGAGACACCATGCTAGACAGAACATCTCCCATGCCTTTTTCCCCAAAGGACAGCAAGAAGCTTTCCAGGAACATGGTGGTAGATAGTTCAGAGATAGGCAAAATGAATATGGCAACTGAACATAAAGATGATTTAAAAGTTGTGTCTCTGAGGTCGCAGCTGCATGTTGGCTTGAACAGTCTGAGCTTCTAATAGAAAGGGCTATTCTGCTTTTACTCATTGCCTTCACGTAAAAATATTTTTGCAAGGTTAGTCTTCAGTCAGCAAATTCACTGGACATAGATTAACACTGATACAAAGGACGAGTAGGGAAGGACACAGACAGGCTATCATCTGATAGAAGGGTGGGACTGTCCTCTTGGCCAGCAGAAACACACTGTGCAAGCCAGTTGTGAAACCAACTTCAGGTACTCTCCTTAGAGAGACGGGAAACAAGGGTAAGACTCTTTTTTCTCCTCTCCTTAGCCACAAAGGGACTTCAGCCTTATTGTTCAACTTACTATTCCCAGCTCTTCACACTACTCTTCCAACAGCCAGGATCAAACTCTTCTTAAGTTACACTTGTTAAATCCAAACAAATTCCAGTATATTTACTATCACCCAAGAATACAGCATGATCTCATTAAAGGAAGATCACATGAACTCTCCCATCCTTCTCCTTGTACTTCCCAAAGAGCCATAAGAGGAGTTCAGAAACATACATGAGGGACAACAGCTGAACGAGCATCAACTCAACGTACTTATGACCAGGCCAAAACTCACTTTTTATATATATAAAGTACTCATGAAAAAGGCACAGATAAAACCATATGAAATCTGACAGGTCATTTCCCAGCTTCTCTCTCAATGTTTTTTCTGGTTTTTTAGATGGAACTGGATGGAAAGTTTATATTGAAGGCCTTGCCTCCTTTTCTAGTAGCCAATGCCAATTCACTGAATGTAAATGTACTGCAGTCATTTCTATATCTACATAACTGTGTAGTACATTTTCTTCCAGGAAGGCAAAAAAGTTCCAGTAAGGCTGAAAAGTTTTGAAAGGAGGACATTTTGGGTTTACATTCAAAGGTACCTCTTGGGAATCGATATTTGAATTAAGTGATCCCTCCCACACATTTCACTTTGGAGATAATTTCTTTTAGTTCGAATTTACTCTTTTTTGAATGGGAAATAAATTTTGAGCTTACAGTTATTTGCTAGATTAAAAAAAAATTAAATCCCCCTCAGCTCTATTTTAACCACTTTTTCCCAGCCTAGCAGAAGCAGCTACTATATACCAACTTACCTTAAATGTGAAATATTTAAATATGAATTTTGAAATACAATCTCCTGAGCATGAGCTTACCAGGCCTTCCCAGGTTTATATTATAGGCAACAACTTCTACAATTTCTCTAGTTATCTGTTCCATTGGAACAAAAATTGCAACTTGCTAGCATCCTCAAAAATGTTAGAAATCTAAAAAAAACCACAAAGGAATGGCCTCCGCACAAAATGAAACTGCAGCACACTCAAGGTCAAAACGATCTGTTTATAACAAACCAACCTGATACAACTTCCAAAGCTGGGCACAGAGAAATAGTCACTGGATTCCAAGCAAGAATTGTTTATGAAGTCAAGTCAGGGAGGGACTTTTTTTTCCACCATGAAATGTTTCATCTAACCTCAGATATTTTTCTAAGATGTTACAATCCATAGTAGTCCTTCTTTCTGTCGGAATCACTATATTTAAGTAGCATTAACAGCCTTGGCACTCTCAAACAGAATGTGAATTATATTAGCAGCACAGTTCTTTTCAAAGGGCTGAATCTCTGTGGACCCTTTTTAGAAATGTATATTTCTGACTCTCTCCATTTGCTCCCACAGCATACTAGGTAACTCCTTCAAAATCATAGTGTGATGTATAATACAAAGGCTTCTTAATAATATTTTATTGTATCATGCAGGGACCACGCAAGCTGTGTGTTAAGGAGATGAACAGCGGCATGGCAAAAAAGCAGGCCTGGCTCACAAAGAACAAAAGAAAAGCCTTTTATGCGGCAGTGGCAGCTGACAGCTTCAGAGATGGAGTCAAAAGTCTACTTCAAGTAAGATTTTTGTTTACAGAACACAGAGAAGAGTGTTACATCAAAGCATCCCTTTATGTAAAGCATTACTGTTTAATCGTCAAGAAGCCCTGTGTATATAGGGATAATGTTATAAACAGAAAGGGCATTCTGGGGGTACATGTATATTATAATTCATGTTACTTCATAAAGAGATCTAGTTCTGGGCTATGGAATTATAAGACAAGGAAGACCGATTCTCTCCTAAACGAACAAGACACTAACATAAAAAAAAAAGAGGCATCTAGAGGGCAATGTATGAATGTCTATGCAGCCAACACTTGATACACTTCAAATCAATTCTATTGTTTGATATTATGCAGCATATTAAATATCTGAGAATATTTATCCAGTAATTGAAGACTGAAAATGTGTAATATACACTTTCTGCAAACAAGGAGTAGGTGATTTAAATAAAAAGTCTGCAATATTTTTCTGTTGCTCTAAGAATACAGCAGATCATTTCCAACAGTCCATTTAAAATGGCCTTAATGAAGGCTCAGAAGCACTGTTTGCATATTTCCCATCAATCTCTCTCTCATATATATGAATATTTAAGCATACAGATACTGAGGCAAAATGTAGAGAAAATTCCCATCCCGTGCATAAAACACACTGCTGAAAAGACATCAGTGCAAACTGAGACAGTAGGGAATCCACTAAAATACTCTGGGTAACAGTCACCCACTGGTAGTCTACCAGGGCCCTTTGTACACGCACTGAATGGACAGCACGATGGAGCAAGATGAAATATTATTAGTAAAGATCTCTTTGTTCTATCAAAGCCTCACAAGGACACTTCATCTTGGATTTATACACTGCCTCAGCAGGAGATCCTTCTGATGTTTTTGAGAACTGTTACAGTCTGATGATTTCTTCCTTTCCATTACTTCTTAAATACAATCGCTAAAGTCAACTACCAGACTACAAATAATTGCCTTCCAGGAAACAGAAGGATAACCATATCATCATTATGGTAACCTAAGGACATCCACATTTCTTCGCCAACCAATTACTCATTTCTATGTAAATAGTGCATCTACATCAGTGCTACTCAAAAAACCCACCAAGGTTCCAACAGTTTGTTTCTATTTTCTTCTTGCGTGTAGTAAAAATTGGCAAGTGTAACATCTTGACAAGTTGGTGTATTTGTAGGTCTGCTCCTGAAGGCTCCCAGTATGTTAAGTATTTAATGTCTATAAAAATTAAGATAGCTGAATCTAGATCTGACAACCCATACTCGTTCAGGTTTTAGCATCCAGGCCCAGTTTTGAGGCAATCTAATATTTTCACAAACCATTTGTTCTTCCTGTTTATAAACTGTAATTTTATCTCTAAAACATACTCAGCTAAGTTTGGATAATATTTTGGAAATAATACAGCAAACAGAACAGCAACAGTTTCTAAGTTCAAGGCAAAAAAAAAAAATTCTTATGAGGGTTTGCCTTGTGTGCATTTCTGAGGTGTTTTAAGAGACTTCAGAACCAGTTCATCTATTGAATATTCCAAACCTGATAAAAGCTTTATGTTATTATGTTAGAATGAGCTTACAAACAGTGCTTGAACTCTCTCTTGATTCCAAGTTATTGAACCATTTTAATGAGAGCATGTCAGAAGAAATGCAAATGAATGCTAATTTAGCAAAACTACATTTCTGTCATCTAAAATCATTTATAGTTAGAATGATTTAGAGCTAATCTTTCAGCTTTCTGCATGGATATGAGCATGAAGGACATTCATGAAATGCAATCTAGTTGTAAATGTCTCCAGAACATTACTTCAGTTATCTCTTGCCATTACTTTTCATTTGCAGTAAAAGCATGTGTGTGTACCTTCTCAAGCAGTGTTTTAATATTGTTAGGCCTCAGGCTTGGGTAGAATGAAACCAAATACCTTGGTGATTGGATTTAAGAAGGACTGGAGAAATGCCACTGCAACGCAAGTTGAAAACTATGTGGGCATTATACAGTAAGTCACAGATCAGCATTTCCTTTTTTACTCCTCTTAGATTAGATTTATATAGCATTTCCATACAGAATTTGGTGTGTAGAAACACTGTAAGAAAATACCTACAAACTTGGGTTCACACATGCCAGCTCTGTAACAGAAGTTTCTGCCTATTAAAAAAGGCTTCTTGGCTTCACACACCTAGCAAGATCTGCTTAGCAAACATCTGGCACTGTCAGAGCTGATGTGCTTTGACAATGCTACATAAAGAAGCTGCACTGCTGTTTGTAGTGTTTTTGCAGAACTGTGTTTTTCCATTTTTAGTGGGCAGGAACTCAAGAGAAAAACATACTTAAGGCATAAGAGAACATAATGGAATTCTTCTTTTAAGCCTAGGAGACAGAGGAAGAACCTTGCTTCAAATCCCATATGTGCCAAAGGCTCAGCAGCTCTGTGGGTTGAGATTTAGCTAGGAAACAGTCATTTAGAAAACGGGCTTCTCATCCATTCTTGTCCAAAATTCACCTGTAAAGCTGAAGCAAGATCAGGAACAAGAAAACCCACCTCAGCTTTGTTATTTCCTCAGAGAGGGGAGAAAAAAATTACCCAATGGCAACCTAGTTCCTAAAAAGTGTCAGAAAGACCCATTTCAGGAATAGCCTATCTGTTCCAATGCCCAACTATCCCCTTTTTTCCAAGTGAGGGGAGAAAGTCAATAGTACTTTACTGAATCTTGGGCAATTCCTTCTGCAATTTTACCTAAAGCAGCCTAGTACATGGCAGTAACACCTGTGAGCATTAACACTTTTACTGATCTGCTCAAAGTAACATCCCTCAATGACACGCATGATGCAAAATGACATATTGTTCTTTCTTTTCAGTGATGCCTTTGATTTTGAGCTTGGCATGATAATTGTCAGAATCAGCCAAGGATTTGATATATCTCAGGTCCTCCAGGTTCAAGGTATGTGATGACTCAATAGTTGAATATCTATGCTGGTTACATGCTCAGCATGAGAAGAATATGACCAATACACTTACAGTCACTCTTAGTTTCTACACCTGTAACTTCTACAGTTTCAATCCCACCTGAAATCCTTGAAGCACTGGCAGTGCAAGGAGGCGGCCAAGCCTCACACATGAAGGGGCTCTGCACACCAGAGAACTCCCAAAGTACTTCCAGCACAGGCACAGACTAAAGCAGTAAAATCATGTCCTGCTACAGCAACAAGTAATTCTGCAGCATGTTTCCTTCCTGCTCTTGGTACACCTTTGTCCCTTTGCCTACCTGAGAACTCTACGGCTGGTGGGAATCATGAAGCTGCACTTTGGGTACCAACTCTGTGGAATGCTGGGTCCCAGAAAGTTCCCACTCATGCAAAAATCTGGAACCCACAGGAAACATCAGTTCCCTTTTTCACCTTTTTGTTCATTCTTCCTTAGATTAGTGGTGCATCGCTCAGGGGAAAAGGAAAACCTTCCACCACACCACAACCAGATGTCATCTAGGTGGAAAACGTAGACAGAGACAGAACATACATGCAGGCAGCTGCACTAAACTAAGGGCTTCCAAGAGCCACATACAATGGTGGCCTTCATTTTTCCTTTCCTCTTTAATGACACGGAGCTCTTACTGGCTCCTCAGGAACCCTGGGGAGGGAATGAGGCCAGATAAAAACTCCATCAGAACATTCTCCAGGTTTTCAGTACAATCATTTTTCCACTTATTGCGAGTTTGTCCACTTGAGCAGACATATACAGCCTAAACGTGGACATTACTCCTAGCATCCCTGTCCTACTCACCAGATAAACGTTTTGTGTTATAAAGGAATTAGATAAAATCTATAGACAAGGAACATAGGCAGGCAGAAAAAGAACGGCGACTCTTTGCTGCCGCCTGCTGCAAATTCGCCTTCAGGTTCTCAGACACACAAACCGTGCTCAGAACTGCTGGGGAGAACACCCAGAGAGGACCCAAGTACCTTAGTTAATTAAAACCAACATTCACTCCCCATTAAAGACGACGGATTCTAAGATGAGGCAACCCTCAAAAGCAAATCACCTCTCAGAATTTAAAAGAGCCAAAGACTCCTTTAAGAAACATGGATAGATGAATATTTACCAATCAGACTGGCAGCTTGATGTGTTTGGAGAGCTACAGGGCAAAACTATGGGGTCTTAGGAATAAATTCTGAACTAATAATACTTTTTGTCTCCCCCCTGTTGACACCCGAAAGAGATCTGCCTGCTTCTTTGCTTGATATAAGTCAGAAACTGACAGATCAGAAGATAGTCATTAGAACACCAGTGAAATTACAGCAAATACCGACTTTGCGTGACTATCATCACGTCTAATAATTACAAGCACATGGCTTTCATGGATTCAAAAGTAAAAGAAATTATATTCTTTTCTGTTGGCAACTGAGAGTACCAATAGAGCTAATAATGTCTAGCTAGTGATGGTTTTGCTTTGTTGTTTTTTAAACAAAATGTTTTCCATTAATTTATCTCACTTTTAGTTCATGTATTACTCAGTTTTCCTTATGAAAAAAACCTTTCTGCAGGCAAATGTCTGGATCATATTAATTGCTGCCTCACCATAATATATTCCACAATAACACGTGGTACTTTTTTCTAAGCAAAAGTTCAATATTGCTTAGATGAAGCTTATTTTATATTACTGAATTCACAGAATTGGTTAGCGAAATCTTACACCTTTGCAGCAAATGCTGAAAAAATTAAGACCTTGAAGACATTTCAATATAGAAACTGATCACATGTTCAGGATTCTTACATATTTCTGAGAATCTCGAAGTCCAAATCTGTGTGACCTTATTCTGAGAATAGGGACCCAAGGGCTAGAACTCACTACACCTTAGCTTTCTCACATCAGGAAAGCAGCTTTCCAAAGGTGTTTTTTAAATTCTTGGGGAAAGAAACTAAACAAACAAATCCATAACTCAATAAATAGTGTCTCATGTAACTATAAAATACAGTAATACTGAATTTTATCTGGAAGAGGAAATGTGAGAGCAGCTGAGTAGCACTTTAGTACACACCACTGCTGTGGCTGTGGGCACCCTAAGTTAGAGCTTCCAGAGATTAACTCAGCCTCCTCCTCCCTATTGGTTTGCAAGGATAAAGCATTTTAAAAATTTTTCCTCCCAGCAGCTTGATGTTGTGTACAAAATACCATAACAGCAATTACATCACCACCATTATTTCAATCAGTGATTTAATTTAAAATAGAAAGTGATCTGTTTGTTACCAGTTCCCTTACTTTCCCAATATACAGAGGAACTGGAGAAGCTGGAGCAAGAGAGATTGGCACTAGAAGCTACCATTAAAGAAAACGATTTTGAAGAAGGAAAAAGTGGCATCTGTGGATTCTTCAGAAAAGCCACCACACTCACCATCTCAAAACATGAAACAAAAAAGGGTAAGTTCCAAAATGACAACTTCTACCCTGACCCTTCAATGCATCACATTTTCACCAGTATGCAAACTGAACTTTGACTCCAAGGCAAAAACTCCTGAACCACGATTAAGCCCCTGGAACAGGACCTACCCTGTACAAACCTGTCTTGGTGGCCACAACCTTGTAATGCAGAACAAAGTGAACACCCTCAGGCAAGACACCCTACCTCGTACAACACAAATTTAACCCCCTCCCCCCCCATTTGCTAGATGTGCTCAGCTCAGCTTCTGTTGAACTCTATTTGTCAAAAAATGGTTACTACAATTTGAAGAAAACAGAACAAAACAGGTTTCTTTTTGTTGTTGGGCTTTTTAATAGGGCGTTTTCAATTTGTAAACAGAGGCCCTTTTTTCTCTTCTTTAACGAAAACAGAAACATAAGCACAATATCAGGGAACAAGCAATCTCACTTTACTCAAAATACAAACACAAACCCAGTACCCAACTGAAAAGCAGGTAAAAATAGCACTACTGCTCTATATTCTAAGCATAATTTCATAAAAATGCACAAATGAAGGTGGTAAAAGTACTGGAAGTATATGTACAGCATTCTGTCAAGTAACTAATTAACACATAACTTAAAAGTATAGTGACAAAATAAAAATTACATTTCAAATGTAGTAAAATGATAAAAAATACAGAATTAAAAGTCTCATTTCACAATTGCTAGGCTGTAATTATAATGACCTACCTGAAGCTATGCTTGTATGCAGACAAGTATTTTCAGAATTTTCACCTGCAGAGACTATTACATCTGCCTGTGAATGCAACTCCCACTGGTATCAAGATGATCTACAGACTGAAAACATAAAATGTCATTTTTCTTTACTTGGCAGACTTCAGTTCATTTTGCAGGCTTCAGTAGAATATATTTTTATAACAAATACCACAAGAATGTGCACCCCTTTTTCAACTACCCTTTTTGATTTAGTCCCAAACGGCATACAAGAAATACATATTGCACACTTTGGCTCTATATATGAGATAGATGATGTTAATAAATATCCCTGCCTCTCCAGTTTTGCTTACACATTCATCCTCTCTAGAGATGTTGCATCTTCCCACACAAGTGCTACAACTGTAGAGGAAAGCCAATAACTGCTTAGAACTATCCTGTCAACACTCTAGAAATACAGGGTAAACCAAACAAAGCATTTTAAGAAGCTTGCAGATCAGAGTACAGCCTCTAAAGCAGCCTGGCTGCTCCATTTAAAATACTGCTCTGACACCATCTCTTTGAAATCATTGTAAGAGGAGCAGTGATAAAGACACAGGCTTCAAAAGATAGCATGAGAGAAGGCAAGACTGTATACCTTTTAAAGCCAGCCAAGCAAACAGCAAGAATCAAAGTTTATTTTCAATTAACAACGACTCTCTCAAGCATAAGGAAGTTGCCATATATGCTTCTGTTCTCTGCCTTCCAGCTTTGGCTTTACCTATCCTGTCACTGTACCCCATTAGCTCTCTTTGTCCAACATCACAGTCCATTTCATGGAGCTCTGTATTTTACAAAAGCTGAGCTTGTAAATGATGCAAAATGATGCCATTTACTTCTAAAATCCATCAGATATTTCCCAATTGCTTTTTAAGGCCCCAGTGAATTCTAGGTTAACTAAAAAGCTCCAGAGAACAAATAATCAGATAACCCTCTTCAAGATGCTATAATCTAGTGATAAAGTATTACACAAGCTTTGCTTTTCATGCATATTTGGTTTTCTGCATATTCAGATTTAAACTACAGAAATTACGTCAGAAACAGTTCATTTTCCTGAAGCTTTGTCCCTGCTTGGCTCCGCAAAGCTACTTATTGCCTCACTTGTCAGAAACTCTTCCACATTTTTTCTCTCTCATTACAGAGAGTACCATTAACACAATGCAGTCAATGCATGTGGGTGAATTCAATCAGAAGCTGCTAGAAGCCAGCACTCAATTTAAAAAGAAGCAAGGAAAAGGAACAATTGACATTTGGTGGCTGTTCGATGATGGAGGTATGGAATTCAAGAACAGCAGAGAGAGGGAGATTTCTGTGTTACCAAATATAAAAACAGACTTGGGAACTTGCACAAAACTCTGTGATTTCAAGATTACATAGTCAATTTTCTGTCTGGCTTAAATGTTTTAAGATTAATTTATGTCCGACACTGCCTAAGTGAAGGATGGAATTGTTACCACACAATGCACTAATTTGATCTTCCTGCAATTTTATATGTTCTTCCAGGTCTAACAATCCTAATTCCTTACATTCTAACTATCAGGAAGAAGTGGAAAAATTGCAAATTAAGGATCTTCACTGGAGGAAAAGTCAATAGGATTGAAGAAGAAAAACTGGTGTAAGTATATTTGTCTCACTGTTTAAAGAGTTTGAAGTGGTGTTGAATATAATGCATATACAGCAGAAAGCTGGGAATTTCTAAGCACAACTGGTTTATTGTACAGTGGGCAGCAAAAAAAAAATTATGTACTTGATAGAAAGGTATTGAGCTTATGGCATGGCCCTCAAGGCTCAGCGTAAATGAGCCAGTGTAAATGATTGCCAAAAGAAACTCACATCCAGCAATTTTTCCCATTAATAGCTCATATTCCCTTCTCCAAGAAGAGCAGTCTGCAGTCTGTAATGAGAAAATGATTACTTTAATGGGATTTACATGAGATAGTCCAGTTAACAGTAAGTGAAACTGCACATGAAGCTTCTCATATGCAAATACCATAGACAGCTCACATAAATGTGATTAACCATGGTAAAATGTAACAGAGTTGAAGAGCAAGTTAATCAACTTTAACACCAAGTTGATTTCACTTAGCTTTTCTAAAAAAGCCTAGATTTCATAATCATCATTTGCCTTCAGGCAAATGAAAGGTACTACTATGAACTTATTTTCATCCTGACAATATGTAGGAGCTTTTCTTCCAAAGCACTTTACACACTTGAGGCACAGCCATTTCACCATGGGTAGAAGCAGGCCAATTTGGGATGGAAGCCTGTAACTGCTTAACAAAGAGCAGCAGCACCATGTAGAGAGTTAAAAACAACATATCCAACCACAACTCCAGTGAAAAACAAGATGGTTGCTAGGACAGGAGGTAGAATTTAGCCAGCATCACTAGGATCACTGTGCCTTGGAAAGACAGCTGCCACAAGGATGCTTCCTTAAGCTTTTGCTTTCACATAAAGCAAACTTTACTCCACTGTGGTTCTGTCAGTTGTAAGGATTACCTTAAAGTTAACATACTTCTGTGGAAGAGATTCACAAGTGTTTGTACAAACCATTCTTATTGTTGAGTAAACAAAAGCCTTAGAGCTGTTCAAGGACCTGCAGGGAAGTGTTCTTGGCGCCCCCTCCAGAGTCTGCCCAAGCTTAGTTGTTCAGAACCACACCCAGCTCCTGGATCTAGACACTCAGGTTCACAGATTTCATTGAGAGGAAGCAGGAGGTTTTGACATCAAATGGGATTTGTCAAAACATGACAGATCTTCACAGAGGAGTTCTGTCACCTGTATACATGGCTTGTCCTACAAAAGCCAGAGTCAACAGCATGGTCAGTACAGTTGAAAGGACCTAGTTTGTCTCCAAGAAGACATGATGTGTATGTATTTCTGCCTAAACATTAGCCTTCCTCAACAGCATATTCAACCACACACAGAAGCCTTCAGAGAGACAAATCCAGAGGCCAGGTGGCTATTCCATTCCCTAGGCTGATCTATTAAAACAAAATCCAAGTACTATTTAATTTGTTGTATTTCCAATTCAAAAATTAAATTTATCTGGACTTTTGCTAACATGAAATTCCACAAATATTTAAAACCTTTCCACAAAAGCTGAGAGTTTGCTCTTTTTGGTGTTCAAAACAAGGATTGCCCCAAGGGACATCAAGATTTATATAAGCAGTATGCTCTTCTTATATAATAAAAAGAACAAGTAAATTCTCAGCTCAAAAGTAAATATGTATTTCTATCATGATTTGCACCTAGGAACTTCCTGACCTTTGCAAATTCCAAAGCCTACATAAAAAAGAGAAAAATAAAGGAGAGAGGGCAGGGGGGAGATACAAATTCCGAGCCATGCTTCAACCTAAGGCAAAACTGACCTATCTAAACCACTCTCACCTTAGCACAAACACACACAAAGCTATAAACTATCCCTCCTGCCAACTGGGGCAGAAAATCAAACTATTTTGTTTTATGCAAATATGTAAAGACAACAGGTGAGAAGAATAAGAATTAATAAATAAGATTCTCCAAGCATTGCACATTAACCTTCTGCACCAAATTTTCACCAACACAGACACTACCACTGTTGTACATACTCCATGCAAAGAATTCTGGTAATAACAGAATGAGAGAAGCCTTCTCTAAGTATTGGATAATTCTGTCCTTCTGTATTTTTAATATTTTTCCTTTATAATTCAAGCCTTTGCAGTACTTGGAGTACCACTTCTTTCTGTAAACACCCTTCCCTCTGCTATTCATTTCAATTTATTATTATTTTCATTGATCATCAGTTAAATGAATTACACTACAGCAACCACATCTATCCAGTTCTGTAAACTGCAAACTGAAACACTAAAGCATTTGAAGTAATTTATCAAATAGTTAAAGATAATGAGTTAAGATATCAAACAGTTGTCTCATTTATGAGTGCTCTTTGATGCAAGGCACTCAGAAATACAGTGATAAAATGTCCTCTCCTTTGTTTTCAGGATGGCTTCACTTCTAAGCAAATTCAGAATAAAATTTGCTGATATTAATATCATTTGTGATATCAATATAAAGCCCAACAAAGAGAGGTAAGAAACATTACCAAAATCCATTATTTAGCAGCTGGCCTTTATCAGGAGCTTGTTCCTTTTATGCTGAGCATTAAAAAACCCAAAACACACTACAAAAATTAATAGCCACTTTATTGCAATCATTTTCTAAGTACCTAGAGCAGGAAAAAGAAATAACCTTTTCACAAACACGAAGGGTCAAAACTATAGGCAACCTTTTTCTTTATGATGTAATAAGGCTTAATTTTAATAAAGTCTAATTAGAAACCATACTTATGAGCCACTAATTTTAACACATTTTATGATGACTTTTCATATCTATTTCAGTTGCAATAGACTTCCCTTCATCATATTATGCAGTCAGTTCTCTTGTAACTCACCATCTCTGCCAACTCAGCCTTCTGGGTTTTACCATGAATTCATAAACTTAATGTTTTGTTGGACAAACATAAGCCCACTTCTCTCCTGTCTCAATATTGTAATACTCCCCTATCACTCAAACATAATGAAGGTTCAATGTTTTTTTAAAAATTAACTTATCTATAGAATTAATGCTCTCAGGCAAAGATTAGGCAGTTGGAAAACAGTGTTCAAGAAGCTCCGCCTCTAACTGTATTTGCTAAAAAATAACCTTAAATCCTTGCTTTCTAAAACATGTATCTATAGAAATCACCTATTTCTTCTGCTTTATGTAGACAAAAGTATATAGCAGGTTGCTCAGGTAATAATTGAATCCTAACTCAATTCAAAATATTGCTCCTGGTCTTAAAGATCCTCTGAAAATGATCTCACCTTGCTATGCTCTTTTCCACCCCATCCTTCCCTCCCCTCTTGATAGGTGTATAGCTATTTCATAGTCAAAGGGCTCCTCTTCTCCACCTAAAGCCTTTCCTCTGAGTTCAAGTGCAATCTCAGGTTAATCCCTGCAACTATAATAAGCCAAATGCAGTGTTTAATTATCCTCGAACAACCAAAACATATTGAAGTGGCGCAGATATAACTCGAGGCTCGACACAGCAAAGAACAGTTAGATTTTCAATGTTTTTTAGCTACAATTATAGTCAGTGGGGCCTGCTATACAGTGTCTGTGAAGTAAGTTAGTTCATACTCTGCAGCAAGGCCTCCTTGTAATCCCTGTTTCAGCTGGAAATTCTTTGAAGAGATGATTGAACCATATCGGCTCCATGAAAGCTGCAAAGATATAACAACTGCTGAGAAATTAAAGCGAGAGACTCCATGGAAAATTACAGATGCAGAGCTGGAAGCATTCAAGGAGAAGGTAAAGCCTTACCTACTCTTTTACATCTGTACCATTTCTTACACTCCAGATGTTTCAAGCAATTAGTAAGAACATGTGAAACACCAGATACAGAATTAGAAACATAGCATGTGCAAACGTATATTGGATATTTACAAATTGGATTTATATTGCAACCACTGCACACGTGTGTTATGGTGGCATTATTCAGCACTCTGTAAGACCTTGGGGCATGTTTACACAGGATTTTCCAGGGTGCTGAGAAGCTCTGCCCACATCAGAGCCAGCCATATAAAAACCACCTCACAAATATAATTCCAGATAAACACACTTGTGTGCAGAAACAGTGAGGATACAACAGGAAAAAATACATGATTAAGCTTGGTCTTATCTAGGTCACTAACTAAGGACCAAGGGAAAAAACCCATAGGT
Source organism: Hemiprocne comata (assembly GCA_020745705.1). Lineage (NCBI taxonomy): Eukaryota > Metazoa > Chordata > Aves > Apodiformes > Apodidae > Hemiprocne > Hemiprocne comata. Next base: position 10,735,483 of record CM036596.1, read on the forward strand.
TGAAAGTAATCAGCATTATGAAAATGCCAAATCTCTCCATAAAATAAGAACAGTGATAAAACTTTAGCATACACACCTGGAAAGACACGCCCCTTATCTTCCGAAGTAAGGCAGTTCTGGGAATTTTATGGAGGACATTAGATCACATTTAAAATCCAAGAGGGAAAAACCTGGCAGCACAGATAAAGGGTGATGTTTTAAGATGACTCTCATGAGAACAACTGGCTAAATTATTAGGATTCTTACCTATATAACATGTCTAAAAAACAGCAAAAGTTCTGTAGAGAAGTAAAATTTAAGGTCTGAATAGAGAAAAACCAACTTTTTACCTTCTCCAGGGAAAGAGAGAATAATTTAGCAGATCAGTTAAAATACATCTATCTCCCATGCTGCAAGGTCCCTGTACACAAACCTGTCCTGTTCTGTTGCTCCTCATGACTTGTATTAAGTTATAAAAACTTTGAGGGCCAGAGCCTGACCATGAAGCAATCTTGGCTGACTCCCACAGTAACAGCCATTCATGCAAGTTGTAAAAACCCACCCAAATGCACAATGCATAAGCAGCTAGGTCTCACTCCAGACTCCTGGTCTTTTGTTTCAGAGGTGAATTTCTAGCAAGGTGCTCATTTACACACTGATGTTCAGCCCTACCAGCATGACAGCTGGACACTTACAAAACAGATTAATTAACATATTAACTGCCACTAAACAATAGCACAAGAGTCTCTGCACAGTTCCTATACCTCATTGCCGAAGAAATACTATGCCTGAGCTAGCTCTGGTACCATCTCAGTACAAAAATAATCCCCATCCCCAGAAAATCTTACACAGTGGTGAACAACTCTGGCCCTCACATAACTATACTAATCGAGAAGCATGGTTTAGTTTCCTATCTTGGCATCTCTATCACTCTGGACCACGGAGCAGACCTGCCTTTCAATGCCACCAAAGCAGCAGCAGAAAACCTCGCTGGCAATGGGTAAGAAATCTGTAAGGCAACAGAACTGAGGATCACTGACCTAACTGATTTTTTTTCTTTTCCCTTGTTTTGTTTTAATCAGAGTTACCGCCAAGTCCGTCTGAATGAACTCTTACAGGAGCATTCGAGAGCAGCTAACCTTATTGTCCTGTGAGTTGCAAGATTTTGGTTCTAACTTCAAGAATAATCTAATGTGTAAAGGGATTCTGAACTAGTACAACAGAAACACTTGCATTAATTCACTGAGAGCAAAAATAATCTTTTAAGTACCTTTTGAAGGACTTGCATCTCAACTGATGGTTCTCTGGGACTACATTGAGCATGAATCTTCCCTAGTACTTCTTCATAGCTTAAAACAAAGCTCTACTCCTGAAAAAGTGCCAAAAATGTAATCTTTACATCCAGGCCTACATGTTACACTTGCTTACTCAACTGCAGAAAACACGTTTTCCTTTCTTTTCCCCCAACTAATTAACAACTCAAAGTTAAAGAAAGGATTATTTTGGTTTGCACATAATAAATAGAGTTGTTGGACATGATCTACTTGGAACTAGGTAGAACTGATTAAGGATGATGCAATTGCATAAAGAAGAAGATGCCACCAATATTTTTATTTTTTTAAAAAAATAAACCAATTTTCAGTTAGAGAAACACTTTTTATACACAGTTCCAATAAACTAGTCAGTCTTTGTAACACGCCGACAAACTCCTTTAGCTCTATTAATTCAGTCTCCAAAAAAGGGGTGATCAGGGAATGTTTAGCATAAACTGACCCCTACTTTAAAACTCCTATCTCACAGTATTTCCAGATCAGAAAAGAAACTGATGGACTGTGAAACTGTGCATGTACTGTATTTTTATCCTTTAAAAAAATCATGTGTGGGTTTTATGACCCTGAAAATGCCTCTTTACCAGTTTAAGGTTACAATCACAAGCAGTCTGTGTCCAGTACAACTAACCATGTTAATGGCACTAACCAGGTGAGTAGGAGTTTGCAAGATTAAGGCCTAATAGTAGCTTGATAAGATTAAAACAATCATGTATTATAATTAAGCACATTGAGAGTTATATAGGAATAGATGATGTTTTCTACTTGGTATTTAGTGAGATGTATGTTATCAGGGCTACCCATCTTCATCATGTTAATTTTATTTTTCTGTCTAAACAGGAGCCTCCCAGTGGCAAGGAAAGGAGTAGTGTCTGATTACCTGTACCTGGCTTGGCTAGAAATTCTCTCCAAGAACCTTCCTCCAACCTTAATGGTCAGGGGCAACCACAAAAACGTACTGACTTTCTATTCTTAAAAAAAACACCAGTGCCTAGAATATCCCTTACTCGATTTCAACATTTTTAATGGCAGTGATTTATTAAAGATACGCATAAGTAATACAAATCTAGGACTTAGCTGATTGACAGAAAAATTTTCAAAAATCCAAAAGAACATAGTGAAGAATTAGACAAAAGAAATTTAAATGGTCCCTACTGGTGTTACACTGTGGTACATCCAAAAGAAACCTGCCTATATCGCATGAGACAGCAAATATTTTGAACACACAAGGAAGAAATTCCACTAATTCTATCAGGTGTTCAAAACGCTTTTGATATTTATCCTAGAAAGCCAAAATTAACTGCTATAATACAAAAAGCATTACATTTATGAAGAAACACTTTTTTCAAACTGCACTGTCGTAGTTGCCAATAGATACACAGGAGGATTATAATCAAATGCACCAACCGGGGAGAGAGAAAAAAACCTGTTGGGTAACCATCAGGTCAAAGTTATAAACTGATGTAATGCAAGTAAAATACCTGTGATGATGTGCAATTATAATACTGCCAAATTAAGACCTATGCCTACAGCAGTTCCTTTTTACCTAAATTGTTCTGCTAATTTATATTAATTCAAATGCTTCTAATTAACTGACAAACAAAAAAGTTACTTATATAATGATATCAACTCTACATGACAAGACTTGATAATGTATTTTCAAGCTCTGACATGGAATGGAATGGATGATCGCAATAATTAAACATGTTAACTAAATTTCACAAAGAAACTAATGAAATACTAAATATTCTGACAATTCTTGCTGTGAATGTTGGGGTTAATACAATCTGACATTATACTTTGGGATAGTACGTACAGTGATTTCTGTGATTAGAAAACAAAAACTCCATTAGCTGATTGAATGCCTCCGTTTTTGATTTATATAAAACATTTATCTTATTTTTAGACTTTCTAAATAATATTAATTATACAATAACTGAAAATAAAGGAAATCCATTAAGTTGTGCGATTTTTCTGTTTTCTATTATGCAAGATTATAGTACTTTATCATTTCAGCTGTCAATAAAAGCAGCTTCTCTTTTTAATGGGGAAAGCTATACCCTATGTGTAAGCATTATTTAGATTAAAAACCATTAAGGAATGCAGCTAATTTAATTATTGCAGTTCTGCAACTCCTTTGCAGAGATCAACTGAAATTTAAGCCCCAGGAAAGACAGGGGGAATTTCACTACATGTTTATTTTAAAGCAGGCCTCAGCTTCCACTTTGCTTGAATTATTAGAATTTAACTTCCAGAGGATCTAGCATTCTATCTGCAAAAATGACAAATATTTTCCATTCATATTTTTCTGAGTTCAACATCAGCAATTCAGCAGAACATGGTAACGTAGCCCAATAATCCATATTTTATTTTCTCCATCTATTAAAGGCAGGCTATGAAATACTAGCATTTTCCCATCATATTCTTCCTTCACTCCTTCTTACACATTTACAACCAGGTTGAAGGATCATTTTTGAAGTTGAACTGCATGACACATATACATGAGTTTCCTAGATGTCCTAGGCTTCCCGCACAGCTCTGAGCAAACCAAAACCTCACATGCTGCACCTGCAAACCAGGGAGATTATTCTCATCCTTCCCCATGATGTCAGCAGTGATAAGGGAGCTTGTTTGATGCTGTCAGGTCCTTCTACCTTTGTAGAGTTGCAGTGGCTGCCACCCTTTCCACCTCACTTCAGACACCACCCATGTATAATCTGCATGTGGTACCCAGACAGTCATGGAAAGAAAAAGAGCTTTATCTGTGCTTCTTATCACACCCTACGGAAGGACCTGGGGGAATTATACACCTACATTAAGCCCTTCAATTATGTACGAGTGGTTTCCTAAATATTCCCAAGTACTGTAATTTTCACTCTACAGTGGACATTGACCCACACTGATTTGAGACACCTAAGCAGATCCAAAAAGAGAAGGAGCACAATATGAACCAGGAACAGCGCTGTCAATACAACTCATACTTTTCTCTCCCAAACACATCACTGCAGGCTTTGTGACAACTCCCAAGAGGTAAGTTCCTAATGAACGGCCATCAAAAACTAAGTACTAACATGCACATCACTGTAAAACTCCTTGCTTAGACTAGAGTAATTAGAAGATGTACCCACACAACAACATTGGATTTATAATAAAAAGCACAAACTCTAGGTGCAACAGTACTTAACTACCTGAAAGTAAAGTCCTATTTCCACAAATTCACAAGTAATTTCACCATAGCAGTCACCACGATTTCTGAAGTGCATACATGAGCAATGTGAAGAGCATACTAATTACTAACTCTTAAATTGCAACTTTGGTTAAAAAAATGTTAGCGCCCCTGCCTCCTTTTGCACTCTGTAACAGACACTTCCACTTTTATACACATTATGCATATAACAACTGCTGAATGTCAATCACTATGTTAATAACAGAATTTTAATTACAAGTTTGTCATCTCTAGAAAAAATGTAACTCTAAAGCTGTCTAGCACATTTTGAGCACATATCACACTATGAACTCTGCAGGTTTATATAATCTAGGGTTGATTTGATCAGCCATAACAAAAATAAGCAGAGATAAGGTGACCAGGGACATTAAAGTGTTGAAATACCATTGCTTTGAAGCAAGAACAAAGAATATTTTGAGCCTTCTTCAAAAGTCTACACATCCTGCACAACTAAGCTTGTGCCTAAGGACCTGTTAAAATGATCCACTACTGCTCCTCACATCAGTGAATCTTACCTTTCCCTCCTAATGTTAGAGGAGCTCAAGCAGGTATCAAAGAAGGCATTTCACCATAACTCAGAGAATTTGCTCTCTTTAAACCTTTTTACAACCACTGACAAGTTGCCCATCTTGACCATACACCCCCAGGGCATGGTGTTCCATAAAGATATGGGCATCCACACTTGGTGCTCCAGAACAGCAGTCTTCCAGCATGCCTTTCACTTTTTCAGTTCCCATCAGAGTTTAGTTTTGGTTTTGTTGTTTTGCTTGTTATTTTTAAATTGGCAACTCAATAGTGCAAGTAGAAAAGCTACCTAACCAAAAAGGTATCACATCCTGAGGATAAAAAGCTACAACTGCTCAAGCCACATTGTGCAGAGGATGCTGCTATCATACTTTACACCCAAAGGAATTCTCCACTCAATTATCATAGACACAAAGTGCAAGCCTCCAACCACTTGCATAATAAATTTCACCTGTCTTAAACCTCTGCAACTTTCATTACATCTTTGAAAAGTCCTACCAAAAGCCTTTCTAGCTAGGCAAAATATGACAGAACAACTGCAAAAGAATGACTGCCCTCCATTCTCAGAAATGACAGTTTTGCAGACATTGCTCATCTTTCCCTCTTTTTTTCTACAATTCCACGTGGTTTTCAAGAACTTCTTTAAGGCAGCAGCAGTTTCAGTAATTAATTAGCAGTCTACAAGTAACAGACATGGCAGCAGGTAATATATTAGCACTGAAGATGTAGATAGGAGGCAAACAGCTACCGAGTTCTAGCTATTACTGACTCATTTAACTTCTCATACCTGTTTGCCATGTCCCCTCTGGCAGAGGTTCCTGATTTATCAGCAAAGCTGGAAGAAGAGGACTGAAGTAATCCTGGGCCTCTTCAGCTTGAGCTTCAGTGTTCTCCCTCAAGCTACTGCCTCAGGTCGTTTGACTTCGGCGAAGTGACTTGAGGATCACTCCAAGATCCTGCTCTCTCCCCTGCAACCTGATTGCACCATTTGTCAGAGTGGCAACAGGCAATAAACCCTTAAAATGCTGCAGCTGTTTGCCAAATGAGTGACTCAGTCCTCAAGTTACAGGTGAGGAAAATCAAGGGTCGGTGACAGTGCAATTCAGCATATTTGTTCTGGTACCTGGTTGGCATAGCCCCTTGGCAGGTGTGTGGCCCATCGAGGCTGTGTGGCCAGCACTGCTGAGGGAACAGCTTGCACTGGCCTTGATTCTGCTAGGAAAAACGGAAAACGTAGCTGTGTCAGTGCAACAACAAATACAGCACATTTTATCTCACAGTCTCCACACATAACAAAAGCAATAACCCAGAGTCACACCATTGCTGGAATTTCATCAGAGGAAATTCAGTTTCAAACAAAATAAAGCACTAAGGTTGTTCTGGAAGAGAGTAAAAAGCAATGGCAAAATTCCATAGTCCCCCACACTGTACAGCAAAACACACCATCAAAAAAAAAGCTTAATTATAAGTAAATACCCTCACAGCAGCCTTTTAAATTAAAAACCTTAATCACTGTGAGAGAGACAGCTGTTCTAAGTGAGACTGGGGTGAGGAATCTCTCAATGAAAAGCCACAATTCTCTTACAATGAAAATGCTCATTCTAAGAACAAAACTTCAGTGGGGAGAATTTTACTGATTATTATCCCTGAAAGAAGCTGTACATTTATTTCTGTGTACAACAAAGCAGCTTCCACTTCTATTCTCAATCTAGGTAAAAGGCAGGTAATTTCAGTTCATCTCACTATTGTTTTTCAAAGTCAGAAGGAAATGCCCAACAGACAGCAGCACTAATCAGTAATCAAGAACGCAGGAATGTTGACAAAGTGACTAGAGAGCAAACAGGACATTCCCAGGACCAAGGCATATTTGCTCAGGCTTTAAGTATAAGGTTGTTGGGTTTTTTTTCCTTGTAAAGATCTAAGGAAAAAAAGTGTCACTCAGCTGAGATCTTTCTCCTTGATAATATGTTTGGATGAGACCTTTCATCCATTCATTGACTTCAAGGCTGCCTTAGACATAGTGTGAAATTGACCCTGCCTCACTGGGCCAGGCCATTCATAAAAGTAGTCCTTTTCTACACCATAATGGAGGATACAGCTGAAACCTCTATGAAGTTCCACTTGTATAAATAATCATTTATAATTAGATAGTCATTAAGAATCATAGAATTGTTTAGATTGGAAAAGACGTTTAAGATGATCAAGTCCAACCATCAACCTAACTTTACCAAGTCCACTGCTAAACTATGTGCCTAAGCACCACACCTGCAGGATAATTCATGAAAGATTCTAAGTAGCTTTTCACTTAGGTCTATGATACATACACCTTCTCATTCAAATAGAGCATATTATTAACACTGAAAGTGCTGAACAGCAATGTAAGAAACCCCAAATGGGGACAGTCTTAGAAATGCTTTTCACAATTGGCCTGCAATGTGTAGCAATGTTTTCATTGCCATCTGGCTGCATTTAAAAATATAACATAGTAAGGAGCCAATCACATACACTTTGATCTTAAAAAAAAAAGGCACAAAGAACCACTGACAAAATTTAGACTAGCAAAAAGAACCCCAACCGTACCAGAGGGGTCAAGCGTAAGTTTTTCAATCATCAATCCAATGGGTACTGGTCAGCCCACAGTACAGAGAACTATGTAAATTCAGAGAAGCCTTTCATAGATGTGATGGCAAAAGAGGGCAGTGAATATCAAAATGAAAGACAGTGAAATAATAAAAGCATCCCACTCTGCCTGAGACAGAACAAGGCAGGAGGAATTTACAGGTTTTCCAATCTACAGCCTCGACAAAGATGGCATGCAGTTGTTTTCCTTTCATGAGGCAACCGCTTCTACCATTACCTGACACTTTCTGAGGGAGGATAACAGGTTATTTGCAGAAGGATGCAAGGCGGGCCTGCCGGTTCCCTACACGTACTAACGGCCATGCTTGCTGAGCGCTTGGAACCAGGGCGGGGGCGGGCCCGCGGCCCCTCTGAGGGAGCTGTACCAACCCAGCTCCCCACTGCACGGCTCCCCAGCGCTGCAGGGTGACAGGCCTGGCACGGTGCCACGCCTGGCATGGTGACAGGCAGGCTGCCCCCGCCGGTGGGCCCTGGCTCCGCCCGCCGCGCATCCGCAATGCCGTCCCCCGGCAACGCTGCGCGCCCCGCGGGGTCCGGCAGCCGCTCCGCGGCACAGCCACCGCCGTGTCCCACGGCGAAGTGCGGGACCGTGCCGGTGGCTGGGGGGCTGCGCCGCGCTGCATGGCAGGTAGGAGCCGGGCAGGGGGAGGAGAAGGCGCCGCCGCCCCCTGCCTGCGCCCCACGAGCCCGTTACCGCCAGACAGCGGCAGGGAGCGCCGGGCGGCCTGACGGTGTCACCCTGCGTCCCCACACGGCGACAGCGTTATGCTAGCGCCGCACCTCAGGCGGCTTCTGCACCCCCGCGGGCGCAGTAAGGGGGCGGCGAGGGGGACCACAGACTTCCCAGCCGCACTGCGGCTCTGCTTTGACGCGGGCTGTACCCCTCGGGGGCCGCCCAGCCACGACAAGGAGGGACTACCAGGCGCCGCGACCAGCGAGTCTCGCCCAGAGGGCGGGGAGCAGCACCGCGAGGGGCCCCTCGGTGAGGGCCGGGGAGGTGGGCGCTGAGGAGAAGCCGGGCGAGGCCATTCTTTCCGGCGAGGGGTGGCGAGGGTGCACGCGCAGAGACCGGCCGGGGATGGGATCGCGGGCATTCCCCCCGTTTCCGCCCTCAGTGGGCCGTGCTGGTTTTGGCGGGCTTTTCTCTCTTCCCCTGACAGCGGGTGTCTCGCCTTCCCCTTCCCGCTCAGCCATGCCCGTCTCCGAGGCTGTCCTGCAGCCGTCCCCCAACAAGAGGCAGAAGACCTCAGTGCCTGAGGAGCCCACCGCACGGCTGCGCTTCACTAAGCTGTCTGAGAACGCCTTCGCCCCCTCCAGGGGCTCTGCTCGGGCTGCGGGCTACGATCTATACAGGTGAGGTTCAAAGTTTTTCCACTGTGTTCAGGAATATCTGCAGCTAGGCTTGTGGTTGCATGCATCGTGTTTCCGTGATCAAATACAATCATCACTAGTTATATCTGAACTCCATTACAATCTTATCTACCCTCCCCTTTCTAGTGTTACTTAGAATAAACAGCCTCTCTCTTCTTCCTTCACTTGTCTTCTTCCTGAAGCTCTGCTTCACCAGACCCAATACTTTTCCTTTGTATTCCTTTTTGTCTTACCAGGTTTGGTTTTGTTCTTGTTCCAGTGGGGTGCGCTGTACACCTGGAAAAAGTCAGTTTCATAAAACACCTTTCACTGCTTCCCAGTGTTTAAAAAAATCTCTCTTTATCAAGGCCAAGATACGCTTACCTTAAACAAGTGGAACAGTCTCACTGGGATATTGTCATCACTGCCTTTCATTAAGCCTCCAGTTGGGTACCTTCAGAAAGTTATGAGCTTGTATTTTTTCTCTGTATTACTAGTTAAAAAACATTTAAAACTAGCAAACTTAAGACTATGCTGTTCAAAATGACACTACTGAAATCTTAATCTATCACCATCAAAATGGGAATATCTTGTGTTTTAGGATCTGCATTGGATTTTCCTAATCTGTATATATTTCTAGTATAAATTCCATGGTATAAATTCTCAGAAAGAATAATACTGAGTAATTTTGCATCTTAAGTTACAGAGAAGAAAGTTTTCAAAATATTCTGTAGAAACTAGCATTTCTTTCTTTAATGTAGTGCCTATGACTGTGTGATACCACCCATGGAAAAGGCTGTAGTGAAAACAGACATTCAAATTGCACTTCCTGCTGGATGCTATGGCCGAGTAGGTAAGTAAACAGGCTATAAAAAGGCTGCAGAGACAATCTAGAACAGTTTTGATGCCATCTTCACATTTAGATTCTGCCTAAAGCTTCCAGAATCAGTCAGTACAACAAAAGATGTCCTGTGGCTGTGTGATGTGTTAAGCCTTGTCAGATATGGTTGAGGTTTGGTGTATGTCAAATGACAAAAAGATGATTTACATAAAACTTTATAGGCTATGCAATAGTTCACATTATTTCTCTGCAGTTTCAGAATCACAAACCAATAGTTAATGGACGTACAGAAAATACACCCCTGGATGTTTAAAAGTTAACCCTGGAGTACCAGCGTAGTAGAATTTGACTATTTTTTGTAACAGAATACTTGAGAAAAACCTGTACGAGATATCTTACTTTTTGCACATTCTTTTTCTGAATTATGGATAAATTCTTGAAGTAAAAAACGCAATAGCCACGCCAGCAGAAGGGAGTGATCAGTTTGCCATGTCCTTTCATCTAAAAGGAGAATGCACATGCATTTCTCTGAAGCAAAATTCTGAAGAGAGTAACATTTTAGCACCTCATCAAATTAGGCTAAAGTAAGTAGGAAAAAAAAACCCAAACCCTGCACATCATTTAATAGATCTGTCTATACTATTTCTTAGTAAATTGCTTTCCAGATATTGTTTTCCATCGTAACTGGAATTTATTGTCTTAATCGCCTTTTGAGGTTATTCCAAACCAGTGGTAGTTGCCAAAAATAAAACAAGATTAGTCACTCATTGTCTGCTCCAGCCACCTTCCTTGGAGAAACCTACTCTGCTAATAGTGGTTTAAAAAAATACATGCTTAAATCACTTAAAGATTGTGATTTTGTTATAGCCTGTAGCAGCTGTTACTTTAATATATACATTAACACTTACAGTCGTTCCTGTAAATTTATGTTTATTTTAGAGACTGGAAACAGTTCTTGTTGCCACTACTCTGTGCAAACACACTATCTAACCTATTAATATTGTCTAAGAGTTTCAAAGAAATAAGATATACTCACAAAAAATTACTGTTTTCTAGCACCACGTTCCGGTTTAGCTGCAAAGCACTTCATAGATGTTGGTGGTAAGATTTTTTTGTTCTTTTTACTAAGACATTGTCAATCTTGATTGCAGAATTTCCTTAATTTCACATCTCTGTAAAGAAATAATAGTGGCTTCATTGGTAGTCTGGCAACTGAGTTATACCTCAGAGAGTCAGTGCATCCTGATTACTTTAAAAATGGCTGAATTATTAAAATATTACTGATTTTTGTTTTAAAAATAAACATACTGTACTTCTATAGGCGGTGTCTGGCATAGAAGTTATTTTTTGCTTTAGGCTTGGCTCTAGAGGTGAGGAAGGGTGACTCTAGGGATCCTACTCTTTCTGATGCCAAGCCAGCCAAAAAGCAAAGCAATTCCCAGTGTAATTTAATGCTGCTGCAAAACTACTTTAATCTGCCTGCTTTATTGTATACCAATGTCTGGATGGAACTGTGATACAGTTCTGATAGCAGAGGTTAAAGGGCATCATCTGCACCAGCTTTGTGTCATTCAGGCTTTGTCTTACACAAGAGCTGATTTTTGCATATCTTTTAGACTATGGTTTTTAAAGTGTTGCTGGGCAACATACAAAAGAGCACTAAGATGGGAATCAAAGATTCTCTACACCCCTATGATGCTCTCTAGCATACACAATACATACATATAATGTTATACCCATAACACTACAAGGAAAAGAGAGCTATGCAAATACCTTTTTCACACTAGAACTAGTGCAGGTATTTTACAGTAACTATAGGCTATAGTATTTTCACACAGCTGTAGAAACTAAATCAAAATCCCTCAGTTTGCTGTTCTTAAGTGTGTATGTTGTTGTATCGTCATACTGCAATTTCCTCTGGTGTTTATAACCTCTAAAGGTAGTACCTGGTATGTAGGAGTCTGGGAATGTCTTGGAATTACATGTAAGTTTAGTATTTCAATTATTTCTGCAAGTAGACTTCAAAATACATACTTTGGTCTACAAGGAAGCCTAAACTCCAGTTTTTTTGACTGGAAATGTGCTTCCTGTATCACAGAAAAAAACCCCAAAGCAGCAGAATATCATTATTTTCATGTGTATTTGTAGATCATCTCCTGAACTATGTATTTATACAGTTATAAAATATAAGAGCAAGCTAGTATTACACCTGAATGTGGCTGAATGGCAATCAATTCCTTAAACCTCTAGTTGTGTTACCCCTGCCTGAGATACAAGATTTGGATCTGTGCAAATCCATAGCTCTCAGGTAAAACATTAGAATTAAGAAAACATTTCTGCTTGACACTCAAAGAGCTGAAGTTAGCAGAACAAATGGAGCCTGAATTCTGTACAACTGTCTTGACTGCAGATAGGCTATCACAGCAAAATTAGTAGTCTAAAACACTTCTTGATACGTGATGGTGTTGCATGTCAATATTAGATATGGCAGTCATCTACTAATCTAAACTTACATACTGACAACATTTATTAACTGGATATCCCTCTTCATTCTTTCTTACGGCAGCTGGTGTTATTGATGAAGATTACAGGGGAAATGTTGGTGTGGTACTCTTTAATTTTGGCAAGGAGACTTTTGAAGGTAACTTAAGCTTGGCAGAGCCTGTTCTCAGCCATCTGACTGGAAATGAGAAGCTAGTTTTACTTTAAAAGTCTACAAAGAGTTAGAATTAGCTGGAAATATTTTTGTTCCTACGGTTAACAAAAACATGGAAACTTAACAATGTCCTCTCAAGGAAACACAAAAAGATTTCACTCCTAGCAAGTTAGGCAGCATGCAAAAAAACCCCAAATGAAACCAAAAAACACCACCCAAAACATACCACCGCTACAAAACCACAAACAAACACTACCTAGCTAAGCTTCAGATTCATGAACTGTTCTGAAGCTCAACTTTGTATTAAGTTTCTTTCTCAGGGAAAGAAAACAAAAAATATTTAGATGAGCAGTATCTGAGATAAAAGCTCCTCCAGGATCCTGGGAAACATGAGTAATAAAGATACTTTTCCCTTGCTCATGCTGTCTGTCTGCAAACAGTTTTAAGCCTTAGGGCCCAGTTACAATATTGCCAGTGTTTTTGCAGCCTTTTCTGAAACTTCACAGCACAAGCTTCTTAAGGGAAGTTCTGTGAACCAGATTGGGTAATAATCAGAAATTTTGCTTTCCTTTTAGCAATTCGAGTTTTTTACCCCAGAGAAATCGGTTCCTGGGTCTAGTTCACAAAAGGAACCACACTGTACATACAGCTGTCTCTCCATCTCTGCTGTATTTATGCATAATGACACTTAAAGATACCACAGTGAGGCAGCAAGAATGAGGGGGGATGCCTTCAGCTGGTACTGCTGCTGAAAATCCACCTTAAAAGGACTAGGCACAAGTTTATTTTAGTCTGTATGTTTCTGGGACTATTAACATCTGCTTCAGGAAGTTTGAAGTAAGTGTTTACACAGTATATTCTGATACTCTGGAAAGGGGATTGTCTAAACTTTGTATTGATTGTTCACTTTTTTTTAAGGAAATAATATTTTAACTTCCTTGCAGTTAAAAAAGGGGATAGGATTGCCCAGCTCATCTGTGAGCGCATTTGCTATCCTGAGCTAGAAGAAGTTCAAGTAAGTTGCCTAAAGAAAATATTTCTGCTATTTTTAATAACTAATAGCTTAAGATAGTTGTATATAAACTGAAATTTACGGTATAGATAAATACTTTGCTTTAAAACTACTTTCAGCATTAAAACAGCATAGTAGCATTGCTACCTGAATAAAAATCTGGATGCTTTGCATGCATTTATGTTTGGTTTTTTGTAGTTTTCAGAGTTAATGGTACTTAAAAAACAGTTGTCTCACAACGTGGTATTTCTTTAAACTTGTACAAAAGGTATTCTAAAATGACTCAAATTTTTTTGTTTACTTTCTCAATTATAGCTATTTTTATGAGTAAATGATACACAATATCTGTTGTATAGAAACAAAAAGCAAGTTAAGACTCTAAACCAAGTTATAATTGATGTCTTTCAGGCTCTAGATGACACAGAACGTGGCGAAGGTGGCTTTGGTTCTACTGGAAAGAACTGAAAAATATTTGAATATGCTTTTTTTTTTTTAGCACTTTTAACAAATTTTAATTGAATTAGATGTGATAGTTTTTTATGCACTCCAAAATCCCAAGTTTTATTCAGACTTCTCTGTATTTGTCCTTCTGTCTGTTTTTGCAGGCAGTGAAGTCGTCTGCATTATGGGGAAATGTGCATGACTGATTTGATTGAGTAGTTCATGGATAATTTTTTCTTTTTAGATGTTTGGTCCTTAGTAATAAGAACTCATTGTTTATGTGCTGATTATACTTTAATAAATAAAAAAGTCAAGATTTGATTTTATTTTACTGACCTAAACTAAAATGGCTGGCTGTTCCCATGCCAGTTTGTATCAATGTTCTGAAAGCTGTCTTCCCCCAGCTCAGTATTTCATGTGAAGAGCCTATTTCATACAGATGTGGTGATAATACAGGTATCAATAGGACTTCCCACTCTGACCTCTAAATCAGAATAAGGCAAAGATACTTAATATTGCATCTTCTACACCCTGTCAAAATACTCGTGCGTCTGTTCAAAGCTCAAGTTCTGTCTTTGATCTTTAGCTGATCCTCAAACAACCAATTTTTCAGCTCTCTATGGAAAAGCAGGCTCATCTGGAAACAACTTCTATATAGTAAATAAATGCTATTAAATATGCCATTTAAATATTTGTTAACAAATTCATTAATAAGTTACTGTATGGAAGAAAGATCTTGAATTATTGAAGGAGTGCACAAATTGGTCTTTTCACTTCCATTTTGACCAGTTAACATAGAGAACTCTCTTGGCATCTGCTCTGAACCTGATTGTGTCTAAATGTAAGAATCTCTTAAATGACTCAAAAGCTGACGGGTACAGGAACATGCACACATGAGAAGGGACAAAAGGAGATAATCCTGAGTATTTTACCACTTTCCAGGAAATAATTAGAAAAGGCTGTGAGGCTCTCAAACTTTTTTTTTCCTTCAGCTGTCCCTATTCTCTTAGATTTTCATAGCTGAAGACCCACAGGTGTGAAATACTGTTCTGTAAGTAGCATTTCAGCAGTGGAAAGGTAGGCCCTTTGGTTCACAGCGTTCTCCTTCATGGTAGTCTTAGATCACAATAATCCCCTTGGTATTAGTTTCATGTCCTTGTCTAGGACTAATAATTTTCTCTGAAGTAGGCCCAAAATACTGCACATTTTATACATTTTATCACTCCTCCCTTCCCCAAGGAGCTGGAAAATAAAGTGTAATATGACAGCATTCAGATTCTTTCAACCATAAGACAGGCATTCCATTGACTTGGCAGGGCTGAAACAATAACTACATTCATCTTTGACTAAGGCAGAAGTCCTTCCCTCCATGTGCATTATATGCTTGGCAGTCCTTTTCTTTTTTACCTGTACACCCTTATCACAACACTGTACTTAATCTGTGTACCCAGACCTTCGTAAGCAGGCTCACTGTGAGCCTATTGTGTGCAAGAAGCACCTCATACCAAT
The DNA here is from genome assembly GCA_020745705.1 of Hemiprocne comata. Classification (NCBI taxonomy): domain Eukaryota; kingdom Metazoa; phylum Chordata; class Aves; order Apodiformes; family Apodidae; genus Hemiprocne; species Hemiprocne comata. Next base: position 10,750,990 of record CM036596.1, read on the forward strand.
GAAGTTTTAAATTAATTGGAAAAGCTGATCTTGACACAAAGTTTCTTCTGTTCTATAACCTGCCAAAAAAGGAACTTCAATTACCAAACACTAGAGGTCTTAAAATCACCCTGATCCTTTGGTGTAAAGCTGTTTGCTGGGCTGTAAGTTTAGAGTAAGTGTTGCTGCACCCTTTTTTTCCATCCCCACATCCTGAACAACAGAAGAAAACACGGCAGAGGATACACTGATGCAAGTCCTTTCTGAAAGATACCTCAAGATGATCTTGCTTGGGACAGCAACATATAAGGAAAAGTTCAAGTTTTGTTGATACTTATCATTTCATGTACCTGTTGCAAACTGATCTCATTTCCATTTTTGAAAGTAATACTCCAGATTCTGAGATAAGAGTAAGTAGTATTTGCTAGAAGAAGCACTAGCTCAGAAGCTCTCACAGATGCACAAGGAAGAAACATAAATGGACAGATCTGTGCCTGCTGTAAGTTGTCACAGACTGTTCTCAGTGTGTCACTACCAGAAAGGGCTCACTTATTTTGAAAACTAGCATAGTTGAGTTCAAAGTTTCTCAATACTTATGTAGAGAAGCATGTAATGAATTCAAGATTACTGGAAGGCTCTTCACCATAGGACCTTGGAAAAGTGTTGGAAACAACAGATATGTTCTCAGGCTTTCAAGCTTGCTCTACACTAAACTCCTCCCCGTGCATCCAACCATTGCACTAGGGTAACAAATTATGATAATTCTTCTGTAGTGTTGGGGTTTTGCTTCAATACAAGTAGCAAATTAAAGACGACAAATGCTTCTGACACAGCAACAAGAGCTACATGCCCACATATTACTGAAAGTTTTGGAGTTGATACTTGCTACTGCAGACCAGGGCCTGTACTGAAACTTGTAGAAACTTTCTGTACTAGAGGTCAGTAGAGAATTCTTACAGAATTTGCTACTTTCTGGTTCAAACCATGCTGCCTACATCTCATCATCCTTTTGTTCTGTTTGTTTTTAAGGAAAGTCCCTCTATTTCATTAATGTGAAAAGCAATACCCTCCATATTAATGTTCCTTTTTTACATTAATATTACATATGCTACAAAAGTATTTGATCTTGGTATCTGGCAAGCATACACAGGAGGCTTTTTCACTCCTGGCTTTTACTCATGCAACTCACCGTCTCCCCTAGAAGCAAGGGCAAAAATATAGACCAGCACTTCTTCAGCAAGGCTGAAATTTCCCTCATTACAATGGCACATTTTAAGCTTTAATTAGCACATTTGATCCTCTTCTAAACAAAAATCAGAATGTTTAAAAATTTTTGTATTAGTAAAAGGAAGAGAGGACTGGGAAATGTGTTGATACTGTTCATTAGTTAATCTGAGATCTATCCTTCTGTCTAAATTAACTAAATTTGAATTAGTTTTGTAGTTCAGTGAAAAAACCAGCTCGGTGTGTCATTGACTGAACAACATGCTTGAGCAAGTAACCTCATGAGAAGCTAGATGCTAACGTGCATAGGTCTGTCTTCTATATAGGAAGATTCATGTCTCTGGAGCCAGAGCTCACACTAGGTATGAGACTGAAGAGATGTAAAGCTCCACAGCAAGTCCAAAGTATAATGCTATTTGCAAAAAAATGAAATTAAACAAAAACTATGTTGGGCTGCTCTCCAGTATCACTGACCAGGTTCAGACAAAGCTATTTAAATTTAGACTGTCAACTACTGCTGGAGTAGGGACATGCTATCTCCAGGAGGAGTTACCTAAACCTTGGAGAATGATCTCATGGAACGTCCTCCATGCAAACGGAACATGGAGCTTTTATAATGGAAAAATAATTTCTCGTCTAAAGCAGAAAATGGCTTTTTCCTGCAGGGAAAGGAAAAGGGCATTACTAACAATCTGATTCCTTTCTTTTAGAAATGGATTTGACTTGTTACAAATAGAGAAAAATCTGACCTTCAATCCCAGGTTAATTTGGAGGAGAATGGTAACTCTTGAGTTCAGATGCTTGCTCCAGATTCACCCCCATGGTTTGGGTTATATTTTGAGATGTGAAAGGGTTCTGTTTTCTGATTTGGACTGAAATACATATGACAACTTATATTTCCTGAGCAAGGCAGAAGCCAGTAAGCTGATGAGGGTCTTGAATAACGTGATCACGACACAATTCCTACAATTTGAACTCTCCACTCTCAGACAAAAAATCTTAAAAATTATTATAATGATACTATTAATTTTTAGTCCTCTTCTTGGTTCCCCAAAGCATTAATCTGGTCTTTAGTGGGTCTGAATTTAAACACTGCTTTCTCAATTCACCTACAGTTATATTACTCTGTGGCACGATAAGAATTTTTTTTATCTATTTCATGTTTTTTAGTAGATCAGCCACTAGATGGCACTTAAGGTTTGCTTTCTTTCCACTTATTCCAGAGGTATTTTTCAAATAGATTCATCTATAATTAAGAGTTGATGACTCCCATTGGGACTATGTTGGCGGAAAGCACGATGCAGCAATATTTGAGTGAAAGCAGGCAAAAGTATAATCATTAAAGGGGGAACAATGACTATAATTTAAATAAGATTTGGGTGGTTGCAGTGTTTGCGTAATCCCTCCTGGCATGCAAGAGCAGCAGAGAAGCCTGCGGCTTTGCTCTCCTGCTGTGTTTCAACAAAAATGGAAAATTCTAATGAAGAGCCACATTTTTCCTATCTTTCATATTCAGTCTCTTCTTACTGCCCCTTCCTCCATTTCTTTAAGTGGAATGCAGCCTACTTAAGGATGGCATTGTAGTCAAAGTAGTGTACAGCTTGGTAAACCCCGTTTTAGATTCTCCAAATCAGAAGCCTCTTGCTTCAAGCCCAGGACATAAATTAAAACTCAGTAAGTGTTAACCTAGGAAAAGCAGGTGACGTATAGTAACCTGAATTATGTTAATTATTAAGGTTCCTTAGTTTCTGTATTGGTTGCTACTCCTGTAACAGCACAACCCAGTGCTCTTGTATTTGTCTTCCCTCCCTGCCCCCCTTCTAATTTTTTTTTTAAATAACGATCATTGTATTTTGGCTTAAAGATGGTTAAATAGGTTTCGGTATTAAGTAAACTTCAATGACCCTGCCTATTTCCTGTCCTGTCAAACCTTTCCTTGTAAGAATAACAGTGTCCTTTTATTTGGTGGAGTGTAGCATGATGTTTTTGGCAGGCCCAACATTTTTGACTTGCATAAATTTGTGACCTCAAGTGCAAGAAAAGTGAATGCTTGCTTCAGTGCCTCATGGTTTCTGCCTAAAAAGAAAAGTGTCCACATCACTAACCGTTAGAATTTCTGAAGGAAAATTATCAGCACACTTATTCCACCTGAATGCACATGACTGCACTTCCAAAGAAGAGAATCAGAAATAAAAATAAGTATTTTGTACCTAGTTATGTAAGGTATAAGACTCTGCAAATGTAGGGCAGGCTGAACTGCCTTACTGGTTTCTAGAATTGGCACACATGGCACTTCCCTCAGCAACAGCCATTTGGCAACCTCTACCTCAGTAAGGATGTGAGTCTGCGAAGAGTAAGTTTGGGTCTGCTGCTGGGCAAATAATGTCATTGCATAGTTAAAGGTTGCAGGATCAGGTCTGAAGTGAATTAACGTAATTATTTGCCTAAACTTTCCCTCTGTTAACCGGGTGGTTATTTAGCTCTTTACCCCTGAAGTGATGCTTTTCCCCTACTCTGTTAGAGCACAGGAAGAAAACCTTTTATCCTGCCAAGTCTGAAAACTTGACAGATTGATTTTATAATTTGAGATTCCTCATCCAGAAAGTAACTACTGTATTTTAATATGTAAACTATGCCTAAATAAACATATGTGAGCTGTATATGCATACTTATTTTTTTACCCTTATACTTCAGGTTTTTTTCATTATGTCACAAAAATGAACTATTAATCATTGGCTTTTTAGAAAACATTTATATGGTAAGTTTTCTAACAGAAATAAGAGGTTTGTATCAATTAAAATTGCCCTTTGCCTTAACATTTAAAGCAGATATCCTTAAACTGAAGAAAGTTATATTTTGGCTACGGTTGATTACAGGAAAAAGAATTAGTTTGCTTTTGTTTTGTAAAAAGCAAAATGAAACAGTCATGGATGTAGTATCTTTGGTCAGATTCTTCAAACATGAGTATTTTGTGGTTTATGGATTCCTTGTCTGAAAGGTTGTCTCCAAGTGTCCAAGACAAAACAGCTATGTGTCCTAGTTGGAAGAAAACTTCCCCTTTCCTTTGCAGCTGATTGTGCCATGCCTAGCAAGCAAGGCAGCGTGCAGTATCCATTGCTGCCTCACTAACACAGCTCAGTCCTGACCACAACCTTCCTGTCTGCACTAGCATGCGTTCTGGTCACTGCCAAATTACAGGTACCCTTCCTTAGGGTGCAGGACAGCAGCAAGGAATCCCACTTGTCAGGTTTTCCCAGCAGCAAACACAAAACTCCAGTCTCACTTCTCTACACTTCCTCGTAGAAGTTACTGCTGGCCATGGGCCAACTGCCAGCATTATAGGTAAGTCAAGTCATTTAGATTCTGCAAGAACGTGGGTGTTTGTCCATCATCTGCTCTGACTGAATATCAGAGCAATACACAGGCTGGCTGCAGTCAAAGAAAAGGAGGAGGTCTTTTGTGAGGGGAGAAAGTATGGTATTTCAGTCCTGTTCTTACCTTTCCTCTCCACTTGCATTAAGGCATTTAGCTATGTGAGAAAACTGAAAAAGGAGTTGTTAAAATGCCAGGGAATCACAGATCCAGCAGGAGTGAACTCATTGCCCTCCCTGGGTGTGAAGAGGAGACAGCTGAGTCAGAACAGAATGAGAGCTCCCACTTCATCATCTTGGTGAGGTTTTTTGGGTTTGGGGTGGGGTTTTTTCATTGGGGTTTTTTTGGTGTGTTTTTTGTTGTGTTTTTTTTTTTAATATTAATCATCATAGTTACACTAATAAACGTTCTTCAGGAAAAAACTGGATAAACCTCATTGCCTGGAAGACTGCTACCCAATGAAAACCCAAACTGCTGCTCCAGGGAGCGAGCAAGGTACTGGTAGTTTTGTCAGAACATCATTCCTCAGCCAAGTGCAGTGCACATCATCTTGTTAGCAGTTTCTAGCTAAGAGAGGCTTTAAGAGCAGCTTTAAAAGGGGCTTCACATTTCTGGAAGCATGACATATATTGTGTCCCACCCCAGGTCACCCACACAGAGCCTCCAGACTGCTGCTCATAACTTCCCCAAATGCCAGCTGAGTAAGACTGACTAATAGTCAAAATGGGCAAGCTTTCACCATTGTATCGCGAGCAGGCTGGAAGTCTGCTGTGTGGGAGAAGCAGCCTCTGTTTGCATTTACTTTTTATTTGTATGACCTTCAAGATGCTTAGCATTTATGGGACAGCCTAGACTGAGCAGAACACTTCTGAATGGTTGGGTTCCTACAACAGGATTCTGGGTTTTTCTGTCCTGTCTGTTCCTGGGCACCTGCATGCTAAGAGGACTTGCCTATTTATTTTTACATCATTATTTTCTGCTGATAAAGTTGATTTTAAAACTATGAGAACCTACATTAATAACAATAACAAAAAATTGGACTCCATCTCTGTCCCCGTACTCCTGAAGTTTGCTATTCAAATGTTCAGAACATGTGTTGAAGGCATGGCTATGTATATGTTAAGGCATGCAAGTGGTCACTGATTCCACGATTGCATACAAGCTAAATAAAAAATCATTACTTATTTGCAATAATTCCAAGAAATTTTGAGTAGCTGCCAAAATAATAGAACAGCTGGATGAGGAGAGGGATAGGGTCTGTTTAAGCTGGCACTCAGGCTAAAAAAATTCAAGCAAAGCCACAGCCAGGGTTGTCTGGAAAACTCAACTTTATCCCAGCATTGGGATGGTGCACAAAGTGCTACCAACATTTGCCCAGCAAATGGGTTACTCCTCCAGCTTCCATTACATTTGAGCTGTTGGAGAACACCGAGGGCCTTGAGAGCTACAGCTCAGTAAAAACAATGCAACATTGAAACCAAGACTGGCTGGCTGCGGTAGAACTGTTAATCATGACACTACCCTGTTGGTACTAACATAGGTTAGGAATTAGACTGGGGTTTATTACAAGTACTGGGACTGTGCAAATACAGTCGATATGGAGGAAACTAAGGCTTAATCCCTTAGGATCTCCCTGGATAGCACGTTTTCCCCTCATGCCTTTGCTCATTGATTTGCCAAATTTTCATTTTCCAGCTCTGCCATCAGCTAGCAGGCAATGATAGGAGTGTTTAAATAGATAGTTTAAAGATCCATGTGAAACTTGCTCACTTCTCACGAACAGTGGAGAAGTAACTGAAACTCTATTTAACTGGTGCAAAGGAACAGTGCTTATAAATTAGGCATTAGTATAAAAATCAGACCTAGGAACAAAACCTCTGGTTTAATACTCTAAAGCATATGCCAATAGCCCAGTTACAACTCCATCCTAAGTCTATTAAGTTGCCTCTTCTGCTGCTGCCTTATGATAAAAGTAAATTTCATAGCCTCACTGGCCTGTGCGTGTTCCTCAAGTCTGGTGCTGTTGGTGGCAAAGCTTTATTATATTCCTACATTACACAAAGCACTGGGCAGATGCTAAACAAAAGGAAATTGCATCCAACTGCTAACAAAGACGTGTTGGGTATTCAGATTTCCCCATTTTCCTACAGCCAAAGTGGCAGTCAAAGGCTTCTTCTGCATCCTTGCTTGTTGTATGAAGCACAACTCAAACAATCACAAAATGGTACTCATCATGCCCTTACAGAGCTCTCCAACTATTATTTTTAAAGTTATCTTGCATGCTAAATGCTGAGAACTGCAAAACCAATAGAGTATTATCAGAATGCTGAGGGCACTGGCATTGCTTTACAACTACAGTCAACTTCAACAGTTTACATGCACATAGATCTTCAACAAAAGTCAGAGGATTACATGTTTTATTAGCTATGGAAGTATTTTATTGCCTCTGAAAAACATAATTGGATTCTTGTGTGTTAATGCCCAATACTCAAGGACAAAAAGCACGTTCATATATTTGGCCAGAAGCATTTCCTTGCAAGAGATCAAGATGTCAAAAAGTTATGATTGATCAACAGTAAGGTGCCCAAGGGGTTTGAATGAAAACATTTGGAAGTCTTAATTCAGTATCTGTCAAGAGTCCTCTACCTATAAATGCAGTTGTTTTTAGTAAACATCTGTTTAGCATTTTTAATTCACCTAAAGAAAATATGTTGGAATTAATTTTTATGGGTTTCTGGGACGTTGGATCACTAATTGCCAAAGAACTTTGGCAAAATTAAAAGGAGTGAGAGTCAGAGCACTTGAAACACTAGTTAGGGCAAATTCTGAATGCTTGCTGAGTGAAATGCAATTGTTCAGCGTTTGTGCACTACTTACTACTGAAAGATGACAAAATCTGTCTAAGGAGTAATTATTGAAAGAGACAGCTGTGGGGTGGGACACACTGTTAGCCTCATATGATCTGTATACAAGAAGTGATTAATATAGAATTACATCTGAGATATAGTGTAGTCATAAGACTCAGGGACCTTCTCTCAGTGTTCCTTTTTTCCATCAAAATGAAACTTAGAATGCCTCTATTATTTCACAGACTCAAAGTTATTCCTAAGGGCAAGAGCTAATCAGCTACGTCATAGTCTCCCCAGGGAAGCTGTGGAAACCTCTTTGGCTTGATGGAGACAAAAAAGGGAAAAACCACACCACAGGGAATAATGCTGCATTGGCTGATGGCGTGAATATATGACCTAATGGGTCTTTTCCATCTATAATTTTATTCTGTGGCTTTGATGCTGAAGGCCCTGTTGACATCCACAGTGCTGTTGCTTTCCTGGAAGCTTTAATAAGGTTTGACACTCAGAATAGCTAACACCACTGAGCAAATAACTCTAGTATGGGATGACAAGCAACAAGAATGCCAAGGGGAACATGCCCCATCATGCCAGTTGGGTTTATTCGGGCCCTTTACACTGGGATTCCCTGAAACACTTGTGTCAAAATATAGTAATTGCAATGGAAGTCAGCACGCTGCTTACTTCAGTGCAGAAGAAGTATGTGCACAACCCTTTACTGTACTGTTTACCCAAGATACTGTTTGGATTTATAAGCTCCCATGTCTGAAAAGTTCCATTCATTAGGTGCAGGAATTCTTCTAGAAATCCTCAGTCAGCAACAAACATGTCAGTATTTCTTCTCTGTTCTTCACCTAGTCGGTTACTATCAAAAACCTACTTACTCTTAGCTACAGCACATCCTTATATTAAGATTGGTACAAGCTTACAAGAGCCACTTTGTCACATTTATTCTTCAGTTGAAAGACCAGACTTTCTGCTTCACCCTGTTGCCACTGGAGTTACTGGGGCATATGCAATTACAGTTATACCTCAAAGTACAGCAGGAAGATTCACACTCTCTTGTCATCCAAAGCCTGGGCAAAGGACAGGTGAGATACACCACTAGCCTCTAAGGCAGAAACAGTCTGTGAAGAGTTTCTGTTGGCCCATACAGCAGAGCTCATCAGCTAGCAGACAGGTTTCCAACAGTTTGCAAAGTCTAAAGATATTTTGCCAATAGAGTGACTAAATGAAACATGGTAGAGTGCAGCCTGTGGGAACCCAGATCTGAATCTAGAAACCCACCCTGCAGAGCCATGGTGGTACCAGAGGAATATTCTGACTCAGCTGGAGCAGCTTCTCAGATCTGAAAGAAACTTTGCCCAATAGGAACTCACAGCAGGTCACAGCTCTGTTTCTCATGAGGTTGGCCACATCTGTTCCCTTTTATGCAACACTTCATTAGGGCCCTACGTAACCTGTTGGGCAATACTGGGCACTCCTATGAATCAGTGGGTCCCATTATTGCTTCATACCTCATACAGTAAAGTTTTGGGTGGGTTCTTGGACAAGAATCTTGGCTCTGAAAGACATGTTTGATATGATAGCCTTGGACACAGCCATACAATAGTTCAAACACTTCTTACAAAGTGTGCTTACTTACCTCAATAAGCATAGAATTCAAGCCATATCTTTTGCTATTGTACAAAATAATAAAGAAACCAAACACCATATCTCTTGGAATTCAGGGGGACCCACCCCTCCAAACACACACACAAATGCACCCCGCTACACGGCTTAGGAAGTTATCTTAGATTCCAGACCTTTCCATCTGTTGCAGAATGCTCCTGTGGAGAAACCTTCTCCCAAGCTGAAAGCTGAGCATAAGGAGTCCACAGAGACCAGCATCCCTGACATGCAGCGAATCAAACTGCACAGGTATGCAAGACAGAGCAGAATCAGGCACTTAGTAACAAATATGTTGCAATTTTCATATTTTTAAATATTTCTTATGACTTTAGCAGATTATTACTTGCTTCTATCACAATCCAGTTTTCTCTCTAATTTCCAGAGTAAATTTGAAATCTCAATGCATTAGAAAGCATGAAGAAGCACTAGACTGTTATGTAAGTACTCAAGGTAGCTGCAATTTTCAAAAATACAGTGGGAGACTGCTGAAATCAGTGGCATTCAGACTGGGATTTAACAGCAAAACTACGTTTAGAGTGAATAATAGAAAGCAATATTTTGAGTCTTAGGTCCTCAAATATCACCCCTCTCCTTCCTTCAGTCCGGACTGACATGGGGATGTTGGGCTAAGATTCTGGTAGTTACTCTTAGCACAGTGGTAGACTAAATTCAGCACAAGTGGACACCAGGACTAAGAGTTGCTTCTGCCACAAGTCAGGATTAGTTCCTTTCACTCATCCCACAATAATGAAATAATCTTTTCCAGTGACCTATACTGGATGCTACGTAACTTTTACGCATGGAGTTAAAGGCACAGACAGGACACTCAGGCAGCACAAACCCACCCTCAGACTTACCATGTCTAAACCTAAAATAGGCATTAGAAAAATAGGTCATTGAACACAGTGTCAACGGAAAGCCTGTTTAACCAATCAGTCTCTCACTACAGAGAGTTCTTGGTGGAGAAATAGTTCTGTTTATTTCCATCCTTACCTTAATGTAATATTGTTGTTATATTTTGTCCTCCAGAAAGCACTAGAAACTGTGGCTTCACAACTTTTTCTTTCTGCTCAGTGCCTCACACAGATGACACACCCTAGCAGTGCTGGGCCTGAGCTTGGGAACATCAGCCTGTTCCAAAAACCAGAGTTCCCACATAACTACATAATTCACTGCTATCGAGTTACTGGGCTAGCCACAAATTGACTAATGTAATACTCACTGAGGATCAGGAGGTTGTAGCATGAGCATTTAATTTCCAGGGGAGGGTGATTTGTCCTTTAGGATCACAAACACTTTAATTATAAACAGATAAATAAGTATTAAATCCCCATCTGGCAGCCATGTGCAGTACAAAAAGAGAAGGGAATCTGCAACTTTTAACTTGGAGATATCACCTAGATATTAGGGCCCCCTGAACTCTCTCAAAACATTTGTGCCACTGGTGCTTCCCCAGCTGTGGGAAACAGGCCAAGAACAGGAGAGCAGCTGGGACCCTAAGCATTGGTTTCCTTAGTGTGACTGAGGAATATCATTCTCGGGGTGTTTTCAGCCCATAAACCAACCAGCAGCAATCAAGAGCAATTCCTTTCCCTCCACATGTCTCACTTACAAAATGAAGCTTTTCCTGATAAATAATTTCAGTCGTAGGAAAATCAGATTTGTCTTTTTCTAAGATAGAAAGCTCTTTTGAATTGCTCCTCAGACTTAGGCTTCACATCACTCATTGCTCATCTCTCATAGTCTTTTAGCAACCAAACTGGTTAATAACCTGCAGACAGACTTGGCTTCAGCTATAACAACAGCTCAGACTAGAAGAAAACAGGACCTACTTACACCTTCTTCAGTAGCTCAAAATCCTGGATACACTGATCATGTTTTCTTCACCAGCCCAGCTCAACAATACTACAAATCCCCAGAAAGTGGGGAAATGAAAGCAGGCTGTAATTATTGGCTGCAGCCGTTTACACCAGCCAGTCTCCTCTAACTACCTTTAATTGCTGGCCTCCTCCAGCACAGGAGAGCCACAGAAGCATTTGCAGTTGATAACAGCCATTTCTTGCAGTTTCCCAAGGTTATATAAAGATTTTTTTTGTACTGAACAGGAAGGATTTGCACTACAAAATTTTAGGAACAACTCTTAGGTATCATGCTGAATATAACAGACAAATGATTGCAAAATAAAAGACAGTCTGACTTAATTGGTTGGAAACTTGCAGGAGAGTTCATTAAAAGTCTGCCCACCCTCTGTTAGGGTTGCTAATCCTCTCTGTAACAATCTGCTTTCTGAAAGAGGTTGTGTATGTTAAACCATAAAATCTAACCTAGGAAGTTATTTTGCAGTAGATCAGACTTCTCTGGATATTCTAGTACCAGCAATCTTTCTTGGTATTTAATTTGCATATTAATCAGCAAAGAATTTGGTCCTAGCACTGTTCTATCTCCAGCTAGCATTTGTATTCATTACATTATCTTATTCATCTGAAAATGGTGATCATGCTTCCACTGAAAATAGCTTTATTCAGTATACAACTATAGCTCATCTTAGTGGCATCTGTTAAAAAATGAATTCATTTTGGAAGAGGGAATCTTTTTAATGCCACTGGCCTGCCACTCTGTGGGACAAAGAGATTTTTACTGCTTGAGATGAGCTTAATAAACAGATTCAGCTTCTCAAACCAGGCAGAGATTACAGGACCGCAAGAGTTGCATGTGCTCAATATGGACTTAATACAATATTTTTCTTTCTATTTAACCCCTCACTCTCTCTCACTCACAATTTTCTGTGGACTTCAGAGCTACCAGCAAGAGCCATCTCATACAGTTGCTCAAAATAAACCATGTAGTTATTTGAGCTCCTCAAGCTCCAAGCACCATAAGCACAGCTCACCCTTTCCCACCCATGTATATGGCATCCATAGATGTTAGTTTTCTGCCTTAATATACTGAAGATCAGGTCAGGCTACAAAGTCCAATCAGGCCCCAGAGAAGATTGGAGACACAGGTTCTCTTCCTGCCAGCTCTGCAAAGGACAAGCAGCAGGTGCCTTTTGTTTGGTGCTTATACTAGACTGTGCAGTACTGAGAGTTAATAAATCAATTTATATTTCTATCCTTCCTGAAAATTGGTTATATGCCACCTGCTGCTTCTGATCCAAAGGGACCAGGTACTATGGAAAAGGATGAAGGAGTTCAAGTGCTAGGCTAGGTGGCATGCTTTTGGGCACCATTTCATCCCCTAGAGCAACAATTCTGATGCCATGTAATGTCAGGAAGCAATGTGTGAAATGCCTGTTAAAAGCAGAAATGGGTATTCCAAGAAACAAAAGGGCAAATAAAAAGTATGGACTGATTTTCACTATCCATCCTGATATGCATTTGGCTCTAAGTAAAAACCCCTGTGGTATCACAGCACAAGGTGGTCAAAGGACTCCTTTTTTTATTTTTATTTTTTCTTTTGAAGAGGTATTTACAGCAATTTATGTTAAAAAAAAACCTAAAAAATACTTTCCTAATTAGCTTCTTTAATGAGAGGGAGAAGTGGAAAGGAACCCCTCATACAGCATTGATTGAAACTGTGTCAAGTGCTTTACAGTTAAACTTTTTCATGGTGACTATAAGCTGTGAGCTGACTTTAATACTCACAGTTGCTTTCTCTGTATGTGTGCCCAAATGTCTTCTAGTAAAAGTGAAAAGCCACTGGTCAGCTTCAGCCAAACTGAACCAAGCAGTAAATGTTTAACAGCTGCTGAGCTCATTTATGCCTTTCAGGAAAGCTGGCAGTGAAGGGCAGGCTGGATTATTTGCCATCCAACTGAAAGGATTCAGGGTGAGCTTCACCTGTATTAGACTGTAGCAAATCGGAAGGAGCTGCTGCTGCTGTTCTGCCCTTGTGGTGACTAAACCTAGCTGAACCTTGGCTCTTCCTAGACATAAAAAAAAAAAAATGCACAAACAAACCATGCCTTTAGGGTGCCAGATTGCTCTTATTTCAGATTTTAACTCCCACACCAATAGCAGAGGTGAAAGGGCTCCACAGATCTGAAGTCCCACAGTGTAGTTTAGAGATGAGCTCACCTGTGATCAGTGGGAGAGTGGCTCTAAAGTAACTGTCAAAAGAAAAAAAGTTGCTTGAATCCAAAAATAGAAAAAAGCTTTTGGGGAGCTTAGTAAATGGTAAGGTATGGGAGAGTTGGCAAAACAAGAAGAAACCAGTGAAATAGCTCTGTTATTTAACAGCAGTTAACTTCCTTAGCTCTGTTTTCTGGTATAAGATGCTGATCTTACTTGTGCACTTACTCAGGTAGATGGGAAAATATTGTCACCAGGGGTCATAAGTGGTGGAGTGATGGGAAAGTGTATAAGCAGGAAGCAATTAAATCGTTGTAAAAGAGTTGGACAGAATATGACATAACACACCAGGTCCAGCTAATGAACCTGCTTGAATTTATAGGTGGATAGACTGTGTCATTTGAGTTCTCAAGGGACAGGTCAGATCTGTGGAGTGGCAAGCATAGCATCGTTATTGAAATAAGTGCTAGCAAGTATTATGAGTCTGCCCTTATGTTTAATAACATTTAATTTTATAAGCAGCTCTGGATGATATCAAGTATCAAGTTCAGTCAATTAAATGCACCCAGAGAAATTACTATGGAGGCTGGATTACTGGCACAGGGGCAAGGTACTCCTGGGTGGGTGGGACGTCTCTCCATTTGTTTATTACTTATGCTCTGGCTCTCTGACAGCTCAGGGCAAAACTCCACTGACCTATAAAGTTTGGTTCCATACCAAAGCACATTGGTCAGCCACTTCAACTGCATGACACCTATCTCACACCTGGGCCTGCCAGCATTGCCAGAGTGAGAGTCTCAGCACATATCTGAGCAGGACCCAGGCTCAGCTGAGGCAGCACCAGAGCCCTTCTCTGCTCTTTGCTTTCCCTTCACCTGCTGGAGCTGTGGATGGCTGTGCTGAGCATGGACAAGATCCCAGGGGCACTTTGAGGATTCAGGCTAAAATCTTGTTCTGGTGAAGTCAGTGGGAGTTTTGCCATTGACTTTGGTGGGGCTGGACTTCATTCATGAAGCGTTGACTTATAATAGATTTACCAGCCCTGCAGGCAGCCCATGCAGAAGTGAAATAGATCTTGCACTCTTGCTTCTAGAAATGAATCCCCTAGCTCAGGCTGATGTCTGCAGAGAGCAGTTTCCTTGGGCCAAGCCCTTTATTTGGGAAACCTACCACCATGGCAAGCCCAGGGCTGAGTGGGGCTCCCCCCAGGGGAGGACAGGACTGCGTGGTGCCCAGCTCTGGGAAATGCTAAGAGCCCCATGGAGGTGTGGCCTGGGTGGGTCCACATCCCCCGAGCAACAGCAGACTTCCCCAGCTCGCACCGTGGCCAAGCTGGCCCTGGGCAGCCTTGGCGCAAAGGCAGCACAAGCCACCCTCTGAGCCAGCATCTGTGCAAGCAAAGGGACAGAGGGTGTCCTGTTGGAGGGCAGGGAAGCTGCTGCAGTGCCCAGCTCTGCCCCAGTGCTACAGCTGCAGAGAGGGGCTGTGGCCTGGTGCCACCTGCCATGTGCTCTGCCCTGGCAGGAGGTTCACTTTATTTAACAAGAAAAAAAAGGAGAGAGGGAATCCTGCTGCATTGTCCTACTGCAAGTGGAAAAGAGCTGAACTAATTCAAACCAAACACAAAACAGAAACTCCTCCCAGGCGGAGACATTTTTCTGTCAAGTTTCAGCCCTGGGAGAATTTTTACAGCTCAGCAATAAACTTTAGAAACAGAGGTTAAGGGCCTCACTAGCTCCAGACTTCTAATACAGGGAACAGCACAGAGCAACGGGCACTCTTTAATCTGTAGGAATGCGTCAGGCTGACAGGATGGTACTGGGGCTACTGGGGGAAAGAGGGGGTTAATTACCACAACTGCCCAACAAACTTTTCCTAATATTGTCGCTTTTTACCCACAAGTTACAATTCTTTGTTACTACAGAGGCACAATGTTGATACTGGATTCATTTTCTGGGTTTTATTCCTTTTTGTCATTTTTCCCATGAACTAATAAGCCACAGTGGATTTGAAAGTATGAGCAAATGTGAGCACTATACAAAGCACTTTTATGTTCTATTGACATTTTCTTCCCACCCTAATAATTTAGAGCTGTTAACATGAAAAAAAAATTATGATGATCATACTTCCCATCACTTTCATTTCCCAAGTTTATGAAGGAAGAATCATGAGTAATTTCCCATAGTTATTGTTTGCAGCACAACACATGGTCTCAATTACTGGGATAAGAAACAGAGAGAGGGTATTGGTGAGGATAAATGATTTATCATTCAAAATTCATTTTCTATGCCATAGTTTATGTTACTCTGATCAGCCGTCATCTTTCTTGTTTCACTTTATAAACATAATCCAACTCTTCTGAGTGGGACCCTAGGTCACGAGAGATCAGTCTGCTGACATGTTTCTGGAGCAGTGAAGCATTCACAGAGTAACTCTCCATCAAACCTACTTGCTGCTAAAGGTATCTACCCAAGAAGGGCAGATCTGGACAAATCTAGACTAATAGGACACAAAATAACTTTCTAGCTTTTACTTTTGTTCTCATTTCCAAGGAAAGGAAAAGGGAAAGCAACTAGGCTCAGGATCCATGCCCACATAGAGCATAATTCTGTGCATTAATACGCAATTTCTTTCTGGCAGTTGGAGGTACTTCTCTTTCCTTTACACTGCTGTTGCCTTGAAAATGCCATTTCTGCATTAATGAAGTGACTGGCTGCAGGCCCCTACCTGGCCTCTCTGCACCTGAGCTCTGCCTCTGGAGAAGATGTACAAAAGCCTCCTGGTGCACTGCTCCTAGTGCTCCTTCTGCACCAGGGGCAGACAAGCCCCATGGCCCTGTGGCTGCACCCAACCAGCATGTGCTAGCAAGTGGCAACTGGAGCACAGATCACAGCAGCTCGGGCACAGCAGAATGATGAGTTATTGTTGTTGCAGTAAATTTGAAGAGGTTTCTGCTGCCTGGCTGGGATGGGCTGGTGACACTGCTGAGATTTGCAGCAAATGGCGTTTGGTTGCTTGCAGATGTTGCAGAGATGGGGGTTCAGCGACATCAAAGTCAGCATTTCTTTCTCTTTTTCCCTGCCTTGCCATCTGGTGCTCAAAGCACAATGTTCAACTGTTTCTCTTGTAGGACTGCTCCTGGTGAGAGATCATGCAGGAAGAGGTTATTTAATGCTTAGGAGGCTGGTGAAGAGGTCCTCCTGTGTAAATCCTTTACCAGTTCTCTATTTTTAAAATGAATTCCAGGCTGGTCTGTGGGGAACTCAAGACTGTGCTGTTTGTTACCACAAGTGAGCCCAACAAAAATGATCAGTCTTTTTCGCTAGGGGATTGTGCAACTCCTGCCAGACTTGGCCTTCAACCTGGGCCTGGTGGTCATGTTCAGACCCACAATTTCCTCCCATGGTTTTATCTGTCACTGTGGAGAAGAAAACACTCTTGTTCCCAGCATATTTTCAGATATAGGAGTGCGTAGTAGGCATACGTGTGGTTGACAACATAATCTGTAATAAATTCAGTCTTCTAAATGACATAATCAAATTATGGGGCAAATATATAATGGACAAGTTCACACAGAGCTGGCTTTGTTGAAGAGTGAACTTTTGAATACAGTTCTGTTTCCTGGTATGCAACATCTTGTCTTTGCTCTAAGAACAGGTGTAGTGGATACTTTTTCAGCCTTTTTCCTCCCTTTCCGTTCATTGCTGGGTACTGCTTTCAGTCTTAATCCATGCAACACAGACATGACACCTGATTTAAAAATAAAGACAGGGCCTCCTCAGAACCTCCACTCATCCCTCACCCAAGCTTTGCCCTGCCATACAGCAGCTCTCATGACCTGAGACTCCACTTGGTTTTCTTCAACTCTGGCCTCGTGGTGTATCATGCCACACTTGTACCCCAGGAGCAGAATCATGGCTGGCCTAACATGTGCCAGCATGTCACCTCTGTGGTGCTTTGATGTAAGAGGCCTACTAACAGATAGAGGATCTCAGAGCTTTACATCCTTTGTCATGGCTACTTCTCTCCAGTGCTTAGAGAACATTGAGATAATGAAAAAGTACTGGAAAATCTTCTACAGAAGCCAATTTGAAAATTGGAGGCAAAAAACTGGTAGCAAAAAGCTTTCTGTGAAGGGGATTTATGCCTTTGGCAAGTACAATTTAAACACGCAGGATGGGAAACCTGTTGGATTCTTTCTTGGTCAGTAACTTTTTTGAATTCAGTAAATGAGGAATTGTCTTTAAAGGCTCATTAATCTACACTCAATACTTTCTAATATCTCATAATGATCTGGTCCTGACGGGCCTTTTTTTCTGTTTGGTTCATTTGGTAACTTCTTACGTTCTCTGGACAGCTTTACAGTCCTTCTTCAAGTGCAGGCTGGCTCAGGGGTATCAGCTGACAGAAAAGGTTCGCACTAAGGCTGGTAGCCTTGTGGAGCTGGCTGCCATGAGGCCAGATGGCTGTTGATTCACATCAAAAAGTCTTTTGAGCAGCCACCTTGCAGAGCCAGTGCTGCTGAGTCACTCCTTCCCTTTCTCCTCTCTCCCAGTGTCCTGATGTTTCAAGCTTTGCACTGATGTGAATACAGACTGACAGTGTGGTTCCTGTCATATTCCTTGTCTGCTCTGCGCTGGCACCTTCCTCCTCTCTTCCTGCCCATCTCTCCTATCATGTTTCTCAAAGCAGAAGTAACTTGTGCTATCACCTTCTCTGGACTCAACTGGTATATTCCCAGTTCAGCTGATCAGATTTCGCTTGATAGTTGAAGCCAGCTCCTGCTCAAATACTTTCCATCTACAGTTTCTGTTTGGCACAAAAAGAGGCTCATGATCAAGGGGTTTAAGGGTGATATTTTTTTATTTGAAAAGAGAAGTTGATGTCTGGAGACCCCTTTAAAGTGCCTGAATTAATCTGAAGAAATCTGTATAAGAAATGTTTTCAGCTCTTCTCTTGTCCACCTTTAAGGTATCTGTACCATGGCAGAGCTGGCAGCACTGGCAAGTTGAGACCCACAACCCTGTTGGGCACCTTGAGGTTGGAGACCTGGCACCACATCACTCTCCATCTCAGCAGTTCAGGTAGAAAGTCCATTTCCTCACAGTATGCTGTGATGTGAGTCATGTTTAAATGCATTACGGGGATGAAGACCATGGGTCTTGTTCACCTGTGTAGATACCTTAGCTGAATTTACTCCTTACAATGCAAACATGCAGTATGGACTGGATCTTTGTTCCATGAGCCAAACCAGAAGTCAGTGAACTCCAGGCTTGGAAACTGCACATGCATCTTCAAATAAATAGTTTGTGGAAGGCTTAATTATTTGGGGGGTTCACTGGGGCAGCATAGGCCATGTCAGACTGCTGGCTGGACACACACCAGCATCACAGGACTGTGCTCAGTGTGGTGCAGGGCTTTGGGCTCCCAACCTAGTGAACCAATTTCTGCAGGGTTTGTTCTTGCAACTCACCTCTTTGTTCTGGTTGTTTTGTTTTTATGGTCAAAATTCAAAATCAAAGTGAAACTCAGCCAAAGTGCCAAGATTTCCTGGTTCCAGGTTGAAATCAAGCAAAAAGTCCACGGTTTGTATGGTTTCATCCTAAAATCATAAATAGTCTCTTATTCACCTAAAATTTGTTCCAAATTTACTCAAAGCCTGGCCCAGATTTTTCTGAAACTTGGCCCAGGATTGCTTGAAACTAAGCCCAGCTTCAGAGGGAGGTTCATGAACCTCCACAAACCTGGCCTGAGCCTTGAGTTTGTAATGAAACCCAAAACCAGGGGAGTTTCACCTGGTTTGGGTTTGGTTATAGACATTTCTCACAGCTCTAGTATTTATGATGATTGCAATAACGACACATTTATACAGAGCTGCAAGCATACACACGGCATTGCAAAGTGAAGAAGTCCAGACAGCTTTCCTACCTGTCCCAGCTTCCTGGCTGAAAGATGTCCTGCACTGCAGCTACAGTCCAACTTGATCCCATGCAGCTGCTTAAAAAAAAATAATTTCTCCTGGGTTGTCACAGACACACACAAAAAAAACCCCACCACCCTGAAGCACCTCACATAGGAATGTGAAAAGAAAGAATCAACCTCCAAGGAAAAGTGAGTAATAGCCCTGTTTTCCTGGCTGGTTCATCCAGCAGACAGGGAAGCTGGCAGAGCCCAGGTCCTGCTCACCAGCAGTATCAGTCCTGATTATCTCCACGCAGCCTGCTGGCCTCCATACTTACCCCAAATCGTTTTTTTCCAGAAGAAAACTACTGGGCACTGTCACTTTTTTTTTTTAAACTGGTGCTGCTGCATCTGCAGTGGCAGCCCCCTGGGGGGATGCCATGGGGACAGCCACACCAGGGGATGTACACTGGAGCACGGGGCCATGTCCCCAGCTTTCTGAACAGTATGGGGAGAGGCTGGAGCTCCACCAGTCTCCTTCTGGGACATGTTTCAGTACAGAGGGGCAGTTCCCATGGCTTTGTGCCTGCCTCGGCTGTCACGGCTGATGAGCCCATATGTGGCTCCTTGTCCTCCTCTCCAGGGACACCTCAGTGAGTTGGGGCTGCTTCTGGCAGACCGGCCATTGCCTATGGGCTCTCCCAAACCAAAACATCTGGTTCTCAGTTCCTGCCCTGGACAACAAGGATGACAAACACATCTCAATCTCCCAAGGGTGTAGCAAGGCTCAACACACGTGCCTGCAAGGCACTCACATCCTACAGCCCTGGGAGCCATGGAGAAGCTCATAAACAAAGAAACCTCCAGATGTGAGAGCTGAGCCAGGGCAAAGGCGGAGTCTGCGCTGCCGCTGCATGTGAGGGAAGGGTCCAGCTCCAGAGACAGGAGGAGAAAAAGCCCTTCCTGGGTACCTAGCAAAGGTTTAGCACAGTGTGACTTTAGCCTGGAAGCACAGAGATACAGTTATTAGTCTAGACCCTTCAGAAAAATCCAATGTACATTTCTACATACCCATGTAAGCATCTGTCTAACCAGGCTGAGGACTTAGCTGTGTGCTGACGGGCAGCAATGGCACATGCTGGGCTGGCTGGCACCAACACGGGGCTGCAGCCCAGCTTTGCCAGCACGGTCCTGCTGGCTGGGCATCCCTGGGCTCCATGGCTGCTTCCTGCCATCGCTGCATCACACAGGGCATGTTAGAAATAGAAGGGAGAACCTGAAATACAAAAGCAAACACTTTGGTTACCTCTCTGGACTCAAGATTGCTCTGCTGAACCCAATGGGAAACTGACAACTGAGGAGTTGGCTTAGGCGTGATATTCCTCAAAAGCATTTGTTCCAAGAATGTGAAATATTTGGCAAGCTTTAAGGACAGAAGTAGTTCTTTGGAAGCTGTCAGAGCTGAATTCATTCGCACCTTCAAGGTTTTTGCTGCACAGGATGATGGTCCCATCTTTGGGTGAACCAAAGTATGCAGCCCACTCCAGAGGGACCAGGTGTTGCCCTCGAAGTCTCTCTGGGGGCACCAAGGACCTTGGTGAAGCACAAACTGAATGTGGCAGCACCACAGCACCCTGTGGCTGACCACCTCAGCATCAGTTTAAAGGGGAAAACATAAAAATTCCTTCACAGCAAATGTCAGTTTTTAAAAGCAGTGGGGAAGCATTTGCAATGCCAGCACCACCAGCCCCAGCTTGGCCTAGAGCAGAGGGTTTGAGTGGCCTGCCTTGTGCCACACGTACCTGTCATGGTGCCAGCAGAGACCAGCGGTGCCCAAACTCAGTCCAGGAAGGCACAGGCAGCTGCTGGGCAACAGCCACAGCTCAGGATTTCTGTGCTGAGAAGTCTTGACCAGATTAGCTCTTCCAAAGCACACAGCTGAACTTGAATCGCAGCGCAGAGTACTTATCTTAGAGAAAACCTGAGCATGACCCTGTGGGACCTGCCGTAAGAAAGCAAACACTTCGGGTCCTTTGAGAGTCAGCTTACAAGGGAGACAGTGGAAACAGTCACGTTCTGCCAAAATACACGTCAGCTGTCAAATTTACAAGATACTATTACAACACAGAAGAGAATGATTCGTACAGTAACAAGCCATCTTTGTTAAACACTGCTAACCAAAAAGCACATTTGTTACCCATGCGTGCATCTGTGCTGAGCCACAGCACAATCACAGAGGAGGGAAGCCACGCTGTTATTTCAAATAATTAAATATTTCACCATTTCCTTGAATTTGAAAAATATCCTTTAATTGCAAAAGGATATACATTCAGCAAGACCTCTACTTCAGTCTGTCTAGCGCTTAAGAGTCATTCTGGGATCCCACCATCAAACTGAATACAGGAAATTATTTGAAATGATACAGTAGGTTACAAACCACATTTTAATTGCAGGTCTCACTCAGTGTTATTATGCAAACTTTTTGCTACACTGAGACTCTAAGGAAACTGCAGAAATTCAAACTTATGTAAATAATTGTACACAAACAACAGCTAAAACTGACAGGCAAAAATGACAGCAGCTAAAGGGCGCTGCTGCAAAGAGACATAACAATTGCACAAGAAAATGGATTTTTATGTGCAGTCAGTACAGCAAGACTGGGCTTTCCATTTTTAGATCCCTAAAAGAGATGCTTGTCAATTTTTCTTGTTTCTGCAGCACAACAAAGGTGATTTGCAGAACTGCACAGGCAACACTGGGGCTGCTGGAACACAATCAAGGTACCTTTGGCATGATAAGGTGTTATACAGCAGCTTAAATGCTAAACCAGCTCTGCTGGACAGAGTCCTGACTGGTCTTTGTGAAATCCTTCTTCTCAGTTCCTCTCAGTGTTTAAGGGCTGGAGAGAAAATACTCAAATGTACACTTAACTATAAACCATAGGATCTTGCACACTGCCACTGGCATTAAAAGTCACTCCCAGCCTGCTGAAATTAGACTGCCATTTACAGCTGTAAAGCTCTGACTATATTTTGCCATAGTTATGCAACATGTGGAAAAAATACACTGTTCAACATTCTGGCACACTAATAAAAAAAAATCCAGACATGGTCTATTAAAAATATGTGCACAAGTTCCTTTTTATATAGGTATATTTGTTATGCAGAAGAAATCAAAGAGAGCTGAAATCCAATTACAGAAAATAATACAAATTTGGGGTGAATTATTACAGTACATTTCCCTTCCAAAGCTATTATAGCTCAATATGTGTTCTCTCTATCAACTCCAGTGCTGTCTAATCCGCAGTTTCAGTGACATCACTTGCTTCCTTTTTTCTTCCAGGTTTTATAACATCACACCTCAGTACAATGTTCTGCTGCTGCTAAAAGACACACCACAACACTTATATTTACAAAAACACCCACATTGTCCAATTATTCATTTGATATTAAAACCCAGCTACAACTTGTGATGGTTTTTCGTATTGGATCATCCCTTTGTTATCAGTCTTGGATTATTTGACAACAGCTGTTAAGTAGGTAAAAGAATGGAATATGTTAAGCCAAGGCAGTTTAAGGAAACAAGACTTGTTTTCTGTATAATGACTTAACATCCACATCTGTATGTTTTGGCTATCAAAGTTACTTATTGACAGGATTATTCAAGTCACCTCATTGGAAATGTTGTAACTTGCTTTCTGGAGCCACACAGTAATTTGACAGGGTCCACTGCTGCTTAGATTTGTGAAGGTTTCTGTATTTCTTCCATTCTTCCTTTGCATGAAGAGAAACAAATGGCAGCAGCTCACCTTCGAGAAGAAATCACCTGTGCACACAGACATACAACCGACCCGACTGACAATGCCTGAAACGTGAGAATGCAGTTTTATCACACTTTTAGCAAGAACACAAGGCCACAGAATAAACAAAAAAAAAACTGTTTTATTGTGACATTTATGACATTGAACCCTTGTTGATATGAATGACTATGGGTACTCTTGACATGTTACATAATGTCATGGTGTAGGATGGCACTGACTGTCATCTGACTTTTGAGAATGTTCAATGGTCCCTACTGACCTCAGTGCATTTTGGCAAGTCACAGAAACTTTATCATCAGGTTTGTGTATACAGTTAACAAGTAGTTGGTCTTATAAGCACCATTACAAACCCTCACATTAAGGGTATTATTAATCTAGTTTACAAATGCTTCATTGATAAAAATAGCATGATTACAGTATACACACACTTAATTTACATGTAATGTATTATAGGCATAACTGAGATAAACTACTGAGCTAACTTTGGTTGATTGAAGTATTTAGACTGAATAATGGCAATTTTGGCATCTAAGTTGTGTAAATATTACAGTGCATTTATAAATCTAGGTTGAAAATTTACTAGCACCAAATGGATATCATAAATGGCTGACCTAGTAAGTTGTAGTTGGAGAAGCGAAGTTTAAGAATTACAAAAATAGAGCTGTCCATCAGTTGAAAGCACATTCTTCTACTTCTGCTGAAATGATGACGTGTCTCAGCATCAGTGGCCAACTTCCAATGATAAAAGTCCCAGTTTTCAAGATTCAACATATCAAGCCTGAGAAAGTGGTTGTTCTGAGCTAGGGTATTCATCCTGTACCTTGTTTATGTAGTAATATAATAGTGCTTGTTCATACCAATGTACTCACGTAAGATTGTACCTATGATATGGAGAATCTGAGTGGGAGGAATATTCAGTCCTACCTATCTATCTTTGGTTTAATTATTGGGTCTTTGGTTGATGAATTAATGCAGCAATATCTGAATTTTCATTTTCAGATTATCTCCCAGCTCACCACTGAGGTAGTCTTTGTCATGTTTCTCTTCAAGCTGGTTAAGTTCCTTCTTTTTATAGAGTGGAATACTACTGATTTGTAATGAATAGTTTCCAGGCACTGGCTTCTTCTTTGTGAAATGAAGGTAACTTATCCCATCCTTCTTATTGATTCTAAAGAAACCGTCTTCATTTCCGGAGTCAATTAAATATCGGTTATGGTTTGTCAGTGTTGTGAGGGCAGGAAGCAGTTCCAGGATGCGATCTTTGTTACTGAGATCTGAAATGTTGATGGAGAAGATTGCTGCTTTCTCAACATCCCAGCTGGCGAGACTGATGGGTGGCTCCAGCTCCTGCTGATCCTGCACAAGAACAAATGATGTTAGTTGGCTTTGTCAGAGGGCATTTCACATGTGCCTGTGTGGATGGAATTCTTACCCAGCTCATTCGTTATTAATTAATTTTTAAACAGAAGTTCTGTAAAATCATCTGCCAAATCCACTATCATGGGCCGAGGATTTGTCAGGATAAAGGACGGTCTTTGTCCCTGTGTGGGTAACAGGAGCCTGAGGCAGGCACTGAAAGTTTCTGCATGTGGATCCTGCTGCCTGACAAACAAAGCCTCTCCGTGCTTGGAGCCCACAACCAGCCTCCTACCAAGAGAGCAGCAAAGGCATCCTCCTCCTCCCTATCAGGGAAACCACATGCTGACGTGAACAATGATATGCAGAGGAGAGCAGGGTCTGGAAGGGAGGCACGTCAGTTTGGCGGGAGGTTTCTGCTCTGCAAGATGGGCCTTGCTGAGGCGTGGAGCCGGGGCAGCCCCAGGTGAGTGATGCTGGGAAGGCAGCATCGACCCTCCCCTCCGGGCCAACGGCTCCCCGAGTGCAAGTCATGCTGCAGCAGCACAATGATAACATTTCAGACAGCACATCAGCTGGAATGTTTTCACTTGGAAAGCAAGGGAAGCTCTACATCACCTCAGAGACAAATCCAGCACTAACCGCAGACAGTTCTGAAACACACTGAAGAAACACCATTTACAACCCCACTCTGCCCAAAGCCAAACGTCCACACACTCCCGGGCAAAAGCACTCTCCTGTTGTCCTGTATTAGCAGAGTGCCACACACTGAGCACCCAACAGAAACAGCTAACAAGCTCCCACAACCCCTGTATTCCTGCATGGAAAAGCAAGCTTCCGGCACATTCACATGTGCAGACAGTACAAGTGACATTAGCTCAGGGTAGCGATGGTGTGGCAACATTTTACAAGAGTGTTCGGTGTCTCTTGGTTACATTGAGAATGCAACACACACATCTGCACTCTGAGAAACACACTTTCAGCTCCATGACAAATACCTGCACAGTCTAGAAACCTTCCATGACCTGCTGCTTCTAAGGCCAGGTCAGGCTAGATCCCCTCACCTGTAACATCACTGTCATCTTAGACTGGATGAAGAGTTAGAAGTCAGATAACTGTGGACTTGGTGACACTTCTCCTAAAAGCTATTTGCAGTCTGCTGAAGTCTGTATATAATTAACATGAACAATAAGGTTTAAAGCCAGTGACTTATGCTGGACATTTGACTGGATGACCAGACTGGGTAATTCTCACTTTATATCACAAGACGTTGAAATAAGCCAGTGTGGGACTCCCGAGGTAATGCAAGGAGCCTGAATTTTGAACAAGATGGACTACAGTAACATTACATATTACAAGATGATGCTTCTGTCACGACTTCTGAACTCATACTGGGAGGTGTGGTGTTGGAAGCCCACCTGAACAACAAACAGAACTGCAGCCACCTCTCATCCCATCGTGTCCCACTGCTGTGACCAATTCAGAACAAAACCCAGCAGGGGGAGTGTGGTGAAGGATTTACTTTAGTGCTTTTTTTTGAGAAATGCTTGCTAAGAACTAAAGGAAAATACCTGCCCCCAAGGATGACTGAAAAATCCTTTGCATAAAGACAAAACCTCTCACACAGCAGACTAGTTTTTAGCTAAACAGAAGTGCTGAAACCACTTATTAATATTTGGTTAATAAAACAAAGCCCATGACAACACCTGGGAAGAAATGGAGTTCTGTGAGCATCAAAAGAGATTATAAGCATGTCACTGACACAATTAACCCACTCTGAGGCAAACAGAAACCTGCCTCTGTCCCCAGTGACTTCCTGGCAGTGACAAATGAAGCTCTGCCTCCTGTTCTGCTGCCTGGGCCATCACTGAGCACCATGTGCAGCCTTGCTGGCAGCCTCTGCCACAGGATGGCAACCTGGGAGACTGACTGCAAGGGTCTGGACAAGTCCCAGGAAGGGCTGCAGCCATGGACTCCCTCCAGGTGAGGTGTTCCTTTCCAGAGCTCTGCGTTTGTTTTGGAGAGGGCTCCAGCCCTGGACACACAACGCCATGCTGCCTGGCAGGGTCCACATCCACCCTGACCAATGTGTCCTGCCTTTCTGGTCACAAGGTCACACGAACGTTTTACACAACCACCATCCTCTGAAACCAAGAGCCTGCTTTGCTGGTGAGGGGATTGCTCTCCAGACAGCTGGATGGACATTTATTTTAGTGTTTGGGCCTCAGAGGATGACCATTGTCTAATGACAGTGAAAACTTCAGAAAGTCCCCCACAGACTACTTGACATACAAAAGCACCTCTTTGGTCTCCTTTGTGTAGGGTGTACATTTTTCCTGAGGGATTGTTTCTTGGAACACCTCCTTCTGAGACTGGCTGTCACATGACAACCACAAACCCTTCCCCCCCAGAAAGAGTCAATTACCTCTGCTTCATTTGTAGTTCCATTAGTGCTCCTGCGCTTTCTTCCTCTCTTGGGATAGCCGTTGATTTTACATTCATAACAAGCTTCTGGAGAGAGGGAGTTGTCATCTACTTCTCCACTGAGTGAAAGCTCTTGTCCTTGACCCTTGCCTAGCCCCACTCCAGAAACACAGTGTCTGAGGGAAGAAGAAATTCAAAATCAATTCCAGTGAGACATAGATCTTATCAAAAGCTGAATTTGGGGGACTGTGAATACAACTAATACAGTGATTATGTTGCACTCATTTCCTAGGAAAAACTCTGCTGAAGTCAACAGGCAAAATTCTCACTGAAGCACAATCCAGCTGCCTCTGGTTTCAAGGACCTGGCTCCCCGAGGCTTTGCCTAAGAGAGACCTGCCAATATTTAACAGTTTTAAAAACACAGGCTTAAGCTCCGAGAAGTTGTTAGTAATTTCTGTCATCCAACCTGGAACACATTAAAAGAGACCAATTTTCAGAAACTGCTGAAAAATCTGAAAAGTAAGGTCTTTCATAATGTATCCCAAAGCTTTTAGTGACTTCTAAAATTTAAGCCATGATCTTTCTGCTTTCCATTTGAGTTGCCTGGTCCTACATTGTGTGCAGTCCTACCATTCCTTCTGGGGAAAGTGAAAATTTGTTTTCTTGATAAAGCAGACATTTATTTAAAAATTATTCATTTAGAACACAGAAAAATATGGAACATACAATTACACAAGCACATACAGAATGGTTATTCCAACCAGTGGGTGAAGCCACTTGTATAATATCATCTGTCTTGGGAGCTGGCAGGATATGTTATTGTTATTTGTTCTTAAAGGAGATAAGTGATACCACAAATCACAGGGAGGGGTGTAAGCTCCCAAATGACAAGCTCAGGAAGCTTGGCTAGCTGCTGGGATGTGCAGGGGAGAGGTCAAAGCAGTAGCTTAAAAGAGATGATTGAACCTGATGGCCCTGACCGAATTTTTTTAAGCATTAAAACCACGCTGCTCCCTTCCCATGGTTACCTTTCCCCTCTCTCATCTGCATCCACTTGCTGCATGCATCAGCAGGTACATCCAGCTCTTGTGCACCTCCACAATCCTATCATCCTTAATCGGTGACAACCCCCCCAGTTCTGCTGCTCCACACTACAGTGTAGGGAGTAGATTATGTCCCCTTAATGTCTGTTAGTTTAAAATGAGAATCCCTTACCCTTGTCCTATTCTGAAGTAACCAGGTGGACATCCACAGACATAGCCACCTTCAGTATTTGAACAACCATAACTGCATGGGGCTTGTGCAGAACCGCATTCATTGATATCTTGGCAACCTCCACTAAACTGTTCATACTGAAATCCGGTAGGGCACATACATTTATAGCTTCCCAAAGTATTGTGGCAAGATGCTCCTCCACAAATGTGTGCACTGAGACATTCGTTTTCATCTGGAAAAGAAGCAGAACATACCATGTTAACTTTTACTCTCAGGCATAGTCCAACCTACCCCTTCAGAAAGCTCTTGCTTGACTGTTGCTGAAGATGCTGCCACGTCCGATGGGCAGAAATGGAGAACAGGGCTTGGTCTCACCCTTGGCTAGAGCAGCAGTCGCTAGGAGATGACTACAACCATACAACAGAGCAGTGTTTGGGCTGCTCTACAGAAGATGTTTCATGCCACGTCAGTTCATGCTCTGGAGAGCAGAGAAGCAGAGGAGGCAACTTTTTTTTGTTCCAGAAACAGCAAAGAAACCTTGTACAGCCAATAATCTGGTCCAGTCATCCTATGTTCATAATGCAATTCAACATTAAAGGAAAAATGAATAAGGAATCAAGCTTTGACACCTTTTCCAGGCACTGAAAATCCCTCCCCACACATTCACATTTAAATATGAGGTACAGGTAAACCACAGGCACAAGTAGTAAAGTAAAAATAAAAGCAGCTGTAGATACAAAAGGCTGCCACATTCCGAGCCAGCCCTTTTCCAAACTTCCCAAGTGTGGCATTGTAGGAGTTTGAGGTCAGTTCAGGCTTGTTTACTGGAAATGGCTGGGATTTTAAATGGAGCTGGTCTGACTTTTTTTGTCTGATGTGGCAAATTGCTTTGAAATGTTCTGAATGCTGCTCCTCATTTTCTGTGATAAAGCAACACATGCACAGTGCGTGTGTGTGCACATGCTTAAGAAATGCCATCTGGACACTGTATGGATAAAATGTAAAGCACAGAGCAGCATCTCTAAGCTAAGCATTCAGATTACAGGAAAATATGTTCTATTTCAGGACATTATTGTCTTTTCCCAAACAACGTGGCTGTTCTTTGCTCAGAAAAAATGCCTTTACTTCTTGCAGCCTGATTTACAGCACGGTGCACTAAGAACTGCCTGGGCAGGGGATGCAGTCACACACAGCACAAGGCATGGTAGGAACCAAAGCATTCTTCAGTGATTATCTAAATATGTGTTGCACCAACATCAGAAGTTCCTGAACACTTCATTAAATAAGCTAAAAAAGACACAAACTGTTTGCAGAGTTGGGATTGCCAAGGAATATGAAGGAATCGTCATGGAAAAACCTATTACATGGATTCTTTCCCTGTAGTATGCCCAGAAGATCTAGATAAGTATCTTATGAATATACAGTCACAGATATTAGAATGTGAATATGTGTAGACCACAAGGTATTCAAACCTGGGGATGAATTCTGTCTTACCCAAACTTGTAGGAGTCTCCCCATTAACTTGGAGAGATGTTTCAGTATTTGTCACACCTAACACAGAAATTATGCCAACATGAAAAATGCATGTTTGGGCCACAGAAAGTTACTGCACCAAGAGGAGATATGCTGACTTCACCTCATTCCACAGCAGCAAGAGTATGGACACTAGTGAGGTTAGTTCCCATTTCTTGGGTGATTTTTGGAAGAAAAAAATATGAAGACAAGTGAAAAAAACAATTATGGGGGCCTTGGATTCTGCAGAAGCTGTCAGACACCAGCCTTGCACTCCTGTGTTCTGCAACATGCAGCTCTGTCATGCTCAGCTCCAGGAGAGACACCACCAGGATGGAGGAAAACAAGCCTCCTTCCCTGCAGTTCTGGGTTTCTGCCTGGACTGCCTCATGGCCGAAGAGATGGAAGTGCCAGCTGAGTCCATCCCCAGTTGGGGCTCTCAGTGTCATTTTGAGACTGATACTCTCTGTATAAAATCTAAACAGTACTAAGTGGGCTCAAAGAGTGGACTAACAGTGTACCCCTGGGTTTGGAAATGCACTTGGTTAAATGCCATCACCCAGGAAGACTTGAAAACAGCCCAACCATTTGCAAAACTGAGCGCTGCAATTTTTCACATTCTACAATCTCCTCCAGCAGCCAGACCTGGTAGCATATTTTTTTTATCCTCTTGCCAATTAAATTCTAATTTAACCATAAGTTCTGCTAGTTTAAATAATATTCAAAACCCCCATATGTTTGTGCTCCCTTCCTTGTTCTCATGTGTGTAACAGGCACAGAGTACTGGATACAAGCAAGCAAGCGTCACAGCAAGGACTGCATAAGAAGTTAAGAGGTTTGGTAAGAATAATTAAGATCAGAGACCTCCCTAGAGCACCACAGTGATAACAAGCAAAGGCATTTTTATGTTTCTGAAAGCAAAGAAAGCCAAACACCAATGAAGCCCTTTGTTGTCAAAGGGGTCAAACACATCTTCCAGTATCCACACAAGACTAGCTTGTATGAAGCCCATTAAACATGACTGAAAACACACATAACTGTCACTTGTTTGAACACAGTACACTGCTGAAATGTTCAGAGACTTTTCCCATGACTTCTGCACAGGACCCAGTTCTGTCTGCTCAAGTCACATCCAGCACCAATGGTCTGCATATGCAGCCCCATCTATGAGGGCTCAGAGACGTGGGACAGAACCAAAGTTCAGAAAGGGAAGAAATAAGTATTTGAATTCACTTGTGTATTTACTTCTTAACATAAAGTGCACTAGCATTTGTTCTTTCTAACCAGAACTGTCCTGTAAGCACTTGTTACAGATTGTCCCACAAAGCTTTAAGGAAGCATCTTTAAACAGACAGCAGCAGCTTTGCTCAAATATGACAAATGGTTAATTCTGTAAAGAGAAGAGGCTTAGACACAGCAGCATTCCTGTAGATGTTGTAAGAATGATAAAAGCACAGAACAAGTAGGATTTTAATAGAATTTGAGACGCTTTGGGGGCAGAAGTTTAATTTTACAATTTAGCAATACAAACTTGTGGTTCTGTGTCTGCCAGCTCTCAGATAGGACCCGTGTCTCAGCACAGACTGTTTCACAGCTGAGTAAGACTTCCTTTGTTCAGACCACACAATACATGAATAACACAAGTTGCCTCAATGTCAGTACAATCCCCAGCACTCTCAAGGATAATTTTGTGCTTAAACACCGTTGATTCTCAATGTTGGCTACTGGATACTGTGCTGTTCACAGGAGCAAGTATTTGTAATGAAACTGCACTGAACTTAATAAATTATCATCAGAAAAAGAAAATGCAGCCAACTGCACCACTGCCCTTCACTTCTTGCTGCCAACAAAGGTAGCATGCATTTTAATGTACGAATTTTAAAAAGTGACTTGCCAACACATTGGTTCCATTGGTAATGCTGGAGATATCCTTGTGGGCAGCTACACCTGTATCCTCCGATTATATTCTGGCAGCCATGCTGACACCGGTGGTTTCCATCACATTCATCAACATCTAAAAAGGTGAGAGGTTTGGGAGAAAATCTCAAGTTATGCTGTATTTGAAAAGTATGGTACAAATTATCTTATATATCCATGTATCATATACATAGAGGTACATTCCAAGATTTTCCAAAAACCTGGCCAACGCTGGGAGACCACTTTGGGCCTTTCAGGTTTGGATTTCTGGCTCCACAGCAAGCAACTTGGGGCTGAAAATCCCTGAAAACTCAAATTCAGCCACAATTTTCAGAGTTTCTGCATTCTGCTATGGAGCAGAGAGCAGAAATCCATTTGCATATGGGACCCCAAGGCTATCCTAAGGCTCCCAGCTCCACAGCTGAGAGCCCCTTCCCTTTACCCAAGCATCCAATCCAGGAATTCCAGTGTACTTCTTTTCAAAGCACACCAAATTCTATGCCAGGAGAAGGGTCTAGAGGCTCTAGGGAGCCAGAGGATTAAAGTCTGCAGCCCTTGAACCCTCTCTTTAGCAGGTTGCCTTGAAGATGCAAGACTTCCTGTCCTTGGTGAGTCCCTCAGAAATCCATGCAGGATTGAACAGAAGTTCACTGAACTTACGATGCTTCAACCAAAACATTCCAGTCTAAACTGAAGTCTCCTCAGAAAATATCTGCCCAGCTGTTTAGCATCCTGCAAAATATCTGTTTATTCAGGCCCATGGAGAGAAATACAGCCTTGTTGCTGAGTTTCCATACCCCACTCTCCTTCATTTTGTACACACTTACTCCATAGGTCTCTCCTTGGATGACAGTATGACTGAGAGAAGATGATGGAAAGCAAGTGAAGGCCAAGTTAAAAGCACTTGTGTTGTACCTACCTTCACAGCTAAGCCCAGTCTGATCGAGTGAGAAGCCACGTTGACACTCACAAACAAAACTTCCTGGTGTGTTCTGGCAAATGCCTTTTGCCCCACACAAATTGATTTCAGTAGCACACTCGTTGTTATCTGCAGGAAACCAAAGCCTCAGCGTTACTTTTTAGTTCTTCTTGTGACCATGATAAATTAGCAGTGCTAAAAATGACCAGTTTGTGACTAGAGGCAAAGAAACAGCAGTAACGTAGCTGTCTTACTGCCCTCTGCATTTTTTACTTTGCACTACAGAAGGAGAACTTATGTTGTCTTCTTTTCCCTCGTTGAAAACACTAACAGCTATGGGAAGGGAAACTCTCCTCTTCCTCACCCAGAATATGGAATTTGATGTTCTAGTCTTCAAACACTCCCAAATTCACACCAATACCACAGGATCATCAGACTGCCACAAGCAGGATCCAACTCGCAGAGTGTTTTACAGGAAATAGTTTTGTTTAACATTTCTGCAGACATAATGGGTATGTGCTTACAGGACAACTGCAGAAACGTGTGTTTTATACTTAATGTTTCCAGAAGCCTTGACACAATCCCTAATGTGGGTCCTGCAATGAACTACAAGAACCGAAATACAACTATTTTTTGCTTATTGGCTAAGAAAGGGTAAGGCAAAAATTACAAATTGGTGTCTGATTCTCACATGTATAACATTTAAAGACACAGATTATGAAAACAAAGGAAAGAGGAAGGGCTGTCTCTTTGCATCTTCTGCTCTGATGGGACTGGGATCAGAACCTGGCCTGTATTTCCATTTGGTTTCTCAGGAGGCTGATTTCACGTCCTTGCTGCTTTGCTTCTGGAATAAGAAAAGTCAGTAATAAATCCCATTTCTGTGCCCACATTCCCACGTCACTTACCAATGCAAGCTGTATGGTGCTGAGTGAATCCAGGAGGACATTTACAAGTGAAACCCCCAATAGTGTTGACACAAAGAAACTGGCAGTTGTGCTGCTTTGTTGCACATTCATCAAGATCTAAAAAAAAGAAGAAAACATCTTTCACTTACATTCCCTGTGGAGGATCTGACAGTTCAGCTGGACTTGGAGGGAAATTATTCCAAATAAATAACATATCAATATAGCCTTTTGAATCTATGTCTCACTTTCCATACTGGCCTCCAGTTCCTTTCACATGAAGGCCCAACATGCAATGAAGGGGACTTTGGAGCTACACTAATGTCCGTGCTAACTCTGGATTAAGGGCACAGCTCTCATCTGTTGGAAAGATGTTGTTACATAATAAATATCCACTCTTACTGTGGTCAATAAATGGGAAGTCACCATCTTAATGAGAACCAGTGGCAGACCTCAAAACACTATTGCACTGCAGCATGCTGTTACTCCTAATGAAATACTTCAAATACTAATGACCAAGTACACTGTCATTTCCCATGCCAAGTTTAGAATTGCTGTTCTTACTTGTGCTGTTTCAGTCAGGTGTCTCCTACCCAGATACTTAAATACATCAAATTATAATGAACATTTCAGAATCTTTCTGGCACTGCTGTTCTTTACTCAGCATGTGGCAGAAGTGGTAGGTTGAAACTCAGTTGATGCTGGATAACGCACTGCAAACCATGCCCCTCTTTGTACCCGTTATGATACATTTATCACTGAAAAATACAGCTTACCAAAATAAAACCAAACATATATAACACTGGTTATAAAGTCTTTTACTATCAGCTGCTATCAGCATGCAAAAACTCCTGTGGATCTACAGTTCATCTAGATTACAGGAGAACTAATTGAAACACCAGCTCCATCCCGTGCAGGCCATTTCCACTGTCTTTAGTGGAAATACATGAATCAAGGAGACAGATTTACATCATTTAAATGTCTTTGGATTGGTATTTGCCCATGAAACAGAGTTTTTGCAGTAAATTATTGTCTTAATTTTTACCTTTGCAGCTTCTTCCATCTTCTTGCATGATGTATCCTTTTGGACATGAACACTGGAAGCTCCCCTCTGTGTTTTTGCAGATGAAATTGCAAGGTTTTGGAGACTCATTACATTCATTCAGATCTAGAAGCAGCAAAACCACATACCTCAATGCTGATAACCAAGATCTGTGGTAATGTTTTTCAAAATGCTCAGGAGATACCAGAAGGAAACTGAAATCCCCAGAGCCTTCTCACAGATGACATTTTCTTTTCTCATTTTTCAAAATCTTTGTATTTCCTTCTTCAAGTCACCTCTTAGTAACAAACTTTATCTACATACACCATAATGAAAAACCTACCTATGCAAAGAGTGCCAGTTATATCTGTAGTATAGCCAAGGTTGCAATGACAACGATAAGATCCCCTCTCATTGATGCATTCCCCATTACGGCAGACATCATGAATAACCTTGCACTCATCAATATCTGCAATTAAATGAGGATTAGTTCACAAGGGAAGAACAACTGATTTTATACAGCTTCAAATAGATTCTTGTGACCTGACAAGAAAAAAGCCCACACCCTACATACATTTCAAAAATTATGTTAAATAATGAAATATTAAGTGGGAAAAATGGAATGGAGCATTACTCTAACTTTCAAATACAATGAACAAGCCTTAAGTGAAAGTGAACAACCAGAACTGATCATATATTAGCCTCCATAAATCAAACGTAATTTTGCTTTTATGTACATGAATTGCTCTTAACCTGTACCTACAACACACTCAGATGTGAGAGTGCAAATTCCCAGTTGAGTGCATGTCAGTCAACCAGCATGCAAGATAATGATTATCTGCCAGGTTGGGATGGATGCCTTTGGCTATGCTCCTTCCTCCCACAGAACAGTACTCTCTCAGTGTGAAAACTCACAGAAAATTTCGACTGATACCCAAAATATTTAGGACCTCAGAGTGTTCAAATATGCTAAAAGAAAGAGTCTATGATTTATGACTGAATTTGATGTTGTGTAAGAGGGCATTTAATAGAAAAGTCAGTACCTGCTCCACTAGATGTGTATCCTCGACCATGAGGGCAAAGCTTCTTGAAGGCCACGGTGCCTGGGAAGGGGCAGACCTCGCAGTTTTGCCCCCAGCCTCGGCCACCATCACAGCAGCATTCAGACTTTGTGACAGAGTTCCTGTTGCTTGATCCAATTTGACACATACTTTGTAAGACTTCAGTGAAGCAGTAGCCCTCCCTGTTGTCTGGAAGGCAAATTATGCATCACACAGAATCCTAAATGGTGACGACCTCTAGAGGGTCATGAGATATTAGTCATTTAGTCAGAAATAGAAAAGAAAGGGCATACTTCACCCTGGGACTGTGGAACTCAGAGCGAAAGACTAAGGGAAACAAGTAAGACAGGAAATTCAGCAAAAGGTGGAAGACAAGTTACATTATACTTTTAAAAATATATGTTTCTGTTTGAACCCAGAGAAAAAGGATTGGCTGGAAATCAGGCCCAAAGAAAAGGCAGAGTAATTCCTGGCTGGCTGAAACCACCAACAGGCAGCTTTCATAGCAAGTCTACCCAGCCAGACTGGCTGGAGCAGGCACACGGTTAGCATGGGAAGGATGAGCTTGCAGGACAGGACACCTACTTACAAAGGCCCCTTCCTGATGGCATGTCAATTCAAGAGCACGTTTACTCACTATTCATTTTTAAGTTCAACACAGTTTCTGCTATTAAAGTGATAGCTCATTAGGGTGTTAATGCGTGACTTACCGAGACACTCGTTCTGGGTGTCACTGGCAGTGAACCCCTCGTTGCACTCACACCTGTAACTTCCCACCGTGTTAACACAACGGCCATTCTCACAGAGCCCAGGTTTGGTTTGACATTCATTCTCATCTGTGTTTTTGAAATGATATAACAAAAATCAAGTCCATTAATTCAGGCTAGATAAGTTGGTATGCAGTTCTTCAGCTGTGCAGTCTACCCAGTCAAACTTACATAATTATTATTTTTTTAATAGAAAGTGTTGGTTTATTCAATTTTCAGAGGGAAGATGACCATCTAAGCTTACACATTATATATTTTGTTACTACCTTTTCTCTGCAATGTATTCCTCAGTGATATTCAACATTTTTCATAGTTATAGCTGCACTTCTGAATGCCATCCAAAGTTTAAAAACAATTCAGGTCTACCCTCGTTCATGCTAACAGAGATAAACAAGCTTAACAATGGGCCCAATTCTCTGCTTTCTTCACTCAGAGCAATTCAACAGCAGCAGTACAAAGTGAATATAAAGACAGCTGCATCCAGATTTTCTGGTTGCTGCCCACATGTGTGCACACCTGAGCAGCAAAGCAAAGTGTGTATAGCACAAGTAGAGATCCTTTACACAGGTAGTTGTGTAATTCTTCCTCCAAGTTCCTGAACACTTCGTTAAATCTAAAATTTTCAGTTCTGCTGAGGAACTGCATGTTTCAAGAGCTTCAACACTCCAGTATCACTTACCTATACAGCCTTCACCATCTGGTCTGCGTTGATAACCTGGTCCACAGATACACATATAGGTGCCAATAAGGTTTTTGCACTCCATCTGTTTTGAGTCACAGTCGTGACTTCCTTCTTCACACTCGTTCTGATCTAAAACACAAGGTTCAGACTTCATTATATAGAGAGATGATCCTGGAAATTCACAATAGTAAATTCTGACTTTGGAATGTCAATTGTAATCAAATGCTACACATAATTTTATTGTGCTAAACTAACTATAAGATATACTAGCCTAGAGCAAATTGATTTCTCCCAAATGCCCATTTTCAAGGCAAGCCAAAAGTGTATCATCTGATGTGACCTCACTTTATGCAGATGTGCAAGTTTTATGGGCAGGACAGGGCTAATACAATCAACTGCATAATGCAAACCATAGAACACCATCCCAAATTCTTTCTGACTCAGTTACTTCCTGGGATTAAAACTCTGGCCCAATAGTGCAGTGAGTCAGAACCCAACCCCTGCAGGAGCCTGAAATCACTATCTCATAACTGTGAGGCTCTGGTAGGAGCTTTACCTCGGCACATCCTCTGGTCCTCTCGCAGCACGTACCCCGCGGGGCACTTGCACTCGTAGGATCCAACAGTGTTCACACAGCGGAAAGCGCAGAGCAGAGGGTTCTGAACACACTCGTTGACATCTGGATTTGGAGTGACAAAGACCACAGGGGGAGTGAAACATCCCTTTGTAAAACTCAGCAGGCTTGAGGGCACAGGTTTTAGGTTTTGAGGGCAACACCACAGGTTCCAGTTTACTAAGGGCTGCATTTTCATAGCTGGGGACACCTGGTTCTAGTCATTATGGATTTCTGTCCAGGGGCCGGCACCAGCCATGGCAGGATGTTTGCACAGCTACCTGAAGGTTCAATATCTTCAATGGCAAGCAGCCAATGGAAATAATTTCCAATCTATGCTGCCAAAATACTGTCCGAGTTAAAATGGTATCTTTTCCACATCTAGGGTCAGTTTTTATGATTGGTTATTTTAAAATTCTAGATGCACTAATTCAAGTTCTCGGTACACTGAATTCCATACAGCAGTGCCCTTTCTAGAAACATTATTTTGAAGTGCATTTACATACGCTCTGGGCTACTTGAGTAATCACTGCTACATAATGATGTTTATGCACTCTGCTAACTCCTCCTCTGGAATTTGAGCTTTCACACAAATTCCACAGGGAAGCTTTAACTGTATATAAAGCTAATGCAAGTTGATGTAAAAATAGAAACATTCTCTTGTAAAATATATTGTGGCAGATAATTTAAGAACAGCTGCGTCAGGTCAGAAGAGAATGTCACAATGTCCTAGGACATTCTCCTCTCTCAGGTTCTAACAGGAGAAGGCAAGTATTTAAAAAACCCATACCATGTATGCAAAGATCTTTCCCCTGATACAGCCTCTCAGTTTAAGGACTTCCACAGCCAAAAGCCACAACCAGACTATCAAGATTAATTTCCACTGATGGATTCCCACACAAATTTGTACCATCTCTTCTAGGTCAATTTATACTTGTGGCTTCACTAATATTCTGCAGCAAAGAGTTCCACAACTAAAGTAAGTACCATGCATATAAAAATGTTTGCTTTGGTTTGTTCTATATGTTCCCTCTATTTTTGGAACCTATATCACTAGTGGCTTTATAAATTTAAATCATACATCTCTTCAACCACACTTTCCACACTGAAAAATTCTAGTCTAATTATTTTTCAGCATGTCCCTTCTGTAATTCTGATCTTCCTCACTCCTCCCTTCTTTGTGCATTTTTTAATTTTTATTTTTGAGATGAGAGACCAAAGCATGAAAAATACTTAACCTCAGCGTACCACAGTAATTGTCTAGTACTTTGTATTTTCTGCTTTGTTCCCTGTTTCTTCCCTAACAAACCCAAGAAACTCATATTCTATTTTCATCATCCACACTGACACTCTCCACTCAAGGGTCATCTAGGAGGTAAGCAAAAGCCATACACACAATAAGCAGCATTTCTGGGCACTGTTCTGGAGAGATCATACCCTCTGGGCAGTCCTTTTGCAGATATTACCAGAAAGCCTGTTCACCCAACTTCCAGTTACAAAAAGGTATCACAGTTCAAGGAGGATACAGGAAGGAGGAAGCTATTTTTCTTTTTCAGATAAAGATGCATAGTTCCAAGTGTCCATATTTTTCTTTTTAAGCTGCTTTACTCTCCTCAGTTGTTTCTGAAATCAGGAAACTGTTTCAGCACACAACTACACAGGGGAGGTCTTACCTTCACAGGTCATCATTGGTCCAGGCTCAAACCCATCAATGCAGGTGCATTCAAAACCTCCCACCACATTCCTGCAAGTTCCATTTCCACACGGGTTTCCAACAGCACATTCATCAGTATCTGCAAGCAGTTAAATCAAGGCAAGAATACATGGTTACACTCAACCAAAAAGCTTAAAAAAAAAACCAAAAACCTACGTTGTTTATGTACAACCAAAAAAATACAAAAATACAAAATCTAAGAACTCACTGAAGTTATTGAATTAGAGTCACAGACTCCTAGCATAATTTGAGATCACTAGAGGTTATCGGGTCAATCACTCAGCCAGAGCAGGACCAACTTGGAGCATTTTGCTCAGGCTCTACCCTGGCAGGTTTAAGCACCAGTGGGGATGAAGTCTACAATGTTATAATATAACCCCACTACTCATTAATGACTTACTTAGCAATTCAGGTGATTCTTTAAAATAGGAGATGAAACAGCTATACTTACCCACACATTGAGCTCCTTGTAGGATGTAACCATATGGACATTCACAGCGGAAGGACCCATCTGTGTTGATACACTGCCCAAATTTACAGTTATCTGGATCAAGGCACTCATCCACATCTTAACCAGAAATACAAACAACACAGTAAGTGCAACTGACCTCATGTGCTCTTAGACTTCTCTCAAAGAACAAGTGTTTTTCTAGCCAGAAATATTGCTGAGATCACAAAAAAATACTGACATTTCAATTCTGATATATTAGGATGAGGGCACAGAATTTGTATTGCAGGTCAGCTTTCAGACTGCAGAAAAGAAATTTATTCTAAATGTAGGATAAAAATCCTCTCTGACTGAGGGTACAGGGAGAGAAGTAGATATGAAAAGCAGTAGTCATTCAGTGCTCCTTAAATGAAAACTTGTGCCAATAAGGCTGAAGTGCTGTTTGTCTTGGGAAAGAACAGAATGTAC
The DNA here is from genome assembly GCA_020745705.1 of Hemiprocne comata. NCBI lineage: Eukaryota > Metazoa > Chordata > Aves > Apodiformes > Apodidae > Hemiprocne > Hemiprocne comata. The sequence continues at coordinate 10,790,921 of CM036596.1, forward strand.
TGAAGGGATCTGGGAAACTGTGGTTTGCACTTCTGGAGGATTAAAACCATTTACTGTAAACAGGCTCCATATATTGTGTTAGAAAAGACAGGTATGCTGCAAGTCTGCTCAGCATACATTAAAAAGCCAAATACGCTACTCTTGAAGAAGTTGGATTTCTGATATATGAGATATTCCAGCTTGAATTTAAAACTGGTATGAATAATTGATACAAACGTATAGAAGTTTCCGCAATTCGTGGCTTTTGGAAATAGTTGCAGAGGTGTTATTCTCAATTGAAAGGGAGAATGGGCTAAGGGTAGAAAATGGCAACAGCAGCATTGTGCAGTTCAGGCACTTACCCAGTCTTGCATCACCAGGTCCAACAAGGATGCCAATTCCAAATGGACAAATCTGTCTGAATGCCTCTGCACAAACAAACCAAACCATGTATTAAATCCTATCTTGGCAGTCAGCACTGCTCATGAGCTACACAATAGCCACCAATATCAATTCATCCTCTTCATGTTGAGGTCCAGAAATATAGTATGCAAATGTATGGACTTTAATCTTACAGTAATGTAAAAACTGTATGCTAGCTTTACATTTCATTTGATCTCCTGTATGTATACATGTAAAATTCTGTGAATAATTACCATTATTTTTCTCCCTTCAAAGAGTGAACAAATGCAGTATCACAATCCTGTGATATTTCCATTTAAAAAGTATAACTACTAGTGCCTTAATTATTTTCTGTTGTAAATGAAAGATTTCCTACATTTTCTGAAGAAGACGATTTAATCTGTAGTCACCAGTTAGTGGCTCCTTAAAGCATGCAAATCTCTAGTTCTAGAGTAAGTAATAATTTTATTATAGGTAGGCTGAGAGTAAAATTTCTGGGTTCAGCTTAGAGTGAAGTCACCACTCAGTTTCCAAGGCCTCAAGGTTTTCTGTGTGGATTTTGAAGATTTAAAGATTATATAAGTCTTTTGAGAACACATAATTCTGTATTTTTTTTGTTGCAGAAAGCATGTACTTCCTTACCTGTACAAATCATGTGGTATATTCTTGGAATTAGAATAAGTAAGAAATCCTAAATTTCCACTCTGGTGGCTCAAAATGCAATATGGATGCATGTAATCATAAAGGCCCTTCAGCTTCAGAAACTCCTCTAGTTTTGGGTCTGACACACAAAAAAATCTACAAGTCTTGCAACTGAAACTAACCTTCCACCTCCCTCCTCTAAACCGTATCTTGAGCAGGTGGATGGACACAGGACTGTAACTCAAACCATCTCAAGACGCTCCAAGCACATTCTCTCCTAACCATGCTCAGAACATTACAGAACCCTTGACAAGATTTCACTTTTCCTTTTGCAAATCCAGTAGGCTGCAAAGAGGCTCACAGTGCAGCAGTACAATGCAACCATCGACATAACAACTGCTACACTTTCTCCAGTTGAAATGCACTACCTGATCTTTGCTGAGGTTGAACAAAGTAAAACTAAATGTAGATGTGCACCAAAGCGTCTAGCACACTGTCAGGCTCTGAGTGGGAAAGAGTCCTGTGCAGCTGGACAGCACAAAACCTGCCTGCTGTTTTAGCCTCCAGGAGACCCAGGTGGCACACATGCCTGAGCTCACCAGCCTGCATTCAGAGAGCGTACGACGGAACATGCACGAGGTAACAAACGAGTATTTTTTTTTAAAAAAAGAAACAATTCCCCTATCCCTGACATGTCAAAACATAGATTTCCCAGACCCAGATATCTTAAGGCTATTTCTTTTTTAAAAAGTGAGAAAAAAAGGCCTTGATATCATCTTTTGAGAACAGTTTGGACTGTGAAAAATATATGTGCTGACACTTCAAGGAACGCTGCAATGTATACCATGCTTTTGCACCAGCTGACTCTGGTTCAACTGCTCGGGAGCAACGGGATGAAACATGCACAGTCAATAAGCCTAGGAGGAATAATGCAACTGGCACATCTGATTTTCTTTTCTTCCACTAACTTCTGTGGTGATTGGCTGCAAAACATCTCCATGACTTATTAAAGAATTGTATTAATGTATTGCTGAAACCAGTAATGCTGCTAACCACATTTGTCAGCATGAATTAAAGTCCGTTCAGCAAATTGCACCATGATGGCACAAAGGCCTGCTGAGTTGCTTGATGCCTGCTTACTCAGTCTTACAAAGGACACTAACAAAGGAAAGTGTTTCTTTAGCAAAAGTCCAGGGAGACTTTGCTTCATCAAGACCTGTGTTTTGTCATTCCCTGCTATTTTTGCAAGTCATTCATATTGACAAGATGTAAATTTAGGTTTCCATAATAATAAAATGTAGTAACAAAATGTAACAGGGTTATTCAGATGTGGATCCAATTTTACTGTTTGTTTGGTTTTTTTAGATCATGTTTCATGTTTATGGCATCCCCTCTTGTACTTATTTACAATTAGATGAATTCTATTTGTGTCTTGCAGGTATCACCATTCAAAGCCTACCAAGGATTTACTCACTGCTTTGTGCTTTCTGTATGTGACACCTCCAGAGCAAAATACTCTGCATCTAATCATACTAACAAACCTATAAGGAAAGAAGGAATGTGCTTGAGGCTGGACTACACTAGGAGTATGTTTGAGACTGCAACAGCACCTACTTTACAGAGGGCAATTACAATTGTTAAACACCTCTAGAAAATTATTTTTAATAATTCAGGCTTTCAAGAATCTCAACCTTCTTTCAGTTCTGAGAGTCATGACAGTGAGGTAATCCAGTCAGTAACGCACCGTCTGCTTCCTCTGGGCAGAGTTCACAGGGATCTCCCCATCCCTGTCCCTTCAGGGCGCAGCAACACTCTTGTTTGGAGTGGTTTCGGGACTTCGGCACAGAACATTTTCCATCCTCAAATTTGGTAAAGCAGTAACTTACTCTCAGATCTGTACAAAGGAAAAACTTGTTATGGGTGGTTAGGTCACTTTGGCAGAGTTTTTATTTAGAGTTGTTGATTGCAAAATTACAGGAGCCCCCCCAACACCAACTGCCATCTGAGTCTATCAAGAAGGACCATTACTGTCTCTACTGGGGAAGATCTGAAGAGGGAGGGGAGCTCACTACCCCAGTAAAGGAAAGCTGTGGGATAGTGTCCTACTTCAGTCATGGAAAAGGTGGTGTTCTTTTCCTTTAGTCCGGCAGAGATAGAAGGGCTGTACTCCCCTCTTACCCTCACTCCTCTTTGTAAAAACTGAATATTGGCTTCATTTATTTATATTCTATTATGAGTAAGAACCACTTGAGTAAAGAGATTCTAATCACCTTGCAATGATAATACTATGGAGCACTAAAATGAGAGCCAATTTTCAATAGCGCTCTCCTTCCTCATTCTTCCCTGAAGTACACCCAAGGAAAACTGGCCCAGTGGCACCCCATTTTACTCCCTTAAGCTGGGTAACCAGGATGCTGGAGTAGAGCTGAGATCACAGACCACAAGCATCCAGCAGGCAGAGAGCTGGCAGCTCCCTGTGTTGGCAGGGGGACAGCAACTGGGCAGTTGTGGAAGCAGCTGCTCATCCAGTCTTCTGGCTGCAGCATCAATAATGGACAATGTCCAGATCTTACAGAAATCCTAGGTAATGGGAAGTTTTAAACAAAACTTTGTTTAGCCTGAGACACTTGAAAAAAAACAGTCTTCTCCAGTCGATGGGGAGAAGCACACTTAGAAGTTCACACACACAAGTGTGCATTTTCCTCTGACATCATGTGTGAAACAGTGGTCTGTTTTCATAAAGGAGAAAATTAGGCTGCATTCTTTTTTATTATGTTGGGTTTTGGGGGGTTTTTTTGGTACCTAAAGAGAACAACACTCTCAAAGTGATGAAACCTCATTTATACCAGCTACAAAAGCACAGCTAAAACAGTCATGCTGCTTTCTTGAAGTTCACTGAAGTAACTGCACCAAACTGCACAGTGGTTTGGAGCCTTGGATGAACATTTACTGCAGGTTGGATTCATTTTTACCAAAACCACAGTTTCATTTAGCCCACTGTGAAGTGAAGAACTCACTGTGGTGTCAACAAGCATCACCGTTCCGTGCCAAGCATAACTACTGAGGTCCTTACAAAGGTCTTACTCATCAGTGGCTCCCACTGTGCACACTGTGTATAGGACATTTAAACACGTATCTATTTAATAATTTTCAAAGTCTTTAAAATAACTCCTTAATTTGCTGTGCTTGTTCTTTAACCACAAAATAAAATAAACTGTGGCTTTTCATTAGTAGATGTTCAGCTTTTAGCATCTGATCTGCCTTAGTGCCCGTGTTTAGGCTCTGAACAGTGTATGCAGTAATCTAGTTCCCAAAAGATGCTTCAGACTTCTCCAGGCAGATGGGTGCTTACTGTCCACACAATGCCGATTGCACATTTTTTCCATTGATCCTTGTTCCACCCACACATTTGTGGAGAGGAAAAGCATATAACAATTGTTATGGAGAATCTGATAAGTGCTAAGAACGGCCTTATTCCCAGAAACGCTGCCTTCAGCAGTGCATTGCAGCAGTCTCCTCTCTGTGTCTCATGTCACAATCTATACAGAGCCCAGGTAGCCTCAACATTTCTTCCAGGGGTGCAAGAAGGGGCTGCAGGACAACATAATTTCCTCACTTAACCTGGTGCATTTAACATTATCTTTGCCCCTTTTATTGCAATGCTCTCTTTAATGACAAACAGATGTTAGGGCAAGACAGACCTGGCCCCAACTACAGAATTATCATGTTTTCCTTGTGAAAAACACTGTTTGAGTCCAGAGTCTGCTTGTTATATTAGAAACAGGCGGCTAATAAGGCTTTTAGAAAACAGCAAACAAATTTTGAAATGCCAGAAAACAGGAATCAACTTACCTTGGCATCGCCTTCCTGTGGAGGACAACACGAAGCCTTCTGGACATAGACATTTGAAACTGCCTGGAGTGTTGCTGCATGTGCCCAGGGCACAAATTTCTGGCTGTTCCACACACTCATCAATGTCTGCAAGAAAAGTAATTAAAGAGATGAGAAATAACAACGTCTATGCTGGCAGCTGTACTACATAAAACATAACGTTACATCATCACTGATATCTAACAGATTTGGAAAAAAAAAGGTCAAACAAAAAGGAACAGACAGAAAAAGGAACAAGCAATCCAGGTGCAAAATCTAGAGTTAGTTTTCAAATCCTCATGCACTGGACAAACCTCAGCAATGTACCATCAACCAAACAGCCTGGGATTAGATTTTTTCCTTGTGATCAGATCAGGTACTACTTGTTCAAACAGAAGGTGGTTAGACTTTTTCTGGGAAGTGATTTCCTAGTGGCTACAGTTCAGAACTGTACACTGCCACAAAAGACTAAACATTACTGATGTTTAGAAGCAGACAAATGTGGCAACAACTGTGAGTAGCTAGGAAATGGGACAAAAGAAGGATTGTTCTATACAAACCTTCACATTTGTCATTCTGCAGGACATATCCAGGAGGACAGATACATCTGAATGAGCCATCCAAGTTCTGACAGGTGCCTGGTGCACATTTTCCAGGCTCCAGTGCACACTCATTGACATCTAAAAGAAAAGAAAGACAATTTGTTGAGATAGCTCCTGTTATCTCAGATTTGTGGCTGAGGCTGCTTTAATTTTTATTCCATCAAACTGATGGTGGAACTTCCCAGGAGCAGAAGAGTCTTCTCGTTATCATCTTGTCATTGTTTTCTTCTGCTAGGTACAAAGATGACAGCGTAACAGTTCTCTCTGACCTGTTGTACTGTTTTACTAAGAATATCCCCTCAAGGTTTGTCACACTGTATTTCTACCATAAAAGAAAGCACTCACCAACACAAGTCCTTCCATCCAGAGCCACCTCATAACCATCATTGCAAAGACACTGGAAGGACCCGATCGTGTTCACACACTGACCGTTCCTGCAGAGCATTCCATTTCCACTTGCACACTCGTCCACATCTAAGAAAAATAACATTGAAAGATACATAACAAAGACCTGCAACGAGTAAAATTGAGTAGGTGAGATTTTTGTTTCCACTAAGTGGCACAGTAACTGATAATACAGAAATAATCCTGTTTCAAAAGCAAGCAAGAGGAAAATACCAATACTGGTCTATGTTGTAAAAAACTGTCAAAGCAACAGCAAAAAAAGTAATGGCATATATCATATGCAAACATTTAAGTAGATATAGAAAAGTGAGGCGTGCATAATCAAAGAGGCCTTTTCACACTGATGAAATTGGCTTTTGTCTTTAATCACAGACCATGCAAGGTGCAATCCTAACTCAGTAGAGAATATGGTACCAATGGTACTTTAATTAGAAGTCCAAATTCTTAGAAACATGTAACTGGTCTCAGCACTCCTCACCTATGCAGTCATTGTTGTGTGAGAGGATGAACCCCAAATTGCAGCGGCAGTTGAAAGAGCCAATGGTGTTTCTGCAGGTTCCGTTGCCACAGGCATCTCTCTCACACTCGTTAATATCTACAAAGGAGGAAAAACAAGCAGCAAGAATTATAAGCACTGACAGGGAAAGGAAAACCTGTAGCTATCCCACAGGCAAGAGAAATAATTCACTGCCAACACACTGAATAGAAAGGATAAAGATTGTCATATCTGGCAAGAAAGATTTTACACAGGTTTATACACTTGATATTAACATCTAGAAAAATAAACAAGGGTCCAACAATCATTCACTGTGGCTCCTAACTCACCCTTCCCAAAGCATTTCTAAGCTATATTTAATCATAAGCATTATGAAATCTTTTCTTGCTCAGAAAACAGACACTACACTAACAGCTGTGATTTGGTTACATAGAGAATTTCCTTTTTTATGGAGATGATTCTGCTCCTGAAAAATGCACTTTTTTGACAAGAAATCTACCCTTCACTTACTCTGTTTACAAGTAGGCTGCATATAATTGCTCCATTGCAATATTAATCTATTGAATTTCTTGCCTAAATGAATAAATGAGACAAAATGCTGCAGAAAATTCTAAGAAGAATGGAACATTTTCCAGAAAAATGAAGCATTAGCAGTTCATTAGACAGGATACATACTTTTAAAGCTTTACTATACTGTAACAAGATGTTCTTCATTCATTATCAGCTTCCTATCATCTCTAATTGACAGCTATGGTGGTTTTGCACCTTTGCCTGATGCTAAATGGCTCACCATTTCATTTCTTGTAATGCAGCCTCTTGCGACAGGGAGGATAGACTTAATAACTATATTAATGGAAGCCTAAGTACAGCTTAGTTTTATATACTTACCTATACACATTGTTCTGTCATCATTGGTCTTGAATCCATTGTGACAAATGCAGTAGAAACTTCCAACAGTGTCAATACACTGCCCGTGGCTGCAGATATTGGGAATTTCTTGACATTCATTCCGATCTGAAAGCAAAAAGGCACAGTGAAAGTTCAGGCCTTTGAACTACAGGGCTGGCAAGATGCAGTAGCAGCAACCAGGGCACACAGAATCCAGTGTACAGCCCTAATTTAAAATGGTATTTTTATTAAAGACAAAAACACTACTAAGTAAATCTCAGAAAAGGGGCTACTTGCTCATAAATTAACTTCTTCAACACTTGTGAAACTGCAAAAATGTAGAATAAAAATAGTATTTACCAAACACAAATTCTTGCTGGAGGGAAAGCACAGTGCCATGGCTTTGAAAAGGAGAATCACTGACATGAAATGGTATGGGGAGATTTCCAAGTGCTCTGCATTGACTATGCAGCAGATATGAAAGCCACTTATCAACCACAGTTTGTGTCCTCATGAGAGCAACTACTTGCTTTTAGCTACATTTGATATAGCAAAAACTGCTTGATTAACTTGCAGAAATGAAACAAAACAGAAAGGAAGATGAACCTCCCACTTTTCTCACTAAGCTTACAGACAGATAAAATGCATTATAGATTTATCTACTAATTGTGCAGAGATGAACTGGGTACATGTATACATATATGTGGTAGCAACCATGATCCTGTAAACAAGGCACAGCTCAAACAGCAAGAAGAGTTACTGCTACATGTAGTCAGAAAATATTTTGTCAACAGCAGCAAACACTCAACTACATAATTCTGCAGAGATGGGCAAAGCCATCCTGCCAGCAGGTGATATGCTGCCTTACAACAGCAGGGCATCTATTGCACTGGTTCAACAGCTGACTGCTCCCTGCTGCTCTCGTTACCAATGCTTTCAGGCAGAATCCAGGATTTTATCAATAGTAAGTGAAACAAAACGTTGAAGAACAAAATGTTTGCTGTCCAGCACATTTTCTTCCATAACCAATCACAAAGATGAATCAAATTCGGTGTTTCTTTTGACCTCATCACCAACAAGAGCTAGCTTGATTCAAAATGCTTCCTGGCATTATGTCTGCTGCAGCTCCAAAATATGAACTGAGGTGCTGCCACAAGCTTGTATTAAAATCAATTTCATTACAGTGTTCAGTAATTTTCTTTTACATACAATCTAAGCAAAATAGGTACAGTTTCTTACCAAACCATTCCCAGCTTATTACAAAACTCAGTGTCAAGTTGTTCCTAATTGCAAAGAACTTGATGTACTCAATCTTTTTTTCCTGCCTCTACTGCCTCTTCTCTACACTCTACTTAGCACTCAGGATTTCTGAACATCAGCTGGGCCATTAGTAACTTCGGATGAGTGTGCACTGAGGACCAATGCTATTAGTGATACTGCTGCTAATTACAGTCTAAAGGAGGCAGAAAGGAAACCAATGCTGGATAACATGCTGTCTTAAAAACTCCTAATCTACTCAGCTCAGCAAAGTAGAGATAAAAGAAAAACCTATTACTCTCTTTGGTGCTCTGTGGGCAACTGAATATTGAGATAAAGTCCCAGGGAAAAGTCACTTACTTTGAGGTAAACAGAGAACACCATAACTTTTTAAAAATTGGGAGGCAGAATTGTCTTATGTGCCAAACACGAGTTTATATGAAAAATTATTTATTATACAATAGACAGCATAGGAAGAATGCTATTTTGATAGTAAGATAAATGCAGTACTAGTGGCTGTGATACATCAGTTTTGATTCAATAGCATATGAACTATTGGGGTGTGATCATCTTCCATGCAGTAGCATGACTGATCCAATCCCACAAGCTGCTTTGCACTCTGCTCTCAGCACAGCGGTTGGGAATTTCCTTCCCTTGCTGGACCAAGTACATTATCAACCACTTTTATTTTGACTCAGTTTAGAATTCACTGTAATTGTGTAACTTTATTTTCACTAAATATAAAATAAGAGCAAAATACAGGGAAGTATTACTTTTTGTGCCAATTCATGTTGGGTATTGTAAGCCATATCAGAACCTTTCCTGGCTCTTCCTGTACTGCTGTAACGAACCCATAACAACAACAATTGCATTAGGAACATATTGAATATTTACATGTGCCACTGCATAGCTTAACAAAAGAAAATTTTAGTTCTCATAGTAGTCTTCTGGTTGTCCCTACACCCTTTTCCCTCAAGGGTCACATGAAACAATGAAAAACTGCACTGCAGGGAAAAGTACACTTCCTAAAACCCAAGTAAACAGAAGCAAAAACCCAAGGAAAATGTTACCAGTTTCCTTTGTAATTATTATTTTGTTCAGAAACGTATATAATATTTACAGCTGCTTGGCTCACAGCAGTCTAAAATCTCTGCAATTCTTCAAGCAATCAAGATAATACCAATGCCTCTCTGGACTACAATATCAGAAGAAAGAGCAAGTAGATTAGAGAACTGTAGTCCCACTCAGCGTGTATTTTAAAATACTGTTCAAGGACCTGTTTAAATCCACAGAAAAGTTTCACAATAAGCTTTTAAACTTAAGCTATTGCATATGCCCTAGCAGATAATTCCACCTTATCAGCAGAGACCCCAGGAAGCAGTGGTTAATTTGTAAAAATACAAGTGGCAAATGAATTACTAAAACACATTTAGCAGATTATAATGAAAAAAAATAATTTATGCAGAAGGTCCTTGTCAGGGCCACAACTGAATTTTTAGGGTCAGAAAATAGTCCAAAGCTAGTGAATCAGTTTGTCTTCCTTTCTTAGACCACAGGCTGAAGAAAGATGTTTGCCCCTGGTGGGATAAAGTGGAAGGCAAACACCTATTCAGGTGATTAACTCTAATTTATGCCTCTCTGCGATGAGCCCACTTATCTTTTGGGAATTACCAGAATGTTTGTGTGATGCCCTGAAAGGCTTTAAGATGAGGGTTCTTGGAGCCCAGAGCATCACCTGGTATACCATCTTTCTGAAGGGGAACACACATTTTTTTTACACTTCTTTTGAAACCTACTACTTTCTGCAGACCCTCCCACAAACAAGCCCGAAGTTCTCACCAGTGCAGCGGCCAGTTGATGTGAACCTGTAGCCAGGTTTACAGTCACAACGGTAGCTACCAGCTGTGTTGACACATTCTGCATTTTGCTGGCACACTGGTCCATTTTGGCATTCATCAATATCTGTCAACAGAAACAGGAAATTTATTGTTATGGTAAGCTGGCACTAGAAAGACCTCAAGGCCACTTTGGTTTTAGTGTTAAGAGTATTACCTCACCCAAGTATAGGAATTTCTTTCTAATTCTGAAAAAAATAAATATATTGTTGAAAGTAGATATTTGGCCACATTTTGGTATCTTCCTGAAATGACCCCAAACCCACATGCTCCATTTGTAAAATTCATTCCTATTGAACTCATCCTGCTGTCTTTAGTTTCTCCACTAAACTGACTGATACATTGTTAGGAGTTGTTTACATTGGAAAAAAAATATCACATGCTCATATTATTTACAGAAATGTTTGTTTCACTAGAAAAGATATCTTAGAATTAAAAAAAAGTTGTGCTCATGATTTCACCCAAAATTACTCTTTTCTTGGCTTTACTGTCAAATGTGAAAAACAATGTTTCTTCCCATGACTGCTGACTCAAATTCCTTCAAGGCCTTAGATGTCTGATGGAAAAACTGGTATTTTCTATACAAAAGAATTTGAAATGTCTTATTATCAGACTTATTACTATGATACCAGCATTTTCCCCTCAATTAAGGATGACTTGGAAGTGTATGAGATTTGCCAGCATCTGAATTGCCAGCTGGTTAAATCCCATTTCTCTGAATGAGATCAGCTCTCTACCTTCACAGATCAGTAGCTTGTCATTGTAGAAGAATCCCACAGGACACTCGCATCGGAAGCTGCCAACCATGTTTATACAGATCCCATTTTCACAAACTCCAGGAATCTCTCTGCATTCATCAATATCTGGAAAATAATTTTTTAAAAATACTTGTAAACAGCACCTCATGAAATTTTCTGTTACAGAATATCCTTATGCATCTATCCTTGAGAGAATTATCAAATGTATAATGTGGGCATCAGAATGTTCCCAATTGCAATAGACACTGAGTCATTCCAAACTGTGGAAACGTAGATATTTTCTATTTCCTAACGTTCTGACTCTTCACTGTAGCCAAGATACATCCTGCCACATAGGAATGCAGAGAGTAGCACACATCCTTTCTCATGTATCACACCCACAGTCCTGATTAAGTTCCTCATCTTCCTGAATGAGACAGTGGAATTATTGGGAAGAGCCAGAGAGTGTGTAACTGACTTTGGTTTAATACAGGAGAGCATGACTGAATGCAAGCACTTGTCAGAATTAGTTTTGCACTGTTCTACCCTTGTTAATCTCAAAAAGACTTGCATGCTTTTTTATGTAACAGTTTGAAAGTGCCAGTGCCAGGTAACATCTGAAGTGCTGCCAACCTGCTATTAAGCCAGGCAACCCGGGTTCACCGATGCCCTACATACACCCAGGTTAAGTAATGGATTTTGGCAACAAAAAGCCCCAGCTGCTATTACAATTGTATGTCTTGCCTAGTGGGTCCTTAAGTTACACATCTTTAATATTCTGACAACACGAAAGAGTCCAGAGACTCCTGCAAAGCCTCTCCTTTTAATAAAAATTGCCACATGCACTGATGTACACAAAACAGGGAATATGGTGGGAAATCGTCAGCTAACATGGAGTTTCCATCAGATAATATAATTTTTTCTTTTTTTTTCCTAAAGTAGATTGTTTAATTCTGAATACTCTGATTATATATGGGATAAGTAAAGGTGGAACTACTTCTGTCTCTGAAACAACCACCTGGAGTAAGCATACAGAACTGTAATCAAAACAGAAGTGTAACATCATGCAAGGACTGTAACCAAACATCACAGAGTACACAGACCACTGTCCCTGCAGAGTGGGTGCTCCCTGGTTCCCCTGCCCTGTGCCTACCTACGAGACATGAGCAGCTCTTATGCAACAGCAGCAGGTGAGTGCTACAAGCCAGTGAGAGCTGCCAAGATGCCAGAGCAGCAGAGCACCAGGGACTGGCCCAGCACACAGCCGTGTGTGCACAGCCTCAGCACAGCGCTGCCTGCTCCGGGGGGTACTGGTGGCCTCTGTGGGACAGCCCTTCTGTTTCAGCTGGCTCCTGAGTGCACTGCTCTACGATGTGGCAGGGCAGGCAGAGCAGACTGCAACACTCCTGGCACACAAGTTAACTGTTGCAGATGCAGCTTTTACCTATGTGTGTCAGCATGAGCTGAGGCCTCCCTGCTAATGCTGGTGGATGCCCCAATTACCTCGAGTAGACTCGGCAACAATTTGGGTTAATGCTAATAGGGGGAACTCTACTTCTAAGAAACCTGCTAAATAACAAATACTGTACATTTCTGTAACTTCTTCAAAAATTACACTCCCCTCTTTACTAGAAATACTTCCATCTAACTAGCTGAACACTGCACCACAGCAACAGCTTACTGCTAAAGCACCTGATTATTACTGCCTATATGCTGCCTCTGTTCCAAGGCACATTATCTGCTTCTTATTTGCATTTTTGTGTGAATAAAAACAAAAGGGAGTCTCATCAGGGATTTACTCAACTCCTTGTCTAAGAATTCCTCATCTCTCCCTCTTTTATTTTGCAATTTGTTACTCACAATTCAAATGTTACACACAATAACATATGTGAGAAATATTCCAGCTGAGCAGAAAAAAGGAGTTTTGTGTCAAACCAATACACAGGGGGACTGATGTGAAATGTCAGATTAAATCTCTACTTTAGTTTGAAGGAAAGACTCCTAATTCCTCTCAGACCAAATGCTGGCTGGCCTTACTCCCAGACTTCTTATTCTCTGTATCTGTGCCCTGCTCTTGTAGGCCTGATTACAGTTTCTTTGGGGCTCTATGTTGCCTTGATTACAAGCAGCAATTATGATTGCTGCCAGCTAGGAGGAGCTAAGCAGAAAGTTTGCAGATTCAGACTTCAACAGAGGGTTGAACTCCATTACACTTGGTCGGTATTCCTCCCATGAATAAAACAACAGGGAAAACTAATCTGCCCTCCCCCCTGGGCAGAGGTAGCATGTAACGTAGTTCAAAACAGAAATTACAACTCACCAACTGGTAATCCTGTATAAATGTCAATGAAGAAGCCAGGCCTTTGACTTCCACAGAGTGTGGAGAATTCATCTGCAACAGGAAAACAAAGCAGTGATTACAGTATTTGGAACTAATCAACAGTCAAAAATTAATTACATCCTTTGCTCAAGGAAAGTCTTTGACTCTTTCAGCACCTGCAGGGCATGCAGAGGTATGCAGACTCTTCCCAGAGGCTCACCATGTGATGTGCTTAGTATGCACTTGGGTTCTCATTCAAAGGCCATTGAAATCAGCAAATATAAAGATGTAGAGGGCTTGGGATCCCATGCTGATTTTGCTTTGCATACACTTACCTCTGTGCGTTACAGTTTTTGCATACAAGTCCAGATCTGACTTTTAAAAACCTGAACTGTAAGCTGGAAGTTATTCAAATAAGTGTCTAGGAAGTTTCTTCTTGAAACAAACCACTTCAAACCAGAGTGGGATGTGCTGGACTCAACTCTGCAGAGTCTTAACTAGTGTGGATGAGTCCTGTGTGCCCATACAGTTAGACCAGAAACTCCTACATCTTACATTTAGCTGCTTGACACATATCATTCTCAGAGGACACTAAGGTACCTCTGTAAACCGATGGCCCTTTGTGGCAACCAGCTGTTGAGGCACAGCAGACACCATAGCTGTTGGAGCGATGCCAATAAAATCTTGTCCAGTGCCTCAATACTGGATCAACAAGCATTTCCAATGAGGCAGACTGACCAATAGAGAACATGAAGTCTCCCAGACAGGGAAACTTGTCACAAACGAGGCATGGCCCAGTAGCATGATCACAAACCATTCCATGCCAGCCTTTAGTGTGACTAGGGCTGATCCCCTCCAGGCCAAAAAAGTAATTAATCCCTTCATCTTACACACACAGGAGCAGACAAAGACATAGCATCTCTAAGAGTGTTACAGACACTAATAGTAATTACAATGTAACCGAGGTTTTCAAATAGCTTTGCAATGCAAAAACATACCAGTGCTGGGGATAGGACACTGTTCACAAGGCTTATTCCACGCACGTCCAATGTTGTAGGAACAGCAGCACATTTTCTTAGTCATATTAAAGAGCAGCTCACCATCACAGGTTTGGTTGTCAGCATAGTAATTTCTGTAACACAGACTTCTTCTCATATCTGCAAAAATGAAGAAAATCCCAGCCCAATGTATTAGCAGCTCATATGGAAGATGATCTACCTGATGGGTTTAGGAGACCTTCTTCAAATATGTGACCCTTGTCAAGCAGATGCTGCAGCACTGTAGACTACTACAGAACAGCTTGTCCCTAGAAGACTCCTCTAAAAAGTACGAAAAAGTGTTTGCAATACAAACATTCAAGAGCAGTCAACATGGCTGTAACAGTGATCAGACTCATCAAAGGATTAAATGGGCCTTTTGCCCAACACTGAAAAACATGAGCTTGTTTATGGTTCCCCCTGAGAACTGTGCACCGTTTGTGACTTAGTTCTGTAAGGTCTGAGCAATTTTAGTAGTGTTTCACATGTAGAAGCTTTTAAAGCTGAAGTGAAACTTGAAAGGGATGAACATACAGAAAATTAAATTTCAGGAGAAATTCTGATGAGGTACTGAAAGATCTGTATTAGAAGTGATCTGCTTTGCTTTATTTAGTAAAATTAATGAAAGAAGCTGGATAGTTTATTCAGTGTATAACTAAATTCAGAGTTCTGATTTGTGCCTGGTAAATCCCTGGCCCAAATCACTAAGATGAAGCTTTAAAAAAAAAACAACCACCCTTACCCATGCAATTGTTTCCTCCATTGACTTGCATGTAATCAGGAGGACAGATGCAGGTGTAATTCCCAACAGTATTGTAACATGTGCCAGGTCCACAAATGCCAGGTGTCTCACACTCATTCACATCTAGAAGAGAAGAAGAAGGCAGTGAGTGGCCACAGAAGCTTTCTCATTGTGCTTCCAAGAATGCAAATGTCTCAGAAATGCCTGAGGTAGGAAGGTACTGGCAGAAGCGAGCTGAAAGGGGTCTGAGTGAGGCCATGGTGGAGAGAAGCTCATACAGAGGAAGGAAGTGGTGGCACAGGTGGCAATGGAAAGCCTGGCTGTGATGCGAAGATGAGAACTCTGGTATTTCCAGGCAGCTCAAGACAGCAATCTGGTTTTGGCTCCCATTGCACAAAAGTAGTATTTGAGGATATCACCCATTCTGGATTCTCATATCTGGACAAGAACCAAATTTGTCCCCTGTGGATTGTCCATCTCAGTAAGTAATGATGCTAAAAGACTGACTGGATGGTTCGGGTCTGTTTGACTGCAGAAAGTGAGCAATTTTCCCAACACAAGATGTCATGTTTACTTCATCAAGAGACTTCAACCTTTGTTTAAAAAAAAACAACCAAACCCAAACACACTTCCCAATTTCACCAGCCTTACTATTTTGAAGTATCTTTGACACATCACTAAGGAAAAGTATAGAGGTAGATCTCCTCTTTGACATTTGTTGATCTATGCAAGCAAAATATGGATGAAGCACTTTGGTTCAGGACCCAAATCTTTTGTATTTCTGCACAGTTTGGCACAACCATGTTAACATAATTAACAGTCTGGAAGGCTGCAGACATCATGGGCAAAGGGAAATTTAAGGAGGACTTGATGGGTTTCTTCAAGTTTTATATCCAGTATAACCTGAGAGTTGCATGTACTGTGATGAACATGTACTACTGACTTCCCCTGTGCAAGAGAAAGGAAAATGTCCTGCAGTACAACCAATATTTTCAATTGGACATTGAGATCAGCAGAAGAGAAAATCAACAGTGGGAAAAAGGCATCAACACACTGGAACCAGCCCAACAGACTCACGGAGCAAGTTTGCTCTTTATCTGACTGCTTATTCATGACCCATTACTGAACAGCTATTCTTAATAGCTGCTTAGTAAATTATGTTTTACTTAAAGTAAAATTGTTGGATTTTCTGGTTTTGATAAAAATCTAATCATTTTAAACAAGAATTTGCATATATTTCAACATGGGCAAGAAGGAATTTTGTCTCTTCTCAATGCAAGACTTCAGCTTGTTCCAATTTTTCCACCCTTAAGCTTTACACTACTTGGTCTGCTTATGTTCCTTTTCAAGGACAGATTAACTCTTCTGCATATTGATCTGTCATCATTTTCTAAGAATGAAAGCAGGAGACTTGTTAAGTGAAGGCTACGTACCATCGCACACTCGAGTCTCTTCATTCAAATAGTACCCTGATGGACACTGACACTGGAAGCTACCAAATGTATTAATACATTTTCCTCCTTGGCAAAGTCCAGGCAGTTCTTGACATTCATCAATATCTGTTCAAACAAAACCACAAGCATTTAATTCCTGCTTTGCCATGAAAAAAAACCAACACTTACTGAAGAGTTTCATAATTTTAGACATGTAAATATAGGAAAATGTAAACAATACCTTCTAATATAACTGTAATAGGGTTTGGTCGGAATCCTTCCCCTCCAGGGCAAAGAACCTTATATTCAGCTGAAAACAAAATAGATTTATGAACCTATAATAGTAGAAACATTTTCAGCACAATTATTTTTGATAATTAATCAGATTATTACAGGTAATTTAAATGTAAAGTTTACAAAGTAACCTGATATAAATATTAGGTTTTACTCTCTTAACATCAACTGCTATTCTATTTCATAATGTAGCTGTCTGTGTAACAGCAAACTTGCTCAGAAGTGATAATAATATTCTGACTAAATCATCTTTTTGAAAGACTAGTAAAGTTTTTGGTTAAGACGGGTGGAAACCTGTCTCCTGCATGTACACAATTAATTATTACACCGGTACTTGCATTCTGGCTAAATTAGAAAAAAATCCAACCAACACATTATATTGTTGTGTTTAACCAAGGCAAGCTGACTTACTTGTGTTGACAAGTGGGCAATGTTCACATGGAACTCCCCAAGCTTTGCCAAGGGAGCAGCAACAGGAAGCCTTGGAAACACCCACTCCAATCTCATTGCTGCAGAAGGTGCCCCCGTTATCTCCACGAGTTTTGATGTCCAGGTAACAGTTTCCAGATCGTGTATCTATTAAAAATGCACATAATGACAAACACATCTTATGACAGAGGAAAACACAACACATCACCTCAGGATAAAGGACATCTTCAGATGGCTCCCATGTCTTGTAGGACAGCCAAATAAAGTAACTTGTTTTGTCCAGGAGGGCCTAACTTTTCCCACTTAGACAGGATGGTGGTGCCCCATCCCTTGGCTTTGTAGGACTTCTCACAAAGTAGGGAATTTATTCAGTGCAACCAAGAACAGTTCAGCCTTTTCTCATTTTAATTCACCTTTTCACCTGCATTTGTAAATCCTTCCAGTTCCAGAAACCCACTGCTTTCTCCTCTTCTTGAGGTTTACAAGCATGAAAGCATCTACTAAATGTTAGAAATTTCAAATACACTTGAATTTAAAGAACATACCTACACTGTCTTCAACAAAAAGCCAAACAGTACCAGAGGATTACTAAGCAGCTGGAGCCTAATACAAGAGCATTTCTATCAGTGACAAAGCTGCACCTAGCCAAGCTGCAACTCAATGCTCCAAGAGCATGGCTGGCTTCATGCTGCAACTCCATTCGCTTGCCATCTTGGGGACAGCTGCATGTTGGTTTAAGCTTGTTGAAATTTAAAATAGTCTCATGCCTGCTGTAAATTGTGGACAGCTGTAAGTAGTCCCAGGGGGTTGGTTCTGGCAGTCGGGCACTGCTGGCACGATACATCACTCTGGATGTACTCCTGCTGCACTACTACAACTCCTAAGCCAGGGGCAGTGGGGTGGGAGTTGGAGAGATTGTCCCAGCCCTTTTCCATGACCTGAGTCTGTATTCCTAAGCAGTTAGCCTTGCAGCCCCCTCTGAGCAACTTTATTTGTAAATAGCTTAAAGAGCAGCCCCTCACCTACACATCCCACTCGGGTGGGATTCAGCTCAAAATCTGGAGGGCACTCGCAGGTGTAGCTACCAGCAGTATTGACACATGTGCCACTAATGCAGGTTGTGGGATCTGCACATTCATTAACATCTGCAAGAAAAAACAGCACGTGATAAGCAAATACAGTGCAAACCATCGATACATCAGGTATCATAGCCTGACCACCACAAATCCATTAGTTTTGAGATATGGATCCCCAGAAAGCCCAAAAAAATACATAGGCATTTTAGAAGAACAGTAGTCTGAGATTAATTTGTCATCTTGGAGGGCAGGGGAGGAAAAGGAAGTGTTTTTCCTGGAAAACCAATCAGTGAACTAAAATTCACAGGAAGTACTAAAAAATACTTAAGGGAAAAATACAAGGTCTTAGCTTACCATCCAGTATTGGGAATGGAAACTACAAAGCACATCACATCTCAGTCTAGGAGATGTGGACAAAGTTATCTCTGCTCTGTTTAGCCCCTTCTTCTCTTAAGCCAATGGGGTATCAGAGGCTGGCAAAGAAGGGGAAAGTGGAGTGTAGAAAAGGCGAGAAGGAGAACCCTGCATTATACAGTAGGGAAGCTTACATTTTCCTATATCCAGTCTGATTCGTACAGCTTTTTAAAAGGATTTACTAAGAGCTGTTCGTGACACTAACAGAAAAATTAAAAGCATGTTGTTCAAAATTATCTTTACCTGTGCAGTTACCACCACTTCTGTCCAACTCATAGCCCACTTCGCACTCGCATCGGAAAAGTCCAGGGAGGTTATGACAAGTACCGTAGACACAGATGTTAGGAAGTGAGCACTCGTCAATATCTGAGGAACATGAGGGGGAAAATAATAGGCTTCCTTATCTTTTTAAAATACAGACATAGAACTGCAAAATGGTTCAGAAAACATGGGCAAAAGGCTCTTCCCTGTGACACTGGAACCCATGCCAGAAAAAATTTGAGCTTATCAGTGGGCTAATCTGACAAGTAGCAAAATGAAACATGGCAGGAGATATGTTTTAAAAAAATTAAGCTCATTCTAAATGGGCAGTCATATGCACAAAGCTGGACATCAGCAAAGCAAGAGCTTGTGCCCAAAGTGCACTTTGCCCAAAAGTGCCTTTTGTCCAAATTACTGCACCTTAATCAGTATTTACTGAAAGCCACATGCACTGCACAAAACCCAATTAATTTGATACAAGAAAAAAAGCGTGTGTTTGCAAAGGACCTTAAAACACTCCATTTAGTGTATGCATCTGAGCCATCAAGGAAAGCCTGTTTTAGCAACAGGAGCTAGGCTACGTGTAAGCTATTTAAAGTTAGCTAAAAGGTTTGAAAGTAAACTGTTCCATGAAACATTAGAAAACCTAATATTGTTTTAGTTTACACAAAAATTCAATCTCAAATTATTTCTCTTGGTAGATTACTAAAAAAAAAAATACGTAGAACACTTTTCAGGGGAAAAAATCCTTTTAATAGTGACATACTTATCAGCTCTAGCAAATACCAGCAAATACCAGTTGCTGTGAGTTATGACTATGTCAGATGATATGGCTGCTTCTTCTTGACTGACTTAACTGTTTAGCATTATTTCAACTGAGGATTTCAAAGGTTACAACATAATATATGACCTTAATCATACTGGTAACAGTTTTATTATTTGATTTCTGTGAGTCTTTGCATGTGCAAAGGTCTTATGAAAGAGTTATAAACAGTTAACTGAACTTATTTCCAAAAGTGAACAAATGCTCATGGGAATTTTTAAATTATTTTTGTGATCGTATAACCTTCCTGCAAGGCTTCATGATTCTGCCCTTCACAGAAGCCCTCAGAGCAGTCACTGTCTTATCTACCAAATCAGTGTTTTTCAGGTTCATGTACACCAAGAAAAAGTAATAACTTTTTCTGTTTAACTGTTACAAATAAAACGAAGAACTGGGTACAAATCGACCAAAATGAAATGGCAGCTGACAGTGCTACTGGGATCATTAATCAGACCCACAAATAATTTGTCATAAAATAGGCTCCTCCAGTGTTCTCTGTATGTCCTCTCTACATACAATAGGTAGATGAACATCTAGAAACCCATAATAAATGTATAAACTGAAAAACACCCAACTACTATTCACAGTTTTCATGCAGTTCTCAATACAATCACAACTGCAACCAGTTGTAAAAATTTTCAAACGTAAAACATTACTAAGGCAGAATTTGTTGAGTGTTGTTTAAAGCTTACAGAGAATTACCTTCACATGCTTTCCCATCTGGACTTGGCAAAAATCCCATATCGCATTCACAGCGATATCCCCCAGGGGCATTGAGGCACTGCCCATTTTCACAGAGATTCAAGTTTTCTGAGCATTCATCTAGGTCTGTAAAAGGAAGAGAAATGGCAGGTTTACAGTAAACATGGTTTTCTCACCACCACTTGTTTCAGCTGAAGCATGCAGTGTTCCAAGAATTTTATTCTATTAGCTCTGAACACTTGCAGCAGAAACTACAATCTAGTGATGTGCAGAGGCTATCACACATAACAGCTTGGTGTATTTCCTACATGTCAAAAACACAGCTTCTAAACAAAAGGAAAATCAGAGTTAGACTCCCAAAGTAACTGTAGTTAATAACAATTGGAGGCAGTACACAGGGTCAAATTTAGACTGAGAATGAGCACATGAATTTTATTATAGTTATTGTTTCTATTACAACAAAGCCTAGAGGCAGCAATAGAAAAAAGAGGTTTACTGTGCAATGAGCAAGCGTATGGTAACAGGCAGTCTCCATGCCAAACATACAAACACTGACAAAAAGTGGCAGAGGGGAAAATAGCTAGATCAAAATTAAACTGGAGATAAACACTTGATGAGAAAAATAGCCTGTTACTGACCTGTGCTGCCTTTCAGATAGATTGTGGCCATTACATTCTAGCTGAAATTTTATACATCACACAAACACTCTACTTGTTGCAACAGAGTCTGGCTGGCAGTGTGAGCTTGTAACAGTCCATGACTGGCAAAAACAGTATGTACCAGAGTGAATGCTGCATGCTTTAGCAGAGGGCTTACAGACCACTTGCATTGTCTAGTTTGAGTCCCAGCCACCTCCTGAATCCATGAACAATAAAGTGCTCAAAGAAAAAAAATTAATTAAAAAAAATACATTCTACTGATTGCAGAAACTCCGTAAGTGTTTCTGAAAGATGTAGTTTCTAGACTTCTGGATATCATCACATGGGAAATCAAGAAAAAGCACTGGGTTATGGAGGCCACTAAGGAAGCTGAATCAGGTTCAATGTAAATTACACAGAGAATTAAACAGAATCTCAGGGTCTATTTATAATTTGGGATTATTCAAATTCAGCCTTAAATCTGCTGAGCCAGATTCTCAGGTGCCATAAAACCCCCCTGTAGTTGATAGAATGCTGCTGATCTGCACCAGCTGAGAACTGGCTCAGCAGCTGCCTATCACACGGCTTTATTCCAAACAGGGGCCCTTCTCCATGCAGCATCACCAGCAATACTGACATCCTTAGGGTAATAGCAAAGCTTCCTGTGACTAAGCTTACTTGAGTTAATCTGTCCTTCAAAGCAGGAGACTGAAGTGTGGGTGGGAAACATCTCCCTAGCAATGTTTTATAATGACATCTATTGTTTATAAAAAGAGGTTTCAGAAGCAGGTACTTCCATCATTCTACATGTCAGCACTGCGTCCTGACACTACCTTTCAGGATGATGCAGTAAAGAGGGCAGACAGCATACACTCACTTGTGGAAAGAACAAATGTTTTTAGACAATTTTATGAAGTAATTTTAATGCATGTGCCCTATTATTTAAATACTAAGGTGGGTAGCCAATGGACTGAATCACTAACTAGTCCAATCATATGATCAAGCATTGTTTTAATAAGTTTGCCACCCATTCCAACTAACAAGAGAAGCTCAATGAAAGCTTGCATTTTATCAAGTGAAAAAAGTGGCTGCTTTAGACTAGGTATAATACACAGTATTTCTTTCAAGTTATAGCAACTGTGGTGAAGCAGAAGACAATGGAAGATGATATAATGCTTTCCTACAGAAGCTCACCTGTGCAAGTGAAGCCATCCCCAGTATAACCTTCCTTACACAGGCAGTGGTAAGAGCCCATTGTATTCTTGCAATCAGCATGTGGGCTGCACATGTGTGTTCCATTGGAGCACTCATCCAGATCTTTGAAATAATAAATAAAAGGAAAAAAAAAAAAAGAGCAACATTAGTTAAAGAAAAAACCACCATGCATACCAACTTTAAATACCTTAGGGCACACAGAAGTTCTGCTTTAAAAAATCTTCCGTAATAAAATCCACACATATGTGGGGGCATCTGACTGGAAAAGCAGGCACAGCTTATTCACAGCCCACCAAAGTCATCTGACAAGGTGACTGTGAATGAGGAAGCTGCAGGGCACTCTCAAAACTAAGACCTGTACCTTGTTTTCACAGGGAGCACCAGGAGACTTCTCACCGCCTCCTATCAGCTGCCCTCAAGGACACAGCATCTCTCTCCATGGTCCAGTCTCCTTTCACTATCTCACAAGCCAACCAAGAGATAACGTTGATTTCACAGTTAGCATTGGTGGAGAATTTGTCCTCCAATAGGTCATGTCAAATCGACCTAACAAGCTTGATAACCATTTGTCTTCTCAATTTCCAAGTGTGGAATTGTGTTTTTTTTTTCAGAATTGCTGTGCCCCAGTTTTGGTCTGACCTTACAAATAAATACATGTGACCCTCACCTGTGCACTTGATACCATTTCCAATCCAGCCAGGGCTGCAGCTACATTTGAAACTTCCTGCTGTGTTTGTACATATGGCGTGTCTGTCGCAGTTATGGGCTCCAATCTCACACTCATTGATATCTGTAAAAACACAGAGATGTTTGAAGAGCTCATGGATCAAACCTTCTCATATCCAAAGAACCGATACTGGAATTTCTCAAGACAGACAAGGTGAACATAAAAGCAAGTCTGCATTTCTTTATAACGTGACGTTTAAAAATGAAGCAGAAGAGAAATAAAATCACTACAAAGGAAAGCAAAGGACCATGTAGCATATTTCAAACATGTGCTGCCCTACTATCTATGGCATAGAAAGCAGTACTGCTGCAGTTCACTCCAAAGCCCTGGTAACCTTTATCTCAGGTGTTCTTCCTTTTTCTAACTGGTGCACTCAGAACAAATGCAAGGCCACAGCCTTTGGGAAAAAGAGGACTAGCATCCATAAGGATTAGCACTGCAGGTGTTCAGCATCCTGAGCTATACATTTGTCAAGCAGCTCTGCAGTAGGTTGTGGGTCAAATTTGGTGACAAGAGCCGGTATGAAGACCTGTGGTGTCCTGACAACAGAGACATACCACTACAATTTACTGGCTTGCATTTTGCCCATACCTTAACACAACTGAGGAAAAGACGACGACTTTCCCATCTGCCCATCTTGGAGCCTGCAGAGTGGGACTCAGGTGGCTCTACATTGCATGGCTTGCTAAAAGGTCTGAAAGGCCATTCTGCTGTCCAGGGACTTCTGGAATGCAGCACGGCCACAGCCCCCACCATATCTACAAGGATGCTAATGAACACCAGCTGGGCACCACCTGTAAAATTCTCCTAGGACTATCCCTAGACAGTGAATGAAGCCAGGTTCTGCTTTGCCAGAGACTGCGTGGAAGGTGGAGGACGAGCTGTACCATTGTATTCACTGTGACAGCTGACGGACACAAAGATCATCAGGCATGCAGCTTATTAAGAACTCAGGAAACCTAACACAGTGGAAAACGATCAGCATCCTTGGAGACACCAGGCAGCAACTCATCTAATCTTCAACATATGCATTTGTGCCAGCACATTCTATTTCAGTACTTGCTATTTTCACCTTATTTTCATTCTTGGACATCCTCTGGCAATGTCAAAATGTATAGACAGAAAAAAATAAACTGAACTTCATTCTTCCTTGTCATAAAACATTATTAATGCCCCATATAAGTACTTGGAGAATGTATAAACTCAAAGGCAAAGTTTTCAGAAATTACTACTGGTAACTAAAACAAAACTGGCAGGAATTTTCTTACACATCCGAGCTATGGATTTTACAGTGCTCTCTAACAATCGAGCCCTCTTTCACTGTGCTTTACTTCTATGCAGGATGTAAATTATCTAGAATTCACATCAAACCCTTAATATTTATTTCCAGTTTTCAGCCTTTCCTGGTGCTTTTGCTGTTGCATTATGCCAAATCATCTCATTCTGTACAATAGGTGATGGAAGGGAAAACACACGAACTCTGCTGGATTGCACACACAAAAACCCAGCTCAGACTCCTCTTGAGAAGATGATTATGAAAAGGCAACAACCATGTAACATCTCCTGGGGTTCTCAGCACAAACTCACAGATCTCACTTTCCCTACCATTGTACCTAAAAACAATTAGCTCTTTAAAGAGGACAAGATAATGGAGCCACTGAGGAAACTGTCCAGGTAATATCTGAATAATTTACTTTGTAACCCTTTCTTAAGATTTTTCAACCCAATCTTCTTTAGACAAAAGGCTCTGTGTCCTTTCTGTATGCTCTTTTCACAACGGTTACTCATGCCTCTGAGAAGCAGAAAACATCCGTCTGTCATCCTACAATTGAATACTTACATCCAGAAATTACCCAAACCCACTGTTGATTCGGGTTTTTGTGGGTTGGTGGGTTGGTTTTGTGTTTGCAGGTTTTTCTAAGTCTGTATAGTAGAACGACATCAAATCTTACTTTTCTGGGTTTCTTTATAAATGAGGCATTGCTCTGAATCAAAACCCCAGACATGAGTATTCCCATAATCTGAATGCTGAAGTCTAGATACTGATCTAAATCTGGCAGCTGGAATCTACTATTAAGGATTGTTGACTGCACCAAAAAGCCTGAAAACATGCAAATGGACACTTACTTTTATAACTTAAAATAAGGGTCAGGAGCAGATAATCTCAGAGCATATTTGCCTTTAGCATGTGCAAAAACTCATATGAAGATAACATCACCCTAAACAGGAAACTAGTGTCTGTCAAATCTTGAGGGTGGTCAGAAAAAAACCCTTATTTTGGCTTGGACTGAAGGGAAAGACTAGAAGGAATTTCAAGAGGTCAGCTACAGTATACACTGACATAAAAAAGCTGAGGCAAACACTATATTTAAACCTTTACATTATTAAAAAACCCAAACTGTTAAACCACTGTTAACATTAATATTCCACTGTATTTGATTATTTGATGCTTTGTAACGTGCAAATAATCACATTTCTTTATACCCTGCAGAGCACAACAAAACAAAACAAAAAGCATCGTCAGTGGAGAGATTTCTGCCAAGAATTTTTTTAAACCACTAGAAAACACAAACAGAAACTTGCATGCAACAGCTACACCACAATGAAGTCATGCAAAGACTCACATGTAAGGCAATCTAAAAAAAATTTTCAAAAATACATAAAGTGACGGCAGACTCCATCCCATCCCACCTTGCTCTGCCCACCAACACTTTGCACCTGGATTCCCCCATTAACGTCTCTCAGTGGAACAGCAGCACCATGACACTGGTGCCCTTGCACTGGACACTTGCTCTCCTGTCAGCTGTTTGACACACTAAAAAGCCTGGAATCTTCTGTGGGATGAGAACTGTGAGCACAAATCTATATCCAAACATAGAATCAATGTTCTAAGAGATCATGCGCTGAAATGCCATTCCACTTGCTTTGAACAAAATCCTGAAATCCTTTTCAGCTTTTTTCCAGGAAAAAAATTCAATAGATTTCAATGCTTTTTGCCAGGGTAAAGATCAAACAGGTATTGCAAAATATATTTTTAATACCACCTACATTTACAGCAACATCGCAAGGCTTATTTCTTGATGCATGGAAAGGTTTTCAGATACTTAAATGAAAGCTGATTGAGGCATATAAAATACCATCAGTGGCTTTGTCCCAGATTTTACTTATTTTCAAAGCTATCTGCATTTAATTAAGATGTCATTTTGCTACAACCCCTATTCTCTCCTCTCATTGCATAGCTAAGTTATAAGCCCAAATTTATGACATTGCAATTATTTCCATGGCAAAAGTGGTCTTAGACCAAACACGGTCCTGTGTAAATGGGGTAGTGAAATCAATGGAATTTATGCCTGCTTATACTGGAGCTTAATATGGACTTATATTGCCATAAGTATTGAATTATAGCTTCACAGAATGAAACAAAAAGGAGAAGTTGAGCTCTGCAGGGGAAAAATTAACTCAACATAAATATCTTTAATAAGAGCAAGAGTCCAGATTTTGCTGTCTGCATGACAGTACAAACAGTACTACACGCTTCAAACACTCCAAATATTTTTGTGTAATCGTTTGAAGGGAAAGGCATTACTCAGTCTGAGTAAAGGTATCACGACCCCAAGAGCACACAGGAGGACACTACTCAAGTCAGGGTTTCATACAATTATAGCCTATTCCCATTGACTTCAGGGGGATTTTCACTAAGGAGTAAAGAAGTGAGTCACTGATTTATATCAAGCGTCTCTTTCTGCATCCAGTATGAAGCTGTGACAAGCCAAGGAAAATAAAGACATTCCAATTCCAGACTGACGCTGCATCCTCAGCCGGTCCCATTGTGCCCCAGTCCTGCTGCACACATGTTCTCAGCTTTGTAATTGCACAACTCCCATTAATACTAAGGGAGTTGTCTGCCTACAGCAGATGAGAATACGCACGATAAATAGTATGCAGATCTGACATCATAACAATCCCAAGCACTCTGGGGAAAAAAAAATGTCAGTCATTCTATTTTGTTGGCTCCTTCAGTTTTCTTCTTTGGACAAACATTTTTTCTCTCAAACCTTTGGCAATGATTACAGCGTCTCTCCCATGAATCACAAAGGCACAAATTTATAGGGCTGAGGATGTGCAGCAAGAATACACATCACATATACCTGTCATGTTGGCACTGTGCTTGCAAACGTGGCAACCAAAGGAAAGAAATGGCTAACCAGTATCTGCACAGTGCACCTCTACACAGTCTGGAAGTGGATCATTAAACTTGGCCAGAGAGAAGCATGGGGGTAAGTCACTCTATTCTCACTTAAACTCTGGAAACACCCAAGTCATTCCTCTGCATTTGAACAGAATGAGGGTGAACATTAACCCACAAAAATGCACACCTTCATCACAGGGTATGAAATACTCATGGTACTCTTGTGTACCATTTACATTTTCTATTGAGTTTCACTGGGGCTTCAATAGTCTATGAGGATTCTTTGCAAAGTGTGAATTTAATTCAGTCTCCACCTATAAATCAGTACTGTTTGTCAGGAATTATTCAAATCCCTTAAGCATTTTCTGACTTTTTAATTTTTTTGGCACTCTCTGCATATCTGTGCATTTTATCACACTGACGTTTCACTGGTATTTCAAACCTGGGCTTGATTCCCACAGGACCAGTCGTCTGGTGGAAGTCATAAGGCATTTCCTCCCCCTGGGTTGCTGCCCATGTAATCAGGTAGGTAAAGGGGAAGGCATTTCAGAGGGAGAAAACTGTAGATTTCAACTTAGTGCTCACACAAGTAGAAAAATATATGAAAAAATTGCCCTATTCTGAGCTCTATACCTGTAAAATCATTTCCTCTTTTGGAATCACTCTTGGATTTTTTTTCAGCATACTGCACCGTAAGCACCTCTTGAAGTTTCACATGGGGCAGTTCAGTTTTTGCCTGCTATCCATCCTTACATCACCAGCCTGGGGCACAGCATGTGATCGCTGGACAGGAGCCTACTCACAATATGCTCCTTCTGTAATACCCCCATTTGGCTGGCAGCACCTTAATATTATCATCTTCTGGTATTTGGCCTGACACAGCCAGCTCCCAGATTCACAAGGGAAAATGTATTTGTTTCACTGATACCAGAACTCCCTTGTGCCATCAAGATTGAAACACAATGTGTTATTAATGACCAGAAGCCAAAGACAGGGAGAGAGGCAAGAACATTGTACAAGTCCCGAAATGTTATGTACCTATTTCTGAGGGCAAATGACAATGCTCACACTCACATCAGGTGTCCTTTCTAACTGTGTTTCTATCAGCCATGAAAGTGTGCAGTGTGCACTCGCTCCTCCTTCATCCACATCATGGATGGATGACAGCAAGTAATGTTCAAGACCAAACTCTCTAACCTTACACCCCACACCAAGGCCACAGCTGAACATCTTCCACTAGCCTATCTCCAAACAGCACCAACATGACCCCTGCAGAGTCAGAGCCTGGTCTTAGCCCTCCAAGTCCCTGAACCTGCTGTGGAGAAATCCAGGTGACTTTGGAAGTATGTATATTTTTGATCTGATGACCATCTCAGGCAGCTTCTGCCCCCAAGCTCACCTCGTTCAGTTTGACTTGGTGAAAAGCGCCCTAGGCCTGTGCAAGCAAAGCTCCACCAGGAGCAAACAGGAGGTCTGGGAAGAGAGGCAGAGAAAAATCTGCTCCTCTGTGAAAACATCAGAGCAAGTAAATCTAAGGCTCTACATCAACAGTGAAATATTGCAAATTTACAGGCAATACTCCAGAGTGGGGATGAATCACAAAATACAAACGCAAGTGCCAATACAGGGAAAACTCTGCAATCTTCTTTCTAGTGGCTTATGTATCATTGCCTGCCTAGAAAAAAGTAAAATTAACTGCTCTAAGTCAGTCTTGCCACAGTTTGCCTTGTGAATGGAAATTAAACCATTCATAGCACTTTGCCTTGGAAACCTGCAACTACAATGTATGTTTTTGCATAGTTTTAAAATATATTTTCTGTTACAAAACTGTCTGCATTCTTACTGAGAGCCAAGGAGGAGGGGACCTAACATCTGTGTGAGATGGGAATGTAACTCAGTGGGTGGAATCTGAGTACTCTAAAATGATTGGGAAAAAAACATGTTTATTTGTTAAAACTGAAACAATCAGTAATGACAGGGGAGCTGAAATATTTAGACAAAACTGTAATGTAACCCAGAGGACATTATTTAGCTGTTTCCCTAGAACAGAGATCCTCCCCATCAAAGTGCTGAACACATTTCTGTACTTTTTTTTTTTCCACAGGAGTTCCTAAAAGCTGCGGAAGCTTTTGATCTGTCTGTAAGACAAGATTTGATCCTGTGGGTCAAGGTGCTGTTGGCAAGGTCCCCCCAGAAGAAGTCTTCGAGGATGCTCTTATGGGCTGCCATACCTGAGCCTGGGAAGTTCAGCTCGTCTCTGCCCTAATACTGTGCAAGCATGAGGTGGGGAACTCAAAGGTCTCCACCAGTAAATCAGATTTTAAAAAAAACAGAATGTGAGAATCTGCATACTGTAGTCACAATGGGACCTGTAGCCATGTGGCTTATTCAGCATGAACTCAATCTAGAAAGTTCCTGCTTTTCTTCCTCCCTTTTCTTATTTACATCCAAAAGATCTGGTGTTTTATTTTTGAGAATGGTTCCATCTCAGCTGCATCAGCATAGTCGATACTTCACTTTTTGTCTTAGATGACTAGCCTTTTTCAAATGACCGAGTCTCTCTACAACATCTGTTGTAATTAAGGTGTCCTGATGGTTTTCCTGGTGAGTGCCATTCTCCCTCATACACCGGCATATAGCCAAAAGCAGCACAGGATGGGCTGAAGGAAAGACAAAGATGTACAGGGTTGTGGCAAGAGCCAACATAGCAGACAGCATCCATCCAGAGGGCAGGGCTTGGCTGGGACCAGGAGGAAGAGATTTCCCTGCCTCTGTTAACAAAGAAGTATTGTTTGGGACATTTGCCACTACCCTCTGTCACATGACGCCAAAATGGCGGCTATTTCCAGGCACTTCCCCAGAAGCCATACCTCAGATACTTCCCCTGCCTACATGACCTTTCCCTGCCTTTTGCCTTCTACTAGTTGCTTCATGTTCCCTGACAGCTCCTGACCATCACCCATTCGACTGGGAGTGATACTGCACCATGTGTAACTGATCAGCATGGAGGTTTTCAGGCCCACAGTATTGAAGATCTTCACATAATTTAGCAAGGAAACAAAGAACATTGAAATGTTGGTCTACAGGGTACAATTAGGGATTTCTTGGATTTAGATCAGTTCATATGCAAGTCAAAGGCAGCTGTTCCTAATGCACAACTATTCATCCTCAGTCCAATATGCAAAATACAACTCCAGCTCTCAGATTTCTACAAGAGCTGTAAAAAAAAAAAGCTTCATATATTTGGGGCACTTACAGAAATATATTATTAACTCTGTACAATAAGAGCAAACTAAGAATAAAAGGTTGTCTGAAAGATGTTGCCAGAAATGTGTTTACCCTAAGTCTACATTAAAAATTATATTAAACATATGTTTGCATTCATATTTGGACAAAGTCTAAGACCCTAAACACCTTGGCTTGAGACACCACCACTAGTATTATTAATATCATGCCCTTGGAGCCTGTATATTTGACTCTCGTTTCTGTTTGCTGGCAATACATGAAATAATGCAAATTCTGATTTGGCTGATATCATGTAGTTGAGTAGCTGTATTGCTGCCACTTTGTAAAAACTGAACATTTATTTTAGCACACATTTCAAGCCATCTGCATTTGCCAAAATAATGCTTGGAACAGATACCTGTTATTTGCATGCATAGTATAAAATTAACTAATCCAAATGCACTGAGGTCCTCAGGAGTCTGTCAAGTTACAGGCAGTGGCATTTTCTGTTCTCCTAGACCAACAGCAATGCAGTAATAAGCCTGATTTTGTTCACACTGGGTATTTTGTCACTCGTTTGAGCAGAAGTAGCATCAGGCTGAAAGCTGTGCCACTGAAGTTCAGCAGAACACAGCCTCAGCCAATCTGGATAAGAGAGAGAATACTTAGCACAAATAAGTGATAAGAAGCACAGAGAGGAGGTTTTGAACACTGAAGAAAAGGGCATGCAGACTCACGACCTTCAGCTAAAGTTAATAATTAAACTTTAAAACATACCCGTGCAACCAGTTGTGCCTTTCTTGCCTGAATATCCCATATCACAATGACAGATAAATGAGCCTTTTGTATTCTCACAGGTTCCACTCAGACAGATGTTTGGATGCAGATCACACTCATTCACATCTAAAAAAAAATTAATTAAGATTTATTAATCAATTTCTTGGAAATGAATTGGCAAAATCTCTCTTGAGATATGAACTTCTGGTAGAAAAATGCGTCTACACATGGAAGAGAAAACTGCCTAGGTTAGTTACTCCTTACCTAGCACACATTTTGAGATCTGGTTTAACACTGCTGTATTACCCTATCTGTACTAACATGCCTTTAATTTCAACTTTAGAGACTAAGATTTAGCACATTATCCAAAGAATTACTATGAAGCTTTCTACGTATATATGTCTGTGTACATACACTTACAAATTCTTGCATACATTATCTAGTTTTGTACAAACATCTATCTTCAAATACACTCCAGATTTTTAATTTAACTGTGAAAATTTGGTTTTGGAAATAGACCATTTCATGACTTTGTTCTACCAAGGTACAGCACTTGCATATAGTTTTGTCTTAGAGACCAGTTTAAATCAGCACTGTTGATTCATCTTGCTAGAAATTTCCCACAGCGTCATCCACCAGCACTTCCTTTCTGCAAGCACTCTTTTCTCTGCCCTGCATAAAAACCTCACTGGAAAAGGACCCAAAGATCCAATGCTATAGATCATTATGTTTGCATCCCAGTCTATAGGGATAGACAGAGATTACACCTGCATTTGATGAACATAGCTTGTGCAATGGGGCTGGTCCTATGATTGGGTGGCCAAAATTAGGGCAGAAGAGCAATATTTTTTAAATATCATTGCCTACTTGGAAAAAGTACCTTAATAAGTAACTTTTCCCTAGTTAATGCAATTGGAAAATAGTGTACTTTCACTTACCTATGCAAGTCTTCATGTCTTCAGATGCCATGAATCCATCATAGCAAAGACATCTATATTCTCCTGGGATGTTTGTACACTGGCCTCCATCACAGATGTTAGGATTGTCTTCACACTCATCAATATCTACAGGGAAAAATCAGATTAAAATACAGTACCAACTAACCATAATATTGGCAAGAAAACATTGTAATGCTCTGATGAAGATTAAATCCTTGCAAATAACTGAACAGCACGTTGCAAAATTGTCCTGATGTGTAAGCGCCTCATCTCCAGCTTAAGTAAGTGGCAAACACTCCTCTCTGACCTCAACGGGAACAGAAGCCAACTTTGTAGGTAAAAAAAGTCATTGACAGAAAAAAAATACAGAACCTTTGTAACACCTCATGGCCACATACAACTGGAGATTCTTTGATACAATCCATCACTGTTGAAGTCAATGGAAGCTCTAAAGTCACATTCAGCGACACAACTATTGGACTCGACACAGCTTAAAAAAAGTCATCATGCACGCAGGATACCTCTACACATCTCAAAGGTGGTGACAAACTGGAAGCACAGAGTCAAACTCATGATGGCCTAATTACAGTCTATACATTCGTTTCACTAAGAGATTTTATGGGGTTTTTTTAGCAATTCTGGCTAGGCCAGCCATATAGTTACATGCTGTATGTAGCATGTAAGTTGTTTTCTCAGTTCGTTAAATTGGCCACCACTGCCTGAGGCCAAACTGCAGAAACAGACACTATTATATTTATGCAGCCATGGAATCTTTCAGAGTACCCGGGGGTGTATTAGGTAAATTTATAAAAATCCCTAGAATCTCCCTGTGTCAGCATCAATGCAGACCAGCAAGAGCAAAAATCAGAAACTCTGTCCAGTGATACCATGGGAAAAAAATCAGCACAAAAAGGAGCCCCGTCCAAGAGAAAGGGTGTATCTCATTATCAGAGCAGTCTATTGTGGATTGCAGTAATTATGCAGCTGCAGAAAATGAACTCACTTTAAGTATTATGTTCATTATTCTTCTGTATTTCTAGCAGCTAGTGCTTGTATGGATACACACGTTCTGCAAGGAAGAAGGCTGACCAGTCCCTTTTCATCTTAACAAGCAAATAATGTTGGCATGGACATTAGCCTGGAGATGTTAATTTGGAATGGAATTTGAATTAACATGCAAAATTAAGCTCTGGAAATGGGGATAATAATGACAAAAAATAAAGAACTTTATTTACTAACTTGTCATTGTACTGATTTCACAGTTGGGGGAAAATCAGCTGACAAAGAACCTGTTGTTTCTCCTAATTGAGCTGATTATTTATGCATAACCTCACCAATTCAAACCTGACCTACTACTGAACTGAACAGCATTCTTACTAGCTCAATTATCTAGAAATATATTCCATAATGGCTTCTAGCTTTGTTGATGTTAAAGATAAAAGACATGTTCACACAGAGAGCAAACTGAAAATGTAAAATTAGTGTTTCACGTACTCAGGTCACAGTGTTACTATATCTGGTAATACGCACAAACACCTAACACAGTAAAACCAGATACTCAGTTCAATGAGTAGAAAATGTCACAAATGACATTTTTTCTTATTTTTCCCTCAGTTTGGGCAGCAGAGAAATTTCAGCATGCAGATTTTGAATATTCACCAGGTATTTATAAATGTAATTAACACCTCTTCAGGAGCAGGTGGCAGTATTTTTAGATACTAAAAGGGGACTGTGAAGGTGAGCCCTCACATCTTTGGATATTTTCTTAGGTAAGGTTTTTGACTTGACATCCAAAGGTATCTGGTGTTTCTGCTCCTTAAACCTTTTCAGGTGCTGGCTTTTGCATTCAAGTCTTTCTTAGAGGACAGTATGAAAATGAACAGCTAATGGCAATTACTGGCTGGCCTATGAATTAAATTATATTTTTCAGAGTCAAGGCTGGATATAAATATGCAAAAATTTGCAACTAAGATCAGATGCTTTTTTTTATTCCTCACCCAGTTGAGATCTGACTACAAACTTCTATGGAAATGTTTATGGTCAAGTTAATGCGTGGACAAAACCATTGAGAATCCATTCCCTTCCCACAGCAAAGGCAATTGCTTCCTCCCTTTTTAATTTTGAGAAGGGAAAGATTATCATTTTCTATTACGAAGTTTTTAGTTTAATACACAGGAAGGTGAATGATCCACTCTGGTTTTGAGTTTAGAGATCTTTGAGTGGCTAAGAGCAAGCAGGAGTAAGGCACAGAACTGTTTCTAGCCAACAGACTTGAGATCCTTAAGGCTGTCCAAGTATACACTTGGGTCATTTGGTCCCCAGTCAAGCCAAGAAAATGAAAATGGAAAAGTGGCTCAGAGAACCCTGCTCCACCCCCTTCCCTCTTATGTCCTTCTAACCCTGTCACTTAGGTTTAGATTTTGGCTAAGGCACAATTTTGATCCACTGGCTTTATTTTTGCATTGAACAAGTACTCCAAACACCAGTGTTTGGGCAAGTTTTTGTACAAACTTGTCTCTTCTAGAAAGCTGACTAAAACCAAACGATTTCTAATCTAAATATTTTAGATTTTTAAATACCTCATTTCAGGGTCAGTCAAATTTTCACTTTTTCTAGATTTCTTTTTCTGAAGAAGGGTCCAATGCTTGCTGAAGACTGACTACACCTTTCTGACAGAGTAAGCAACAATGTGAGGGCAAACTACATTTAGCTGTGCTTTATGGCTCTTTTGTCAGTTGGAATGGTAGCGAGTGGCCTTGTGGTAACTGAGACCCTGGTCAGAGGTCTATAAATATTTACAAGTCCTAAATGTGAGTTCTCTCTATTAATTCAGTATAGAAAACTCTCCATTTGTTCAACTAGAAAGGCAATTCTATTCCAAGGGATTAACTCTGTTATATTTCTCATGCTCTTCAAGGAGCTCTTGGATGGAAGTGGCAAATATGCACATGCCTCAGCAGGCCAGTGGTTGTGCAGCAACAAGAGGAGTGTAGAATTATCTTTCCAGTAACCTATGTGGCAATCACAGAGTACAATTCACTTACTGGGAATATGACTCCCAGACTCCCAAAGGAGAACATACAGCCATGACAGAGCTCTGAAAATTTTCACACAAACCCTGATTAGAGTGCAAGAGAGCTGTTTCCTAAGAAAGATTTTGTACTATTCAGATTTCAGTTTGTCTGAAAGTCATTTAATTTTCAAGTAATGTGGCATACTTGCATTTGACTAAAAGAAATAATTAAAAATAGGAATTTTCTTGCTTGCTGAAGAGCAGATTCCACACAACCACAGAACAGGGCACTCAGCTCCTTTTCTAGCATTTCTGTCTATTCTCTCTCCAATGCAGAGCATTTTGGCTTATGCTTATGATTATTCTTTCCATTGACTTCAACACATTTTGGATTTAGATCTAATATTTCTCTCTTAAGAAATAAAATTTATCTCCTACTGAAAATATTACCACTCAGAATTAACTTGTACACTTTCTGAAATGAGGAAGAATTAATTCCCTTAAAAGCAAATCAGCCTGCAGTAGTCCTGTCCTGACAGTTTGGAGGTGTTTACTTTAGAAAAAGAACTTCACTTTCCATGCTACTTTTGGTTTGTTTTTTTGAGGTCTTTTTGTTGCTGTTTTTAAACAGTAATTGTTACAATAGCTTTAATGTTAAAAAGAAGGTCAGTTTTTAAACCACTGAAACCTTCCAGCAGAAAAGTTCCCAAAGTCTCCCTTACCAGTGCATGTCCTGTGGTCTGGCATAAGTGCAAAGCCTTGTTTACAGCTACATTCATAGCTGCCCTCGGAGTTTGTACAGAAGTTCTCACAGCCACCATTCATTATACTGCACTCATCAATATCTAAAAAGGAGAAAATTACAGTTAAAATCCACAATACCTTTTACTTTAAAGTACATTTCAAGGACACACTAAGTCAGCTTTCCAGAATAGCATTAAAATTCAGAATCTACACTTGATATTTGCACACTCCTTGAACAGTCAAGTGTTTGCAAACACAGGCACTGGAAGGCATGTCAGTCAAACCAGAGAGGGAAAAGATTTATACTATCTGACAGCATATAGAGATAGCTCTGCAGTTCTATTTCCACATATAACAATTAGATGAACTTTAAGGTCCCTTCCCACCCAAACCATTCTATGATTCTTTGAATACCACTGTCACAATACCACAGTATCATGAAGGCAACAAAGCCTTTAAGCGTCAAGGGACAAAATTATCTACTAGGCAGAATTAGAGCGAGTGGATTTTTCATGTATTTCCACGGCACAACAAAGTGTATGCATATAGAAGAGTGCACAATATGTGTTTTAAGCTGTCATTTACAAAATGTGGCTTTAAGAAAATAGTTACTGGGAAAAGCCCTATGTTTGAGGCAAATGCAGATCAAATTCAGTTGAATCATGTGATTCTATTCCTTGTAGGAATAGGTCTGACAGGAATGTTGATTTTTAATAAAATATAGAACTCAGGATTTGACAAGGTATTTCTTCTTAATCATCTAAGTCTAAAGACTTAGGTCATTTAAAAGAGTATGATATTTTATGTGTCGTGATTGATTTACTAGAGAAAATAACCTACTACACAGTTAACTGTAGCACTGCCATAATTTAATTCATTCATTCCTCACAAGTAATGGATGTGCATATTTTAGGTTGTTTGCATACTATTTTGACAGACTGTACCAGATTTTTGAATCACAGTTAAAATGTCTTTATAGAACTACTGAAAAGGAAACAATTGTTTGGGTTTTATCTTCCCCATTCACTAGAGAACCCATGTAGATTTTGTCCTTACCAACACAGTACAACTTGTCAGGTGTGGACTGATATCCGGGGTTACAAGCACACTGATACTTTCCAATCAGGTTGACACAACGTCCATTTCGGCACAGGTTGGTGCTTAGGTCACATTCATTAATGTCTGTTGCAAAAAAAAGTGGGAAACGTGTTTTAGGTCTGAATGAAAACGATACTAAAGGAAACGTTGTCAATGCAGGTGCAGCACAAGAGTGGTATAAAAAGCTGTGTATTGATTTTGCCTGCACGTCTCACCTACGCACGCAGAGATGTTTGGTGATATCTGATGGCCTGGAGGACAATCACACCGGAAGCTTCCCTCTGTGTTGATGCAGGTGCCCCCTCGGCAGAGAAGGGGGTTGCGCTGACACTCGTCGATGTCTGAGGGGAGAAGGGAAGGCACGTGACTGCAGGGGCCAGCACTGCTGCAGTGCCAGCCCACCCCTCCCCATGCTCTGCTACCCATCACTGCACTGCCTGCCCACATCAGCTCTGGAAACTTTCCTATAGCAAGTTATCCCTTACACCACAGTGCAGTTAAAATAATAAAATAAATTTTAAAAAAGGCTTATTCTAAATTTTTAGTCTATTCTAACTTCAAAGCTCGGGATGGTGTCCCACTTAGCAAAATGGGGATTGTGGGGATAAATTTAACATCCTAAAATCCTGACACTTGCTCATTTATGCTTTGGCATCCTGCAGAAGCAGTGAAGTCACATTTGGAGTGGAAATCAAGTTAGAGTGAGCTTTAATAAGACTTGAAAATGAGAGGGCCCTAAATCCAGGCACAGTCAAACATTCAAAATGAAAACCAACCAACCAAAATATAAACCATGCATAGCCTGCTAGCACATAGCATACTATTGCACATATATGGTCTATAAAAAACATACCCATGCAGTTTTTCATCATCATAAATCCACTTTCATAGCCTTCAAAACATTCACATTCAAAGTCTCCAGGGGTATTGACACAGATGCCTTGGCCACAAAGATCAGGAGAGATGCGGCATTCATCAATATCTGTAAAACAACACATATTCACGGTATTTGAAAAGTAGGTCAGTTTTTCCTTTTCAAATCAAAGTTATGAGAGACATCCACGCAGTTTACCTGTGCAGTTCCTCTCTTCAGAATCAAGGGCAAATCCACTGTCACATCTACACTTAAAACTGCCAATGGTATTTCTGCATTTTCCATGGGTACAAAGACTGGGGACCATTTTACATTCATTGATATCTAAAAATGAAACGGTAATGACACAGATTGTTATCACTTCATACACAAACAGTACACAGAAGAATAATGTCAGCTTCAGAGCTCATTCTTTCTCATTATAATAACCCTTCCTTTTGGGAAAACTGTAGACCACACTACATAAACTGATACTGAGTTTCACCTAACCAGCAAGGAAGACATTCTGCACTGGAATTACCAATAGCACTCCCTGCCATAAAATGATATTACTGTCCCCCCCCTTTGTCCTACAGGATCTGATCTGCAGCTCACTGAAGTCAACAGTAAGATTTCAGTGGACAGAGGATCAAATCTACAGAGACAAAGGGTGCTTCCAAAAGAACCACTTTGTCTTCTGGCTTCTAAGAAAAAAAAAGTTACTTCCAGGAGTCACAGAAAATAACGAGCATAAATAAAAGCACATGTCACTTTATGTTTAATTAATTACTTAGTCACTGTTTATAAAACTCAGGCTGAAACTAACAACAGCAATTGTCATTCATATATATTTTCCCCTTCTTTCACGCTTCAGAATGTTTAGTTTTCGGGTAACTGGCTTTCTTTATAAACATATTCACATCCATTTATGCTTCTGACATTGCCCAGCTTAGTCACACTGGAATGACAGCTTTCAGCACATGATGCTAGGATGTCACTGTGTGATTCCAATTTAATGCTGGAAGTTTACTAACAGCAGTCATAACAAAACTTGGTTTACAGTAAATTAAATTCTGTTGAATTGAGCTATCATCCTGTAAAATTTTTTCTCTGCTTCTCCAAGTCTCTCCACAAGAAATTCCCAAAATTATTCACCCTCCCTTGCTGGCTCCACAGTAAAATTAAAGTTATTGCACTCTGCACAGGTAAGAAGAATTGCCTTTCCAATACATCCAAAGTTGACTCCTCTGTTTGATCCAGCTCTTATACTATGAGGTGCCAGGTTTTCAAAGCTATTCCATCAGCTAGAGGTGCCATTAGATGCAACACAGGAGGCAAAGTCAGGCACAACTTCACATCCCTAGTGATGTTTAGTGTTTTGAGGCTGCAGTGTTATGTGGTCTTTAATTGCCTGTGACACAGACTAAATTATCTGATGTTTTATTCTGGCCTTAATTTCCATAAAATCTAATTAGATTTTCAAATATCCCTTAAGGTGAGTGAAGTACCCATGACAGAAATCTTTGAACCCGCAGGAATTGTCCAAAGGAAGAGTAAAAGCCAGAAGGATTTGCTGGCAATAGACCACAAATGCATCACACACCTTTTGAGAAAGGTTTCCCAGTTATCTCTATCTTTGTAGAGAACCCAGATCCTCTTGGACAAAGAGCTTCAAATTCAGGTGTTCCCTTCAGAGGGCACTCCTCACATTCAAAGCCCCATGCTGCCCCCACTGAACAGCAGCAAGCATCCATTCGGTGTCGGCCTGGTATTTGTGAGGTGCATTGCTCATCTTCATGCTTCAGGTAGCAACTCTCCAAGCGAATGTCTGTGAGACAATTGAACAACATGTTGAGAGAGAAAGAGAAAATTTAGTTCACTGCAGAGGAATCCTTTTCAAGAATCCCTTCACAGGACAGTTTGCTCCATGTTTTTGTGGACTCGGAGGAGTGTACCAAGCATGTGTTGTAAATTATAACAGCCGAATATTAATGCTAAACTCTTAATTTATGAGTTGAAGTAAGTTTAAAGCATCATTCTGAAAAATACTGCTCAATACTTGAAGCAAGTTTTGAATCAGAAAAGGATTTCAAGCACTTCAGCTTACCATATCTATATAAGGCCTTCTAATTAATAGAAACTATGCCTTGTTCTGTGACAAATCTTAGGCATTTACTATTACAGTGGGACAAAGGTGATTTAGATGGACAGCATACAAAACTTGGATATTCTTGGATATCTCTATTAAGATGTATGGTGTGGCTAGGAACACCAAACCCTCCTCAGGCACCTGAGTCCCAGCCCACAACAGTCCCCCCCACTACCCCACTCTTCCAGCCCTGGGGATTTCACCAGGATTCCCAATGAAGAGTGCTAAGAGCACAGATGATCTGCAGAGAACCAAATCAAGGCTATTCACCAGTTAGCAGATGGTCATGGGCTTTAGCTACTACCATTGAAATCTGTTTATATTCCAGCTGAACTAAGTTCATGTCCCCAATTGAATCCATTTGAAAATTACTTCTGTGGACAGAAACAATTTTCCTTACTTCTAAGAAAATATGCAATGCAAACATTGCTCACCACATAGATTTGCTCTTCCCTAGCAGACCTGTAAATGGAATTAATACTTACCAAGACATGTTCGTCCAGAAGCATCTAAAGTCATTCCATTGGGGCACTGGCAAACAAATGATCCCAAGGTATTGACACACTGCCCATTTGTACAGACTCCAGGAAACACCTCACATTCATTTACATCTATTTCCAAACAAAACGTGAATAAAAATTATCACTAGCATACTAAACACGAACAAATCAGAAAAAATACGAACATTCTGATGGCTGGGGTTTAGGATAAAATACAAATCCACAGCAGTTTACATGGCAAAATTCCAAATATTTACCTGACAAAATTTCAAATACTTAGGAAGAATTCCTGGCAAGTCAGCCAGAATCAATTAATTACAGAAAACTGCTGATTATTAGAAATAATACATGTTGCTATTTGCCATTCCTACATATAGTGAAATCAAACTCAAAAGTAACAAAAAAAAGGGGGGGCATTAAAAAAATATATCAATTTTCATACTCACTGTGGGCCAGATTTTTGAAGCAAACGGGCAGAGAAAGACAAAGGTAAGTGTGTAATGAGATTATACATTATTCCAGTAAGACTAAGTTATGTTGTATTTTTTAAATGTTTTTTTAAATTTTTGTATTTTTAATCGTTTTGTCTTATCAGGCACACCTCTGCATGTCTGGAAATATAATACTGCTTAAAAACTGGCCCTGTGACCCTGTCAACAATTAGTAACTTTATATAGATTAAAATAAACATTTTATGACTGAACAGAGTTTAACTTCATTAAGTAAAGATTATATTCCTATATTTAAGTGGCAAATATAAAACTTTTGGGTGTTAACTTGGCCTGAGCAGAAATAAATGCTTAGTAATCTAAGTGTGGGGTCCTCCCACTGGTGTCCCTGGTGAAAACCACATGCTTCACAACTGCCTTTAGGAAAAAGTCTCCAGCATTAAATACGGCCCAAGATGAAGCATGATAATTTTTAAGACAGGAGAGGATAAAAACAAGAAATGAGAAAAGAATTACTTTGGTTAAAAAAAATCTCTAGCTAAACACTCATGCATAGAGTCATCAGGAAGTAAGGTCAGACTTGCTCTGCCTCCAGACAGAACTCCCGGTGCAAATAGACTCTAGCTCTCAAACTATGTGGAGCAGGGTGGAAGATAAACGTGGGGTGGACACCAGTGGCCTCTGCCCCTGAACAGGTTTTATAATAAAAAGCCCACATTGGCTGGAAGGCAGGAAGTAAAGCCAGTGGACTGTTAGAAACCACTGAAACACAGTTCATGGCCTCTGAGCAATATTCCAGCTGACAACTCCAGGGCTCACCCGTAAACTAGAGCAACACTGCCAACTTAGTCTGCTTATGTCCTTGCACAAGGTCCATTACTCATTTTGCATGGGCTACGTATGGGAGAAGTGAGTATCATCTTTTGGGAATTAAATTTACCGCCTTGTCCTGTCTCTCACTTGCCAGTAAATTTCCTAGAGATCCTCCCGTCTTGAAAAATGCTTACATTGGTTGAAACCCAAACATGGCTTCAGTATGTTAAAAACAGGGAAAACTACTCTGAAAAATTTGGGGCTATCTGGGTCCACTGAAAAGAGAAAGATTAAAGCACGTAATAGATGTAATCCAAAGTGCTGGTAAAGGACACACTGAAAACAGCTATGTCTACATCTTGGAAGGATAAACTTTCCATCTCAGCAGTGTTGAAAATGTTCTAAGACTTTCCTTGTGAAGAAAGATAGGTGGGGCCACTTTTTTTTTTTTTTGCCTTCTCTTTCACTTACACACTCCAGAAAGTGTTGCTGAGGTCGGATAAGTTACGTACGGTGGGTCTGCAACACAGACGTGCCAAGGTATTCAGTCATCATTTGGAAAGCAAAGAGTATGTGTGAGGGTGTTCCTCTTTTCTATTTTGTTTCAATTTTTGTTAAGGGAAAAAACAATGTTTCTTTATGGAAGCTACATATGGGAGTAATTTAAAAAAAAATATTTTAACTGCAGTGTCATGTCAGATGTTGTCAGTCAGGGTGACCCACAGCAGTTTGAGTCTCTCTGAGCTTCTGCATGTTACAGAAATATGCAGTACTTTGCCAGGGGTTCAAATCAATTCAAATGAAGTTGCAATCGGGTGGGACCTTCGACTCTCATAGAATTGTACGGAGTCATCTAATACCAAGCAAAAAGCAGCATTTCAAAAAATCTTCAGCCTTTCATTTGACCAAAGTTTAAGTGTACCCTGATGCTTTTTTTTTTCTTATTAAATAAGACAATGAAACTATGCTTTGGATCATGTCTGACTTCATATAATGTTGCATGGAAGAAAGCCAAGGTTAAGGAAAAAAAAAACCTACAAAAAAACCCTTTCATGTGAAATCTAGTCTTTAAACATTCTTTTTCTAAAGCATAGTAATGGCTTGTCATACCACTGTATCAATAATGCCATGTTTTAGAACATATATATGATGCATACTTTTCCCAAATAGGTTACTCAGTTAACAGTGTTTGAAGAGAGAACCATCCCCTTACACTGGCAGACACTATACTTGCAAGTGTGTACTTTGAGATAAACTCTGAGCATGTAGGAATGTTAAACAAACTGAAACCAAATTCATCCCTGACATAACTCTAATGAAGTCAATGGAACTACACAAGGTAAGAATTTGGCATAGTGTTCCTCTGTGCTAAATTGCCCACTTAAATCAAAACACTGACATTTTTTCCTTCAAGCTCTGATTTATGTTAAGGCAACAATAAATACCTTCACACAATGTTCCTCTGATTCTTGAGTATCCTTTTTGACAT
Source organism: Hemiprocne comata (assembly GCA_020745705.1). Lineage (NCBI taxonomy): Eukaryota > Metazoa > Chordata > Aves > Apodiformes > Apodidae > Hemiprocne > Hemiprocne comata. Next base: position 10,834,442 of record CM036596.1, read on the forward strand.
ATTGGGTCTGGAAAACAAACAAACAAATGTGTACTTTTAGAATGCTACAGTCCGAAACTGACCATCAACTTCTTGTGCAAAACTGATCATGTGAAATACTATCCAGAGTTTTTTGCTCTGAGCAGTCTGAGTACTTAGGCAGTATCTCAGTATTTTCTGAAATAATAAAGAGGTAAGATGAGGTAACTACATAAACTATATAGAGTGTGAGCCATGATCCACTTTTGCTTCCCATTTGTCTTAGTTAGCTAAACCAAAAAGTGGTTATATGATTCCTGCTTCATTCAATCAATTCAGTTCACTTCATCACAGCACATTACAGCCCTATCTACCATGGGCAGATGAGGATGAATTCTGCTAAAATATATAGGATTAATTTAACTAAAGATTTGATCAAACTAGCAGCTTTCACATTTCTGCATTCTCCCCCACACATTTCTGCATTCAACAGCTCATCCCACAGTTGAGTCTAATTATCAAGTAAATATGCAGAGACCTCAACCCATGTCTCAGTCAACCATATGATTCTCTAGGTCATCAGTTAATCTACAGTGTATAATAACAAGGGCTACTCCCTCTCCTCCCTCCATTACCACAACAAAGATCCATTTGTTCCAAACATTTTATTGAGAGCTCTGGGGAACAGAGCATCTCTTGCTACATCATTAGGAACTCTAGATCACTAGTTATGACAAAACATGCTAAAGCAATGCTGCAAGTAACAGTCTGTAGGTGTGGTCCCTTCCCTTTAGAATTTAAACTTGTAAAATGTTTTCTATAAAATCCAAAGTTAGATCCTTCTATAGCTACATGCTACCTCTCAAATATTAAGGCTTCTCTTTTCAGACTGAATAAGGAATGAGTGCCTGATAATAGAACATGTCAAGTTATTTGTCTAGCCTGCACCCAAACTTCTCCAACAATAATCTGGACCAACCTCAGGATAGGAAAAATCCTGGGTTCCTGAGGAAAATAATCAGCATTACCTCGTTCACACGGTGTACAAGGGCTTCCCCAAGCAGCACCTAGTGAGGAACAGCACTGGGACTTCAGAGTTGCTCCGTTAATATTTATTTCACATCTTCCATCCACTATATTCTGCCAACAGGTACCCTTAACAGTTTCTGTGTGGAAGAAAACCCAGTGTATTGTCACACAGATTGCTTAGCATTATACATGAATATATTTGCAAACACACTTGAATTTAACCATGAAAAGGAATCATCCCTTCATTATAACTTACTAGATCAGGTCTTAGTTTATTTTAAAAGCTCTTCACAGAATCACAGACTGTTAGGGGTTGGAAGGGAGCTCCGAAGATCATCGAGTCCAACCCCCCTGCCAGAGCAGGACCAAAAACTAGGGCAGATCCCTCAGAAAGGCATCCAGACAGGTCTTGAAAGTCTCCAGAGAAGGAGACTCCACAACCTCTCTGGGGAGCCTGTTCCAGTGCTCTGTAACTGTCTTAATTTACCCTTCTCTATGCTGGACAATAGTCTGAAATCATCCCGGCACAGAACCCTTGCAAATCCTGATTTATGCTTTATTGACCTTAACAGGGACTATCTCAACACCATCCAAAATCAGAGCAATTGTATTTATTATGACTCAGATTAGAGGCAGATGCAGAAGAATGGGGTAGATATCAACTCCTTCTGGATCTGTCATTAATCTACTAAATCCTCCAATCTGGATATCTGATGCTCCCATATAGGGAGTGGCAGGAGATAGCTAAGGATCAACAGACCCATAGTTCCACAATTTTCCTCACTGACTAGGCAACAGCTATAAATTACTGTCCCTCCAGAACAGCTCAGAGAAGAAATTATGAATCCACAGAGTATCTGAGTCACAGCATTGTCTGTGGCTTCTCTTAAGCTGCTCTAGACTGTACACAACTTTCTCATGCTTCATCTCAAACAGAAAATTGCCCTTTCCAGAAAGCAGATCTTAACCAGAACATGTCCACCCCTCTTGCAGGAGGAATTCAGTGGGTGACTGTAGTCCTGGAGAAGTAGTCTTAGCATTTCTGTATTTGTTACACACCATGCTCCCAAGTGCTAGTCACACCTGATGAACCCACAGTAACAAATACCTTCTTAACATTGTTTCTGTAATGTTTTCCACTAAATTTATCTACACAAGTTATTTTAAAATATTTTCTAAACTTGATGTACAATGTTTGTATGTCAATGTACACTTTCAACCACCAAACATAAAATCTTCAGAAGAATAAATACCTATGCAGATGGTTTTGGTTGTATCCAAAGTACTTTCAGGAGAACACTCACAAGCGAAGGAGCCCGGTGTGTTTTTGCACACCCCATTAACACAGGGGTTAGATTCGCACTCATCAATATCTAGAAGAGAAACACGCTGCTGTTACTGCCAGGAAGCATTAACAAAAATATATAAATTTTTTTTCACTTAGGGAAAAATGGAAGAAGCTTTTCCTCATGACCAGTTTTCCTGACACTGTTTTTCTATTATGAAACTCTTCACAATAGACGTATGTGTCCTCAAGACACACTAACATGCTAGAACATTTAAACATTCACAGAATCATCCTGGTTGGAAAAGACCTTGAAGATCACCAAGTCCAACCATAACCTAAATCCACCAACCATAACCTAATCTACCAATTCACTGCTTAAATCATGGCCCTAAGCACCACATCTATATTTCTTTTAAACACTTCTAGGGATGGAACTTGGCAGCAATATCTAATCTTTCAGTGATATCCAGCTATTGCCCTGCTTTGTGGTGATGGACTGTGTTGTTTAAATGATCTGATACACATCCTGTCTGTCACTCAAGAAGGGCTCAAACTAGGAGCTGTCTGGTTCTGTTCTCCACACGAGAGATCAGATTTGTAAAACTTGGTTATTCTCAATTTTGTCTCACCCTTGACACAATGTGGGCCCACTGGTAGCAGTCAGTAAGGAGAGTGCTAGTACAGATCTAATACAGGGCATTCCACAAGGTTATCTAATGCTTTCATTTTGGCCTTGTCTCTCCTCATTACCCTCCTTCCCATATAATTTATTTAGAGGTTTTTTGGTTCTACACATACGCTCATCAAGGTATTTCTGGCACAATTTGAGAACAATCCAAATGAGTAAAACTAGCATGAAATGGGGTTACTAATTACCTTCACATGTCTTTAGGTCAGGAGTGTATACAAATCCTTTTGGACAGGTGCAAGTGAAACTTCCAGGAGTATTTCTGCATTGCCCATTGTCACAAAGCAGCATGTTCAGTGCACATTCATCAATGTCTATAAAGAAAATCAAGAACTTTTTAAGAAAGAAAGCATTTCTGGAATAAACAGACACATTTCATTAGATTTTGTGTATGTGAAGAGAAGGAAGAGACAAAGGGGGAGAGAGAGAGAGAATAAGGAAAAAATAAGAAAAAAAACCCCTTCTCTATAGATTTTTGCTGACTTTTCCCCCGAGCTTTTTTCTTCAGCAGGCTGATTTCCTTTTATAAGAGCTCATACTTCCTTTCTACACACATTCATAATATGTGACAGCCATACCATGGTTCAAAATAAAGCTGGGAATCCTGCTATCATGTTGCCTATATTGTGGAATAGGTCAATGCAGTCTCTGATTCCCTGCACAGTCATGAAAGAAATGAGGAGAGGAATAGTTTGGAAAGGTTTGCTGGTCATCCTGGTCTTGAAATCACCATTTTTTCCAAGCTGGCTCTGAACTGTCCTAGATGTTATGGTTAACAAGGCCAATGCAAGTCTACACTTGATTCAGAGGTGAAAAATAGAAATGCTAGTGCTAAATTTCAATAGCCCTTAGGAAATCTTTGGAAAAGCAGTTGTCATTAGAGAGAAGTTGCAGTAAGGTGGCAATGGGCCATGAATGGCAGGTGAAGACCAGAAGAGACCCCGAGAGCAGGCAGGAACAATTGGCTAAGTTTTAGAGGCCTCAGAAAGTGTTGAGAGAAGTTGGGAAGACTCAGAGGGTCAGAGCAGCAGCTGGGAACAGCAAAAGTGCTAGGAAAAGCAGGGAGATTTGCACAATACAGACCATGTGGGAAGTTTCACAGGAATTCAGAAAAATTGAGAGAGGGCCAGGTGGAACATTATGGAAGAATGGGAAACAGCTGTGATGGAGCATGGATGTGGGCTGCAACAGGGTGGGCTGGGGAGCAGCTGGAAAACTCACAGATGGATGGGGAGAAGAGAAGGGATGCCATAAGCTACAGGCAGACACTGAAATGGGACATGAATAATTAGAGCCAAAGAAACAAATGGGAAAATGGGATGAACTGCAGCATGACTTTTATCAAAGATAGATCAACTCTTATTTTTTTAAAAATAAGATAGTGGATAGTTTAGACTGGGATAACACAGATGACTTAAGCTATTTAGGTTTAAGTAGAGAGTACAGAACCCAAATAAAACTATTATGTAAGCTGGAGATAACAGGAAGGAATTTAAGAACTTTAGTGTTGTTCCAGAGCTGGCTGAAGGACAGATTACAGTAGGATATATTAAAAAGAGGAGTAATCATGATGGAGAGAGGATATTAACAATGCCTTTCAGGGATCAGTCTTGGGACTGGTCCTATAAAATATTCATTGCAATGTAGAAAGAAAAAATTAATGGGATGAAAAACTGTGGGCAACACTAAGCTGGAAGTTATTACCAATACAGAGTCATGCAAGACTAAATGACTCTTGACAATGTGAATGAGACAAATAGGATGAAATATAATCACCAGCGTCCAAAACTGTGCAATTAGGGACCAATAACAATAAGGTGCTATAAACCAGAAATCATTGGTTACAAGCTATTGAGAAGAGAAAACTCTGGATGTAACTCCTAATTAGAGGTTGACTTTGATCCCAATGTATAATGTATTTGAGAAAAGACTAATGCATCCTAGAATCACTTTAGGCAGGATATTCCTAGGGGCAATGGAGAACTGCTGGCACCACTATCCAAGACAACTAGACAGACCCCATCAGAACACTGTACACTGGTCAGATCAGTCATGTGCAAGAGCAGACTGCAGCCTCTGCTTTTATGAAAAGACTGGAAGTATAGATTTGGACAATTTAGCCAACAGAGTTTGAGAAAAGATATGATGATTCGTTATAAATATTTTGGGGATAAGTGCTGATATGGTGCTGAGTCAAAGGATAATATTAGTACAACATCAGCTGGTAATAAAGTGGTTACAAATACCTTTTTAACAAGAAAGCAGAAGAAATTTCTAATCAGTGGAAGAAAGGGGTTTAAGCTATGGGCTTTAAATGGGACCATGTAATGGAACAAGAGAATTGCCAGAATTAAAATTTGTAACAGGAGTCTGCAGGCATCTGACAGTACTTTTACATCCCACATAGTATGAGAAGAGACTGGACTGCTGCTTATTTGACTTCTTTTTATTGCATGCTGCAGTGCTTCCACTGGTCACCTCTAAGGAGCAAGAAGAATTTATTTCCCATTTTCGGTGATGAAAAATTTGGCGTTAGATGTTTTTCACTTGCACAGCATGAAACCAGCCCTAGCTAGAGATACCATGCCATCAGATTCTGCTGGTGCTTCCAATGACAATAAATTTTCTTGTGTCTGGCCTGTACACTTAACACAGTTAAACCAATAGCCCTGTCTGAAAGTTGAAAGGGAATTCTCCCCAAAGTCAGAGTTGGGAGAAACCACGCAAGCTTTCTGTAGCATATGAGATGCTTATCTTCTTCTGATCAGTTGGGAGTTCTACTTAATTCCCCCACTCTTGGAGGCACCTAGCACACTAGATCCCTCCTGTGGAGTATTGTAATTGAGGGATCTGGCTTCTTTTGATTTTGAGAAACGTCAATACTGCAGAGTGCATGTTCAGTGGACTTAGCAGAACTGGATGTTTATTGCCTGGTTGCCAGTGATTTGAGTCACTGATGGCAATGGTCCCTTACAGCCCCGCGTGGAGGATTTCATGAGCATTGCAAGGCACTGAAATTGAAACAAGAACTCAGCAGAAACATCCAGAAATATCAGAAAAGCAGCTAGTGAACCTGATGAAACAATTAAAAAAAAGGTGAAAGAGGACAAAAACAAGCATTAAACTTCAAAATTAAAAAATGAGACATTTCATACCAATGCAGTTTTTCCCAGTTGAATCCACTTCATATCCAGGGTTACAAATACATTTGTATGTTCCATGCAGATTCTCACATCTTCCATTTGGACAGAGATCGGTATCCAGTAAGCACTCATTAATATCTACAGAAAAGTAAAAACCCAGAAAAACAGAGTCAGTTGTTGTGGGGGTTAATTCTCAAAACTAGAAAAAATATTTTTGGTATCATGAACATTGGCTGCTCTGTATTTAAAAATATGGTTCTGATTATGGAATTAACACCTAAATATTCACACTGAAGAGAAAAAAGCACCCCTTTCACACCGATTTAAGACCTTCTCTACCCCACAGACCTTTAAGCGACTTCAACTGTAGACAAGAACTGGGATAGTGAACTGGGGTCTTTAATTTAGAGATGTGCATGTACTAACACCCCCCTGTATCTCCTGATTCATAGCGTTTCCAGATGGCACCACTCTCCAAAGCATGAACATCCCTCATTTCTGAATGCTTTTCCCTCTCTACTGCCATGAAATCTACTAGTGAGCGTTGGCTGAGAGTTTGCAGTTTCACAGTTCTATGACTACAGAGCTTTTATTGTAATCATTTGCTCCTTCTCTGTAATTAACCTAAATCTGTCAGCCTGGTCTTTTTGACCAGTGAAAATATGTGAGGAAGCTCAATGTTTCACGTGACTTTATTCTTCAGGATTACTTCAGTTGAAATGTGCAATTATATGTTACTAAATTATGCAGGTAACAACACTTCTCACAAATTTGCCATTATTTTGTAATACCACTCACATCCATTCAATGACACAAAACAGAGGGGGCATGGTGAAACTCCACTCGTTTTATCCTAAATTATTCTATTGTGTTGCAAACAGCAATTTAATTAAACCTTCCTCTCTTTCCTGCCATCATCCCCACCGGCATGTCAAACAAATGAAGGATGTCAAGGTATCACTTTTTAGCCAGAATTGCTATAGTTTGAATTACATTAGGTGATCTTACCATTTCCTCCTGCAGTCATGCCAGTTCCACTGCTGCACAGTGCCTGATATTCAGCTGGAAAAACAGTAAAACACTTACTGGAATATTTTTTCTTAGCTCATTGGTTTCAGCATCATCATTTGCAATACGACAATTCATTATTTTGAATGAAATATACACGCCTTTCAATTACTCTAAAAACATCAGTAGCCTCACAGTGTTCTGAACCTGTGAAACATCCTAGCAGATTCAGCATCTGCATCTGCTCATGAAGATGGATGAGTAAAGACTCCACATGATGAACTGAGGCATTTAGGAAGATACAAAAACTTCATGCTGGCCCTCCTACACAAATGAAGCATAACAAATTCACAGCAAGATTCTCCGTATCTCCTGTGTTTAAGCCCTTGCTCAAGGTGCGCATCCAAAGTGACAGGGAAAAAGTCTGCCTATAGATCTAGCCCATATTTAACTCAGGAGTGGCCTCAGGAGCTCAAAGCAGATTAGGATCTCTTACCCTTAAAAAAAATTATTAAAATATGTATCAAAGTATCTCAACCATCTCAATTACCGCCGGGTTCAAGTTCTTCGTTTGAGTTTAGAAAAATTAACAGAACAAACTGACAGCCAGATGAGCATTAAGTGTTGCTATACAGGTCAGCATTTTCCAATATATTTTCAATCTAATAACAGCCCAAATAATTACAGTGCTAAAATTAATAAATACTAAAATATTTATGTAATAAGCTGTTTTCTCTTTAAGGAAAAATCATACGCAACACGTCTCCCATTGTAACCGCAACCAGCAGATTACTATGTACCTACCCCTACTTCAATCAAATAATCATGGCCACTGAATGTGAAAGCAGACTTGCTCTGGACACGTGTCAGCAAAACTTTTGAGCTTAAAATGGCAGGAACTTCAGCAAAGAGCATTTGAGGAGCACAAAGAGACAAATGTCTTCCTTTCAGGAATTTTTTACAGTCTCTCTGATACAATCCTCCTCTCTAAGAAAATCATCTCCTTTCCTCCCCCAGTCAAAACCCAAAGAAATGCTACACTTCACCCTAAAAGAGATGGCATTTTTTTAAACAATTGGAGAGGTGGGCAAAATAATACAGGAAAAATAGCTTTCACGTATGTAAGTGTTCTGCTAAACTAATTCAAAGGTACAACACAAGTCCGTAGTACAAAGTCCAACGTTTACAAAAGTTTTCAACTCTACTGTACAATAAGAAGAGCATATTGAATGGCATATTTTGTTTATATGCAACAACAAATTTGCTGAGTGAAAAGAATCACTCAAAGCTGGGCTTAAGAGTAGCTCCCTGCAGTCAGGCATCTCCATGAAACCAGGGTCTCTTTTATTTACTGCCTTCACAACAAGGACTGTGTGTCAGCACAGCCCCCTTGGAAGTAGTACTTTCCGAAAAGCAGATTCTGCCCATGAGAATGATTAGGATTGCCTTCTTGCCAGAGAGAAGTTACATTCCAGACAACTTTGCTTGGTGGGGATTTCAGTGAGAGACTCAAGTATTCTCAGCCAACTTAACTGGACGTTTGTTTTTGCATTGACTATCCAAAGGCTACTTACTGTACAAGGAATTTCATATCACTTGAACGATACCAAATTCAGGCAGCAAACACGTGACTGACAGGTGTACATAAGGATTTGAATATATTAATTACTCAAGATGTTTTAATGAATAACTTGAGGTCAAAATTGTATTTTTTTTTACCAATATCTATCAAAATAGAGTTTGCTGTTTGAAAGTCTGTTTTAATGTGTGTAAAAACTCAGGACCCAGATATTGACATATACTGTTGCCTCAAAAAATTCTCTCCTGTACTCTTCCAATGTGCAAAGTACCAGATTATTCAAAATATATAAAACGTTATACAACAATTTAACCAGTAAATATGTTGTACCTGAATTTTGTGCTGGACAGGGCTGACAAGGCTCCCCAAAGGCATAGTCAGTGCTGGCACAACAGCACTCTGATTTTGTAACTGCACCAGTTAATGGTCTCACACATTGTCCCCTCTTGTAGCCACCATAGCATGTGCTTCGCATATGTGTATCTGAGGAAAGAAGTCTCTCTTAGTCCTGCCATAGCCAACTATAAATCCATAAATTACAAGTATTAAATCTAGCTCGGGTGTCATAAATACTGTAAAACAGCTGTCAAAACAAAACATCTTACACCATTTCCCTATACTTTTCACCCAGCTCTACCCTCACTCTACTCAGGACAGGAAATCCTTCATCCTCGTGCTTCTAAGAGTTCAGACTCAAACTAGTTACTAGTTTGATAACTCAACATGCATTAGTGAACTACTAGGGGAACAACCAATACTTAAACTCAAACTACCAAGAAACCATGGGGAAAAGGGACAAAGGCTCTGCCATGTGACAGGGACATTACTCACTTGTAACTTGACAGGCCCAGCAGCAGGATATAAGAGCTAGAACCAAATATATCTCAAAACTTCCAAAAAAACTCAGTACTGTTTACTTTACTCTCAGAGTTAGAGGACTAATTTGATTTTAAAAAGAAGTATTTCCTCTCCCCCTCCCAACCTTGTTAGTTGTCTCTGATTTACCAAGGCTAAAATCACCACTGGTGCAACGCTCTGGGCTAAGCCCACTAAGGCCACACTAAAGTTTTTGTTTTCATTTTATACCTGAAAAATGGAAGAATGAGAGAAAAAGAAAAACTTGCTTAAGGAAAAGATCACAAAACATGCTGCCATTAAAAAAAAAAGAAATAGATCTTTCTTTGCTTGTAAAAAACAAAGAAAAAGTCAGTAGTGACATTTCAGTACATAAGATTTTAACAGTTTATGTTTTCAGGTCCAGGGGCAGCACTTCTCATTTTTTAAAAACTGGCCCATAACAGGTGTCATACGCATTAGAATTTTTAAAACCATCACCTCAAACACCTTTCTCTTGTAGAGAAACAGACAGAAGTGGAAAAATGCGTATGTTCCACTTTAGAAAGAGGTGAAAGAGTAATTATTTCTTTCAGCTTAATGACAAACGAAGAATTTTACACTGACAGAAATGGGGCAAATTCTCACATACTCAAAACTGATACAACACTACGCACCTCCAACAGCACTATGCTGTATAGTCTACCTGACCTTGGAATTTGGCCCACGGATTTTTTTCTCTTTAAAAGCGAAGACAAAAGAGCAAAATGGGCTACTGCAGTAAAAATCCCAGAGCTGTTAGTATCCACTATAACTACCACCCACCAATCCATGAACAACTGGTCGATTCTACATTCAAACTTGATCTGTCTGTCAGCCTAGCATTAATGCCTTAACATGAGGGTAACTGTGACTCGCCACACCTTAAGCTTGTCTTACCGACACACACGCGTCCGTCCAGTCCCACTGCAAGGCCAGGGAAGCATTCACATCTGAAAGAGCCATCAGTGTTCACACAGCGCCCGTTCATGCATATTCCAGCTGTCTCGCACTCATCGATGTCTGTTGGAGAACAGAATGAGCTTTACTAGAAATTAAATTACATAGTGTTCAATGCCTGGCTAAGACCTGCATTTGTTCAGCTTATTTTCAGTGTACCCTATAGAAAAATACCAAGTGTAAATGGAAATTAATTCAATTAAAAGTTTCATTAGGAATAATGATTAATCCATTCTGTGGAACGGAAGAAGGAAATGCAAAATTCAGGGGAAATACACAGAACAAAACAATTTCGCTCTCCTTGGAGAGCAGAAAGGGACTACATTTTCCCAAATTGTTCCCAAGAGGTACATCCTCTGAATTAAGGGTCATTCAGACAAAAAAAAAAAAAAATCAGAAGAAGGAGGAAACTGTGACTGCTAAGACAAAGGACTTCTGTAGCATGTAACAGGGCATTGCCTTTCTGTGTAACAGTTCATGCAGTAAGAACTCAGTTCAAATAGCAAACAATCTTTCACCCCACTACGAGGTGCCTTCACAGGGTCACCAAAGAACTTCCCCTCCTCCTGCTGCAGGTTCAGTTTTTGGAAGCACATTGGAATGTCTACCATCAAACCCTGCCTGCACATAGTGTCTCTGGTGATCTGCGTGACAATTGGGTTTTCCTATCAGATGCTCATTACAGCCCATTTTATAAACTTTGAATGGACAGACTGCTCTCCAGTCTTGAAAGGAATTTGTTAATGATTTGAGCCCTGAGCAACTGCCGAGCACAAGCTACCATCTTTGCCCAAAAGTTCACTGAACAATAAGGCCCTTAGCAATAAAATACAGGACTGAAGCCTTATAATATTAGGCTATCACAAAGGGATGTCAAATTAGTAAAAAAATTATATAGGCTGGGTATCCTGTTAATAGAAAGATCATTCTCTAGACACAGAGTGCATGCCATTATTTTATAGGTGATTAAGAAAAGGAGTGTTTAAAATACTGTTTGGAAGTATGTATAACCTTTATAAAATAATCACTTCATAACAACTCTCCCTAATATATACAAGAGACAGCGTGTGTGACGATTTCCTTTTTTCTGACCTTAAAAGGGCAAATTGAGAGTGAAACACCTCTGTGTTTTACTTAGTTTGTGTTGTTTGGCATAAAACATAGCTTGTATGATCCAAGATTCCTTTTTCAAATGGCATTTTAAAATAGAAGTTATATTTAAGTACATGGGCTCAATTCATTTCTACTTCATCCTGCAATCTTTTGTTCTGGTTCAGACAAATCTTAAATGTTTTTCCCACTTTAAATGTAGTCCTTATACAGTGTAAGTAAAACCAGAGTTGGGATTTCAAAACGTGCCCATAATATTTAACAGTGTAGACAGTTATTTTGTTATACAACACTGAACTCCTTTTACAGATACAAGTTCTCCTAAAATTTTTTTAAAATACATTAACTTTCTTTTTTTAATGTTACTTATAAAAACAGGCAGTTACTTTTTTCCTTTTCCTGTAGTTAATTTTTAAAAAAAGTTTGTAAGTTCCCCACAGTAAGCTAATAAGGGGTGCAATCCATTTTCTTTTGCAGCAAGTCACAAGTGTGCTGAAAATACTGCTATAGATGTTTTACAGAAAGGTAAAGAGGGTCACTTAGAATTGCGCAGATCAGCTGAAAGCTCTAGTAAAGATGGGGCAAAAAGCCTCTGCTTTTACCAGGGCTGAGATTCCATCCAGTAAATCAACTGCACATGCAGGCAAAAAGTCCAAATTTCTAACCTTGACAAGGCTCCACGGTCTTCTTTGTTAAAAGTCACCATTTGGACAACCTCAAAAATACTCGTTTTTCTGAGTTTTGCCAGAATATCTCAATCTGCTTCTGGAAAACCAGCTAATGGACTCACATCTCCATGAGTTTTTGCTTTTTCTGCTGAGCTTACTTGGTAGTGCAAGCTAGGTACGGTAAGTCCTCTAACACGAACCAGGAAAAATTTACTCAGACTACTAAACTGCCACTTCCAGTTGCCCTGCAATAACTTTCAACTTGGGGAATTCCTGTTTGGTCTAAAGACAAAACAATGTATGGAACAGAAATAATGCTTTAAAATTCTGCCTGCCTGATGTAAGCCATTTCTGAAAAATCATCAGTGAAAGAAGCTAATGGTGAATAAGTTTAGAATGTCTTGTATTACAGGGAATCCACAAGACTGTGGTGTAACATTCTTTTTTGGCATGTTACTTCACAAAGCCTGAGTGGAATTTTTTACCAGACAGCCAAGCATAAGCCCTGTACTTATAGTTAAATTCCAATTTTATGGAACTAAGTGTCAATTACAGTATAACCAACGTTGAGTTTGAAATTCTTCTTATTAGTTAAAAATGTAGCTTCAAATGAGATGTTTATAGGAGCAATGCATTGCACAGCAATTCTTACATTCCTTTGCAGATCCTCTAGAGAGTTTGGGAAAAATACATGTTCAATTCTGTATCAAAATTGCTCAGGCAGGTAGCCAATCTGCCGCAGAAATGCCAGTTTGTGTATGCACAAACAAATTCAGGAAATGCAACGTGAAAAATGAGTGTTTCAAAGGCTGACCCATCTGTAGGACAGAAGTTATTTACACATACATGTGGTGTGTACAAAAAGGAGTCAATAAGGATAAACTTTAAAATGTAAAGATATTAAAGATCGATCTTTCAAACTTTTACTAACATGACTAGAGACATTCACCAGAGAGTTGTGCTTTCTGTAGCCACTACATTCCTGGGAAATAGCTCATGATAGCTTGGGCAAGCGGAAGAAAGGAGACAAACGTGAAGTTAGGAAAATGTATAATTTGGGTGTCAGTGTCCCAAAATCTGACTTGATTTTGACCCAATAGCAATTTTTACATATAACGAATATTTGCATGCTCATTCATAGAGAACAAGGCTTACTCTAAGCGTTGAAAAGCAGTGGGAGAAATCCTTCATTCTACTGTAAGTTCTGTTCCAACTTTCAGTAGGAATCAGTTGAGTTGCCTGCAATTTTGGATAATTTTCAAATATTCTCCCTTTGATGCACAGAAGTAACATTTGTCTAGGGCCAGAAACCCCTTTTTGGCTGCATCCACACTCCTGTTTAGCCAGAAGGCATGTAACAGAAGCTGTGAAGTTGAGTATCATTGTTTTTTAAGCAGTCTGAAACAATTTACATACCATCCTTTTGGATGGTATTTCAGTGCACAGATGGATGTAAAAAAAAAAAAAATACCAAAAGATGCTCTAGGCAAAAATCAAGACAAGCATTTGGGCTGAGCTTGCATCAGTGAGTCACATTCCTGCTAATGACATGGAGAGCAGCCAGTGGTCTTTGGGAACATGACTGGCTGCTATGCCAATGCCTGATGGACATCAAGTTCTTCCCTGCTAAGTCTGAGACCAAGTCTCCCTGCTGTCCCACACACAGACCAGCAGGAAAATCAGCTTTAGCAAAGCACAGACAAACATATATCACTTGGAAAACAGGTAAGAATGGAAATAAAGCTGATTATTGTAAGACTGTGAAGGCTGCACCAACACAGCCAGTAGCTCTTAAGCTAAAGAGACACTTGTATGGATCTGCACATTTATTCAAGAAACTACAGAACAATTTTTTCTCCCACTGAAAACAACCTTATTACAAAGCAAGAACTGGGTAATTTTTATTAGAAATACATGATTCCCCCACCTGAAGGCTGAGTAGCACTGTCCTGCATACCTAGTGCAAAAGTGATCAAATGCAAGAGAAGTTCCAGATGTTTTACTGGATTGATTGGCCTGGTTTGGTTCTAAAGGCTCTCTCTAAACACCATGCAGTTCAGATCTAAGACTGGTACAGTGTTCAAGAAGCAACAGGATACAAATTAATTCACCTTTTTATGTCACTAACTCTCAAAGCCAAAACATTTATTCAAACATTTGTTTTTGTTATTGGTCTGCAAGAAGATGTTGCTGTGTAATCTAATGTGACTTTTAAAACAAAATTTCCTGAAGTGTAAGCGAGCACTTGTTCTGACTTGATTCCAACAGTTAAAATATTTTAAACTTTTCAGAAGAAAAAACAGGAGTAACTTGGCCCAACATTTGTCTATTTATTATTTTGACTTCTGCTTTGTGCTCATAAAACTTACTGAAACATTAAGATTTCTACACACAAAACTGAATAGAAACTGATGACATAACTAGCAAGCAGAACGCTGCAGTGTCTCCTCCCACAGGGGATATTGCTGAGCTAGTGCAGCAAATGGAAAAGACCATATTGCTGTGGCACTCATGTCTCCATCTTGGTCACACAGGGTGCTGGGCCCTCCTCAGAGGTGCTGTATTGACTAAGAACACCCAGGCACAAATGGGAGAAAAATCCAAAGGCGGCAACAAGCCAGGATGTTTGGGTGGCCAAAGGCAGAAAAGTTTAAAAGGCCAAAACCAAGAAGTGAGATATACTGGAGCCAAACTACAGAATACCTCACAGGCAAAAAAACCTGGAGTTTAACTAGGTCAGATCACACAGTCCTTCATCAAACAGGATTTCCCACTGACTGGTTAGGGTGGTTGCTCAACGCTGTGGAGAAGCCCGAGTTTTGTCTTGTACAATGACAAATTATTCAAGCTGATTAAAAAAGCATATCTGACAAGAACTCTGCCCAGTATTTCTTGTTCCCAAGGATTACTGTAAGGAAATAAGGCAATTCTTGGAGCTACAGAGGAATATGACTCACAAGCTTTGGGAACCCATATTTTTTTGTGCTTACCTCTGCAATAGCGTCCATCAGATGCTAACTGGAACCCTGGTTTACAAATGCATTTAAAACTGCCATCTTCATTGATGCACATCCCATTGAGGCACATGTTCCTTATGCTGCATTCATCCATATCTGAAAATGTACATAATAGACATCATGCTCATAATGTTTAAGTAAAAGAACTCTTACTAATTATATCCAAGAGATAAAGCTTAATTTCTTCATTAGTTGTCAGATAATCAGAAACATACAATGGCACATACTGCACTGTCCTAGATAATGTGTCAAAGCAATTACTCCATTTTTTCATAATGAATCATTAACATATAAAAGTATGCATCCAAAAAGATCAAAGAGAATGAAAAACAGATGAGAAACGAGACGGCTTAAGAACCCCAAAAATATGAGAAAGGTATGTAATTGAAGAGGGTTTGAAATCTTGATGTAACAGAAGCTAGGTTAGAAGCGGCCTCCCTTCCTTCATTTGGAATGGCAAACACAATGTTATGTTGCTAACACCTGAAAGGGAAGGAGTGGGAATTTGTGTTTGGAGTGAAAACTTTTGTAATCTCCACTGGATGAGTCCCAGATTTTATAAGACTTCATGGGAGACTTCCCAGCACTGCACTCAAACATGCATTCTGTGGGCACTTTCATCATCAACTTCCATTTAAAATAACATGTATTCCTACCCTGGATTCAGCATGACAAAGGAGGGTACTTTCTAGTCATGGCTTCATACTAGCATTATTCACCCTCTGACCTAATGGCACTGCATGAAGGATTCAAGTAGGAAAAGGTCCCAGACACTGCTACTCTGAACCCTGCACAGTTCCTTACACACACACAAAGCAGCAAGTATGGAGAATCCTGCGCTCAATTTGAGTAACCTTTTATATCCTCTTAGTGCTTATTTCACCCTGGTGCAAATGAAATCAGTTTTAGATGTTACATCCAAAAAAATCAACACTATTTACTAGTTTAATCTAAATTACTATACACAGTTACATTAAGGTATGGCACAATGATCTTTACTGATCTTTACTGTATGCCTACGAACAAAACTCAACGCGCTACAATGCCAGAGATGAAACTGTTTCATAAGTGGATGCAACAGACATTCTGGCAACATATGCAATGGAATTAAAAATGTTTTACCAGATTGCCAATGTCCTGGTTCTTATTACTATTAGTATTTGGATTTGGTGGGAAAGGAAGAAATCGAAATCAAGTTTTCTTCCAAAATACATTCACTTCCAAATATATTTAGTCAATATAGTTCCATAGTAAGATATTTTAAAAGCAGCTTATAGTGCTAAACTGTATATAAAAAAGAGTCAGGAAAAACAGAGTCTTAAAAGTCTGTCTCTACCAAGGATTAACAGAATCACTACTAGCACATAAAATCACTGGATTATAAAAACATTACAATATATTCAGAATCGTGCTATTTTCCTTAATATTGCAGCTGTCCTGGACAGAAATCACACTTCTAGACATGGTGTATTTTCTTTTTACTTACAGGCTAAGTCAGACAAAAATAATTTATTATTTAAAAAAAAATAATCATGTATCTATCCTAACCAGGAATTTTGGCATTAAGTCTTTGAGCTGAATCACTGAGATAGCCTTCTGCCAAAAATGTTTCTAAGAACAGTGCTTGAAATTCCTTTAACGTACGAATATATCATTGGGAACCCTCCCAAGGACCTTGGGAAGCATGATAAAGAACATTCTTCTTCCCCCTACTTTACTAAAGGTCTGGGAGGTAGGAACACATCAATTATGTTTACAAATTTTTCTTAAAACAGTTTTTTATGGGTCAGACCAGACTGCATCTACATAAAACACATTGCTAGTCAGTCACCCAGTAAGATCCCATGAAGCATGCTGTTAAATACACAGTAAGATCAGGCAGCATGTGACTTGTCATCTGTTTTAAAATGTACCACTCCCATCAAAGAAACTGCATTTTGTGATAGTGGTATGTGCTATTTCTCCTGCTGGACAGACATCCCACTCAGGATTGCCAAACCAAGGCTCCAGAACTGGCTGCAAGAGACAGTTTACTTGCCCTTCCAGATCCGGGAAAAGGTATTTAGAAATTTGATTCCTTGTTGCTTCCCTTTCCCACCCCCAGCCAGAGTTCCTTTTATTTTCACTGAGGTGAACAACCTCGCAACTGTAAATAATGATACGAGGTAACTTCAGAAGTGTCTTACCTTCACAGTTTTTTCCATCAGCTGCCACTTGAAAGCCAGCATTACATACACAGTGAAAACTGCCATCTGTATTTATGCATCGTCCATTATTACAGATACGACCATTCTGTAAACATTCATCAATGTCTGAAAGCCAACCAAAAAGAAAAGGAACATTTTGGGGTTTTTCTTTTTTATACTTGAGAGGAATTTTTCACATTTCACCTTCCCCTAACTTTTTAACCCTACATGGAAACTATATTCACCCGAAAAATGATTTATTTTTATTTCCATAACTGAACATTATGGTAGTGGAAAATGTTCATCAGCTTGAAATTTCAAGTTGCTGTGAAAGAATTTCAGTGAACATTAACCCACAGCTTGCTCAAACAAAAAGCAGAACCTTTTGGTTGTTTGGTTTTTTTGCATTTTTGTTCATAATGAAAATATTTTTACTGACATTTACTGTAACAATATCTAACTACTGAAGGAAAGGTGGGGGAAGCTTGTCTTTTGCTGCTGCTTTGTAAGATAACAGGAAAGTTCAAGACTTCCCCACCTTAGAAGATATTTGAAACCTCAGCTCCTCATTTCCATCTCTCTACAGGAGGTGCTTGGCAAGTGCTTTGGAGGACCTGAATAGTGATATCACACGAGGCTGGCAGCTCTTCTCTCCTCCAAAGCAGGGGAGAGGAGATGCTGAGACAGACTGTCTAGACATTTTTCAGATTGCTCAGTGTTCTCCGTCAAGGCCTGGACCATCTCCCAGAGATTCCTGCACACAGGGGACTTCACTCACAGCAATCTCAACCAGCCCATGCAGACCTGTCTCATGCAACCACACTGTCTTCCCAAATATTGTGGGGGTGCCCTTACTCAGGTCCTCTCCACAGAAGTGCACTGGTGTGCTTCAGGAAGAAGCGGAGCACAGAGCATCCTCCCAAATGCCCCTGGCACCTATCTGAGGGGGAACTGATGCCTCTCAAAATTCTGAACCTATAGTTGCCTTCTTAGCAGCGTGGTGGTTCTGGGAAGCTGCTACAAAATCCCCAAAAAGAACTGTTCTGCAATCAAGCAACCAGGCCAGCAGAGGCAAGAGCTGCTCAAATGAGAGCCTACTGCAGTGGGAGCTTGCAGCCCTCTGGACTTCCAGAAAATGTGTACAGGCTTGATAAACCTTCCCTCATTTGATAAACAAGCATCATTGATCAACAATGCATAAAAGTGAGAATGGCATTCTCTCTGCTCAGTCTCCCCACTGCTGTGATACTCGGCTGTAGCTGAGCCTGGCTTCAGCTACCCCATCAGCTTTCTTCCTTAGAACAGGCAGAAATGCTACAGTATCTCGAGATTTTTCTGGTCTTTTAGTTTTCAGAGTTCATTAGGATTTGTACTTTTATGCATCTGATGCCATCTAAATCATGATGCAGAAAATTAACACAGAATCTTGTTGCTCTTTACGTGCACACAGCTGACCAGAGATCCACCACTAGTTTCTGTTGCATTTCTCATTTTCAAATTATGAAATAACCCTGTGGATTTTTTCTTTCCTCCCCTCAGAGAAACCTGCAAACATCAAAGCTTCTGTCACTGAAATGTCCGTAATTGATGCCATTTCCATGTAAGATCTGATCTCTTTCTCTCAGAAATGTCAGGTAGATTATAGTAAGCACTTAGCTATTAAAGCTTTGACTCCACACATTCCTTCACAACTAACCATCATAAAAATTCACCCTTTTTTGAGTTCCATCTTATATCCCTTCTTCTAAATTGAAAAACATAATTTGTTTTGATCACTAATCATCATATGATGACCTTATTCATCTGTCTCCAATTAACATATTAATTCAGCCATACTCCTGCTAGTATTATAAGGGATCCTAATAACAACTGAATCAGTAGCTTGCGATACGGACTGGAATGTTTCATCAGTCACCTATCAGATTCATCATCCAGAAAAATAAAACCTTCCCCTGGAACCTCAGAGCAAGGAATAGACAAACATCTGGTCATTATGGAGACTTCATTTCTCAAGAACGGATGTAAGGAATACGTTTGCAAAAGCGTATCAGCACAGACACATTTGTGTATGCAAAAAATAAAACCTCAACTAACAAAGCAGTCATGTGAAGTAATTTTAGAGCAAATGCTGATTTTGGCAGACACCAGTGCTATATGCATGCTTCACCAAATGCACCCCACTAGCCTTTTTCTTTTCCCTAAACTGGTCCTAAAAAATCCTTCAGAAAACAAAGATACTGCAGAGCGTAGCATTTTCTGGACTGTCTGTCAAGCAAGCACAGTTCCCATAGACTGCAAAGGAACTGCTAAGTGACCACACTTTAATGCCACTAAGCTACTGGGCTTCTGACAACCATGTGTTTGTGTAATGAATCAGTCAAATTAAAAGCGTGTGACAAAAATGACTCATGAGTAAATTCATCACTGCTGAGACTCCACTTCAGCACTCCTTCACCACTAGTCAGCTGAACTATGAAGATGCTTCCGCAACATGGTTGTTTGGCAGCAATTAGGTCAAATATGACCAGCAGTGGTGCTGGCTCTGCATGCCATCCTAGATTAGAGTAAGCTTCTGTAGCACAAATACTCTTCTGATTCACAAAAGGAAGAGGGAAAAAAAAATCATCACACACTAATACAGATAGCTTTCTTCTGGCTTTTTAGAAACTCTCTGCTTCAGACTGAGTGCATGTTTAAGGAACCCTCCTTTTATGCAAAAAGCAAAACATAATGGCAGGAGGACTCATAGCATTCAAACATTTAGATGTTTCATTTCTTAGGAGTATCAAAGTAGTCTTTCATTCTCCTGCCAGAAGTCTCTCATTATGATTTAACTATAAAGGATTACATCCACCTATACAGTCAAATTCACATCCCAGGACAGTTTGGGAGCAACAGAATACTGATAGCTCCACTCAGGAGCTACACATTTTTCACTCCCACAGGAAGACAAGATGAAGACTATCAGGCCTATTGTTGAGCTTGGTCTTCAAAACACCAATAATGGGGATTCTACAGCTTCCCCACCTAGACCTTCCCAGTGCTTCAATACTTTTCCATACCTTATTTAAGTTTTCATTGCTGTAAATTATGTTTAGTTATTTTTCTGATAGTGGGCAGGGACAACACACAGGCACCGTACTCTTATGTTTACCCACTGGAAGACTTGTCTTCCACCCCCACCTCTCTTAGTCTTTTAACAGCCTTTTACAGGTAAAGGGTTTCTCCAAAGAAGGCATGTTTAATTCTCCTTGAAACCCTCAAGAAGCAAATGAAAAAATGTCTCAATGCTAAAAAAAAAAAAAAAGATATCTCTCTTACTTCAAAGCCACAAATAATGCCAAGATACTTTCAGCACAAGACAAAATGTCTTTCTTCATAAACCAGTCTGTGAACAGCCAGATCAGGCAAGTTAAACATTTTTACTGCTATATCTAATTTATTATTTTTTTTAAACCCCTCATATTTAACACATCTGTTAAATTTTGCTTAAAAACTATTTTCCTTTTGGTATGTATACAATAGCACAGATACAGCTATAAAACCATAATTTACCTCGGCACTCTGTCCTAGTTGGCGTGCTCTGGTATCCTACACGGCACTGGCATATGTAGGATCCCTGAGTGTTCACACAGTCGCCACTGATGCATGGATTGTTTTCACATTCATCAACATCTGCGAAACACAGACAATATATTTTTATTAAGACAGTGGCTGAAAGATATTCGGGTCTGTAGGGGTATTTTACTGTTTTGTAGTTGGACAAATAGTGTGCTTCAGTCTGAACGGAGAGGGGACACCACTGAATTCCGAGTGAAAGGATCTCATGTTGTAAACTAAGCAGAAGCTGAGAAAAAGGAGTACTTAACTAGACAAGATAGTGGATGTGTGAAAGATATCCCACACCTCCACATTCAAAGCTCCACTGGAGAGACAGATTTTGACAGAATCCAAATGTTGCATGCAAGAGACAGCTAATCCTTGCTCCTATCATCAAACTCTGGTAGAGTTCCAAAATTAAAGGACTCAAGAGCCCATTAAGATACTTCTGATGAGCTGAAACAGGACTTGTAAATCTTACTAAGCCTGAGCTTTTCTTTTTTTTTAACAATACGTCATTTGCATACTCAACGATCTGGTAACATTTTAAAGAAGTCATTTTCAATCACTAATTAACACATTATAGTATAGGTTAGTGAAACAGGAAATCCTTACTTCTGTATAATTTTGTGGCAAGTTACAA
Organism: Hemiprocne comata; assembly: GCA_020745705.1. Classification (NCBI taxonomy): domain Eukaryota; kingdom Metazoa; phylum Chordata; class Aves; order Apodiformes; family Apodidae; genus Hemiprocne; species Hemiprocne comata. The sequence continues at coordinate 10,856,192 of CM036596.1, forward strand.
GATTTATTAAATACTGGCTTAAAGGCAAAACTGCTGTAAAAGTAAGTTTGCAGTTGAAAGCAATTAGTTCTTGGAAGTCTATTTACTGCTGGGTTTTTTTTTTGGGGGGGTGTTGTTTTATTTAAGAACTCAGAGTTATTACATTGTGTGGAAAATGATTGTTTTCCCTTAAAACAAAATTTCTGTCTGTGATTTACTGCAGAAAACCACATACCAATGCACTCCCCTCTAAAATCCAGTTGGAATCCTTTGTTGCACTCGCAGCGGTAGCTCCCAGGAGTGGGAATACAGCGCCCATTAAGGCAGAGATGTCGGAACAGTTGGCAGTAGTCAGTGAGGTTCACCGGCAAGATCACTGAAATAACAGAGTTGGAAAAATATTTGAACAGTTCATTGTAACAATTTTTGGTAGCCTGCAACTTGTTGACTTTTAATGCTGCACATTTACCTTCCACCATAATGTGAATTTCATGGTAAAATCAGCATTGGGAGAGGGAAAATGGCACTCTCTCTCTTGGGGATTTGTCTGAAAACAGCTAGAGATCACTGATTTTTTCATTGTGGCAAGTCTGATCCCATTCTCCTCTTTTGCAGGACAAAAGAGGATCGAGCCTACTCATATTTAGTGGTAAAGTGGGTACGTGGCGCTGCAAGGACTCTACTAAAAGTCTGCAGTAGCAAAGAGTAGGCAGACTGGTTCATTTAGCTCTGCTTTCATAGACAGCAGAGTGAGGGAGGGGCAGTGATAACCCTGGAAGGTATGCCTATATGGTCTTTGGCAGGCAGACAGGAGCTGGCTCTGTCCATGCTCCCAGCTGACCAGAAGCTGTGCAGCTATGTCAGTGCAGCATCAGACCTCAGTTAACATACTTTGCCTCTTAGGCTTATTAGGTCAGCTTGGTGCTGAACCAAGACTAAATAGTTTCAGCTGGTGCCAGTGCAAGCAGAGCTTCCTTGCATCTGCACAGAGCATGGGTGAAATCAGCTTGTGTGTACTTGCAAAAGAACATGGGGCTATGCCAAACGATTTCAGGTGGCAGACTATATGGGCATGTAGTCCTGAGCAAGGTACAGAACAAGGAATATATCAGTATTCTGCTCTGGCTTCCTTCTTGCTCTACAGAAACCTAACCTATCCATGCGTATCACTGAAACAAGTTCTTTCTTTGCACTGGGTCAGCCACAGTGTCCAGTAGACTAGTATTTTTATTGGTACATTTCCTACCTGGCAAGTGAGAGCAAGGAAAGCAACCTGAAAGAAGCTGCTTCCTCCCAGCCAAGCTATTAAATGTAAGTATCTAATTGTCAAAGAGCTAGTCATGTTCCTCAATGTTGACAAGTAGCAAAGCTCACAATAGCCTTAAAATAACCATAATGTAACTACTACAATATAGGGGCCTCAGTAGAGACTGCGAGGATGTAATTTCTGAATTCTGTCTTAACAGGGAAATAATACCAATGAGGTACACTTGCTGCAAGACACATGGTAACCAGGCTGTGATTAGAAGGATATCAAGAGACCATACGTCCACATAAAGTAAGCAAAAGATACGAACAAATGAAGGCAGCATGTTGCTCCTGAGAAACCCATGTTTTTAAAGAAGTTAAATGCAAACGGTGTAGGGAAAGGTTATTATTTCTTTCTTACCATGAGGTGGTGGAGCCCGAGATGGATAGACAATTTCTGGGTGTTGAGGAGGGTAAACACCAGGAATGCGTGGTGGAGGGATGACATCAGGACGGACTGGAGGAAGCTCAGGTCTTGCTGGCAGCGAAGCAGCTACTGTGCACAATTTGCGATACTCATCTGACATACGAAAACACAAATGCTGTTTTAGACTCTTGAAGCCTTTCCATTTAATCCAACTCTCCTCCTTTTTGCAATGTTTCAGATTAGCAGTAACAAACATTAAATAATCTGGAAAGTCTGAGCCTATACATTTTCTTCTTAGTAACACTGTTTATTCTGTGAATTGAGTCATTAAGCCACAGGAGGATATCAATACTACTTGTCAGAAGACTGTTAGGAAAAAGATAACTGACATTTGGATATGAAATTGAACAGTGAGGCAGGGACCTGAACTTAATCTACTTAGTCTTCTTTCAGGCAAAATCTTTGATGAACTCAGTGGGAAGTTTACCTAAAGAAGGACTTTTGGACTTGATCCCAAGTTAATTTAATACAAATCTTGCCACAGAGTTAGAAAAATACTGAACAGGGAAAAAAGCCCAGTTTCAACTGGATTCTTAAAAGTTAACCTCCCAAATGAAAGAAATATAAATATGAGCAATGAGGCAAAACCAATTAGAGAATGAATACACTAACACTATTTTCCTGTGAAAATGAAGTTTGCCAATAAAAGCAGAAACCAAATGAGGTGCAGTCTAAGGAGCATAGACAAAGAGAAATCAAGTTGGATCCACACTGAGTTTATCCTTCCCCAGACGATGGGAAAATGATCAATTTTGCTGTAAGCACAATCTATGCTGAGTGTTATGCATTCTCCTATTGTTTATCTCTATTAGTGGTATCTGCCCTACTGCCCCACTTTTCCTCCTGCCCTCAACTCTTTTGTCTTGGGAAGTGTGGGTTTGGAACTTGTGATCCAAAGAATGCATGCAGAGTATCACAATTAAAGACCACATTTCCAGCTGACCTAATTCATGGCCACAATGTGTGTATACACAAACAACTATTTGTGCAGCCAGTATCTTTGAACTTCAAAATTTTAAAGTTTATGGCACAACAGGGGAAAGGAATTATATAATGAGAACAAAATGCTACAAAGACGCATAAATTCCTGAAACAAAATAAAAAATGAGAACTGAAAAATAAATTCAGTGTGGGAGAACTAAGTTGGATATTTCAGCCTTCAACACTTTCACCTTACTTCTAATTCCACCTGTAAAACACATTACAATCTCTTCCCAAATCCCAGAGGATTTGTTAAATAAATATGGTAGCCTAAAGTTTTGATGTTCATGATCATGACCTTTGCATATATTTTAATGCTCTTAGGTGATCAGTTTGTTTCATGTGTCACTGCGTTTTCCTCTATTGTTCCTTAGAGTGATTTTAATCTTTAAATAATTCCCAATAATATTTTAAAGTATTATGTATTGTATTTTTTTTAATCTTTTTTCCCTAGCTTTCTATTTTGCCTATTCATATGTACAATGAATCAGCTCTCAATCAGGGGTCTACCTGTGACAAAACAGAGCCATTCAGAAAACACAGTGTCTGCACATATACAAATTCCAATATGCAAATGTTTGGCAATGATGGTGGTTTTAACAGTCCATTCTGTCATCACATTCTCTACAACCCACTGATCAGTCTTTGTGAAAGAAACAATACTGAATTTCTTCTTTAGTCTCAATTGGTAATACCCAATAATCCAAAGCCTAAGCCTCCCCTGTAAAAAGAAGTCACGGCCTTGGGGCTGCTCATCACTTGAATGGAATTAGCACACATGGAGGGGTTGCTGAGGTGAGAATTGAGCACACACACAGCTGGATGCCTGAGATACCACTTTTAAGGTATTTATAGCATCAGTGGTAAACCCTGTCATTCCACATAAACAATTATCGCCATGTTATGCAAAGAAATACAGTGCAAGCCTTTTTTATTGCAACATTAATCTCCATGTATAATTTCTAGTAATAAACAGCCTGTTTCATAGTAACATCTGGGTCTGCCCACACTGAAAATACAAATGCTTGGTTACATTATGCATCTAGTGCTCCACTGTATATTGCAATAATTTCCATTTCTGAGTTAGACTTTGGGTCACTCACAGCTCTAAATTCCTCATTTTGCTTTCTCAGGATACATTAAAAAATAACTGAACTTGATTAAGTAACAACAGCAGTACCTTACGTACATGTAAGGCCTTCCAAAGAATTTCAAAGCACTCTGAAAAGAGTAATTTATAGTTTCAATTCATATCCCAAGTCGGGGCCGGGGGGGGGGAAGGTGACACACAACCATGATCTGGAAGTCCTTGCATGGATTTATGAGTCAGGAAGTCCTGGGCTCTAGCTCCTTCTCCACCATGTCTCAGCCTGTGGCCTTTGCCAAATTACTTCACTTTTCCACCCAGTTTATTCACCAGTTAGATATGAATAATTAGAAAGTATGTAAAGAAAACAGAGACTGTGTTAAGATTGAAAGCTTTCTCCTTGTCTTCCTATTTCAGATGAGCATCAGCAGATCATCTATTTTGTCAGCATTACTCTAGCCAGTCTTGGACATTTAACATGTTTAAATATTATTAATGAGATAGTGACAGGACCAGGAAGAGTCTTCCAACAGTTCTGGTCATAGATTTCTGCTCCAGTTTTAAGCAGTTTTTCACTCAAAGCATTAAAAACAAGAATAACAAACACTCCCATACATGACCTCTGACAATTTCTTCAGAGTTACACTGTTGTAGGGTTACAACCCCCATTCCTCCCTAAACTCTGCACCTCCCTAAAGCTCCTCGCATCAATCCTTAAGCTTCTTGTATTCTTCTTTTCTAAAGCATTTCATTAGGTCTCCAGTCCCATACAATCTCAAAAACATCTTTCCACCACTTCCTAACACCTAGTTTCACAAGCTCCTCACCATCTTCTCATAATTAAAATCTTGCATTATCTGGGGATCTCAATACACAGGGAGGTGATAAAGCACAGCACATGTTGATAGTAGAGAGAAATCATGTTCTGTGTCAAACCTCAGGAAATAAATGGCACCTCAGAAAGCTAGCCAGAAGAGGAAGTAAACCCCAGTTTTCCAATGCGAATGAAACTGCAGAGGGAACACGGAATCTATTAGAAAGCTCTGGAGGAAGTAACCTGAGCCTGAAGGGTATGTTGAACACAAAATCTGAAACCGATAAGGTCAGAATAGCCACGCTACAAAACATTAATTAGCAACAGATAAAATCCTTTGTTAATGTCTGCTTGACCTAGCCTCCGAGGGCTCCTGAGCAACCTGCCATAGGAGGCCCTGCTTTGAGCTGGGAGTTGGACTAAATGACCTCCCAAGGTAACCTCCAGCCTCAACCATTCTGTGTAGTTCTTTAATGACAACATTACTGATACAAGAAAATCACTAACTCATTGTTCAACCACACTCATAAGAATAGGGGTGGATTCATACCGGTGGATCTGATCGGGCACATTTCGGGAGCGGTGGCTGCCCCAGAAGACCAGCATCGGCCACTGTCACAGCAGCACTGCATTTTGGACAAAGGCTGGGGGAGTTGATTGCTGCAGCGCCCGTTGGTCAGAGAAGAGAAGCAGTATCCAGGACGCACATCTACCAAGAGAAAGACATGGCTAAGTAATCATCAGTCCAACGAGGAATGTGAGTTGCACGAAAGGGAAAGCTCTCGTTTTTCTTGGTTGGTTACATTATGGATAACATAGCACTTCCAACATTACAGCAATCAGAAAGCAAAAGGCAGAAAACCAGAGAAATCTAGATGATATTTGGGCTGCTTTGGATCCAGGTGTAACACCTCCTGTGAGGAAGCTGAAGCAAAATATGGAACAGCAATAAATTAATGGAGGCAAAAATATAATAGAAATGTGTGTTCAGCATATAATAAAATACACTTCTGAGCCCCCAAAGGAAAAGAGCAGTATCTTCTCAATTAAAGACAGTACCAGATAAATTCTATTTAAGCTTTGATGTGAAAGCCATTGATGTACAGCAATAAACTCACAGCATTGCAGCCCTCAAAGCATTAACTAACTTTTCATTAGTCACAGCTTCCCCAGCTGAAGTATGTAGTGATTTGACAAGATATAGGCTCGCAGGCAATAAAGAGCAACACAGCTTTAACTGGTGCCATCACATTGTTTATGGAGATGTGCTGGCTTCCTGTCTGAAAAGGGTAAGCACGTGCTGTACAAAGAACATCCTGTACCCAGACTTCATACACTCAGCTCTAGCAACATTGTACAGAGATTCCCCAGCTTTAAGAAGGGAAAGAAAATGTGGATGGGAGCAAAATAAAATAATTTAAAAAAAAATAATCTTGTTGTTCAATCTGGAGCTCTGAGCAATTATTTCACAATATGTCACATCATGTCAAACTCAATATAAGCTGTGGTGTGATTTGATGCTGCATGATAAACCAGACCAAGTTTGTTTCTAAAATATACAAACATTTGCTGTCAAAATGTAGAGGAAAAAGTTGCAGATATAACCTTACAACAGCAGACACCATTCTCTAAAGATACATTACCTAGGTTATCCAGGGCATGGTGGATTCATCTCTCTAGTAACAGTGCTTTTCAGAATTTACTAGATATTCTAGTAGATAGAAAAAAAGCAGGGAAGTTCCTTATTATCTTGAGGAAATTGATACATAGTGATATGTTGGAAGAGTCTGTGATGGTTCTGCCTTTTATTAGCTGGAGCCCTGAACACGGGTATTACTGGCAGTCCAGCTACAAAAGTCAGTTGTCCTTGCCTTTCACTTAGTTCCCTCATGTTATCATATAATGGAAGTCTGAAACAGAAAAAAACCTCTGCTCAATTCTATTACTGGTCTTCCATTTTCTCCTGGTACCCAACTAAACGCACAAATACAATACTCATTCTACCATTTAAAAAAATCAAATAAAGCTCTGATGCAAACTGTTACAATTTTGGTCTTCATAGGAAGTGGAGAGATATTCAGATGCTTGGTGTGATGGTAAGATGGATAATAAGCAAGTAAGTCCTATAACAGACTTATCCTCTGTGATTCATCCTTCTCAGTTTTGGTCAGTACCAACTTTTGAAACATTTAAATGCAGTAATGGGCAGAAGTGGAAAAAAGATCTATGCGTTATCTGTGCAAGTACACAGTGTGCCATAAAAAGGTTAGCACACAAACACCTTTGTGTACCTACAGGTGTAAAAGCTTACCCCAAAGCCACACCATTTTCTGAAAAAGACAGAAAGTTAGCAAGAAAAATGCTAATTCTTCCCATATACCTTACCGGAGGTTATTTTTGTTTTCCTCTTTCATTTTCTGTTCCAAATGGTAAAACACACAAATAGGGGCAAGAATGGCAGGAAACAACTGTTTTACTGCTTCAGCTTTTAGTATTTTAATATTTTTCACTAAAAAATAAAATTGTATTTTGAAAAGGCCCCAAATGATCACGAAAATAGCTTTCAAAGAAAAATATGCCTCTTTAAAAAAAAAAAAGAAAAAAAAAAAAGCCATCAAAAAGTAACACTGGCCAAACAAATCTATGCCAGCAGGAAGTATGGACTAGCAGCTTTCTTCATAGTAGTTGGGTTGAGATGTCCTGCTCTTGTTTCTGCTCTTCAGCTCTAGGAGATATTATCTTTGCTTTGTCTATTCTAATTTTTAAGGTTTGTAATAATGGAACTCCCACTTCTTTGGATGTTTGGCTCCAGAGCTGCTCAGTTTCAGTCCCATAAGGGATACATTTCTCAGAAGCACTTCCTCATTTCTAACAGAATAGACACATTCAGCTAACACTTTTCACTTAAGACAAGTATGTTATAATTAAATCAAGACTACACGTTTTGCCCAGCTCGAATACAGATTTGGGCCCTGTCCTTGTTAATATGGCAAGTACGCAGCCTGCATATTAGACATTAATCCAAAATATCTGTAGATAATTAATAGTGCTTCTCATTTAGCACGCTTTGCCTTGGACACAAAGCCAAAGTTTTAATGATGGCTCATAGTCTGGGATATTACTTAACACAGCCTGTCATCATTTATATACTAAATTCTTCAACTGAACTATTTCAGCCTACGAATACAGTGGATAAAAAAGGCTGGAAAAGTGCAGGAATATAACACGGATGTGAATGTTGGGCAGTTCTGACTGAGCAACAACTATAATACATAAAACACAATTGGAAGTTGTGCATATCTAGAAATTTTTTGTTACAGAAAGGTGAATCTCATCCTTAAATGTTAATTACGAGTTGCAATCAATGATTTAATGATCCACAGTCATTGAGAAGCTTTAAATCTGAAGCAATAAAAACAACTCCCACTAGCATTTTAAGTTGGGTCCAGTATAGATCAAATCTACCAAAATGCTGTTCTTGATAATGGAAGAAACACAGTTGGTTTCTTAGAACCTGCAGAAATAGAATGACATGACTCAAAATTAATTATAATCCAAACTACTTCCAGATCTCTTGGAGAAGTTAATATCATTTGGTTCTTTTGTCTGTGAAGTTGTTGTGGTTTTTTCCAATTTTTTTCCCCAATAATTTTTCACCTAAGATACTAAACACAGGGTGCTCTCTTGAATCCCAGTGCTAGCACTGTGTATGAGCCTTTAAACAAAAAGCCAAAACTGAGGAAGTAAACCTATCATTTGATTCTCAAATATCAATAATTGATGAAATTGGCAGTGAAAATAAAAATTACTGCAAAAAATTAGGAAAAAATAATACTTGACCTGCCCAAGAGCAGGCTGTATGCTTCCCAGAAGCAGTAAGTGCTAACACTTCTCCTTCATGACTTTGGTAGTGATTTAGTTCACATCGTTCTTTGGTTCCTGGTCTGGCCCTTGGAAGACAGGTTCTGCCCTGCCACAGTGAAAGCCTGGAAGAACAGCACTGCCAAATCAGGAAAGCAGATACAGGAAAGCTGATACAAGTGTGCCACATCCAGCTAATTACATTACTTTCTTTAATGAAAAATATCTGCATTAAGGTCGTAAGACTTGGAATGAGGAAAAAAAAGCTGTTTGGGGTGATTACCTTCTTTCTCGAGTATATCTGCTTTTCTTAATGTCTGCTGAATAGAACATGGACTAAATCAAGGACAAACACGAGAGCAAGAATATCAAGGAAAACTTTAAAAAGTTCTGCCTATTTTAAGGCAACAAATATTGCATAACAGAAAAACTGTAATAAGAAAAGTGAAAGGGAAGGTCACAATAAAGAGGGAAACATCCTGCAAATGGAAAACTCATTTCAGGATACATACGTAGGCACAGGTTGTACTTCTATATAAAAGAAAAATTTCAAGGTCAGAAGTCAAAATACATTTCTGGTACACTGTTACCCATTCTGGATATTCATGAATGTTCATGACACCTACTGTTTTATTATTTACAGGATTCTAACTCACCTATGCACTTTAAGCCATCAGGAGCTGTATAAAATCCTGGAGGACACTTGCAGAAGTAACTGCTAACTGTGTTTGAACACTCTCCACCATCACAGATTCCAGGAACAGTGCTGCATTCATCAATATCTTCAAGGCAAAAAGAAAAGCAGAGGCAAGTTAGCTAAATTAGCTCTGGCACTAGAACAGGTATTTTACACTTAGTATTAATCATCAAATTCAGTGTGGTCTGAGACTCCTCCTAACTTATGTACTGGGGCATAATCAGCAGTTTTCAATCAGGATCTTCTGTTAGGCATCTTACAAATACAAATGAAACAGAACCTAAAAAAATATTGTGTCTGTAAATTGCAAAAAGCCAGAGAGTTTGTTATACTGCTCAATAACGATGGATGAAAATGTTAAACTGCAGAGGGGATTTACTAACTGTAAGTAACTGTAACCCCTCCAGTTTGAATTTTGCACACTAGAAAGTAAAAAACTGTGACAGGACCTGTAATGAGCATAGTGATCAGGAGCTTACCCATTATGTCTCACGGTATCTCCAGCAGCACAGTGTCTCTTGGCACCATATTGAGGCAATGGTTCAGTACTGACTCAAAGGGAAGTGTAGCACCTACTGAACTGCCCATTCTTCTCCCTTCACTTCGGTTTTTCTTGGAAATCCCCCATATAAAAGCACTGAGCAGAGCTAGGCAGTGTTTAACTAATACAGTCTGACAGGATTATAGCTCAAAGCAGGATGACTGCAGGCAACAAAAATTACCTTTCCTGGCTTTCTCCACTAAGTCAATGTTCTGATGTTTCGACAGATTTCTAGACAGAAACTGAAATATCTACTGCAAAAGTCAAGCAATGCCCATAATTCCCCTTCTATTTTGTCAGCAATTAAAAAATAAAAGTCCACATCATTATTTTCTTCAATCCATTCACTAAATCATCACCATTGATCAAACGCAGAAAAATTTTCAAAGTCTGCAGGAAAAAACCTAACAAATATCTGATCGTAGATGCATACACAGAGAGAACTTGAAGGCTTTCTTCCACAGCTAGGAGTTTATGTTATCTATATTCACGTGAAGAATAACCTATGCCAGTCTCAGTTGCTCCTTAACTACTATCAGTAGCCACCCGTGATGTGTAGTTACTTGCCCACCTTCTTCCCCCCCATCATCTACTTAGCAGCTGTATCTACTTAGCACTGCTCCCATTCATCTTCTAGGAACCTGGAGTCCAGCTGAGTTTTAAAACAGCTCAGTTTTTTTCCCCCATACCTACAAGAAGAATCAGCAGAGCAGAAAGAGAGGTTATTCTCTGGAGTAATCAATGACAACTGCCTGTCACAGCCATCTATCATCACCCAGTTGCTCTGGGAGAATCCAGCCAGAAATAATGGCATCACAGGACTCTATCCAGCCTCTCCTCTAGAGATCTACAAACAGATAGATACATGGCTGTAATAATGATTTCACCAACCACAAACATTTCTGAGATGAAATACTGCAACACCACCCAACACACACGGCAAGGAGTGAATAATGCCGTAGTCATTAAAAATGATTGGAGGAATTCAAATGTAATGCCTAAACTGGAATTTGGCCCCAACAGATGGGGGAACACCCGAAGTCCCACAGGACCGTTAATGAGCATTTTAGCAAGTATAGAGGATCTCTCTTCTACTTCTCCTGTGAAGGCAGCGGTATAAAAATTCAGTAATATAAAAACTACCAATTCCTCTTTCCAATTCCCTAGGTAAAGCATTGGATCCTCTAACACCATTGTGGGCCCTTGCCTTTGCAGAAAAAGAGTGGAGGAACAGGGACAGGGGTGTCATCCAGATAGACAGACCTTGCAGACCGACCCATCCTCAGCAGTGCAAGGCCCTGGGGCCCCTGTGCACACATCCCACCCCAGCATCTTACTGGCTGTCGTGATGTGGGTTGCATTCCTCGCTTGGGTGTGGGAGAGGGGTGTGACTTTTTGTTCAGTGCTACTTCGAGGGTGTTGCCAAAGCCTCAAGTCCGAGTGCCCTGGGAGCACTGCTACGAGACTTCTGGCTCCTGCTTCAGGATTATACTCCACAGGAGTCCCAGAAGTCTCAGTGACAAAAAATGTGGAAATTGAATTTTGGTCTGAATAGAGCCCTTAATTAACAGAGAAAAATGCAGTCGTAAATGGATCAGATTCAAGCATTTTCTGACTCAAATTCACCAATGTTTATCTTAAAGTCAGTGTTGCCACTGTTTATATAAAGCCCGACCTTTTTAAAAGCAAAATCATCACTCTTTTATTTTAGGGTTGAGCATAACCCAAACAGTATTTCACTATTTGTATTAGTGTTGGCATTCCTGTAAGTAACATTGTCACTGTTAAGTGTGCGAGTTTTATAAAGGTGAGTATATTTGATGTACTCGCAAATGTCACTCCAGGAAAAATGACTCTCCCCAGTCACTGCAAAGATTTACCTCAGCAGTAAAGCAATGGGAAGAGGAATGCTGATAGGAAGCAGTGAAATAATCTAACACTTAAAATACAGCTTTCCACCAGCTATGCTAACAAAGAGAACTTCAGCCAACGCACCTCATTTCCCATCCTGTCGCACTGTCTCACTGTATTTTATGACTTCTATCATAATCTTACTTCAATGGGGACACTATGGGGACTCACTGAAAAAAAAAAAGCACTGGTAATTCAGCAAGTAGCTCCCAGTTCTACAAAATCAATGACTAAGGAGACACTGCAGCTGCCAGAAGTCCTACTTGCCAGGTAGGAAGTTAAACCAAGCACATGGTCAGATGTTATTTATTATGTATCAGAATTAATTAAAGTTAATTCCTATAAGGCAAATACCTTTTTTCATGTTGTAGATTTTAACTTAAAACTCAAAGAGACAGTTTAAATATGCAGAAAGGATTTTCACTTGTTACATGACTATGCTCCTAACTGCTGAATCACTACCCTATTTCACACTGCTGGCATAAGGGTGCTACTTTAAATCTTTTAAACTGTATTAATAACTACACAGCTTTACCTAAAATTGCTTTTTATGTGCAAGTGAAGGCATACTGGAAATGAGTCTCCATCTGCTGAGGTTCAAAAATTGACAGGTATGAGATTAAAGAAGGGAAACTCCATCCTATCTTTGCAGCCAGGTGGACCACGTCAAAGGGATTTCACAAGATGGTGCAGGAAATTTTCTGCATGATATGGGAAAGAACCAAGCTATCCCAGGTTCTTCAGTCCAGTCCCTCAACAATTACCAAGTGCAGGCTCTGACGGTAGTGGTTCTTTGGGATTTTTTTGTTCTCTGTTTGGGTATTTGGTTAGGTTTTGTGGTTTTTTACACGATTCAGCAATTGAAAAATACCAAAGGAATGTTTATCCAATGCAGTCTATACAAGCCTATAGCTCTCAGTTTTTCAAGTACTAATACCTAATAAGGCACATGTTCAGTCTTTCCTGTTCACCATATTTTTGGTACTTCATCCACAGAAGAAACACTTCTGTGTTGCTCTACCCTGAAGTTGGGTTACTTTCTGCCAAAACCATTGGCAGTCAGTATGAAAACCATACTGTGTACACTCTTCTGAAATTGCTTTCCCTAACATGCAACTAAATTATAAAGTTTTGCTTGAAATAGGTATTTTTCTTTTGAAAGAGTCATAATTCTTACAAAATTATTTAAACAGTTTGAATGCTTCTGTAAAGGCACCTGATGCAAGAAAGGGAGATGCATGCATGCCTTGCTCTCACACTCACACACGTTTATGACATGTAAAGTTGACACTCCAAAATCACTAACCACTTACGAAACTTGCCTAATGAAATTATTTAATTTTTGTCTAATGACTGAAAGGAGAAATGGTTGTAAGAGTTTAACAATTATCAGGACTTCACAGTAAAGAAGATCGATTAAAACTGTGCAATTGACACATTGTAGTGTTATGTTCCTTAGGTATCCAAAATTCTCTTAAAGCAAAGACGACATCTATGTCTAATTGCTATATTACAGAGAGAAAATACAGTTAAAAATCAGCGAGATTCCATAATCATGCACTGCAAATTTTCACACTGCATCTAGCACCTGTTGTACTTCCAAAATAGCATGACCAATAAGAAAAGATAAAACGTTTATGCTTTTTTAACATCTGCAACTGTAAGGATGAGTTTAGAGCATGGTTCTGCAGTCTTCACTGAGCAGTGTCAGACTCCCAGTAACATTAAATAAAGTTTACCTGAGTAGGTGGAAATGCATTGAACCTTTCAGCCACATACACTTTTTGGTTAAAAGATCCACCCAGAGGCATGTGCCTCAAGCATTTCTAAAGCAACATATCATTAAAAAAAAATTTTTAGTTTTAATGTTTAATTTGTTTCAGATGGACCTTTAAGTCTGTAAAATGTTACATGAATAAAAGGCTGGAAAAAGCTGCAGGGCCAGTATTTAAGATTCTCTGGTTTAGAAGGAGAAAATACCAGTATTTGTTGTGAAGAATGCTATTTACATATTTAAAGCAAAAGAGACTGGAGATGCATTAAAAAAACCTCTAAACAAAGTTGGCCCCCAAAAGAAAACTTCTTCTTTATTTTCAGAAGAAAGTTCTAAAATTTCTTACCGTCACATTTTTGTGTTACTTCATTAAACTTGTGTCCAGCTGGGCATTTGCACTCAAAAGATCCAACAGTATTAATGCAATTTCCCCCTTGACAGATCCCAGGGATGGCTTGGCATTCATCCACATCTATCATATAAAAAAGGAAAAAACACTCACTTTTAATTCATTTCTCAAACACAGCCATAATAATTTGTCTACACAGAAATTAAAGTAAATATGCCTAAATCCATTCTTCACCCATCATAATATTATGATACTTGCTTGTGAAGACAGACACTAATTTTGTAATTACTCTTTGCAAAGTATGATAGAGTACAGTACTCTAAATATTTTCTGCAAGAAATAACATGGTCATTATTGTTACAGACATTAAACATCTAACTGCTATTGTACTGTTTTTCCAAAACATCTGGGGAATGGCGTGCAGAGAACACAGCCTGCCAAAACCCAGGCTCCTTTAAAATATCTGAAGCTAGGCACCCAAAATCACTTGCCCCTTTGCAAATCTTGGCAAGTCCACACAGTGCATAGCTCACCAGAGAAGAGATGCAGGAGCCATGGAGGAGCAGTGTGAAATGTGCATGGAGGGGGCCTCATGGAAAGGCATGGGGAGCTGCATAGTTATTATTGATGGAAATTATTAACTCATCACTCTAGTAAGATCAGCACCAATGACCTTAAGCTTAAGGATTTGACTCAAGAAGTTTCATAGCCATAATTAATGTTTCAGGAGGAATTATTAATGATCTGCTAAGACATTCATACATTTGGAAGGTTTTTTCCCCCTTTATTTCTCTCTCCTTACTTTTAATTTTTTCACTCAATAGAATGAAACAACAATGGTGGTACCACAGGCTAGGTGAGAAGCTCAAGACAAATATTTTCAAGAGGCTCCAGTTTTTGGCCTCACAACTATTACAGCACAAAAACAAGTGTGTCACCACTTAGCTGCTAAAGTGTTGCTACAGCTTAGTAACAAATGGAGAAAAGAGGCTAAAGGAGGAGTGGCACTGCAACAGGAGACAGCAGAGGTCTGGCTCACAGTCCCCGGGGCTGCCCTGGGTCTGCTGCTCTGTGTCCTTTGGAAGCAAACAGAGCACTCTCCACTCTCCAACCCAGACGCCTGCACTTCCCCCATTTCCCCAAGGAGTACCAGCTGCTGCTGGTAAAACCCAATTTGTTGAATTCTTGGGCTTCACATTAGGATCAGTTTCAACACAGGGACACAAGCTGAAGGAGATGATGCCTTCAAATCTCCCTTTATAAATCCCAGAGAGCCAGCTGTAATGTGTCCTGTACTCTGAAAAGCCCAGTATTCTGTCCGTACAAAAGGCCAAGAGGCAATTTCCCTGGGAGCCACGAGTAGGAAGCTTTAGGAATGCCAAGGGACAATCTGTACCACTTTGCAGAGCATTATGTAAAGATCCCTGGGCTGACAGGAGAAGGTCGGGAGGTGCAGCAGGAGAGCCAGAGCAGTGCTGTGCCTGAGCTACTGCTGTGCTGGGCAGCACGGAGAACTTGCACAGCCTCAGCACTGCCACATTGCTGCTGGGACCCGAGCTACAGCAATATGCTCTGCTTTAATAACAGTTATCAGCCAGACCTCATGGCACTGTACTGACTTAAAAAAAATAGAAGTCATGCTCCTGACTCATTACGTCTGTTTCAAAATCCCACCTTTTGGCTTTCCATTTTCCTTCTTTGTCTCCTCTAAAAATCTCAGCTGTGATAATAACTTTCAGCCAGACAGTTGAAGTCAAATTGTGGGCAGTGATACTCTATTTACTTTTCAAAACAAGCTTGCCCTCCTCTCAGTTCTGTTTTTCCTGCCTTCTCCACACAATTACAGTTCCTCTTTCCCTTCAGAGAACCTGGATTTTATTTAACTTGCTTTCCTTTATTTAGATTGAATATGGATGTGAAATCCCTGAAATGTCTTCAGTCTGAATGGATGTTATCTGATTTCAAAAGGACTGGATTTGGTACAATTGTATGAAAAATAAAGCTAATATGTGGTTCCATAGCAGACCTGTTGAAATTATGAACACATTACATGAGAAGGGAAAACTGGAAAGTACAAGTCAAACACAGAGGGCCAAAACTGTGTTGGCACCACATACAGATTTGCATAAATGTAGCTGCATGCTAAGAACTGTGCAGAAAGCAGAAGTAGCCTCATTCCAAACTGCACAAACCAATTGGAGTGGTCACTGCAGCTTTTCTGTGACACAAACAAGAGGGATATAACTAGGTGTGGCATGAGTTCAGGGGTGTGGGCCACATATTTACCCACATAAAATTTCATCAGTGTCCAGAACCTTAATTCACAGATTTCTGCACAATGTAGTTCTGACCTTTGCAGTGAAAGGGGGAACAGAATGGCTGAGGTCAAAACCTGTGCACATCATGTGGCACACACAAACATGCTCATCTTTAAGTTCATTCTGCCTGTCTACAGGCACCTGCTAGGTCTTAGCCTGTGAGAGAGGAAATCTACATTTTTAATGCAATGGAATGCCTTGATGTCTTCACAGGAATTCCATTCTTAAATAAAATTACTCATAGATTTATAATCTTTATCTGCCCTATTTTAAAATATACTGTAACTTATTAGAAAATGTTAGACAGATTGAAATAAACTAGCCCTAAAGATATGGTCCTGGGAATGTATAATCCACATCAGTTTAATACAGAGCTGCCCCTGTTAACTTTCTCCTGTTTCCTGCCAGACATCCAGACAATAAAAGAATTTATACAGCTGGAACTATTAGAATAAAAGCCAAAAGCTGTAAGGACTTTCTATGGTAAGGCATGTTCTGAAAGAAGTAAGCAACATCTGGGTGGATTTTATTATTTGAAACAAATGCAAATGCATTCTGAAAACTGTATAAAATTATATATTATGGGGCATTTCAAATGGCAGAACATGCACTTTTCTCCAGGTCAAAGCAGTGTAGCTTGAGAGATGAGACACCCAAGACAAAACCAAAATCCACAAATTTTAGCTAAAAAATAAATCCCACACCAGATAAATGGAACAGTATTGCCACAGATTGATTTTGCATGTTTTGAGTGCTTTTTGAAACACAATCAATTCTTCCATGGAATGATCAAGTGGTACACACAGAAAAGCACCATTTCTGAACCAAGGGAAAGGGCTGCTGGCAGCTAGAAATTCATTAAGATGCTGGCTGCTCTCACATGACCTAAGTTACTAATGTACTCACTTGAACATCAGGCACTCACTGAATCATGAAGTAATGCATCTGACAATGTTTTTCCATTCTTCACACATATAGCTGAGAATGGCTTAGGACAGGTTATTCACAGCAATGTAACTCAATTAAGACTAATCCAGTAACAATTTCAGCAGCTTTTGGGGAAGCTTTGCTGCTGATTTACCTTGACAGGCTCCGGTTCGAATGTTTGGAATGAAGCCTCGGCGGCAGGGATGCGGCTGGGCAGGACACATCTCACAGGGGTGGCCCCATGCTCTCCCAACTGTTGCACAGCAAAGGGTTTTTGTGCAGACGATTCCACTGAGCTGTCCCTGGCACATCTGGTTGGTTATCAAAGTGAAGCAAGGGCCGGTCCTGTAATCTGCGGCAAAGACAGGAAACCTCATCAGCATCGCAATAAAAATACGCAACAGAACTCATAATAAAGCAAAACAACACCACGTTTAGGCAAGTCTGCTGCACATAAACTGCCTACCAGCCCAACAACTCTACTTTGCAGTGTTCTGCAGAGGATTTTTCTCAAGTTTTCTTCTTTTTTGAGTCCCCCGAAAATAAGCAGTTCCATAAATACATTCTGACTATTTTACCAGGATTATTATATATTTAAGATTCTGCAGGTCCCCTTTGCTGCTCGGTTTAATCTCCAGTAATACTCTCTGGGAGAGATTTTCATTTTTTTTTATTTGTTTTAAATACTCAGTGCATTAATTGAAGTAAACCTGATAAATTAGTTAGGATATGTTTATATCCACAAGTGTTGCTCCCAAATGAGTCTCAAGGGAAGAGAATACAGTCTGCGGGAAATTTTTTGAGGACAGTTTTCACTGTTATTGAGGCATATGCAGTACCAGATATGTGGGTAAACTCTGCCTACAGCTGAATGAAGGGCATGTGGAACACATCTGCTTTGATTTGTTTATGGTAGGAGAGGCCACTTAGCCAACAGACAGAATTAAGCTAAGATGTTAATAAAACACTAGTAGGCTTTATTTTGTTCCATTCTCCAAGGGCAACAACCAAACAATGGTACTGTCAACTCCTGCTGTCTCCCGTACATCCGGGGTGCACACTCCAGTTCATTCTTCACAAGTGACCCTAAAATGTTTTTCTGTCACGGTGCATCAGGACAGAGTCCAGCATCCTGTAAGCACAGCCAGAAAATTACAAACCTGATGTTTGTCTGTACTAAAATAGTTACCAGGTGCCTCAGCCAAGGTCACAAAGTAATCGACACTGCCTTACAGTCATGACATTATAAATTTCTCCAATTTTCAGGCCACTTCCAAACTTTGTTAACAATAATGTTTCCTGTTAACCGCTGATAAATAGTGTTAAATAGGGCAAAAGTAAGAATGGATGCCTTTCCCATCTGCCCCATCTCCCCACACTAGGTGCACCTTGAAAAATGTATTTTAACTGATCTTTATTCCAATCCAGGGATGCTGTGTCCTTATGCTATAATTCTGCTGATCAATCAAGCCATTCTTTGATACAATAAATAAAATAGCTTACAGAAGTCCTGTAAGCTATATAATCATGCTATATTGTTACTATTATCTCCATCAATTAAACGTGACCTTCTCAGAAAGGATATCAAGTTAGTCTGAAAGACCTATTTCTGATAAAGTTTTTTTGAACAACACTAAATGTCATTTATTCTTCATTAAATATGTACTACATATGCATTATAATCACCCAGATCATCTCTTTTCCTTTATAAAATACTTGAACAACAGTATTTTTCTTCTAGCTTCTGGAAATTTTTCTCGTATTTCCAGATTTATGGAGAATTCACATGCTCGATATGATAACCTCTGGTTAGCTGCTTTGAGTCTCCCTGGTGCAGCCCAGATGGACTAGCTGTATAAAAATATGTAAATGCAATTGCTGCTATTTAATGTCAACCTTAAATGCTATCAGATTGCAAATATAAAATTTCTGTCCTATCCCGTCCAAACAGTACAGCTACATTTACTGAACACTTCTCCTTCCCTAGCAATTCTGTCAGCCTCATCAAAAAACTGGTCAGAATCTCTGAAACGTCTCTTACCCTTCTCGTTACTTAATTCCTTTTCATTGCCTTGACTTTTTTTGGCTTGGTATTTCTCATCGTACCCCTTCACCTCCCATACTAATTTTCTGCACTACTGCTTCTATCAAGTTCTTCTCCCATTTTGAAGCATTTTCATTTTCCTAGTAAGACAGGCTTGTTTTGCTTTTGTCAAAACTTACATTGCCTTCTTTCTCATCTCTCATTGCAGAAATGCAGCTTTGGATGCATGTAGAAGAAAACCAAATATTACTGGCTTTATTTTATTCCTTCAACACACAAATTAATGAAAATACGTCTTGATCAATTATACATATAACGAAAAATTTGAGTTCCAAGATAAATTCCTCATCCTTGAACAAGATGAGATCTGAGAGAGTTATCTACTGTATGCAAACCTCCCAATATTAAAACAGTAGATTACAATTTCTTTAGAAACACCAGAGTTTTCTGTCAGCAACAGGAAATCTCCAGTGTACCTCCTCAGAATGAAATCCCTCATTGTAGATTGTCCCTGTGCTGTTTATATATAGTTGGTTTAAAAGGAGTCATTTTGTTCTCTGTCTCTGTGGCAAGCATGCATCAGACAGTAGTGAATAACCCATCTTGCATTTATGGTAGAATATGAATGGATCAGCATTTACAATTGTTTGCTTTAAAGCTATAAATGACTTAGCAGTGGCTAGTAAGACTTAGAAATACAGTGAACCAAATGAAGTTATCTTCATCATCATGCAAATCTTTCTACAAGGTTTCAGTAACAAGAAGTAGGTCAAACTGCACTCAAAAGCAAGCAAATTCAGCTCCTATTTGTTATTATCCAAATACAATCTTTCACCTTTTCACAAGTCAGATTTTCTTTTGCACTCTTCATGGAAAATTCTAAAGGTAAGAATATATATAAGAAAAAGATTGTCTGGATGTTTGCACTGAAATCCACATTTCAAGTACTTTTTTTTTTCTACAGATGCTTAATAAGAGAACTCTAAAATTAAAAGCATTCCTAATAGATAGTGTAAGATTTTTTTGTCACAAGATGGAGGCTTACAAGAAGGAAATGGGATTCCAGTAATATGATGGTAAAACAAAAAGAGAAAGGCATCACATATAAAGAGACTTCCTTGAGTTACACCATGTTCCTTGAAGTTGTTTGGTTTTATGAATTACACTGATTTCAGAAGATGCAGTAAACCCTAGAGTCTATGCTACATGGCACTGACTTGGAATAGGAATTTAAACCACAAATCTTTACTTTGTAACAGCAGTTTCCTTACACATTTGTGTCATTTGTGATTATTCAAACTACTTCAATCAGCAAAGCTCAAAAAGGTTCCAAGTGATCAGTCAGGAGTTGAAAAGAGACAAAAGGGAAAAATTGAGCCAGAAAAGCTATTACAAAGTTTGTTTGGGTTTTTTTGCAGAGCTGATTTCATTTTAATTGAAGAACATTGGGACTTGAAAGTATTTTAGTGAAAAGATTTTTTAAAGATGTGCAACTGGTAATTCAGATGTTTTAAGTCACTTCTAATGCACATTTCAGCACGTGCAAGTAATGCCTTCAGTAAGGCATTAGTCATGGTTATCTAACAACTTTATCTGCTTCTTCACATACTTCCTAGCTATTTTGATAAGGAGCAGTTCCACAGGGAGTCTCAGACAACCAAGAAGATGTCAGAAACTGTAAAACTACATTAAGTTCATATACTGCCAAAAAGAGGAAGAGGGCAATAGAATGAGGCTGGTTTACACCATGCAAGAATCCAGCTTATTAAGTCTGCAGGAAAGAATCAAGTTGCATTTTGATCTAGATCTCATTCCTATTTCAGGCACAATCATAAAATAATTTTCATTATCTTCTTAAAAGATCCTTTATGTTCCTAAAAGCACCAGAGAGGCTGCTGAAGTATGTAGTACTGGCAGGCTTTGATCAAAGCCAAGCACAGCAATAAATAATGATAATTGTTCCAAGTAATGCTGGACAGCACCAAAGAGACTCGGAGCACCAGGATAATGCAAGGCTTTCTACACCAGATACACATCTTAAGCTCTCAGTTCATGTTAACTTCTGTTAGCTTTCAAACACGGTATAGTTTTAATGTAAAAACACAGTTTAAAAAAAAAATTTCAACTAACGGAACCCAGTTTAAGGAATTATGCTAGTACAAGGATGAGGCTGAAATTCTGGTCACTCTTTCCTCCAAGATTCATTCTTTATAAATTGCCTATAAAGAGTTCTTCATGTTTCAAATTAACAGCTTGATTTTACAAACTGATAACCACCTGTTAGGGATGTTGACAGACTCCCCCATCCCCGGTAAAGTAAATGGAAACTGAATGGGTGCAAAGATGGAAGGATGGGACCCTGGCAAGCCAGCATTTATCTTATCATTATCAAGATCTCATTACTGAAAACAGGAAAATGCCATCTCTTGCCATCATAAAGAAATGGATAATGATAAAATGAGTGCTGTTTTCCCAGTTCTCAGCACGCAGCATGCACAGCTCACACAGTAGTACCTTGTGCTGCACACTGGCTGAGCAGAACGTTGCCTGGGGGGAGGAAGCACTCCTCCTAGCTGTTAGCACTTCACATGGCTAAATTCTGCATGAACCCCCAAATCCAGCCAAGACTGCTGTGTAACCAAAACCACCCTCAGCAATGCAAACTGGCGACTTCCCCTTTCTTTAGTAAAGGGGAAAAGGGAAACAAAGAAATGTTTCATTATCATACAAATAATCAAAGGTCAGAAAGAGCTCTAAGGCAAGTGAAGTACCTTAAAGCTGATCTTTATGACAAGTTACTTTCCTTCCTAGCAGCATTTTTGTTTCTGCTGTTTGGTGCATTGCTCGTTTTGGGGTTTTTTACTGGCCGGGGATAAAACAGAAACATTAGAAGTGAGACTGCACAAGGCTGACACAGTCTCATCTCTGCAAAGCCCACTCAGCACTGCTCAAGTGTGACCCACTGAACTTGTCAGCCTATGCCTGGGCTTGGCCAGCCAGAAGAAAAGACAATCACAACCACTTGTACCCAAGAACAGTCTTTTGGAAACTGATCTCACACAGCCAGAGAATAACACTAGCTTAAAGGTTGGTGGTCTGAGTTTCAATGGCAAAAACCTTTTAACACAGTGCACGACTTCAGGCACATTTCAACTATTTTTTCTCAAGCATCCAAAATGTGTATTTCTAATGAAAAAAAAAATAGCAATTCTGTTATCCAATGGCATTATTAAAGTACAAACAGAAATTTTAAAAGGTGAGAAAAGTAGTAAGTATGCAGTTATACGGAGAAAAAAAATACTGAGTAATTAAAATGCAGCACTTTGCCATCGGGTGCAGGAACTGTATGAGAAACTGAGCTTCTATCTTTACCTGGTCTGGAATTGGAAGGTGTCAAGAATGTGTTTTGGTTTATATATAAGGAGAGATATCACATCTCTGTTATAGCAGGGGAAAATTTGCCTTAAACACAACTTTTAGATTAGAAAAAATAGGATTTGGATTGGAAAAACAGATGATGGGATTTCCAAAAGAGTTTCCAAAAACGTCCAGTTGCTGGACACTTATATATGGGAAAAATTAACGGAGAAGGCAACTCTGAATGTATCAACTCAAATGTCAGCACTAAGAATGACATCAAGCAAATTACATTTTTTGAAACAGGGATAAAGACAGTGTTTTAAAAAATTAGCTTTCACTGAGGCATGAATTAAGAATCTTAAATGAATCCTAAAAATATGAGCATATTTACCTAAGCTGACTCAGGTGTGCTTGCACAAAGAAAACTCCTATCAGTCTTCCTGAGTTTAAAAACCAGGAATGGAAGAAACATAGATCAGATATTCTCATCCAAAATCTGAAAGAAATGGTGACACAGTTGCAACATGGATACAATAAGAAACACCAACTCTTAAAATTTTAGTTCGAGAAAGCCACGTTTCTTGACAGGGCTGGAAACCATTCGATTCCTCTCACTATACAAACAACTATACGGAAAAATACAGCTTTCATCACAGCATGTTTCACTGCACTGCAATACTTTTACTCTCTTCACAGAAGCTAGTAATACATTTAATGATGATGAAGAAAAACACCACGTGCCTCATTTCAGGAGGCAGGATCTGCTGTGCCTGAAATGAGAATTTTTTCAGTAAAATTCCAATAATTACAGAGAGTCTCAGACTTACACACGAGCACAGCACAACCAAGCTGGCCATAGCAGTATGCAGCACCACAGCACAAGGTTACAGAACACAGAGGTTTAGCATTTCAGGCTCAATTTCCAGATGTCCTTTAAAGTGATTCTAGGTATTTTCAGACATACTAAAATCTCCCAATAAGGATAGGAAGAACAAACAGAATGCTTTACACACATACACTTCCCAAAAGATTACTGCAAACCTGTGTGTGCCATTGTACCAGAGAAACAGAGAAGGGCAATGCACTTGGAACTCAGTTTCCACTTGCGTAACATCCCTTTCAGTTGCTTGGAGGCCATCATGAAATTCGGTTTTGCATACAGGACTTTGTGGCTTTTTAAGGGCTGGTCAGAAAAGTGAATGACCATGCTAGGAACCCATAGGATAACAATTATTTACCTCCATCTTTCCTAATAGGGGACATGCCGCACATCTCACTTCACAGACTGAATCAAGACCAGACACATAACATTCCCATGTTAGCTCAATGCACTGACTTCCAACCTTGTAAAAAGTCAGACGCAATAATTCTCTGTCCACAGGTGACACTGAAATGCTAGTTGACAAACGCATCCAATCACAACACTCTCTTTTCCACACGGGCTATTTCCTTAAATAATTACTCACTGTTAAGCACTCCCTGTCCTCTCCTTCCCCCAGCCAGACACCATTACTCACCCGAGTCAGATCCCAATGTGTCATCATTGGAAAGTACATGGCAAAGATATCAGAGGGTGTTCAGGAGGAAAGAAAACAAAACTTTGTGAATATTTTAAAACTTATTTCCTAAGATGTCTAACACTTCTTACCAATGAGGTTTGGTAGGTTTAGCTGTGTATGTGATTAAATTATCACCATGCCACTTCTGTCTGCTCCCTTCCAGTGCCAGAGATGGATTCATGTATTAACAAGATCCTTTCCCAGCTGCTCCAGCACATAGTGCAGCACAGAGCTCCAACTGCTGAGATTTATCGCTGGCTCATGCTAAGATGCAACTAGACCTGGGGACTCAGAGTGCTACCATTCAGACACTGTTTCTGGCAGGGGTATAAACGTGGCAGCAGAAATGTCTCAAAATACCACAGCTGTGCTGCGGACAGATCGCAGCTCCAAGTTGCCTCTTGTTATTTTAACAAGAGTAAAAAACATCCATGGAAGCATATCTAACACTTGCAATAAATAACTTCCACTGGTATCATAACTCTTTATGCTTTATTAGTCAGCCACAAAAGTTAGTTGCTGCCTCATATATTCCAGTCCCAGGAATATTATCCTCTAATTCAGGCTTCTGATGACCCCATTTCTGCATGTCTTCCTCTCCTTTGCTTGTTGCAAATTGTTCTCATATATTGACTGGCTGGCACACTTCAGCCTAAATTTATTTTCCATTCCGTAAGCTGCTTCACAAACCACTTTTGCACAGATGATATGTTTAACATGTCTATCTGGCAAATACTATCTAGTCTTCCCAGGATACTAGTTAAAGAACAGGACTTTTAAATAACAGCTTACTAACCATGCGAGACTAACATCATCAGTTGCATTTGATGTACAGAACAATTCAGGCTGACCATTTTCAGAAATATTTTGGCAATCCATTTTCAAGAACAAATATACAACTATTTTCATGCCAATTCTTTCTTGCAACTGACCCAGTTCTCAAAGTCTGTAACTAAAAAGTAATAACATTACAGTAATAAAATAAAAAAGTAATGTTAAAAAAAATATTATAGAACTGGAGTGATTTGTTGCACACATTTTAATCCAACACACAGGCTAAGCATTTCACCAAAATCAAGGCTTTAGCTCTGTTGTTCCCAATTATGTGCGGCAGCAGTCCAAATGCAGAAAATTGTTACCACATTTTATTCTTTTCCATGATGAAGAAAACAGTAAGCAATGCAGCTAAATGCAGAATAACTTCTCATTTCTGAATTATCAGTTACCTGAAAAATTCTAGCCCACCCTACTTTGCTGTATAAGCTACAAAGGAACATTTATTTGCAGATTTTAATTTTTCCAATTTCTTTCACAGGCTAGAAGCAATGAAATAAAATTCTGAGTTGATTTCCAATCTCTCTTTTTTTGCAAAAAAGTAACTAACTTTGGTGACATTTATTGTCAAGACCAGATTATTATTAAGGAGAACACATTCAATTGAAGAACTCTGGAAGTTTCACTTAAAAGAACAAGTTGGCTGAAGTTTATTACTACTTTTAAGAAGTGCCACGTTATAGAAACTCTTTTAACATACCACAAAGTATTAACTATTAAACAGCAAAGACAAAGGTAGTAGAAGAGCTCTGTACGTTTCTTTTCTTCTCTTTGGCTCCAGAAGACACTGACTATAAAATAACAGACTACCCAAAAGTAATGCAAATGTGTAAGAAAAATAGATCCTAATGACTTACAGTGTATTAAATAGATCAACATCCAAAGAAAGGGAAAATGCTTTCAGGCAATGCAACATACAGGATTTAAAGAGATAGTGCTCACATTTAAAAAGGAGAGGGAGTGGTACAATATATTAGAAATAACCTTTTTTTTTTTTTCTAAAATATAAATGTTCCTCTGCAGTGTCATGAAACACAATACAATTGCAGAGCACTGGAATGAAACTCAGTCCAGAACTGAAACTGGGTTATACATAAAAAAGGGGGGGGTGAGAGGAGGAAGGGAGCCAATTTCACTGCTCAAGCTAAGTGAAATACAATGAGTAAACATACAGCAGGAATGGTGAGAAGTTGACTCACTTTCAGTGTGGATCACTTAAAGGGAAGGCAGTAAATGTAATCATCATGTTTTGGGTGTTGGCAAGTATATATTATCATAATGACACATGAACAAATAACTTCTGTGGTCCTAACAGAATGCAGAACTTCTAAAGTACTGGCAGCTCTTTAACAAGGTAATTAGAGCAATCAACAATTTCTTCTTACTGCTTTCTAACAGCTGCCAGAAATCATCTGGCTTGTCCTAAGCAAGTTCCATCTTTGCCATAACCCAAAAGGACCAGCACTGCTAAGACATTATAGCAGTGGAAAACTTCTACCTAACAAAAGCAAGGGGCACACAGAATGTATTCCTGTGAAGACTCTTCTCCACACAGCAGACAGTTCCCTGGCCAAATTTCTTCAGCCCTGCACTTGCCCAGGTTTTTGTGTTCTCAATATTTCTCATATACATGTATTTTTACTGATAAGGTTTTAGTGATGACAGATTTTATGTAATGTGAATACTGAATTTTTTTTTCCTAGCCTAAATACTTTGTAATAGCTAATAGTGTTCTTTTTGAGCAAGGTTGTAACAAAACCTTATTTATGTTGTAAATGGACAGCTAAAAAGACACCAAAAAACCTGAAAAGCAATTACAACATACAGTATTTTGATGTTCTCAGAAATATTTTAGCAATTACTTAATTTTGTGACTGCACAATAACCCACCAAAAGTTCTCAGAAAGTGTTACAAATTTAAGTCAATTATGTACAAAAATTGCTTCAGACACTAATACCTCACCTCTAACTCTATGGTGAAACACATCAACCACTTTAATGAAATACCATGCAACCCTCTGTGTTACAGGATCAGATTCCTTCCTCAATGAAACTGAGGCATCAGTCTGTGTGCACACCAGTGTAATCATGACCAGAATCTGGCTCATTTTGCATAACCACATATATGGGATTTGCATTAAGACTGTCGTCCAAAAATAAACACAGTAATAACATGCACTACTTAACTCTGAATAAGTCTGATGGTATCTCTGTTGAAATGTTACAGAATACATGCCGTAATTCTGGAATTATCTCATGTATCCAATACCTATTGTGCTAAAAGTAGGAAACATTTCTTTCCAAGAAGGCAAATTATCTAACCTTGACTCACAAGTGTTTTCAACTAAGTATAATTTTAGTTAATATATGTATTATAGGCACCAATTTAAAGCACGAGATGCTGACACTTGTGTGTCTCATTACTCTTAATTTTTTGTACAGTTCTGGAGATACTATTATAGAATGTACCTCTCAGCTATTACTCTTCTGGCCTGCTTTGGATTTTACAAGTTTTCAGCAAGTCTAGGGTTCTCCCTTCTTTTAACACTTTCTGTAACATTGACTAAATCATTAAATTACTCTGTTCCTAACTGTGAATGATCTTCAGAAAAACTAAGATACTCATACAGCTTCTGGACTTCTATATTTATTGGAAAGAGACAATGAACATCAGATAGAACTGTATTTCATATAAAAAAGTAAATACATACTAATTCTTTAAGGTCTAAATTAATTCCTGTCTTCACTGACTATTTGCTTGAAGGAGCCTTCTCTTTGCTTAGTGCTAATGGGTGGATGTCCCCCAGAGTCAATGAATGACTGGCCTCAAGTGACTGAGGACTTTCTGCATCCATCACATCTTTCATCTAAGGATTATAGAAAATGTCTAGGAAAATTATAAATTGAATACTCTTTGTTAAAACCACATGAAAGGCTTGAGTTTCCCAAGCAGTGAGGGTACAGAACTAATTAAAATTAAGTATCATAAAACAGGAAAAAGAAATATAAGTAATTTTTATTTGGGGAATGTGGGAGAAAGGAATCAGGGCTTCAGCAAATGAGCCAGGGGTCTCTGACTAGCCAACTAGGGCACTGAGGGGAACGAACATCTCTGGCCTGTTCTTTGTATACATCAATACAGCAACACTGATTTCATACGAAAATGGGAGATCCCAGTTGAAGAAGGATGATGAGTATACATGCATATATATTTGTACATACTTGCACTTTTTTTTTCTCTTCTATTTGGGGTAAAAGGATTAAAACAAAAGTTTTGTTATACTCTGGCTATACAGAGATCCTCCAAAAGACAAGTAAATACTCAGCATAATAGGAATCACTCAGATGTAGG
Source organism: Hemiprocne comata (assembly GCA_020745705.1). Classification (NCBI taxonomy): domain Eukaryota; kingdom Metazoa; phylum Chordata; class Aves; order Apodiformes; family Apodidae; genus Hemiprocne; species Hemiprocne comata. The sequence continues at coordinate 10,884,315 of CM036596.1, forward strand.
TCAGCAAACTGCAAGCCTCACCAACTCCAAACACAGGAGCATTTAACCTTTGAGTAACACGGGTGTGCTGGCCTGTCACACGACCCCAGCCTCCCTTTCTCAGTTTACACCACGTGGTGTAACACGCTACATAGCCTGGCGTAGGTACACATGACTGCTGAGGCATCATGATGTATTAGTACCACAACATAAAACCTATGGGAATGAGAAAGCCACGGAAGTTCTTTAAATGCGTTTTTCATTCTTAAAAATCATTAAATGCCTTGTAATCAAGTATAGTATTTATAGAATGAGCTATACTATTTATAGATAAAATAATAATTTATGTAAAATTTACAAAGCTCTTACAGGCTTTGCTTCTGTTTACAGATAAAAGTATCCACAGAAACTGCTGCTGATCCAGATGCCTGTCTAATACATAATACTTCACAGCCTTGCAAATTGCTGTGTATAAAAGGATGGAAACTGCTTTTTGGCCTACTTTCTACACTGACATACTAAAGAGGAGGGATAGTCTTGTGGTTGAGACACTTGGCTGGGACTGAGATGACCTGGGTTCAGTTTCAGACTCTGCTACAGACTCCCTGCACGCCTTTACACAAGTGACTTAATCTCACTGTATATTAGCTCCCCACATGTAACGTGGGCCTGCCAATACTTCTGGATGCTGTTGGGGTTTTTTTCCTCTTCAGACTACACAGCCTTCGGGACACAAACTTGTGTGTTTTGTGAATGATAAAGGGAACTTCAAGCTGAGTTCAGGCCTCGTGGCGTTACTGTAGTAAAATGAGAAAAGATCTTCCATGTAGGGGTTTTTTTTGTCTGTTAAGACCCTTCAAGTTTGGGATTTTTTTAAAATGTTCAATTAATTGTCAGTTTCTAGTAAACAACCAGCTCCTGAGATTTTCTGTGCTGGGCGAGTGCAACAGCAGCAGAACACATTCCACAGAGGAACTCATGCACAATCAATTAGGTCGTCTAATTAATTTTCCAACTCAATAGATGCTACGAAATATTTTTTATGCAGAAATAAATCTATAATGGATACATGTGTAAAAGCAATCCAAAAACTTTTAAGGTCTTAGTGGAGAAGGATAGATCCTAGAATCATAGGATAGGGTTGAAAGGGACCTTTAAAGATCATCTAATCCACCCCCCCTGCAATGAGCAGGGACATCTTCAACTAGATTAGGTTGCTCAGAGCCCCGTCCAATCTGATCTTGAATGTTTGCAGAGATGGGGCGTCCACCACCTCTCTGGGCAACCTGTTTCAGTGTTTCATCACTCCCATTGTAAAAAAATGTCTTCCTTTGATCTAGTCTAAATCTGCCCCCTTTTAGTTTAAAACCATTACCCTTCGTTCTATTGCTACAGGCCCTACTAAAAAATTTCTCCCCATCTTTCTTATAAGCCCCTTTTATGTATTGAAAGGCTACTATAAGGTTTCCCCAGAGCCTCCTTTTCTCCAGGCTGAACAACCCCAACTCTCTCAGCCTGTCTTCATGGGAGAGGTCTTCTATCTCTCTGTTTATGTGGCTCTCCTCTGGACCCACTCCAACAGGTCCATGTCTTTCCTGTGCTGAGGGCTCCAGAGCTGTACACAGTACTCCAGGTGGGGTCTCGCCAGAGCTGAGTAGAGGGGCAAAATCACCTCCCTCGACCTTCTGGCCACACTTCTTTTGATGCAGCCCAGGATATGGTTGGCCTTCTGGGTTTTGAGTGCACATTGCTTATGTCCAGCTTTTCCCCCAACTGTATCCTCAAGTCCTTCTCCACAGGGCTCCTCTCACGCAATGGGTGCAATTTTTCCCTTTTTCCAGTCACCAGGGACTTCACCTGACTGCCATGACTTTTCAAATATCATGGAGAGTGGCGTGGCAACTACATCAGCCAGTCCACTCAGGACTCTGGGATGCAACTCGTCAGGTCACAAAGATTTATCTATATTCAGATTCCTCAGGTGACCATGAATCTGATCTCTTCCAGAAGGAGGGACTTTCCTCACCCAGTCCCTGCCTTATGGTCCATCCACTTGAGATGTGTGGAAAGAGAGGTTGCCAGTGAAGACCAGGGTAAAAAAGGTTTTGAATTCTTGAGCCTTCTCCTCATCTGTTGCTACCAGTTTGTCAGTCTTGCTCATCACAAAAGGTACACTGTCTTCAACCTTCCTTTTCTGGCTGACATACCTGTAGAAACCATAATTATTCTTTGCATCCCTTGTCAAGTTCAGCTCCATCTGTGCCTTGGCTTTCCTGGCCCCACTCCTACACAACCAGGCAGCATCCCTATACTCTTCCCAGGATACCTGTTCTGCTTCCACTGCCTGTGCATTTCCTACTTGCTCGAGTTTGACCAGCAGGTCTGAACTCAGCCATGTCAGTCTCTTGCCTTCCTTGCCTGATTTCTTATTCCTGGGGATCAAGAGCTTTTGGCTCTACCAAAAGCATCCTTAAAGATCTGCCAGCTCTGTTCTGCTCCCTTGTTCCTGAGGGTAGTTTCCCTGATATTTTCTAGAAGAGAATGGGCCGCTACATCAGAACAATGCCCTCTCACATGGGATTTGTATTTCTGTGGTGAAAGGAGAAAACACATATGGAGGGATGAGAGTATTTCCAATTGACAAGGTTGTGTAGATACCATTAGGGACTGACTTGTTTATCAGTATTTAGAGTCATTTGTGATATTAAGTACCCCATAAGCAGGGAGAATGAAAATACTGTCCATGGGGAGAGAGAAGGAGCAAAATAAGTGCTTAGAAAACAGGTTTGAACAAAACAGTGATTAGAAGTATACATATTTACAGGGGTTTTTAGCCACAATGACATGAGGTACGCTATAGCATGACAGAGATCTGTTTCTCTAGTCCTAACTCAGGGAAAACTTCAACTAACATCAGCAGGAACTGCATCTGAATAAGGACCCTGGAACAAATACTGAAATAAGTAGGAAAAGAATAGCCCCAGGATTTTATGCCTTCTTTCACAAGGTCTTCAGCAGAAAATTTCCAACTGCCATGAATTTTTTCTGCACTTCTTTTCCCATCGTTGTGATTACCCAAAAGTATTTATTCCAAACTAACATAATGAAGTGTTTGTGAGACTATAGTTATAACTGCGATGTCTGGATTAAAACAGTGAGTTGTGACATTTCTAAGAGTCCTAAGGGAAATGACAGTGAGTTACACAGAATATACAGATACTAGATAATCCACAACTATCGGAAAGATGACACAGAAGCATAGCAAAGTGCTTCAGTTGGGATTTTATCACAGGCATTTCTATGTAAGCCCAGACTGGATTTAAAAAGGAACTTGCAAAAATGCCCGTAGGAAATAAGAAGTGATAAACCTAACTGTTTCTCCAACCTGTAACACTAATCAGTGTTCTGTTAGTAACTATTTCAAACAATGTGGTTGTGAGATCAGATGAACGGACAGAAGTGAGAAAGCAAGCTCTGGAAAAGATGCATGCTGCCTGTAGGTAGGGGAAAGCCAGAGCAGAAAGCCTTCAGGGAACAAGCATGAAGGAAACAAGGATAACAAAGCAGCAAAACAGCACAAGAGCAGAAGGAAGAAAAACAGGAAGGCAGCAAAGATGGAATGGATCAAAGCAAATCTAACGAATGAGTGGGAGGCACAGAGACACAGGGAGATAAACAGCAGGAGCCAGCAGACACCATGTGTGAGAATGGGGGAAAAGGAAGGGGAAGAGAAGGAAAAGGCTGGCCAGCTCAAGAGCTTTGCCAGCCAACCAGGAGAGGGAGATTTGCCAGGACAGGCCAGCCAACTAACTAGTTAAAAAGAAGGTCCAGAGAGCCAAGTAGTAACAAGCAGCCAGGCAGACAAAGCCATCCAGGAGAGGAATCCACATATCACATAGAGTGGGAGCAGTCCCAGCTCCACCTGGGAGCTAGGTGACCGGCAGCAAGCACCGTGCTTGCAGAGGGAAAGAACATTGGCAGGGCTCACCTTCATGCTTTGAGAAGCAAAAAGATGCCCAAGAATGTCACAGCAACACGATGAGCATCTCACTGACACAGTAGACCACAGTAACCCACCTGGCTATGCACTTGAACTAGCCTGATCCAGCACTGACAACATACTGTTTGTCTGTTACATTAGGCAATCTATCCCCCCCAAATAAATAATATTAAGTGTATTGACTAAGGAAAAATTTAAAACTGTAGCTAATGGATTTCTAGTAGGTAGCAAATACTTTTGCTATCTTCTAAAATACACTGAAAGAATTGAACAATTGATCGGAGCACAATAAGCCATAGCAAGGCCTAATTGTGTTCCTATCTTTAGATTTAACATTAATCTTTAAAAAATAAATTAGCAGTAAAAGATGTAAATTTAAATTATTTCTGAGAACTAGCTCTATTTCACATTCACCAGACTGTTAAGCACATCCTGTTCATTTTTATCTCCCCAATAAGCCTTCCTGCTGCAACTCAGCATCATACAAGCAGGTACTGAGGTTAAGAGGTGGTCCTGCCAAGACATCAGGACTCAAAGAAAGAAGAGAGGTAATGCATGTGTTACCAATGTCTCAATGCTTACCCTACCCTTCTTGATATAGGATCTGATCCATGACACTGAAACACTTGAGTATCCTTTTCCTCTTAACTTCACCAGGCTTTGAATGAAGTATTAAGCCATGAGGAAGCTACTAGTTCAATTCCTTTAGCCCCCTCAAGCCAAAAGCAGATTCACAGCTGAGACAGAGATACTTCAGATATTAAAAGCTGACTTCTGCTTGGGACTGAGTGCAAAGAGAATGGTATGTGACAGGCAGCACCTTGGGGTTCCCACAACTGGTAAAAGGAGAGAGAGGAAGGGAAGCAAGAGGGAGCTCCCATCTACTCCTGAGGAACAGCAAGGAGTTAAGAGGGGGAAAATGTATATGGAGTATGGCATAACGCTGCTTAACGTTCCTCTGTGGGAGCTCTGGCATCTGTCTAAGCTGGAGGACTTAGCAATGACAGTGCCAATTTAAACTTGTACTTAGAACTATAGGAAATATTTTAATTTTTAATAAAACATGTACATTTAGGAACCTAGGTGGTCATCAATACACACGTGCATCACTCCCAGCAATGTTAATGGAACAACAGACTTCTGAGTGGTGTCTGAAGTTTCAGCTGCTTGTAAACCAGCACTGTGGGAAAACTTTTAGGTGGCTTTAAAAAAATTCTAATAAAACAGTAGAAAGCTCATAATTTAAGACACTTCAGTGGAAGAGAAAACTTCCTCCTGATTATCAGAGGTATTGTGCATTATATACAAAAGATAAGCAAGACTTCCTCCAGAAATAATGTCATTTATCCACATCATTCTTGTCAAGAAGGTGTCTGAACATCTATTTTTTATTAAGCTTCAGGTTTGAACCACACTCGTGACCAGTAACATTCACATGTTTTTAAAGTACCAAATAGTTCAGTCTTATAAAATAAGCTTGCAGTTGTTAAAAACTGCCCTTATGTACAACTTTTTTTTAGTGTGTGAATATACTATAGCCTAAATTATAAATTAATGTAATTCACATTTGAATTGAGATACTCATTTCACACATTTGAAATGAGAGAACCACTGGATTGGAACTCTTGCCTGGCAGCACTCTGATCTCTTTCTTTCCCCCATTTCATTTATTAGGACCTTGAAATTGAATCAGCAGCTTTTAAACAGCTGATTAAAAGCCTTGTTCATAGAAGTGGTCTTGCTTATTTTTCACATGAGCATCAGGCTGCCCCTCTGCAGGGCAAAGGCTGCTGCCTGCAATCTCATTCTGCTTCAGAACACGTGTAGAGAGTCACAGGCATCCTGGGTACCCCATTTGCCCATGATACCTCTGCAATCAATATTGCATTGCTGGAAACCACACATAATACAAACTACCTAAAAAAAAAAAAGCTAATCAAATAAAAGAACAACAAACAAAAAAACCCAAAACAAAACAAAAAAAAAAACAAACAAAAACCAACCAAAACAAAAAAAACCCCACCAAAACCCAAAAAGCCAGCACAAAGACATCACCTCATGGAAAAAGGAGGGCTCAAAACTCTTCCAACATCTGCTCAAATTTGAACATAAGTTAAATCCAACTAAAATGAATGGAAAGATCTCCTTTGAATTTAAAAGGGCTACTTATACTTCCTCTGAGGCTATTGGAGGACACACAAAAACTTCTCTATGTGTTAACCGATGTACATTAACACACTTGCATTCAAGAAACAATTTAGAAATGAGACTATCACATGAAAGACTGTGCACACATCATATAAGCCCAAAAGAAAAGGCATGCTACATTATATAACTGTAAAGAGGTTATACGTACCTTGTTTGCTATTTACTGTACTAGGATATTTCTTATTCACCATCTTAAAATCCCAAATTGCTGTTAAATAAGTACTATTCCATATAATAGTATTACCCATGCACTACAGCCACAGATAACTGTCATCTTTGCTAAAACACGTTCATCTTTGTGGCTTATGCCTTTAAGCACATCTTACTTTTATCCCAAATTACTGCTTGAGAGTATTGTGTATTAACAGCACAGAGCTAATAACCTTGCACTCACCATCTTGGAACCTGGCTGACAAGATCTGATCATGCAAACCCTGACTCCTGATTCAAAGCCCACCCAAGTCTTTGGTCATCCCTTCCTTTGATGTCAGCAGCTTTTAGATCACTTCCATAGCCACTAAGAAGTTTCATCCAGGATCCACTTCTCTGAAGAATATAAGACTTCTGCCTTTGAGTTTAAAATATTGCCTAAATGTTTGAATAGAGAACTGATTTGCACATGTGTGTGTGTGTGTAAAATGCTTTTATAATAACCTACTCTCTGAGCATAGCAAAACAGAAAGTTGTAGATTAAATGTAAATGGTTCCCTGCAGGGTTTTGTCAATACTTTACAATAAGTGGCAAATAATTACTGCTGTTGATGTTGTTATGTTAGCCAGCTTGAACTCTTCTGGTATTTCCTTGGACGCAATGGGTAGTTGCTAAAAATTTCACTTGCAGTATTTAATGTAGAGTCACTATATAACATTTTATAAGATTACCCAAGTATTTATGAACAAGGAATAGATGTTGCATGTCCATATGCAAAAAAAAAGATTGATTTTGTTTAAATTATTTCAGATGCTAAAAAACACAGTTCTCATATCAAGACTTCCTTCAGCAGACAAACATGAAGAACAGTGGCAGTCTCTTAGTAGTGAGAGATGCCAATAAGAGCTCCAGGCAGCTACAATTAGTGTCAAAACTATTTCAATTATTCTGAGTAAGTCTCTCCTCCATTATATTGAATTCCAAGGAAGTGTTACCATTTATTTCAAGCAGGACCAGGATACCACTCCTGGTATGTTTCGGGGATAGTCAAATCATTGCAACAACAGCAAGACTTTGCGTCAGAGTACCAAAGAGAAATTCCTCCCAGCTTGAGGCTGAAGCAGACATCAACAACATAGGCTGAAGGAAGTTGTTATTTCTATTCAGAATTCCAAACAGCTGTTTTCAAGGCAGATTAAAAGATTTTCAATGTTTGGATTCAACTCAAGAGCTTTATCTAATGCATACTTTGTATTTGAGTATTTGTTGAATTAGAAATTTAATAGAGCAGCTGAGTATTTTAAAATCTTTTGGAAGATGTGAAAAAGGGATGTGAACTCTCGCACACCCTGTAAAATATAAATTTCTTACCAAAAGAATATGTTATTCATGTGCTCTGTACATTAGGTCAATTATTACTCACTTTCTTTGGAGAACAACCAAATGCCTCCACCCTTTATAACAGAACACTGTAATCAACTGTAGTAAGACTATCAGAATTATTCTAATACACATTGGTGGCTCAGGCCCTAGCTCAAGAGGCCTTGAACAGTAAGAGACTAAGGTAGATTTGCCATAACTTTTTAAATTTTGTACAAGATGGGCAGAAATTAATATTTCCTTGTACATATTTGTAAATAATTTCAATGTCACAAAAATGGGGGGAAAATTATTAAAAAGAATGCTTTAAATTAGCCCTCCAATTTAAACACTTCTGTTATTTAATGACATGTTCCATAAACATTCTGATACCAATACTTCTTCCACTGCATGTCTTTCATTTCTGTCAACCCAATTTAACTTCTCATATTCCTTGCAGTCAGCAGCTGTGCAAAGCACTTTTTTTTTGTACTGACATCAGCAAGTGACTGAAGTGCTAGATTTAAAACGCCTTCTAAAAACATGGCTTTTTGTATTGAATTTGGAGCTGAGTTTGATACAACTTGTACTGTTAGTTTAATATAGTATCACCTTTCATGGAGCCATATCTTGTTGGGCTCCTGCTGGGACCTGCGAGCTGAAATAGCACAAGGTTTAATGCATGGCACTTCATTTTGCCCAGCCTGGCTCAGGCCAAGAGAAGCATTTCAAATTATTTACATAACCACACAGATTAAATACCCAGCAAGATAGCTTGCTAAGTCATTCATCATTTGCCATTCCTGCACTGTGCTTGTGTCTAGCAATGTTTTCAGTACAGGAGACATTCAGATGAATGGAATGTACATCTCCGCTGGGTTTCCCCTGCCCAAGTAGCAGTCTAAGTTTTTCAACCTGCCTTCAGCACTCTGGTTCCTGACATGTGTGAGAACTATTTGACTAGATACCCTCTGCCATCTTCCCCTCTCACCTGCTTCTCTTGCATAAAGAAAAACCTTTATGAGCCCCTACATGTCTGTCCAATTCCAGTGTATTAAAACGTTACCCTCTCCTAATCTCAGTCTCTCAGATTGTCCTCTTACTAATCCCTTTACCCTTCACCTCACAAATGAAGCAACTAGAACAATCCACATTGCGTGGTGCAGCTCAATTCCATAGTATCTGCATCATTAAACTATATCTTAAGGGTTATTGGGGCCTAAGCAACCTAACATTGACTTTTCTTTCACAGCTATTACCATTTACCTCTTTTTTAACTGCCCATTTCAACGGTAGATCTTTTTGCCTTTAAAGCCTGAAGTCTGGAAGTCATTTTTGACCTGTGGTTTCTTTTGAAGCCTGTATTAATCGGTCTGTAAAGCTGTCATACTACCATTTTAAGAATCTCTCCAAGTTACCACCCATACTGTCCCACCGAGACACAGAGATTCTCATAAAGGCTTTCATCATATCCCAGCAGGAGAATTACAATTCATTGCTTGCTGGTTTTACTATTACCTCTTATAAACATTTCAAGCTTAAGTAGTACTCTGTCACTGTACTGCTCAACTGAACTAAGATGTCTGGACACACTATTCCATCATGGAGACTAGTCCAACTGCCCTTGAGGAAGCAGTTCAAGGTGTCTTACTTTAAAATCCATCTTAACTGCACTTTGAAGGAAGTGTATGGCTTGCTCTTTCCACTGTATGTGCATTGCTTCGTGTCTTGCAGTTCTCAGAACCTTAAGCAGACACATGAGCTTTTAAGAACCTAAAATCTCCCATAACTGATAGACCCAGTTTCCTCCTAAATCAGGTGAAATTATCAGTCAAGTAACTAATGGGTCTCCCCATCTTTTTAAGTGTCAAGCAGGTAAGTATAGCCAGTGTCAGATCACAGAATCACAGAATCAACCTGGTTGGAAAAGACCTCAAAGATCATCAAGTCCAACAATAACCTAAATCCACCCACCGTAACCTTTATCTACCCGTTAAATGCTTAAATTCATGTCCCTAAGCACCACATCTGTATTTCTTCTAAACACTTCCAGGGATGGTGACTCCACCACCTCCCTCGGCAGCCTGTTCCACTGTCCAACCACTCCTTCAGTAAATAAATTATTTCTAATATCTAGCCTAAACCTCCCCTGGTGTAACTTCAGGCCACTCCCTCTCATACTGTCATCATTCACTGGAGAGAAGAGACCAACTTCCACCTCCCTACAACCTCCTTTCAGGTAGTTGTAGAGAGCAATGAGGTCACCCCTCAGCCTCCTCTTCTTCAAATTAAACCACCCCAGTTCCCTCAGCCTCTCCTCATAGGACTTGTCCTATGATGCCAATACAAAAATTCCCCTGACAGTACCTGTGTAGTTACTACTGTTACTAGGAGTTAAAACCATTCCCTATCCCTCACTCCAAGAACCACTTTAATTTTGTCAGCTTATTTTATATTTTTAAACTAACTGTTCCATTTTTAGACTTTTATTAGGCAAGTTCACTAGAAATTATCCGCATAACATGTGCTTTTATTTCACAGCACTCAATCAATCACTGCCACAGGACAAACACCCTCGGGATAGCAGAACACACTAGTAAAAAAAAGCACAAAAGAGGATTATTAATGCTTTGACAATGTTAGCACTGGATCTTCCTTAAATGCCTAGTAGGTCTAAAAGATATGGTTGGAAGTGTTACAAATCAGACTAACATATTTTAACACCTTTTCCAGAAGGTGGCTGGACACAGTCCTAGGGAATTTATAATCACGATCATAGAATTTTCTGGGCTGGAAGGGACCTTTAGATAATCTGGTTCCAACCCCCATGCATGGGCAGTGACACCTCCCACTAGACCAGGTTGCTTCAAGCCCCATACAACCTGACCTTGAACACTTCCAGTGAGGGGGTATCCACAACCTCCCTGGGCAACCTGTTCTGGTGTCTCACCACCCTCATAGTGAAGAGCTTCTTCCTAACGTGTAACCTAAATCTCACCTCTTCCAGTTTAAAGCCACTACCCCTTGTCCTATCGCTACATCACCTTATAATAACTTGACAATGATCTCAAGAGGTCCCTTCCACCCTAAGCAATTCTGTACACTGAAATACTGTTATAAATTATCCTCTCTCCCCTGTAATTCTTATGGTGCTATTTTTAAAAAAAATGTAAATACATACACCACCACGAAAACAAATGAAGGCTATGGCACAGCAGACCACAGTTATATTAACATACCTGTGCTTTTTTAGCCTGGGTAATACCCACAATAGACAAATAGTAAATGTAGAAGATCACAATCAAAAATCAAGTGCTTACGAGGCTTCATATTTCTTAAAATATAGAACTCTATGTGTATACATGAGTGCATACACACACTCACTTTCAATACCTTCCATGCTTTTTCAAAATTATTTATCCCTAGCCTTTGCACATCTTCCTCCAAAGAGAAATACTTGGTCTTGGTTTCTTTGCATAAGGAAATTCCACCTTTTTCCAAAAGGACTTTTTTCTGGATAAGGAGTGCAAAACTAGGCTCGTGTTTTACAGCAGAGCAGAATTTGGAGAGGGATCTTTCTCTTAGGACTCCTTTCTTTTCAGACCTTATTTAGGCCTCTCTTCTTTTCCTACCACGTTTCTCTAGAGTGCCAAACCATACGAGCTGTCACCAAAAAAATAAAAACCACTCAGTCATTATATGCTAAATGCTCAACGCCAATTGGAAGTGTGAAGGTCCTTACAGCTCTCTGCTATTTGTTTCCTGCCGCTGTTTGCAACTTTTATGCTGAGACAGGATATAAGGTATCTTTGTAAATGTAACAGTTTACTTTAGGAAAAGTTTAAACTTTCTCAGAGATTTCAACAACTCTGTTGCAAATACCTTGCTAGGAAACTTACATGTGCCGTAACAGTTGCACTGACCATTTTGAGCACCTCTGCTTAAAGCACATTTTCATTAGCATTTTTCAGCTGACCTACATAAAAGAATTGTTTTACTTGGAAATGCTCTTGTCAGTTTATCCTTGCATTAGGTATGATCTATGATGTTTTAAAAGAGGTTCTTTTTTCTTTGTTAGTACTGACCATCATGAAAGTTTTAGATCACTTTAAAAAACAAACAAAAAGTGAAGTCCATAACAGAAATTTGACTGTGTCATATATACCGATATTTTATTTTTTTGTTGCAATTCTAACCAAAACATTCAGCCTACCAGACCAATGAGAAAAAAAAGGTATTAATGGAAAATATTCATACAAAATTTCAGAGTGATTCACAAGGAAAACATTTGTTTTCACTGTAACAAATAAAAGGATTTCAGGTAGCTGTACTTTCTTACATCATAATATATTGCAGCCCACAGTAGAAAGAACAATTTTGTCCATACATGGCTAAGTGGGAGCTGTTAGATAAGTTCTCAGCTGCATTTACTTATTCTGTGTTATATTCAACTCCAGGAGTCACAATTTTAAAAGCACCTTTTCTGTTAAAAGCTCCAAAATAAATTAGTTGTGCTCAGCAATCTATTTTATGTTCTACAAGTTTTGAAGTCACCCAGGAACTAGGAGATGGATAAAATTAGAAAAATGGGCTGTAACAATGATAATAAGAGAACAAGAATGGCTTGAAGATGCTCATTCTGAAGGCCTCAAATACTACGCTATGCTTCAATGACAACCAAAATCAATAAAAGCTGAATCAATCTTTCAGCACACACACAAAAAAATCTGACTTTTGTGATACAACACATCAGAGAGATTCTTCTCAGTTCTCCCCGGAGCTCCACAGAGCACAGCTCTGGCAGTGCAGACCGTTCAAGGAAGTTATATCTTTCAACTGCCTGCACAGTGTATATAGAAGTCCTATCTGTATTAATATAACATCCAATAACCAAACAAACATAGACATATCTTTGTGTAATTTCAACAAAACCTCTTGATGAAAGCACAGGCCTCCACTCTTCATTTCTTAAGACACTGGAAGGCAGACAGCAAGCACCACGCACAAGCAAAGCCAGCGCCAGGTTCAGCCCTTGTCTGCAAGGAAGCAGAACTGAATTTCTTGCCCAGCAAAACCATGCCACAGGCTGCCAGCACACCTGGAGGCAGGTGGCACCTTCAACAGCAGAGCTGTTTGAGGTACCAAAAGAATGATCTCAGATCTTTCAGACTAGAAAAACATAGCTATTTCATTCAAATGTCTATATTATAATTTATACCAAAATATGGACTCCTCAATTTGTGTTTAAATTTGTATGCATTTCCACTACTACAACTAAAATATATCCAAAGTCCAAATAATACCTAACTGCACATCTAAGGGTCGGTGGCCTTAGCAGTCAATCAAAAAGGCATGGAAATACACAAAGGGCTGCCAAATAGCTGAATGAAAACTTTGGATTTGGATTTGTTTGACTGAAATCAAAATTCAATTTGGAACAAAATGTAAATGTTCAGCATCATGTACAAAAGTTGGAGCCCTCACATCTCACGAGAGATCTAAGCCCATATGTACTGAATCATTTATGGAATTTGATTAAGCTTTAAGCATATATCTGAAGAAACATTTTAAAACTTGCCATTTGAAAACTCGCCATGTGATATCCTGAGATGCACAAAGCATAAAGCAAGCAACATAGGACCGGCTATAGGGTGTAGTTGCAAGAAGCAGAAAAATGGAGAAAAGTCTTCATATACATGAGATCCTAAAAATGCTTTTTGGCATTATATAACAGACTGAGCTTAGTACTGAGTTCTGATCCAGAGATCTATTATCTTGCTTAGTATAATAAACTATCTTAAATCATACATAGTTATTCTGCAGTGGCTGACTTCTCCACCACTAAGCCGCAGCCTCAATTTTAAAAATTAAAAAACGCCTCATCCATTTATCTCAACCTTTTTAATCCAAGACACCGATACTGAATTTTTACTTCCAAACTGAAAGACATCCAGGGTGGCAACATGCATTAAAATTATTTTAAAGATAGTAAAACATCACTCTGTGACTGAATACATTTATCTTCAGATTGAAGCCATTTTTGGATAATTTTTCAGGAGGAAAATGGTGTGCAGGAATCTTTATTCCAGGCCTTCAAGCTCAGCCATCCTTTAGCTTGCTGCTATAACACTGTACATGCATTCATGTTACAGGGCTGCAGAAACTACATGTCTATGTCAACAGATGTGTTTCTTGGAAGACAGCTACAGGAACCAAGTTTATTCAAATGTTTGCCAGCTACCATATGCTGCAATACTACTTTAAATGCAACATAAGGCTTTGGGAACATACTTTTACTGCTATCTACACTTTGTTATTTACTTTCCATTTAGACTAAATACCAGAGACGGGGTACACTAAGGGTTGCAGTGTCCTCTTTGTGAAAACATTCTACTCGTTGTAATATTTAGAAAGAAAAAAATATACACAGCACTGTAATACTCTCAACCACTTTCAGCGGCTGCACTTTCATAGAGAGGCTCTGGGAAAGATATTTTTACATATGGCATTAATTCTGGGAACTTTTAATAATGGCCAAATATAATTAAAAATTATGCAAAAATTCCTGCCATGAAGAGAGCAGTACAGAAACGACTCTGTTTGAAGAAAAAGCAATCATTTGCTCATATTCTGAGTTAAAAAAAAAAAAAACAACACACGTGGTACGTTTTTAATATTTGAACTACATCAGGCCCATTTCTGCTCCTATGCAAAGCAAGTAGCAAAACTTCAAAATGCAGCAGGATTGAGCCCCTGATGTTGTCACAAGCATTCAAATAAACAAACCGGGCTGTAACACATTCTAAGCTTCCACTGTGTTCCTCTAAATGGATCCAGACAGAAAAAGGAAAGCCCATTTCATTGCATTTTTGTAATACAAGGGTAACAACAATGTACAATTTTATATTATATAGAATTCACCCTCTTAAACTATAAACATCCAAATGTCCAAAGAGAAACAGGTTCAAAGAGTCAAGAAAACTTTTATGCACAAGTTTGGAAACACAGTTCTGCAAATCTGATAGGGATGCCTGATCTCTCAGAGACATAGGGATATTTTCACATGACCCAAAACGTGGGCATCTCACATAGCCAGCTAAATCCCTTAGGCTCTTTTACAGACAATAAAAAGAGCTGTCAGTGTTCTGAATCATCCTCAGGGCAATATAAGCTAAGTCTCTGCTCTCCATCTCTTCAGTAACTCTAAAAGGAACTGCAGAATCTGTAACTCACTGGAGTGAGTTAAAAGTCAAATGCTGTAAAGATAGTACCTGTTTTTTAACCAGTAGAAGAAATTTTGCTTTGCTTGTTCTTCATTTTCAGTTACCTGTGATTTCTTTTCATTATGACTAAATGATTTGTGCACCTCTCAGATCTTAATTGACTCTCAAACCTTGGGCCGAAATCCAGCAAGGCCTCTAATCACTTGCATAATTTCAAGCATAGTGACATCTCAGGTTTGAATTTAACTGCATTGACATCACTGGATCACAGCCAGACAACTCAGCACCTTCCAGAAGGAATCTCTGAAGTTCAAATTTTAACCGAGCCAATATTAATGAAATATTTTCCTTTCTGTATTTTAAATGTGTCTTAAATCGCTGAAGGAAGAATTGGCAACTCCGCCACACTGTTACCAGTTAGCTTATGTCAAGTGCACCTCTTTGATGAACATTATCCCACAGAAAAGCCAGGTCTGTTGTACTTATGATACACCTGCATAGACTTGACAGTACACCCAGGAGGCTTCCCCCTCTCTGCAAAGGTGCCAAACAACACACACACCAGCTTAGGAGCGAAGGACACGTGTACTGTTTCTGACCATGCTACTGTTACCAACCCAGCTCTGATGACACGTATCTCGCCAGTGACATGGTATGGTATACACTCCCAGAACATGAAGAGAAATCCACTGATAATAATGACTCTAAAAAACTCCTTTTGCTCATGTTTACAGTGTTTTATACCACCATTAACCCATGCAGGAGGGTTGGAACTAGATGATCTTTAAGGTCCCTTCCAACTCAAACCATTCTATGATTAACAGTTCTGAGACACACAAAAAGCAATTAGCGTGCCAAAACTGTTCAAGACCAGCTGCTACCCTCTCCAAGAATGTCTAAATAAATACACAAAAATACTCATGTCATAGATTTGATAGTTTGCTGCACTGTGAAAGCAGCAGGTCTTTCACCAGATACAGCCCTTTCATTGTGCATTTATTTGAAGCTATTGACCTAAACAGAAGTCTTGTACATCTTCACTAACAACCATATGGTCAGCATTTACTGAGGTAATACCAATCAGGCTAATCTCTATTACAAATACGGACCAAATGTATGGAAAACCTACTTAAAATAGTAGACAAAGAACTACACTACTTGTCTCTGGATGCAAGAAACTGGCTCCAACTTTACTACTACCACATGCAACATTTTAATTGTTTTCCATATCAGATTATTGGAATAATCCCCAAAAACCTGGTTGCTTCACCATTGTTTTACTCAAGACAACTCTAAGCTATGACATATGCAGCAAAGGCTGGAATGTGATTTGGTCTGTGACATACGTGCCACAAACACTCTATGGCTGTTACTGCTAGTTGACACTTGTAGAGAGAAGCACTGCATGATAAGCAGCAGTAAATTACTTACATCACTATTAGCTTGTGGCATGGCATAACCTAGAAGTCAAACCACAGCCAAACAGATGGAGAATGTGCATGCCACAAAACACTATCACTTCACATTACACTTCTATCCAGAAATGGTGTTTTCAAAACAATCTGCCTCTCCTGCTTCCCCCAGAAATGGGATAGATTAAGAGTCTTTTTCTCTTGAGTAATTTCCTTCCCACCGCCCCCCTCCACACAGAGACGCTTTGGTTTTGTTTTGCTCTTCCCCCTCCCCCTTTTTTCTTTCCAATAAAGACAGTGTTTTACTCTACAAGGCATGAATCTTGTCCATTTACTGGATAACATCCACCCACATACACATCAGAAGCCCATCAGGGAGTGTCACAAATCTACATAACTTTCCAAAGCTAGATTCAAAATATGGACCTCTTACTTAGCTGACAGATGTGTAAGATCATATGCAGCCAGACAACTCTCTAGTGACCACACAGGTGCATGTGCTGAACAATGCAAGTTATTCTAAGACCAACATTAGCTTATACTTGCAAAGTTATCTTCAGAAAAAGTTTTTCTGATGGCATAATGTGATTCTGGGACCAAAAACCACCACACCCTTTTTAGAGGAGGGAAACGTATTAGCTAAGCTAGGTAGAAAGGCTGCAGGAAGTCTCTGTGAAATAAGCCAATTTCTTCCTAGTCACATCTAGGAAGATATGACTATCATTTGGCCTCGATACTGCAGTGAGCATTAGCCAGAAATACTGCAGGTCATTAATGTCCATTTTCTCTTTTATTGATAACTATAGAATCAAACACATGTTCTAAAAAACACCTATGGATGAGGCATATAAAGTCCAGATTTCCACCTCACCTGTGCTCAGTAACACGCATGGGATTTCAGGGTGGCACAAGTTGGCTTAAATGGGTCTGTGTCACCAGTTTCTCACTCCACCCAACGCAAGGCAGGATCCCTGAAGGACAGGACTGAAGCTGTCAGCAGACTTCAGCCTTTAAACTTGCCTTAATGACATGGAGTCAGACTGGTCCCAGATCAGGCAACATAAAAGCAGCATTGAACAATCTTCTCAACTTGCACTTTACACCTCCTCACCGGACAGAAGGCTCAAACCCTTCACCATGGAGAACAAGCAGCCACTGCTTGAAATTCAAAGACTTTGCAGTAATTTTCAGATAATTCTTTACCTATAAAGCCTTTATTCTCCTCAAACTCACCATTTTTAACCTAATTTTCCATTCCTCTTACTCCTTTCCAGCAGTAAGAACCCAAGATTCAGAACAGAGCTACTTTTCAATCTTCAGAAAAACTTCATCATCAGTTTGAACTACTTTACAACATCTGAGTGGACAACTGGCAAGACTTGACACAGTGCCAGCACAGCAATTTTCTCTCCTCTAGGGAGTGCAGGAGATACTTGCTTCATGTTGCTGTCTGCTCTAGCACAACAAAAAGCTGTGGTCCCCTAAGGTTTGTTGTTCTGCATCACCCACCTATGCTGCCCATATAAAAAAGCCAACCCCAACCATCACCCCAGGTCCACCAACAGCAGTGATCATGACACACTCATTTCATGTGCTAAGCAAACACTACATGCAAGCCCAAAATCAGGTTATTAATGTCTAAATTCTGTTCCAGATTCATAGATGTATCTCTCTCAAACAAACTTCAATAACCCTGAAAAAAATCCATATATCAGATAAGACAGCTGGTATAGCTGTGTTTTCATCTAGAAACAGCTGTGATTATCACTATGGACATGCAAATAAAAAGCTAAAACTGATAATAAACACTACAAAATGGAAATAACTATTAATTAAACTTTCCCCAAAGAAAACAGAGCAAGATGCTGCTTACCATTGGTAAGCAAGTGTATCAGAGATACAACGATCTTTTCTGATTACTTAGAAACTGAATCAAAGTTTGAGTAAAAATACTTATGAATATTTTTAATTTGCCACCTCTTCCACCAGAGTCTTTTCATAGCAAAAAAGTAAACAAAAGAAAGGCCTTAATCAGTTGCATGTGTGTTGCATCCTGGCCTCTAATATTTTAGATAGTGCTAAAAATGCTACTTCAAATTTATTTTCAGACCCAAAATGAACAAGAAAAAATAAAATCAATTCAACTCTAGATTAGAATAGGTAATGGCTCAGCAACCCTAGTGAATAGTTATAGTAAATAAATGGGGATTTCTGTCCCAGGAAAAGAAACAGAACATGGTAAACCTACCGTGAACTGAAGAACAAACCATTAAAATCACACCAACCAATATGTGTGTTACATAAAAATCAAAAATAAAAGGTTTTTTTAAATCAATGCTACAGTTTTCTCATAAAAAAAGCCATTTAGGAAAGCTATTACCATTTTATTTTGTGAGACTCCATAACTAGTATCTCCACAATTTTCTTAGACTGGATTTTTCATTATAGCTTCCTTACATTGCATTTTACAAGAACACTAATTCTCTTTTACCTCATTCAGAGACAGCAATAAAATATTACTATTTAAATATTATACTTCATGTTACTATTTGAGTGTTTTTAAGCTATCATCAAGCAAGTTGGAACACCAGGTTTTTTCTGCTGTTTTAGGGCACATACCTCTTTCACACTGGGGTCCAGTGAAGCCATATGTGCAAGCACATCGATTCGGAGCCACGCATCTCCCTCCATTTAGACATCCATTCTCACAGACAGCTGTATTGGGGGAAGGCAAAAATAACCTTTATTGAGCTATTTCCAGAAAGACATGAAGTTTTGTACTTGACCTGCTCAGGTAAACTGGTAAAAATGGTAAACATAAGAGGAGAGGATACTTTATTTTCCGGAATCTACATAAGATATTTTCCTGTTTTCTGGCCTCATTAGTATCATTAATTCATCTTTCCAAAGAAGCATAATATAAACACAGTAACAATCACAGCTTTTCTGACCTTTTAGAGCCTCTCTCTTTGGGATGACTAGACAATTCCAAAACTTTAAAATCACATCTCTTTCAAACTTTCAAGAAAGAAACACTAAAATAGTAGAGATTGCAGATGGAAGGTGCAGAAGGAAATTTCATCTCTAAATCCTCAAAATCTTTCCCTACTCAGAAGCAAACTGTAAAAATTTGTTCCTCTACTATAAAAGAAAAATAATCCACTATGAAAAGACTGTTTGCTGACCAAGTTAATCCAAGATATTCTTCCCCTGTACAAAGCTGTCCCTAGATTTAGAATGCTGTTTTCCTAATAATAAACTGCAAAAGAAGTTGGTCTCAAAAATAATCTGAAAATATAATGTTCACAGGGAAAAGGGGCTTTTAAATACAATTTGATGTAATGTTATTCTTTGTTCTGTTTCATATTCAATTCAGTAGAAAGGTTTCATTTATCCTCTTTTATCTACTTGATAGGCAGAAATAAAATTCCTAATCCCTTCACCATGTGATTCTTTTCCAGATTATTAAGGTAAATTCTTGGTCCCACTGAAGTTCATGTAAAGTGTGCCATTGATTCTGACAGAGCACAAAATTAAAGCATTAAATGAGCTAAACACATTTTCCCTGTCAGACCAACAGCTCACTAGACAGCCACATGACAGCCTTGCTTAAAAGCAGTGTCTACATCCTTATTTGAGTTTCTTCACAGCATTCCATTCAAGAAGACCAAGAGACCACCAGAGTCAGTTTGGGAGAGATTCAAAGCAGGGATCTAGGAATGTTGTTGGCTCAGGATTGATTGAGGAAATCAAAATTGTATCAATCAAGTCTAGTAAGACAACATCAAAATGAACAAAATTCCTAAATCCTACTAGCTAAGTCTGAAGCAAAGCACTGAAATTAGAACATGGCTTTGTATTAAAAAGCTTAATTTTGTCTATAAGATAAAACTGCATCCCATGTAAATTCTAAATGTATGGCCTATTGCTTTAGTGAGTGGAAAGCCCTGGAGGTCACTTGGAATTACAGTAGTGTGAGAACTACAGGATCAAGTTATAACCAATTATTATGAATTCACATGATGTTTATTTTAATAGTCCTGATCAGAAAGAATTCAGTCAGCATTCATTACAAAGTCACGTGTTTTCCTGTAAAATTCCGTGGTACCTGATCGAAAACAAGCTCAACACCAGTTGAAATTTAGTGCTAAAGGGTGTTGAACCCACACATCCCAGAATTACTTAACTGGACATAGCATCTAGATCAACAGAAGTGCACTTACGCTGTCCACAGTGTGTCCCTGTATATCCCTTCTGACAGAGGCAATGGTCGTCACTGCAGCTACCTCCGTTCATGCACCGGATGTTGCAGTGTTGTACTTGAAAGGAAAAAAGATTTTCCTCAGTTAAATCAAAGCAGTCAGAAACACTTCACGGTCTGCTAAGGGCTATTTTTTTAGGGATTGATTCAATGAACTAGAAACCAGTATTAGAAACCAAGGATACATATTTTAGGATAGATACTTCAAATGGCAGTACAGAAAACAATACTGATTTCTGGTTCCTAAGAAATATAGGACATGGTGCAAGAATTTGATACCCCCACGTTCACTGAAGTAAAAGGCATTTCATAAGAGCATAAATCCACAGAATTTGTCTCCTAGTTTACAATTATGAGAAAAGGCCATAAGTAAGGGAAAAGCACTAAACTTCTGGCAGATATCACCAAGAAGAAAGACAGTCTTATCATCTGGGCTATGAGAGAGAGCAGTATTAAAGAGAGGCATATAAGGAAGCCCCTGAAGACAGCCCAGCCCTGCCAGCACAGGCAATACCAGAAGCTGACCTGCTCAGGTAGGTCTTATTGCACAAAAAGGAAAAATAGCAGAGAGGTTTCTATCTATATGCCATCTGTGGGCTCACCCCATCCCCAGGTAAAAGTGCTGCCAGCTGCTGTGCTTGGGGGGCTGCAGAGTTCACAGACAGTGTTTCCCCAGAGTCAGCAACCTCCCCCTGCAAGGAGCAGAGGCAGGGGAACAGCAGCACACTCTCCTCAGCTGCAGCCCCACCATTTACAACTATTAACAGGCAGCTTAAGTCTCATGCCAGTAAAGCATAAAAGTCTGTGCTGCATTTTCCTAGTAATAAGGGTAAATACATTTTATTAACTAGAGGTTAGGAACAACTTAAAGTATGTCAGGCTCTTCATCAGGCATAGAGCAGCAGGCAGGCCTCCCAACAAAGTGAAGTCCTCCTTACAGGTCCCGCTGCCTGACACAGCTGTGAACTGGGGCAGGCACCCCAGTAAGCAGCTGGGTAATAGTTTCCCTCTTAACAGGAACCACATGAAAGGCTCCTCCCCAGATAGGATTACGGTCAGATCATCATTTCAGTAACTTGTGATCGAGCACTGGATACCTATACTACATTGTCTGAAATGCTCAGGGCTGGAAAACAGAAATTGCATGTCCTGCCAGAGCCTGCTGCTAACAGATGCCATGCCAACCACTGAATTTTTCCTGTTGCACAAAGCCCTTAAGCATCATTTGGCTTTTTACAGTTCAGAAGTATGTGAATGGAATTTACTTTTATTTTCACATAGAAATAATAATTTTAACTGTATTGCCTTCTATAGCAATATGAATCCACAGAACAGAAGTTAAATATGCAATTGGAGAAAGGATTTTTAAAATCTAGCATTTAAAACACTGGTACTCTTAATTCTTATATTATAAAAGTAAAAACTGTATCTTAGATTTCTTATGTGTCTAATAGTTATGATACATCTTTGTTCTACTTTGGATGTACTTCAGGCAACAAAAATGTACTAACATTCCTCAACAAAAAAAGTAACATTGTCTGCAAATACAGAGTGAATATCTGGTGAGGATTTTTGGACAATGTCCTAAGTAGGTCAGAAAAAGGTATATAGTTCCTTCAAATTGCGTAGCTCAACTTAGCTTTATACAATCTTAGAAAAACAGAAGGGATTACAAAAAGCATAGGAAATGATATCATCTGTCAAGCAGGGAAGGAACTTAAAAACCACAAACTGATTTCAATTAGAGCAAGCTATGCCAAGAGCTAATTTCCATTCCCACATGAAGACCAAAGCCATTTAAATAGTTTTAACTACAACCGAGATAAAAAGGTTAACAGTAGCTTATATGATGATTTTCATATTATTTGTTCAAGTATATTTCCCCGTTTTGGGATAAGGAATGGTTTTACACATAACACACACACATACACAAAGTTTCCCTAATTTGTCTTACTGCTTCTTAAAGGAACTTTTCCAAAGTAAAATATTTCTTCCTCCTTTTTAAATGAAAATCATTATGGAAGATTGCTGGGACACCCAGTCATCTTTATTAAAATGGCCCATTTAAATCAGTGAGCTTTCCCCATTATTACCATGCTAGAAAATCAGTGACCTACAGTCAGTAAACTCATCATTTCTTTTTTGCCCTCTTTTGAGCAAAAGTTGAAAACAGTATTTCCAAAATCATACAGACTAGTCTGAAACACTACCCTTCCAAGTTTACAGAAACACATGCAAAGGCTGTCTGGAGCTCAGATGATGATTTTAAGATTGCATTTTTGAAAAGTAGCACATTAATGCAGGTCCAGAGTCTCTTTTCCCAGCTACATCAACAATTCCATTAATGTCAGCAGAGATATTCCAGTAAATGAAATAACCTGTTCCAAGGTATCACACTGACAGAGATTCAAGGAAAAAGCACTGGTAAATCAATACATATAAGCTTTGCCATATCTTGGCCTGCACAGGAAATGTTAACAACATTAACAAGTTATTGCTTTTAATCAATTATTGCTCTACTTCAGGTCCCATTTGTAAACAATCTGGACTGGAAACTTCTGAGGTCAAAAAAGGAGTAACTGCAGGAACATATCTTTTTAAATCCTGCAAAAGAGCCAGCAAGACCAAATGCATCCAAATATGCTGTGTGTGTGGGCAATGTTTGCAATATTTATCAAAGTGAAACACCAATCTGCATGCCTAACCATAACAGTTCCTGACTTCCTAAATAAATTCTCAACAAAAGTGAGCAAAGACTTCATCACCAAGAGCACTACCACACCACAACTGCTCACAAAATATTCAGGAGCTCACCTAGCAGTCGAAAGGTAACACACATGCCATCTACTCTGGGATTCCAAACTAAAAAATGTGAGGTGCAGGGGTCTGCAATCCTGGGGCGGGAAGACCAGCGCAGCCCTCGCTCAGCACGTCAGGTTGAGGGTGCTGGGCAGGGCCAGCCTGCGGGCACTGGGAGGAGAGGCCGCCTCTCGTTTCTGTGCCACTGCCGAGGAAACACTCCCAACCCCGGCCGTGCATGACGCAGGGCTTTGCCTGCCAGGAGCTGTAAACAAAGAATGATGGTCTCATCGTATCCCAGATGCTCAGCGTTCTCTCTCTGTCGAGTGACTGACTCAGGGGAGAGATGGCAGTTAGTGCCAGGATGGGATGCAGGCCTGCAGCCCTGCACGGAGTGCTGAGAAAACCCACAGCAGCCTTGAAAACTCTACAACATTTACAATTCAAGACCTTTTACCACCTCTGAGAGCAGCAGAATATAGGGAAGGGGCTGAGCTCCAGGTTTTACTGCCATTGAATAGACATCTCCCACACAGCCCCGTGAAGTGGAATCCCGGGGCATGAAGCCAAGGCCCCAGGCTCCAGCCTTCCCACTCTGCAGCACATGGTCTCTGAGGAAATCCTCAGTCCTCAGCTGGTGCCTCTGAAGCTGCTGGCAGGGGGAGTGAGGCAGGCTTCATTTTGCCCTCAGGCAGTGAAACCAGTCTGCCAGGGGGTGCAGACACTCGTCCCCAACAGCTGCCACCCCCAGCACTCACCACAGCTCCTGCTGCCTCTGACACAGCTCCCGCTGCCTCTGCCGCAGCTCCCTTCTTTCAGAGAGAGCTCCATCAGCTTCCCTGTCTATGCCAGCCCAAGTCATTCTGACCAAAACAGGTTGGAAGCAAAACTAGTGGCTGAGCTCAGAGACACACTGGACCTGGTTGTGCCTGATGCTGAAGGAGGGACCCTCATCCCCCCCTTAAATCACACAGGGGCAGAGCAGCAACTCCAACACCATGGCAGGATCCAGGATATGTCTGCAGCACAAACAGACAAGGCCAAAGCAGCCATGGCCTGGGTGGTTTGGTAGGTAGCAGTGGAGCAGCCACCACAGAGCTGGTGCAGCACAGGGTGTAGGACATCTTCCCACACGTGTGCCTGCAATGTCAGAGACAGTGGGGGCAATGCCTCCATACATGGCAATCTTATATCCAAACCTACTGTAAGCATACCCAAAAATACACTAATTACACAGAAATAACCACTACTCAGCTAGCAAGTTCATTGATGTCACAAAAATCTCTGCTGAGAAAACCACTGGTTGATCTTCTGAACCACAAATCAGATTCCTAAAGCTGACTCGTAACCAGAAAAGTCCAACAACTGACCTGCATAACAATCAAACTCAAAGCTTTTGTTTGCATTCCTATCCACACGCTTTCCAATCTGCACTAATTCTTTGATTCTGGCAGACTGTAAGAGCCACCACGCATTCAGTTTCCACCTATGATTGTACATGCTATAAAACCTGTGCCCGCTACCGATTACTTAAGTACTAAAGACACACGTAGCTTACAACATCCAAAAGAAACTCTGTCATCTTCTGTATCAGAAGCCATACATTTAATACCATCACAGTATTTTCACTCATATTTGCTACTTGTATATTGAATGTGACAAACATGTATCATCTACAGAAAGTGTATGTTCCATAAGTGCCAATGAAGTGCTAGGTCATAAACACACACAAGAGTGCACTGACACAGTAAAGTCTTTTCTCTCTACAATTCAAGACACTTTTGCTTTTGGAACTGGTTTGTTTTAACAAATAAAGGTGATGTGACCACACACACAAAATGTATCTTAAATTATAGCACTGAATAAACAAAATAGAAACAATATATTTCTGAAGCCAACTGCTAAGTCTATTTGTGAAGTGTTAATACTGATACCATATACAGAAAAACAACATTTTATAGTGGGGAAACCTATGCAGAAATGTGAAGAAGATAAAGACAGCACTGATTAAAGCTTTTGATTAGTAGAATACTTGCATCTAGGAGAAGTACTTGTCAACAATCAAAATAGCTAAGCTGTAAAAGCTTGCTGTGGCTTTGTAGTTCTGTAGCAATAACCCCGCCTAGATATTAGTGCCTTTAATAAACCTATTGATTTTTAAACACTGTTTGTGAGTGTGACAGGGAGTGGTCCTCAGCCCTCGATTCCCTTTTGTGTAGGGCAGTGAGTCGCAGTTTCCCATCTCGGTTTGCGACATCTACTTAATTAAAACCTGTAGTAAAGTCCTTTTGCACCCATTCATCTGTGCAATGAAGGCTAAAACTATGGAGAACAATGGTAGAATGTTTCAGAAAAAGAGGCACGAGAACAACTGTGACTTTACTCATACTCTATTTTTCTTTTCAGTCTTGACTCATAAAATACTTCAGTGTGGCCTAAGAAAAAAATGAGGTAATACTAAGGCCCACTCGTTCCTGCCTTTTATAAAGGTGCCAAAACATGTAACAGATGTAGGGATGTATCTCTCCTCCTGAACTCTGAAGGAGACTTGGGAGAAGGTCACACTTTTCTTTACTGGCTTAAAGGATTAAGGTGTATGCACCTGGTAAAACAGTAGCTGTAAACCGAGGCAGGAATGCAACAACACAAAGATTTGTGCAGCATTTTGCACCCTTCCTCCTTCCAGTACTCTCTGGGACCTCCACGACTCCATAGGCTCCTCATACTGGCATCTCCCTAACAGACATCACAGGAGCCTGGGAAAGGGGTTGAGCTACAAAGAACAATATTTATCATTTTAGTACATGTCATTCCATTACATTCCACAGTTGTTATTGTTTTTCCACTGTTACTGCATGAAAAGGATGCTAAAGCCACAAGCTGAAGTGGTCAGTTATGTGGGAAAACTCTTATCAACTAGGAATGCAAAAAAATGCAAGGTAAAAAATACAGGGACAAAGCAGACCACACACTGAGGCTGAAAAGATATTCAGTTAAGAGGAATAATATTGCATAATATTACAGACTTCAGCTGAGTGCATCCACCACTGAATTCAGTTAATATGTTGCTCAGACAGTTATGGGCATTTAAAGGAACCAGGTTCCCCAAAAATTCTTCCCAGAAATTTCTCATTTTATATAAAAATCAAAATTTTCTATATTCTACGAGACAAGCATCAAATTTAATTGAGAATACAGATTAAAGATGGCATCTCAGATATGAACTGAGATACTATCCCAAGCAAAATCATACTTTATATCAGATACTCCAGCCGTGATTAGCCATTGAGCTACCTGGTTCATTGATTTTTCTGCATCTAGGGAACTTGAAAACCTGAAATCCAAACATTTCTAGGAAAAGTAATCTCTCTGAAAAGATTACTTTCATTTCCAAGGTATCTGTTTTTTTCTCATTCAAATCTGTTCCACTTTAAAACCTTGACCAGTTCTGTACCTACAAAAGTATTACCTGAATAAGGCCAGCAATATTAGATTCAGAGATGTGTACTGAGCCTGGCAAGGAAATGCTGTAATGCTTGTAAGTCGATTATGTAAAATACAGCATATTGTCTGGCTTAGAAACCACCAAAATGAGAGTAG
Source organism: Hemiprocne comata (assembly GCA_020745705.1). Lineage (NCBI taxonomy): Eukaryota > Metazoa > Chordata > Aves > Apodiformes > Apodidae > Hemiprocne > Hemiprocne comata. The sequence goes on from CM036596.1 coordinate 10,911,307, forward strand.
AATTAAAAAGCAAGTAAAATTCAGCCAATTGTCAACAGTCATCTCTCTATCAATACAAATTCTGTGCTACATATATGCTACATAGCATTGAATAAAGATAAGGCATTTTCCAGAGAGCAAGGAAGACTGAAATTAGTGTTACGAACTGGCAAATGAATATAGCTTCCAATAAAACCAATTTGCTTTTAATTTGGCAAAAAAGAGCACCCCCAATAGACAGTCTCTGAGTCATGCCTCAGTTTCTTCGAAGGAGGCTAGGCTTTCTTTCCTGTGGTAAAAGTATGTCTGGTGACTCATTGGCTATTTGTCTTAAATATTGACCACTGAACTATCTTACATACTTTAGTAGCTTCATAGACCTGAAAGAGCAATATCAAAAAAAAAAAAAACAACTTACTTGATTTTGAACCACAGGAGGGGGCTATCTGACCATTTGGGCATGTGCACATGTTTGGTCTAGAGCAAAATCCATCCCCACAGGAATGTCTGCAGATTGCTATAAAGAAAACACAAATGCCTTTAAAATATGCTTCAAAAACCCCAAACATAAAAAACACCTGATAGAAAATACACACTCAGCACCATAAAATAAATACCTACAAACCTGTTAAATTGCAAACAAGAGATTCCAAAACAGTTTCTGCTGTTCATCTGCATCTCTACAGGGGACAGGCAAAACCCAGACTGTCACAATCTCTTATGAAAAGGTCTGGGAACATGCCACAGGCCACACTAGATACAAGGAGTTTTCCTTGAAAAGTGAAACTCTGGTCCATTTCACCAGACTACTCTTGGAGGAAGGATGGCACTGAGGCAGCATTACACTGCTGCCTTTATTTCTGCACCAGACACAGACAAGTGTAACAATTCCCATCTGACAGTACGTTGCTTCAGTGTCTCTGGAGAGGGTCCTATCAGCCTTAGGCAAAGTGCCTCTACAATTAGTTCTGGTACACTGTACCATTACACATGAATATGCATACAGCACTATATGTATGTAGGTATGTATTTATATCCCTACAGATATATTTCAGGGATATGGTCCAAACAAGCAGAGGAAATGTACTTGCTGGCCCAATGCTGTTGCCTCCTTCCATTTACTTAAATAGATTAACATGCTCCACAGCTATTTGCTCCTGAGAGTCCACACACCCCTTGGATCCCTTTACCACAGGCTTGAACACAACATGTGGATGAGATTAATCCTTTCCTAAATACTGGTATCACATCACTGTATTGTAACCCACAAAACTTTGTATATTAGCTTCATATATTTAAAATGGTAAAGAAATTATGTACAGCTGCTGCTGAAACTATATAGAAACATATTTCAGTTCTGATACACAATTAAAAATACCCTGACATGGAGGGAAGAAGATAAACCTCAGTCATAACACATAACTGGATTAACTTACGGACTATGCATTGGTTTCCACCAGGTAAAGTTTTCCATCCAGGGCAACAGTAAGCATTGTAACGTGATCCACACACATTTGGTCTGGAAAAAAAAGGACGAATTCTTATTTTTACTCAGAAATACGTTTTAAAAGTAGAGGCATAAAACCAGAAATAGTAGACCACTGCAATATACATTTCAATAATTAAATCTAGAAGCGTTGTAAGCTTTTAGCAGAACTGTATGCCTTCAGTTGTTGGGTTTTTTTAAGTAACATATGCTTTTACAAATTGAAGATCACATTATAAACACAAAAACAAAGCAGTAACCTCTGAACAACAGGAACAGAATGGGCAAAACTTGTCTTATATCTATCTCTCTGTATCTGGAAAAGTAGCATACAGGGTTTTTGAGGAAAAGTCCCACTTAAATACAAAATGAGAGATCACACTCATCATCGTTAGTGAACACAGAGGAAATTCAGTGCCCTCGGACTGATGTCACTTTTCCTCTTTACTCTGAAGCATTATTACTGTCCCCTGTTTTGTCTGTGAGCAAACCTAGGTACGTATCCATGAGTGAAACATGCCAACCATGACATTAGTCAAATAAGTGAGCCAAAATAGGTAAATGCTTCATTAGCAAAAACTACTTGCTATCAAAAAAAATCAAGGAAGTGGGTACACATAGAGAGGTAGGGTCCCGTGAAATTAATATGAAGGGCCTACTGCACTTCTTGAATGACAGATCCATAGGAATTTTTCATTCCAACCCATTTCTCTCACCCATACTTACTGTTTCAAATAACTGTATCACTAGAGTTTACAATGAAGGCTGACAGGACATGACACTATTCCTATTGTGATTTTATTGGCAAAAATACAAAAGCTGAAATGGTTTTATGGTCCTCACAGATAATTTTTTTTTTTTAAATCTAACTTGTCCTATCTATTTAATGCCTCTATCCATGCAAGTAAGGCTAGTAAGAATAGCTTCAAAAATGGGAAAAATGTGCCTCCTTTTTTTGTATGTTTAATAATCTTACAGAAGAAAATTTTGAAACCGCTGTTATTATAGTGAGCAATTACTCAATAGATTAATTTAAGTGAAGAAAGCTATGAACTAGTACTTCCTAGAAACTGCTTTATTAAAATACTTTATACAGATTAGAGACAGATTTAAAGTGTTTATTGTTTTAGGAAAGGTTTCCTATTATTATTTTGTCCTTGGTCTTTCAGAAAGTTCTTCATCCCTAGTATTGCAATGTCTAAGTAAACAACAGTTGCCTCATACAGTGAGGCAACTTAAGATAAACAATCTTGACATATACAAACATTTATTTATGCACATTTTCTAACTAACAAGACTTAGTTTTTATTTGGTAATCTGTATTTTAATGCAATTTCAAGTATTCTGATTGCACCAATTTTGGTGACACCTGGGCTTTTCATTAAGTGCTTGGCCAGAAACTGCTTAATTCAAAGCAAGCACAACCATGGCATTTCACTGGTTCTGGGTAATTACAAAGTGGTAACTGAAGTGAACATGAGCAACACAATTGGACTTGTTGCAGGGCCCTTTTCCCTTCCTGCAACTGGTGTTACGGACTCAGTGTCTTATTCATATAATTCCAATGTATTCAGTTTTAGTAATGTCAGCTACTTCCCTGCAGGGCTATAACCCTGTAACTTTCCTAGAGTTCCCTGCTCATCAATGCCAAATGTTGCTCCACGATCATCTGCCAAGTGAGACTGGCAAGCAGACAAGAGAGATTGCTTTTCACCTTCTCCAGTCAGAAAAATAATGGAACTTACTAAGAGAGATAGAATGGATTTGTTGCTACCTGCTACAACCTAAAGGCATAAACATCCATTTCTGATGCAGGTTGGTAAGAATCTGTAAATGCATGACCATAAAGTGATATTTAGGTACTCCGTCCAATTTCAGTCTTGCCAAGTACACACAGCTTTGGGGACCATCTGGTCAAATTAAGAGTCAGGAGCAGATTTTTGTGCCACGGGGAAACCAAATTTTTAAAATCTTTTTCCAAAATGGGGCTCTGTCAGCCTAGATGTGCCAGCAACCATGAAATCAGAGACCCTGGGAGCCTTGAGGCTGTCCACAGGGCAGGCTAAGCCACACACCCAAGAAGCTCCAACTTGTATGAGGCATGCTTAGCTTTAAAAAGTCATTGAACTGTACTTCCATGGAACAGTTTGAGCCTGACAAGTGCATTTTCCAGTGGAACACTTTTTCGTCAGAAAGCTGCTGTATAGCTTATAAAAGAAATATATATTAATGTCTGAATGCTACTACTTTGAGAGGGGGTGTCCTTTACTTGTGCCTTTTTGTAAAATGTCTTCAAAAATAATGTTTTGAAGGTTAAATTCATTTTTATTTACAACTTGATCAGACATTATAGCAAAAAAACACCATAAACATATAAATAAAGTATTCAAGGGAATAACATTTTACCTCATGTAAAATCATGGAAACCATCAATCAAACTGTAAAGGCTCTACCAAGGTACTTACTTTAAACAGTTACCCACTGTTGTGTTTAATAAAGCATATTTTCCTGCTGATATTATAGGCTATGAATACTAAAGAAGCATTTTATATTCTTATAAAGCTGTTTTCCTGAACAGCTCTACAAACAGAATTCAGTTATAAAACTGGATTTGTAATGGTAAAGTAAGCAAAAATGCATCTATAAGCCACCTGTGGTGCCCACAGCACATTCCTTTCACTTTAAAGCCCAGAGGAGGGAAAAAGCACGTCAAGAACAAGCTGTTCCCACTTAAAATTAAAAAAGACAAATATTTCACGTTATTTTAGAGTAATTTGTGAACTTGTAAAGTAGAAAAGGATTTCTGTAATGGTACAGTGCTGGGAGACAATACGACTGATGCCCAGAGTCCAAAATGAACAAGAAATTATGTCTTCAACAAATTACATGCAAGTACAAATTCAGTAGCAAAATGAGTTGAATAATTATCAAAAGACACTAGTCATCAACTAGAAAAGTCTTGGAACCGCAAAGAGAAAAATGTTCATCTGGAAGTTTCGGTAACTAACACTTGAGAGCGATAGGTCTGTCTGACAGGATCTGCATGCACTGAACTAGAAAATATTCTCCAGGAACAACCACAGGGAAACTCCAACCCCTATTATGGAGTAAAGTTTTGTCTGTCCTTTCCACCTGCGTGGGGATGGAGCCTGGGTGGGACTTCAGCATCAGCTCCTTCAGCTGGACACAGGCAGTCCTGCCCTAGATCAGTGCTGTGCTACCCCCGGCTGTGGCTGCAGCACAGCCTCTGCCCATCACACATTCTCAAATAAACGTTCTTCTTTCTCCACAGGGCAACACTACATTGTCTCACAGAGAAGACCAACTGGGTCTGTCCCTCCCTGGCTACTCCTGCTCCCGACACCCCATCTAAACAAGGACAAATGGCTGCCCAGCTCTCCCAAATTGCACACAATTAGCCAGCAACTGGGGGTGGATCTGGGGAGCAGGCACATAAAAATAAAATTATGGGAAGCAAAGCACGCTAAGCTTGGCAGTGCCACCTTAACCATGCAGTGAGGGTACATGACAGCTGAAGAAGTGAGGGAAGGGATCAAAAGCCCTGAGTGAAGCTGGCAGTGGGGAAAACCACCCAGCCCAGAAATGGAAGGGCCACCTCCAACATTGTGCCTGTTCTCTCCAGGGCCCTGGCAGAGACAGAGCCCCATGCTGCAGCCTGCCTAGGGGGTATGCTAATTCTGTACATCCCTGCTTTGCCCTGCCTGTGACCCCTCGAGGAAATTACAGCCCTCTATCAAAGAAAGCATTGCCCACCTGCAGCTCCCACGGGAGGAAGAGTTTCTGGCACTGCTTCGAGCAAGACTTCAGGCAGAAATTCTGTCAGCAGCACTGCCATGCACCAGCCAACGCTGGCGTAACCCGGCCTGAATCAATCCCGAGGCGTGGGTCTAGAATACATTAGCTGCAGAGACCAGACAGAGTGGGCAGAGAGTGGCTGAGAAAGTAAGGAAGACAGCTGATCACCAGTTACAGCTGAGTTGAGATGGAGGGATACTGGGAGAGGTTTCTAATTACTCCCTCAACTCACTTTTACTCTCCCTCGGAAAACACACAGGGATTCTTCCTTGCAGGAAAATGTTTAATGAAGGACTATTTGGCTGCAGCAGCAGCTAGCATATGTTTAACATAATGTAGGGACACAGTTCTCTGGCAGAAGAGATACAATTTAAAGCAACACCATCAGCCAACAGTTACTTTTAGAGAAGCCTTCGCCTACTTTTCTTCTTATGTCAGTCACATTGGTACCTGATAAAATTGTACCGAGGATTATTTGCTGATTATTTCCCTGACTGGAAGAAGAACTGGAGTGGTGCTTCCATGCTTGCACTGGGAGTTAAAGAGAGTAACAAACTGCACCTGAAAAAATGGTAGGCTGGTCTTAAAAATGTGGCTAGGTCTGAATATAACCAACATACTAAGAAATAGTAGCTAAGGCTCCAGAATGTGAAGAACAGCTTTTACTAGTCATTTTCCAGAGACAGATAATCAGATCTATACCTGATCTATACCTTTTGCTGTAAAACAGATTTATGTACCTTTCTAAACTCCTCAGCATCTCAGAGTAAATCCTAAAAGCATGGAGTAGCTCAGCTCTGCTAATTTCACTGGAGCTTTACTCAGCTGTCACACTGAATCAAGAACTTTCATTGTTAGAGATACACCAAACCTGAGTGGACATGGCCAGGAGCAACTCAATTTCAGTTTGCCCTGCTCTGAGCAGGGGTTGGACCACATGGTCTTACAAAGTCCCTCCCCACCTAAATGACAGGTACTGGGTGCTCAGAAGTAGAGGTAGACACAGAAAGCATCTCCTTTTGCTGTGCTGGTGCCTACCTCTTCCTCCTCCAAGGAGCATGAAGGGAAGGTCCAGTTCCCAATGGGATGCAGCAGCTTACAGATGCAGCATGTGACAGGCAGCCTCCCAAGCCACCTGCCACCCTGACACATACCACACTGCATATGAAAACCAGCCAAGCAGCCTGGTTGTCCTTTGACCTCATCACTTCCAGTGAGTACATCCACAAATTGAGAAATTTAACTATGTGGATGGGATAGAGCAAAAAACAGAGACACAGGTCTGCATTTAACACGCATAAGCCTCATTTCCAGGTACCCCAAATACTTAAACAGGGATTATTTCCATTGTTCAGCTAAATATTAGAAAATCTGATGTTTTCAGTCACTGAGCCCTTTTCATCATTCAGTGAAGATTATTAAGAGGACCCTTGAAGCAATTTATTTCTATTGTGTAAAACTAAAATCTAGGACACCACGCTAGACTCTGAGAGCAAACAAAAAATTTAGCCTCCATTATCCTATAAAGGACAAGCATGCATTTTTAAGCAAAATATGTTTTTTATATACAAAGGATTGCATATTATGTACTCATTTTTACCATGCAATAAGCGAGCCTGGATGTTTGTGCCATGCAGAGAGCCTAATATGATAACTATTTCTCACTCTGACAGTAAGGATACCGCTGTCCCAGAATCCTGGCTCAGTTCAACTGAAAAAATAACATGCTGAGCAGCTCTACTGGTGTCTTTGGCTCCAGCCGATACGCAAGTCAAGAGTTCAAAATGACATGCAAGTTTCCTGCAGCAACACTGAACACTTCTCTAACCCTAACTTCCATCACACTGTGACAGCTAAACACAGCAATCCAACAACAGCATTTGACGTTAAGTGAATTGTTCCGCACTTGCTCTGAAAATCTGACCATGTCTTTTGCAGGGACAAACTCATTTAACCTGACAGCCAGGCATTGTTCTCATTCATAGCCAGGGACAGACGCGTTTCTGGCATGTACTCCCCCATTGTTCCACTTGAGAATGTCAGTGGGTCCAGTTCAACACCCAATCTACATGGCTGTAGAAGACATGTAAAGTACGAGTGTGCCACCACAAAAACTATCTGCTGGACCAGACAAGCACAGCTGGTACACAGGAGGGATCCAGCAGGTACTTTCTTTAAAATAAAAATTTCTAAAAATAAAAAATTAAAAGGTGCATTCAGGGGGCAAGAAATCATAGCCTTTCGACCCTGGTAGCACTAAATAATGGGAAACAGATGTAACTGTGGGCTAGCACAATGCTTAGCTCTCCAGATGTCACTTCCAGTGGGAAAACAGAGGGAGAACAAGTTACACCTCCTGCACCACTCCCTGCACTCACCAGGTACCTGCCGATGGCTATCGATGGAGGAAGACCTCTAACAGTCTCCCAAGAGAAAGCACATCAGCAAGCTCAGGACCTCCCCGAGTCCATGCCATGCAGTGAGCAGAGCAGCAGCACAAGGACTGGCACAGGGCACACTGGTCAGCCAAGCCCCAAGGCTAGCCAGACCCCATGCCAAGGCTTTCCCACAGGCTGCAGGATCAGCTGGTGCTACACACCATCCCCACCTTGGAACAAATGCAAGCATTTAGGGAGTCTCATAAACCTGACACTTGTATTAATGCTTGTCAGTTAACTCCCTTAGGTGCTAAGCAATGTCATTAACTTGTGTTTTAAAGTGCTCTCCCTTAGGCTATCTGAAGATTTATTTCCTGCAAGAAAGCATTTCTCCACCTCCCTTTACAACACACTGTATATCCTACCCTCCACCTCTCTGCTTGCTGGGATAGTGATACCGTGGCCTTTTCAAAAGGCCAGTTAACCTGCATGTCTGCCACATGGCAACAGGAAAGCCCTGTTAACACAGATCCTACTGTTTTACTTCAGCTTGTGCCCTGGCAGCCACTGGTAATTTACTCTGTATACAGGGAGGAGAAAAAGATTAAATATCAGAGGGAAAAATAAAGAAGAAAAGAAACAGGAAAAAATGTTCCTGAAAGGAAACAAATTATAGTTTGAAACCTCAGTTGAACATCACTGGATATTCTGATGTCCCCCAGCAAAACACAAGAGAGGGGGAAGCTTGAAAAAGAGGATGAAACTGATTAAGACTGTAGACAAAAGAATTGCGGATTTCATTTGGCATTTCTGAGGCTTTAATGGTCATGAATCATTTAATAAAATGAGAAGTAGAAAGGAAAACAACAGATTCTCCACAGCAAGTCAACACTCAAAACATTCTTCCAGATAAAAGCTAGAACTCCTTCATACTTCAGTGAAGATCTATACGCAAAACCAAAAGGCACAAGTTTTCATCTAACAGGCTACATTTTACCTCCCAATGTACCTTCCAAACAAGAGCCAACTTTACTCAACTGTAACAAAAGAAGAAAATTATTCTTCTCACGCCTCTACCTGCACATCAAGCTTAGCATGAATAAGGCTGTTCAGTAGGTCTGAAATCCTTAAAACACAAACAAAAAGCTGAAGTGGGAAAGTCAGAATGGATGAGAAAACAACCAAAGAAGACATCCACAAAACAAGACCAGAGAGCTACAAACATATTTTCCAGCACAGTGTGATGGTTAATCAGAAACACTCCAGGCCACAATTGTTCCATTCTACAAAAATATTTACTGAGTCTGGGGAGTAAGAACAAAGTGACACACATTCATCCATACCCTCTTTAGGGTTCATCAGGGAGATGAGGAAGAGGAACAAGATGGAAGGTGATCTTATTGCAAAGTGAAAAAGCTAATGATTAATTTCTTACTATTTCTGTATGTACACATTGAAGATCACTAGCTCCTCAAGTCTTGTTTAAGTAGAGGTGGCCTCCTACTAGGCAAAGTCTACTACACTTCAGGATGTTTTCCTGGTGCTCCATGTGCCTAAATAGTTTGGATCTTGCATTTTGGGTAGTATTATTCTAAAAATCACAGGCTGCTGAGTCCATGAATGTATTTAAAGTGACTTTTGTCAAAACTTCTATTGAAGTTCATATGTAAAACATTCAAGTTTGCAGGGTAGAAGATGAGTGACAATGAAAAAGTCTGCCCTAATTGAGCAGCACTGCTGAACAGCACACCACAGGAAAGGAAAATAAGCATACAGGAAAACAGAAGCTGCAATTTTATTAAACAAGGATCACTGTAAATGAAGCAGACAGATGGACTGTCCCCGCCAAACCCTAACCCAGTGATCCTCCCATTGCTCCCAGATAAACTGAGAGCAGCCCTGTGCCTACTTCAAATCTGCATCCTCAAGCCCAGTACAGCCCCAAAGGCTCTGGCACAGCAGCATAACATTGCATGTAGAGCAGCTTACCTAGTTAAAAAGGGAAACATACCCAGATCAGACTGAATCTGGTGAACAGCTTGCAGAACCACCACTGAACACAAAATGTATCCTGGGAAGAAGTCCACGTTTATAAGCTTAAAGTGGGCTCTTGACTGAGGAACATGCAGCTGTGGTTAGCATCCCAGCCACGTGCCGGAGGCTTCTTCTGCCTTCTCCAAGCAATTCTCTCTGGAAATCTGCACTGCAACCTGAAAACTGCTGTATGCTGCTGCAGCCAGATGCACTCTCTGCAGCTGCTGTTCATTCCTCCCAACCCTTTATGCTTTCAGTTTCTAAAGACTGAACACCACCTGTCCCGTCCCCCCCCCAACAGAAGTTCAACTGAACACCAACAGAGATGAGAAATTCTCCAGAAAGACACCACCACACAAATATCAGACATTTCCATTACATATCCACAAACAAAAATTAATACCTGGAACACAAGGAAAGAAACAAAGCACAATCCATTACATCTCATGCTTTCTGAGTAAGAGCTGTAGCATCAATCTGTTTCTGACCTGCCAAGAAATTAAGTCATAGCCACAGTGAGCCTTACACAGGACCCCTCAGGTTGGAGCACAGTGAGGTACCTTCCTATAATGGAACACAAAGTGGCAAAGCCAATGTGAAATTCTCTACTCACTCTGCACACAAAGTACAAACCCATCACAGGCCAACTGTGACACATCCTGCAGCATCTGGGTCACCACATGGTCTGGTACAGCTAAGAGCTATGGAGGCCTAAATACATAAATAAGGGGAAGAAAGGAAAACAGCTACATCCAGCCTTGCCCTCCTGATCTTCAACGTGTCACCTTGGCAAAGTGGTGCCAAGTGGTGAAAGGGAGCCTATGACAGTACCCAGCAAATGTGCAGATCACAGGATGGTTTTTCACTGGCATCCTGCAAATTAATTGAGACCTAATTCTGCACTATGAACTATGCAGGCCCAGAAGTCTATCCCCCAAAATCATAAACCAGAACTGGGATTAAGGCCACGCCTCTTAAAGAGATGGTGTCCAAATGACAGGATTTGGAAATCTAAGCAGAGAGCACAAGGACTATGTAGACCTGAAGATTATTTAATTTGCACTGCTTTTCTTCAGGCTAAAGAACAACATGCAACTGTAACAAGAATTCTGGCTCTGGATAAAGCAATCCAATGCAGGGTATTGTCAGAGACCTTTCATTAAATGCATTTTAAAATTCACATACAATATTTAAACTACTATATTCCAAAACTTACCTAAAACCTATTGTGGTAGCCAGGGGAAGATATATCTATGATCATAACTGAAAATAATATGTCAGCTCTCTTTTAGTATTAGCCCTTCACCAAGTCTTAATAACAGCTATTGCGAGCCACAGAATAGATTCTGAGCTGGCTTCTTGCTTGGTTCTGTCTGCTGTCCCTACTTCTCATCCATACATCCTGCTCCTCAGAAACAGTCACACCTACATCACATCCCATAGTTCTACTGAAAGGGAACATTTACACGAGACACAGTGCCAAGATCCATGAACTCTTTTCACTCTAGAACTAGATTTCTCAGGATAATGTAATAACAAAAAAACAGTTGTCACAACCATTGACATAAATTCAGAGAAATGCAGAATCTAAACAATATGTGTAGTTGCCAAGACTTCAGGTTTTGCATTAGGATGCAATGGCATAAAAGTTCTCCATCCTCTATATAGGCTTTACCTCTTAAGACACAGAGGACCAGGAGGAGGTTGGCCATGCCTCCCGAAAGCCAGGTGAATCCTCCAGCACATCAGGTATTACAGCAACTTGCATGAATTTTTAATTAAGATTTTTTATTCCCAAGTATTCAGGCTGTCTCCTGCTCACAGAGTGACACTGACAAGGTGTGGCACCAACAGCTGGCCAGAGGTGTGCAGGCCAAAAGTGGCAAGAAAAATGTTTGAGGTTTCTCAGTATAAACCAATATTTACTGGTACAGAAAGTTTGGCTTTCTTCAACAGGCTTTTAGTGGTAAATATTGGTTTAAAAGGAAAACCCAAAGCCTTAATTATATAGTTTAATAATGGAATTATGTTATAGAATTCTAAGATCTATTTTATTTCAGCAGCAGTGATGCATTAAAAGGGTCAAATCCAACGAGTTTACTCAGTTAACCTTTGGACTTAATTTGGGGTGACCAGAAGAAATTAGTCCAAAAAACCTCAATCCCCTGTTGAATAGCTTCAATGAAAGTTTTATTAATCACTTTGGAGTCAACTATTTTGTTCTGCAATATTCACTATCATTTCAAATTAACAAAACCAAAGAAATTAAATAATTATTGCACAAATGCATGACGTTAGTGTCTTAATTAGAATCATGTCACAATTCAGCTATCTTGAAGAAATTTCAGTTCTTTTAGAATTTCTGCTGAGCTATTTGTTAGGCAAATAATTGCTCTCTTTGCTTCTCTCCAAGAAGAGACTGATAAATATGACAAATATTGCTTAAAGTATTAGTAAGAACAGACTGATTCTCATTAGAGTTTGAGGTCTTTGTCTAGCATCATCAGAAAATGGAAAATCCTAATTAATTCTAAGATCTTTAAGCACAATACTTCTTGTATTCATTCAGGTACCAATCTAATCACCAGTAAATTATTTTTTCCTTTATGTTCAAATAATTGAAATATGTATAACTGGCTGACTTCAAGTATATATTGTTTAGAAAGAACTTCCCACTCAAGGCCAGTTTGTAGGTCTTATTTCTTTAGAAGCTGACTACATTCTTAAGTGCTTAAGGGGTAGCAGGATAATGGCTTAATGCCTTATCATTCAATACATTAACATTTGTGTTAAAATGTTAGGGATCCAGAGGATAAAAGTGTCTCAGTAATAGCTTATTATTTTAACTTGCTGAATCCCAATGGATTCCAGCAACATTTCAATGAATGGAGAACCTAGTTGTATTTTTAAATAAATACTGCCTTGATTCTGATTGCTTTCTAATCACTTAGAGACATATAAAGACACTTTGCCTTAGACCAAACATAGGTGGCATTACAAGGACTCCATTGCTAATGCCTTCATAGCTGGGCCAACTCAAACTACATGAGCAACAAGCTTAAAGGCTTAAAATTAGTATATAGGAGGCATTTCTACACAATTTATAACCAATTATCACACTTAAAATATACTTCTAGAATAATTTTACATGTTCAGACAGTTCACTGGCATAAACAATGAGGCAAAGATCACAAGGACGAAAACAAACATCTGCAACCAACAGCTTGCAGTAAAAAATGTTAAGTGGGAAAAATCATGAGAATTTAAACAGATCTTACTTAGGCTTCCTCGTTTTAACATACAAGGCCAATATTCACACAGGGGCTAACCTCAATATTTTTAAGTGCTAAAAGACTTTCAATAGTCATTCAATCAAACCCACAGAAACTCTGAATGTAAAGGGTATTCTCTAAAAATGTATCCCCACGTTACTACAACCAGAGCAAGAGTTCATTGCAAAAACAAAAAAAAAAGTAGAAAAAAGTCTTAGTCAACTACAATAACATGAAAATAAATTTCCAAGCATCTGTTACAATTTGTGTTACAACTAACTCTCTGATTCCCAAATGTATTTGTACTGATGAACAAGTTAAAAAAATAGCATGTCTTCTTGTAAAATCATGTTTTTAGTGTTTTAGTCCTTAAATAACAATGAATTCTCCTTGTCTAATGTATATACAGTTCCTGCACACTAAAATATGTTTTCCATCTGGCTTTCCAAATAATTAGTTCCAACCTTGTCTGTTAAACGACAATTCTTTTTATTCATATTGTACAGTACCACACCTAAGGAAGTCCTCACAATTTCTAAACTGGAAACATCCAGCAGGATTGACTCAACTATTATAAGGATGACTGCATGCTAACATCTCCACCAAGCAACTTGGGAACTCTACACTCAGCCTCAAAGAAGAGTTACAGAAAGAGATCTAACAAGCAACCCAACTAATAATTTGTTGTGTCTTTATCTCAGATAATCTGGCAAATTATTATATTCTTAAGAACCTGCTTCCCAAGAGCACTCATTCAGAATTGTAATATTCAAAAAAATCAAGCAAGATTTGAAATACCTAAAATAGATGTTGCCATTATCTCTAGATTTGCAGATTACTGAGTAGATATGTAACTCATAAGTGATACACAATAAAAGGAAAAACCATTGCAAAGTACATAATACATTGAAGACTTCAATTAAATATAAAAGTCAACTCATAAGACTGAGTATTTACCCTAACCCATTTTGGATTCCAAAAATAATTAACACTTTAAATATTTATTGATGCACTGTTACTACTGTCTAAACATCTCAGGTTTAGAGCAACAGCAACATTCACCAAAGAAATTTTATTCTCAGCTAACATGCCTCTAACTCCCACCAAGTCAGCACACATGTCCTAGATGGCATACTCTGTGCTACTGATCAGAAAATGGTATTTGTCAGTTTGATACTAACTCAGAATTCAGGAATGAGAAAGTTTATTGAAACATTCTAAAGAATAAAGGATCTTTCTAATATTTTTCCTTATCATATATTATTACTTGTAATTAGTACTACAAACTTTACTCTATGTCTTCCTCATCTCCTAGAACAGCTCTTGTCACAGGAAGGATCTACTTTGTCCAATAATTACTCTTGTGACTAGATATAAAGAAATTAAATAACAGCCAGACCCTACAAAATCAGATCCTTGAAAAACAATACTAATAGCTTGCATCCATTTTTGCAGCATGGGGACCTAAAAACATAAACCAACTCTGCCAATCAGACGAGCATAAAAAAAGCCAAGATGGAAAAACTTAATATAAATAAGAAGTACCTCACACGTATGAGGAAGTTCCCAAGAAATTAAAGCATATTCATCAAGACATCTAAAAATAAAGTTGTAATAGCTCATTTTTTAGGAAATCAAGACAAGAAAGAAAATGCCTTGCAGCCCTTACTGAAGCATAACTATCTCCATATAATATTTGCTACATTTGCCCTCCACCTGACGAGTGAAAAATCTGGCTATGGGCTAAAAAGGTGCATTGCAACACCTGAAAAACAAAGCCTCTTTTTTCTTCCAATATTGCAAACTTTTCACCTTTACAGTGAACCAAATTTTCAACTGCACACACACAACACACCTTTCAGCTGCCTTGATTACTTTTGCATCAGAAAGGTGTTCCCTTAGAACTGGGAAAAACAGTTTGCCTGACACAGATTTACACTTTAAAAAAACTCTCTGCTAAGCACGTACCACAAATGCTTCATATGTATTCTAAACTTTTGTATGCTTACACTTACTCATACTAGTACTAGATAGTTCTGGTAGCAAAAAACGGTCCCTGTTCTTTCCCTCTGCCGTCTCCAAGTCACTAGGAACACCAGGTAAGCAAACACAGTGCACTTGAGCGCAAGAGAAGATGCACACATCAAAAGGTTTAAGGTGGACAGGAAAGAGGACAGCTAATGGAAAGGGCATGCTGCGGTCTCCGGGCCTCTTCGCTATTCTGCTTTATGCAAAGCAGCAGTACGGGACGCGGGAGGAATGCACAAGCCTTTATCTAGGTCCTGCTTAGAAGCCAAATTAGCAACCTCCAAGCTGCAGCGGCTCGGTCTCCGGAAGCATCACCCACCCAAAGGCGAAGTAAGGCTGCGGCACGCAAGGGACCCAGCACCCTGCCCCGCGGGCAGCCGGGGGGAGCCGGGAGGGCGGCGGGGCTCCGCGCCCCATGCCGCGGCGCTACCCCGGGATGCTGCGGGCGGTGTCCGGCGCCCCCCAGCCCAACCTGCCCCTCGGCAGGGGCAGCCCCAAGGGGGGGTCAGGGAACCCTCCCCACCACCGCCAACTCCCAATGCAAAGGGGCAACAGATGTGGCCGTACACACACGTACGCGGACAGACCTACGTCCGCTCCCCGGCACCGGTCAGCCCCGCACCTACCCTTTGAGCGCGTCGTGCCCTCCGCCGCCATGCCCCCGCCTCTTGGCCCGGCTGGCCCGGCTCTCCTTAGCGCTCACCCCCTCGGAGTGCCCTGCGGCGGCGGCGCCCGCCTGGGACGCCCAGAGCACAACTCCCAGGGCGATTCCCAGCAGCCGCCCCCGCCACATCGCGTCCCTCGAGCCCCCGGGCTGCGAGCGGCCGCCGCCTCCTGTCCGCCGCCGAAGTCCGTCGGTCCCCGCCGCCCTGTGTCCGACCACCCTCTCCAAAGCGAGCTGCAAGGGGACAAGAGAAGAAAGGGGGCGTTAGGGACCGAGGAAAAGCGGGCGCGGCCACCCCCCGCCGCCTGCCCCCGCGCCCCGGCGCCGCCGGCCCCCGGCCAGCCCGACACTAGCCCGCCCGCTGGAGGCGGCGGCCGCGGGGGATGGCGAGAAGCTGCCCGGACTCTACCTTCCCTCCAACAGCATCCGCGGGGGCTCCCGCTCCCACACCCGCCTGGGCAGCCCGCGGCCGCCGCCACCGCTGCCGGAGCCGCTCCGGGGCTGGAAGCGTCTCCCAGGCATGAACCCTCCCCCGGCTCCCCGAGCCGGGCACCGCGACGAACTGCGGCGGCTGGAGCACGGTGCCCGGCCGGGACAGAGAGCCCCGCGCCCAGCCCGCCCGCCCCAGGAGAAGCCCGCTGCGAGGGGCGCGCACCCGCCGGAGCCGCCGCCGGTTGCCGTTCTCGCTGCTGTTCCAGCTGCAGCCGCTGCACCCACCGCGGCTCCAGCTGCGGCTCCAGCTGCCCCCTCCCTCCTCCTCCTTTTTCCCCTCCTCTTTCTCCCCCCTCCCCCGTCTTCAAGTATCGCCGGCGCACCACTGTCTCGCGAGAGAGAGGGGAAAAAAATGTCCCCCCAGCCCGGAGTCACCACGCCGGGGGCTCCGAGTGCGTTAGGCGACTGGTCCGGCGGCCACCGCGGCGGGGGGCCCGTGGCGACCCCTGTGGCGGAGCACCTGCGGCCAGCAGCCGGCCCGAAGCGATGCTCGGCCCCGAGCGGCTCCGTAGGATGCGGGCGATGCCTGCCGGGAGCACGGGACTCTGCCGCCGCGGTAGGCAGCGCTGCCTGCCCCGGTAACCCCGCGGGTCCCCGGTGTAGGCGGGGGCAGAAGCATTAGCGCCTAGGCTTGTGCTGATGCTGAGCAGCGGGGGAAGAGTGTAACCCGGGATTGGAGAAAACTGAAGGAAGTGCCTCCGTCTAGAAAGTACGTATGTCCTAGAGGTGCAGCGGTTTTCATCTATGTAGTAGCTTAAGGAAAAAAAACAACATAATAGTATGTTTTCCTTATAAGGAAAAACGATAGTGGCTTTACCTTAGAAACTGCTGCAGGACGAATAATGCACTTTCTATCAACTAGCATCGCCCAGGCACAGATGCACCAAGCTCTGCTGTACATACTCCCAAATCTCTACAGCCAGCTCCAGAACAAATGCATCTCTCATCGTTACTAGGGAAAGGAGAAAAAAAAAATCCCTGCAGTTTGTACTTATGCTTTTGTGGGTTTTGCCCGTGACCTTCTCTGCTAAGGCTGATTTAGAAATCCTGAAGAAGAGTAAACAACTACAAGCCCTTGAAAGGTAGAACATTTTCATACTGAAATAATCTGGGGAAGGATGAGGAGAGTTTAGAGTTGAAACCCAGATTATATACTCTAGTCAAGAAATCCCTGTACCGGGATTGTCCCATATACAACATACACAGAAAATACAAAACAAAAAAAAGCAAACCTGTAAAATTTCTTTACTAAAGAGTGGTGAGGCATTGGAATGGGCTGCCCAGGGAGCTGGTGGGGTCGCCATCCCTGGAAGCATTCAAGCATTTAGATGTGGTGCTTCAGGGTATAGTTTAGTGGTTGTGGTTGTTGGATTACAGTTGGACTCGATGATCTTCGAGGTCTCTTTCAACCTTAGTGATTCTATGATTCTATTAGACTGGAAGTAAATTACATGTATGGATGCTCCTGCTCCTTACTTATAAATATTTTGGCAGAAATACTAAATTTCCTAATGGGCAGGTATTTTAGGGTTTTTGTTATTTCCAGGCAGGTAGTGATGGTGAGTATTTCTGTATTATTGAATTGAGGTTGCAAAAGCTCAGCTGCACAATTTTGTAAGCAAGCAGCTGACCATGTATCCACAGCAGCTGCCAAACCACCCTGCCCAAAGATGAATGCATGGTGTGGCATGTACCACAAATACAGTATTAGGAAAAAGCAAGTACAATGTAAGATTTCCTAGTACCAATCTCTGTTTACAGGTAAAATGTAATGGTGACACAATACGATAGATGCTATTCTAAATACAGTTTATATTCATTTTATAATAGCTTTTATGTTATGTATATAAACATGCATTACCCTTCTAAATGTACATATAAGTATTTAAACTAGTAGAGGAAATAGAGGAAATGCTGTACTTGTGTGCACTCACCACCATATCAGCGTTCTAAACATTTGGGTTGATTTTCATCATCAAGGGAAGTGGTGGATTCCACAAATTACAAAACAATTATTTTATTTTCACCATTCCAACGTTGCTCTTTAGCAGTTTAACAAGAACACTTTCAGGGAGACACAGGTAAAATGTAGATACGCAGTGAAATACTACAAGATGTCAGCAGCAGAAGTAAGTAATGGGATTAAAAGTATGGCTCTTTAGTGTGTCTGAACAAGACCCCCAAGACAGTAGCTACCCAAACGTTATACCACTATTTTGTAACTTGCACAAAATGAATCGAGGGGCTTGACTCTAATTCTGCATGCAGAGTATTAGCAATGTGCAGTTTGCACCAGACAAGTAGAAATCAGGGGTTTTGATAGATGCAAAATGTTGTTTTTCCTGGTACAATCCAGATGGATAAATAGGAATTTGTTTTTTTCCAGTTTTTTTTCTTGTCTACTCCATAAGCAGACACAGATAAGATTTTTTTTAATGCCTATGCTTGTTGAAGAGACAATATAGCATTGTGTAAAGGATTTTGTATTTCTTTTGCAGTGGCAAATTATAATTTGGTCAAAAAACAAAACAGACCAGGATAAAGGTGATAGTAACTGTCCCCACTATTAAGAAATCCAGGCCACGCAGTACATCGATATACAATTCTCATCCTTCACTCTCATCTACATGTACAGCAAAATCTAAACATTTATTTAGTGAATATAGAAGGTAAATGTGTTTAAACAAACTACTGCAAAAATGTTGTCAGATATTTACTAATTATGTTTATGAAGTGAAGATAGAATTTACCAGTAAACAAGACTAAGTTATGAAAGGAATTCTGGGTTACTATTTACTCAAACATTCTTCTGGTGTCACATTTTCTGTTTTAACTGCTTTAATTTTCTGGATGAGCTACCAGAAAAATACCTAGTCTGTGGCATAGGTTAATGGGATGATTTTCTCAAATCATCTAGGACATTTCATTATATACTATTTGGTATCCTGCACGGTTGCAGAAATGTGGATTACACGATATGAAGTAATGTTACATGATATATGTGGGCTGTCCGTTAATTAATCTAGTGAAATATGTAGCACATCATCAACTTCTAGTGTGTCATTTTAAAGAGTATGCTTATATATTAGAAGTACTTAAACTGTTGACAACTTCAAACTAGTGCCCACCTGGGTTCTCAAACCACTAGAAAAATACACTGTCACCAGCAAATGGCTTAAAACAACTTCTGCTCTCTGCTGCTGAACGGAACTACTAATAAGGGTCATCCCCACACTTTCCCACAACCTTGAGCTTTTGTGAACATTTGGACTCTGAAGAACATCTAGGCAAACAGATTCCTAGATGGCCTCCAAAACACTTGAAACTTCTGAGAGGATTCATTCAAGAAAAAAAAAAAAGAAAGAAGCAATTCTGATGATCCAGTTGATCACCATCTCCCATGACACACAAAAAGCTAAACTCTTAGGTTAACCAAGATCCACAAGCTCTTCTGTTTTAGCTCCTTGATCAAACCCTGGAATTCAACACAGAAACACAAGACCACAAAAACAAAGCATAAAATATCATGGCTACATGCATAGAGGGATCACAGTCTTGATTCTTCCTGATAAGTTTGATGAGCTTACAGCTGTATCTTGGAGGATATAGATGGCATGGTTGTGGTGGCAGGGCCCAAAAATCAGGCGAGGACAATTATAGGTAGGTAGAGTGACTATATCAGAGAATGATAGAGAAGACAGACTATCTTTGCTTCCAAGATAATACCTAACTGCAATGATCCTAAATATTTACATAACTAGACACACACACACGGACTTTAAATCAAGACATGCTCCTAACTAGCCATGCCTTAGTGCACATCCCTATGCTTATCAACATCACGTACGTAAATAATTTTATACAGTGGCTAAATTATTAATATGTAACTGATTCTCAGAGAAATCTTGGAACATACCTGTTTGTCCTGCTACTTGATTTTTGTAAAACCATTGAACTGAAGTTTTCAGTGCTGACAATCTTTGTGTTCAGCAACAGCGATGTGAAGTTCTGGTCTCTCTCCTTCCTGGCCTTCACCGAGGTGGTCCTCTTAATCTTCTGCAAACATTCTTCCCTCTCCTCCTGTAGGATGCTAATCAGAATTTTCATGCTTTACACAGTTAAATTGCTTTGAACTGTTGTAAACAAACAACAAAATAGCTTATCACATGGAAGTACTGATAGAGTTGCGAGCTCTTTTCAATTAGTTTTTATTTCAATGTAGGTGAAATTTTGCAATAATTGTATTTTTTTATCTGTAAATTTACTCCAACTCCAGTGAGCAAAAATAAGTATGTCTATCTTACATACTTCTTTGTTAAGAAGGCCTTGATTATGCCAATGAAAACAAATAGTGTGGGAAAGTTTTGGTGTGTGTATTTTTTTAAGTACAAGCACAAACAGTAATTACATCCAGACAACCAATTAACTGGTTTAAATCTAAAAAAAAAAAAAATTAAGTAACTCAAAACAAACTATCACCCATTTTTCTTAATGCTGTTTGGTCAGAAAAAAATAAATTAATAATAGCTCTTAGGAGACAAATTTCATTTTGGACTTTTACTTCATTTTTACAAATTGTTTTATCTTAAGTTTCCAGCTGTCATCTGAGTTTATAATGATGGATGATGAAATCCAATCCCACATTAGCATATAATTCCATAATTTATGATACTGTGCGAAGTATTGGTGTAATATTTCTGTAATATTACAAGAATTAAAAGTTCTCCCTTGACTCAGATGTTAGAGGCCTTTGTGCTGCTGAGGAAATACCAGCATTTTATCTCAGCTGTATCCTTGATGACCATAAATCTATTACATTTTATACAGATTCAGAACATGTATTTTCTATTTATGCCTGTATGAAGTAATCTTAGCTCAGAATTTATGTTGTTTTAAACAAAACACCACCTTTAATTCACAAGAACAAGGCAAATTTTGAGACCACCCTACAAAAAACCGTGGAAGTCAAACAGTAATTAGATTTATCCTTACTAAGATCTGAATGAAACAGATATTCTTACTCCTCTAAAACACCTGGATTCTTCAGCATCAATGACAAAGCATAAGGAAACTCAAGAGATATCCTAATTTAGACACCCCCTTGTCAGTACTTTTTTTAGGAGAGTTCTGTACCACATCCATAGATACTTTCTTTTCTAAAACTAGGTCTCATTTTAAATCAGTCCTTGTGAAACTGTGATACTACATCTCCATTTACTAAAGACATATGAGATGACATTAACAAAGGTATTCATGGGGGTCCTAAACAAAAGATAACTGAAGCTTAAGAAAAAACCTATAACTTCGGTCCTCCAGGAAGGGGAAGCACAACTTACCTTTTTTAAGACTAGTGTTGAATAGAAATACAACTAAAATACAGTAGAATGAAAAATAATAAATAAAAAAAAAAGTCTAATATAATACATAGATTGATATACTTAATTCTATGTGTACAGCTAGAAAACCTAAGTTTAACAATGGCAATTGTTTCTTTGATTTAAATATAAAAATTTGAGCCAGGCTTAATGCAAGAAAAGGAACTATTTATAGTATTTTCTGTCAGCTATAACCCTGTCAAATTTAATGGGAACTTTGTCAGAGTAACAGTTGCAAGCCAAGTTTCCTCAATCTTACATTTGTCCCAGATGACCTCTTAAATCCCACCTGTAAGCTCAGAAGCAAAGTGGAACAAATTTCATGGCTTAGCATGAAATGGTAACTGCTGGGTGAATTTTCAGTCTAAGATACTGAGCAAAACAGATACGACTTTTTATTAGATTCAGTACATTCCAAGTGGTTGGAAATCAGTAACTAGGAGCCTCCTCTTGTAGCTCTCATTTATACAGAACTCCCTACTGACTCAAACAAAGACGGCTGAATCAGGCCCTACATTCCTTCAAACAGTGTGTTAGCAAGGGATTGGGTGTCTCTGCCTCTGTTTTCCATCCCAATGTTCCTCTAGCTATGGGATGTCTTGGTTGATAGGGAGTGGCCCCATGATGCAGTTGAAATAATAAAATAGGTAATAAGAGATCAGGGATTAGACTCCAAACCCACCACATTCCATTTACAAGGCCCTTCCTTTGAGAAATAGCACAATGAGAGCATTACATACAGCTCTCATAGAATCAGTGATGACTTTAGGTTGGAAGGGACTTGTGGAAATCATTTGGTCCAGTCTCCTGCTCAGAGCAGGATCAACTTCAGAGTAGGCTGCTCAGGCCCTATCCAGCAGAGTTCTGAATATCTGCAGGGATGGACACTCACAACCTACTCCATTGTTTTACAACCATCATTGTGATTAATTTTTCTTAATACTTAGTCAGAATTTCCCTTGTTAGAATGTGTGTCTGTTGCCTCTCAGCCTACTACTTCTTACCACCCAAAGGAGTCAGGCTTTATCTCCTCCATACCCTGAAGGCAGCAGTAAGATCCTCCTTAACTTAGTTTCTTAAGGTTGAATGAACCCTCTCCTCAGAGACTGTTGCTTTAGCCCCTAACCATCCTGGTGCCCTCTGCCAGACTCATCCCAGGTGTCAGGGCTTTCTGGGTTTAGTTATGGGGTTTTTTTCTACCAGGGTGTCCAGAGCTGGATACAGTACTGCAGAGGCAGTTTCTCAAGTCCCAAAGGAGAGGAAGAATCACATCCCTTCACTGCCTGGTTCCAGCCCTGTGTGCAGTTGGCTGCCTTCACTGCAAGGGCACACTGCTGACTCAGGTGTGAGAGGGATGAGCCATCAGACAGGGAAGAGTCCCGTACAGATCTGATCTGCACTTTCCTTATTCAGTAACTTTCTAGAGGCTGACTTCATTTCCTCAGGTTTTCTAGATATCAGTAAATTGAGACAATATCATTCACAGTCTATGATTTCTTACTGGGTATAAAATAATTTGGGCATCCCCCCCCCATATATGTTGAAAATATTAAAATTTACTTACTGAGAATCACTGTTTTATCAGCTTCTTACGTTTGAGCAGCCAGTCCTCATTGCCTCAGAATGTCCATCAGATGCAAGGTCTTTTATTCACCACACTGGATAGAACATGATCCATTTAATAATGCACACATCTAAGATACTGCATCTTGTACTTCCAGTATTGTTTCTTGGGTACATTCAGCTCAAAGTCAATAGGAAACATCCTATTATCTCTAAGATTATTTTGTTTCATTATGAGCCCCTTCTCATTTATGTATTGGCTCAACTCATAGCAAGCTGATTGTGTCCTAAAACAGCCAGCTAAAGCATATAAATAATGACAATAATCAGGTTGTCTTTCTTTATAAGGAAAAAGGGAATAATAATTGCATTTATTCAGAAACATTCATTTTACAAGTAACCAAATTAAATCGAGGAAGCTATTTGAGGAGGAAGTTGCAATAGATTCCAAATACTGTGGTTCAAAGTGGGAATGAGAAGGGACAAAGAGAAAGATCTATGTTTTTTAGTGGGGTTTTCTTGTTGGTAATTTTCTTTAAGATCCTTTTTTTCTTCCCTACAAAGGGAATTAAG
This sequence comes from Hemiprocne comata, assembly GCA_020745705.1. Classification (NCBI taxonomy): domain Eukaryota; kingdom Metazoa; phylum Chordata; class Aves; order Apodiformes; family Apodidae; genus Hemiprocne; species Hemiprocne comata. The sequence goes on from CM036596.1 coordinate 10,934,967, forward strand.
ACATAGGGATAATTTAAATTTATTATTTAGAACACTTGAAAAGTAACTTTTACCAGTGTTTCTAGTACAAATTATTCAGATTACAATTTAAATGGAGGAAGCAGTTCTAACATTAAACAAAAATCTTTAAAGCTTAAAAAAATAATAAATACTGCCTCTAAAACATTCCTAATGGTTTGCAAATTATCAACACCAGATCCACCCAAAAATGCTCTTACTGTGATTAACAGGGTGGAGGTCAGAAGAGATTGATCTACTACATTTCTTTTTTAAAGGGACAGGTTTTGACACTTTACAAATTTTAAATAAAAATGTTGAAAACTGTTTTTAGCTTTGTGAACTCCTTTCAATACCAAAAAAAATACCACAAAACTTCAGACGAATAAGAACAGAGGTCAAACAGGCACACAGTCGGCAGAGGAAATGTCATCTGACACCAGTAAGGGAGAGCCAAGGAAAAATACTCATGGGCAGGAGATGCTTGGGAAAAAGGACATCTCTATCTATCTATCTATAGATATATGGATATATAGTAAGGCTGACTTTTCCCACTCCTGTTCATCAGTAAAAGGAAGGAAGTCTAATTTTATGGATGAAACAGTGGGTGATGTGAATAAGGAGACTCATGCTGCCTTTTCAAGATAAGGAAATCTTTCAGAGGCTCCAGTCTGGACGTGTTTTATGATAAACTATTGGGAAAACAAAGTTTCTCTGCAATGCAATGATCTAGAGAAACTTCCTTTGGCACTACTAGCCTAGTCCAAAGCCTGAGATAATTTCTTTTCCCCCCTCCAGTTATTTCAGTGGCTGTCAGAGCATGCCCTGACTTCAGTGTGGTGAATGCTATTCCATCAGTTAAGCTAAGCAAGAGCACTGAAGTTTCTGAAAACAGCACATTACATGGATTCCGATGCATTATAGAGAACTGGAAACAATTTTTTCCATACAATTGGCTTTCCTCCTTTTCAAAATACAGTCCTCTGCCATAAACAAGGCTCTCTACCTGCCTGCCTGAATTTTTGTCACAAACAGTAAAACAGCAACAAGTCTGTGCAGTTTTGCTGACTAAACATTCCGAGTCCTGCACAGTGAAAATACAGAGAGAAATCTTGGCAGCATTGTCTAAAACAAGAAATTAATGCTTTTTGTATTTACTCCAACTTGTAAAAAAAGAAGTCTTTAGAATCCACATATATATCATGCTCTAATACACGTGTTCAACCATGATAAATTCAGAGCTAAATGGGTTCTAAAAGCAACTGCACCGGTGGATCACCAATATGCATATGCTGACAGTGACCATTCCCCATGGAATCCTGGAAAAAGGTGCTTTTTCTAGGACATCTCAGCATTCAAAATTTTATTAGCCTTTTCTCTGGGTTTTTTTGGTATACTTTCCACCTCTCCCCGTCCCCTACAGTCATATCAAACTGCATTTTAAGGGTAAGTTGACTTAAGCAACTCTAGTAGCTACTTACCCTGCTTTGATAGGTTTGTTTCACAAGCTGTCCTTCCTTTTCCTGTGGTCAAAAGCTGCATAATACCATTTGCAAGGGGGGGAAAAAAAGGAAAAATAAATATTTTGAAGAAAATATCATTTATGCCACTGGCTAAACCCCACAATGTGGGAAAGGATATCCCTGTGCTTAATCAAGTCCCCTCCTAGAAAAGAGAGCTCTAACACATTTGGAACTAAATCCTGTGTTCTGTTAACTGTGATTGAAGGACCTGAGTAGAAGGAAAATCCAAGGAACTTCTTCCACTCATGCAGGATGCAGGTGGGATTTAGCCCAGAAAGATGCTGGGAAATAAAACTGTGTTAATCTGCAAATCCCAGCTATAAACTTACCTGAGTCTGCAGTGCTCAACCCTACTCCTGAGCTATCAGCAGACAGCCTTGTTTCAAGGAAATGCTGCCTGACAGCTGCCAGGTGTAGAAGTTGCTTTTCTTCAGATGATCAGCAAAATATGTTCCACAGTTGCCAGCACTTCTGCTAGAAAGCATTCAGCAGACACTGTGGTGATTTAATTTACAGAGTTGTTCATATTCCAGAAGCTCTCAGAAACCTCAAGTGAGACTGTGGCCCTATTGCACTATACTAATAGCACAGAAAGAAAGCCCCAGACAATCAACCATTACTGGTGGACACCAGGTCTAGGCAAGCTGCAGCAGTGTTGGAAAGAGACTGACAGAAAAGCAGAAACATATGCATTAAGTAGTCCATCTCTAGGACAACTCCAGAACTTCATTTACCACAACTAGATATTGCAGCTTTTGGATAAGACCACTTGCATAGTCATTTTTAAGATCCATTTTCCTTGTCAACAGCCTCATTCTTCTGAAACTACAAAATGAGATGAGAATAATTATAAGGGAGGGTGGGATGGATGGGGAGATGTCCTGTTATTAGGGATTTTAGCAAGTATTTATCAGTCATACCATTGTTTCTGGTAGTAACAATAGTAAGCTTCCTAATAGAAATGAAGAGCTGACACCTGGCAATGTTTTAAAGCACCATGTCACATACAGCAATCCACAGGAACTGCTTGACATAACCCCAGATTTCTTCCTCCTCTCTCACTGTTGCTACTGTGGGCTGAAGTAACAGCCATAGATTTTTCCCCACAATTATTTCCTCCCCCTCCTCCCTGCTCTCTCCATCAGAATTTAAGAACAGCTTAATATATACTTCAAGGGTAGGAAGTCTGCTAACCTACAAGGAACAGGCTGTGCAACAGAGCTTGTGAAGTCCATCCTTCAAGATACTCAAAACCCTGGGCAACTGGCTCTATGCGGCCCTGCTTGAGGCGGGTGGGGGTTGGACCAGATGACCTCCAGAGCTTCCTGCCAACTTCAACCACTCTGATTCTGTGCTCTGACAAGTCGGGTTACAGGGATCATAAGCTTCATATTGGGATCTATTCAATCACTTCCTCTCTGATACTTCTGAGGCACAGTATTTCAATCGATTTTCTCGGTTTCAGAGACCTAGAATCATCGAGTCAGAATCCATCCTGGCCAAGTTCTCTGCTCTTCTAAGCACACAAACACAGAAGTCCCACTTTGACTCGTGTTAAGCTGCAACACTCTTAAATAACCACATCTGCTTCTTGGAGAAAGGTACTTGAGTCTATGCATGCCTGAAATTGCAAGGTTAAGGGACCACTACACAGACTGGATGCACAGAGCTAACAAACTGAGCCTGTAGAGGAAAATAGCAGCAATACCAACAAAGGAGGCAGGGAAACTTGTTCAAACTATCAAGCCCCAGTGCCCACATTGCAGTACTGGAGTGAGAGGGCTGGAATAGGCTCACCTCCAGAATTGCCAGGTGTCGGGCAGGATGCCCCAAGCCGCAGCAGATCCTTCCCACCCAGGCCCACACACTCCCAAAGGCAGGGCCTGCCAGCTCATTTGAGTTAAGAAAATTGTGCACAAGCTTATGTGCTTTTTACAGCTGTACAGAAAATTTTATTTCAACATTTTGTATCTTACCTGGTTCCTACATCTGAATGATTTTTATTTGGTTTGACTGCTGACACTGCTGTTCAAGAGAAGAGTTAAGAACAAGTTAAACTCCCTGGCTGATGAATTGGTCACAGCTTCCCACAGGGACTGCTCAGACATCCGCAGTGATAAATAGAGTCAAAGCCTCTACTGGCTCAGCTCATGTTTATTAGAACTATCTGCTAATGACCTAAAGAGAACAGTCTTAAGAAATGTAGGAAATAGTTTCCCCAGCTATTGGTTATTATAACATGCATCGCTGACACAGGCAAATAATCTCTTGTAAGAGCACTGCAGGAAGACAGGAGTTACGTTTTATGAAGGATTTTACTTTTCACATTTGGTTTCCTTCCAGCTTGGAAGGAAACTGAGATACTTAAGTTTTCCACAAAAGAAAAGTCATGCAGAAAAAAGACTGCGTTTGGATCTCCTAAACTGTTTCATTTCAATTTTGACTTTTCAGAGTTGCAGAAGTTTACAAATGAAGGCTCATTTTAAAACAAAAGGTTCTACTCAAATGGTGCTAAAATGTTTTGATTCTTGGAATGTTCCCATTTTTCTTCCATAACTAAATATGAAGACAAACACAGTTTTGTGAAGCATTTTAAAAGCACTGTGTTTTCAAATGGAAAATTGTCAACATTTTCTTTATTGACTCTATAACCTCTTATTCCCATTTCTTCCAAATATTAGTCCAAGGTAAAGTTACAAGTAGGTAGTTTGAAAAGAGCAGCTAGGTTCTGTCTACATTTTTCTTACTATACTCTGAGCAGAAAAAGAGACAAACATCTTATGAGGTACCCTATCTTCTCCAAGGACACTGTGTTAGCAAGTCATTTCAAAACCTTTAAAATACAGTCTCCAGGAAGCAAAGAAACATTTAGCCAGAACTTACCTATTAACTATTGCTAAATTAAGCCTGTGCTGCACACCTGTATAGTGTTGATTATAACATCAGTAACTTAAGCAAAGAACCAGGGGATTACTGGAAAAGTAGAAGTTTCCATTCTGATCCTGTAGGTTCTCATCCTGTTTCCAGCTAGAGGAAGCCACATCCTATATAAAATGGCCAACTGGCAAGCTTAAAGGAGGAACTCAGTCATTCAACAGTCTCCATATGTCCCACAACTTGGACAGGCCCAAACAGCCTTAGACATGCACCAAAACTGGCATGTCCCATAGAACAAACATAACAGCACTACTGATGTGACTGGGTTCTGCTGATGCTTCTACAGCCTTAACTGCAGTTTGAGTCACTATGACAGTGACACTAAGACCCCTTGTAAACGGGTTTGAGGACACAAAATAAGTGTTTAATACAGAGGTTTAAGATTTTTCTGTACTGTTTTAAAGCTGTGGGTGCAGTTTGGCCTTTAATTAAAGTCAACGTGTAAAGAACAGTTTTGGTTAGAGAGTTAAACTGGTAAGAATCCCAGTCACTGAACTGGTTTCTCTGTAGAAGGAGAAGATGAGCAAAAGGAAGAAGTTGTTACCAGCAGACTTTCGGTTATTGCAGAGTGTTAACACCATCCTTAAATCTGTTGTGATGAAGTGTTATATAAAGTACATATGGCATAAGACCACTAGAGGGGAGTAAAGTAACTGAAAAGTGAATGTTTCCTCTGCTTGGTTGTGCTGTACAAATTGCATTTGCACATGTTAATTAACAGCTATAGTTAAACTAGAATATTAAAGAATTACATTTGCTTAACATTCTAAGCAAAGTTTATTAGATAATTACAGTATTTCTGTACCATTGTCCCCTCTCACTAGGCTGCAGGCTGACAGGGAACATCCGTCATCTGGATGAAGCCAGAACACCAGGGATGGCATTCAGCCAGAACATTTGGCAATAGACATGAATTTCTTTACTTGTATTCAGATTTACAAAGAAGCAACACTACATGATGGAAACAAACTCAATTTTATCAAGTGTGAAAAAGGCACTAGGTTTAAAAGCTTGCTTGGTAGGTAAGCACACACAAGAGGTAGGAAAACAAGAACATTGGTTCTCGCATAGATCCTTGCCCCAGTCTATGGAAGTGAAATATTTACCCAAGCAACAAGAACAGAGAGAAAAGCATGATTAATTTCTAAGTGTGAAGTATTCTGCATCAGAATGCTGGGTGAAATCTCACTACAGCTGCAAATAATGTGCTCCTGTATCACTGCCAGGTTACCATCGTCTCCATTGTAACCCATCTACACTGTGGGAGACAAGGCCGTGCAGTGAATCTGCACAAAAGAGCAAACATTTAAAATAAATTTCAATGGGAAATCTTAGCAACTCCCACAGAACAAAGGGAAACATGAGAACAGAGTCCCAACAGCAGAAGAATGGCTTTGACAGCAAATTTTAAGGATGAATGACTGAAATATATATATGTGACTGTGTATCTCAATACTTCTGGGAAGTATACCCAGCTTGAGATTTTATGGGAAAAGCAACACTATACAGTAGGAAGTAGATCTCCAAACTTCAGTTGAAAGTACCAACTACAAAGTCAAATAAGAGGTAAGGGGGTAACAAGATATGAAATTCCAGAGATGCTAAGGAAAGCCTGGGAATGCAAGCAAGCCAGAGCTCTCTCTACTTGCATATCTACAGGTTACACTTAGAGAAGTTGGATTTAATCACGGCAGTCCAGGAAGGTTTTCACAATCACAGATGGGGTGTTTTGCAAAGATGTTAGTGCTTCTGCAGAAGAATAAACAGCCAGCTGAACAGTCTGAAGACTATCAAGCATGGTAAGACCAAGAATGGTTGGTCTCATTTTTTTCCATTTACCATTTGCTGTCTTGGACTCTTTCCACACCTGCATGCAACAACAGACCTGTACATCTTAAAGGCTGACTTATGCAAAAAATACTGAAGTAGTGTTACTTAAGAGAAATAAAACTAAGGCGGAAAATAGTAGTTTTAAAGCACAACATAAAAGAAATCCCTATTCCATGTCCTTGGTGCACTAGAGAAGAAGTAGTAAGCCTAAAAATGTGGGAAAATAGTTCAGGTAAGACACAAAGGGAATGGGGAGGCAGCCTTCCAGCAATAAGGATAATATTGGAAAGGATTTGTCTGGGCAGTTGTAGAGTCTTTCAGAACACACTGGACAAACCTCCATTAGGACCAACATCAGCATAGCTGATGCTGCCTTGCAGCAGGAAAAAGGACTGCATGACCCTTTTAGAAATGTAAAGGTGGATAAGATCTGTGATATTTAATTTGTAATTAATATAACATAGTATCATTAACCATATAAAACAGGAAAAGTGGTATTTGTCACTCTGAAGAAGAAATTAATAAAGAAAAATCTATTTCCCACCAGCAAAGGCTGAACTAGAGGACGGGGGGAGCCACACACACATTTCAGAACAATATGAAGCTCAAACAAAAGAAGAAAAAAAATCCATAAAAAGCCAAAGCGAAAGAGTCCAAAGTTAAGCTGGGGGGAAGAGGGGGGGAGAAAAAAAAGAAAAAAAAAAGAGAGGCTAAGTGCAAAGCCAGAGAAAATAAAAATTACAACAAAAATAATAAAAAAAAGTACAAAGGGATAAACCAGACTAGAAGACAGAACAAATCAAAGAAGTGTAAAAGAACAGTAAAGCCATCAAGTAGAAAGAAAAGGTAATTTAGTGGTTGAAGTACTAGTCTAGGATTTAAAAGACGTGTTTTTAATTCCTTGTTCAGGCTTCCTAACTTTCTGAACAAGTTACTTAACCTCTCATGGCCTCAGTTCCTACTTGTATAATTATCCATGAGCACAGCAGCTTGCTGTGATAGCAGACAAGGTTTCAGATGTGTATGTCTACCAAAAAAATAAAGATTGTGGAAATTTAAATCTAGTTTATGCAAGACTAATTCTTTTTTTTTTTTCATTAATAGCTACAGGTGTTGCTCATTCCAGTTGAAAGGGATCAGTGAAGGGATTAGGTAGAATGCTAGAATCTAAGACCATTAATGTATTACTCAAAACATGCCTGAGTCAGACAAATCCTGTGCATTCCTGTTCTGTACATCACATAAGCATCTTATGCACAATTACCTACCTAAAAGATGTTTAAGATATACATAAAATGTCAACTTCTACTACCATTTAAACAGTGTGGAAAAGTCAACCTGGGAATAACTTCTATCATATCAATACTTGAGTATGAAACAGTCTTTATAAAAATGCATCACTCTATGTTCTAGGCACAGATATACAGACATACTATACCAGAAAGATAAATCAGCTAAAAAAATATAAAGAAAAATACAGTAAGGAAAAGAGTACCACTCTATTCTGCTACTTTGGGGATGGGGTGCAGTTAAAAAAAGTTTAAGCTAGTAAGTGCTGAACTGCAACATCACTAGAATAAAATCAGATCTGGCTCCTTTAGCATAAATGCAGTATTCAAAAAAGGAATCTTCTGAATCAAAAGGACCTCACAGCAGGTAACTAGTTACTGAAAAAAAAAAAGCAAGCTCTTTCAGCAGTATAACCTGGTGTGAAAATACATGGCAAACTTATTTTGAGAAATTTAGTGGCTCTGCTACAATCTTGGCTCAACTATAGAAGTCCAACCACATGTATTGCAACACTACAGCCCCCTTTCTGACTGGTGTCAGCTTTCCAATTTCAGGAGTTGCCACCCCCTATGCTAGGCTGTTATTGCTTCATTCTGTCCTACTGACGTTAGAAGAGGGGCTGAGGAATGCTTTTGACTAGGAGTTGTTGATTCTTGGGCTAAATATCTCCTTGCTCCTCAAGCTTTACTCACCAGGGAATAATTGCTGCTGTTTGAGTATGGATCTTTCCTCCAGGCCTCTGCAGTTGATTCTTATTAAGGAAAACTTAAAAGTCCAGCTCTCAGCAGTTCTGGAGCTCTCTCGTGTTGTCAGTTCAACAAGACATACAATAAACATTAGGTGAGCAAGGATTTCACTGGCTACCTACATCCACGGTCTCACATGCATTGCAATTTTGGTTACTGAAGTTGACCAGTACACTGACATGTATCACTACATGATACAACATGACTGAAATAGCAACCAAACCTAGTTGGGTATGTAATGCCCACGTTTAAAGATACGCTCTCTTACCAGGTGGGATTGGAAATATTTCTCTCCCTCCCCCTTTTGCTCCATCTGCATAACATCTTCCTGCTCTGTAAGAGAGGAAGGACAGTCGCAGGAGAACCTTTTCTCACACCAGGCTACAGAGTTTGCTGAAGGAAACCTCTCCTGGTTTCCTCACGGTAGCTGGGATCTGCTGCACCCTTGGCTTTCTCCAGAGCAGTCAGGAATGTGGACGATTCTCTCTTCAGTGTAGGACCCCAACTTCTAAATTAAAATATATGAAAATCATCAACTATTCAAAGCTTTAGCGGAACTAGGATGAAGTATTTCATTCAGCACTGAAACCACTGAGTTTTTAAACACAGTTTTTTTAAAGCTACAAAAAAGTGACAGTAAGAGTTGTGCATACAAACAACATTGAACAAGGCAACAGAAATAAAGTAAAACATACTGTAACAAGTTACTCATTTTAAGAGAATTTGAAAAGCAGTTTGCACATTGGCACTAAGCGTGGCATTTTGGGGAGCAACCACAGAGAAGCTCTTGAACCCACCTCAAGTTTACTTGGAATGGTATGTTTGGTCCACACCAATGAGATGATGGGCCCTCAGCTGCTCTGTCTGAATTGTCAGGGATGACCTACAGGGCAGCTGCATGTTTACTTTTACAGATGCAGGCTTTCTTCACATGGGGAAGGTTTCTGGACTAGCCCAAGAAATTAGTTAATCTGATGTATTGGCTTAAACATTTTTACAAGTACCTCTCACTCGGGAATAAATGTGCCTTTTTTACCTTGTGCAATTTGGGAAAGTGTTTAAGCTAACCAAAAAAAGCCACTCATCATTGGAAAAAAAGCCTTCACACGGGGCTTAGAGGACAACTAGTAAAAACTTTCCCTTGCAGACAAGGCCACAGCTATTTCCTCAGCTAAGAGCTCAGAATTTGGCCCTTGAAGTTAACCACTGCCCATGTTTGTTTAGGCACAAGTGGTCTTTCGTGGCCTCAGTTTGCTCCCACTGATGATGACAAACCCCACCTTCACTAAGGAGGAAGTGGGGTTGGATTTATGGGCAACGTTAAAGGCCATCAAGAAATTCAGAAGTCTCTCATTAGATCGCCTAAGAGTCTCCAGTCACAAACCAGTCCTGCGTACCAAGAGCTGTAATGCAGTCTGCCTTGCCAGTTGGCCTGAAGTATAAACAGGCAAGATGTTTTTGTAAAGGAAGTTACACATTTTTCTTCAGAAGATTTCTGTTGAATCTTGTACTATTTTCCCCTTAAAACTGCAAAGATTCTCAGATTACTGTGCTGGTCGACTCTGAAAGAACAAATAAGCATCCTTACAGCAGTTAAAAATCAGTATAAAAGGCTTATACATCATCTTTGAGAGAATATTCAGTCTTTTTTTTTGTTCTAGCATCACAGAATAATAGCAAAACTTTTTTTTTTTTCTTTTCATCTTCTGTATTACTGTTGATGTGAATTGCTGGCCCATAACCATACTATTAATTGTAACAAGTATGATTTAATCACACCCTGTGCAAGCAAGCCACAAAACACTGCTTTTCTTCACAGCATCACTGGAAAGGAAATGCTACCCCAAGGAAAGCAAGAAATCTAGAAAAAGATATATTTCATAATTCTCCTCCAAAATGTGAGCAGGCCTTTAAAAGAAAAGCTTCTCAAGAATCAGGAGGCACATTACTACACTTTCAGTTTACATTAATAACCTATGCTGTTTAAGGAACACCTGCAAAACATGATTATTCTAACTTGTACCTGTCTTCTCCCCAGTATGAGCTATTTTTGGCTGTACCAAAGAGAAGAATACTTGAAAATTGATTTGTTATAATAATTTAATGGAAAAAGGCAAGAATTTTTGCTTTTATTATGTGGATGCACACAGAGGCTTAAAAGGGGTCCTTCAAAATGGAAAAGTCAATTAAAATACTTACTTCAAACAAATCCTAAAATATCTCTTCTTGAGCTCTCAAGGAATTTTCATAGCCATTTAAAAAGATTACAAGTTACAGTAGCTTTAGATAAACACTGCACTGCAAGCTAAGCTTAATATAAAAATAGATTCTATTAAATACATTTGTATATAATACACTATAAACAATTATGAAAGTGTTATTACAAAAGTAAGCAAATGTCTACATTAATATTTCAAGTAACTTTCTAGAATTTTTTTCATATAACACAAATTGTGTAAGTTTGATCATGAAATAGGCACAGCAGAACAGGTTTTCCTCAAAACTTACACTTTTATTTAAAAATCAAGTTATCTTTTTTCCTTCAAATGAGGAATCACTGGTATAGGTTCAAGGTATAAAGTGGGCCATCAAAACCACTATCTTGCTGAAGAGACTGGGGATCCTATACTATTTTCTTCTAAGCATTTGTTGCAGCATCTTCCTACATTTGAATCTGGCAATGCACCGAGTTGTGTGACAGAAGATTTTGATTTGTCACAGTTGAGGAATGAAATACACTCTGGGTTTGTTATCAGGTGGCCTCTACTGTAAACTTTAGTTCTGCTTTTTGTGCCACAAATCTCGCCATTGCCATCAGTAAAGTCTCTCCAAGAAGTAACATTTTCATCTGCAGGGGAAGATGACCTGATGTGAGAGACCTCTTCACAGTATTCAGTCTGTGACTGGACGTCAGTATTGGCTTTTTGTTCAGGGTACAAGAGAGGCATACCACTGTGATCCAGATCCAGGCTTCCATTCACAGAGCTCCATTCATTGCAGCTTCCTTCATCCCTTTCTGGAGTTTCTCGACAGCCAAATTCCCGAGTTCTTTTAGATCTAGTTTTCCGTTCACCACATGACTGGATACATTTATCCTCTTTCAAGACTATTCTTTTCTTCTTGCTCTTAAGCATATGATGAGTTGGTCCAGAGATGGCATGGCCATTTGTAAAGCTGGGTGCATGCATATTTTCTGATGCTACTTGAAAAGCAGATGGAGGAGCATTCTGATGTACCATCTCACTAGCAGCACACAAAAGTCCTTTGTCTACATTTACGATGGGGCCATTTTTTTCTTTTCTTCTCTCTTCCTTTGGATAAAACTCTGGCAGAATATCTCTTGAAGCACCATCCAGATTTTTAGAATTATTCCCATTCTGAATATTTGAAGCCACTGTTCCATGAAGTGTATGTGGAGTCACATCAAACTGCTGTCTCAAGTCGTGTGTTCCATGTTTCGGAACAACTTTATCCTTGGCTTTTTTGGTAATGCTTTCGCCACATGATTTGCTTTCCATATGGTTTGATCTAGTCTGAAGCGTGCAATCTGGTTTTGAGTACTCAGACCCAGGTGATAGATCAGTATTTGATAGCAGAGCTAATAGATGAGAGGAGGAAATAGATTAATTGAAGGAAATGTTAATGCTCGTAGAAAAAATAGGTTCATTTGTTTTAAATAGAGAGTTGCAAGCATTGTCAAAATAAGCAGCTTAGATTCACATTCCACTAGCAAGCTTATTTATGGGTAATACTTCACTTTTCATCTGCATTTTCATTATTACATGCATTAAATCAGTATGATCAAAAAGAGAACAACTATAGAACCCAACATACCTGAGCGGGTAGATTTACTTTGGGGAATGTTTCGCAGAGGTGTTTCAAGTCCTTTAGCCATCGTAGCAAGCTTACAGGCAACATTCATTATTTTCTTTTCAGCTCTGCCAAGAATTGCACAATACACACAAAAAGTTAAAGGGTAATTCCTTTTAACTCTGCATTTTACTTCAAGGTAATGTTAGCGAGAGTCAAAGAATACTGAAAAGACAGTATTGCCAGACTGCTCAGCAGTGACTCCATGCCAAGCTGAGCAGATTGGCAGGACTTCAAGTCAGACACTGTTTGCTCCAAGATGGACAAATATCAGACTAACATCTACACACCTCTTTCAAAACCAACAGTAGTTTCCAAACATACTTGAACTTACCCTTCATGTCTCCCATTATCAGTAAGAAGTTGTTGAAGGCACGTCAAATAGTATTTGCGCATTTTCCGTGCTGTCTCTTGACGTTCTCTTAAAACCTCCACTTTAATCATTTCAGCAGCTCGCTCCTTACTTTCACGGATATAACAAAGCATATCACCTACAAACACACCTCATTACTACCAGTTTTCTCCCAGAAGGGGAAAAAAAAAATAAATCATTACCACAAACTGGGATTGTCTAGCAGATCTGGAGCAAGTCAACAATGGCCTGGATTTACCTGCCAACATTCAACCCAAACCCTGCTGCCTACTGGATAAATACCACTGAAGACTAGAGCAGGTCAATATGAAGCATCAGACAGGAACTCAGTTGTCCAATTCTGCATCTTCAGCAGCATTAGAAAACACTAAGCACAGCAATTTGGAGGGAATATTGGCTAGTAAAAGGCAGGTCTACAATTCTTTGATGGCAGTGCAGCTGGTGTTTGGGTACCTGTTGCACTTGGGTAAGACATGGTGCTACACTTAACTCTCCTTCCTCAGCCAGAAGGCTGCCAATTAAGCCAGAAGGCAGGATATGGCACAGGAGAAAAGCAGACTCTCCCTCAGGACAAGGTGGATAGGTGGAGGATAGGTGGATTGTTTGCTGGAGAAACAAGATCATTTCTCGAAGTACACTTTACCACTTTAAAAGACATAATATGGTGCAGCAAAGCAAGGATGCCATAACAAGGCTTCAATCATCACAATTAATGTTGTTCAAGATTATGGTGACAATTCCATTTCTCACATTTACTCTAAGAAGGAAAAAGGTACTTCTCGAGCAGTTTGGCTGTCAGATTTCTGTGCAAGTTGGCTGAAGGAGATGGAAGTGACAAAATGAATTATTTTGCTCTCCTAACTTCTTAGCAAAGACTTTAGTACTTACACTTAATCTTGCTCACAGCTTTAACGTACTGAGCACGCATTTCTTCTAGTCCTTTCACAGAGTCACAGGATGTACAAGGTTTTGAGATGTCTCCCTTTGACAGTGACCTGAAATGCACATAAGTCACACTGCACAAAAAAGCCACCTTGTATCTTACAAAAAAAAAATCGGCTTGCTTAGATTTTTTTAAATACCTTGGTGGTGTTCCCAGGTCATTCAGTTTAGTCTTCATCTCAGAGCTTTCTGCAATTACAGCTTCTAGGACCTTCTTGTTTTCTGTTAAAAAAAGCAATGAACCATAATTCATGGCATTTCTCAAAATTCAAGTTGATTTCAACAGAAGTTATTACATAAATTGCTGTCTCTGGTATAAGAGCTCAATGTCATAAAGCATCACCAGCAAATCATCATGTGTTGCAGTAACAAGCCCACAGGAATCAATCACAATACACTTTAATGAAGCCTGATAATAAAAGTAATTTCATACAGTAATTAAATAAGCTTAAAGCCTTCATATGCCATTAGTAACACTATTAGAGAAAGGCTAGACTTCCATTCTGAGCTCTGCTCAATGCTACTAAGAAGCCTATAAATACTATAATGAGGCACCACAGAGAATAAGACAGTGGAGCTGAAAGAGCCCAGAGCAGAGGACTTCAGGCTTATGTTGAATACTTGTGATTGTGACATACAGGTAGTCATCCTGTGGGTCACCTGAAAGTTGAAGAACCTTCAAACCAGTTTATTAGCAAATCTAAGCAAATTACTATTTTTTAAAGGGGTACAGGTATTAACCATAACTTGAAGAATTAAGAGATAAACTTTGATAGATGCATGAAAATCAAGTTAATTACTAGCTTTCTTATTTTAGGAAAGCAAACCGACATGAACTGAACAGTTACACCAAATGCTGGAGATACATCCACTGCACCCAGCCACAGAAGTTCTCATGTGAACCATGGCCTAAGGAAACCAAAGACTGTCACCATACAACAGAGAGCATGTCCTCTTAAAGACAAGTCTTCCCTCTGGAATACTCAAGGCTTTCACAGGTAGAATATAAGAACCTGAGCTTCACAACAGACACAGACAAGTTTGGCTTTCTTCCTTCTCTAAGATGACATGTAGGAAAGCAAAAAGCAAGCAGCCATTCTGGAATACAGAGATAAGCAATTCATAGCCTTCAGAGCTCCTCACTTGTTATCTGAATCTCCTTTTAAACAGTTGAGAGTTGTATCAGTGATGACCCTGGTGCCAGCAGTAGCCTTTGTTTTTGTTAACAGACTTCCTATTATTCTTCAATCTTTCCTTCAGTCCCCAAGAAAGTTTACATGCTATATGGTTGTTGACAAAAGAGTACAAACAACATTATGCAGATCTGTGCAACTTGCCCACCCACCCTTGCTCACACATCTGCAAGCTGGCAAAAACCTCTTACAATCATACAGCATTTTACTCATCCTCATTGAGCACAAAATTTATTAGCACAGGCAACTGAGCCTTTTCAGTAAAAGAAAAAAAAAAATCCACCCCACACAAAACATACAAACCACAGCCTTTGACAAGTAAGGCTATTTAGTCACTTGGTACAACCTACTATCTCTCATCTGCTCTCTCCTAACTGACCATTTGCCAAACCTGCTTACAGTGGCCACAGTGACCTTTCACTGAGGCGTGCTCAAACAATTCTACAGATCTACTCAGGATGCAGTTTGAGACCTCTCCTGAACCAGTTCATTCAGCAAGTCCAATTCCTGCCATGCTGTAAGGAGCCTAAAAAAATGCCCTGAACACTACTGCGTACAGCTTCAACTGATTAAAACACTGCAGGGAGAACAATCCTTTCATTCAATCACCAACATGTTTTCCTTCACAGAAAGCATTCTCTTTGTTCTGCTCCTTAAAACAAAGACTTCTACTGACTTCAATGCAGTTGAATAAGGGGATAGAGTTCCTCAGATACCAACTGAATGGTAACTGTGCTTCATATGCTCAAGCAGGAAAGTTCTTAAGTACAGTAACCAAGCAGTGCAGGCATTCCTCCTACAAAACCTCTCAGAAATAAACCTAAAGGAAGTCTTGTTGCTATCAGATGAATCAATATGACTTCCTCTCAGTGAAATGCCTACATGCAAGGCCCATAAAGGGAGACCCAAACACAGGTATAGCAAAGGGGTTTAATATGCCAAAGACCTTTCAAACTTGCTAGTTCAGATTTTACTATGGTCAGAGACTGCTACCGAGTTCAATAAAGCAATAAAGGATAAAGTCTATCATCCTGAAAGGACGACAAGGTGTACATGATGCAACAGCATCCACAGTAAATACAGGTATTGACATCAAGTCGGATAATATTGCAGTTGCGTAAACTGATGGCCCAAGTGTCAGGGAGGTTTTACCACCAGGTACTATCAGTCTGCCACAGAAGGTGATAGAGATATTAAGAATGCCAAAAATAAGATGTTGGACAGCAAAGAGAAGGCAATCACTGCAAAACACTACCCCAGAAGCAGTGGGGTGTGTATTAAACAAGAGTACTGGATAACACCATAAACTAATCAGAAACAGTCTCCTACAATAGAGGAATCTCAAGCAAATTACTTTGCACCATCTTTTCCTATCAGAAATAGCTTTTTTCCATACTACTGGCAGAAGCCTTTCTTTCAGTAACTATTCCAAAACCAGAGTGGATATTCCATATCCATCATTGGTAGAGGCAGTCATCACACAGGAAAGAAAGATTTAAAAACTAGAGACTTCTCAGTGATCTGTCCTGTATTTCTCATTTCAAAGTGACAAAGAACATCTTGATTTCAAAGGCAAGGAGACAAAACAAAGCCTACTTAAAACCTACTTTAAAGGTTTACCAAATAAAGAAAATAAACAGAACTGCAGCTTCAAGCTATTGTTAACTGCAGGAAAGTACAAGAAAACTCTGGTCAATCACTACTACTGGTGCCATGAGGAACCAAATAACATTTGGGGCCACTCTGCTCTTTATACCCTCACTATGGGGGGATAAGTATGTGCATAGTAGCAGTAGAGCCCCAAAGAAGACAGCTAAACACCTCCCTGACTCATATACATTTATAAGCATACATATGTGCACACATGTGCATGATCTATTTAACCTTCATGGGCAACGAGACCCACATGTACATGTATTCAAAGATTATCTGCCACATGTTCAGTTTTCCTCTATTATTTTCCTGATACACACAAGGGAGTACTAAAGCAATAAGCAATGTTTAAAATCAAGAGGGTGGGGGCATTTCTTGAAGGGGAAGGGAGGTAAGTTTGTGGGTTTTAATTGTTGGGGGTTTGTTTATTTGTTTTTTTCATTGTGTACACACCCATTCCACCCACTGAAAACTAAATGCTATATTATGCAACATATGACTCATGCAGCCAGCAAGGCAAAGCCATTCAAAGTTATCTTTTGGTGACTAACAATCCTAACCTTGGATTTGCTCTGACTTGGCTTTATGATCCTTCACAACAGGCTGAAGATGTTTGTGGGCTATCTCCAGCTTGTTTTTCAAGTCCTGACACACAGTCTCTCTTTTTTCAAGCTCCTGGCAGCAGTGTTCACAGCAAAAAACTTCCTGAGACCCAAGGATCCTTTTTGTACATTTCTGACCTGCAATAGTAATTGCTAGAAGTTATATAACAACCATGGGACCAAAACCAGAACCAAACCCAACCTTCCTATTTCCAGCAGTCTGATTAGTCCTTCTCTTGCTGGAAAGCGTATAACACATTAGTCTAATCCAAAAAATCACAGGAGGCTAGAACACTGTTATAGAAGTGCAGCAGCATCTATCAAGTTGTCAAGCCCTCACAGCTTCAACACACTCCCACATCAGTGATGATCTGAGTCTTCAGTCAGCAGTATGAGGCTTGTAGGGCCAAGCAGGGTCTTTTGAATCAGCTGAAGGAGATTGTCCCAGCTGGGAAGCCTCACATGCGGCTGAGTCTAGTTAAGACATTCACAAAGACTGGGCTACTTCCAGGAGAGCAACGGCTGCTCTCTATAGCCAGGACAGGGAGCTCTAGAGACAGAAGAGCTGCATTGCTGGTATTGTTCTGTGTTTTATAGATGGTTTGTTATTTTGGTGTTGAAGGAATTCAAGCCACACTATAGGCATAAAGCCAAAGATTCTCTTGGGTTTTCTTGCTTTATGTTTTTCAGTTGCATAAGAACTAAAACTAAACAGAAAGCCCCAGAGAGATTTCTGTGCCTCCCACGAAGCTTTTCCCCAGCTATGATGTCTCCAGCTTTGCCATATTACATGTGACAGCTTTGGAAAGAGCTACAATCCTAAAGTATATATAGGGAGGGAAGGAGAAAAAAAAAGAAAAAAGAAATATCACGCAGGGGGATTCACAGTTTTTCAAGTACATTCTTGGTCAAAAGAATCAGGAAAAACTACCATGCCAGGTAAAGTATAATTCCTGACACAGCAACATATTTTACATTAATGCAGAATTCCTTGTCTTGTCTAATGTCAAGAGGAAGTAGTATAATTCAGTCTTCCAAACTCTGATGTAGTATTACCCATTTACACCATACACTCTTGATGACACACACTTTGCCAGATTAAAAACAAACCAAATACCTTTGCCTGTTTCAGTTTCCTGCAAGGGTTGCTGTCGTCTTAGCCTCCTCTGTGCTTCTGCTTGGTGTCCAATATTGTACACAGGAGGTCCTGCCATGGCCCCAGTTTCCCCTTCACCACGTTGCAGGCAACAGTGTGCTTCTTTATTTACATTACTCAGTAGCTCTTCATATTTCTGCAATTGAAAAAGCCTTCCTGAAAACCCACCACATAGCAAAAAAAAAAAGTATTCCACACTATCTTAAAGTAGATTAGTATGTTATGCATAAAACCAAGCAAACCCGACCACCAAGTAGCTTTAGTAATTGTAATACTGATGCTTTAAACCTGCAATAAAACTGTAGATTGCTGCTCAAATCAGGAGGAAAATGTGTATTCTAGCATACAGAAGTTTTACTGAGCACACTTCACTGCAACAGCAGTACCTGGCTAACTTGCTATTTTGGAAATGTCAGTAGCCCTTAGTTCAAAGAGACTGTATAGTTCTGAAACATTAAGTTGAAGCTAATGTTTTATATAAGGCATATCCAGCAGAAAAAGGGGTTGTATCCATTTAAGACTTTCTGCACAAGTAGGGGTAGTAGAGGGACATGAATATCATCTAGCAAAATGTAATTCCTTTGTTTATTGTTATTGCAGTAGCATAAGAGAAGACATTAAGAAACTAGAAAGACTTCACTGGATAAGGTGGTTCAAGCCAACCAACGTTTTGGAGTTCTAAGTCATATTAAAAAGTGTTTACCAAGAGACATTGGTATCTATTACACAAGATGCATCAGGCATAGGAAAAAAAACCCCTTCTGATTCTCTTTACTATTGTGAAAATAACTCACAAAACCAAAACTTTAAAGGACCACTTTCTGAACAGAACCATTATTACCACTAAACAACTGGGTAATACAGTGAGTATATAGTCAGTGGGTAATACAGAGAAATCACTTCATACTCATCTCCCCCAGTCCCACTTTTTCTTGAAAAAGAAGACTGTTTCTCTCCCTGTCCTATTTGTGGATAATTCCCCAGCTGGTAAATGCTGGGTGGCAATGGCATTTCCGGTGGAATGCTCCCCGTAATCAAAAGCTTACTACAAGCATAAGTATTGCAAAAAGAGGAATCTGCCAGAACAACAGAAACAGAAGCTTTTGGACAGAATTCTGCTTAGCCCCAAACTCCTCTAGGAGACAGTAGGATGTCTTTCTTCATTTGGGCAGGATTTCCTAGAGCCACAATAAAGTTAAGCAAGACTATTATTCCCAAGATAGATCAGTTTCTCAGTTATTCAGTTCTACTACGGATAATTTGTAAAAAGGATTTACTGTTTTAATTTTATTTGTATTAGAAGGAGGCAGAGGGAGTCCCACAATCAAAAAAAAAAATCACTATCTGATCACCATACAAACTGCTAAATTTCTCAAAAAAATGTAGCTATACAAAAACCTAAGATGGGCCTTAATGACAGAGCCCACCTATGAAGTCACAAGGAGCCTTCAACTGGCTCCCAAACTTAAGATGGTGGATTCACCTAATTAATTTATGAATCTTGGCATTAAAGAGTGACACTCCTAACCTGGCTTTCCCTATTTTAAAGATTGAAGGTGGCAAAGCTACACCTATCCTTTCCCTTTTCACTTGCTAATGCTAGCATTAGCCCTCTTTTACTGTTTTAAAGGACTATTGTTATCAATGAACTCAAATGTTGCATTCTCAGAATTACGTGGATACTTTATATTGGGAGAAAACAGGTATGAGTCTGTCTTCTCAAATCCCTTTTCCGGTTGGCACTTACAATTTACAGAAATATTACCTCTTTCCATTGTCGCTCTTCCTTTTTCAGAATTGTGTTAACTGTGGTTCTGTAGGCCTTCTGTAAGCAAGCCTTCAGTTTGTCTTTGCATGGATGGCTTAATTGAACACAAGCATCAAAACACACATCCTTACAAGAATGCTTGCTATGTGTGCACTTGACTAGTTCTTCATGGATTTCACTCAACAAGTATTCAAGTTCAACCAGAGTCTTCTCCTCATACCGATTAATTTCATCCTGCAGCCTCTTTGTTTCCTGAGCCTCCCATTCTTGCTGCTTTTGATCTAGTAACATCTTAAATTCTGCCTCTTTCTGTATGAAGATATCATTCTTCTGCTTTGCAAGATTCTCCTTTGCTGTTGCAAGTACCTCTTCAATTCTGTTTCTATGATCATCTAGGAATGATCGGTAGTCTCTCTCATTTTGCTCTTGTATCTGCAGGAGTTCTTCCTGCTTTTCTTTGTTCCACTGAGCACGGGCTTTTGCTAGTTCTGCTTTGACAGCTGCAGGGATTTCTTCTTCCTTTAGCTCCAATTCCTTCTTGAGAGAAATTACCTTTTCTTCAAGTTCTTTTATTCTTGGTCCAGATTTCTCTGTATTCTCATATTCTTTCTTCCATTTCTCTTCAGCGGCTGAGAGAACTAGGGCTAACTGATGAATATATAACATGGTAATTATAAATATATACATATATATAAAAAACATAACTCTGTCATTATCAATCTATAGGAGATTATTTTTGAATTATTTAATAAAAATACAATCCTTTATAGGCAAAAAAATTGATCAGAACCAGAATACACTACAAACATCTTTCCTTAATGATTCTCCAACTATGTCTGCATTCATTCCTCAGTAACATATAGAAGACTGAACTGTTTCTCAATACACATATACAAGTATTTTAGGCTACCTGCTTTGCTGCAGACACTGTGTGTTCTTTTTCCCATTTTTCTTGTTCTAGCTTTAGATTTATTTTGTACTCTTTGAGGTCTGTCAATTCTTGCAGCCACCTGGCACGAGCTTGGGTTAAAGCTGCATCTACCTATAAGCAGATTTAAAAAAAAAAAATCTACTTCAGTCACCGCCACCAAATCCATTTTTTATAATTTCACATAGCAGTGAAAGTACAGACTTCAGTTTTGGTTGGCTATGTTTATAGAAATCAAAAGAATCAGACCAGCAGCATCTGATGCACTTCCTGATGCAAAAATGATGAATATTCAATTTTTCTTTAAAAAAATTACATAATCTCTAAGTCAGTTTTGCACAGTGCTGTTCCAAACTCCTGCAAAACTTCTCCAACTGTATAAAAAAAGCTATAACAAACAAGATTCATGCTACAGTTTCTTCAGAACTTTTTTTTTTTAATATATTTTTAACACAGCAAATATCTACTGCTGAGCTTAAGATAAAGTTTGTTGAAGATAACATTTCTTTTTAGGTGATTTAGTTGCATATGGCAGTTTCACAGGCACCAGGCAGAGAACACATTTATTTGTTACCTGGCTGGCAAGTTTTTTATGGTATTTATTTTCCAGTTCTATTTCAAATTCTTTTAAGGCCTCTTCAGAAGCCGTATTTTCTTTCAGAGCCTCCTGGATCTGCAACTTCTGGTCTTCAATGCCTTCTAACTCTTCACTTGAAGGTCCATCCACAACTGTTACTTGGTCAGTTTGGCTGCTGCAGTCTTTACATTCAACTACAGTTCTTCTCATTTCTTCCAGCCTACTTTGCCATTCTGTTTCTATTTTTGCAAAGACTCGTTCTTTATTCTAAGGAAAAAAATATTTT
This sequence comes from Hemiprocne comata, assembly GCA_020745705.1. Taxonomy (NCBI): domain Eukaryota; kingdom Metazoa; phylum Chordata; class Aves; order Apodiformes; family Apodidae; genus Hemiprocne; species Hemiprocne comata. The sequence continues at coordinate 10,956,638 of CM036596.1, forward strand.
TTAAGAAAATCTCCCCAGTGTCCAAATAACCAGAATTTCACTGGTATTTAACCAACAAAACTCTGCTTACACTAATAATCTTCCCTAACAGGATAAGGACAAAACCATTCTCAGAGAACAGAGTTTGGTAAAGAATGACTTGGTTTTTCTTCCTCATCACAGCTTTCCTCTATGGGATACAAGGACTTGTATATGATAACTGAATGAAACGATCAGGGACGAGGGTGGAAAACTCCACCATATTACCAGCTGTGACATTCGGGACATTCTGCATGTTACTTTGCAAGGTCTAGGGTTTTTTCTTCCAAAATCTTAAGCATGTGTAATACCTACTGACTTCCTCAGAGGCTCCTAAAATGACATCCTTAAGCCACTTCAAATGGCAGAATAACACTGTGTACGTCTACCTACATACAAGTTCTCCTTCTGAAAACAAACAAAAGCAACAACAATAAAACCTGAAACCCCCTGGTTTAAGTTCCACACCTCTTTTTCTTCCTTCTCCCAGTGAACTTTGGCTAATGCAACTTCCTCTTCAACCTGCTCTTCTTTTTCTTCCAGCCACTGCCTCTTTGCTGCTATCAGAGAACTGCTGTGTTTCTCTTCAAGCTCAGTCCTCAGAAGGCTAAGAGCATCTTCCTTTTCTTTTAGTAGTTGTTTCTTGAGCTACTCAAAAAAATAGAAAACAAATTTAAAGCATTCTGCAAGGCATAGCAAACTGTTATGAGACCAGAGTGCATGAGAGAAATTATTAACTCTCTAGAGCCTGTGCACTGATCTTATTGATGACACCTGGAGCAGAGAGTCAGCTCCCAGAAGGCAGGATATCAGAGGTTATTATGGGCTATTGCTCTAAATTAAGTTTTCTTACAAGGATTTTTATTCCCAGCACACTTTGAGCTGCACCTTTTTACTGTACTTGCTTAGCAAGACAGTTGACCTACTTCAGTCATTTCACACTGCTATCATCAGAAGAGCAAAGTTTTCTAATCAATACAGCAGTCTGCATTAATTGCTAGTTAAAAACCCACAGTATTTTCAGATTAATTTTATATAGGGAGAACAACACTTGTATTGTCATGCATTTTTTTGGAAAATGCCTCATGGATTTAAAACCTCTCAGTGCTGACTGAGCAGCCCTCAAGATTCAAAATTATGAAAGCTGACTACAAGACAATGAACAGCTATTGGGAAAAGTTACTTCTACAATATATTTTAAACCCCAGGACACAACAGCACGTTAATAACCAATAGGCCACATGTATTAACTTTCTGATATAGCTGCATCTCTTCCAAGTATCTTCAAACAATTACCAAGTTACATACACTTATGAATACTACAACTTAAAACCAGTCTGAAATTATATGTTTTATAGGTATTTCCATTAGTACCTTCTCTTCCTTCAGCTGCTGTTCTTGCTCAAATTTCTGCCTTAAAGTAGCTTCCAAGGTGTCTTTCTCCCTACAGACTCCGATGTAACATTCCTTCACGGCAGTTGTCTCCCTGTTCAGCTCCTCTATGTCAGCCCTTCACAGGATAGATTATTTATTATCAATTAGCTTTTACACTTGGAGGACAGCCTCTGTTTTGAAAAGAGGGTAACTAGCACAGAAGGCCAGACAGGAAACATGAAAGTTTCAGTAAAAGTAGAAAAAATGGTAATTCTTACTTCAACCGTGAAATTGTTTCTTCGAACATTTGAACAAGCTGCTGTTTTTCTGCAGCATACCTCTCCATCAGGTCTTTCTGAAAATGGGCTTTTGTATCCTCATGATGTTGCTGATAAGTCCTTTCACACCTACCATTTCAAGAAAGGAAAAAATTACCTAGGTTTCCCCCCCTACTTTTAAGCAATGTTCAACTTCTCCTTAAGTAAGAAATTAGCTTCCTAATGCTGACATCCCCTTGTACCAGACAGCTGGTACAAGATCATACATGCAGGCTACAAGTTCACAGATGGAACAAAACAGATTTAACAGACTTACCTGTCAATGGCTTCTTGTTTATCCTGATCAAAATCCTGAACCATCTTTCTCATTTGACAACAGAGATCTTGATTTAAGCTTGTCAGTTTTTCCTCATTTTCCTTCAGTTGTTTGATGGTCAAAGTATGGTTCTGGACAAACAAGTGTCAAGTAATTAGGTGGGTTGTAAAGAACCATTTCTAATAGCAGGTTTTACCTTAGGGATTTTTTTTTTTGTGGTGGTTTTTTTGAAGGGATAAGCAGCATCTCTGTCTCACCTCAACTTCTTGCAGCAAAGTTTCATTAGCTTTTCTGAGTCTCAGAACTTCTTCTTTAAGATTATCAGAAACTGAAGGACTGGCCACCAAAGTATCATTCAGATTTGTGACAGGCTAAAAATAAATAAAATTTAGATATCTTTCAGGATATATGTGATTCAGAAGTTGATGCTTAAAAATAAAAGTTAAAGTTGTCAAATAAAAATTCTGCTTAGAGAAAAATTTTTAAAACCCCAAGGAAATTACTGCAGTGCAAGATGTAACAGTACCACTGTTATTTCAGATTAATTCCTGAAACTCATGGTATCATGAAAGTTTAAAGCAGCACACACTTGACACTGTTTGCAAGCTGAAAGACTAGTGCCATCCAACAGAGAGCACACTTCTCAAGCATATTATATTCCTATCCCACATCCAGGTCACAATGGATAGATTACAAGAGCAGATGCTACTAGTCTGATCAATTTATAGAGGAAAGTTAATAATGGGGTGAAGAGAAGTAATATCAAAGAGATTCGTTGTTAATCAAATTACACAGTGAAAGCCTTCTGAAGGCAGTCTAACGTTCCATTTGTATAACTTAATGATACTACCAGCTTTCTCAGAGACATTACAAGGTCTTTTTGGCTAAAGAAAACCTGCTTTCCCCAATGAAATTTAGTTCTGAAAAAAGCAGAGTGGCCATTATGTGCTATCAAGCAAGTAAGCCATCCCCAGCAGAAGTCACCTAATGAGGCATATGATGCCAAGTTCTGCTACTCAGTTTTTCTTTTTCACCAATGATACAAAACAAGGTATCATCCAAATGACAATACTTTCCTTAAGATCAAAGGCAGATTTACTTAGTTGCTATGAATACTCAGCTGTGAGTAAATTTTGACCCATTTTCATAAGAGGTTTAAATGTTGGTTTCATTCACTAAAATCCAGCACATCTTTCCTTTTTAAAAAGTGTAAAAGAACAAACCTCTGACTCTTTTGATGCTTTTTCCTCTTTCAACAACTGCTTGTATCCCTCTGATGTCTTCTGGCAATCTTTAAGATCATTTTGTAATTGAGTAATCTGGTTTCTCTTCATTTTATTACTGCTCAATAAACGTTCCAGCTCAGCTTTTAATTCTAGAATAATTTCATCTTTAGAGAGTTCTTTATCCAGGTCTCTTTTCTGTATTGCACTATTAAGGGAGACACCACCAGTTCAGTATTTAAAAGACAAAAACCATTTATCTGAAAGGCAGTTGTGGCAAAGAGCAACTAATGCCACAAGAAATATGGATGTCTAAAAGGTAATAGTAAAAAGAATGATAGAACACAGATACAAAAACCATATGCTTTCTCATCAAGTTGCAATTAACATAAAGAAAACTTGTTCATTCAGTTGTTTCCCCAAAAGATGCATTCTTATATGATGTGAGGTATTTTGAGACAACTCAATTGGTTGTTTTAAAAGACAGCTTTAGCATTAAGTAACTACAGATTTTTCTTTCTACAAAAATCACTGAATACCTGCAGAACCTTGGTTTCTTCCCAGTCATTTTCTTAATTCCTAAGTCTACATAGGAATCATCCAGATTCGTATGCAGCTCTCCACCTGTATCATTCAAAAATACTCCAAGCTTGGCAGCAGATTCATACAAAGCTATTTCTTCCTTCAGTTCCATTAATTCTTCCTTATAAGAAGAGACAAAAAAATTAAAGTGAGTAGAGAAATCCCAAACACCCACATCAGGCCTGTGATAAGTCTTCCAAATACAACAAATGCATGGAGCTATTCTTTCTAAATATAGTTCTATTTAGCTGCATTTACCTGAATCACAAAGCATTAGTTTTATTTATGCTATCATTTTTGATACCTCTAGCAAAGCATATGTTAAAATTACAAGGTAGGGAATATTTTCTGTTGCCCAGTATATTCTATTGTTCTTATTACAGTTCATATATGAATTTCAGTATTATTTCTTTTGCTCTTACTTCTTTCCTGCTGACCTTTTACAGTAAAAAGGCTGACAACAGAAGAATACATACAGAAAAGCAGCCTGTTACTCTAGTACTTAGTAGGATTCATAATTTCCAAGATGACAGATTTAAGTCAAATACATGAACTGAACTGGAAACACAGACTTCCACTCATATTTTACAGAGGACTCTCTAGCATTCTCTTATGCTGGAAGAATTGTTAACATAGTATCTCCAACTATCCCTACAGCCTAATTAAAGTTTGAGATTCCCAGCAAATAGAATTAACATTCTGCTTTTCCCATAAGCAGGTTAGATAGATGTATGACATCACATTTGTGCCAATACATATGCCCCACTGTGTTTCACTACAAAAACACAAAAAAGTGTTAAACATGTAGCACTGGGAGATGAAGCAGTGGGTAAGTCCTTCACTGAAAGGGGACATGCTTGTTTCCCCAGGTAGAGTTTCAACTACCAACCTGTTAGCGATAATGCCTGTCCTCCTAAAATCAAAGCAGTAAAACACTTAATAAAATTAACAAACCTGCAAAGCCTTGTTCATGTTGTTGCTTATCACGTGTGCAGACTGAGCTTGTTGCAACTGAAACCGTAACTGATTTGTCTCCTGCATTGAGCCTATTGCAGGAAAGAAAAGGGAGAGAAAAGGCAAGTCAAAAATATGCAAGAAAAAGTATGTAAACTGAAAAAGATCTGTTAAAAATAGTGATGCTGATCCTGGTAACAGGCATGAGACTGTTTCTATTTCCTTAAGCTATTAGAAAATACACATAACGAAGGCAAAAATACTTCTGCCTGAATTGAGCAGGTAAAGGCTACTACACACATCTCCAGTTTAAACTGCAGATTGTTTTAAAGTTTGGGAACTACACAAGCTTTACTTTTTCAGAATTTTAATAGCAGCTTTAAAATAAATACCATAAATACATGCCAAACGTTTGTGATCCTGGTAGCTCACCAGGAGCAAAAGAATTGCATCATGTGGTTGTCCCAGGAGCTTAGCAGGAACAGGACCACCTTAGAAAACAGGCCACCTTCCCCTCCTCCCCAGCTGAAGAGTTTAGCTTTATCAGTTTGCCAGTTTCTTACTGCTTTAAGGCATTTGACCAATACAGTGCAGAAAAGTCATGGCTTTTCTTCAATGGGCAGTTGCACTCTTTTTAAATATTGTATCATGTTTAAAATAACTTATTTACAATATAATACAGATCCTGTAAGGTTTTTCCCTTCTCTGACATTTAGGCTCACTCTAGGGAGATTCTTCTTCCAGACTACCACAGTTCTCAAAAGAGCATGCTCTTAAATTTGGATCCAAGAAGACAGACATTTAGTTTAAGATGTTTGGATTCCATGAAAAGACATACAGTACTATTAAAAAATTTCAATGTGTAAAGGTAAGCAGAAGTCAAATACACCAAGTAGAATATTTCATGTGCTGCTTCTACTGATGCAGGTTTCCAAGAACCAGCCTCTAGCCACAAAACCAATTCTATGCTCTGAGATTTTAATTTAGAATGGCACTTCAAGTCAAACGCCTACCACGAAAACAAGTAGCTTGTTCCCCAAGGCTGTTATTTAGTCCAAAACTTAAGACATATGCAGCACAAAATGCATATAAAAACAGTTTAATCACTGTGACTTGGGGTTTTGCTAGGGGTTTTTTTGGTGGTAGTGTTTCAGGTGTGGGGATTTTTTTTAATTTTTATTGGTTTTTACACTTCAGTCTAGACTTCAACAAATTTAATTTCAGTCTGACTCAGGTACTGCATAGGAAATGGTCTAGTCCACATTTAGCTTAATGTTGATTCAATTTCAACAGGGACACAGATGTGCAATTTCATACTTCAAAAGACTGGAGCCATTTCTGCAAGGAAAGAAAAGGGACGAGTTAAAGGCTGACCTGTTTGCAGTAAATTTGCACATTGTTTTTGACTTTCTTCTAGGCTTCTTGTCAGCCGATTTATTATTTCAGTTTTTTCACATTTGGTTTCTTCCAGCATTTTTTCCAGTTGCTTAACATGCTCTCCTAGATTTTTGCAAAGCTCTTTCTAGGAAGAGAGATTATTTTTATTCATGTTACAAACACCTAGCCAACTAGAACAGTTTCAGATATAGAAACAATAAACACATACAAGACACAGAAGAATCAGGTATCTAAAGGGACAGAGTCCAGCTATACCAATCACAATAAAATTCTATCTTTGGCTGACAAGTCATCTCTTGCAGCATCAAATATAAGTTTTCACTAGGAAACAATAAGTATACTCATATATAAACATACATGATGTGAACTGTTTCATATTTCCTAGAGCAGTTTGTTTTCAGCATGTCACATTATCCCCTGTAATTAATCACATATAGTTAGTCTACTGCAGAAAAATCAAGCCTTCACGTTATTTATATTAAGCCTAAACTTAACTCAATTTAGTTTACTTTAACTGAGCTTAAGCCAAGGTAGCTAGTTCCAATGCTCTGCAAAAGAGAAACTGTAGTTGTTTTCACATGACATACAAAGCAGACCTTCACATGGCGTTACAGCTACCTACAGAGACCTGGGAGGCACAGCATCTCACCTTTATGCCTTTTGACTTTTTTCATTTCCAAAACAGGAGACCTTTCTCTAAATACCTCAAATGTGCAACCATAACAAACTTTTTCTGTAGTAGACACAGCTGTGTAAGCTTTGTTGTGGTACTAATAGACAGAAGCAAGTGCTAGTTACCTTTTCAAACATACAACTCATTTATTTTTAAGCATATTTATGGTCATACAAGAATTACAGACCTAGAATTAAAGAAATGTAATTCCATTTCCTTTATGTGAAAGAAGAGGGCAATTTATTAAGGCCTGCCTAGACTACATTGCTTGAATGTTTCTAATACTGCAGTGGACTCTTATGACATGTCAGGTAGAATAATTTTAATAAGCTCTAGAACCATATAACACAATCCATAGCATACTCCATCTTAAAACCAGATTCTTTTACCCCCTTTCTCCCTTTAAATCTCTACTTCTAAAATAAAGTGATTGTTCAGTGGTTGGTTGTCCTTGAATTCTTGCCTCCTCTGCATTGGCTACGTACAAACTCACAACTTCAGCTCACAGCTGCCTGGAGATGTTTATAAAAACATACCACATAAGCTTCATAGTATTGAGACTTATGTAGAATTTCCTTTCTATTTGCTTTGCAGCTTCCAGAAGGAGAATTATAGGTCAAGAAGTGCAGTTAAGGAAACAGAGAGCCCTGCAGCCCCTCCAGTACAGTACTCAGCATCCTAAAATAATTTCTCACCTCCTCTTGGAGTGCAGATTTTGTGGTATCAAGTTTCTGCTCTAATGCTAATACTTGCTTTTCATACTTTTGCTTGAGTGCTGAAATAATGGCCTCATGTTGTTCTCTGGCTCGCTGAAGGGCATCTGATCGTTGAAGTTCTAACAGCTGCTTCTGCATGCTTTCCATGGCTACCTCTGCCACCTTGGATTGCTTCAATATCTGTAGGAAAAGTATTAGAGTAGCTTCCAGTTACATATATTTTACTTTTGCTCCAATATTCTCTATGTCCATTCAGTTTCTTGTGCAAGAATTGCTAAAAGTACTCAGATAACACCTGGATTTGAATATGAACTGTTTTCCAGCCAGGCATCCTATTCATCATATATTCAGCTTCTGCAATGATCCTGAACAGTATTTCAAGAGACTAGTACTTATGTTGAATGCAAATGCACTACAGACATAACTGAGATCTTCCACAATAAACAGCTTAAAAATATTTATAGTACCTGCTCCTCATTGGTAGTAAGAGTCTGAATTTGAGCTTCAAGAGCCTTTATTTGACCTTCAAGATGCACTTCCCGTTCCTTTCCATTCTGATACAGTTTTTGAGACTCACGAAGACTAACAGCCAAACCATCCTTTTCATCTTAAGAGGCAGATAAAACAATTGTGTGAGAAATGTGCCCAGCCACCCAACAACTTCATGGACCATGAGTGTTCAGTATCCCTCCTCTACAGAACCATTTGCTATGAACCCTCCATCTCATACTGTTGGCAACAAGCAAAAGAGTGAACAAAACCTTTCAGTCAGTCTCCATCCAGTAACCACTTTCTCCCTCTGGCAGCTGGAAGCACTCTGATACATTGCACCTTCAGAAACCTAGTGGAAGCAAGCCCCATCCTGTCAGCACTAGGGACTAGCATCATCCCTTACACCTCTTAAAGGGAGAAACAAAATAATCCCCCTGGAGGCACAGCTGAAACACAGCAAAATGGTTGGCCGCTGAAGTTTTCACTCTCCTTTGTTCCTTTTGCATTCTAAGTATTATATTCTTAATTCTCTAAGCTCAGCTCTTTTTTGTCTGTTCCTGTAAGGCCAATTCAACCACCAGTCTCCACTAAAGCTTTGATCCTTTTGGAAGAGCTTCTCTCCAAATACAGTCCAGGGTTTGTTGAACCAGCCCAGACAAAAAAAAAAATTAAAAAAGTTTTCATAAGCGTAAGCTTCTTCTGTTAGGGTTTGGTTTTTTAGCATTTTTGGTTTGGGTTTGTTTTTTTTTACTTCTAACATACTACTTTGGCAAACTTTTCACTTTTCTGTACATTTTTAATGCCTGGCACATGGGGACTCTGGAGTACAAGGGTGGTCTTCAGAATGCAGGAAAGGGCAGCTATGGAGTCAGGCACCAATCCAGAGAATTTTCTTTAGAACAACGTTTGGGGGAGCAGTTTAAGTCCACATCATCCCAAGTCAAGTTTACAAATATGATCAATACCTGCAGAGAAACTTCCTAAATTTAAAATTTCAGAATAAAAAAGTTGCTATATATGACTAAAAGCTAAGAATTAGTACAAAGCATTTTACCTTTGACAATTGAAAGCTGATGATTCAAATACCTAATCTGCTGTGCACTTTTTTCTAGCTTTTCAGTAAGCTCTTCCAGTTGTCTCTCTCTTGCTTTATTTAGAACTTGAAGTTGAAGAATCTGCATGTTTTCTGAATCTGCCAAATCTCAAAGAGCATACAGACCAGTCAGCAAAGTCAACTAACCAAGAAAGTCATTGTCACAAGCAATTCCTGCCACAACATACTTCTTTCATCCGGCATCAGATTCACTGCTGGTTGACAAAAATGCACCATTTTTTAATCCATGTTTTATTCACATCACCTGAGTTGCTGCAGCAGCAATAGCTGAAGAATTGCAGGAACTACCAATGCAATTCAAACCTAACAGCAAGCTCAGGTAAAGGTTTACGTGCTGTCAATCACACAGTCCTGTGGCAACTATACATTTTCAAGATTTTTAACAAGCAAAGTAGTTCTGTCAATTTGAAGTATACCTAACAGAAAAGCACAACGTGGCACCAAGAAAGTATGTTTCCCAAGGTACAGCAGGTCATTGTTTTCCAATAGTATAAAGACAATGTACCAGGAAGACTTAAGATCTAGCCACCAGGGGTGGGGGGTAGCAATAAGAACAAAAAAATAAGTTTGGGCTATCCCAATGTAAGCTTAGAGCAAAAGGAAAGATCACACACATCAACACACTTTTAGTTGTCCTCTTACAAAAAAAAATCTACCGATATCAACAGGTTTTCTGTGGCTGATTTCCAGTGGACTTTTCACACAAATTTAAAGAGCAAACTCTTACTTTCATCATTGCCTAAGAATTCACGTTGCAAGTCTTCAAAGACTTCATTTCTTCTGGCTCCTTCTTGGGTTACTGGGATGTTTTGATGAATGCCATTTTGGTATGGTTTATAAGTCACTTTGTAAGATTCTGGCGACTTGCCACTGACAACATCAGGTGCAACAAATTGCTATTGGGACAATAAACATGCAAGAGGAAAGAAATTAAAACCAACTGAATTCCTGCTTTATGAAAATACTTTTCATTTTACAGGTTGACATTAAGAAGAGCTCTATTTGCTCTTCATATTCAGGCTTCAATACAGCACAGTGTGACTGAAATTTTCATGAAAGCTTCCACTTTAGGTGAGTGGTGAAATGTCAACTTCCAAGAGTGTAAGCACCCACTTGAGTGAATCACATTCATTTACCTCATTAAATTCTACCCAATAATAGTAAAAAAAAAAAGTCACAACATGCACATAAGAAAATCCAATTATTTAACACTTAATTGTTTTAAATAGGCTACAAAAGCCTCCCATTACTGTTTAAACTGATAATAAGACACTGAAAGCACTTTGAAATATTAGTACCAATAGTTAAAGGCCTGTGAAACTTTCCAAAAGAGAAAAATGCATCAACTTCTGAAATACCTTAAGATGTTCCTTTGGAGCATCTGGAAAATTTATTATTTTACTTTGCTGATTGCTGAATTCTGGTTTATGGCCATTTGTATATGGCCTGAAGTTTTCAGGAAGGTGATACACATTGTTCTGTTGGTAGCAACTTGGAGCATTAAACTTATCTCTACCAAGATATACATCATCAGGATCCTCTTGACCATTCGTGATGTGGTAATCTTCTTCAATGTCATATAAGTGTTTCTTCTCTTCATCATTATGGAGGCCATTCCAATTCTTTCCATGATTTTCAACATGATCATTTTGCTGGTCATGCAAGAATTGCTCAGGGTACAGATTTGGTCCTTGTTCATAGCCCTGTGAATGTGTAAGAGGTATAGAATTGCTCTCTCAAAACTCAGATTTCCCCCCACCCCTGTTTTTCTGGATTTACCAGCCCTCAAGTTAAAAATACTTCAGATTAATAGCAAAACACATCACCTACATTCAAAGTATTTATCTGGTGAATTTAAGTAATATTTAGCATGTTATTGTGAATAAATAGTTCCTACTCATTAAATCACTGCTCATACAAGCTTACATTTTGAGGATCACTTATCAATGGATGGTCATTCCATCTTCCACCAAGCTTCCCAGGCTCATGTGATCTAGAGAAAGACAAGCAGCTTAACTATGTACTTCTAACTTCAGGAAAAACAAACAAAACCAAGTATTTGTTAAGTGGCAAGTTTCTCATGGAACCAAATCATACTGCAAACTGCACTACAGCTCCCCTTTTATTTGGGTTGCTTTCACACACCTCATCAGCTGAGATTTTGCTCTATTCTCAAAAGCACAACATAAATGAGAAGAAATGGTGCAAAAGGCCTTACTGCTCCTCAGTCTCATGGATGCTACTGTCCGAATAGCTGGAGAGCTGGTCTCCACTGTCCTCCAGCATATCATGGGGAAGGTCTGTCAATAGTTGCTGCAACTGAAACAGAACAAACAACATTCACTACATGCTTTTCAAAACAATGCATACAAGTTCAGTACAAAGAGACAGAGACAGGTGAAATAGGCCACTTGCACTAAAGGCTGTCTGTCTTCCTCCCTTTGTCTTAACGTTACCTACACTCTAGACAGTGATTGCTGAAGTATCTACTGGGAAGGTTACCTGACATGAGCAGGATTTACCACCCTCTAAGAAACCATGATGTACATTCATGTTAAACACTTATTTTGCCAGTCTTCTTTATGAAACAAAAAAGAACAAACATCCCAAGTATTTCAACTCCAAAAAAATAGCGAACACATTTGAATATATTTTTCTAGAAATTAAAATACGTGATTTATATTTATTCCACATTCTTTTACAAGCTAATCGAATTTTCAGGTGAGAGAGAGATGTTGCTTTCCAAGTATTTATAATCAGTGAAAAAGCTATCAAGAAATACAAAATATAGGTGACACCAGTCTTTGCACTTGATCTCCTGCACAGGCAAGGGGTGACAGTCTTCCAGCCACTACATACGACATTGCAAGGCATTTATGATGTAGCACAAGGTGTTTAGACTACAGAACTTGTTCGTTTTCACCTCTTGTTCTCTTGCATAATCCTCTTGGTCATAGTCTTCATCTTCATGTTGAGTTTGTAGAGCTCCACTATCAAAGTCAAGGGACATTGTTTTCTAATAATCTTTTTGAGCATCCAGCAAAACCTGCTGCAAGACAGGAAAACATCACACGAGTAAAAGGGGGAGGGGGGAAACCAAAAAGTACCTCCCTGACATCCTGAATTATGTAGCCAAACACACATAAAAAATTCATTTTTTGAAACAAACATTGCACATTATCTATATCATTCACTTGAGCTGTTGTTTCTCAGTATATCCAATTATAGTAGTTTCCAAAATGTAGGTTTTCAAACAGATTATTTGGGTTTTTCTTATGCTGACATTATTGAAGTTCACTTATGAGACATTCTAGTTGATAGTTTAGTCCCCTTTTAAATCTTGCTTCATTTATTTCTAGAGAATAACTGTATTTTGTACTACATACTGAAAGTATGTTGCTGCTTGCACATCTGCATAATAGCTCTGTTAGAAAAAATAGCAAAAGCATTGTGTTATTTCCAGATTTAACTGCTTAATGAAGAGACTCAGACTCCCAAGGGCTCATCCACACTGAGCAGTGAGTTCACAGCCTGCTGCACTGCCTAAGTGCTGGCTCACATTTGGTTGCAAGTTAAGTTACTCCCTGACAAAGGGATACACCTGACGTGCAGTTATGAACAAGAAATGATTTATGAAGATTTTAAAGATGGGCACATTCTTTGGGCACACAGGTGGAACACATGCTGAATCCTCACTCCCTAAGTTTTACAAGAGCATCACTCCCAAGTTAAGAGATAATGCATCGATTACTTCATTGTGTTTAAAAGACCTGCTTGTCCACTGATATTGAACGAAACTCTCTTAACACAGTTATCAGGAATCCTAACAGCAAAAGTACCTGTCGCTGCGCATCCTCTAAAATACGAGATTCCAGAGCGTGACCGTCTGCAACACCCCTCATAGAATGATCCTGAAGCAGCTCAGCCATCTTCCCCCAAACCCGCATCAGCTGTGAGCGACTACCCACCCTCTCCTCTTTCCCTAAAGCCGTTCCAACTCCACGGGCTGAGGCACCAGTAGAAAGGATCCAGCCCCGTTTCAGTGGGCCGCAGCCAGTCACGGAGAGCCGTGAGGTGGGGACGCGAGGGGAGCAGACCAGTCGCCGCCTCAGGCCCCTCCCGGCGCTACCACCGGTCGGGGACGATCACTGCCGTTATTCACGGAGCGGCCGGGGAAGCTTCGCACACCGGGCCCTACCTCACCAGCCTCTCCCCGTCCTCTGCAGGGAAGGAGGAGGCAGAGCGCGGGTCCCGAGCAGCGAGACTCACCTGAGCCGCTGAGCACCACAGCTGCCCGCCTCACCGAGCCACAACAAAGGCGCGGGCCTCGCTCTTCCGCATAACAACTGAACCCTGCGCCGGCCGCCCTGACCGACAGCCGCGGGCGCCAACCGGCGGCAGGAGCATGCCCTGGGTACGCAGGAAGCGAGGTGGAGGGGCGGGCAGGCGCTCGCCCCGCCCCAGTCGCGCTGGGTGCGCTGCAAACCCGCCTCCCCTGGCTGTTCGAAAGCAGGCGCGCGAGGCAGCGGGAACGGGCCTGGCCAGCTGATTCGCTAAGCGGTTGGCCAATGGCTGTGGCCATTTTGTGGAGGGGCGGGGCCTCTCTGTGGCACTGCGCGCGCAGTGCGGGCGCTGTGGGGAGCTCGGCGCGGGTGGCTGAGGCGCCATGTTGCTGCGAGACGTGGCGGTTGTATGGCAGCGCGCGGGGGCCTCGGTGGAGAGGTGCCCTCGTGAGGTCACAGCCCTTCAGAATGACGTCATGTGGCCGGGGTCTGGCTCTGACGATTACGTCATGCTGAAAGCTGACAGGATGGCACCGAGCATCGCTCATATAGAGTGGCTGGGGGATCGCCACCTCCTCCCGCCCTCTCCTCACAGAGGAGCCGCCGCTGAGGGGGTTGTGGGCAGCCTGTCCTTGTTCTCGCACCGTGCCGTGCTGACAGAGCGGTAATGGTGCCTTGAGGGCCCAGGCTCAGCTGCACGCGGGGAAACTCTTCTGGGGGACGCGGGAGCTCGGGGGCAGCCAGCCCGCGCACAGGCGGCCTTTCTCTGGGTGCCCAGTGCGCCAGGAGGCGCTCTGCTTCAAGGGCTTGCTTTAATCTGTTCAAAAAATTACAGGTTTCGCTGAGCAAACTAACTTCTTCCTCAGAATTGTCTGTAGCAAGCATAAAAAAAATAAAAATCAGGTTTTTCTAACGATGGTAATGTGTTCAGAGATGAGGAATATACGTAATAGCTCCATCTGGTGACACTTGCCCTCAGCAGTAAAAATGCTCTCTGCCTTCCCTAGCAGCAGAGAATGGAAGTTGTGATAGGAGAGAAGCATTTAGGTCATCTGTTAAAACACTTTTATTGATGGAAGCAAACAGATACATGTGTTAATGTGCTTCAGTTAAATTTATAGGAACTTTGAGAAAGAACAAACATCCTATGCCTTGTAGATGTGACAGTATAGGCAAAATTAGCTGTTTTTCTCAGGGGTTTCTAGTAACCATTACAACAGAGTTTAACCAATTGTCCTCAGCATTTTCACAGGCATGAAACAAATGTAAAAAAAAAGTCTAAATGTGCCTCACAATTCATATTAACTTTCTCAAGAACAGTATTTTGTAAAACCTTCCAGAATTCAGGTCACTTTTTTCTTTTAAGCATAGTTACTTCTAAGACTTCTACACAGGGGAGGATAGTTTACATGAGATGATGGCTGGTCCACAGACACTGAAAGCAGCATTAGTTAGGTGAAGGCACATTCATATTGGAAAACAAAAACTGAGTTCCTAGTTCCAGCTCAAGAATGGATGTAATTTATTCTAGGAAAACGTCTGTTGTCTGTAATGTATGGATGTGTTATGTCTGAATTATATCTGTTGGACTCTTTGCTTTCTCTCACATCAAGAGATTTTGAGATACTTGTTTGTTGCACTAGCACCCAAATATCTCCCTTTTCTTCCCTTTTTCCTTCACAGTTATGCTTCAGACACATACAAAAAATGCAACAGCAACAAACGTTTTTGTTTTAAAGCTTCCCAGTGCTTCAGAATATGTACTTGAGTATTTTAATCATGTTAGTATTAAGGAATGAAATATGTTCTATGCCTATTAGCTGAGGATAGGAATAAAGATGTTTTTTAGTCAGCTCTAAGTGTGACTCTTTACATCATATTTTTCCCTCATGTCTTCAATAATTTTATGTGTATATGACCCCTATTGTTTTCTAGAGAAAAGAGCTCTTACTATAGTGTCCCATTTAACATGAACACAGGAAAAAATAAGAGAATGTATTTTTTATAGTCAAGTCTTCCAGCAATTGCTGAACACCACAATTGTCTGCCTTATGGAACTGAGGTGGTGGGCTGGGAGACAGAGGGAATGTCCCTGTTCGTTCCAGAAGACATTGCTTATCTTACAGAGACAACTTTCTCAGGCCATCACCCAGACTACCAGTTCATTCCCCAAATCTCCCGCCTTTCTTCAGTTACTTATTAAAGCATTATTTCTTCAACAGGAAGCCAAAGAAATCACTGTTCACTCTGAATATAGGATTGTTCTTATTTAGAGTATTTATTGTGGCAAAACAAATTATAGGTTTCCTTTAAAAGAATTTTTCCATGTTTAGGAACAAATGAGCTCTACATGAAGAAAGAAAAAACTATTTTGGTTTGGAAAGAACACTGAATAAGGGCACATGCAAAGTTCAAAGAGTCTTTTAAATAGTCTTCTCTCAAAATGTATCATTAGTTCTGTTCAGATTCTCTATTTTGTAAACAACTATGTAATCAATGAAAATATATTTAGCCTACCTTTAAAAAGAGATGTCTCCAGTATTAATCGGTAATAACAGTAAAATCATATGCAAGACAAAAATACTAGGATCTAGCATGCTTGTCCTTTAACAAGTTCTATTCCAAAATTATATTATATACATTAATTGCAACTTTGCAAATGTTGCATCTTAAATCTTTGAGAAGTCAGACAGTGATAAAAAATGATTAAGAAACCAGACAACCTTCCTGTATTGTGAATGCTATTCATTTCAAACATTACTTGCTAGTAAAGTGCTGTTACAAGCAAAATGAAACAGTTAGTGTCTATCAAAAGCAGATGACATTTTAGTAATATTCAAAGTGTATTTGTTTTGGCAAATAGTTAGAAGCTTAGACACGTTTTGTTTAACTGCCCAAAACTAATTCAGTATAAATAATACTGGTTTCAGATAATTCTATCCTAAAAGGCACATACTAATGTTCCAGCAGTTCGTTCAAGTGAGCTTTTGCATGTAGAGGTTTAATTGTGCTTTTAAATAGTTACTGATTCAGTATGACCTTAAAAGTGACTTTTGTGCATGTCTAAAATACCTTCTCACAAATGAATCTCACACTCTGAAGGTGTAATTTCATTAAGATTATATGTATCTATATAACTATGCTTGTTGATCTCTCTGGATCTACATAGATATACACATATACATATATTCATACATACACACACAAAAGGATATCTTCTGGAACAGCAGCAGAAAGTGCAGTCTATGCTTTTTTGAATTGTCTTCATAATAAAAAGTTCTCAGTACAGTTTTCAGATACGAATTGTCTTGGGATTTGTGAGATCCGAGGGATTATTTGTGATACTGCATGTGTCCCACGTTACTTTCCTTCCTTACAGGTTGTTTCAAGCTCACTTCACTTCCAGAAGAGATGATTGGCAAATTATTTTCCATGTGATACTGAATAAGATGACCCACACTGTCAAATACATGGTCTTTGGTTCTCACCTAATGAAAAAAGCAAAATAACATATTTATGGTTAGATTGTGCTTATAACTGGTTGGATGGGAGCCTAGGGCAGTAAAGTCAAAAGGCATTGAAGCCACTCAACTCACTGGAGAAGGCTCTTTAGCCTGTAGACAGCAATTCAGACTTGTTCTTTGACATACAGAAGAGGTATTTTTCCCTAAATCCCACTAAGGATTACTTTTCTGATTTACTTTTCTCTGATATGTCACTCAGGAAAGCTCTTCTAGCAGAAGCAAGTAGAATGGACTTCCCAGGGAAGTGGTGGAGGCACCATCCCTGGATGTGTTCAAGGCAAGGCTGGATGTGGCACTTAGTGCCATGGTCTAGATGGTGTGGTGGTGTTGGTCATAGGCTGGACTTGATGATCTTAAAGGTCTTTTCCAGCCTTGGTGATTCTGTGATTCTGTAATTGAAGTGGCAACAAACCAGCTCTACTTTTTCTGTATCCAGAAGTGTGTTACTAATCAAAATAATTATTTAATGCTGGGGTTCTTTTTCTAGCAATATAATAACAACTCAAAGGATGTATTAAAGTGTATACACTAATTATCAACACCTGAACTAACAACAATATTTAAGTACCTCACATCTCTTTCCATGGTACTCCAGTGCTTATAAATTCGTGAATTGAACTTTCAAACCTACTGAATTCACCGACAAAATTTAAATTAACCCAGATGGAATTCAGTCAGTTCCACTTCCTGGAATGCATCCATGCATTTTGACTGAAATACCTGAGTAGCCTTGAAATTTCAGTATATGAAATTTTCATACCTTGCCCTCAGGATCCACCAAGAGCAGATGCTTTGCTTGCCCTCCCTGAAGTCCACTGAGGACATACTGACCAGGTGACGTTGTGCTCTCTCGCACCAGAAAATCCCCATCGTTGACTAAGAGGCTCTCTGCTGCTTTCCTGTTTAATTTGCCATGGTAACAATCTTCATTCTTTAGCTGTTGCTTTATTTGTGGCAGAACACAGAGACCAGCTGTGTTGCTTGTGGCATTCTGCTGAACAGCTTCCAGTAACTCTACAATTAAATGAAAGAGAATGAATTGGACACTTCACCTAGAACTTCGTCCTAAAAGGATACAAGACGATATTTACAATAGCTTTTAAAAAATTCACATGGTTCAGTCTTGAAGCTGTGATCAAACCAGCCTTACAGACTGCAATAATATGCACACATGAATGCTCACACCCTCCAGTGCATTAGGTAAAATTATCACACCATCTCCTCCCATACCTTAGATGGGAAAGCCTTGGGTCGCTAGGCAACAGGGATTGGAAACAGGAATTTTTCTGATGCTCTACGGTTCTGGGTTTGTATTTCTTTGGTTGTATTAAAAAGTCAAATTTTCTCTGTGAAAACAAGATTTTTGTTGGCTTTTAAAAAAAAAAAAAGTGGCTAAAGATCTAGTTTTTCCCTCTTCCTTAACAAGCTCTGAAGAGATTGTCATGGATCATCGGGAGAGTCATGTTGAGTGGCTCCAGCTATGTGCAGGAATGTAACACAACATGGCCAACATAGCCAGAAGGAAAGGATTACAGCATGATGCATCTGCTGTGAAAAAAATTAACAATTACTGAATGTACTAAGAAAACTGGGTGGTTTGGGATATAGCCAGTCAGACTGCAAATTATTCACAGGCAGGATTTTTCTAAGGAAAATAAAAGGATACCACTTCTTCAGTGGAATTGTGCAACCTAAGGGTCCTCAGGATATAGCCAGTTCCTTTTAGAGCATAATACAGCCCTGGGCTTGAAACGTCTTACTGGTCACAGGTTTCCTTTACTGTAGTTCTGTCCAGTCCTTTGCCCACTTTCTTGTGTGGAGCCAGCTCTGACAGAGAAAACACTCAGTGGGAAGCCATAAAAGGCAAAGCTAATAAATAAATTATTTTCAATAATGAGGACAATCAGCAGCAACCATATAGTTATTTAATAGATACCCACCACTTTGAGTCTGTGAATCAAGACTTAATTTGACATACATTTGATAGATTCTGCTGATCAAACAGTTTGATTCAGAAATTACTGGATAAGATTCAGTGGTGGCCTTTGCAATAATTGAGAAAAGATGGTCTTAAAAATCCCACTTGGACCTTGCATGCTACTGCCTGTGAAGCAAAGGCATCTGAGACTGCTTCCACCTTAGAGTGGTTAAGATCTTGAGCAGGCAGGAGAACCCTCTTCCTTGAGGTATGGTGCAATCCCAAGCTTTCACATAATCTTGAAGACTTGCTTATTATTACCTGTAGAACACTATTTATTGTCATCAATCAGTGACAGAAGATAAAAGGTTACTCTGCTTGCTTACAGTATCTACTTTTACTCTTTGATCCCCTTTGTCTGGAATTTAACAAGCAAAAAAACAACCGGGAAGGATTTGCTCATCTTTTCTATACTTCTTACTTTTGGGAAACCAAAATCTTTCTCCATGCACACAGATAACAAAACCCCCACTTCTCAAAGCTTAGAAAGATAAGGGAATGCAATGGGAACCTACTGGCCTGATGCAGTGGGCTCCCATGGGTCTGTGTTGTTGCTGTACCACGGGCTGCACAGACTGCAGACTGCAGGGTTTGTGTGTTGATGTAACACGGGTCATCAAAAAGATCTGTTTTGTAGGCAGGCTTCAATAATGGTGCCTCTTTTTTTGTCTTCCGTGATCTTTCACCACAATTACCTGCAATTAGTATATAGTATGCACTGATTGCTGCCTTTTTTGGTTGTTTTTGGTATTTTTTTTAAACTCGAGTTAAAATAACTCTGAAAGCTGAAACAGGAACATTGTTATTCTTATAGATCATGCTGAAGTCATTCAGAAGGAAAAGAAAAATTGGTGGATGAACTCATTTTTCTTCCTGGCTAGAAGGCATAAGATACACTGTCCAAAATGAGTTAGAATGAACTTTTCAAAAACGTTGCATGCTGATTCAGTTCATCTTCAATAAATGTCGGTAGTAAACCCCCCACTGATTGAAATGAAATTAATACATATGACTCTACAGAGACACAAGCCTTACACATTGGCTTTCCTTCCCCTCTGCACCACAAAAAAAGCATGTAGGAAGCTGGACAATTCTCTCTCTTGCTATTCTGGTGGAGCAGGGACGAGGGAAGAGGTTGGTGCTTTGTGGCCCTGCCTGGAGAGCCAAAGCCACATCTGTCAGGTTAGGATCCAAGCCCCAGAACAGGCTAACAGGACATCCCCTGCAGTGCATGAAAATAATAGCACTTCAGCTAGCCAAATAGCACACATATTTTTGCTCTTCAGCAAACCTTTTATTCATAGATCTATTCATTCATTCTTTTGTTTGCTCATTCTCTCTTTATAGAAACCATTTTATTCTCCTTTCCTTCATTCAATTTCCTGAGTTATTTGTGATTTAACTCCTGCAGACAGTGTAATGGATCACTTCAGAGCAGCACAGGTGGGAATTCAAAAAGGACCTCATTATGCTGTGAAAGAGATGAGCTGAGGAAATGCACTCAGGGCACCAGCTGTGGCAAGAGAAGTCCAGTAAGGGATGGAGGCTGGTGATCTCCTGGGGTCCCAGAGAGCAGGTTTTGCTAAAGGCAAATTGATCTGGGGCTCAAAGCCACCCAAGGCAGGGGAAGAGCACAGTCACACTGAGAAGCCAGCAGTGCTGGAACCAAGGGCACAGTCTCCCAACCGCCCCACGCTGATAGTTTGTGTCTCATGAAACATTTGTAGGGGCAAGGGATGTTTTCAGTCTGATAAGCAATTAAGTATCTTCCTTTTTCAAAGGGTATGAAAGGGAATAAAACAATGACGAATATGAAAGATTAAAAAAAATAAAACAAAGAGCTACTGTACAGTATCATGACAAGTAAAATGAGTAAGTCTGCCAGCAGACATGAAGATAGATTAGTGGCCTTTAGAAAAGCTGTAAGGCATTTTTGTCTGCCCTTCATCTAGGGAACTAGAAATGACCCACTAAGTAGAACACTTTTCACCATTGTATTGTAAGCCAAAGAGCAGCTCTTCCAGGCAGTCTGCCTTGGTTAATTCTGCATATGCATGAGAAGGAAACAGAGCACATACCCACAGTTCTGTTTTCTTCTGGGCAATTTTCATATATATTGATGAATGTTGGGCTGCCTGTCTGTAGAAAAATTGTAAAAACAGTCATGTAAATGAGTCCCTTAGAAACCTCAGGTAGTTTTAAAACATCCATGCACCAGTTAATTGGGATAGAGGTAACTAAACTTAGCTACTTCACAAAAAATATCCTAGCTTCTCAAACAATATTTCATGTTAATACTCTTCTTTCTACAGTGCATCATGTCTGGACATATTCCAACCTGACAGAGACCATTAACTGCCTAGTTATGTATCTAAGGTTTAGTATGTAGAGTATAACTCCTAGGTAATAGAGTTCAGATTTTCTTATAAATGTTCCCTGCCGTAAAAACAAGGAAAAATAACTACAGACATCATGGTTTGAAAGTGAAAGGGTAACCAAGTTGTCTGAGCAGCACTAGAAGGTCATCAGAACTTAAAGGAAAAACAAAAAGTAACACACCATGGGGAAAAAAAGGCATTTGCATTTACATGCTGCAGGATAACTCCTTGCAATGTCTCTGGTGATCTTCAAATACAAACTCGAGAGACCCAAACCCCTTTTTAGAGAACTGCTGGGGAGGTGGAGACCACCAGGCCCACAGCTGAGATGTGGAGCATGGGTTGATGTCAACAAAGTGAAAAATGGATTGAGCAAAGGAACCTGGGAGCAGATGCCACCAGACACAAACAAAACCAGGGAGCACCAACATTTTAGACAGCACCAACTGGATGCCAACATCTGAGTGTGCTCCCTCTGAGCAAAGCAGTGGTGCCTGCCTCCCTGAGCAGGGAAACACTGGTGTTTCCAATAACTCACACAGCAGGTTTTAAAGCCTGTGCAGCCAGTCTGAACGTGGCTGGTTTTACTCCCTGATTGGGTTTTATTTCCCACTATCCCAGACAAGAGCCACAGGTACATACATCTTGTGCTGCCCTGGCTGATTTAACAGAGCCTCTTGAAACACTACACGGGTAATTAACGTTGTCTATACATTGCAGTCCGTTAATGTTGTATGTATGGGCTGCAGACCATAATGGACAGGATGAAATATTTATCAGATCACAGCACCAGGAGTCAGGAGATCCCAGATTTTGCAGATGTTCTGAAACAAGCTATTTAAATCTGTATCTATTTTCTTCTCACAGCTAACGAGTGAACAAGGTAGTATCACTCTGGTCTCCTAAAAGTACTCTAAAGACAAACCAGTTAATATTCAGAAAGTGCTCTGGGATTCAATTATGTACTAAGCATCATTAAATCTGGCCTAAAAAACCCTTTCCCAGGATAATCAGGACGTGGTTCTGATGTTATGCTATGCTTTACACCACAGTAGCACTTCATCACTCATCCACAGCAGCAAATAGTTATCCCAGAAGAGGATGTACTTACCAAGCAATACTGCTTTTTGCACTGTGCTAAACAGTTAGCCCTTTGGTCTGTTTGCACTTTCATTCGCATGTCTAACACTCCACCAGTGGGAGGCTCTTTCCCTGGAATTTCGTTGTAATATTCATGATCCTCCCTCTCCTGTGAATTCCCAGCTGACCCATTAGCATTCGCTGACTCGCTGAAAAAATATGGAGAAAGAAAAAAAACGACGGATGTCATCAACTGCTTTCTAGTGTAGGCAAACATCCCCAGTGTTTGCACATCTCACAATACACAGATTAGCCATATGGAGGCTGTAAAGGGCCTTGGGCCTGAACTTTCAGAGCTGTTTATTTTTCCAGTTACTTCTTCCTGAATTAAAAATGGAGTCACAGTTTGGGGTGCAGTCATTATCTTAGCACCAGGCAACCCCCATCCCTTTTCTTTGGCTTGAAAATACAAGAGCTACTGAAACTTTTAGAGAAGAGTGCCAATGCATTGTTCATTAAGGTGTCCAAAACACAGACCATAAAACTAATTCCTCTGGCTTCTTGTCTCAGCTGTGTAAATTGAGACTTCTGGGGCAGAGAGATTTCCCTCTTACAAGAGAAAATTAAAACCTCGTGGAATTTAGGTAAAGAAGCCTGCAACTGTTTTAAAAAGCGAATACTGCTACCAAAAAAAAGTCATTTTCCTGAGTGGAATGTACCCTGATTTTAATAACCATAATCAATATAACTGGTTTGTTTCAGCTTGAAGAAGACACTGAATGACACGAAGGAAAGTGCCCAGTGTTTTTCTTGAGCTAAACCAGAATGATGAGAGTTTAAATGTACAGCTGATGCACTGCAAAACAACTAGGTGCTTCCTGTACTATCTCCGGTCCCGAAATAAAAAGCTCATCTCAAATCTTACTTCTCTGTTTAACAAGAATATAATTGGATAAAAGGCCTCAAGCAGGAAAGAGATAAAGTTCAAGTAGCTGATTATGTGATATGCAGTGCAATATTTGATTATGTGATTCATAGTAGTTTGGAAGTGAGTGACTCATTCACACAGCAATATCCGACTTCTCTGCCCAAAGATCATTTTCCAAGGCTGGCTGCAGGTTAGGCTCAAGGAGGGAATCTAATTAGCCTCTTCTATGTCTCCTTGCTCTGATTGACTTGTGGCATAACCTAGCAGAGTCTCATAGGAAAGGCTCTTCCTTTGGTTATTTTCCCCAGGGAAAACAGACCAGTATTAGCAGTGGAATGGCCTGAACCACTATATACAACAAAATAAACTGGAGCTGGGGCTGCTGTTTTGTAATAAAACCAGTTCTGCTGTATTGTGTCAGGCATGGTACCAGTGTCACTTCCCCCACAGCAACTCTGAGCACTCAGGATGCAGTTGAGCAGCGTTACGGCTTTACCTGCTCATGGGAGCCAGCAAGCAATCACATTTGGCATTACTGGAAAGAAAAGACTGGGAAAAACAGACATGGCTAACCTATGAGGAGAGCCATAAATTAGAGCAAGAATTGTGTCCCCAGTGCAATGGAAAAAGGGTAATTGAAATAGGGAATTGCAGTCCAGAAATTCATCTAGGCCCTATATTTTGAGCAATGTGCAGAGAACAGGGTGTCATACTTTAAAATGCCAAGTGGTGGCTGTGTTTGTTTCTGTACACAAGGCTGAATGTAAGTCACATCAAGTGTAATCTGAGGCCACTCTCAGGACATGAGCAGAACAGCAGAAAGGTGAATTACAATGGGGTTTTTTCCCCACCACACACTTTCCACAGCTACAGCAAGCTTCAGCTTGGCATGGGTCAGGGCTGAGCTCAGTGTGTGTGGGTGCGTGTGTAGTATTTATAGAGCTGACCTTACCTGGGCATAGTAATTTGAACATTTGTTCAACTTCCTTGCATGACTTAAGATAAGGCTGTTTTAGCTAAGGAACAATGCAGCTAAATTCTATGTTATGCACCTGTACAAATGTCATGGAAATCATCACAGAACACCAAGTTCGAAGGGACCTCAAGGATCATTTTAGTCCATTATACTCTGTACATGCAGCATATACTACAATTAGCAAATGTCCAGAAATCATATCCAAAGCATCTTATTTATGGATCACTCTTTGGAGTATATTGTTTTCCTGAAAAGTACTAAAGAGGAGACCACCAGTTAAGTGGCCAAAAATGTGCTGACCTTTCATTAGATGTAACCAGGCTAGATGGGTTCTTCAGGTACTGTTTGAACCGGAGCTCAAAAGCCTGCCCTATGGTGTTGATCACCTCCTGTGCCATCCCATTGGGACATTCCAGTATGTGGCATGCTGCAAAGAGACACCTTACTTTAATAAAGTAAATGTACTTTATACCAAAATTAAAAAAGAGAGACAAGCTATATTGCTTACAGAAGAAAAGCTGGGCATGAAATTATGCATCTAGATAGCTTTGAGATATTATACAGACTGAGATTTTTGATGTGTTAAGGAAATTGCTCTAGGGATTTTTTTTAGTCATAGTATCAACTTATACCTCAGTAAAAGAAACTTTCCATTTGTTTTTCCTACATGGAGTGCTCCAGTATCTCCTTTTCTCTCCCTGTCTGGCAGTTAGCAGAAGCAGAGGAGAGAACTAGCCCTGCCTGTGGCCAATCTTCCTGTGAAACAGCATGAAAACACCAGTATGGGTGGCTCTGGCAGCCTGGGGCAGGACCACACTCCTGCCACCAGTCCTTGTTCTCACGCACAACCTCAGGAAACTCACTCCAGCAGTGAGTGCCCTGTGCTCAGGATCGGCTCTCCCCTCTGCAGAGCCACCAAGAGATGGCACTCAGGGATGGTGCTGGGCCAGCTGCCAGCCCTGCCTGCAGGATCCCAGGGTATAACAGGAGTCTTGCACATCCCAGCATCAATAGCAGGACTTAGTGGTGAACTCACAGGGTACCCTAAGTTAGTCAAAATAGCAGTGATGGAGCTACAGAGGTGGCAGGCCAGACTGCAAGGGTCCAGCCCAGCTCCTCCAGAAAACATCCTGATTTTCTAAGCCATCCATAGCACCTTAAAGTGAGCTCTCCTGGGAGCTGCCACTATACCAACTTCAGAAACTTCAGCACTGTTGCTCTGAGAACTGTCTGGCATGAAAGAAGCAGCCAAAGGCCAATCTGTCTTGTACTGCAAGCAGCTAATGAGAGGGATGGGAGGGGATTTTATCTCCTGGGTTAGCCTCCAGAGGGAAAGAAGGTCTCCTACACCTGTGTTTATACCCTACTCAGCCTTCCAGCTACATACCCAGGAGTCTGGGTTAGATGAGGAGGCTCACAAACTACCTTTCCCCTCATCTGGAAGCTGTCCCAGAGCAGGGCAGCCACAGACCTTGCCAGGCTCTGCCCTTCCTCCCAAGGCAAGACTCTATAGCCATGCACAGAGCCAGCAGCTAGTACAGCTTTAGTCTCACCTGCAGATTCTCACTTAGTTGCACAAAGAATATGATGTTTAAAGCCACAGCCTGCATACCATCACCCATATCCCTACACGGAAGCCAGAAATTTGAGCTATTCTTACTTTAAAACTCAAGCAATTCCTTGGTACAGATAAAGCAGTCACATAAACATGTACAACAATCTGAAAATTGTTTCCATACCTCTCTGATTAACAGGGTCTTTTGCCACATATGCAACATAGTCTGTTGTATCCTGTAGGAAAGAAGACAACAAATGTCTTTAAAATTATCATTTTGAACAACCCTACCACCATAGCAAAGGAACTGACTATAGCAAGAGATAGTTTTAGCTTTAAAAAGCATGTTTCTTTCAGAGAAAAGAACTCAAGGTGCTAGCACAGTGGGCTAAAGGAAGTATCAGTGACACACTGCTGGCTATTGACACTGACTGTCCTGGAATCTCTTCCTTGTAATAAATGCACTAAGACCATTTGGCATTCTTTGGTCTGCAATAAACTGTTTTTTTAATTCCAAACTTGGCAACAGGAGTAGAAACAAAAGTGGTGCCTCAACAGCAGGCAATGCTGCTCCCACGGACCTTGAAGCCTCCCCTGCATAACACACTGGGACTGCCTGACTGCCAGTTAGGGCTTTTAGCTGGGACAATGCTTACCAACATCAATGGAAGATAAAATAGTCTTAAAATACTGCAAAGGGCAAGTCAGAATGTTCCCAATTTGTAGCATGGAGATTGAGTTTTAAAGGCACAGTAGAGGAAATTTGATCTTTTAAAAATTGCAGAATATGACAGGTAACTGATCTCTATCACTGCTGCCTGATTTTAACCCAGCTACTATCAGTTTAAATTGCTCTGGACCCCAGTGCTGCTGAGATGAGACAACCTCAGTATAATCAGTCGTCCGTTTCAGATTCTCTTTCCAGCCAACATTAAAATAATCCTCACTTTTTCTAGTGAAACTGAAAAGGGAACTAGAATGAAAAAACTACCATTTCTAGTCATGCTGCAAAAGCAAAGAGTCACTTGATAATTTAGTGTTATAGTAAAAGTGGTAAGGTAATGAATAACATTCTTTTAATTATTAAAGATGCATTTTGTTATTTTGGATCTTTAAGGAGGGATGGGGAAAATGCAATTCACAGCTTAAAGGCATGGCTCTCTTGAGGGAAGATGCAATCAGCTGGCAGGAAACAAGGCCTCCATTTGCAATATGCACAAGAACAATCATTTAATAATTCACAATAAATGATATGAGAGGCAGGTCTTAGGGCCAGCAGAGCTTGCTCTAGATGATTTTTAAAAAAAATTTCCAAAGTTACCATCATTAAAACAAAGCAAGCTAAATGTTTCTTATGCATTTAATGAACTCAACTTCCTTCCCTTTCCTTTCAGGTTTTTCTTAAAAGTTCATAAATATTTTAGAATACAGTTTGACATAAATTAGATCTAGAGAGCAACTAGAAACAAAAGTAGCTGGAGCAGAACCTGCTATTTTTTTTTTCTTTGTGATGTTTATGTACATGCAGGGATGACTTTGCTTTCAAATAAAGCCAGAACAGGCAGGATATTCCTACTCCACAACAGTGCAGAGCAACACTGAACTATGCTTAGATCCTGCATGGGTGCAAGTGTAGAGACAAGTCCTGTGGAAACTCACTCTCATTTTAAATGTGAAGAGAATTTTGTAAAGATTACTTGAACAAGCTGACAAAATTGCTCCTTATGTGAAGTTCCACTAGATTTATAGTTACCACTGCTGAGCAAGACCTGCATTTTACACATTCTCCCAGTAAGAGAAGTGCCACCAGCTGCACCACCAAGCCCATTTCCTGCAGCATATCTATGTGCAAGCAAACTTCTTGGTGATTCTGCCATTAAGCACTGAACAAATGGGATCACTGTACAAGGCCAATGTGATATCATTATATATATATAGAAAAAAAACCCTCAAACAACTAAAAAAGATAAACAAGACCTGGGGGATTACCCAACTCACCCACTAAGCAGACATCTGAAAATACATCCCTGAATTTTCAAAACTGGAAATGTTATATAAAGACAAACTAGACAGCCAGCACCTAGCACATGGTGCATACTTCAAAAACAAGTCAGCCTGAGGATATATTTAAATCATTTAACCATCAAGAAAACTGGAATTTGGAAATTAAGCTTTGTGATTCTCCACACAACAGAGCACCAGCTCCTGGAGCTGCCTGGAAATCCACATCAGGAAGGGTCTGCAAAGCCCAGGGACTGAATTGTACAGTGTGGTGTACTAGGGTAGCACAGGCACCTAAAGGTGAAATCCAGACTTTTTAGACTCTCAAAATGCCCTAATCATTAAATGGGATCCCTAATGATGCAGTCCTTCAGCACCAGGCCTGTGCTGTACCCTCCTCCCAGGTGCAGGAGTGACAGCACAGAGCCTGCACACATGCTCCCTCCCCACTTCCCAGCCCAGCTCCAGAAAGGTCCCGTCCTCAGGCAGGCAGCATCTCTCAGAGCAGAGCAGCTGGGCTCCTGACATCACCCACACAGCCCTCCAGAGAAGGTCCATTAGCCACACAGGGATGGTTCCCAGCTATTTTCCCTTGCCTGCTCCAATATCCAAAGAGGCAGATTTGTCATTTTTCAGTCAAAGCCAGATCTGGCTTCCACCCCAGTGTTATCAACTGCATGACCCACAGCCTCCTGGTTTCCCTGTTTCATAACACAAGAACAGGGAGACATTTAACAAAACCAAAGGGCAGAAAATTCAAACCTGATTTTAAAAAATTACTGTTTTCATAACACATGGGGTATGAAATTCAGAATGCTGGCAGGGCTGGGCTTGCTTTGAAGAAGGAACAGGGCATGTTTATGGATTATATATTCCCCACTTACAATCATTGCAATAAAGAGTTTGGAAGAGGATAGAAAACCTTTTGACAATATTAGTGAGTTCATTACTATTATACTAGGAGAAAACCCCTTATCTGCAGGAAAAAAAAGATGATGCCGTGTTGGTCTTATGGGAGCTCTGCTGACTAAAAATCCATCTAAAATTTAGAGGTGCTGGTACTGATGGCTTTTGTGACAGGTGCTGGATTACAGGGACTACAGAACTGATGCAATTCCTACATTGGTGTGTTCTTATTTTTAGGTCCACAAGACTAGGGGCTTTTGAGTCAACCAAGGCTCACTGATGGAGAATGGCAAAGGTACAGATCTATCAAAGATCCACTGAGTCTCTATTCCAAGTCTCCTTTCAGTCTCAGTCCCTCAGTTTTCTTGTAGTACTGGTTGTGATCCAGAAGAGCAGTTAGTTAGTGCTTGTGGATAGGAAAGGATGAAGCAAAGTACTTGCAGGTGCTTTTATTCTCATAATAATTTCATTTACATCTGCAGAAGTATATCTGATAAATCAATACTTACTGGGTCACCTCCCGAAGCAAATGAGATGGACTGCATGTGATGGTTGGCAATAATCTGAAAAGCATGACAGAGTAGTTAAACATGCTCATGTGCCACACATTGAGAAAACAGCAAAGCATATTATATCTTTATAGAACAAGCAATTAGATTAATGATAACCCAATCCATTAATACATGCACATATCATTTGTTAAGGAAGGAGATAAAAATAGGAGTATTTGAGACTACCCTTTCATGTTTAGCAACATCTAGATCCCCAAGGACTCTTCCTTAAAGGGTTTTCAGAAGGAATTCAACCACCAACTTCTAACCTGGTAAGTATGAAGTTAAATGAGAGTTTAAAAGGGGAATAACTGGAGACACTGGATGCATTTACAAAGTCTTGAAAAACTAATTAATTTTAATTTCTTTAGATGTATGGTGTATAGAGTAGTACCATTTTTATGGACAGGCCCCACTGATACTCTGATCATACTCTCTCTCAGCACTAACACCAAACCATCATCCAGTAGAGATTTCACTAACCAAAATCTACCATCAACATTTCATGGTTTCAAACACTACATCATCTCTGGAGACAAACTGTTCTTTATTATAAAATCAAGTGCAATAGATTGTGCAGGTGGGAACACAAACATGGTGGCAGCAGAAGAATAGAATAAATGAGCTTTTCCATTAGCAAAGGGCTAGTAATGAAAGACCTAGAAAGAATTTCAAGACATTCCCCTGCACACCCACATGTGGCACGTCAGTGCATTTGGAAAGAGATCCGCTCAGCCAACTTTTAGACTTGTTGCAAACAGGAACAGGTTAGAAGGACTGTACTTTACCTACCAACCCCCAGAGCTTCGCCTGGTGTAGGGAAGCCCTTTGCTTCTGTACCTGAAAGGAAGGGAAAGCTGGTGCCATAGACCTTTCCTGGCATAAGGGTCCAAGAGACAGGAGACCTCTGTGCTCTGGTGAAACCGCAAGAGCTGCCTGACCCTTAGGAAAGCATCAGCTTAGAGCCATGATTCCTCAGAGCCAGTGAGCCAAAATCATCTTCCTGATGTTCCCCTGCTCCAGCTTGGAGCAAAACCCACTGCTGGCCCTAGACAAGAATGTGCTGGGAGCTGAAGCCAACAGCTCACAGAGGAATTAGGTGGGCAGGACAAGGTTCTTCATCGCATCTGCCAAGAAGGGAGTGCACCCCAGTTCCAGAGCAGATCCAGGCTCTCAGGAACACATCTCAATGAAGCCCAGAGACTTTACACAGTGTAACTGATTATGCACATATACTACCCAGCTGTAAAATAGCTTTGAACAACACTAAAGCCAAGCTCTGACTCATTATTCATATCAGCTTTTTCCCCTAGGACTTGTCTGAAACTCCAGTCTGGACTACTGCCTTAGTTATTAGGCGCTGTACAGGCAGAGAGACACATGGAGAAACAGTTTGTGAAGTGCTTGAGGATCCCTCCCCATGAAGACACCATCATAAACAAAAAGGGCATGTGCTGCATGGCCAAATCCTCCGCCGTGCTCTCATCTTTCAATTCAGACACATCATGTAATTCATCATAGAATCACAGAATGGTTTGGGTTGGAAGGTACCTCGAAGATCATCTAGTTCCAACCCCCCTGCATGGGCAGGGACACCTTCCACTAGACCAGGTTGCTCAAAGCCCTGTCCAACCTGTCCTTGAACACCTCCAGGGAGGTGGCATCCACAACCTCCCTGGGCAATCTGTTCCAGTGTGTCATCACCCTCACACTGAAGAATTTCTTCCTAATGTCTAATCTAAATCTATCCTCTTCCAGTTTAAAACCATTACCCCTTGTCCTATCATTACACACCCTTGTAGAAAGTCCCTCCCCAGCCTTCCTGTAGCCCCTTCAGGTACTGGAAGGCCACTATAAGGTTTCCTTGGAGTCTTCTCTTCTTCAGGCTGAACAGCCCCAACTTTCTCAGCCTGTCTTCATAGGAGAGGTGCTCCAGCCCTTGGATCATCCTTGTAGACCCCCCTTGGAGTTGCTCCAAGAGCTCTATGTCCTTCCTGTATTGAGGGCTCCAGAACTAGACACAGCACAGAAAGACTAAAGGGTGCTACTTTCCTGTTGAAGCACACAGCCTTTCCTTCAGAAGCCACAAAAGGAGGAGAATACAGTAGCAGGGAGAAAAGGACACTGATTCATATGTACCCTACCTGCTGCGTGTCAACATTAACCAGAGTGAGGCTGCTTGTTGAAATGGTCAGCTTTATATTCATACCAGAAAACTGAAGGTTACTTTTGCCAAGTACTGAAGACAAAAACTTCACTGGAGGCTTTGAACAAAGCAACAAAAGAAAGAAGCTGTCAGCTGAGTCTTTCAGGGGTAGCAACATATCAAAGTCAAGTAGATTTTATGATATCTTATCGAGAATTTCAGTAGAGCAAGGATAATAGCTTGATCAAATGCAATAACAAATATCATCTTTGAATATAAAATCTGTAGACATGTTTTTTTATGGGAAAATTTTTAAAGGAAAATCCTAGTGAGCTAAAAGTTTTAGCTGACTCAGTAATTCAGAATGTGTAATTTTCCTGCTGAACTTTGCTTCATTTCCGAGGGATGAAGCATTTCTGAGTAAATCAATAAAATTTCTCTTGGATTGATTTTTCAGGAACATGTTCATTCTTCCTGAGCCCCACAGCTACAAATCAGTAACTTCCACGGGGGACAATCCAACAGCAAACACTGACATAGCCCCTCACTGCATCCCAGTCACTAAATAAGCCATCAGCCCATTAAACACTGCCATGTCAGTTGTGTGACACTTTTTACATATAGAAATATAAGTTAGGTAATCCTCCAGTTAATGAGCTCCCTGTTGCAATAAAAAAACCAACAAAAATTCTCTGACATTTTACCAGTGAGAACCTAAAACTTGTAAAGCACCAAGCACTGCAAAGGCTGGGAGGAACAGGAACTCTGGTCAAAGCATTTGTCCTCAATGAAAGGTCTCGGGCCCCAAACTGAGCAGGTTAAACCCCCTGCTACAAGCACTTTTGTATTATACTGAATTCAGATGGATTAACATGCACAAACTCCAGCATGGACTGAAGCTTGTTAGGGAATCAGGTATCCAGCTTATCAAAAGCAGATATAGAAAATTAATCTTTCAGCTAAAACAGTATTTACCTTCCGCTTTTTTATAGCTCCATTTGTACCTGATACAGCTTCACACAGTCGGCTTATTGCTTCCCTGCAAATAGAAAAATACAGCACAAACTGTTGGATCATTTCACATGCATCATCTGTAACAGGGCCAGCACCCTGTGATTTATTGTTGTTGTCCCACTTCTAAATACTTAAATCTTCTGGAAGGTCTTTCACAGTTGTTTTTCTTTCTTCTTTCCTCCCACTGTTAAAAAAAGAACCTATTTAAAAAATACAGTGATTCAGCAGCATAGTTTGGGTTGATTCTTTTTCTTCATAAAATACATCAATCAGTTTCATCCAGTGAAAATTTGTTAGTTTTAAAAAAACAACAACAAAACAGCAACTAACCCCGAGAAGCTCTAACAGCCTAATGCCTTTAAATCCTTTTTCTCAGTACGGTTGATAAGTCTCTTGCTTGCCTTAATCCTTATTTAGAGCAGCAGGGCTGTGCTGAGTGAGCTCAGCTGGGTGCCCTGATTGCCTTTCTGGTGTTTGGGGTTTCTCTAAAAAAAAAAACAAAAAACAAAAAACATCAGGGTAGTGGGGAAAGGAGGTGTAATCAGCTTCTCCTGTTCTTTTTCAAATCTGAGGTCTCAATTCACATCTTCTCATCTCTGGCTGATATGTCCCAAACTAGAGATCCTTTACAGCCATTGCCTCTCAGTTAGGGAGCAGAAGGGTAAGGTATAAAGCACTCACAATGTTTATTAGCCTCTATCAAAGATAGCTAGATTACACATTTAATATAACATAGTGGCATGCTGTGCCTACTTTCCACCCTTGAACAATAAAATTTCTGATATATGCCCTGGCAGGTGACTGGTTTGGACATACAGTGGAGCACTCCACTGCCCTGATTAGGCCCTGATTGCCCTCAGCACAGCAGCTGGAAAGAAACCTTTAGCTGGCAGTTGCAGGCTTTCCCTGACTGATACCTACTGTTTTGAAATCAATGGGAAAATGGTGACTTACTAGACTGGGATGTGCGTGGGAGGAACATGTCATTGGGCTTTCTTTCCTGAGACAGTTTTGGTTCAGGAAGGCTAAAAAACACCAGGGGACCACACAACAGTGAGAGGCTCCAGCCACACATATCCCATGAAGCAGAAGTGTCCTGGTGAGGAGCGTGGTCCCCCCAGGACCCTGCATTGTGCCTGGGGAGCAGATCAGACAGCACGTAAAGCCAGCACAGTGCTGGTGAAGCACAGCATCACTGCTGCCTCCTTCTCAGTGCCCCAACAACATTGTCATGCTGATGGGCTACGTGCTTGAAGCACTGAAGATCAGTGATGCTAAATCCAGTATTCCTGTCGGAGAACATCCTGAGAAACTCAACCTGGGGACTGTCAAATGAATGGACACCTCACCCATGGCAAAATAATAAAAATGTAATTAATGTGTTCTGACTGAAAGCAGCAAGGAATTAAAGGAGCCTCATCATGGGCTATACAGGAAGGGTCAGAAACACAGCCTCTTAAACACTGCCTTCTTTTAGCCTTTTAAAGTAAACCACAGCTGAAAACATGCTCTTGAAGTTAATCCCTGATATCCTTCTTGTTTTGCCCATTTTATATAGGTGTTCTCAGTAGAAAGGCCAAAACTAACAAAAAATAAATGGGAGAGGCATCCTGCAGTATGATCTTGCAGATTCCAATAATCAGCTTGGAAAATTAGAGCTCATCTTCTCATTCAATATTAAAGGAAATGAAAATCAGAGCCAAGACATTAAGGCTACCTGGAGCCTCCAAGTCTAGCTCTACCTAGAAAGAAAACCAGACACAGAACAAATTGGAAAAACAGGGAAGTTGTCTATTTTGGTGACAAATGAGTTCTTGCACGCTTCAGGCAGCTCATGTGGATTAAGGAGTCATAGGCAGAGTTGCCAGCAACAGCCCCCATTCTTGTATAAGCCAGTGTGCTGACTGCCCACTTCACCTCACTCTGAAGCACCGGTCCAGCAAACGGGAACCAAAAAGCAGGCAAATAATGTCTACCTAATAGTTGCTATTACCACTCTTTGGTAGGGGAAATAATCTCACAGACATTTCTTGCTGCCTCTGGGTGGTTTTTCTGGTGTTCTAACAAACCTTCTCTAAAATTATTTCAAAAGTTTTAAAAGCAGCAGTTTGGTAACACTTTGCTGCTACAACTGAACACTTCTAACCTTCAGTCATTTCCATGGGGCAGGCAGAAAATAAACTCTGGATACGTCCTTGATAAACTGAAATAGCATTTACTGTATCTGTGCTTTCTTCCTGGAAATCTGCTTTTAATTCATTCTTACAGCCACTTGTTTTCAACCTCTTTCAACCACTTGCTCAGGCAAGTCTCTGCCAGACTGTGTATACCTGTCCCTAGCTCCTGTGGTTAATCACCTTATTCCTGGATGAACGTACA
The DNA here is from genome assembly GCA_020745705.1 of Hemiprocne comata. Taxonomy (NCBI): domain Eukaryota; kingdom Metazoa; phylum Chordata; class Aves; order Apodiformes; family Apodidae; genus Hemiprocne; species Hemiprocne comata. The sequence goes on from CM036596.1 coordinate 10,991,475, forward strand.
GCCTTATGGGTTCTGGCATTTAGTTGTCCATTTGACATCTTCCAAATCTGAGGCAGTAGCAGAAAACGTGGCCTTCTTATTCCAGTCATGTTTCTGCTTTTTCTTTCTTTCCTCGTTTTCATTCATCCCAAAGCAAAACACTTTGGGTTGTCTTTTTTTTTTTTTTTTGTTTAAAATCACCCTGAGTGAGACAACTCCTCTTGCATACACCGCAGTAGCTCTTCTCAACCCTGGGAGCCACAGAATTAAATTGGGAGAGCTGTGAGGACTTTAAATTGTTCTTGTAGTTTAAGGGAAAGAAAATCTTGCTCCTCGACTCCTCAGGCATCTTCTGCCATTTGAAGTGGAATTGCTGTCAGTCCTGCAGTGCCCACATGATTACAGAACCTGGCGCCTTTTTCACTGACACAGTTTTCACTTTCTGTATTGAATGGAAGAGATTTGGGTCAGCTCTTTTTGCCATTCTGAAAAATATTACTCTGGAGCACTTTGGTCCCCTGCGCTGTCACCAGAAGCAGACCTACCACAGAGGCAGAGGTCCCACTCCTGGCCCCAGCAGATGCCCATCTGTTGCAGGGGGAACTTCCCAGTGGTTATTCTGTTGGGCACCAGCTAAGTGAGGATCAAGGCTGTCACAGTTCCCTGGGAGCACCTCTGTGAGACTGGGAGGTGGGATGGGGAAGCAGGACCATTCTGCTTTGACTGGGACACCAAGGCTCTTAAGCATCCTGCTTCATACAGCTCCCCACTTTCCAGGCTGGGATGCACTGAACTGGGACAGTGGCACAAGATGTGTGACTGTGTGCCACAGGAGCTGGCAGCACAGAGAATTTTTGGTTGCTCCACAAAAAGCCTGGTGTAGCCCCCAGCCCTGTGGGGCACAGCTCTCTCTGTCCACTGGGTCAGCAGCCAGCCACCCAACCAGGCTGTGGCCACTTGGCAAGGGCTCAGCAAGTGCCAGGGCAAGAGGGAGAGACAAGGACAGCCCCATTTTGGCATCCACCAAGCTCTTAGACCAGCTCAGCTGTACAGGCTACAGGTTTTCCCTGGGTCTGCGCCTCTGGAGTGAAACCCGGAGCAGATGCTCCTGCCTGCTCCTCTGGGAGCGTGCAGGAGAGCCCAGCACTGGCAGGAACAGTGAGCTGCTTTGTTTATTGTTCCCCCAAATGAGGGTAAAAGGAGAGAGATGGGCTGATGTAAGAGAGTAAGCATGCTGTTAAAGATTTGCTTTTAAGCATCTAGGGCTCTGCCTACACCATCTAACAGAAAGGGATTGTGCGTCTCAACAAAGTTGAAATTAATCTTCCAGACAAAGTCAGCCTTCTTCCAACAGCCCTCCCAGCAGCACATTTCAGCTGCCCTTCGCTGCCTGAGCATTTTCCAGTTTGCAAGTTAATGCCCCAATCCGAGATACAGAATCCCTTTTCCCATAAATGCCCAAATGTAATTCCTACTAATAAGCTTGATTAAACAGAAGTGGGAGATGCGTAAGAGGAACTGGACAGGGGAAGCACATGTCAGGGTCCAGCAAAGACAGGACCTGCCACAGCACAAGGGCAACAGCCCAAACATGTGCCAAGAACAGCAAGCACAGCACATTTATGGGTGACCACTCAAAAAAATACAACGGCTTTCAAGCAGAGGAACCTACAACCCTTATTGTTATTTCTTGGTGTTACTCTTGTCATTCACATGGAGTTTGGGATCACAAATTTCTCCAAGATGGAAGGAATGCCATAAGAGCATGTGAGTTGGGTCACAGGCAGGCAGAGAGCTGGAAGAGAAAACTGGTGCAGCAAGATCTCTGACAACCTCAGTGCACAGCCCCTGAGGGCCGAGAGCACCTCAGTGCCTGGCCCTTCCTTGCTACACTGCGGTCCTTTGGCCTGATGGTCATACAGCATCTCTGCACCCCACAGCCATCCATAGTGCTGGAGAGGCCCCTGCCTGCCTTCACCAACCCTGTACCTGGTAAGTGACTGAAAATGCAAGTCCAGCAAGAAACTAGAAAATAAATCCTCCACACTCATCTCTTTTGACTCCTCACGGCACTTTGGCAAACACAAGTTTGCTGATCTTTCCAAAATTCATGTGAGGTAGGTAAATAATACCTTTAATTTTAGTGATCAGGAGACTAAGAATGCAAATACCCATAAAGCAAGGGAGGGAGCAGACATAATCAGAGACCCTTTCTACATCACTTTAAAACAGAAGATGCCTCTTTGTTTAGTGAAATGCCATTGGAGTAAAAATGTTTTTTACCTCCAGTACAGATAACAGAGATGATTAAAATGGGATTATTTCCAATAACTCCTTGGTTGGTGCATTGGTGCATTGTGCATGCCAGATAGAAACATACTCCCCTGGGAGAACAGTAGGGGAATAATCAATGTTATCTTTGCTCCAGTCAGCTTGTAATCGATCAAACTTTAAAGTTTGCATGCATGAGCTCAGCATTTCAGCATTCAGTTTGCAAACAGTTTTGAATGTCTTGTGCACAAAAGAGCCCACAAAAAAGCCTGTTAAGGTCAGCAGTGGCACTTTTTTAGGTGATGGAAGTATTTCAGTTATTATGTTTTCACATAGCTCTAGTTAACAAAACCTTACTATTTGAGCCCCATTTAAGAGGTCAAGCTTTTGTCACACAGTAATTCATATTATTTTCCAGACTTTGGGATGAGTGTACTACATGGCTTTTTTTGATGAGTAAACAACTAGGCTAAGGGAAGTGAATTTGCATCTCAGGCACTTATTCATATACACATGCAGGAACTGGGTGAGTGCATGCTTATGCTGCTTATAAATGTCAACAAGAGCTTATTTTGAATATAAAACAAATCAGGCAGCTTTCAACTGCAGTATACAAGCATTTAAGCAGTCCAGTTTTTCAGTTTCTTCCTTTCAGCTGATTAAGTCTGCGAGCCAATAGGTAGAAATGCAACACTTTTCTCTTCGTGTTCCTTTGCTTTCTCCGGGAGTTCTTTGATATGAACACTTGAGGAAGCAAAAGAGCATCTGTAAACCATCTGCCAGCAGGAAGGAAGAGCTGGGCAGGCACAGGAAGCCTCAACCACACTCCTGGCATCCTCAGCATGAACCATGCCAGAAAAATAGCTGAGAGGAGGAGGGAACATGTCTAAGGCTGGGCCAAAATACTCTGCATCCACCCACCCCTCCAAAAAGCCTTTAGAGGTGCTGGGATGCCAGGTGGCTGCTGGGGCTGCCCAGCAGAGCACTAGCCCTGGCTGCTGGACCATGAGTGCATCTGGCAGCACAAAGTGCTCAGAGCTGGAAAGAGGGTGCTTATTTTGAAAACTCAAACACTCCTGCACTGACAGACCTATAAGAATACAAGTAAAAATAAAACTGGGCTTTTCTATTCCTGACAGGTCACTTCAACAACCTCAAAGGTGCACAAACTAATAATCTGCACCTAGTGAAGGGCAGGAATCTACAACAGAAGCTGCAAACTTTTCAAAAGACAAAAAAAATATTTCAAGTTTAAATCACATTCAGTTGTATCTGAGACTGAAATAGTAATATTTTTCTGATGTTCAGCCTGGAAACTTAGACCTGGAGTACAAATGGAAATGGCAGTATTTCAACATGCAACTCTGCTTACAGCTGAGCCTGGCCTTGGTGCAGATGGGGTTAAGTGATGTCACCCATCTGATAAAAATTCATTAGATGACCTTACTAGATTGAGAGGCCTGTGGCACTTTCTGCATCAGGTGTGCAGCAGCAGGGCAGAGAGGCCTGTGAGCATCCAGGTTCACCACCTTGGCCTCCCACAGCCACAGTAGCAGCAGGAGATTCCCCCTGTACCTGGGGTGAGCCATGCGGACACCACCAGCCAGGGGTGTCTGTGTCCTGCTGCCACTGCAGGGGGAGGCCCTCTGAATCCAGAACAAGAACTGAGAGAGAAATAAGGTCTGTGGCTGAAACAATTCATTTTACAATGCAAACAGCCTATTGTAATGATCAAATAATTCAGATAATCACTCGGGAAAAAAACAAAACAAAACATGCAAACTCCCATTCAAAATTGTGTCAGAGCCTGGCACTCACCCTTGGCTTTATACAGCTATTAGCACTCAGGCTTTTCATTCTTGGGCTGAATTTCAGTTTAATACCACCTACCTGGTGACCTGTGTTCTTGTGCCGAAGTCCAGGGACCTCATTGACTGCAGCACTTCAATGCAGCCCATGTACTAGGGAAAACAGAAAAACAGAGGAAAAGGAGGAATATGTTAATATCTATCAAACAGGTAAGAGGAGGATCACAGAAGGAAGCAAATGTGATTTCAGTCCACTAAGTATATGCAGAACCACAGTCTAAATGGAAAATCAAATCAGCCATCCTAAAGCTGCTTCCTAAATAGATCTTGTTTTGCTGAAAAGTGTAGAGAAGAGCAATAAACATACCTGTGGCTTCAACAACATAGCAGAAAAAAAAAAAAAAAAAAGCAGGTAGAGTTGCAATCCCAGCTTGTAGCAACAGCTCTTATGAGCCTGCACTATAAACTGACCTGCTTTAAATTAGAGGCTGATTCCCACATTTCTGTTGCATGGGGCAGAGCTGGGGGCTTTTTCTATACTCGTTTGAGATTTGCATAGGGCTGATTTTCAGAAGCATCAAGAATGTGATGGCATGTTAGGCCATAGACTCCTCTGATGTTATGTACGAACCTATGGAACATTTTCATCTCAATGAGGTGCACTAGTCTAAGTCTGAGTTTACCTCTCCCAAAACATATCTTACTAATTCTTTCTGTTGATAATCATGTCTCTGCTGCTGAAATGCTGACATCTCCATTTCACCAGGCTGGCATAGGTCTGGGTCTCTCATTTTCCACCCCCCCCCCCTATAATTAATTCTCCCAGAGGGAAAAGGGCTTTTGGGAGCATCCTGCAGTGCTCACGCAATGCCCATGGGCTGCAGTGAGAGCCTGCCTGCACAGACCTTTCCTGCAGACAGTCAAAGCCTCTGGGATACAGCAGGCAGCCTGAAAATCCCAAGCAGGGACATGTATGCACAGTCCTCTTGTTCTGAGTGGACAGAGGAAGCATGCTCTGCCCAGAGAAAGGTACCATATTTACCTCCTCTACTTCACTTGGACTGTGAATCAATTTTTCTGCTGGGCCATTCAGAGAGGGTTGGATTTAGGTATCTGTTTCAGCTTTGGAGACTTTCAGAAATGAATGTGTGTGTTAAAAAGAGAAGGCATGTGTGCAGTCAAGCAGGGAATCCACAACAATTGTATTATCCCTATTTTGGTTTCTTTCCAAATAGCAATGTAACCCTTGGGAGAACTCCAGAATTAGGTCAGAGCCCTGGAAGGACATCAATAAGAATCTGAAGGGTTAGCAGAACTGCTTCCCTAATGAACATTTAATGACTTTGTAAAAGACTCTGAGAGCTATCTTACTTGTTAAAGATACTCCTGCTTAACAGGAACAAAGCAAATGTGGAAAATATGTCTAGAGCCTCAGCCTGTAGCACAGTGGAAACCTCTGATCCTACAGCATACGGTCAAGCATCCTGTAAGTTGGTTGGCTGGCTGCTCCTCTATCCTTGAGGAAAGAAAGATTTAGATGAGTAGGTGACTCATAGGCTGGTAAGTGAGTCCCCATTGCATCCTGAACAGATGCGTGGGAAGCTACTCTAAGCAAAGATGAAAAATCAATATTAGTTTTTGCATAAGTGACCCTGAGTGAAGCTGAACTTATCAATGATTCACAAAAGACGTTTTTTTTTTCTTTAAAAGCCTGAGTAGGGAAGTACATTACCACGGCACCTCACTGCATCTCTTGTTTATTTTAGCTGCTGTTGGTTATCAAAACCAGCACAGTTAGTAATTGCTGAACCTTCACATCTCAGTAGGAGGGTACAGAGAACCAGCTGAAGGATGCCATGGGACTGGGGCAGAGGAAGTCAGGGTCACAGAGCTGGGGAGAAGGCCATGGAGCTCATAAAAGGACAATGGGATATCAGAAACCTATTCAAGAAAACAGAAGACACTCTCCAAGGAAGAAAAAATAATTAACAAATAAACAAGGATAGATTAACCCCTCCATAGCTGAGTCTGACAAGCAGGATGACTGCTGTACAAGAGAAAGGGGAAGGCAGGAGACAAGGGCAATGTCTGTCTTGGAGACTTCTCCTGCACCTGGACTCCAGTTCAGGTGCTGCCCCTGCTCCCCATCCTATATACCCCAAACAGCAGCTCCCACAAAAAATGAGTTGGCTCATCCAGGGAAACAGTGTTGAGGCCAGCTTCCTGCTTTCCTGCTGCTGGGAGGGTTAAGCTGAAGCATTAGCAGGGCAGCAGCTGCAGGAAAGGAAGCCCCAGGAGTGCACAGCCCTTGCCCTGGCCCAAGCTTATCCACTGGGTGTTTCTGTTACATGGTGACAGCGGTGTTGAGCGTTCAGAGGTGGTGTCCAAAGAAGGGGGTTCTTCTTCCAAAGCCCTGCAGAGAGGAGCAGGGCTCAGTTTCACTGAGCTGCTAAGGGGAAGCCAGAGGAAGCTGGACATAGGCACAAGGCTGCTGTACTCAGCCCAGGCCAACAAGCACAAATACAACTGCAGAATTCAGCTACCTATAAAAAAATAAAATGCCAACACTGAAACAAGCTGAGCACTAAAGACTTGACATCACCAATGAAGGCAGATGCTGAACCCACTGATCTGTCAGTAGCAGGATGGAGAGCTCTTGCTAGGACGAGTGAAAGCCCTTGGGGAGGGAGAGGAGTGAGTGATGCACTGGCCTCTGCTGGAAAGGGAACGGCTCCTCTAATGGCACTGTGCACAAAGCTGCCCCTGTTTCTCTGCAAAGGGCTGGGGAGAGCATCGGCACCAGAGGAGCTTCATCCCTCCGTGTGTGAATCCAGAGGGTGATCTGGGGCTGGCTGCTGCTCCTCACACTGCTGGCATGGCTGGGGTGTGGGGGAGGAGAGAAGGCAGGTTACTGAAGATGCACACATCTTTTCACTTCTATTTACAAGAGATGATGGAGAGTGACTGAAAACAGGATGAGACTGTGTGGGAGGAGACGTGAAGATGCATGGCAGGGCCTGTGTGAATAAGCTTTTCAGGCACCCTCTAATCCAGACCCATGTCTCATTTCATTCCCTGCCATAACGCAGTTAGTGGCTCCAGCTCCAGCTTGAATGACAGACAGTGATTCACCCACAGGAATTATACAGGGAGCAGGGCACGGAGCTCCTAATTAAACAACACAGCTGTAGCCTTGCAATTTTACCTATTAGTTAACAGGCATGCATTAATGCAGAATGCCAAGAGCAGCTCCTACAGACCCTGTGGCTGTCTAACAAAGAATCCAAGGGACAGGATTAGCTCACAGAGGCAGTCAGGTAACATGCTGCAGCTAAACAGCCTCTGTCCAAACGTATGTGATACTACGTTCAAATTCCCTAAAAACATAGCACAGGCCCCTGGGCAGGAACCCGCCATGAGAAGCCATGCTCTGTGCACATGAGTGTGGCAGAGAGCTGACTCCCGTGAAAGCATTTCTTTTTCCAGCACTGCTTTAACAAGGTGCTTTTGAAGTGAAGGGAAAACCATTTCTGAGCTTCCCACCACACTCCTTCCTTGAGGGCAAGGGCTGCCCGGGGCAGGCACTGCCTGCAGAGGCGCTGCAGCTCTGAGGTGCAGGGCAGGGGCTGCAGAGCAGCGGGAAGTTTCGCTTTGATTTCCTTGAATATCTCACCTCTAGCTTGCAATGGATCCGGCGGGAAGGGAGACTAGGCAGAAGCAAGCAACAGCACTGGCACATGACAGGATGATTGCACTGGAGTTATAAGGAGACAGACCTTTGCCCTTTATGTCAAGGAAAAATGACTTTTGCTTGTAACAGCTGAAGTGCCACCCTCCCTGTTGCTGGCTGCTGGGCTCAGGGACATGCTCCCCTGTGTTGCAGCACCTGATCTGAGATCTCCTTGCTTTCACCCTGATGGGAAGGTGAAGCGCTGGCCTCCCTCCACAGACAACACTGGGAGTCAGCCAGGGATGCAGTGAATGAGAAGGCAGATCACTAGTTTTGGTGGGGAAGGTTTCTCAGCCTTTCCTTAGACACTGCCTGTGGTGGCTTTGGGGTTGAAAAGCCATGGTGTCCACTGGAAAGGAGAGACCACCGCAGCTCCTCTGGCAGCAGCGCTGCATTCCTGGCAGCTCACAGGTTGCACCATGCTGCCATCGAGCCAATCAGCTTATCTGCTCATCCTGCAACACACAGCAGCCTTTTACCAGGCTGGGGCCAGTGCTGTGGAATGCCATTAGTAGCTGAGGCCCCAAAACCCCCAGGCCGCTTATTTACAGACCTGCTTGTTATAAAGGGGCTGGTTGAAAAAAGCACCAAGAGTTTGGCCAGGACACATGGTGCATGTCAGCAATGCTCTTGCAGCTCTCCTGGGGCTGGTTCCTGCAAGCAACAGTAGTGGGATGACCCAGAGGAGATGCACAGAAACAACATTTCCCAATGTGTTGGGAGGCTCCTGCCAGTAACACTCCTTCAGAGAGATTCCCCATTAAATGGGTTGGCTTCCAGGAAGACCAGCAGAAAACCATATTGGAAATACAAGCTGGGGAGCAGCATGAGGGGACAAGCCCTTCCCTGCTTCACACAACCTTCCTGTCAAGTCATTCTCGTTTTTCACTCTTTCTTCTGCCTTTCTTGCTTGTGTGCTCCCCAGCAAGTGACACCTCAGTGCCTCTGCTCTTGGCCCTGGGCCACAACAGAAACCTGGGAAAGTCCCCCTGGCGCTTCATCGTCTCTGCCCTGTGCCAGAAACTGAATTCTTTAAGTGTGCCTCTGGCATTAGCATTTCAGTATCTCTACAGGTACCTCAAAGCCTTAATCCTGAGCTCTGCTGCATCAGGAGCTGCTCAGACCACAGCACACGAGGGAGGCTGGTCCTGCACGGTGGGTGCTGGGCAGCAGGATGCCATCTACCAGCACCGGCCTTTCCACTGGGCTGGCCAAAAGCTGGGCACCTGGAGCCCTTGCACTGTCACAACCTACGTTCTTACTGATCTGTTTTAGCAGCTTGTTGATGTCAAAACATCAACTGCTCATGTTAGCACTAGAATGTAAAGAAAAGTAAACATAACAGGACACACATCAGCATGATGAAATCGTGCATCCCTTCCCTTCACCTGCTCCACCCCCCAGGCAAACATCCCGGGACTCCTGTGGCTCTGCTCACAACAGCAGATGCCATGCTGGGACACTGTCACCTTTCAGCCAACATCCCAGCAAACCAGCCGTGCCACTGCTGCTAGATGCCAGGCAGGCACCTCATTCCTCCTTGGGAAAGGTGAACATGGCTATTTCCCCATGCTGCTCTTCTCCCCTCTGCCCTCCTGCTGTGTTTGGAAAGGGATTGATTGATTGATTTTTCTTGGCCTTGCACCTTTCTTTAGACTTTCCTGCTTGCAAAACATCACATGGGAGACACAAATTTTTCATAGCTTGTGGCTTTTTTACTCCTTCTGGCAAATTTTTATACCTCCTCTACACCAAACTGAGAGCTTACACACACTGTCTCTCTTAGCACCCTGCCTGCAGCCCACCAGGAGGAATAGGTGCTGGTTAATAACCCCTTGTACAGCTTGCTTCTTCAGTCCCCCTTGCATGTCAGGGACAGGCACGAAGGCTGCAAGTGGTACAGGAGCCCTTGACCAGCCCAGCCATTACATTAATATTTCTGAAGCAGGTTTAAACCACTTTCTCTGCCATTCCCCCGTTGTCTGCCCTGGCTCCCTCCATCATTACCAAGAATATCAGACATAGCCCTATAGAATCAAAGGCAGAGGGTGGCTTTTGCATCCTGCCTGCTCACCTCCCAGGGCAGGAGGAGTGGGCAAGAGGCACTGCACGCAGCAGCAGAGGTCCCACTAGCCATCCCACACCTTCCATGACAAATAAATCAGCAGCATTGGCCAGCATGCACCTAGTGCCTGGGAGCTTGCTCTGTGAGGGCTGGAGAGCCCTTTTCATGGGCCTCCCTCCCTCCAACATGCATTTCAGGCCAGAGCAACCCCTGTCTGAATTGCAGCTCAGCTGCACTCCTCAGGGAGTCTAAAGATAGTCTTTTGGAAATAGATGTTGTGTTACCTCTGGGAGTGGCTGTGGTCCTTTTAACTCCCTCAGTTTGACATCATAGCCCTACATACACCAGGAGACAGGAAACGTATGGGAGAAGCCAGTGGTTTGAGGCACTGGCTCCAGGAGTGGGAACACAGAGGTGGCCCTGAGTGGTTTGCTCTGTCAGAGAATGGAAGCCCTGGGAGAAGTACTCACCCGGAGGCCGTAGGACATGCCCGGCTCCCCCACGCTGTCTCCACTCTGCGCGATGCTCCAGTCCTGCCCGCCTGCAGGGGCAGCCTCCTCAACCCCCCGCACGGAGCAGTCGCCTGATGGCTTTGGGGCGAGGGCCAACTTGTCCAGGTCAGGCTGTGGGTACGATGCCGAGAGGCAGCTGATCTCAGGCGAGGTTGGGCTGCTCGGGATGGTAACACACTCTGTGAGTTTAATTCGTGGCACCTCTTTCATTCCCAGGCAGAAGCTTTTCAGCCCTGGCAGACTGGACGGGTTGGCCAGTTTAATGTTAGCCATTCGGGGGATCAGTGTGCACAGGGTGGTGCAGGTGTCCTGTGACCCCAAGGAGACATCTTCTGTCAGTAAATTAGGTGTTGAAGAATGAGAAGAGGAGGAAGAACTTTTGATATTTAAAGACGTATTTTGTGCACCTTCATCTAGGGATGTTATTGAATCATTCCTGAATCGACTGTACTTAGCCCGGTGCAGCATTCCTGGATGTCTGAATAACCCTACATACAGGATGTGTCCACCGAGGCTCTGCTGGTTGCGTTCTCTCATAGCCTTGGCAGTTCTGTAACTGGATACTCTTGCATAAATTGGCTCTTGTGGATAAATTATATGGAAATCAAGCAAGTCAAATAATTTTAAAAACAAAAAGCTATTGGATGTTTTTGCTGACTCCCTCTCAAGTGGTTTCTTTTCTTCAATGGACGATGCTTAAAACTGCATGGACATCTGGTATTTTGCAAGCAGTAATAAAAGCAGCATACAGGAAAGCTCATCAGTGGTACAGCAGCTTAAGCTGACAAGCCACTATCCAAACCTGCCTTCATTCCTGCCTCAAGCCAGGCTCTAAATCCCACCTGGCTCTGAAGACTCACAGTTGTAGCATCGTTAACTGCAGAGTCCTGGCTGCAGCGAAAGCTCAAGCATATTCCTCCACACAAAGCAGAGCAAGACAGCTACAAGCTCAAGCACATTTTCAGACCGGCATGAACCGCGTAAGGTGCCCAGGTCTCTGCATTTCCATCGTCGGCTGCCCCAAAGGCGAAAAGCATCCCTGCGCTGCAACGCTCCTGCCCCGCGGTGAGGCACAAAACCACTAATTTAAGAAAAATACTGAACAGCGCCGGCAGCTCCCGGCGCCAGTCTCGCTAGCTCTAGCTGGAAAGTCCTTCAGCACCATAATCCAGAAACAACCGCATATTCCTGCGCCTCCGGCGATGGTTCCCGCAGAGCCTTGGGGAAGCAGCTCCGCAGCGCCGGAGCCGCCGCCGCCGCTTTTCTGAATGAAGTTTTTGTGAATGAGGCTCGGCGCGTGCAGGCGGGCAGCGCAGTGAATGGCGCTCGGCGGGCGGCCGCGGCCCGGCGGCCCCCGGGGTGCGCCTCGCAGCCAATCGCCGCCCGCCGTCGGCTCACGCGCCCTCAGCAGCCGGGGAGGGGAAGGGAGCGGGGCGGGGAGAGGGGGATGCGGGACCCCCAGGATGGTGCCGAAAATCCCTCAGAAGCCCCTTTCTGCGGCAGGTGAGGTCCCGGACCGGCTAGTCCTCCTCTGCCGGCGGCACAGGCAGAGCTCCGGGCTGGGGTGCCTCGGGCTGGCCACCCGGTATGGGGCTTGTCTCAGGGGCCTTCCTGCCGCTCAGCTCCAGCCCCAGTGGGGAAACCCCGTCTCCCCCACTGGGGTACCTCAGGCACCGAAAGAAGCGAGCCGGCTTTATTTTACTCGCTGAGTATAGCTGGGCCCTCAGCAGGAGTTTCCTCAGCTCCCCGTAGACTTCTCAGTGGTGGGAAGAGAAATGCAGCATCATGGGGGTCACGCCGGGAGGGGAACACCGGCACAGTGGCCTCGGTCCCCTCCGTTAGCTGAGGCTTCTCTCTAGCTACATTTTCAATACTGAGCTCACCTTCCTTGTGCTCACAGTGAGACCGGCCTCCTACTGTCCTCGTGTTCAGGGCTGTAAATCGGCTGTGGTGGGTGAGGAGAGGCCATGCTGCTCACTGCCCTGCTTGTGAAAGGAGCAGAAAATCACCATCAGAGAGCTGGACAGACAGACAGCTCCACTCAGCCATTACTTCTTTTTTTCTCTCGTATGAAAGCTGCTATTAATCCTAAAAGATGCAAAAGCTGCTACCCTAAAGTATGGAAACCCCCAGTCCAGACTCTGCTGGTGAAACATGGCTCAAAGAGGAAGTGGCTGCTTTTTAATCAACCCTTTTTGGGGAGGGTAGCTCAGACTGCTCACAAAATCAAATCCAAAGACAAAACCTGGACCAGCCACAAGTTACGAAGAGTGACTAATTTCTCATGAAGCTTTAGTGACAGCTGTGAGCACAAAAGGATAGATAAATATTTATAAGTGATTAGCAGCACTATTTGCTGTACTTAAAGCCCAGAAACTCTCCTAGCATGGATGTTTTTCTGTAACTCTTTCATTTTGACACCTCAGTAGGACACATCATGAACACAGCTGGAAGAAACCACCAGGATGGAGAGGCCACAGTGCCCTCGCTGGCAAGGGGAGGGACTGGGGGGTTGGAGCAAACTGTGATTACAGTAGGGGGGACAGCAAGGACCAGTGTTCAGGGAGATGCTGATGCCCCAGGTTCCTGTCTTGTGGGACCTCCCAGATTTCTCTTTTTACTGCCATGAAAAACATGCAACCAGACAGCCCAAAGCTTGTTTTCCTACGAGATCAGCTTTACCATCCTCCCTACCTTTTCTCTGAGCACACAACAAGGGTTTTCCTGCTTTACAGCAGCCTCTTGGCATATATGATGGCACCAGGAAAGAGTAGCTTGTTGACCAGGACACTCCCTGATGCCTTGGGACAGGTAGAGACTAGTTCATGGCCATGGGCTGTCTCTGGCCCATGTTCTCATCTCGTGAGCCCTCCTGCCGGCTTCTCCTCCCTCAGGAGGCAATTTGAGCCTTCCTTACCTGTGTGAAGGAGAAAGGGGCAGGCAGGGTCCCTGCTGGCCCTGCAGGAGATGCAATCCCCACTGTGCCCTACTGCAGCTAATGAAGCTGGCAGGTGAAAAGGGTTAATGGAACTGACTTTACATCTGTGCAGTGAAAGAGGGCATTTTCAATAATAAGGAACACTAATGCAACAGCCTGTCCCTCACTAATCCACCCAAGTGCTGGGTCTTGAGCCCTGCACGGCAGCAGCACCTGCTTCCCCATGACTGGAGTGTTGTTGTCCTCCCCAGGTGCCAGAGGGACTGGGGGGACTTCCCCAGAGCAGCAAGGGAGGCCAGTGCATTAACCAGCACTTCTCAGCTCACAGGCACCAGCAAGTGTAATTACAGCGTGGGAGGTGAAGAATAGCTGGTGTTTTTCAGCAAGTTCCAGAGAAAAATGCAATTGTGACAAGCTCTGTTTTCACCAGCGATCGAGAAATACAAGTTCAAGAGCAGAACCCAGCAAAGAGCAGCATTGTCCAAGGAATAGTAGCCATTGCAGGGCGGGGGAGGAGGGAAAAGAAAAATGCCATGCCTTTGTAAATTTAAAAGCTTTTTTCTGAGGCTAAAAACAAGATTTCTTTTTAAGATACTGGGAAATCAGCCTCTGACCAGCACAGAGAACAAAGCTCCTTTAAGCACTGGTGAAACTGAGCTTACAGCTTTGTATAACCGCCTAAAAGGAGCCTGTGTTTCTTGCCCACAGCTCAAGTTCCTGGTTGCCCGCAGTGCTCAGGGCCCAGGGAGCTGCCCCAGGGAGCTGCCCCCCTGCCCACCACTGCCCTCCTGCCCACCACGGCACAGGGAAAAGCCGTTTTGCCCCTCACGTGGCTGCTGCCATGTCCCAGTGCGTGCTGCCAGGGAGCTGTGCCCTGCATGGTTTCTCAGGCTATGTGGGAATGTCCTTCTGGTGCACAGGTCACCATGTTACCAGCCCCATCACAACCAAACCCTCCATCCTACTCTGTGTCTAACTCCAAACAGCCTCTCAGCCTCAAATATGCTGCATGAAAAAGCTGTCAGTCATGTGTTGTCACAGGGAACAGCAGCTTTGGCAGGTGTAGCCACATCGACACGGCAGCACCGTTACATAGGAGCTGGAGCAAGCAGTTAACCAGCTACAGCCACCTCTAACACCCCTCTAAAAGAGCTGCTGAGAAGGATACAAGCCAGCAGCAGCCATATCTCCAGTGTCACTGCAGGGAGCCTTTCTGGCAGGAAGGAGTAGTGCCAGCCTGGAGTGCAGGAGCCCCTGGGTATCCTTGGGAGCAGCACCATTTCAGATTTGGGGCAGCTAATGCCACAGCACCCTCCCCTTGCAATGCGGGAGCCAGGGAAGGCAGATTGCCAGGACATAGGCCTCTGGTGCTTGATGGCAACAGGAGAGCTCAAGGCAAGTTGGGGACCAGTTTGGAGGAGAGCAGCCAGCTCAGCACCAGAACTGTGTGTGGGAGCAAAGCTGTCGCTCACCTGCAGAGCCCACCCTTGCAGGAGCCTGAAGGAAGCTGTTATGTGCTTCATGCAACTGGCACAACAGAGCTCAGCATTTCTGTTAGAACACGGAATAAACAGGGGACTTTTTTGCCTGTATAAATAGCAACAGCAGAGTTAATTAATGCTAAGGTGCACTGAGCCGATCCCCCTTCCTTCCTCATCGACACGCCTGGCTGACACAGGCAGAAATCAGCCAAGTGCTACAGAGCAGTGGGAAAACCCCGTAACCAGAAGTGTGGTGGCAGATAACTTTGGGAAGTCCTGGAGCACACTTATTTGCACTAGCAAAAGTCCTGCACAGCCACTGTTTCATTTCAATTGAGATAAATTTCTTTTCCCATATACTGGATCACTGTTTTATCTCCTATGGATACTTTTTCCTTGCACTGAACGAGTTAAAACCAGGCACATATGGCAACTGCAGCCCACCTCCTGCTTTTCAGGAGAGTCAGAGGGGGTTTGCAGGGGCTGAAGATGAATTGCTGAGAGCTACTGGATTTGAGGAGTACAGAGAAACAGCTGCTACTACATCCCTGGATACAAAAATCAGAGATTAGACTATCACTGCATTTCTCCTGTTCTAGCTCAGAAGGATCCAACCCTGCTAATCCCAGAATACACATCCTAGAGTGACTTAGAGATAAGATGCAGTGTTCCTTCTTGGACACCACACTGTTTTGCTCAGCCCAGTTTAAGCATTCACAGCAATGTTGCTCTGTCCAAAACTGCAGCCAGAACACAACAGAACTTCCCTGGGATAAGGCAGCAAAAGACAGGGTTGCTCTGCCTGGTGCAGCCTTGCAGCTGGACATGAGTGGAAAGATCCAGCACAGCGTACAACAAGGCTGAGCTGAATGTGCTTTATTCCCTTCCTTTTCACCTCCTCTTTGCCTGGCAACAACCACTACTTCCTCCTCCAAACACTGCTGGGCTTTGCCTTTTCCACCACAGACCCATAGCATCTGGGGAGAGCGATGAGCTGGAGACTCCTGTGGAAGGAGCCAAAATTTAGAGCCCGGAGGTGGCTCAGCAGTCAGCACAAAGCCAGTCCTTGCAGCTCCGAGTGAAAGCAGTCATCAAAGATAAAACCCCAGGCTATCAACAGCACTTGCAAGGAGGTGAGAGCTGAACACCAGAGGCAAGCAGTGTGTGGGAGATCTGTGCCACAGCTGTCCCTTCTGCCAGTGGGATGATGCCACCTCTGCAGGCTTGACAAGAACACACCAAGCTCAGAGCTACAGCCAGAACACACTGCAAGTCATCAGAAAACAACATACTGCCCTAACTACTGTTTTCTGAAAGGAGATCTGCATCCCAATAGCCCAAAGACATGTCCAGCAGTACTCACTGGCCTGTGCCAGCACTGCTTGCAAGGAGGATGAGTGACCCTGAGCAAAAACCAGCATCATCTGATGTCTGTTTCCCCGCAAAGTGCTGAAAGCAACAGCAGGTTAAGCAACTAGTGCCTGGCTCTGGCTGTGAGCATAGCCCCGCAGCAGGAGGGATACAAAGACAAATTTCAGCCTAAATCTTCATCTCTGCAGAATCACCCACCACATAAAAAGTTTCAGTAACAGCACCACAGAACTACAGTCAGTTTGAAAGGAAGCTGGAAGCAGTCATGCTTTAGTGGCATCACAGGACTTGGTACCCAGGCAGCAGCAGGCAGGGAATATCCTTTCCTGCAATTCAGCTCAAAGCTGTATTTTTGTAGGACAACCACTAACACATTTGAAAAGAATAAATCTTGCAACACAGCTGAACCTCTCCCAGTGGCTCCTCAGCTGTGCAGGGGAGATCCAAGGAAACACTGAAGGATTTACTCTCGCTCAGCATCTTCAGCTTCCATCCTTGGATGGTTGTCTTTTTGGCTGTAGTAAATCAGAAAGGAAACCAACATCAGGACATTTCTGATTGTTTTTGTTAATTTGCTCTCTTCCTCTACAATCAACATTCCTCCCTAAGGAAGGTTTTGCAGGAGCTTCTTCCAGGTCTTGCTACCCACAGCTTTTGTGCCAAACATCCTCATCCCTCCAGTGCTTACCTACTCAAGGCAGCTGCTGGCAGAGGGGCACTTTTACTTTCTCAATTTCAGCTAGAAAAATCCCCAAGAGTTTGAAACAATACTCTCGGGGCAGAATCCATCTGCCAAGTGTGTCCTTCCCTTGCTTGAAATGCATTACAGAGCTTAACACTAACTTATGTTTAGGTTTTTTCCCCTGAATGACACCACCCAACAGGAAGACTTCTACTGCAATTTTTTTAAGTGTACAAAACCCCCCCAAATTTAAAGGGACAATATTTATTATTGCTTTATAACTCTGCAAGAAATGAGGAACCTACACAAAGCCTTAGAGAAGCACAAAGTTGGTTTAAATTTAGTGTGGATGCCCGTTAGCTTTCCCTATACAGATGGATCCACTGTCTGTGACACTGCTGCGGGCTCCAGGGGAAGCTGAGCACGGGCAGAGCTGCCACGCAAGGACCTGCAGGGAATGCAGCTTGCTCCGTGCCCCCTCTCCTGTTTCCCCTTATATAAGAGCAAGGCTGTCATCAACTTTACATGATTATGAAATCCCGTTCACCACAACTCACTAAACTACTCTCCTTAGTAAACAAGGCTGTGAGAGAGCTGGGTGTTTCAGACAGCCCCCAGATGGACACCCACACACATCCTCCTCACAAGAGCGTGCTCACCACCTGCACTGGAGAACCCTGGTGGAAAGAGAGCACCAGGGGCCTGGAGCTGCTGCCAGAAAGCACATTCCAGCTTAGGGCTCTCTGCATTTTGTTGTTTGCTAACTCAGAAAAAGACGTCAAAAGGTAAACAGGCTTCAGATGCATGATCTCATTGAGGGTTTGTTATGGTATCTGGTTGGTTTTTTTAAGCAATATTGAACAAATTATTTTTAAAAAAATCTATTTTTAAACCCCTTTTATAGGCAGGGATCCTATAAACCTGAAAGCAAATCCAAAGAGCAATCTTTGTTGCATACATGGTGCCATTTGCCTGACTGGGGTCTTTCTGCACATTAGGGACAAGCAGATCCATGAACTTGCAGCCCTGTCAGCACAAGCCTGGTATCCAGGCTGCTCTGGGGGGCAGAGGTGGTGCATTTTTTTTTCTTGTGGTTGTGTGTGCTGCAATGCAAAATGCCAAGTACTGCCTATGGTGTTATTTAAGAAACTCTCAATATAGGCAAGGAACTTCCCTCAAGGGAACTACAAAATGGTTAGTGTTTTTTAAATTAAGAAATGGAGAGAAAAATTCAGTTTGTAAGGCTTTGGTAATTAATTTTCTTGTAACTTCCGTGGCACAAGTCACACGGTACCACCTACTTTTCTATACTTTCCAAAACCTGTATCAGGTTGAGAAGACTGAGGCAAGACCCAGGTGTGAGGAGTAATTTTGTCAGCAAGTGATAGCACCTACAAAGTAATGGTTATAACAGAAGCACTTTCAACAGAAGACAACTGCAATAGCAGAATTGAAACATGAAGTTAATGCACATAAATAGAAAACTCAAAATTACAGGATGAAGCTGTATCCTTTTTGAATTGCTACAAATATTGTCAGACGTGGGAGTTGCAAAACCAGTTAATGACACTGTTACTAGAGCCACGGAAGCGTGAGCAGTTACCAGTGAGTCACTGGAGAACAGGGGGACAACATGCTGAGAACTTTGTGTTATTTTCCAAAGGTGACTTCATGCCTCAGTATAACAATAAAGGCAGATCAACTTAAATTCTTATACATTAGCAGCATACAAGAAATCCTAGTTTGTGGAGGTGCCTGTGGTTATTCTTAACATTTACTAAAGAGCAAATGAGTATTTCCAACTCGGTCTTCTGGACCTAGTTCAGTCCCCTGGTCTCTGAAAATGGTAGATTTTCCCAGATAATATTTTTCTGGTCGTTGTTGAGATGGTGTGTGACAACAAGGACCTAGACTCCATCATGTGATAAGTCCTCAGCTAACTCTGTCTGTACAGCCTCTCTGCCAGCGACCAGTCAGTCTCAGTGACTGCAGGGGCTCAGGTTCCTGTGCCGAGCTGGGGCCCAGGGTACCGCCAGCCAGAGGTGAGGAGACACCACATGGCTTCTCCACCCTGTGGCCAAGTACGGTGTGACACAGACCTTTTCCACCTCCTGTAGTGCCAGGGCAGCAGAAACTCAGGATAAAGTAGTTGTGAAAAGACATCACTGTAATAAAGCCGTACATTTCTACAATCATTTTTATTAGTTATGGAAGAATCCCCACTAGTATTTACATAGTGCAAAAAAGCTGTTATTACTCCAAAAAGTACGGCAGACAGAACAATTATCCTTCATACAGCAAAAAAGAAATGGAACAAACCCCTTCATATTGTATTTTATAATTACTTTTCTACTGCTTTAACCTAAATATTACTATAATTTTTAAGACATTAAAGATTAAACAGCTTTCCATATTAGAATCTATTTAAAAGTAAAGTACATGAACTATTTATGAACATTTAGAAGGTGGGCTGTGCCAACTGGGTTTCTACTTTCAGTGTTTCCATTCATTGGCATGGAAGTTTTGGGTTAGACCATCTCTCATTTCTTTGTGTGTAGCAGGGTGTGCAGAAGCCCCTGTACATGTTTCTATGGCTTCTGCTGGGTTTTGTTTCCTTAACAAGTTGTCGTGTCTAATTTTTAAATGGCTAACATTGAAATCAGCTCAAGAGTTTCATTAGTTGGCACAACTTCACAGGAAATACTTAATGACAGTTTCAGCAAACAGCAGCTTTTCAAACAATAATACTTTTTTTTACATATGTATTTAAAGTAACAATGAAAATTTCAGCTTGTTAAAGAACTGGACAGAATCACATGGTGTAAGCTCCCACCCACCCCAATGAGCATAAAGACATCTCTTACCTTTACCAGAAGAACACCAACAAGTGCATTACTGAACATTTTCTAGAATGAATTTTTAAAACACAGGTCAATGCCCTCTGTCACTGTTTAGTTTCAATCCTACAACTACCTGCACACAACTTAAGCAGATAAACAGACCATCAATTTAAGCCAGTGAACTAATGCTCTTAAGCATGTGTTAAGGTCCTTAACCTTACTCAGACATTTTCACTTGGTCCAACTAAGGACAGGAGTTCTACAGAATTTTTTCCTTTTACATATTTGTAATCCATGTTTTATTTTTGACAGAGATACTTAAAGTATTTATATAAATAGGTTGTATTCACTGCCACCTCTATCAGTTTTAAAAGATCCCTACCCCTACCACAGATACATTATTTTTTATTTTTACCAGATAAATTAAGTGGTGAAATCATTTCTATAAAGAATGTCTTATGAAAAGTGTATTTGTTTTCTGAATAACCATTTTCACAACAAAAATATCTATACACCTGTAACTACAGAAACACCTTCTCTTGGGGACAGTAACAATCTGTATAACAAACTGCATACTTTTATACTGAAATAGAAATTCAGCTACTTAAAAAAAAATAATGGTATTGTAAACCATTTGTATGCCTTCCTTGTAAATTCTGGTGATAACAGAATCAAAATTACCACAGTGAGATACTCTCCTCAAGTGCTCCAAATAGCAAGGAACTCCCCTAATTTTAGATGCAAACAGATCACTCCCAGAGGATTTGCAATTTCATTCTTACAGTTATTGCTCATTCCCAGCTTATCAAAAAGGAAGCACTAAAACCAGTTTCCTTTACTCAGTTTCAGTTGGCTCCTCCAAGGGTGATCTACCGTATTTAAAAAAGAGACTAGTTCCTTATTTGCTGGCAAATTGAGAGATACAAGTGCTAAATCACCTTCAAGAACTCTATTAAACATGTAGCAAAACTGCAGTTAAATAGTGGGCTGAATATTACAAGACTTCTTCAATACAAATGTCAGAAAACTTTAAAATGACAGTCCAAGTTCAGAAAAGACATATAAAAAGATGCGCCTTTGATGTTAGTACTTCAAGATCAAAAGTTATTTGAATCACTTTTACTGAAAAAGCAAAAAGTTACAAACCCCTTTGTTTTGTGATATCCTGGTGAAGTTTTGCCCTCAGTGTACACACTGCTCTCAGCTAGCCTCAAGACATGTGCTTACACATCCAAGGGCAAGTTTTGCTTGTCAGTTCAAACACCTATCATTTCTTAAAGCAAAAATTCTTTCAAGACATACAGACTGTAGAAATCTGCCATACGTACAGTAAAAGGTTTAACATTCAGGAGGCATCATTCCTTAGTCTTTGTTTTCCTATAAAACGCCTGTTTAACATCTAGGAAGATTACATTAAGGAACTAAGAACATGACAGAACAGCCAGTTGTCCTAGCAGCTCTCTATACTGCTTATCTACATAGCATTTGCTATGCCTATACCTACCAAAGCATTATTTACATAATACACACAGTTTCTGTTTTTCTCATTAGCAACCAAAAAACCCAGGGGTAGATGACTTCTAAATCTGGAGTCTTATTTTCCCAGTGCAGCTTAAAATGCCAGCATAACTAGTATGATAAACATTGGTCCCATATTACTAGGAGTGGACTAAGTGCCTAACTAAGCTATCCATTTCTCGTGTTTTTCAGCCTAACCAGAGGATTTCTATGTATTTTTGATACAAGTGATCAAGAAAAACAAAGTGGAATTAAAAGAAACATACAGTTGCTATGAAAGTGTTATTCTTTTGAGTTACTTTTTGGGTGCTCTTGTAGTGAAGCTCCTGCTGCTGGCAGTTTCAGTACATCCCTTGCCAATACAAGACAAACATGGAAAAAAGACTCCTTACATGGAGGGTTTAGTCACAAACTCCATCTTCAGTCTGAAACAAATTCATCATCAGTTAATGGGTTTCACTTCAATACTCAGAGCAAAACTTGGAACAATTCTCTAGGAACACATATGTTTCAGGGAGGGCATATTTTTGTTTCTTGTACCTCTGAAGCACTGAAATACCTCCCCATACTGCAGGGCACTTCCCCCTTTCCTGGAATAACTACTTCCTTTTCTACTCTAGAGGTTGACTCCTAAAACTGCTACCACTGTGAGCACAAAGAGGTTACATTTTGAGTCAGAATTGTTAAGATGCATCCTGAACTAAACATGAGGGTGGCCAGAACCAAAGCATGCAGATGATGCAGACACACTGACCCACCACATCACTCACACTTGCTGTTAAAGGATTATTCTTGCTTTTTGCAATGTTACACAGATGACAATATGCAAAACAGCATTCCTGAGGTAAGTGACAGGAAAAAGAGGAAGTCATCAGTTCACCAAAAGCCCTGGATGGGGATTATGGTTAATGATTCACTCAGTGTGGTTTGGCAGACAGAAACTGTAGAGAGCATGGGGAATTTCTGTTTTCTTCCCTGTTGGTTTTTTTTAATGCAATATTTCCACCTTGTAAAAAAAACCCAAAACAGTAATTATATCCCTCTGGTTTAAAGTTTTTCTGGAATCAAACTTGTTACAGCTTATTGTAATAATCTCAGCTATCAGCAGCTTTTTAACCATGCATTTACTGCACTCAACTAAAAAGCTGCATCCATGTTAGGATAAAAATCACACAGATTTCTCCATTTACTTTCCACTAAGACTGCAAATGGGGTTTTCCAGCTTTTCTTTAAAGAGAACCAGCATTTTACTTTTATTTTGAGATAGAGCTAGAAAATCATGGCCAAGTACACTGGTGTTAAGGTTTTATGCCAGACATGTCAGTGTAGATGGCTGGTAATTTGTCAGTCTTAATGTAGGTTATCTGTTTGAAAGTTAGCTAAACAGTCACATCCTAAAAGAATTTTGCTTAAAACTGGTCAGTTACAAGTTATTTCCTTTTACAAAAGATCAAATTAATACTTACTGACAAAAATTCCATGCGGTTTTTATTCTGGGAAATAGATACTGATCAAAAGGTAAGCTAGCTTTTAAATCAAACAAGTAACAGACAGCTACAAAAATATTGTTGTGAATTAAATACACATATTAAATGTTTAACAGTGCAAAATGTTGAGATGAAGCATAGGAAATAATGGCTGCAACCTTTACAACAGTTAGTTTTAATAATTTCTAAAAAGTTCCTGAGTTCCTGCTTATTTTTATGGCATATAGATGGAATCCGTGTGGTCTTTATTCAAAGAACTGCAGATGGTGGGTTTATGTTGACTGTGACTTGGGTGCTTATCATTTGTCCATTCCTCACCATCAGCGACTGGATCAGCCTGCTCAGAAGTCTCTATTTCTTCCTCTTCACTTTGTTCTGCATTGTCTTCTTCAGCACCACTAAGGGTCTTCCCCAGCTGAAGAGTCTCCATAGTTCTCTGGGTCTCTGAAACCCAAGATTCAATTCTGCTATTAAGCTGAACCTCTACAGAAATTGGTTCATGGGCATAATCCTCATCATCATCTTCCTCTTCCTCCTCCTCCTCTTCTAACATTCCTGGTACCAGAGTACTGGTGGTACTGGTCATGGAGGAATTCAGAAGATGGCAGCTGCCATCCAGTGATCCGGTTTCTGTACTCTGCTGTGAGGCCCATTCCAGATTGTCATCTGGTTTCACCTCATCTTTGTCACCTGGTGTGGATTTTCCATGATTTGTTGCTGAGGTAGTCCCAGTTGTAGCCAGATGTGGTTGTTTCAGAGTGGCTTTTTCCATCTGGCCATTCCCAGCTTTCTCTGGTACTGCAGTCTTACACGAGGATTCTCTCTCATTTTCAGAGGTTTCTAACCCATCAGATGTTTCCACCATATTTCTCCAGTTTGTTTCTAAAAGTTTCAAAAGAAGTTTTAGTAGGAAACATTGATTCCTTCTATATAAAAATATTTCTCCTCAACATCCCAGGATTTTTTAAATAGCAATAGGAGCTAAGCATTTTATTATACTTGCTCAAAAAATTTCAATGTCAAAAGGGGGAAGAGTTGAAAGGGAGGGACAGTAGGAAGAATGGTGAACAACTTTGGTTTTGTACAGTATCCTAAACCAGACATTACGAAGTTGAAAGTTTGTGCACTGAGTTTCCTCTGTGAACCATGGAAGCACCAATTCTCCCTTTTATTCCCTCTGGCATCCAGGCTTAAGCAAGCAGATAAATTTGCCTTTTGCTTGCAGTATGATCATTCATTACCATCTCAAGTTTCAAAATTTAAGCTACATATCCTATCTTCGGAGACCTCAATAATTTAGTTCCTACCCTTTGTCATTAGTCCCCGTTCAATCATTATCAATTCTGTGTTTGGTACCAGTTCTATAGCAGTTCAATACAATTGAAGAAGCCATCTCCTCTGATCTGAGTTTGGTAACTAACACTTTTGAGAATTAGAAATTATTATTTTCTATATAGTTCAGGGGGAAAAAAATTCCTTACAAAACTACCTGAAGACTAAGC
The DNA here is from genome assembly GCA_020745705.1 of Hemiprocne comata. Taxonomy (NCBI): domain Eukaryota; kingdom Metazoa; phylum Chordata; class Aves; order Apodiformes; family Apodidae; genus Hemiprocne; species Hemiprocne comata. The sequence continues at coordinate 11,015,659 of CM036596.1, forward strand.
AATTTTCCCCTACTCCTGAAAATTGCAGAAGACCGGAAATTATCAAGAAATGTTCTATTTTTAGCTACATTTTGCAATAAGCAGCATTTGGAAAATTCCAGCTTCTAGTTATAGAAGTAATTTCTAAGACACTTACCATATTCCTTCTCATTCACTTCGGATATGGGTTCAGAAATAACACTACAGAATGAGATAGCACTTGCTGCAGAGGGGTTACGAGAATGACCCATATGATGGGGTGCCTTCTTGACATTCTTCAAGGCTTCTTCTGCCTGCTCCTGTTCCATTGCAGCAACCATATCTCTGTAGGCTTTCCTAGCCTCTTCAGTCAGTGATACCAGCTTATTAAATAGGTCCTAAGTATGAAAACGTTTTTTCCAGTCAGTGGTTTTTACTAGTAAATTTCACTTTATATTACTCCTTTTAGTCAATGTTATATTACATAGTGAGCCTTAAGTTTATTAACACCAAATACTTTACTTCAACCAAAAATTAGTTCTCTCTGTATTAAATAAAAACACCACTCTGCATGTTTATGCAACTTTGAGGAGATGTACTTCAAGATACTGTTTTCCTTACAATTTTATGCCTTCCAGAGAAATTCAGGTGGCATTTAAGTCTATTTGAAAGCTACAGAGATATTAAGACCAAAGTGCTCCAACACAGTCTTTCGTTTCTGTAAATACTGAATTTCAAGAGAAACACACGAATACAGATCAGTTCAGGGCCATCATCAAATGCATGTTAGTTAGGTGTACAAATAAATTCTTAACTACAAGAATTAATTAACTACAATCAATTCTTAACCAGAAGGCTGTTTACTCCAGCCATTTCTGTGAAAGGAATTACTCACCTCAGCCCCTGAGTAGTTGAAGATACCCACTACACTAACAGGAACCAGTTTGTTCACACAACGTCCAAGAGCTTTACGTCCAAGAGCAAAGACAAAAGGAATTTCTTGTTCCCGTGCCATGGCTATTACATTATATAGAGCCTCATCTAGTCCACCTTGAAGAAAGCAATTTTAAATAGGTATCTAGTCAGTTGAATCATAGTATGGTGACATACAGCTATCCCATTCTGTCAAGGAGTCAGTAAAACTTCAATACACACCATCACCAGCTACTATGTTCTACAGGATAACAAGGTACACATATTTCAAGTATAGTGAGAGTGATCAAGGTGATATTCTGTATTCTTAGTCCTGCACACACATTAAACCAAAGTTTCTCACTGCTCTTTGGTGACCAGAGCTTTGCTCTTCTCACATGTCAGGAAGCCTCTGTTCACATTCCTGGTTGGCTAACTAACAGATTTCCACTGCTCTTAAGGAATCCTCCTAAAGAGCATTCAGAGCTCAGGACTCTAGGTTGTATCAAAGACTGAATGGAATAAAACTCCAGTCTATTGTAAGTATTCTAATACCTATTTTTCTTTAAGCTCTTCACCCCTTGGGAATGAGTTTCTTCCAGAATGGAGTAGAAAAGAATGAACGTGAAGTGGCAACTGCACAATAGATTCTACATCATGTATAGTAACTAAAAAATGCTTCTACCCCTTGCTAATCAGCACTTCTAGTCAGCACAAGAAAACTGTAAACAGTTAAGTGTACCACTTATTTTATCATTTATACCTTTTGACTGGATTTTTTCACAGTTGGGAGATATGATTACACACTTGATCTTGTTTAGCTTCATATGCTTAGTAACCTCACGCAACCCCATAACAAGTCTTCTCTTTGCTTTGGCTCTCATGGGATCCTTTTGATAAATCCGCTCCTGGAAGCTGACAAGCTCTTGCAATAAGAGAGTCACACACTCATCTATTTCTTTACTTAGGACCTGGTTACAGTATCTGTCAATTCAAAAACCATAAAATATTAGCATAGCACGTAATCAATTACGTGCTTTTAACAAAAAAGTAATTTTACTTCCTCAGAACAGTTATTAAACTGCTAGAATTACTAAAAGGATTTAGAAATCAGACTGTATACTGATCCTGAGAACATTTATAATGCCAGTAACATCCCTTGCTTCAAGAAGTTGGTCAAAAAGAATATTAAAAATACAAAGAAACATGCCAATAGGTGCCACAAGCAACTACTTTCCCTAATCTGGTACTCTACAAAAGTACATTAATAAATAGCAGTAATGTGTAAGAGTGACTATTACAGTATTTTCAGCATTGGTTAAGTATTCTCCCTTTCCCATCCAATGTGTATGTAGCTCTACTTTAAAATTATTTTTAGAGAATACATCCATCTAGCTTATTTGTAGCAGCAACAAAGCAAATCCAAAGTGCACATGTGTACATACATTCCTGCATGAACATACACACAGACCTACATGTAGCAATCCAGCTATGGCAAAAAAAAATAAAGTTTGCATAAGGTTCTATTGATGAAAGAACAGCTTATATTCATTAAGCTTCTCCTAAGTCTAAACTTATCCACACTTAAAAGATGAAGTGACTCTAGTGCAAGCCTTGAATTTGTATTAATAAGGCAAAACTCTTACTCTCTGAATCTCTTGCTGTGAATTTTTGTTATTGCAGATGATGCCATTGGGCTGCCTATTCCAGAACTAGCAGGTGAACCTTGTGACACTGGGGTCATGCAGTATGGAGAATTCTGACTTGCTGGAGAGAGTGAAGTATCACTAGGCATGCTCAGTCCAGTTTCTGAAAGACAATTTTGAAACACTACAAAATACAAAGATGTTTTGACATCTAAGAAACAGCATCACATTTCTTACATATCTCTCCCTTCCTTTTTCCAAATTACATTCTGACAACACTAACCTGTTTTCTTCCCTGGGAGGGTAGTTAAGAGGGATGGGGGAATGAAAACAAACATATCCAATGCTCAGTGTGGGTTGGGTAAGTGAACAATAGATAAATATTCATTAAAAATACCCAAAGCTTAGTTCTGGAAATGGACAGAACAGAAGGGAAACCCACCCAAGTGCTACAACTTCTTCCAATAGTTCTTTACTATTTTTATATATATAATATTTAACTAACTTATTCCTAGGATATTTAATATTTTCATACTTATCTTCAGTCAGGTGAAGTCAGTCATTCAGAAGAAAAGTTCTAAGCAGTACATCTGGAATCTTGGTAGACACCTTCCTTCCCCCACCCCTGCCAAACCCTCCCACCTGTCAAAGACACTGAAAATTGGTTGGGAGTTTCCCAGTTGCTCAGAGCTGTTGCTGCAAATGGAGAGTCCAGACATTGCAGCTGATTAACATGAGCGTTCAGCCAACTGGAAGACCTTATTTACAGTTCTCAACTTCTGCATCTGGCAAACTTTCAGAATGCTCATCATTTAAAAACACTGATCAACACGGCATGGCCAACCACAGGTCACATTTTGTCCACTTATCAAAAATGCTCTCAGCTCTGCTAGTGGTGGAATATTTGTTCAAGAGAAAGTAATGAAAGGTTGTAAGGAGATGATATACTTGGAACCCATACTGCACTGACCCTTCCACTACTGAGGGACAGACTTTTTTTTTTTTTAGAAAAAGAGGGTACTAGTGTTTCATAATGTTAAAAAAGTTACAAGATAAACATCAGTAAGTTTTGTTGCATAAAAAAAGAAAGACAAAACATTAAAATAAGCAGACTAGTACAATTGTGGTGGGAGTGCAACGGGGCTAGAGAGATAAAGACCAACCTTCTTGAGAGGCCAGCTCCTGAGACTGATCAACAGTCAAGTTTATATGAACCTCTTTCTGTTCATCAGATCCCAACAGGCCATGGTCAGCTGATAAACGGCCTTTCTTCTCTTCTCTCTCTTTCAAAATAATCTAGGGACAAAACCAACAGCTATCAGCATCTAACAATTATAAAGATACCTGTAAAAAAATAAATTCTGTTTTACTGAACAAAACACAACATTTTGTTTTGAACCTTTCTGCTCCTGGCAAAACAGAAAACCCTGAAATAATTTGTTTCCTCTTTGATCACAACTTGTTTCACTCCAGCACAGATGGCATACTCTTCTACCCAAATAATGCTCTCAACAGGTAAAGTGCTTTCACAGCTTTTTTCTGATACACAACACCCACTAACAATTCCTCATCCCTGTACCAAACACCTTATGCAAGAATACTAGTCACCTTTGTGAAGCACCATGACAACAATTAGAATCCTTTATTTTATAGAAAGGGAAGTGCAGATAAGTAGTCATGGATATACTGGTATTACTATGACAAACAAGTCTTGACAAGAGAGTTTAGAAAATTTTGCTGAACAGGTAGCTGAGAATTTCCTTAATTGAAGGAGATAGTGGATAAATCAGAAAAAAAGACTGTCAAGGGAGTTGTTGTTTGTTTTTTTTAAAAAGGCAACTTAGCCAAAGCCAACCTTTGTACACACACAGCTTTACCAGATTCTACCTGTCTGTATCAGAAAGTGATCTCGACAAGAAATGTGGTGCACGAGTACAGGTGACTTCTGCACTTTTTTTTAAAAAAGGCTCTCACCCTTTTTTTTAGAGCTAGAGTTTTTTTTGTATTTTACCTTCTGATTTCCATACATACTGTATTCTGTGTACATACCTACTTTGTGTGCATGGATATACATACAACCAATTATTTCTAAACTTACTCAATTAAAAACAGTGTTTCTACTTCAACTTCTATATCCATCTCCCAAAAAAAAGTTTGAAAACTTGAGGTTAGCATACTACATTGCACTACAAACTAGGCATCAGCAATATGGAAAAAACTATGCCATTTTTTGCCACATGGCCTAGTGCTTACAGTTTAAAAATATCTTCGCAATCCATATTAAGATAGATTTGTATCACCTTCAACTTATTATGGGGGTGTAAAAGTCATGTTACATGGTTACATCCAAAGGACAGTTACACCAGTGTAAGAGGAACTAGAGGCAGAAGTTCATGACTCCCTTACTCCATGCTCATGGTCACTAGTCCTCAAGTAAGACAATATTAGTTATTTTTAAGTATGAGTGTGGATCAAGACACTCCAGGGGTGACATGTCTTACCTTTTTAAGTGCTGTAGGGCGTTTCAGTTTTGCAATCTCTCTTTCTTTTCCTCTTTTCACTTTTGGGGCAGTTGAATCCAAAGGATTAAGGCAACTCATAGATGGCTGTCCCTTTAAGGACTTTCTGTTGACAGATTCTTTGGTATGAAAGGGAGCAGCACTGCCAACTAAATACAAGCATGATATTAGTTTCACCAAAGGACATGTCAGCTTTATTTCAACACTGCTTTCAGAATTTCAACTGATGAATTCTCAAAGTACATTTTCCTTCCTTGGAAAAAAGCAGTTCATAATGACAGGAAAATTACATCATCAGATATTGTCACTTCCAGATGGTTTTAAGCTTTCTTCAACTTAGCCTCATGTTTTAGGAAGCTATGGATTCCAGGAAAGGAATTACTGTAATACTGGTAAGGGATCTCTCTCAAATTACTACATGCAGTGTTAATTAGTAAGATGATAATAGTAAGAAAAGTTGCAAATATTTATCCAAGCATTGATTTTTAGTTGTCAAAGACTTAATTAGTTGACACATTGAAACAGATGAGAGTGCAGCATGTAGTTTAGTGTGTCTTCTGCAAGAGAGAATAAACCAGATGCAGTCTCCAATGGAAATACCAACTGTTCTTTGCTGAGCTTTGTTTGCTATAACTTTGCCAACTTGAATTAATGTTTGAACACAGCTGAAACTCAAAGCAGGTAAATGAAGCAATATACAAGAAGGAAAATGGTAACTATGTGCATAACGATGGGCTCCAGGCTACATACTAGTGCTAAGGAATGAGATTCATGGGTTGTAACAGATGACTACAGAAATGTCAATTCTGTTTTCAGCAGCAAGCATTAAAAAAGCCAATTTAACGCTGAGTGTTGATAAAGACAGACAGGACAAAAAAGCATAATTAAGCCATTGCATAGATTCATGATGGAACTGTAACTTAGTATTCTGTGCATGTCTGATCTTCCTTTCTTTCAAAAAGATACAGCAGGACTACAAGAAGGTACAGAGAAAGTGATATGGATTATTGGAAAAGACATGATTCTACAATGGAATAACTGAATAGACTAGGACTCTTGAGACAAGAGAAGAGATTACAAACCTCTAAAAATCATAAAGGAGGAAAGCAGGTAATGATTGCTCAGTCTCTTTGTAATCCAAAGGCTATGAAAGCTAAAAAAATTATGAGTGGGGCAAAAAAAAAACAACCACCCTGACCCTCACCCCCCCTGAAAAAAACCAAACACAGTAGAAGGAAGAGCTTCTCCACACAGGATGTAGTAAGATTAGAATTCACTGCCACTGGACATTATGGACAGTTAAAACACGTGAAAAAAGTGATGGACAGTTTAAGAAACAAATTTGGTTTGAGAATCCCTTGAGTCAGAAGGCTCTGGACTATAATACATAGAGGCAGGAAGAATATCTTGGAGATGTATCCCTCTGTACCATAGTCACAGAGATCCTCTCTGAGCTGCTTTCAAAGAGAATTTTTTAATATCTGTAGTAGATGCTTGGTTTGACCTAATACAGTTCTTTTCACATTAATTTCAGCACTCAATTACTCTCAGGACATGAGTCCCAGGTTTTCAATAGTAGGCTGTTTAAGAGAAGTTTGTCCTCAGTTCTACATAGATTTTCACCTTTGCATACAGCAGCTCAGGAGGACAGCACAGGTGAATTTCCCCAGAAATGCACTACGAAAGTCATAACAAAAACCTGGGAAGACTATATTCAAAAACTAAAAGTTAAGAGAAAAAATAAAGGCATATTTAAGATGCTCAGATCAGTCACATTTATATTGTCACTAAAGCAATAGCCAAGCAGATTAAAAATACCTGTGTATGAGAGAGGCCTGGTGTTGGTGATCTGACGAGCTTTCATTGCTTGCTGCTGCTTTTCAAGAGCTGCTAACATATCACCCAAATCCAACTGAACAGGAGTCTTGCTCTTCTTCCCAGCTGCTTTTGATAAAGCCTCCTACAACAAACATCACATGCTGATAAATATCAAGAAATAGTGCCTGCAAAACATTCTTTACAAAGGGATTCTTGCTATTACAGAATAAAGAGGAGCAACAGCTAACTGATACCCCTCTTTACCAACTACTGAGGGCAGGGGGGCAGCACCACCCACTTGGAGTTTTTTCTGTTCCATGCTTATCTCCGAATACTCTTGAGCTGTTGCAAGTGCTGCTGCCAAGGCCTTCTTCTTCTGACTTTTTGCACGCTTTGGTACAGAGGTTGTAATGGGAATTGGAGTTTGGACTATATTGATTGGAGAATTCTCTGGTAAGTCATCCAACTAAGATTTTAAACAAAATGCAAAAACCCACAATTAAAGACCTTAGTAAAACTGGCACTCCAGAAACCAAACAAACCCTGTCTTTGGTCAGCAGTATGGCATCCCAATCATTAAGTACAGGTAGATGACACAGTAAGACAATAAAACTAGCAACCCGTGTATGTTTCATTTCTGTATGGGAAAAATACTATATTTCTCTTCAATTATGCCTTCAGAAGGTTTTCCAGACTGATTGCTAAGTAAGGGAGCGTTTGTTTCCTCCTCTGCAAGGACTTAATATAGGAATTCACTTCCCTGGAAAGCAGCCAAATAGATTAAGTAGTCTTTATGTACAGGTCTGCAACCAAGTATTTAAGCAGATCAGGTATTAAAAGAGCATCCCTCCAACAACTGTTTCTAGAGCCTTAAAGCCGATAATGTTTTATTTTCATTTCAGAATAAACTACACAAGCTACAGTTAGTTTTAAAAAATTGGCAGCCTTACTACATATATGCAGATTTAACAATTTTTAGAAAAGTCTGCATCAAAGCACCAGTCTGAATGCAAGGCCTTTGAGCCAGACAGAAAAGCAACATGTAGTTTATGTATTAACACAAAGAAAGGTCAGTAATCCTCAAAACTCATCTTAATCTCAAAAACACTGTTGCATCTACTGCATCTATCCCCCAAAATTTAGCGTGTGACTTCAAAAAGCACAAAACTCATGAGAAATGACCAGTGAGATGGAGAAATTTGGAGGTGATGACCTCCGAGTCCCTTCTAACTTGGGATATTCTATGATTCTAAGTGTGTATCAGGTATCTTACAGTTTCACTCATTAACAGAGAAAAATCTAGCAGTGTCGTTTTGGTTTTTTTTAAATGGGTTCTCTGCACCACTTATTTTAATCGTCATTTCTTTAGCATCCAAAACTGGTCATGTAAGTGCTTCAGAACATCACAATCACCACTTTGGTAAGTATTGAAGCAGAGACCCGTTAAAAAACACAAATTAAGTAGTCACAACAATTTAACTTCAAAATGCTTCGCAAAACAGAACAATTACTTACTACTTTGGGTGAAATCTTTTGCTGAATGTTACTACTTTTGCTGCTGCCATTATCACTGTTTAGCTCTGGAAATTCATCTTCATCCTGAACAATACACAAATTAAAAATAATGAGAATGGAACAAAATATCACATGAAAAGCATCAACTGCAACAGATCAAGCTAGAAGAATGAACTGCATCCTGACATCCCACATAAGATATATTATTAAAAACTCACAAAAAACATTTTGGTATCCAAACAACCTTTTTTTTTTTGAAAAGAGAAAAATGTATTTATGTTTTATACTAAAAAAATCCAATTACAATTAGGGGGGATAAACGAGAACACAGTAAGTTTTATTTGCAAGTGAACAGAAAAAGTTAAAGTTGCTTATCTTATTTGTCAACCATGGAGAGTTGTAAATTCTTGCCCTTTCACAACAACCAAATACAAGTCTTTGTACGTATGCAATGAAAGCATCATATAGTAATTAAAGTAGTGCACTATGTTGTACACCTCTTGAGGTCAGATGTTTTGCAACATCTCCCTCTTCAGAACATCACTTACTCCACATACAACCTACAGCACTGTAAGGCAGGAAGAGTTTTTATGCAACCCTACCTCAAAATATAGAGGTTCAGGACTCTGCTCTGTTCTACTTGACTGGCTTGTAGTTAGAGGTTTTTCATGTCGTTTCTGCAAATTCTGCCTCCGTTCTGAAGATGTGCTGTGGTCTCTGCATCTGAAGCCAGACTGAAAATAACAAACGTGATTGCCTTACCTGTGTGCACTCACAGCTTGAAAACTGAAATTGCAAAATGCCATTCTCATGTCTGCTAGTTAGCAACTAAGAAGGCACAGAGTGTTTTTTTTGGGAGGGTGGGCAGGCAGCTGTTTTCTGTTCGTTTTTGTTGTTGTTCTTGGAGTTTTTTTAAACCTGTACAAACATTTTTCTACATATCTAGTATCAGACTATTACCCTCCTCCAAGCCAAATACAGTATCTATATACATTAATCTCTAAATTTCTAATTTAGAAATAGGTACCTTTGGCCAAACATGGCCACAAAAGTTGTAGGTGACTCTATACAACTCAGACATGAACTGTGAGGAACTGTCTGTAACCACGATCAATCAAAAGAACTTCCTCCCACTATGTAAGAATTCTGCATGCAATTATCACCTTTTCAATATGTGTTTTATAACAATGTCCTGGCACAGAGCTCTCTAATGACCAGTATAGTGGCAGAAACATTCTTCTCTTCCTTATATGCAAGACTGCTTGGCCAAAAGCAAGGCATGATTTCAATCCAAAATTCTGCATCTCTCATATTAACGTATTTCTAAAGGGTATTTCCTACAGACCAGGTACAAATTCAGTTTCAAAGGAAAGTATTTTCTAGGACAATTCTGCCCTAAGGTATGGTACATTTGGCTGAGGAAACCTCATTTAAAACTCTTTGTGCCAGCTTTGTTTTTAAGTATCTAGAATAACTGCCGGATTTAGAGTCCAAACTGTGACTGGATGAAAGGAAATCAGGTTCCTCCTACTCTCCCAATGCCATAAACCACAAATAGTGACTTTGAAAAGCCTCTGATTTGACTACAGGTTATAAAAAGATTCATAAAAGCTACACTGCCAGATAGAAGCATCAATGAATTTCTTTACATAATAAACACACGGATACCAAATGGCAAGATTCAAGATAAACTGACAATTCCACCTAAAGATCTAAACAGGGCAAACTAGCTCACATGTATCTGCACATACAGCACATGTATGATAACGCTCAGCTATTCTCGTCTGCAATAACTGAATTGAAGCAAAACCTGTTTAAGCAAAGGCAGATGTTTCAGCCTCCTCTGTCCTCCTCTGCACCTCCACCCCAATAAAATCAGACTACCAAAATTAGGAAGGCCACCTTCTCCTCACATATTAATTACAGAAATACTGTCCCACTTGCAGGAAGCTTCACAGAAACATATTCTACAAGTTTCAGCATAAGAGTTTTAATTCATTAATTAGTAATAAAAATGCTAAATATGATATGCTAATATAAATTTTTGAAAGAAAGTTTCAAAGACAACAGGAGTGAGAACACAGGAGTCTAGTTCAACATCACATCAGAATCTTCCTTTACAAAGTTTAAGATTATTTGTTTTCTTCTAAAATGTGAATGGGTCCAAAACTGAACTCAATTTTCTAAACCCACACTGTCTTCAATTCACAAGTTTCTTTATATATGTAGTGTTCTTCCTAGGTAGATACGTATAAAGAACAGGCTGTAGGCAGAAGATTACTGAGCACATACATTTCATATATATTAATATTTATAGAAATATGCTAGCTCAAGAAACATACAAGGTAAAAATTTACAACTGGAAACTCAAGTTGAGTTTCTATGCTTTTCATTCACAGTTATCATTTACTATATTTGTATGTCAATTTTGTAATGCATTTCAAATTATTTTCATATATAAGAAACAGAGTATTTATATTTAAAACCATTAACAACATACCTGTGAAGTATTTCTTTGCTCAGCTTGCCTTCCACCCCTAGAAAATGCCTGAGTTTTTTCAACCCAAGGTTTTTTCTGAGTTGCCTGGGAATTTACAGTATTCCAACTTATACCAGCTGAAAGAGAAGTGCCATCTATGAAAAAATGAATTAGTATGACAGAATGTCATAATGATACATATGCCACCAGAGCCAGGAACACAGTTTTGGTACAAAAGAAGTTCTCTAAGAAAGTGTAATTCTTCTCTGACAATATTTACTTCTGTAGCTATTTCTAGACCCTAGCAGAATTGCCTTTATGGAAGAGTCAGATGACAGACATTCAAATTGTCAACAACTGATCATCAGGAAGCAGTCAGACAAAGGAAATCTTAGTTTCACATCCATAACAATTTTGATCTAGTTACAAATAACAGCCACTAGTGTTACCCACTACTACCAGACTAATCAAAATATTTGTTCATCTTACATTACTTCTTTAAAGCTTCTAAAAAAGTATCAGTACTTCTCAAATGAAAAATGAGAAGTCTTTAGCTCTATTACTACCCAGGTCTGAACTGCAGTCCAACAGGGTAAGGAAGCTTGAGCATAAAATACAACAGAAGCACAGCTTTGTCCTAATGCTTCCAGTGGCATCTCTAGCTTTTTTAACCCTTTGAAGAAAGGCAGCTGTTGATAAATCATTAGTGATAGCTACTTATACACTTATTCATTCAACAAGCAATGGGGGTCTTGGTGGTGGTGCTGGAAATCACAGTGAAGATTTAGTTTCAGAAGTATCTGATCAGTTAGAGTAGCATGCTGGAAATAGACTGAAAGAAAGTTCCTAGCAAAATGTAAAGCAAAAATACAAAACTGACCCAGCCAATTTTTAACAGCTCACCAGACAAGACAATGCTTACTTGTATTTACTGATGGTTCTACAACCTGAAAAAGAAAAAACATTTTTTTAGTAATTTTTATCAGTCCGTAGGATACACATATAGTTAAGTTATTCAGTTATGTCTACATACATTCATTGCACCAGAATCTGTATTTCTTGAAGCCATGGCTGCAGCCTGGTTATTGCCATGCTTAGGACTACAATAGCCACTGTCACTGTCGATGTCTGCTTCACTTGCGCCCTGTTCACTAGAGGACTCTGCAGCAGGGTGAGAAGCTCTTCTGCGCCTGCCCTTTGATTTCCAGAGCATTGTGGAGGCACTCTCAGAAAGCGACTTATTAGCTATATCTGAAGGAAAATCTACAAGAAACAAAAATATAATTACTTGCGCAGGAATTCTTAAGACGTGAAAAATCTACACATCATAAAAACAAATGGAAAAAGCCAAAGTCTTCTCATTTGACAATTTCCTTTTAATAAAATTAAAACCAGCACTGGATTTAAACAGGTTATTTCTAGGTCCAACTATTAACAACAATCAGCTCCTTCAATAAGTCTTTTTTGACAGTGGCAAAGTCTCTGCAGGAGTACCACATCATGCAACACAATCTGACATGTTAATTAGGTCTCTGCAACCATCAGCACCTTTTCCTCATTATCTTTTTAATCTGCGAAGATTTCTCCTAAAAGTCACATATAAACCAGATCCATCTTCTTTTGGTAGAGACTGTGATTGACACGTAGTACTAATTATTTTCTACACCCAGAACACGAAAAAGAAATTACCTGTTTGCTGTGATGCATCAACCAACAACACAATCTTTGATCTGTTCTCAGGACCTGATGAACTAGTCTCTTTTTGAGTGGCAACATTTTTCACTGGAGGACGTTTATTTTTTATGTGTGTCTGTAACTGCTGTTGCTGTTTTAAAAGATAAGCCACACGTACACGTAAGTCATGATTTAACTTCACAGTTGTAGTCAAACAAAGCAATTAAAAGTTCTAATGCTCGCTACAGAAGCCACATGTCGAAAGACAAGAGATTAAGTGAAATATTCATAGAAAGATTTGATTTGTTAACCTCTTCACAGTATTTTCTGCATGAACTGTTTGTTATGCTGTGGCAGTATCAAAAAAGGTGAAGAAAGTATGGATATGCTTCCTTTTCTCTAATGAAGTAATTCTCATCTCACACCAAACTAGCAGAGGCAGCAGAAGGGAATTTCTCATGGTATACTCGCAGGCTTTACTAACTCACCAAGTATTTTACAACAAAGTAGTAGGCAAACTACAAACTCTGTAGGCAGAGTTTTGCTACACTCCAATTAACACCTTTGCTGCCCATCTTTCCTTCCATTGAAACTACTGACATACCTGTTCTTGCTCAAATGAGATACACGCTTCCTGAGCACAGATACTTTCTTTATACAGTTGTAATGATCCTATTAAAAAACAAACTTACTTTTTGAATGACTGGTCCCCTGTTACTGCTTCTGCTCCGCTGACTGGATAATGGAAAGACCTGGCCCGGTGGGTTGGGACGTTCAGTGCATTCTGTAGTAACTGTATTTACAGCATTTGCTGTTTGAAAGGGTGCAGAGTAGGGGGTAGGGAAAGGATGATAGAAACCCATGACCTGAGCACATGGTGCTGGCATCAGCTGATAATATGTATATTCTGTAGAAACGGGTGGTTGCGCAGATATTATAGGGTAAGCAAGGTACGGTCCCGCAGGGTTTGGGTTGGGTTGCTGCCATCTGATGTCATTGTTGTATAATGGAAACTGTCTGTAAAAATCAAAGAGACAATTGCTCAGTGAGTTCCCCTCTCAAGGAAATTCAGGGCTCTACCAGCTCCTTAAAAAAAAAGTCTGAACAAATAACGACAACTCATTTGTTTCATGACCTCCTAGCTTTTAATAACTGAGTAACTAATAACTTAAATTTATTAGGACTTCTTAGACATGCCAATTAAATTATTCACAAGCTCACATTACATTTAAGTGCAAAATAAATATCTTAGTTGATCTTGCACTTGGATAAACTTATTAAATTTCTAACATTAAACTTAGAGGTAAAATGTAGATATTTTCTTTGACAAGTACTTCAGACCCATTACAATTCCATTGCTTCAGACACATACTACCCAAGTATATACCTAAGCTTACACAAGGTAAGCTGGCAGACACATTTAACAGCAACATTCAACACCTCACTCAGGGCCAAGTGCTTCAGTATATTAAGCTGCCAACTCACCCTTGTTCAAAATTCCTGTGAAAATGCATGCCTCAAGAAGGACACAGGAAGACACGCATTTACAATCTTACTACTGAAACCAAGTGTGGAGACATCTTCCTGTGTTTATTTGTGATATAACATACTACAAGACGACCCCTTGGAAACTATGCACCCAATTCTCTCTCTTCAAACCCCCAGGAGACCATCTACACATAAAACAGAGGCCCAAATATTAGAGAAAGAGAACATCTAGGATAGCTAAACATCCAGGATAATTTTCTAGATCTGCAGCAGGCCTGGGGTACATTTTTTTCAAAACTAAGCAGCAATAATTATTTATGCCTTCAATACAAAATAATCAACATTGCGGTTGCCCATTCAGTGAGCAATGTATATTGGCTAGAATAAAGAGTTGCTACACTCAATGTATAACAAATCGTGCAAAGAAAACTGGATACAACTACACTCAATCCTAAGTGTCAGCTGCATAGTGTTTAGCCATGGCAGGATCCAAGTTGGACACTTGGAGCCTTGCTTCAGCATCTGAGACAGATCTCCTGACTGCCCTGGATGATGCAAGAGCACAGCAGGTGACTTTGAGGGATTTGCACCAGACCTCCGTAGCAAGGGAAAGAAAAGCAGCAAAAAAATATGAATAGAGAAAAACAGAGCAAAGTAAAAAAAAATAGACTGTGGACAGAGAAACGTCATCCTTACCCATGAAGTGTCAGAAGTTTACACACAGTGAACAAAACTAATATACAGCCAACAGTCACTGACTCCTCTCAAGTCTATCAAAAGTTTCAACTAATTTTAAAATAGATTATCTTACATGAAGATCACAACCACTTATTACCTATTGGATTGGTTTTCCTGTACAAATGGATAGCAAGTGATCAGGTAGCTAGGGATAGGAGTTGGTTCCATGCCATTAATTCCTCCACCATCATTAGGAAGCGCCATTGGGATCATCAGTGTTTCTGGACCCTTCTTCTGAGGAATAAATGGTTCTACTTCTGCTGACAGCTTGACATTCTTAAGAACGAGAAGAGAAACAGGGTCTTAATTAAATACAATCAGAAGTTTAGAAAATTCAGATTCATAAAGCTCTATGGTAATTACTACAAATAGCAGACAAATGGATGGCAAGACTACAGGATTTCTGCAGTCAGTTGAAAGAGGTGGAAAACAGTTGGTAAAAGCTTCTTACATCCTTCCCAATTACCACAGGGTGTAATACAGATCACCAACATTTAGCATTTGTATTAACCTTTACATTTTCGAAGTGCAATATAAACACTAATTAAAGAGACTGAAGTTCAGATCTCATGGAGGATACACTAGTCTGAGCACAGAAAGAAGTCAACTTAGCGCTGTAGGTGGAGCACAGTTGTGTAGGCCTTCGTAAGTGAAACCAACATATGGAAGATGTAGTAATGCCTTGCCTGCTCTACAAAATTGACCATGTTCCCAGGCAATTATAAAAAAGATTTTTTCAGAAGTAAACCATAAGTCTACTGCTAAAATAGATGGTGTATCACAGAAGAAGCCCCCACGCACATTCCATCTGCACAATTCTAACATTTTAAGAATGATTAAATTTTGCTGTGAAGAAATTAAAGACTACTTAGAAATAAGTGGTAAGCTGTGCTTTCAAGGAAAAGTACCCCCCATCCTGAAAGTATTCTCAACAATTTATAACGTGTTTTTTACCCACACTTTTGGTCTTAAACAGAATAGCTGGATCTTATAACTTAAACAATGAAAAATGCCCTATTCAATAAGACAACTGCAGAAACAAGGTACCCTTAAATTCTATATTCCATTCCAAGCTCCATTCCATTTTTTGGTACAGATTTCAGTTTAATTATATTTCTCACATTAGTATATCATAGAACACCAATTTAAGAACATTCTCTTTAAAGCAGGCAAGGACTCCAGAAACTTTTCCTTCTGTTTGTCTAAGAATTCCAAAGCCAACACATAACCTGTATTAGTACATGCTTTCTTTTATTTACAAAAAGGAGAGCCTGAAGGTTTCATGTGCTGAGGACAGTCTTACTTCTTTGCCACCACCTGTAGAACCTCCACACAAGCTGAAACAGTTAAACAATGTGAACTCTGAAAATATCATGGTAAGCAGCCCCAAGTCTACCACACACTTCTCAGTCCATGTCCTTGCTGTGTCAAACTCCCAGTCCATCCCTAGACGGCCTCACTGTCCAACACCTGAACTCAGAAACTTTTAAAACTCCCTCCCCCTTTTTTGTTGTTAAATGAGATACTGTATTTGTTTTGTGGAGGAGGTGGGAGGGGCAAGCCCAAAAATGTTTTGAAAATACAGTTGTCCCAGTCAGTAATAAAAGCTACTTTTACTTGATGAGTAGGTACTTTAATGTATGAGACTGAACTAGAAAAAGTGAGGTGAAGACCCACTCATGCAGAATATCAGATCTTTGTTTAGTTAGTCTGACACACTTACATACAATAAAATCTAATTACTGAGTAAAAGGTAGAATCATCACCAAGTAAATTACTAAGACCTTGAGTTACACTGCAATTCACCAAATGAGTTGGAAAACAACTGGTACTTAAGTACTTCGCTGTCATGTACTCTTGGAAAGAAGAGAGAAGACAAAACCATAGCTGAGACTAAAAGCTCTCTAACTTTCATTAGTATTATATTCACTATTAAATAATCATAACTGCCAGTGACTGATGCATTAGATTTTTATAATATAGAAGTATTTTCAACATGTACTACTTATGACTGTAATATTAGAATTCCTTGACAGCTTCAAAAATAAAACAAAGTTTTTTTCTCGATGCGTTACTTTCAACTCCAGAGATGACACTCAAACTAAGTAATTGCAAAGACAGTCACACTCTGTAACACCTATCTGGAGGACTTCCACACATGGAATCAAACTTCTTCCTACAAAAAGTGTATGACTACACAAAGTGTGCCTCTGATGCTATTTTTACCCTTCCCTTATCGAATTCACTAATTCAAACTTCTTTAATGAGACTTTATGCTGAAATTTGAACTAGTACTGCATTAGCCATTTCCTGTAAACATCAGTTCACCAAATAATTTCTATGTGAACAGCACTCGCTTTTTCCAAATACTGTGCACCTCACTAAAAATGAACTTTATAAACACAGAAGGAAGCTTTCTAAGTGAAGCATTGCTTAGGATAGATCTGTCTGCATGATGTCTGCAAGTATTAACTTGAGATTAAAGTTACATCCTTTACAACTCTGATGGTAGGACATTCTGCAAGCCACAGCAACCAAAGTCAAAGCTTGTTTATTAATTTAACTGGGAATTATAAAAGAATTATACAAAACATCGAGGGGGGGGAAGAAAAACATAACATATAGAGTCTGCGATTTTAAAAAATTATTTATTGAGAACTTTCTCTGCCTTTGGACTTGTCAAAATGTGCTGGGAAAGCAAAAATGTCCCTTCCAACAAAATGAGCCTCTGCTTTCACATGCTTATTTAGTAAGAACATCAGTCAGTTACAGATAAAATTGTAGCTTTAAGAGATCTTAAGTTTCAAAAGCAATTAAAAACAAGAAAACAAAACATCTAAAAAATAAATAAAAGTATAAAAGTCGAACTACAGTGGTGGGGGTGGGGGGGAAAGTATGTTTTAGAGCAAGTGGCAAGATACACCATCCCTGTCAAAAAAGTGGTTAGAAATGACTGTTCTGAAAATGCTCAGGGCTAACGCACCAATAGCGAAGCATCACTACCTGCTGTGCAAAAGGTCTGCATTACAGTGCATCACCTGAATACTAATTACATGCATTTCTTGATCACTAACTTTTTTCAGCTCCTGAAGTTACGTTCAAGGGAGAAGCTGTGGTGCAGCTGCAGCAGCAGCATCGAACTTGCTTAACACAAATCAAACTCCCTGCTCTACCCAGAGCTACCCCTCTGGCCTCGGGCACATCCCTCAGCTGCCGGGTGACTTACCCACCCTCTGCAAAGCTTCAAGACATTCTCCTCAACATGCAGCACCATAGGGATAAACACTTTCATTAAAAGAAAAAAAGATAAATTGTCAAGTGCTTATGAACATTGATCACATAACAAATGACAGAAATACCAACACTCAAATCCCTCCCTGAAAACTAAGAGGGCTTTTTCAAGCTATTTCAAGATGGCCAGGCAAAAATATTTGCCTAAGAGAAGATTCTGTTGTGGGTTGGCCTACATAACTAGATGATATAAACATTAAAGGAACACACCAAGTCTGGCTCATCCATAGAAAATTCAACAGTAAAACTAGGATGAGTGCTCTACCAGTAAGGATCCTTAATGAAGCACTGAAGACTTTCAAACAAGTAGTCCTAAACTGCTGGTCACTGTCTCCCAACACGTCAAGTGAACTTTAGCCAAGATACCAACTATAAAACCCTCTAGTACTGGCTGGGAAAACACACAAAACATTTTGTCATCCAAATTGGGACAAGATCTCTATTTTAAAGATCTTTCCTGTCTGGCTGTCTACTCTTTCCCTATACTATTTTGGGATACTGATGTGGAAATACAAAAATCATTTCTTAACACCAAATCACTTGCAGAATGGTTCCATTACAATGATTTTTGGGATATTGTATTATACCATCATTCATTATTAGTACTATGAGAGAACTGTCTTTCACATCAAGTATTTTAAAAGAAGGAGATGTAACTGATCAAAGCAGAAGCCTGAGCAAGGCTGCCATAGCAAAGTATTTCTTGTCATTTGCAAAGGTAAACCCTACCTTATTTTTCCATTAAAGTATTTTGGATAAAATTTGATTTATTCAAATCTTTCCAGTAAAAATAGGGCTGTGCATATTTTAGGTTTTGAGTTTGTTGGCTTTTTTTAAAAACAAAACAAAACAAAACAAAAAAACTTGGGTATCATGTAATTTGACAAGTTTAGAAAAATTTCATTTCAATTATTCTGCTTGATTTTGCTAGGTTCAAACAACTCAGAGATATCCAAACTAGAAGCACTAATTTATTGTTTCCTTTCCTGTTGCCCAGTATTTTACACAGGTAACAATTAACCATTGCTATGACAGAGAAAATGGCTGATACATTTAATTACCATTTTCTGTACAGCTCATAACATATTAAGCTTACCTATAGTGGTAAAATAAAGACACAGCATACCCTGTAATCATAAACATAGAGGTGTATTTGAAAGTTAGGGCGTTTTTGCCTACCGAACTTAAATACTGTCTGTTAAAGGACTCAAAACCTCATTTCAGAAATATTTTACATGCATTGTACCTTAAACACTGTTTTCTTGTTACCCTGTACCAACAGGTTTGTTTGGTTGTGGAGGTTTTTTTTACAATGTTTCTAAGAAATCTGTTTCACCAAAAAGAAGAATTTATGGTAAACCTCCGGTTTTAAATTTTGCATTTTGCTCTATAGCTTGTATAAACATACATATATTTGCTAACTCATCAGAATGGCAACTGAAAACTTCAAAACCTTAACACAGATGTTCCAAAATCACTCTGCAAGCATAATACAAGCAAACCTCAGCACAACTGATACACTGCATTAGACAACAAGGCCTCATTTCCACTTCAGGGCTGAAAACAGAAAGGCAGCTCACGTGTATTGCCAACTAAACAAAATTAACTTCAACATATTGCTTCCTTACAGTATTTTACCAGTCCCTCTAAAATACTTAAAAGTTCCTTTCTATGTAGGATGTGTCTGCAAATGAGGACGCGAAATGTTAATAAACTTAAAGCAAAATGGGGAAGTAAAAGTCTGTTCAGACTGCTAACCAAACCAAAATATAAACAGAATTAGCTCTCCAATGTGACTGTCCAGACATTTCACTAGTACTTTCATTTGACGTGTGAGGGAAACAAAATAGCAAGCCTACCTAATTTGTGCAAAGTTATCTAAGCAGAACTTTTAGGACTATGGTTTTCTCAGCTAGGAGGAAGTGTTGGCAAAGACAGAAAAGTAAATCCTCCTTTTCATAAACGGCATTTTAGGTCTCCTGGTTCCTAATATGTTGTCAGAACAACATAAATAATATTAATTTAATAAGAAGGGAAAGTAAAACAAAGCAAAATGAAAGAATGATCAGTTTAGTAGTAAGTAAAGTGATGCTAATTTCTCATTGCATTGGACAAGCAAAAAAACATCTCCAACTGAGACCTCTTTCTTTTAACAGGTTGTCTCTGTGCTTCTTTGGCCAGATACAGAAATAATAATGCCAAATAAAACAGTTTGCTGTCGTTAAATTTTTGTTTTATTAAATACCATGTTGACATGTTTGAGACTCAGTGGAAAACACAACCAATGACAACTGAAATAAATTCCAGAATAAGAGATGAGATCCTAATTTTAAAACAGCATTTTTTTTTTGGAAGCAAATACTAAGTACATAGAAGTGGACACAAATACATATGAACGCAATTCCTCAAAGACTTCATCCATACAGGACAAATGGAGAGACAAGCACACACGAAGAGAAGAGGACTGACCATGCTGCTGGTTTGTGACCATTAGCAAACAAAAAGAATTAGACAAACAAGTTTTCTCAAATGGTAAAGAATTTGGGGAAGGCTCCTACACTTTTCCTAATATTTACAACAGAGAACTTGTGATACCAATTTACACTCCGATTGCTCTCACAGCATTGAGATTTACTCTAGCCCGCTTCCACTTTGCCTCTGACATCAGTAAATGCAGTCAGACACTAAATAGTTAATGAAGTAATATGGTTTTGATCAGGCAATGTAAAGGCAAATATTGCAATATGAAATTTAAATTTTGGAGTGCAACTTTTTCATGTTTATTCATCCTTTCACACCACAAAGCTAAACAAAGCTTTCTTGAAATTGACCTTTGATAAGCAAACTCGCTTCTAAATATAAATTTAAGTCATGCTGAAACATCAGATTTTCAATCAGTTGCCTATTAATGGCAGCAAACTCCTTCAAAAGAAATACAGATTTATAGAGAAGACTCTTTTGTAGATATCCCTAATTTCAATTTACAAACAGTTTTCCAGTAGGCCATTACATATCTCAGTCCAACAATTCCAACTCTTTCAAGACAGCCTATATACTGAAGCGCTCCTTTGTTTCCTATATAAAAGCTACTGTGGTCATCAACAGCTGCAAAGACAGAAGATGACACAAGCAGGAACAGACTGGTAAACTTTGTCCTATAGTTATAGCCCCGTATGCTTAATTTTGGAAAAGTTTTTGTTCATTGTAGCTTAATGCCACTCAGCATTTTCCATTAAATAGGATCTCTGTCAGCTTGCTCTCTTAGAAGAGAACACTTGGCTATCAATCTTACCATTTACAGGGTAAGAAAAGAGAGACATGCCACATTTCAGAAGGCTACAACAAAATCAGCTGGTTTACTTTCTCAAAGTCTGGAAACGAGGTCTCATCAGAAACGTAAGAATAAACATAGCTCAGATTACTTTTTTTTTTAGAGAAGCAATCCTGCTTCTGAATTTTGGATTTCATATTTCAGACGTAAATTTAGTAGTAAGACAGGTCACATTTAATCTATTTTAAATAAACTTTTCAAATATGGAAGTCATTGTTTCTATAATTAGTTGCTTATAAGTGGCAGATACTTCAGGAATGGTAAATATGCAGTCCAACTGGAAACACCACCAGCAGGCCATTTAACAAAGCACAAAATTTAATCCTCCCTATTTAGATTAAATATGGAAATTTCAATACAACACTTAAAGCAAATACACTCTGAAGTCAGTCTTTCCCTTTTCCCTTAGCTCATAATAGGAGAACCATGCATAATTGTCTACCCTTTCACAGAAGAAAGTACTTTGCTCAGAATGTAACAAAGCTTAGTATTACTATTTTTGCATATACGTAGAAAACGAGCAAGTGGCACATTTAAACTCAAAACCAGAATATTCCAGAAAAAAGGGGGGGAAATAAAATCTACTATATAGAGTTATAAGGCTTGTGCAAAGATTAAAAAAGCTACCAACAGGATCCTCTTCACTTAGCTAGTTTACAGCACTGAACAGAACATACAAACTTCTAAACTCACACTACCAATGTGAAGCAGTAACATCTGAGTGCTTTGTAGTCTAGAAATATTAATACAAACCATTCATGTCAGTCAGCTCCCTCATGTCCACAAATAAGTCAATGATAAACAAATTTGTGATCAAAAAGTTATGTTATTGATTTTTGAACATTTAAATTCACTGGACAGGATACTCTATAAGAAGGTAATGGAAAACTCTTATAAGACCCAAATTGTTCAGCACTTTCAAGTAAAAGAAAGTAATGTGCAAAAAATATAGCACAGGGAAACTGACCTTTTCCAGTTTGTCTCAGTTGAAAATTCTGCCAAGGGTAGAGAAACACTGAAGGAAACTGGATAGGATACAGAGCAGAAAACACCAATCTACATCTACTACTATGGCAAGCATATTATCAAGTCAGCTGTTGAACGGTCAAGAATAGCATAGCCAAGCAGAACAGGCTGTCTTTAAGCAATACTAATACAAAACACAGATGATTGATTTTGCAACTTCACCTGATTTCTCAACTGCACTAATGGAACCAATCTCTTAATCATGGGGCAAGACAAGTGTGTAACACTTCGAAAAATCAAAGCACAGCAGTACCTTTGAGAGAGGAAGTTGTTTCTCTTTAGTTTTCTACCACAATCAACCTCAATAGAAAGTGCCAGAGGTCACGTGCCAAGTTCTCTCATTTGTAGAAAAATAACCTACAGTTACTGGTGAAACTCATACACTTTTTAATGGGAACAGTTTTGGTCTGGCATAGACAGAAATAAAGTTCCACAGCCACTACAAAAATCACAACACATTCTACCACAAAATAATTGTTTCTAAACAGCTTCATTAGGTTTTCTTCTATGTCAGCTTCCAAAAATATCACTGATCATACTATAACAAGCAAAGTCATACTAGAATTTAAGTAATAGAAACCTGAAGGGCAAGTGACATCTTTTTGTCTTTTAGGTGTCCAAATGTTCTCGGTGCATGACATCTTGTACTGATTTACTGAGCCAACAACACAAAGCTCTGTACAAATACATTCCCCATCAAAAGCACCTGCAATCCCCCTTTGCTCTTGAAATACTATCTTTTAAACATAACACAACATTCCTACTCCCTCGTATTCTAATTCCACAGTAGTTATTCCTATCAGCATGTACAGTTACCATACTGTGGCTGAGAAAGTATTCTGAGGGAAAGGGGAGAAGAGATTAAGTACTGTTAATGCACATTTGCATACTTTAATATTCATTGATCAGATGCCATGCAATACAGGTGCAGAAAGGAACCCAAATCTAAGAGAACACAGAACAGCCTCCAAACCTGATGCAACCTTACCAAACACTTGCACTGGTAAAGATTATATTCAACTCTTACAGCACAAAAGATTCAAAACCAAAGTATTTAGGGAGCTCCTAATCAAGATGCTACTGTATAATGAGAAGACAAAAGCAGCAAGATAATTGAATCCTTTTACAAACTCATCAGGTATTAATTATTTGTCTGCCTAAGAAGCCTTACTGGTGGATAAAAAACCAACAGAACGAGATACGCTGCAAACAGAATAAATAAGAAGATGGTTCCTGCTTCAAAGACCTTAACTGCACCTCCAAGTCATAATACTGCACTTGGTTAAGATAATCACACAAAGTCAACACTTTATGCTGTGAATAACATAATGATTCTCAGCTTTCATGAGCTATTTCCAACAAACAAGAAGAGAATGGTTTGATAGGGGCATGTGTGTGAACCTCTGGAAACGAAGAGCTCGAACAACAAGGAATAAATATTTCACAACTGTACTGCTGTACTAATGACAGATGAACCAAAGGGGGCAAGGGGGGGAACCATACATTGAAACCCAAGGTTTTAAAACAAAAGGTACAGCAGATTACACTAAGTTTTACAGAATAAGATCAGCTTTTCTACATGAAGGCGAATAAGAAAGCATTTAAAGAGTGAGTTTAAAACAGTTATCACACCCGAAAACCTGGTAAGACAGACACAGTGGGAACCATACTGTAATAAGATACACTGTTCACTAACTTCCTTAGACACATGTACAAAATAAAAAGCAATTTATCTTTAGAGTGCATTATATCCAGGACCTTGTGTTATTTTATGGATTAACCCTACTATCAGAACCCCTGGAGACGCCAAAGCTGAAAAGTACAAAAAAAAGCACAATAATTTATGAATTTTCAATACATTCTTCTTAAAACTAAGAGCAGGTTGTTACGGATGGTAACATTAATTTCAGATATATCTTTTACAACCAACTCCTGATGATGAAACATTTGACTGCAAATATGTAATGAATCATATGAACTCCTATGTACCAGCTTAAGCTTCTTCATACCTAGTCTGAAGGGTCTTAAGAATAATGCAAACTGATTACCTTGACAAAGCCAAGCTAAATATCAAAGCAAAATATAACCTGTTGAATTAGTGAGCTATATCCAACTCTTTCCCACATAGCTAACCAGCTGAGACCATCAGCTAAGTCCTAACACTGAAAACCTCAACCTGAACCTGATATTTTCAGTATTTCAAGAAGCGCAACATCTCTCACATTGTAAAGTTCTCAAGAAGCCTGTAAAAGCCTCTTGTAGTGACGAGGAAGGTTTAAATAAAACGTGACTATAAAATTATTCCATAAGCTTAAAACAAAGCCTGAAGGAACAGGAGGGAGAGGGCCAATATGGAGCTTTACATCCCCCGGTGAACAGCAAAAGGAGACGCTCACGGCTTTCCAGTTCCCCCAGACGGAGCAAGCCCAGCTCTGCGGGGCTGGGGACGGGTACAACCTGACGCCTCTCGCGGGAGGGGAGCGCCTGGCCTCCCACCCCGGGAGCGCGCACGGCACCCGCGGTACCAACCAGCAAACACACGCCGAGCTCCCACTTCCAGCCTTAGAAACGCCTCGTCTGACGCCTGCCGGGGGCCCTTCTTCAGCAGGAAGGTACGGCAGCCTCCCCCTCCCCTCTTTTCAGGACCAGTACCCGTCCCCTCCCCGCACCAAGCAATCGCCAGGCTCGGCAGGCCGCGGGCCGCGCCCTGCCCCTCCGCTCAGCAGCCCGGGGCCGCTGCCTGACGGGACGGGCCTGACAGACGCGGGTCTGACAGAGCCGGGCCGACCGCCGCCCCAGCGCTCTGCCCCCCTCCTCTCCCCGCCCGGCCGCTCGCCCCCCTCCCTCACCGCGGCGCCGGGGCGTCGCTGCTCCCTCCCGCAGCAGCTGTTTACAGCTCCTCTCAGCGCCGAGCCCGCCCCCCGCACCTTGTCGGCTTTGTCCATGGCTCCAGCTGGGCTGGGCGGCGGCTCTAATAAGGACGGCGGAGAGTCCAAGCCGCCTCTTCCATGGCGGTCGCTTCCCCCACCGGGCTCCCGCACACACCCAGAGCGGCGCTGCCCCGCTCGCAGCTATCACGGAAACCGAGCCCGGCTACGCCACGACCAGGGGCGGGGAATGGAGGGGGGAAAGGCGGCGGGGCGGGGGCGGCGGGGAGGGATCATCTGGGACGGAGGCCGGGCGGGCCCAGGCCGCGCGGAACGCCTGCGCCTAAGCGGGGGCGGGAGCGTTCGGCCCCACTCCTGCGGGTGGCTCTTCTGGCGGGTGTTCCCTTCACGGTGGCTCACTGGGCCGTGTTCTGGTCACCTGAAAACAAGCTTGGCTGTTACTCAAACATTAAAGGAATCGTAAAAAAAAAAAAGAAAAAAAAAAAAGAGGAGCAGAGACGTGTTATTCCCTCTGCCCGAGGCCGTCGCGTACGCGGCGCTTCTGTCTGCGGCGTGAGGCCGGCAGGTGCATTGCGGACCCGCTCTCCTCAGAGGCGGTGTCAGGGGAGTTTCAAGGCGACATTGTCCTTGAAATTATCTGGAACACCGAAGAAGAAAAAAAAAAAAAAAAAAAAAAGGTCTGTGATTTATTTAGAGGCAGAAATCTAAAAATGTCGCACAAGCGTCTTGAGCGCAGGGCCGGGCTGTGAGGCGGATCGCGGGCCGGGCCGGGCCCGGCCCCGCCGCTGCCTCCGGCCCTTCGTGCACCCAGCCCAGCCCCAGCAGCTGGGAGCTATGAGCGTGTGGGCAGAGCGAGCAGGTTGCAGCCATTATAGGAGGGAAATACTAAGACGTGGGTTTTGGCACAGTTTCTCTGGCGTTTCTTTTACTGATTTTGCTGACCTGGTTTTAACTTGTGTTTAATTCTCGTAATGTTCACCA
Source organism: Hemiprocne comata (assembly GCA_020745705.1). NCBI lineage: Eukaryota > Metazoa > Chordata > Aves > Apodiformes > Apodidae > Hemiprocne > Hemiprocne comata. Next base: position 11,041,923 of record CM036596.1, read on the forward strand.
CGTTCACCCCTGAGCCTGTGGACCACAGGAACCACGGGTACAAGCCCGTGCTGCCCAACCACGTACGCTCCCATACACTTGTTCAATATGCAGTGTTCTTCCATTTCATTAAGCTGGTGTGTCTGTTGCCTTGGGTTTAATGGAAATCAAGCATGATTTATTGGAAGCTTGGTTAATAATGTTTTAGCAACATTCCTAAATCATGGCAAGGGAAAAAAAAATAGACTAAGTACCTTTGTAAAAGAAATATGCAAAGGATATGCTGGAGCAGACTCTTGAGCACATTCAGGTAAAATACATTTATAAAATGTAGTAATACAAGAAGAAGGTTTCTGCTTGATAGAGGTTCTTGTGAGGAATAAATGGCTGAATTAAGGGAAAAAGTAAGCAAGCCTGTATCTGAATTAGAGCTAAAACTACTAAAAATGTCTCTATAGAGCTATCTTGCTAGAGCTTCCTAGATTTAACGTTTTATAAAATTATTTAACTTTCCAGATTTATGTTAATTGTGCTTTGTAACAATTTTTTCTACTTTAAAACAGTTTTATTTCTTTGATTAATCCTTTTGTGTTTTCTTAAGAGTTGCTCTTAAGAAAATACCATTAAACCTTAATTTGTAATGTATTATGAAGATGGCTCTAACTGCACAGGAAGATTTCATCTTGCAAACAGATGACACAGAGAACTTGTGCAGACTGTCACTGCCTGCTGTGCTATTCCATCCACATCAGCAGGATCACAATCTAAATGCAGTTTTTGCCTAGATGTCTGCAACATTACTTTTCTGTGACTTAAGTTTTCCTGGGGTTGCAGCCAACAGAATTGTAGGTCCCATGGACCATATGGGAAAGGGAGAGGGTGAAGTTGTAATCACACTTGAATGTAACTATAGGATTTCTATTAACTTGAGTGAGGACAGTGTTTTTACTACAAATGAAGAGAACAGGAGGGCTGCTGCAGCACCCTAATTGATACAGAAACCTCATCATAACTGGAGAAGCTACAGCAGTTGCACACTTCGTATGAACTTCTCTATCCCAGCACTTTTCTTGGCAAGATGAAATGGTCAGCAGAACTAACACAAGTGTTCATAACCCTAGGAAGCCATTTCAAACTAGTAACACAGATTAATCTGAGGTTGTGATGTTACGTTCCCAGGTACTTTTACACAATTACATTTGTTATTTCAACACAAGAAGTCACGAAAGTAAAACTGGGGATTAGGCTGATTGTACCAAGAGCTTCCAGCTGATGCAATGGAACAGCATTTCATCAGTCATTGATGAACTTCAATGAGATGTAAATCTACAGATAAATAATTATGAAACAAAATAATCCACCTAAACGTAATCTCTGTAAATCAAACCACAAACCTCTACTGAGTGAAATGGATTTTATTCCCAATTGTTGGATGTGTTTTGCTTATCTGTGCAAAATTAGATTGACTTATTTAAAACCTAGTCACTTTTAATTTCCCAAGTAATGTGGGAGAACTTGCCTAACTGGACAGAAAACAGTGAAAAAATCCCACTGAAACAACTAGAACAATTGTCTTCTTGTATTAGCACACCAGCATTTTAGTGTGGAATGCAGCTTAATTTGTCCAAATTGGTGCTGACCACAGAATATATATTATGACATTTGCTTAAGATAGTTGCTGTATTTTTAAAAAATAATGACTCATTATGGCAAGGCTGTTCATTATGAAATCCTTCGTTTGTTCCCAAGATACATACCAACAGAAAGGTCACACTTGAAAGGGCTGTTATGCATACTGAAACAACAATAACAAGAAGTTCTAAGATCTGAATTGGGCAGTGATTAAATAGACATCAGATCTACATAAATCTATACAATATACATAATACAGAAAGTCATGCTGGGTGACCTGAGTGGCCACTTGGGTGAAAAGGACTCAAGTCTCCTGTAAAATTTAACTCTGTGTTATCACCAAAAAGCAAAACGTAACAAAGCTCTCAGAACCAGTTATGTTAGATTTTCTATCCACAGCTATCACAACTACACCAGGTTATCTGGTTACATCATTGTCATCTTGATCAAGTGTTGTGTAAGAGAACTCAACAGCGTTACAGTCCTTACGGAAGCCAGAATTTTTTTAAAAAACCCTCCTCAATTTAGACACACTGGTAATTGCAGTAGCTGGTTCTGAATATTCAGCCCTAAGAGTCCAGTTCTCAAATCTGGCAGTTTCTAAACAATTATTGCTACTTTTTTATTGTAACACGGAGTAAATAAGTGAATAGTTTGGAAATAAAAATGATGCTTGAACCTAGCAGGTGCTGACTGCAGCTCTGCTAGTAAGTTGTTGGGTTTGTTGCTACATCTGCTGGATAGTGGAGATACCCTTCTTGGCTACAATGGAGGAAATGGACCAAATGAAGAAGAAAATCTAGGTCAACACAAAAATAAAAAATGCAGTCTAAACCAAAATATCTCAGCAGTATGGAAAGGCACTTGATACTGAATTCAGAATTAAAATCACAGGATTACAAGTGAATCTAACAGCACATGTGGCTATTCATGCTCTCTGCTTACATAGGCTATTATTTACATCTGGTGGGTTAAAAAGTCCTACCCCAAACACCTAAGGATATGATTAAGCATGTCTCACTGAAATCAAGACAGCTTCTTATATGGAAAGCTGAACATATGTATAAGCTTAATCTCACAGGCATGGAAATAAGAAGTAAGGGTTGCTCAGTAACACCCTCCTCCACCCCGAGGCCTAAGCAGGGTGAGACTGAGCTGGGTGGCAGCACTTGCTGCCTGCATGTGCACCCCAACAGCACCAGCCCGTTTGGAGGCTGCCACAGCAAGCAAGTGGAAGAGGCAGCAGGAAAGAAGCTGACTCCAAAATGAGTTTTACTGGACTGGAACTAAAACCTTCAGCAAAATTCTAGAAAAAGACAAGTACAAAAATGAAAGTGTATCTTGGCAGCTAATACTTGGGTCTGATGTGGGGAGATACAACATGTAGCATCCTGCACAGGCACCTTCCAGCAGGTGAGCTGGGAACTAGCCCATGACTCTGAGAATCACAACTCTGATAGCAACGTGCAATTGCTCCCTGGCAGCAGCCAGAGCGTGCCCAGCACTCCCACTGAGAGCAGCTGCAAAGTGGCAGAGGGGCCAACCAGGGCAGATCCCACCTTGCAATTCCTTGTAGTACAGCCAGGAAAGGATTAGCCTTTACTCTGGCTGTAATGCTTACAGTTACTACATCTAACATTTAGTGTTACATTTGTAATTATTATAATGCAAATGCAGTTTGCAATCTACCTTTCCACAGATTTACAAGAATTCCAGGTGGCGATAATCCTGTCAATATCTTAACTATGACTAGCTGGAATGCAGTCTTCCATCTAGTTCTAAAAAATATTTTTAGCACTTTGAAAGTAATAAAGTAACAGCTAAACTTTTAAAGTCAGTATTAACATCTATATATATGGACATTTAGTTCAAATAACTGCTATATTTTTGAGAAAGCCAGGGGTACTGTCCCAAGTGATGTAATTTTACTCTTAATCCATACATATGCAGTTCCAGCTCAAGTAAATGAATACACCACTCCTCAAAAAAAAGGTAGATGTGAAAATACAATCTTCAAATACAGACATAATGCTTTACAGCTGACAACTTCTGAGTAACTACAAAATCAGTGTTTATTAACAAACTGCAATTCAAATATCTTCATCATGGTATTCTGCCAGGTGCATTTCAGCTGCTTTGCCTTTTTTGTATTTGGGTTTTTTTGTTCAGTGTATTTCTAAGCCTATTTAAAATGAAAGGAAAATGAAATCGTCACTGTATTGTGGTTTCAGATCCAAGCCATTAGAGAAGGACTTTGAGATGAGAAAATAATGCATTCCTCCAAAGTATGTTTTATAAGTAATAATAATTTAAAAAAAACTAAAATGCATGCAGACATAGCACCCACATCCTCCCAGATTTCATTTGCATGATGTTCAGTTTTAATGCGTAAGCTGCCAACAGCTTAAAAGAGGGGGTTTATATATACACAGCTTCATCACAATTGTCATCTTACATAAGATTACAACAACCATTAAAATATTCTTTTGCAAACAGTGTTACTGGAACTAGGTAAGATGCCAGTTTGTCTTCTACCAACAGCAGCAAAAGGTATATAGAAATATCCATAAAGCTGTGAAATTCATGGCTCTGACTATTAATGACAAGTGCAGAAATTTAATGATTGGAACCGACACTGGAGAATGCAGTGAGGCTGCTTAGCATTTCTTGGAACCACCTGCAGTGCAATAATCTTATTTGGGGGAGAAAAAAAAAAAAATCATGTCACATTCACCCTCATCCTTCAACTGCTCGTTCACTTGAGGAGGCAGAAATGACACTAGAGCCAGGTCTACCAAGGACTAAGTGGGCTGTAGCAACTATTAGCAATTTCTGCTCCAGTTGTATGACAACACAGCTCCTCTGTATTTCCCTGCAGACAATTCTTCCAGGTTAAGAATTATGAGAACTCAGAACAGGGGTAGAATCCCTTAGGGATTATATACATCTTCATTATGTGCCTAGAGCACAGATGCTAAGGCACTGTATGCATGAGCAAAAACTAAAGTATGCCAAAACACACATCAATTTATTAGAGGTAGACTGACACTTTTACGGTCTAAAAACACATTGCTAGCCCTCACTATTTAAACTAATAGTCCTTCACTAGTTGGACTTGTCCCACTACAATTAGTCCTTCACAACAAAAAGATAAAACAAGGGGACTAGATGGATAGGACAAGATTTACTGCAGTATTCCCATTTCCTTCTTCAAAAATCCACATGCCTCCCCAGCAGACATAGCTGCAATGGGAAAGGTTGTATCAGTTACAACAGACAAAATCTAGAATACCTTTTTTTTTTTTTTTTTAAGTAATACTAAATTTATGAACAGGTTTTTTTTTCCTCCTTTAGAAGGGAGTAGTTGTTTCTTCCCACAGAAAGGATGGCAGGAAACAGCAGAGAAAGGAAACATGCTGAAATAGCTATCAGTGCCCCCTGTCCCCATGGGAAGGAGATCCTTGCAAGATTGTCAAGCCAAATTAAAGTCTCTGGATCTGTAGATAAGGGTCCCAATTACTATGCAGTATTAAGTTCAATTTCACATCACCAGATCTTAGTGGAATTTTCAAAGTAAAACCTTATGTTCTACATCATGTCACTGTAAGGAAACAAAATATAAACAATCTGCTTTAGTAAATATTATCTACAGATTTTATGAAGGAAAAAAAACCTTGCCATTACTTAAAAATAGGTTTAATTTGTATTTTGTCATTATTTTAATTAAGTGGATAAATTAGAAACACCTATTGGTACAAATACGCATCTGTGAAGGAGGAAAGCTCACCCAAGATTCAGCATCATGCTACTCATGCAACATATTAAGATCTACTGTGTGAACACTAGGAAAAAAAAATAATTACTTGCTTTGGCAACTGCAGAGCAAAATAATTTTCTAAGGGACATAACTATCCTTCAGATGGAAGTTAATTTTATCCTATTTAATTATACACTGTTACCAATTTAAACCCTGCCCTAGAACATTGAGTTTACCATGCTGTCTTGCATGTATGTGATGGACATGTGTCATTTATTAGGATTTTTCAGTATATTTGAGGTCATATTAATTGCTCTACACACATTTCTCTTTCTACTGTAACAATGACTACGTATGACACTGTGCACCATTACACCATACCCTTAGGTTTAAAACTGAGTACTTGCAGTTATGGAAGAAGTGACCCTACAAAATTCCTTCTACATTTCTGAGACTTGCAAGAGAATTTTTCTGTCAGCTCCACACAAACTGCTACAGGAAGAAAAGTTGCTGTGGTCAATGCTGCAGTTTTGGTCAATGCTTTATATTTTAAATGCATCTGATGATCCCGAAAGGCATGAAAGGCATGTGCCTACTATGTGGTAGGACTTTGGGACTTGAGTAGCAGCTCTGAAGGGACTAAAATACAATCAAACATTTGGGACAGAACAGATTCCATTATTACTGAGGTCACTGTCCCTAGTCCCCACTCTGTACAAACAGTATCTTTTTATATACACTGAATTTGGTCAAAAAGATGGCAGATCAGGCAGAGAGAGAATCTTCCAGTACCTGAAGGGGGCCTACAGGAAAGCTGGGGAGGGACTTTTTACAAGGGCTTGTATTGAGAGGACAAGGGGTAATGGTTTTAAACTGGAAGAGGATATATTTAGGTTAGACATTAGGAAGAAATTTTTCAGTGTGAGGGTGGGTGAGACACTGGAACAGGTTGCCCAAGGAAGCTGGGGAAGCCCCATCCCTGGAGGTGTTCAAGGCCAGGCTGGATGGGGCTCTGAGCAACCTGCTCTAGTGGGAGGTGTCCCTGCCCATGCAGGGAGGTTGGAACTAAATGATCTTTAAGGTCCTTTCCAACCCAAACCATTCTATGATTCTATAAATCAGGGTCTGCATTTCTATTCCCAGGGTACTGCTTGGCAAACTTGTATTCTTGAAGTACTAAACTTAAAAGAACGAGCATGTTCCTGAGAAATGCCAAATACCTACCAACATCTGCTAGACAGGACTGATAGTAGTTTGGTATCTTGCAAGATAAAAGTCAGTTAGCAAGACTGCTAAATGTCAGCCTTTAAACTCTTTAGTATTTATGTTCAACTATGTCAAGTGAAAAAAACCAAGAAAAAAGAAAAAACCAACAGCACACATACCAAGGTTTAGACTTAAAATCTCCATATTGTCCTTCATAAGTGAGGTGAGGACGAAGTATTACTTATTTTCTTTTAAGAATAACAAAAGTAAAAATGAAGTATAATGAAAGCACATCAAGAAACAAACTGTACAATTTCTGAACTGCGCTGTTTATTTTGCTGCTTGAAACCTAAGTGACAGTATGCCACTATAATTATGGGGTGTCTTCTAAACCTTTACTACACTGCAGGTACAGAAATATACGGACACATTTTTGGAGAATTGACATTTTGCAAAATGCAGCAAATATTTCAATTTACACATGAGAACAGGAAGTGTTCAAAAGGGTATGCATTTCAAGTTATTGCAGGTTATTTCTGTGAGAGACTTTCTGCAGGTAAAACATGTTTAAATTTAACCAACAGTAACGTGTCAGTGTATTTAAAATCATGACAAAAATCTTTTCTCTGGTCATAAACTGCCCTTTGACAAACTGCTAGGATGTTGTATGTTTAGGGCAAGATGTCAATACAGCAGAAATCCCATGGCGTTTTGGTTTTCTTCTGGAGATTAAAGCTGTTTTTTTCTTGGGATAAATGCAGCAGCAAAACACAAACCAGCTGATCAAAAAAGCACTTCTGCCATAACTCCAATAATTTCAGGGCACACCAACCGACAGTAGTTTTGCCATTCCCAGTTCTTTCAAGGTTTACATCACTGCACTGTTGCCTTAAGTACGTTTGTAAAAGCTTGTTTTCTGTTAGGCCAGCTTGCTGACTACAGCCTGGTTGAGAGAATTTAGTTGGTTGGTCCATTTATCTAACGCAGTATACCGTGCTCCACCTCTCTTCTGATGATCCAGTTCTAGGAGCTGGTTGACTTGATCAATTCGGCCATGTATAGTGCTAGAAGTAAATAAATGAATAACTATAAATTGCTAAATAAATTGGAAATAGGAGCTAACTATAAATCAGAGGTAAAATAAAGAGGCCTTCTTATACAAGAGAGACACAAAGTCTATTTCAGAATTCAGCACTTCTGTAATATATTGTCCTGGGTAGGACTGCCTACTTAGTTGTCATCATGATTGGAAATCAAATTAACTAATTCATTGTGCAATGCATAAATTATCTCCCTAGCTATGACCCACATGCAAAGTCTAAACCAATATGAGGTAATCAGTTCTTGAAAGGCGAGGAATAATGAGATGGGGAGATTTATGTAAAAAGAAATTAAAATATAAACCCATGTGTGGATTGTATTTTCCTAGTAGATATAACAAGTTACCCTTGAAAAAAAGATTTTACTAACGGTAGTAAAGGTTTTCCTGTCAAGGAGGGAAGACAACTAATTTGTAAACTTGCAGATGTACTTGAGAATGTACATGGGTATAAGCAGCAATTACTAAGAGTAACAATTTTCATAGTTTCATAAGAATTCAAGTAATTTATTACATAATTCAAAATTAAAGTAAAAACATGGCACTTAATCTTTCTCTAATTTTCTTGGCTTACATCTTACAAATATACTTTACTGCTCATAAGCCAAGCAAATCCAAACAAAGTCAGCACCATTACCTTTCACTTGTAGAATCAATCAGTATTGTCACAATGCACAAAAATATTGTTTTGTTGCTTCTTGTATACTGTGATTATTTTAAGGTAATCAAAGATCAGTAATCAAGAGTAAAGTACATACTTATCCAATATGCACTGCACAAGCAAGCTTTCCACATCAGCTACATCTATGTTTAACTCCTAAAAGAAAAACAGAACTCATTATGCTATTATGCTGCTACTCTGTTTTGTATCAAATCCTTCCAGTTTTTATTTTCTTACACAGAATTTGCTTTCATTTTCTTTCTTACTGTTCGAAACTATCAATTCAATAATGGTCTATTTTGGAATGCTGTGAATTTTTGCAATAAAAATTCAGACTCACAGGAGATGCAAACAATCTATTGTCACTGGTTTTTGATTTTGTCCTTTCTGGATTAGGGGACGAAATTAGTGATTCTAGTATAATAGTTGGTCAGTTCTATTACCACAGTTCTGTAACTTGTACAACACAGACATTTGAAGGTATCTTTTGAACAAAAGGAATTAAAATTTGGATGTTTATGTTGCTAAAATTTACATTCATTACATTTTGAATTATACAAATTTCATTTTTTTACATTTGCCTTCAGAGAAGTGTTTTTCTACAGCAAGTAGAAGATGGTAATTGGGTATTTTAGAAGTATATCCTAGTACATATTATAAAAAGCACTGTAATGACACTTGAAATTTACATTTTTGCACTGCAAAGCTGCCAGCAGTGCATCAGTACTACTTTATAGTTTGTATTTTAGGTGTTCTATTTCTGGAAGCACTGTATTTAAGAGCTTTTATTCACAATTCACAAACATGAGCAAATGCAATGCTCCACTGACACATACCTTAGAAATAAAAGGAATATGTATTCTTGTGTAAGGCTTAATTAATTTTATAAGCACTTGTGTTCTGATGTTTCGCAAAAGCTCTGTAAGATAAGAAAAATAATACTGTAAAAATAACAGTACTGAAATAAAGGTGCAATACAGTTTCATAAAATAAGATATCCTAAATGCCATGATCTTTTAAGGTAGTAATTCAATGAGGTGGAGATCCACAGCAAAATAAAGAGACTTTTTTTTTTAACCAGGAATCCAAGCAATACGTAACTCTGAAGATGGACAGAAAAAGCCAAAAATTGTTTAAACATGGAGCAATGTATTCTCTGACAAAAAATTAAATTATTCAAACTAACTGGGTAAATAATACAGATTATCCCACAGTACATCTGCCCCTCTAATTTATGGCTAGAATGGTTGGCTTGTACAAAAGTGAAGAGATTTATTCTTAAGGCTCTGAAACTTAAGTCTGTGTGCATTTAACTTCATGGGGAATATTCACATTTTAAGGTAAAAGATCAGGGCCTAATGGTATAATTATGATGAGGAACTGAAGAAATATAATACAGTCTGCATGAACTGACTTTTTGCTTAGATAAGGTAGTGTAGCCATTGTTTTAGACATGTTTACATTATTGAAGAAAATCTGGATAAAACGAAAGCATAAATCCCAATTTTAAATTAACAGAAAGACAGCTACATCCATTTTTACCTAACTAGTTACACAAGGACTGTTTATATAATAAAAAACTGAAGAACAGATTATGTATCTCAATAAAACTAAGGAGATTAAAACAATGAGGCAAGGTATGTAAACATTATAACCGTAAACACCCATTCTCTATCACTACAGAGTGAAAAGGATGAGAATGTCTTTTTTTCCCCTGGATATCACTAGCAGACAACTATCATATAAGGGATGAAACTCAAATTCTCTTCAATCCTTTGATTCACCCATCCTCCTTCTCTTGCTTTTCAGTTCCTTCGTACTTTTTTCCTTAAACATCCACCTCTCTGACCTTACAGAGTCTCCACACAAGACTTTGAAGCTTACCAGTAGTCAACATGTAACAGCAGTAGAGGGGTTATATTTAGTTTCCCCTGCTGTTTGCCATGTTCTCTGTTACAAACAGAAGGGTAAGAAAACCAGGTCTCTGGATTTAACTCTTTTCTTTCATGTAACTATCCAGCTAAATGACCTTGAAATGCCACAGTAAACCCTACTCCTGATGAAAACAGTAGTTATCTGAAAAACTGGACACTATATTCAAGTGAAGAGACTTGTACATTTTCAGATACATGACAAATGCAGGGGGGAACTCTGCAGGGCAGGTATTAGTGTGCTTCTCTGTTTTACTAAGTATTTGCACTATAAATCCAAACATTGTTTTTCAACATATACATTAGAATTCTGTATCTTGCTACATATTTTATTACTACACATTTATTAATGCAAACTTCATTACATTGGCTACATATATTGTCTTTAATCTGAAGCAGAAAATAATCCATATAAACTAACAATCAGCTCACTGTTGAGACTGGCACAGCCAGCCTGTATGAGCAAGGGGTGCCCTCATTTAATCCTTCCAATGTAAGGAAAAAACACCAATCAACATATTCAGTGCCTAATACCACCATAGATATTATCTTAGAATATCCACTCTTGCTAGAACTTGCTCCATCATTCCTGCAATTCTTCACAGTTACTCTACATGCTTAGACATGTGTTGGTCTTGACCCATTTCTAAAGAACTTGGAAACAGTAAAGGAGTCCTCCACAATTAATTACAAAGAACTCTCATTTTGCCAAGAAGAAAAATAAACTATGGCCAAAAAAAAAAAAAAAAGGCAGCAGCAGCTTACCAAGTAGTGAAAGCAAAAAGGATTAAAATAGCCTGAAAAAATACCTTCAATGTGCTCCCTTATGAAGGGATCATCCATGATGTTGCTGTGATTTGTCTTCAGAATCTTCTCAAATTCAGTGATGTCATTATTCTGATAGGCACTTCAGAAAAAACAAGAAACTAAATTATTATGTTTGAAATTTAAAAAGGTTAGTAAGAGAGTGTTCTACATCTTCTAAAAAAACCTGTATTAACTGTTGGTGGCAAGTAATTATATTCAGAACCTTTATAAGGAAAAACTATTTAAAGATGAGATGCAACAGAAATGACCTTTCTGATATTTCAATTTTAGTAGCATTTACTAAAGTTTAGTATGAACATCTAGTTATTCCACAAGTGCACTCCAGTTTCAAAACTTTTGTGCTTCAAGAAATTACTCTTTAAAAAAGCCTATACCCTAAAAATAGCCAATTTTGAAAAATATTGTTACTTGAATTTTGGCTTCATGAAGCCATACTTTATGGAACAAAAAAAGAGCTAGAGAGTCTAGAGGGCTGTTGCTGTTTCTAGAACATCTATCTTAAGCTGAATTATAAAAATACTGGAAGATGCAAGAAATCCTGACTTCCAGCGCTAACCACCAGTCATTCTGGCATAATACTAGTTTTTAGATTCTGATTTATAGCTTATTTTTAGTATATGTATCATTTAACTAGTCAATCTTGTATCAATCTAGTAAGTACTACAAAAAGAATGTGGGTTTAGACACCTATTAGTCAGTGGTGGCACCACAGCATCATTTAAAGGTAAGAACTGTAATCACTGAAACAAGACCTTTTTCTTGAAATACAATGATTTTACAATTAAAATCTAATCTTTTCTTACAGGAAGAGTCAGCTGTAATAGGGACTATCTACTACCTAATCAAACTTACACAGTAATTTAGTTATATCAAGCTACAGGCTTAAGATAGTGAGTCTGAAAGATACAGTGTTGAATACATTTTCAACCTCTGTTTAATACTAACATCAAACATTTTAAAAACAACATCTATTTTTCCTTCATCGTCTCTGAATTTTCAAATTGTTTTTAAACTGGTGAAAAAAAAAGGTAATCCTTTATTATCAGTAAAATGGGCAAAAAAGAGAGGTGTTAAATTGAAGGGAGAACTTGAGGGGTTCATAAATGTAGTTATATGAATAGAATGGACTGTATCACATGAAACTAGTACGTTTTACCTCATAATTAAAAAGAATTTCAGCTAAGTATATTTTAGAGTTTATTCCAGAAATATTTTTATCATACGTAAAACATTCACGTTCCCAATGCAGAGTGTAGGAAGAAGTAAAAACATAATTGTCATCTTTGGAATTGATTTTTATCTTCTGCATATTTCTTATCTACACTGCTTTAATTGCATTATTAATTTTAAAGAAGCAGTAATACTCAAATGTCAAAATATATAAATTAGGAATATGAATAAAATCAGATTGGGTAAGGCCATCTGGAGTTCCTTCTGCCTCAAATTCACATGAAACTATGCCAGTGAAGTAGAAAAGACATGTCTGAAATAAATTATTATTTGAAATAGTCACTTAATAAACTGCCAAATAATGTATTCATCATTATGAACATCCTCACTTTCAGAAACAATTTGTATGCATACAATGATGCAGCACCATAGCAATATCAGAACAAGGTTTGTTCCAACATGAGATCAACTGCATATTTCAAAATGTGAGCAGGCAGTACTTCTTACGTAATGAAAAGGTGGGAAAGCTTTTCCTCTGCATTGTTAATTTTTTTCACTTGAGAAAGCAAAGGCAGGATAGAGTGGATGGAACAGGTTAGCCTCAAAGCACAGTACACAAACTGCCTCAGCTCATCAATTTATTTTGCCTGATGAGCTTAATACACTCCAAGTTCTCACATCACAGTTGTCTCTAAGACAGAATGAAACTTTCTTTTGATTTTCACATTTGTTTGAGGGTTAGGGGAGATAATTTGAGAGTGTTCCTAAATTATGCAACTTCTTTAGTAATCATGACACACATCCAATTATTCCATTGCCTTTGGTATGAGATGTCACTCATCTCAGTTTCTCATATATAATCAGCCCAACCCTAAAGACCAGTTGCAGTAAAAGGTGGGACAACTTTATTTAAGGGAAGAAATGAAGTTTTTGCCACTGTGTAAGAAATTCAGCATAGAGCAAGATAACCATGTTTCTGTACCCCTAACTGGTATAGTATATAGATACTTTAGTGTATCATAGTAAATAAGAGTTTCTTACGAAAAACAGTCAGTCTGCAAATATTTGCCCAGTATTTACAAAATAACCATGTTAGCTGTGCAGAGAAAAGCCACCTCTAAAAATATTCGATTTCTGGTTTGGAAACTACATCTTCCTTCTCTTCTCCAGAAAAATGAAAATCTTACCTTACTAAATTTGTCATTGCTAGAATCTCTGGATCATTTTTGTATGGTTTAGCCTACACAGAACAGAAAGCACAATAGGCATGTTTAGATTTTAAGTAATTTTTTCCATGTTCATCTTTTGAGTGATTTCCGTATCAATTCAGAAAAGAAGGGGGGGGAAAGGGAAAAAGAAAAAAAAAAATACCTCCTGAGAGTCAAATGGATTTATTCCAGATTTCATGAGCATGTTTGCTAAGACCAAGTATTTTAAGCAAGTAGTTCTTCTGGGGCTCCCCGATTCATCATAATTCTTGAATGCTTCAAAAAAATCGGTATGTGCCTTTTCAAACTCTCCTTCTCTTAAGTGCATTTTGCCTCCACATTCTAAAAAGAAAACACAGATGAAGAGAAAAGAAACACTGCATGCTTCTTGCTGACTACAATAATTATACTCAGAAGTTCCATGCTATTTCTAAATAGATTACTGAAATACTTTCAGGAGTCCTTTCATTCTCTGAAATTGCTAGAAAAACAAAAAAAGCATTAGGGCCCTCACATACAGCACTGCCATTTGAATAAACCCATTCCCAAGAAGAAAAAACAAAACCCAACCCACACCATAAATCTAAAAGAACACTAATCTTCCCAGCCAATAATTGTTTTAACCTTATGTTAAAATACTGTAAAAACTGAAATGGAATGTATCTCCATTTCAAAGGCAAAAAACTTCCTATATTTAGGGAATGTTCCCTACCTGTTAAGCAAAACCACAAAGAAAAATTGAGAAATACTCTGTATCTCCTTTTATTTCTGAAGTACCCACTGCAGTCTGATTGCCTATGCAAGTGCCTACACCAGAGGAAGAAGGCAGGCACAACAGTATTCTTGAGAAAGTTGTTTTTCAAGATACGCAGCATGTTTCCACTATAATTTATCACTATGGATAATTAAGAATATTTTCAAACACATCTTAAAGCCCCTCAGTTCCTGATGAATTTTATTGAGGCAAGACATCAAGCTGTCCTGTCAAGCCTTTGTTCCTATCGTTTGCAAATGTCTTTGCATTTGTCCTTTGTTGCCTGCCATGGTGTCAAACAGCTCAAGTCTTCCTCTTGTTCTTCTGTTGCTTCTCTCCTACACTGTATGTATTCAACTGTCCTGCCCTTCTGAGCAGCACCAGAACAGCAGAGCTGAAGTCCTGCAGGAGGGAAACATTAAATGACAAGACTGCAGCCACTGCATTAGTCGTCCTTTATTGCCATATGGTTTGTCTGCCTCTTAATCTACAGGATCCTGTGTCTTTATGGAGGGAACCAGGAAACACATTATCATATTTTTGTAAAACTAACCTATGCAACAAAAGTTAAAAGGAAAAATCCAGTATCGACTTGCCTCTAATAACTCCCATGATCAGTGGATGAGGAATGGCTGACTTGATGTGCAATGACTGTTCATATAGTGCTTTAAGCTTTTTGTTATTTTTCTGTGCTGTATACATTTGAATTTCCAAAGCATAGATTTCCAATAGTTGAGTACCTTTTTTTAGATCATCTTCTCCATCATCAGTCTAGGATAGAGTAAGTAATAAATACTGTGAAATTTTAAGAGAACAGCAATTTCAGTTTTCTACTAGTAAAAAAGTAATTACCAAATATTCTCAGTAATTTCCTGTTGGAAAATAAGGATATTCCTAAAACTTGAAAATTTTGATGTAACTATTAACACAAAACATAATAATCAAAGAACTTATCACTGGCCAAGGTTTGAAGCCCTTAATTAAAACAGTTAGTATTTTTGTTTAATTAAATGGTTTCCTCAGAACTTTGCCCTTTCTTCTTTTCCATGTTCCCTAAACCACTCTCAGCATATAAATGCAGTGACTGACACACATACACATAAAATACACACGACTCTTCTGCTGCCTACAACAGAACCATTTCCCAAATATTTGTAACCCATTTTCCATGCTGGAGGAAAAAAAGGGGGACACAAACACACACAGTAGGCAGCATGGCTAGGTTTCTTCCCCCTTCCAAATGGGAAAGTAACAACTGTACTTTCAGTTTTGAGTAAAGCTCACTTGGAATCTTCACTGTATTTTAAAATATATGTCTATACATTATAAATTATTCGTATATTGTTCTCATCCTTGCACCTGACTAAAAGGAAACCTGATCAGCAGTTGTGAATAATTTCTAAAAAATAATCTTTAAGCGAAAAGTAACACACATCATTTTTTGTACATATTATCAAACAGATAATGAATTAAAGCTGGCACAGTATTTCTTCACGCTGTACTAAAGCTCAGCAACATGCCTCAAAGGCCAACAACAGATGTAACAAAAATCAGTGTTGTTTACTAAGCTACAGTGATTTAGAATATAAAGGTACCTGGCATGACTGATGCAGCTGACGCAAAATCTTTTGTAATTTTCCATATTCTTCTCGTTCTAAATATAATTTGCCAAGCTGTAATGAAAAAAAAGTTCAAGTACTAAGATCTATTAAGACTTCACAATTATCATTTGCAAGAGTTAGCTGAAGGTGTCACAAGCAAAAAACAGTAAGTTATGTATTTTACCTTTGTGTTTGTCTTAAACCACAATCTATCATTCTTAGCATCTTTCAGAGCTTCAAGTGTTGTTTCATAGAATTCCTGAAGCAAATCCATCTGACATAAAAAATCAGAATTCTATAATTGTAAACAGCAAATTTGTACCTGTTAATAAAGTCAATCTGAACAAACTAAAAGTGCATGCTTGAACTTCAAAATAAGAAAGGTATCTGCATCTTACTTGAATGTCTGCTTTTAAATTATTAAGAGCTTCTAAAGTAACAAAACTAAGTACATGTGCTTTGCTTTTATAAAATAGATGTAATTACAAAGTATTCACATTTTAAGATTTGCAACCATTATCAGGCTAGTGAAAAAAGAAAGCTATCTTTTACAAGGCCATCTTCTCTAACAAAGTAATAAAATTCTTGGATTGTGTAACAAAAGAAAAATACAGGCAACATTGCTCCTACTTAAAAGAAAAAAAATATGATTTACATATTAAAAGAAAATACAAATTACAAAATGAGAGATGGTCAAAGGAAAAGATGCTTCCTTCTTTCTAAACTACCAATGTTGCATGAAAGAAACCTCTTGAATACATCAAACTGTTTCTTTGCATAAAACCTGAAAACAGAACATCCAAAATGGAAATCAAAGTGCTGAGTGTGACTTTAGAATTGCCTGTGGCCACTGTTCTTCTGGGGATAACATATCTGTGGCTATACATAGTTAGGATGTCAGATTGTCCCTTCAAGTCTGGCTCCAACTGCATTTAGACCAAACACACTGACCTCTGCCAACAAGACAGTCCTTTAGACCTTAAGAGGAAACCACCATTCAGCTATTAAACTTTCATTTCATGTGAGTGGCAGGACAGGAAGGATTGTGATAATGAATCACTAAAGTCATCGCTAAAGACCAGTGATCCTCCATATGCAGGTGCTACGTCCAGGTAGTCAGTTAGGGGAGCTTCCTACTCTCTGTAAAGCTTCTACAACAATACAAAAGAAAATGAGCTGGGCTGAGTATCTAAGAACATGTGCCTAGATCACACGATGCACTCAAAGACAGGCAGTGTTTAACACCAACACTTCATTGCAAAGTTTTTCAAAGATTCTCCTCTCCCCCAAAGTAAAAACAACATTGTTGAATTACAACTTATACCTGAGAAGGCATTTATAGTGTGTAGCTACTATGCTAAAAAAAAGTATTTACTTATTAGCATAGAAATCCCAGGTAAATATTGCCCAGAAATGACAAATTCATGGCAAGTTATGCATGTTGATAGAATCCATTAAATGTGGGAAATATATTTTAACATATGATAAAAAAAATTAATACTGCAAATGTTCTCTATTTAAGATCAAAAACCCCAAAACTAACAGACTGCCATACACAAAAAGGTCCATAGTTAAAAATGCAAAAAGGAAAACCATGAAGATGAAAGAACTGGTCATCTAACCTGCTTGGAAGTAGAGATATAATCAAGAATAGAATTGATGGATTTTTCAGAGTAATTTCTTGTAACTGCACTCCGTATGTAGGTCAATAGCTGTTTATATCTGTTCATCATTTCAGGAAAGTTAGTCTAAAAGAAATACAAAATTACATTATATTTTGTTTTAATGATTAAAAACCGAGTTGTATCTTGCAAATACACATACAGAAAAGAAAGAATAACAGAAAAACTATGCAGTAGTGGTTACTATTAGGAACTTTTACATCATCACTTTGTTCATAAACAGCGTAATCAGGAATAACTTCAGCAAGATAGCATGGAATAAACATTTAAAGTATTTATCTCAATGAAGGAAACAGAGTTGGCTATGCAACTATTTAAATGGTTGCATATTTAGTATTCAAATTTTGCACCGATTTATTCTTTCTGGTGAAGTACACATATGTAGAAACATGACCAGTTTCAATGGCATGATACCTCAGGATAACAAGGACTGAGTCTGAAACTTTCAGAGGGTTTCTGCTGACTACAGCAGCTAACTTGCATCCCTTTTGCCTTTGACTTGCAGCCACCACACAATTTCCCTGCCATGTCAGTAGTAGCCATTAAAGGCTGCAAAAGGCAAGTTCTGGCAGATTTAGCCATAAATTACAATAATAATTTAAGATCTCTGAATCAAATACATATTTATGCCATTTACTCTCAAGTGAAAGCTGGAATTCCTACCAATTTAAAGTTTATTTTAATCATCTGTTTCAGAGCTTTGAATCCCCATTCTCCTTTTTCACCTTCGAGCTCCAAAACCTGAAATAGAAGAATTTTTGAAACATTTTGAAATTTATAGAAGCTTTATTCAAACTTAAATTGATTTGCATCTTGTTTAAAACGCACGTATCCCATACCTGCTTCCCCCCCCAGCTTTGCTCCTTACAAAGTAATGTTCTACCTTGTCCTGTTCTTCCATTTTACTCTTCCCTGATATTCCTGAGAAAGTCAGAGAGGGGTATGTATCTTACCAGTTTTCAGAACTTAGCTCATGTAAGGAGGGTGAACTGTTATGTATAGATTTTTTTTGTTGCTGTTGTCTAACACCAAACACTAAACTTGAACGCCACTCCCTAAATACATCTACACAACAAAGTTGTAACACCCTCTGCAAAACTCACTCAACCCACTCGTTGACTAAATTAGTCAAAAATTTACACTTCTGAATTACTATAGTTTCTTCACATTATCAGGAAGGCTTCTATGCTCCAATGTAACATAGTTAAGGCAGTGTTTTGTAAGAAAAAATTTTAGAAATTTTTTTCAAGTCCTCCATATACTGCTGATAAATGTTATAAATAAGTCAAGAGATGCTAATATTGATTTTCTCTTTAATAATTTACATCTAATATATTGCTTTCTGGTGGCAGTGTGCAAATACTAAAAATTTAAAACTGACATGAAGGAAAGAAACTGTGTCACTTGGTATTTATACATTTAAAGCTTTGGAATCAGCAAACCAAATACAATACATTATGTAAGACATTGGGGAGAACACCATTTCATTTTTAAAAACAAATGTATCTGGCTCCTATACACATGAAAACACACTTAGGACTGTAACTTACTAAATCCTGAAGATTGAAAACTGCAACAAAATAGGACTATTCCATGTTCTATTTATAGTCCCTACAAATGATCCTGAAAGGCAGTCCAGCCAGAAGTCTAAGTTGTCCAATCATAAACTTAGCACAATAAGCTAAAATATAAACATTACCATTTTAGTTATTTTCTGGAATTTTAAGAGTAAGCAAATAAATGTGAATTAATAAAAAAATAAGATATAGAATATAAAGACAGGAAACCTTCTGAAAACTGCTTAATGCCGCTTTGGGATCATCTTCCTTCAAAGCTTTGGAATTGTAGTATTGATTTTCCAGATCCACATTTGGTTCAGAATTGCTGTCCTCAGAATATTCCTACATTTTAAGGAAAAAAGAAAAAGCAAGTAAAAATCAGATGAAAAAGAGAGAAGGGTTCAGAGCATCTAATATTCTGCTGAAAATGGATAAAATACAGTATGACACGTTGCTCACACTGACACGGAATGCTTGTGTATTACCAGAAAATCTTCACTTTTAGAGCATGATGATTTCATCTCTCCATCTTGCCAGCCTCACCATCCAGCAACACGTGCCTATCAACAGATTTCTTTTTGGATTAATGAACTCATAGCTCTACCAATTTCACCTAAACGACAAGTACAGACTGTATTATTAAAATTCTGCCAATTTTGGTGTTTAAGGACAGATGCTTAATAGCCTATGTCATTCTTGTCTGGGGGAGAGAACTTGTTGGTCACTAATCTTATAATAGAGCACCTTTCAGATGTCCTTTGCTGTCCATAGAAAAGACTGTGACTGAGTTGCAACTCGAATAATGATTCAGCAGTGGAGGATATAAAATGCTTCCATGAATCTCTCTCTAATCTGTCGATTCACACTTGTCCAAGGAAATTAAAAAAAAAAATAAAAAATGACGGTAACACCAGCTGCTTCTGTGCTGAGAAGCAGATGATTGAGAAAATGCTAAAGATAGTGCCAGAGAGGCTAGGGTGGGGCATAGGCACAATAATTCAATCAAATAATTACCCATTATGTACAGTAGCACCAAACAAATTGAAGAATTTCCTTCTACCAATTATTACTGAATTTAAATTTTAAAAAAAAGTACTGAGGCTTTTTCTGATGAAAAAAACCTTAAGTATTCTATCTTCCTTCACTGAAGGTTGCATGTCTGAATTACAAAACATTAATAAAACTCATAATAATTTCATTGAAGGTGTACATGAGTCTGCATGTTCACATTTGAGGTTCATACCTTTGCATTTTCAAGCCAACTTCTCCCCACGGAGTGCTCAGCTATATGAGGAGCTGAACTGTTGAACAGACTGTTTAATTACTATTGTCAGAGTAACCTTCCCTTGTAACAACATGAACAATGCATAGCCAGGTGCCCTTCTTGAAGATTAAATTTCTACTGTACTTCTTCATCTGGCACATTTATTCTTTTTTTCATTCATATATTGCTAATATTAATGGACTCCTTCAAAACCATGGGAAGACATCAAAAAAAGATGACGCAAAAGCGAAGTTTTAAATTAGCTCTCTTCCCTACAGTGCGAGCACATCTTTCAAAGTTTAGGTTTTATGAAGTTCTAATAGAAAAATTAATTATGGGAGCTCACATCTAGCCTGTATTATATTAAAAATGGTTGTTGAGACTTTTATCCTTCAACCTGCTAATTTTTTTCGCTACATGTAGTCAAGTTGCTCACGTATTTATTTATACTCACACTAAACATTAGTATTTTGTGAGATTAAATGGACTTAAAAGCCTAGCGAATGGCACAAATCTGTTTTCTGAATTCTCATAGAACTAGAAAACTTAATACTGAAAACTGCAAAGAAAATAGGAAGAAAGTGTCTTATTCCATTGGTCAGCCTTTCATTTTGGGTAGCTTGTTTTCATAAATTCTTTACACTACTGATTGATGGAGCAGCTACAAGAACATGCACTTGATGTCACCAGGTATAAGAGTATCAGACACCTTATGAAGATAGTGGCTGCCAAAGCTTAAGCAATGTAGGATTTAAGATACATGTAATTAGCTGATGTCTTGTTTATACTGAATTTGAACAATGGAGGATATTTTTGGCAGAAGTATCTATTTGTAAAGATAAAAGGAAAGTTAACTAAATTAATTAATTTTAGGAAGCAATGTGCTCTGTCAGCCTAAAGCCAGAAACATCAGAATTTTCTTCTTAACTCTGGCAGTGATTCTGAATGTGTACTCATGCAGGAAGCCTTTTTTCAGATTGTTGAGATTTTTCTCAATGCTACTTAAATATCCCATAAATCCATTTTCTTAATACTATTAATACATAATAAATAATAAGTGTTAAGTCAAGAGATTTTTTTTTTCTAATGGAAACAATTTGAAATGCATCAAAGGTAATAATGGTTTATGTTCTCACAGCTGTATTTTTCCTTCACTTGATGCTTGGTTGCCTCACATCAATTTTAGGATGTTGATATGCAATCCAAGGTCTAAGACAGGGATTTCTTACTACTGGAAATGCAATGTAAGGTCCTGAATTTAAAACATGTATTTAGACTTAATGGCTGTGAAGAAAACTTTAAAACCATGAACTAAGTATGAGATGGTGCCGTGAATCTGTAGACAATTAAAAAAAACTAAATCAGCCATGGAGATACTGCATCTTAATTTAAGTATCAATGCTAATTATGCCAGTGCTGATCAATTCAGAGGGACCAGCACTCTTCTTCTGATGCAGAGATGGCTTAGTGTAGTGTGATACAAATGTGAGAACATTAGGCTTTTGCCAAAGCAAAAGGAAAGGAGGAAAGGAGAAGTGTGAAGCTGTATCCTCAAAGTTCAAACAAAGAAAAAGATGCCTTTCCTTCCCAGTACTGAAAACAGAAAAGTTCTTTTAACAATAAATTCAGATACCAAAAGCCTAACCTTTCCTCACCCTCATTTTTAACTCCCCTGCTTCCTGAAAAACTTCCCCAACTCAACCCTTTTAGGTAG
Organism: Hemiprocne comata; assembly: GCA_020745705.1. Classification (NCBI taxonomy): domain Eukaryota; kingdom Metazoa; phylum Chordata; class Aves; order Apodiformes; family Apodidae; genus Hemiprocne; species Hemiprocne comata. Next base: position 11,063,968 of record CM036596.1, read on the forward strand.
AAAGTTTGTTGCATCAAACAGCGCAGTACCAAAATAAAGCTGCACATAAAGTACATAGAATATCAGGTTTACAAAAAGAATTCCTACATAACTCCAAAAATCTCTACTACACTCTCTAGACCTAATATTCTGCCACCCCAAATTATAACTTCAAGATATAAAAGCACCTGTGTGATATACTTCAGCTCCAGCTGCTGTGAAGATCAGTAACAGGGCTAAGAAATTATTTTTTTTAAGATCTTGGTGATTTTTTTAAATGGACATTAACACTATCAGTACAAATTAAAATAATAGAAGTTTGAGTATGCAGAACTGATGTTTGAAACCCATTTAGTTCTCCTTTCAAGAATGGATCAAAACAATCAAGTAGGGTTTTTTTATTATTACTCATGAAATTAGAAAGCTCTGATACAACTTTAAAAAAAATGTAGATTACAAAAAAAATTCAGACATTATTTAAGCACTCCTCCATTGGAAATCTGCATGTTCTAAATGTAGTCAGTTACAAACAATCCAATCCCATCACAGCCCTTTTTGGGGTAAGAAAAATACCACACAAGCTCAACTGTAATGGAGATAAAACCTCTGATGTAGCTTACTCTGCCTGGAACATAGTTCTTTCAACTGATTGTAATAAAGTTAAATTAGAACCAAGGAACCAATTTAATTGACACGTCTTTATTACACTATGTTTTAAGTTTCCACAAAATTCATTTCATCCAGTGAACAGCTTTAAAACATTAAGTCTTAGCTTCTAAAATGAACACACACAAAAGACAATTCACCCCAAACAGCTTTAATCATCCTTTCTAGGGCACGGATCCATTTCCAGTTTCTCCAGCAGCAAAGGCAGGTTAAGAGCATCCAATGCTCCCTGACCATTTCTGGTCCTAGCCTCCCCTTCCCCCTTCACTGCAACAATTCCACATTTTATGCTCTAGGAGTCCTTGGTAATTGCTGATCCTGCTCGGGTTGAGGGAAGAGGCTCACCAGTGCTCACACAGACGCTGAGGCTGGTGAGCTATGGCAGAGGGGCAGATGACCAGGGAGGGCAAGAAAACCAGCTGTGGTTTCAAAAAACCGTAGCAGGAGCTTTAGTCCATGTGGTCTCAAGAGATTATATAGAGCTCTTGAAGCACGGCACCTCTCCTCGTAGATAGAATAGGGTTCATGACTGGGAGAGCATAACACTTATCACTGACACTTAATGGTGGATTTGTGGTATTCTAGCAGATTAGTGGCACCTGGTAAAGTTAAACATGCACAAAAACAAAGACCTAAATATCTTGTGAAAACTACTGGTTTTTTAGTTACTAATTTTCTTACCTCCTCTCTAGCCTAAAGCACTTCCCTAACCTCTACATCTCAACTGCTTTTCTGTGTATCATTCACTAGCTGTACAAGAACCAAACTTCTACTTGGCAAACCTTTTTAAAAAAAAAAAAAAAGGCAAGTAGCTATACAGAGGATAACTTTCCAGACAAAAGGCAACACAAAGAGCTCTATTTGTAGAGAAATTTATCCTTCAAGGACATTGTTAACAATACTTATTACTGTCGTTTTCAACTGCTGGTAATTTTACCAAATTTCAACCATTGGGATGACTCAAACCATTCTTTTTTTATGAAGTGCAATTGATTCTGAGAATAAGTCTGGTACAAATTTGATTTTACTTCAGCTAACTTTGTTTCATAACTGTGGCATTTAGGATGTCTGCTAACTCTAGGATTTGGAGTGAAGACCTGATATTTTGCAAGACCAAGTGATGTGGGTTCGTGAATGGGGGGGAGATGAGGGGGTGGCTTGTTTGTTTGTTTTTAGAAAAACAACACAAAAATGCCCAAATGAGGCAAATTAAAAAAATAAAAATAAAAAGAGACAATAACTCCTCAATATATTAATATATTAGCTTGCCAGCTAAATTTCTTGAACATTTTTTTCTACAAAAAACGTGCAATATTCTCACATAGCTCAAAAGTGACCAACTGAACACCATCCCGGTGCTAAGTACAACTTGCTTTGCATTTACTCTTCCTGGAACACTGGCTCCCAGGCACCAGGGGAAATAGCAAATAACAGTTTCTATCTGCCTTTGCCTCTGGTATCCAGGCACATGAATATAAAAAGAGCAATCAGACTGGAATGCAAGATTAAGGATGAAAAGAACACAGAAAAACTGTCAGAGTAAAAACAAGAGTGTGATTTGTGTAAGAAGTCGGCAACCACTCAGCCATGCATCAGCCCTGATTTTCTTTTCTGCGTTCCAGGTCTCTCTGCTCTTCTGCTCCTACTCACTAACTCTGCAAGTCATCCAGTGCCTGCTGGCTCACACCAGGGCTGACACCAGGAATAAGAAGTCCGTGAAGCCAGTGATTTGCAATGAGGTCAGTGCAGTTCCATTGAAAGACAGTGCTCTGCCTTTATTTTTTTTAAGCATAAGTTGGAAGATGCACAGAAATGAGACTGTAGAAAGAAAAAAAACTGGTATCATGACATATAGAGTATCAAAAAGACTTTTCTTTCACCTCTATCACACAGCTCTCCTATAGTTATATGCATCCTTTTCTAGAAGTCCAGTTTTTAGCATAAATTATAACTAATTTACTTCTGTTTAACATGCAACTGCATATCAGTTCCTGGGCTGCTCTGCTCTGAACACAGTGCTCAACAACTCTCTCAAGAAAGAAAAAAACAGAATTTATTGATACTTGCCAATGTTCAGATGGAAAGAACTTACTAATTATTCTCATGCTTTTTGCATCAATACTTCCTCCTGAAAAATTAGTGTAAAGAGCAAAATATGTCCCAAATATATTAACTCTGCATTTAAAGAGGAGTCTGAAGAGAATGCATAACATATTCGGGCAAATATAAAATATGAAAAAGGTATTAATTCTGAGAACAGTATATCCTATGTCAAGCTCATTTTTTTTATCTTAAAATCACATACTAATTTAACTGAACGTAACAAAGAAACAGAAGAGGGTAAAGTGGATCTCCTTGATTTGGTATTTCCCTAGTTCTGAACACTCGTTTTTGCAGCATTATAACTTTCTTGCTTGCTATAGACTTTTTTTTAATGGTGGCAATACTGAAACAAAGAGTTGGGAAGAGGTGCCAGTATCTGCATGGAATTTGAACTTTTTCTATTAAAAATGCACCAATATAAGGCAGAAAAATTTCCCTGTCTACTGATGAGATTGTGTATCAAGTTTGGTAACATTTAGAAATTCCTTTGAAATGGAGTATATTTCTTCCTGTTGGAAAGAAATGCTATTCTGATGGCTTGAAATAAAGACTGCCTATTTTCTAGTATCAACACAGCCTGAAAAGGGAAACTCTCAGTAATCTCCAGATAAGCTCCCCATAATTGAGCCATGCCAGTCCTCATGAACCTGTAGCCACCTCACCAGGGTGCAAACTGCTGCCTGTTCTTTGGAGCTGTATGCAGCTCTTCTACTGAAATCACTGAAATAATACAACTCTGTGACATAAAAAGACAAGTTGCCCAGCAAACAGATTTGTCTATCTTTTGCCCCAGATTGATTTAAAAGTTGAATTTCAGAGGACAATAGGATGTCTTATTAAGAACACCACAGACAAATTCCTATTTAAAACAAAACAAAACAACCCAAATAGATGTATTACAACAAATGTCAATGTGTTGTCACTGTGCCTGAAAGAATCAATTTCTGGAGAAAGGCTGAATTTAATCTCAAAGTCAATTCTAAACATAGCTTTTTGTCTGAGACTGAAAACAAAAACAGAATTTACAATGGTCCTTCCCTCTTCCTCCTTATCCATCTTCAAGCTGAAACTAGTACAAGGAACCTGAACTGAAATCATGTAAGGCACTTAACAGTATAAAACTAGAAATTAAAATTGAGTGGGTTTTCATAATGACCAGTAAACATTATTCTGTTCATTGAAGCATAAAGTGGAATAATCCATGTTATAATCAAGGCTGTCACTGTACATTAGTAGCAAATTGTGAATCTAGGTCCATTCACTCACAAATCTAAATGGAATTTTTTCCTGACAACAAGACCTCCAACAGATAAAGTTAATTTCTGCAGGAGTGCCTGAGGTAATTTACATGCAAAACCTTGACTTTTAACTCAACGAAAAACTAAGCAGAAACAGTCAACTGTGATCTGTAAAGTGGATAGTCTTCAGTTGTTTAACAGTGTAGTAATTACTCTAATTATACAAAAATCCATGATGAATCTGGGAAAGAGCTGGGTCTTTGGAATACCTGTTCACATTTTAGTTCGAGTGTGAAATATTTGCATACTTAAGGAAATGTAACTGACTGGTTCTACATAATCAGCAGGTCAAGTGCACATTTAGAGAGGATCAGCCATAATCACTTCCAATAAAAGCTGACAAAATGAAAACATTCTTGGAAGTCTTCTTTTCACTAGTATTTTTATGCTAATAGCTACCCTGGAAGACTTGAATGGAGTTTCACCATACTGTATTTTGACAAAGTAGCTACTACTTCTTTCAGTTTCTGTAATTTCTGCCTCTCCTCTTATTCGTTAAAAAAATATTCACCAACACTCACAAGTGCTGTTTTTATTTCTGTACTTATCTGAGTATTTTCTCTTGTACCCATTCTTCTTGTTTCAGACTCTTCTGTAGCAGCCTTTACACTGAACTCGAGAACCAAGCACCCCCTTTTAGTCTTCTCTTAATGTAACTAGATTTATATCAACATGAAAGGAAGAAATCAGGCCTGTCTTCAGGATTCTAAACTATTTTTCAAAGCAATTTTTTAGAAAACTGCAATTACAGTCTCAAGCATGTTTGAAAACAACATCCAATCATGGTTTGTAAGTCCAAGAATACAGATGTAATTCTAGCTGGAATAGCTTTAGTCTTAAATTCTGGGTTTTTCCATTTGTTACAAATCAAAGTTAAATTTAGAAATCTGTTTTATTTAAAGGTATAGCTAAAGTATTATCTGATGCTTTACATGAAAGTTACATACTGAAAAGAAAAAATGAACATGGTCCTAATTATTACAAGCAGGATTTTTAAATTTTGGAAAGCTCTGGGCTAGTGTTAATTAATGATGATGAAAATGTTCCAGGAAAAGTCAGGGGCTGAAATCTGCCACAAGCCAGAATTTTCAGATGAGGAAGAAAGTACTTAAAAAGAAACACAGGAAAAAGCATCAGACCAGCAATTATTGTTGGTGAAAAATGACTTAACGCATCATGAGATTAGAGCTGCACTCTTACTCGAGTTTGTATGTAGACAGCTGCATTTAAACACTGAAAACTGTAATTCCAGTCGCTTCTCTGCATGTCCAGTTCTCATGTTATGGATATTAAACATGAACTCTGCTGTGTTTCATACTCCTTTGATTGTATCACATCGAAAAATAAACACAGTATTTTAAATCAGGACATGGAGTTCAGTGTTAATAAAAATGAACGGAAACTGATTTTGGAACAAATGGAATCAACAAAATATTTTTAACAGTTCCAGTGCTCAGAAAGCTTGTTTCTAAAAGTTTGTGAAGTCATTCATGGACTTCAGTTGAAGATTAGCAGTTCTTGGAGCACTGATACAAGCAGCTCAGAAGGTTAAGACAACATGTGTCAAGCAAGCACTCTTATGCGAATTTAAAAAACTCAGAACCAGACCCAGATGCTTTTATTCTATATCCAATGTCATCCAGCCAAACTGAGATGCTTATAACAAAAACTGTCCAGAAAATATTTCAGATAAAATCAGACAAGTCTTTTAAGTGAATCCATAAGTAGCAACGATTATCAAATAATTATTTAGAAAGCAAGTTTTCCAGAAGCAAGTGTCTGGGGTTTTTCAGTGAAACTGCAGTATGCTAAATACGGGTTTATCTGAAATGAATGAAATGCAGACTCTCAAGCCTCAACCATACACAGCTTTTATTTATTATTAAAAAAAGTCTCTGTTCTAAAAACCTGTTCAAAGTTCAGAAAAGCAAAAAACCAAACAACCCACCATCAAGCTCCAATATAAGATATTGTCAATAAAATTACAACTAATCAGAAAGCACAGACAACATGTTTAGTTTACTCACATCCCCAATATGGTGTTGTAAATAAATTACTTTTAATAATTTAAAGATTACTTATATCAAAACAATCCTACTTTATTGCCAATTCCCCCCGATAAATTCGTCTGTTGCTAACTGCAAGCAGCATTTTTTTTAACTATAAAAGATTAGAAAAAACTGATATCCAAATAAGACTAGATACAACATGAAAAACCCCAAACCGTGCAATTAAAACGAAAACAAACAAAGGGCAAAAAGCTCAGTAAGACTAGAAAGGCAAAAAGTTAAAAATTAGTACACCCATGGCGTGTTGCATCAGAAACCGGCTTTGTGGCCATTTCTACTCACTCCCCTTTCTCTTCCCCCCACTTTTTCCTCAGTTTAACACTCTCCCAAGCACACCAATGACACCTGCCCCCAAGGACCTCTCGCAGCCGCCGCTCGGAGGGTGCACAGACAACTTTATGAGTTTATGTCGTGCCCGACACTTGGGCCAGAGGCGGGAGGCAGGCAGCGCTCCGGAGCTCTCCCCTCACCCTGACCCCTGCGGAACACAAACGGCTCGTCGGGCCCGAGGGGGTCAGCCCGGGGCCTAGCCAACTTCACGGGGCTGAAGTTGGCCTGTTTTTCCGCGGAGAGGCGGCAGGGCTCCCGGCGGGGCCTGCTCCCAAAGCAACACCCGCCCCTCGCAGCCGCTGCCCGCTGCCACCATCCCTTCTCCCCGGGAGGGAAACTCATCCTGTCAGTGCTCCCTCACGGGGCAGCACCCGGCGGGGCTGCTGCGGCGGGCGGCAGCCGCCGCGGCGGCACCGCTCCCTCGAACTCCCCTCGCCGCGCCGCGCCGCACCGCCCCGCTGAGCACCCGAGCCTCCCCGCACCCTACCAGGTCATAGTCCTCCTCATCATCGCACATGAAATCATCCTCCATGTCAGACATCTTGGCCGGAGGACGGGCGGGGGGAGGGGAAGGGGGCCGGGAGAGGGAGGAGGCAGCAGGTACAGCCCCTTTCTCCCACAACCCTGCGCGGCGCTGTCCAATGTGGCTTCGCTCCGCCCGGAACCCGCTACCGCCTGCTCCCCTCCCGCCCTCAGCCCGGGGCACACGGAGCCCAATTCGCGCCGCACCATCGCTGGCTTCCTCTCCCTGGTAGCAACCGGCCCTAGCAACCGCGGACCGCGGGCGGAGCTCGCATCCAGCCGGGGGGGGGCTCTGCGGCACCGCCTCGCCCCCTGACGGTGGTAGGGCCTCCCTCCCCATCGGCGCCGGTCGTCGGCGGGGCTGCTGGGACACGGCTCTGCCGCCGCCCGAGCGGGCGGGAGCCCCCAGCGCGCCCTGGTGGCGCCGGTCCCGTCGCCGTGTATCCGGGTGAGCGATGCGAGCCCAGCTCCGGTACCAGGGCTCTTAGTCTGTGACTCAAAGATTCAAAAACCTTGGCCGCTGGCTAATACTGGCAGCGTCACTCGGTCCTTAGACCAGTTCATTTGCCTCACTCGGTGCTGCTGAACGGTTTACGGGCATTGCGTTTAATATCAGCAAATAACTATAGCAGCAGTTTTTAAAGGCTTAAACTGTATTAAAACACGGGCCTTGCAAAGCACTGGCTTTCTAAAGATTCTTAGACACTGATTTCTGCTGCCACCTTCAACACAGGCAAAAACCTTGGTCGAACAAGCTTTGCTTCTTCACAGTCTCCACGAGGCCTGTGGTTCTCACTGACTCCTAGATGCGTTTGCAGTATTTGGTCTCCAGATTTTTCTGTTGGTCATTTCATGTTGTTACAGTTTCTAACGGTCTTCTTTTTTTCCCAATGGCTACTGCTAAGTCTTTTCAAAACTGTTTCTATTATGCTAACCATGCTAATTAAAAGGTAAAACTTGTGTCAGAAAGACACGATTCCACAATGAAATCTTAACGTTACTATTTTTCTCTCAGTCCAAGCCCTTAAAGCTTCATGAGTGGAATATTAGCAGCTTTAAGATATACACCAAAATAAGACAATGAGGGAGTGATGTTGTAAACGCATTTGAAAAGCTCAGAGTAACTGCAGCCATTAATCTTGAGGGGTAAAGCAGAACTGTGAAACTGCTTGAGGGAAGCTGGCAGGACCATGCAACAGAAAAAAGGGGGGAAATACGCCGTAGGGGATCTTTTTGTCAATTTTTTGTTTTCAGTAGACATGCATTGTGCCGGAGAACCGGCACTGGCCCAAGGCAGGGCGCGAGGGGGCTCATGCCCACAGCCTGCACCTGGTTCCGCGGCTAGTTTTTTAAGTTTCTCCGTTGCCAGCCAAATTCTGACAGAAATGAAGGGGGGAAAGAAATAAATTTCCTTGACACGTCGCAGCAGCTTTCCTGTCACGTCTCGACTGCGGTGGGCGAGGAGCTGAGGGCAGCGCGGCGCCAAAGCTGGGCGTTGTGCGGGGTGCCAGTGTGCCCGCGAGGCGGGCCTGGGGGCTGCGCACCGCCGCCTCAGTGGTGCCCTGCCACGGGGATCGGGGCGGGGAGAAGGCCGGGCTGCCAGCTCCTTCGCCCGGAAGACCGGTGTGTGCCTGTCCCGTGACCGCGGTCCAGCCGCAGCCGCCACGCCACACCACGCCGCTGCCCGCCTCAGCCAGGGGTCGGCGAGGGGAGCCGGCATGGCTGCGAACGCCCCCGACACCCTCCCTGTTCAGTTGGTGGAGCAGCCCAGGTGGGTGGGTCCCTCTCGGGTGGGCCCCTCTCGGTCCCGCAGCGGGAGGCCACGTCCTCAGCCAGGACGCGGAAGCCTCCCGCTGTGTATGCCACGGCGAGCGGGGGGGTCGGCCTGCAGGTGGAGAGGGGAGGTGGGAGGGAGAAGTGGGACGGTCTGTTTCCATGCCACGCGTCAGAGGTGTGAGAGAGTTTTGCGTTATTTTGATTTGTCTCGACACAAATAGCGTGACACTTGTATTTTTGGTGGCCCCGGGAGCACCCTTGCTGCAGCCACATTGGCCTGGGCGTACTTTGATTTTCCCGCCGGCGAGCGGGCCTGTGCTGGCAGAGAGGCCTGAGCTGGCAGAGGCCTGCAGCCCCGCAGGGCTGCAAGCCTGTCACCGCCACTTCACCACCGAACACAGCTCCCTGCATACAGCCCAGGCGTCCTTGCTGCCTCTCACACAGTACCGGTGTGGCAGGAGGAATAATTCCATCATCTTTTCTCCTCACATTTTTTGTTTTTGCAGGATTTTGGGCATACTGATTATCCTCTTGTCCTTTTGGCTGTAAAATAAATGCCCATACGATTCCCTGGAACAGCATAGGCCTGGCTTTGTGTCTGTATGCCTGTGGCGTGTGCCAACGTATGCTTTTTCCCCACAGAGTTGCACGCAGTGTGTGGAAGTAGAATGCAAAAACAGTTCAGACCAACCTTTTTACCTTTGTTAGCACTGAAGAAGGGTAATTTTTTAAAAAACTTTTGTTACTTGCATATGATTGCACTGTGTTTCAGTGTAAGTCATGTGGAAAGGATGAGTCCAGCATTTCCAGACTTGGATGTGTGAAGTTGTGAGGGATGCCTTTGCTTAGCACTTCTGACAATCATCTTTTATGTAGGTGCTTAAAATGCCGCATGGCTGTTGCAACATCAAGGCCAAAGCCTGTAAATAGCCTTTCATCAGGCCTGCTTGTAAAACCCACATTTAAAAAAGAGATCAGTCAGCACTTAGATAAACATGCCCCCATGACTGCTGTTTGTTCTTGGTCTCTTGGTACCAACACCACTATAAAAATATCTGTGAAAGCAGCATTCTAAATACTGACACAAAAGGAATAAAGTTAACACCTAGAATTCTGCCAACAGATTCCCCCATGGACTATAATATTACTAGAGTGATGTAGAAAAGGGATTGTACAGTGAAATGGCAGAAGTAGCTTCTGCTAGTTGGAAGAGTGATAAACTAGTCGATACTAGGGGAGATTATAAGGGGGAATTATAAAGGGACCTAATACAGCTTTGTTGCCAGATGGAAAAGTACTGAAAGATCTGTTTAAAAAATCACAACAAATAATATTTAGTAGCTTTCCATCTAAAGAAATCCTACAAAACATTCGAATATATGTAGTTGGTCAGTAACACAGCTTTTACAAAGAAGTACAAACTAACTAATTGACTGTGAAATTCTGTAACATCTGTTTCTCGTTGCGATGTTCTTACTTACGCTTGGCATTAACTAGGCTTCCAGTTCTAGTTTTAGACTAAATGTAGTAACCTTAGCAGTGTTGCTGTCACTGGATTTTTGTTAGAAGACTAAAAACCAAAAACATTATAATTAATCAGCTACATCCGTTAAAGCCAACAGGGTATAGCGGGGCAATATTCTAAGTCAAATTTAAAAATTATTTTTCTTGTATTCTTACTGCTTTTTCATAATTTGAGTCTGTTGCTTACACGAATGAAAGTTAATGGCTCAGTGTGCAACCTAAATGATTTAAGGTAGTTTTGAAGTGAAGCACTAACAAATTTTCTGTGTTTCACTAAGATAACAGCTTAATCTCCTCTCAGTCTTTGTTTACCCACTGCTTGTGCATGACAAGCTGGTGCATCCCAACTTTGCAAACACAGGGTGGAAGCTAGATAGTTTTACAGTCTTAGAAAATAAAGCAATATGCCAATTTTTTCTTCGCATTAGAACTTTCAGTGGCACATCTAGCACCCTCAAAATGGAAAACCAGAATTTTCTGGAAATTGTTGCTGTAAATACTGTCCCAGTAAGTCACAGCCATCGTCTGAGGTTTGGAATTTTAGTCTCTGTGTACACATTTGTACAGAAATGGGGTATTGACTAATATGGAAGTTGATAAAGGTGAAAGCTTAGAAGAAAATGAATTTGCTCAGGCCTGCTGCAGTCAGATCTGACTTTGAAGGGAGTGCCTCTGTGTATGTGGCAAATCCCAGTGCCACAAACAAGTGAACATAAACATTTCTTATTAATTATAATATTTTAAATAGTCTTCTGTCACAATCAGTGTTATATGAAGAGCAAAAATAAGCAGCTTAATGTCACTCCTGATGTAACAGAAAAAACTCCACATACTTTAAAAAGCTCAATCTAATTTTCTTAAAGACACATTAAAACTTCCTGCCTTTTATGCAAATATAGTCCTTCTAAATGTTTCTAACCTGCCTTTCAGATTGCAGAAACTGAAGGAGATGTTTATGTCAAAATTTGGATCAGCTCCTAAGTTTTATGTTCGTGCACCAGGGCGAGTCAACTTAATAGGTAAAAGAGAAAAAGTAATCTTGTGTTATTTTATCTGCCATCGTGTTGATTGTGATAAATGCAAAATATAATATAATACTCTACTGGCTTTTACTACACCTCATTATAAAGAACTGCACACTCAACTTTATCACCTTTGGAAAAAAAACATTTGTAGACAGTAGTGATGGTTTAAAAAATGGAAATAACTTTCCAACTTATGGTTGTATACTATTTGTTTGAAAGGCTTTGGAGATCCAATCAAAAGTAGTTGGTGAACAATGCATCCACAAGTTAAATTAGTATTTTTTTCTCTTCCATTATAATTTACCAAATGTAACCAGCCACGCAGCAATGCATATGATAAAGCACAAAATTACTCTACCATCATCTCCTCTTTACTCTTCCGTAGAGACACGTCTACTTGACCAGAGGAGTTCACATAATGAGGAGTCACATGGTGCCTTTTTCTCTTCCAGTCATCAGTTAGACGTGATTGATCTGACTTACTTTTTTGTACTGTCACAACAGTGTACAAATAATGTGGCCATTCTCATTGCTGGACAATAATCTACGTAGTGTTTTCTAAAATTTTTATAAACCAGTGTTAAAATACGAAGATTTATAAACAATGTAATAGATAAAGAATAAACAAGATATTTTGTGCAGCAATATGAAATGGAGGAAATGTACCCCAAACTTTAAGTAATAGTAGTTGAGACTATACTCAGAAGTTTTCTCATACAGTAAACAACACTGAACCCCTGTAGAAGCCCTGTTACTGTTGTTCTAGAAAGAACTATTCCAGAATATTTAATTGTCTGTTTCTTTGGTAGGAGAACATATAGACTACTGTGGTTATGCTGTGCTCCCTATGGCTATAGAACAAGATATACTGATTGCAGTAGAACCTGTAAAAACTCAAGTTGTGCAACTGGCAAATACCAATTCTTCATACTTGTAAGTAATTACTTTGTTTATTCACTAATTTTTATGAACCTCTTTATGCAGTTGCAATACAGGTAAACTTTTCGGAGATCTGACAAACTTCCATTGCAATACAGAGTTTAATTGTGTAAAAAGAATGATATAAGCAAATAATCCCACTGACTCTGCTGGGCGTATCAGTTTAGAGCAGTGGGTTCGCTGCTTCTGTCTCCCACCTGTTTGTTCAGATTTCTCTTGTGGGGCTTCTAATTTTTTCAATCTTTCTAAAAACGCAATCATGTCTTCCCTCCCTTTAGCTCATCTTTCTTGATGTAATCTCCATAATTGGCAGCAGTTCAGTTTTCCTCCTGGAGAAGGGGGTGAAATGTTTTGTAATCAATTACTGCACATGAAAGCTAACACTCCTCTGCTCTGGAGAACCTGGGGCTGTATTTTCACAACACAAGGGCTTTAGCAACAATCCTGGCTCAAAGAATCTGTGTTCCTTCTCTTCCACTTCTTTCACAGCTGCTTGTTTGCAGAATCATGGACTAATTTAGGCTGGAAGAGACCTCTGGAGATCCCTTGTAACCATCTTGTTGGCCTTCTGCTGGACTCCCTATAGTTTGCCAACGTCTGTCTTGTATTGGGAAAACCCAAAACTGGGCCCAGTATTCCATCTATGGTCTCACAAGTGGTGAAAATAGGGAAATAATCCTGCCATTATTTTCAATTTCAGCCACATTATTCTGCCTCCTTCCATGTAACAGGCTGATATTTGTGTAGTTGCATGGCAGTTCAGATCAGGTCACCCAACCACATGAACTTTAGTAGGCATTTTGTAAAAATCAGAATAAGCACAAGCTTAGTTTAAGCCATTTTTATTAAGCCATTGGTTTAAGCCAGTGGTAAACTACTCCCTGAAAGCACAGTCTATAGGACAGCACAGGGACATATTGTCAAAAGCGGGAACTATTTAAGCACATACTCCTATTTAAAGCTCAGTTTATGCCTGTGACCAAGGCAGTTGAGAGAAATTTTTACTTCCATGATAAGTATAAATATTTTTCACTCACCTTGTGGAGTATGTTTTCACAGTATAGGTGGGCTGGATTAGGAGTTTGCCACCACCAAAAGGCAACGGCTTGCTTCTTTTACCCCTGGTCTTCCTATCCCTGCTTCTAACATCTATCCACCCTCAGCCTTTTACCAGGTGCAGTACTTGTTTGATCTTAAGGTAAAGTGCACTATTCACCCATTATTTTTCCTGGTTAATTTTCTGTTATTCTAGTTAATTGAATTGTTATGCACTCAGCACCAAGGCTGACTTGGGGTTAACAGTGGGAGCATGCAGTGGTGAGCAGGAGGAAAGGAAATGGAAGACATGGCTTGAGCTGTATTGCAAAACCATTCTGCAAGTGGTGATAGTTTCAGAATTATAATAGCTTTGATTAGAAGTTGTTATAATCAATACTAAATAAAGCAGCAACCAAAAGGTAAACATTTTTTCTTGGTCTTTATATTGCAATTGAAATGGCCTTATCCTAAGGTACACACAGTTCCTACCAAATCTAGAAGTACAGCCTTTGAACTCAAATTTCATACACGGTCACTATACTTTTCTATCTGCCCTGGTTTCAGTTTGAAATCATACATTTTAATCCATAAACCAAGAAGAAGTCTCAGAATACAGCATTAAGCATCTGTTTTGTTGAGACACTGTTGCTTAAAAACAAAGCTAAAACATGCCCATCATTTCATAACAAAGAAATATTTTTCAACACTTTGAATGTTACACCACATAACAAAACTGTTGGCAGTATGTTTTTTTTTCCCAGCCTGTTACACTGGTAGATTTATGCCTGTGATGAATGTATATATGTAGGTCTTTGGTGAACAAGGACTGATCTTAAGTGTCTGTAAAAATCACTATTTTCTATTTCATTCTTGTTTTGTGAACTGGTAAAATGTGTAACAGTCCTATAGTCCTCTTCCACCCTGACAGGTCATGTTAACTTTTAGGACAAACAGGAAAGAAAAAGGTTGCAAGTGAAAACACCTATGTGTTTTTCATCATATATCATCCCATCTGATCAGATGCCTTTTATCTTATTTGGGCTAAAACACTATTCAAAAGTTATAGTCTTCTGAATTTCCTGGTACCTCCCTTCACAATTACAAATTAATTTGTAATTGAGTAGTACGTGTACAGAGAATATTTGACATGATACTTCTCAAAATGCATCCAGAAATACCAGAGGATGTTAATTATCAATCCATTTCCATCTCACGGCAAAACTTGAGAATCTTTTTTTTTTAAGTCAGTGGGTTTTTTTGCAGAGGACTCAGATAAACTAACAGATTAGCGAGACGATGTTTTGTGAGAAAGAGCCAAATTAATATCCCCAAAAATAAGGATTAATGACTGTTCAAGCAGTAAACAACTCTTCAGCCACATTATTTTTTCACACTGCTCCAAAAACTCACCTCTTCTAATTATACAGAAGAATTGGAATGCTTATAATCTAGCCTTGGAGGAGAGGCAAGCTTTCCTGTAAAACAGAGAGGCTGGAACAGACAGTATCAGAGTATTTTCACTTCATGGGTATATTCTTCCCAATTTTTAATTTTATTTTATTGTAAAGTTCTTAAATCAAACTGCCTGCCTTTCAGTAGAAGGATCAAAGGGAAGCCTGAAGATTTACTGATTTATGATAAAGCTTGAGCATTTAGAAATTGTTTTTTATAACAAATTGAATGTGATGACAAAAAAATACACTGAAGGATTCTGGGGTTCTTGACAGTCCCACATTCTGTGTTTGTGTGAATTAAGTCCATATGAAACCTGCCAAAATCAAACCCAACTTTTCTTGCATTTTTTATGAGAGAAGGTTGCAGAAATGAGCAAAATGCATTTTAATAAGTCATTTTAACGTATCTTGAGACTCAGCAAATAAAATCAGAGTATAAGTCTTCTTGCTCATTGAAGTTTTACTTTGATTGTATAAAAAGAATTATGAAGATAAAATATTTTAGAACTCTTTGGGGGAAAAAAGGACTTCAGATTTGCTTTCTGTTAATCACTTTTACACATCCATTCCCATAAACTTTGCTTTTCTAAAATAAGAACTCAGGATTACTGTAGAAAACCACCATAAGCAAACACAGGATTTTTTAATCTTCATGACTTTTGACAAGTATTTTCTATTTTACAAGTACTTCTGATTTTTTTATGATATTCAAAAGCAAAATGATGTTTTATTCTCTGTGAGATTGTTCTAAAGGGACACAAATCTCAAACTGGAAGAATTTACAGCTATTCTGAAACTTTCCATGTACTATAATCTCAATACTCCCTTTCAGACCTTTTGCGTTACGCTACAAACCCCAGTGATTTCTGATGCTAACTTTGTACAGTTCTTTGATGCTGCATTGTTGCTGAAGTCCTTTAAGTGGCACTATTTTAAACAGTTCAGGTTGAAAGACAGCAACCTGTATGTTCCACTAGACACAAATCTGATACTTCCCCACTGCACTGAATGTTGAAATTGAATGTATAACTGACAAAATGGTAATTCTAAGATTCTAATCCTACACTCTAAGACTGATACTTAGAGTGTAGGATCTGTCATGTAAGGTTGAGCTAGGAATAGGTTGTAGACTGGTAATAAAAGTGGAGTAGCTCACTACAGCACAGCTGGTGTTAGACCATATGAAGAGAAGGCAGGATTGTCTGTTCTTACACTGGCTGTTGGGTTTGGGGGTTGCATAACACAAGAATTGCAGCAGAATAAAGTGAAGTTTTCAGCCATCATTTGAAGACAATTACATCGTTATAAAGATACTTCATATTAGTATAACTGTTGCTCCATAGGTAACAGAATACTGATAAAAAACACCTTCACACTGGTATTCACTACAGGTATTAACTAGCATTATTATTTCGGATAGAAATAAAAACCAGCACATTACTAACCTACATAGTTGACAGATACAGGCTGAGACCAGTAAGAACCAAAAATTCCATCTTCTTAGGAGTTGCAGACTGTCCTCTGCAAAGGTAATGAAGATGAATTCCTGAGCCTGAAGGGTGTTCATCTCTATTCTATGTTTGACAGATGATTATTTCAATTTTCACTTCTCTAATAGATCAAAACAGCACACGTGATGGAAGGCATGCTGCCTATATTAAGGATGCCAAAGGCACTTTAATTTTATTAATTTATTTAATAAATTCTATAACTTAAGCAGAAATTATTATACTTCCATCTAAAATCTCCTTATAGAATTGATGAATAAGATCTGTAATTGCTGAAAAACATGGCACTGAAACAAATGAACATCCACATGTTTTTGTTCAGCAGCAGGTGGCAGTAATAAGCCATATTTTTTCAAACTAAATTCACTGACAAGTTAAAGCCTCAAAGTTTTTCTGTTTTTTTCAGGGATTTCAGTACTAGTGTTACTAACATTCAGATAAACAAAACCAAACCTCAGTGGCATAACTACTTCCTGTGTGGACTGAAGGGCATTCAGGTAAGCTAATCCATTTAATTTATGAAATTAATGTAGAAGTAAAATATGACAAGTGTACCTATCCGCCCTCAAAATACTTCCCTGCATTCTGTAGCTTTTCTTGATGTACAGTTAGGTATTTTATGTTAGAATTTGAAGAGGAGATATGAGTGGGTTTGTTTTAAAATACTGGTAGAGCACTATTTTCATTTTTATTACATAAATTAAAATAGCAAATAGTTACTTATTTAGTGAAGTCATGATCAAACTCATTATCAAGATGACATTTCTGCTTTTCAATGGAAAAAAATTTTAAAAGTTTTGGAGGCTTATGTCAGGACACAAAGATCATATTTTAGTGCTTTTCTTCTTACAGAATAATTTTTAAAAACATTGATTTCCATTAATGTTGGAAACATACAACTCGTGCAAACAACTGAAAGAAGCTGACTCATGCAGTAGGCAAAAGAAAACGTAAAAAAGAAGTAAACAGCATACAGAAGAAATATTCCAGTAAGAACCATTACTTATCTAGATTTTCAGTGTGTGGAATTTGAATGGGATTTTCAAAATGTCCTGAGTTAAGAGCACAGCTATGCAGGAAATGGCAAACTTACGGTAAAGGCAGGAACACTGAACAGCCAGACATTTTCCTGTCTGTTCATTTGAGCTTTATCTTCTTTGTGAGCAAGCCTGTCTCCAGACTGACTTGAAGCCTGAACTGCTTGTGCAACCAGGTGCTGATAGTCAGTGTTGTCCTGGGAGGCAGCCTGAACTCACCTGAGGCTTCCTATAAATCTCACCTGCTTTTTGCAGATGATTCGTGGCCCTTTGAGGGAAAAACATGGTAACTTCTCAGCTCAGTGTCAATCCAGTGATATTTCTGGAAGGGCAGGTGGGATAAACAGGGATGGCTAGGTCAGGAATAGGTTGCCACAGCCAGTCCAAATTATGGGTAAATGTGCTTTTTAAAGCACATGAAGCTTGCTTCAGGATAGGCCATCTGGGTCACCCCATAGGATGATGCAATAGGTAAGGACTGTAGACAGCCAACAAAGCCTGCCTCAAACCTGCCACTAGAGTCTTCAAAATACAGTATTTGGAACAACCAGTGTCTCAAATTACTTTATTACATCCACAGTTCCTAATCAGACCCCCACCCCTATGTTTAGACCCCAGTAAACTACTTACGTTTGCAGTAACATGAGTACTTTCAACTTTTTATTGCTCAGTAACACAGGCGTTTAAATTCTATTGACTGTAGAGACACAGGTTTCTTTACAATATACCCTTTCTTATATTAAGGCTAGCATGACCAATTGACTCTATTTATTTTGCTGTCTGCTACTGAGATTTTTTTTCTAAGGACAAGCTTTCATACTTGAAAGTTAATTTGCAAAGCAGGTTTTCAGACTCTAGCACTGGCAGAAAATAAGCATAAATGTTACAGACTTAAGAAACTCTGAAATACAAGTACTCAGAGGGTCCAGCGGGATAATCTGTTTATATTAAGTTGAACATGCTATCCTTTTGGGACAGAACTATTGCAGAACTTGGCAAAGTCCATTTTCATTTTTGAAACTGAAGTACGTTTTCTATTTAAACATCGCGTGATAAGTTTGCAAGCCTGATTCGCATTCAAGACAATCCAGAAACTGTGGATCAGTTTCTGGTTATTCAAGCATTTTCTGTTTTCGAACAAGCCCGTCTAGTGTTCTTCATGAGGGGGCATGGGCAGTAGTAGTATTTTAGGTATGAATTCCTTTATATTTGTAGAAAGGGAAATCTAAAATAATTTGAAGTGGTGGTAGAGGACATTAAAAGAGGCTCTTTGTGTTTGCTGATCTCTATGGCTGGTATTTATGGTTGAAGTTGTTTCAGGAAAAGTAGTAGAAATCTTTTGAAGGTGGGCATTTCTGTATGGAAATACAGCCATTGTTTCTGATTATTGACATTGTAATATAGTTTAGTGACATAAAAATCTGTATCAGAATGTAGCTATTCATATGCCCCCCATACACATTTGATTATTTTTTAATAAGTACTGCATGTTTATTTCAAACTAACAACAGATAAATTTCTGTTAAAGTGGTTATAAATAATAAGGCAAAGCAACTGAAGAGTAATTAAAAGAATATGTACACAAGGTTTTATGACTTCTAGATTAAATGTATTATCTGTGATATCTATAATGCATTTAAAAATATTTTAAACTTTGTTCTAACAATAGCATGACAGACGCCACCCCCACGGGTAGGTGTGTCTGTGCCTCCTAAAGCACAGTGTCCTTCAAGTACCATCGCCATTTTGTCAGCATCAGTCCTGTGGGTGCTTCAGGAGATAGTATCTGGCTTTGAATGCAGTTGCATGGCAACTATTCCCCCATCAGCGTGATGTGGCTCCTAAAACCACATGCCAACATTAGAAGTGAAGCCTAAAGTGGACCTTCAGGATGCCTTAAGTGAGAAGCTGTGGAGGAAATGACAAAAGTTGGGTATAAACTGATTGGTAATCTCTGGTACTGTCACCACGGCAGCTCAGAGCAGAGCCAGTTGCTGCCAAACCCACCCACGAAGCTTGGTAAATTCTTGGGCGTTTAGCCCATACTGAATTCTGCTTGGGGTACAGTTCTGTCAGCTCATATATGTCTGTGTACAGGAATCGCAGACATACCTTTGGCTGAAGCCCTACCATTGGCTTTGTTCTTAAGGAATAGAATGAAAGTCTTGCTCTATGTTGGAGATACCAGAAGCAGGTCCTTAGTTCCAGCAACTCAGCAGAAAGATTCTCTTTCTAAGTATCAGATAATTGCAAGCCTGAGCCTGTCTGTACTTGAAACTGAGATTGTTTATTTTTTCATTGTTAGGAACATTTTGGTCTTAATAACCCAACTGGAATGAATTGTCTGCTAGATGGAACCATCCCTCCAAGTTCTGGTCTCTCTAGCTCCAGTGCTTTGGTGTGCTGTGCAGGACTCGTGACACTAAGAGCTAATGGAAAAACCCTCTCTAAGGTAATTTACTGTAAAAGACAAGAGTGTCAGCAGTAAAATTCTACTTAAAATTAAATATTGTTAATGCCTGTAAACATTAAAAACACGATACAATTGTTTTTGCAAAGAGTTGTTGGATATAAACTTAAGATATTGCACAATTGAGCAAACATCTTTGGCCAAATTTTGGCAGGATTTGAATTTGGCAAGAAAACAGGCTTACATTAAAGCTGAAAAAAGGAGCATTATTGTAAGCCTGTATTTTGGCCAACCATCAGGTCCATGCCTGGACCAGATGTGCTATCTGCAGGCCAGGACTGAGGATATATGTGCT
The DNA here is from genome assembly GCA_020745705.1 of Hemiprocne comata. Taxonomy (NCBI): domain Eukaryota; kingdom Metazoa; phylum Chordata; class Aves; order Apodiformes; family Apodidae; genus Hemiprocne; species Hemiprocne comata. Next base: position 11,084,001 of record CM036596.1, read on the forward strand.
GAAGCATGTGGACCACACCCCCGAGGCCTTTACCCTCTCCCTGAATGACTTTCCATGGCTTTAACTGCAGAGCATCTGTTGGAGGCCTGTGGAACAATTTCTTGATAAATTATATAATCAGCACAAAGTAGAGGTAAAATTCTTCCATCTGACTCTCCTTATTCTCTTCACAGTTTTTTTGGAATGAAAATACCTACAATCCAAAATGTTTTCCTTGCTTTTTTAAACAAATGTTAGGCTGAAAACAAACCCCAAGTATGTTAGCAGTACAACTGTCAGTAGAATTTGGCTCATGTAATACAAATTTCTGGAGGAGTCATGGTCCTTGAAGGTGCCATGTGGGAATGAAGTTCTCTCCAGTAAAAATGCCTGGTTAAGTGAAACTAGGATCTTAAATTAGAATGTTTTCAGGAAGAGAACAGATCTAAATGTGACTGTTATGGATATTTGTGCCTATTGTCTAAGGCAGACTTCCCCAAATTGTGGTACAAAGCCAACTTAAAGTGGTACATGGTGCTTGCAGCTGTTAACTGTGCTTGTACACAAGCACTTATCAGAGCCATGAGGTAAACAGAGCCACACAGAAGGTTTTTGCTGATCAGTGTTGACTTGCTTCTCTGCACAGCTGCAGCTGCAGCAGCCTGCTCAGCAGAAAGGGGTCCATCCCACACTTGCTTCAGGAAGGAAATAAGCAGGGAGAAGGTGGAAAGAAGGAGGACTGGTGAAGCAGGGTAATTTTTTTACACTGAAGGATGTGGCTACAGTCGCTGTCACCCTGCTTTGTGTTGGTGCCATGTGTGGTCAAAAGGTAAGTGAGGGATTGGACGCTTAACCAAGGCTCTAGTTAGTGAGGTGAGACATGTAGTGCAATGGTAGATGAAAACATGGAACTGATGAGACTTTGCACTAAGGGGGTTGGAGGTGACAGACGTGCTTTTTTATACGTGCATACCTGGCCTGGCAAGAAGCTTCTGGTTTTGGATAGATGGTCTTATCACAGGTCATTACCATCTCTGATGGTGGTAACCAAATGAGCTAAGCTTGGGAACGGCTGAGTGCATGTGTTCAGAAATGGGGTATCTGCAAAATCCATAAAACTGACAGAGGTCAGAAAGCCCAGATTTTACTAGGTAGTAGAAATCTGTATCTGGAAAACCAGAAGCCAGGTTTTCATTATTCCAAGAAATACTGCACAGCTTTCTTCAGAGAATAAATGGTACAGTCTGTAACTTGTGCTGAATTTACGCGTGGCTCGGGAGTACCATTTGGCATTATGCCAGACCTGTCCTAAAGAAAGGTGCAAAACTCCTGGCATTTTCATAGAAACTTGGGGAGGAACAAAAAGAAGACACAGGAAGACTCCACTGAATGTCTTTATTGTCCTCATGTGTCCTGTTCAATCAACTCAAAATCTCTTCTTCTTGCTGGTTGGAAAATGTGCTGAAAGTTAATTTTGTGTCTCAAATATAGTTGGACAAACACAAGAGACACAATTGCACATTTTTGTCAGGAAATCCCGCTGTCTGCAGCCAGATATTTTACACTTGTGATGAAAAATGAGCAATTAATGTACAGATGAGAATTCCTAATAGCCAACATACGAGCAGTTAAGAACATATCCAAGGGTTTTTGTGCTTGCATAGACCAAGGCACCTGGTTGTGGTGGTTGAGACAGAGGATGATAGCTCTGAAGACTGGCTACTTTTGTCCAGGCTCTACGTTTCCCCAGATCTTACAGGACAGTAAAAACTAGTTCAGTGTTCTTGGCTAATTTATGATTTAGCATTAGAGACCTCTTATATCTAGCTAAATCCAGATTCTCTGTTGCACTGAATTTATGCTTAGCCTCGCAGAACTGCCGTGTATAAGGCAGAGCTAGGCTGAGTATAAATTAGAGCAGTCTGGGCATGTGAGCCCTCAGAAGTATAAAACGTGCTCTGGCCACTTCTTCCCAGCTCCTAATGCATCCTGTGCTGGTGTCAAGTGGTATCTGTGCAGGATCCAGTAATGCCAGCTGTGTATCAGCTGGGACCTCCCCCATGGCAGGGGAATTCTTTGCTGACCAGAAATGAGGGGCTTTCCAGATCCTTTCTACTAGAAAGCAAACCAGGACCTTGCATTTTTAGGTCTCTGGATATTTTTTGCGTTTATTCTTAAGGAAGAAATACTGCTTTACCTCTCCTCACTGTCGTCTTTTTTTTTTTTCCCCCAAAGGCTTAAGACTTGCAAAAGTTGTAAATGGCAGTATTTATAAGTAACAATATTTGGTCACGGTGGTAATTTTATGAGAAAAGATTGATTTTTTGCCCCTTGTTGGTCTGATGGACTTTGCACAATCTTAGCATGATGGTCTGGAGCAGCAGGACATAGGAACTTTTGGCTTTGGAATCAAATTTGGCTGAATTGTAGGGCTTCTGTAGCCAAAGTTATGAAAAATTGACCTTTTACTGAATGGAACATTTATCTGTTTTGTTTCTCTGAAACTATTTTTATGAGAATATTTGAGTTATATGCTCTTTTCCCTGATAAATGTAAGTTTAAAATAGTAGCTGTAGAGTAAAAGTTGTTGAAATTCAGAGGTTTTATGAGATAACACTTCCACTGTGAAGTTTAGGCCTATGAGATTACGAGCCAAAAAAACCAAAATGAAAATATTGTAAAAGCATGGCTAAAATTTCATGGTGGCTTACTTTAAAAATAGCACTTCTTTGATGTTGAAAACAAAATCAGAAAAAACAAAATGCTGTCGCTAATTATTGTGTGTAGCAGGCTGCAATAAGGCATTGTTTCAGTGTGCATACAATGATTTTTTTTTTTAAAAACCCATCACACACATACACAATAGTTCAGGGAAAATACCAGTCCAAGACAATTCAGCCAGATGTGCAGTGCTAACCAGTTGCAGCAGTGCAAGAGCATTCAAATAACAAGATGGAAAATTTAGAATGCGATCTTTAAAAAGAATCCATTTTTCTCCTCCAAACAGGATACCAGTCTAAGACTGTGTTGGCATTGCTCAAAGAACAGCACTGCTCAGTATTAGCTTTTGATTTTAAAGCGATTTTTATTTTATTGTTACAAAATCAATCTTTTGTACCACTTTTCATCAGAAGATACTTTTTGTAAAGGAAACAGAATAATGCTCTAAATTGTCCCAGCTTTTTGTTTCATGGTAGGAATTAATGAGTACAGAAGATCAGTTAGTACTTTGAAAAACTAGATATACTTGAAAGATGTGATGATAGTGTTGCTGTCCAAATGTTAAATCTTGTGGTACTAAGTTCTGTTCAGTCACCCTAAAATTTTTTCTGTTGCTGAAGGCTGGGCAGCTGTGCACATACTTGTTGGGAAAAACAGATCAAAAGCAAATAGGGTTTATTTAATTTAATGTGAAATGTTGAGCATAGGAAGTTGAATTGTATGTCTCTATCTGGACTGAGAAAAATCTAAGTCAGACAGAATGATAAATAAAAGACCTAAATCTAATCTGTAATGGTGCATTGTCCATTGGCTTCAATTTTCTCAAACTATGGCTTAGATGAATTTGAGTGTGGGATTTTCAAAACATTCAACACTGTCCTGTAGTTAAATAGTTACAATGCTCGGTAATGTCATACTTTACCACTTCCTAATAATTTTTCTGATGTGCAATAGGGCTTTAATATCTAGCTATGTGGCAAGAAAATCTCTGAGGATTCATATTGCTAGTGTGACTTTAAAATTAATGATGTGTGCTGATAATACTGGTTAGGATTCTTTTATAATATTGCTGCATCAAAAATGTTTGATAGACGCATGCTCAGGTTATTTATACGAGAAACTCAAATTGCTTACACAAGAAATGGTACACAGATATTGCAGTATTGTTAATGTTGAGAAATGTTACAGTTTCTTTCTCCACGTGGAATTAAAAACCAGGGTTCTTTAACTTGTTACGTTTGGCTGTGTGTGTTTGTAATCAAGGGGAAACAGACCACTTCGGAGCAGCGGTAATCAAAGGCTGTAATCTCTCATCAACCAAATTGATAACCTTCTATTTGAGCATGTTAGAGGGCAGACAAAGTCAAGATAAGACTGCTGTGCTTATGAGGACATCCAGATACTATCTGACAAATATTTTCCCATTTCGGAAAAAAGTAAGCATAATTACCTTGCAAAATATATATGAATTTTAGCTAATTGGGAGTTTGTATGCAAACTGGAAGCAGATGGTAACTTTCAGCAATCTATTCCTAGTCAAGACCAGATATTAAAAGGACATTCATGGCAGTAAAAATAACCTCAAAATTTAGGCATCATTTTATACTGTCATCAATGAAACATAGTGCCTTACCTTTCAGAAGTTATTTTTGTACACACATACGTGTGTATAAAACGTGAAGATTAAAAAAAAAAATCACCATCTAATGAGACTCTAAATATTACTTAAGTGGAGAATGTTTTCTTCTTACAGTAAAATACTAATCTTTATAAATGTTTCTTCTCCTTTTCCAGTCCTTCATGCTGTGAACCAAACCCTGCAGAATTTCGCAGAAAATTCACACTAAATTTGCCATAAAATTACTCACATTATTTGCTTTAAAGGGAAGCAGCAGACTGAGTCTGACTTTTCAGATTAAACTGGCCAAAATGTTAATGAATGTGCACAGGGGAACCATTACTGTATTGCCATAGAGGGAGTAAATGTACACACAGGGCTTTTGGCTCAACAGATATTTAAATACTCTGGTTACTTGAATTTGCATGCTGAAGAGACTTTTGGAGCACTGAAAATTACTGTCTAAAAATAATTCATATTAACAAATGTATTTTCCTCGTGGCGATTCCCTTCACAAACAATAACATTTTAAACAGGAAGAAAATTGGTTTTTTTATTTTAAAGAATAGCTATCACTATTCCTGCACTGTTATATATAGAATATCTAGCACGTTAAACTTTGGCCAAAGTGAACTTACATAAAACCACTGAGGCAGATGTAATTTAATACTATCATTTTATAGAGAAGATTGCTTTATTTTGGCTGCTGTCATTCTGGATTTGTATATATCAAGTTTCTGGGTAATGTAGGGTGAGCTGTTCCAAAAAAATCCTAAGCAACACTAATTCTGTTTTACTAACAAATATTTGCCTGTCTCCTACTCACTAATTGTCTTACTCTTTTAAGGGGTTTAATCTTACATAAATTTACTTCTTTAAAGGTCTGTGTGAGATTGAAAGGGATTGATCACTGGTACAGAACATATTGACAGTGACAGTTATATAAGGACAAATTCTGTCACAGTTTACATACTGTCCAGACCCATTGCATGAGTGAAAATCAGAGTGGTTGGCCCTTGGCCTCTTTGTGAGGAAGGGGACTATTAAAGGCGAAACTCCCTTATCTCTCAGGTAATTCTTTAGGTTTCTATTTTTAGGAATTTTTTCATAAGTAAGTGATCATCTGTTCACTTTCATTACTCCTCAGATACCTTTGTACGTTTTGGCCTTCATGTTCATGATCAGCATCGTAAGATTGAAAGAAACTAAAATAAATGATGGGCAACAGAGAATCAAATGAGCTGTGTTGGGTGGTTCATAATTTATCGTGCTGCTGAAATATCAGGGTATATATATGGCCAAATGTAATACATTTTTTTATTGTGCCTGGAAACAGTCAGAAAAATACTCTTTTATCAGTTCTTCAACATTTTGAAAGACCAAAAATACTCAGTTGAAAATCAAAACCTGAATTTCAGGTGTTTCATATTGAAATGTAAACAAGCAGAGAAAAATACATACTAATGAAAAGTATCATTTTACTGGAAAAACACTTTTTTCATTTAACTCCAAAACAAGGTAACATAATGCAGAACTATTGATAAGTTCTTATTACAAGAAATCTCTCCATCTAGATTAACTACACAAAAGGCAACTAATAATAAAAAATCACAACCTTTCTTTGTCAGACTAAATTATATCTCCACTAATATGATTTCCCAGATTAGCCTTTCTGCATGCTGGATAGGAAATCTTGTGGCTCAAAGATAAAACAGATTTAAGTGGTAGTAATTTCTTCCTTTGTAACCGAAGATTGACTTGCTTCTTATCAGGGAGAACCTGAAATTGTTTCAAACAGAAAGCAGAGGTAGTTAGTGGAGCACTCAGATCAAAGGCTAGCCTAGGTCTGCACATGGGGGCCAGTTGCCTGGTAGACAAACTGGTAAGCGCTGCCTCCTGCAACAGGACACCTTCTGAGCAGCCTTTAGAATTAAGCTGCTGAAGAGGAACAGCCTGAAAAAAAAACATTTGGTACATTGTTAGTTTTAGATTTTTCTAAATGCTCCAACTAAAGTTGTCTAAAACCTACGAGTTCAGTTTTGAAATTCTTTAGAGACGGCAGCTTCCTTAAATAGATTATTACTTCAATAAATTTCTTAATACCTAATTGCTTATTAGGCAAGTGGGTGAATTATATGCACTGTGATTCTACTCCTAATGATATGTCTTTGTATTGTTTTAATTATGGATATTCTCATTTAATGTGTTGTATCTTTTTTTGTGGCGAAACAACAAAAACCCCTTAATATCTCATGTACCTCACTAAACATCTCCTGTGGAAGCACAGCCAACCTGGCACGTGTACTTGCCAAGAGATGTAAAAGTCCTGTTTGTGATTGTGTGTATCAGACTGGGTCTGGTGTTCAAAAGCTGCAATATTAGCATTTCTTGACAGATCACCAGGGAGACTTCAAGGTTTAACTCCCCTACCAGCTACTACTACTGTCATGTTATGCTCATCCCTCTACAGTGTTCAGACGCTGAACAGACCAATTGTAGAAAGCAGCCCAGGGTGTTGCTAGACTAACTTTAGATATTTAAGTTCCCATCCCAGCTTCCCTGCTCACTATTGCTGATCTTTACAGACCTCACTACAGCCAGCAGAAGGGAACAGTTTGCTTCAGCCACACCACTGCAAAGGAGACTGGAACAAAGGGACATTGCACAGGAGTGGCTGATGTGGCCACACAATCTCTCCTGTTGACTGTGGTGTCAGGACTGTAACCCCAGTGAAAGAGGTGGAATAGCAGTGCTGAACTGGTTGAGGTTGCATTACTATATGTCTGTGTCAACACTAATTAACACACATTTTATGTGGCTCATTTACTGCTTAAAAATAGAAAAGATACTGTGACATTTTTTCCAAGGTAGTCTAAGAAAACCTGTAAGTCTGCTCTCTCCTTTCGTACCAACCAAGGTAGTTAAACTGGGAAAAGCCACATGGATGATCAAAGGTACAGAATGACCTCCATAAAAGTAAGCTAGGACTCTTTGGGAAAAGCCACTTGAAGGAGGAAGTGATATAGGCTCATAAAATCCTGAATGTAATTGATGGAGCAGCTAGGAATCTATTGCTCGTTGTCCCTCACATTACAAGGGCCAGAAGGTATTAAATAAATAGCCAGTCAGGTGCATGTTAATAATCAAGAAAAGGAGATAGCTCTTTATCTGACAAGTTGTAGGGGTCCTGTTACTGGATGTTCTTCACGTTAGAAGGGAGTCTGCACAAGTTCATATATAAGAAATCCAATGTTGGTAACTAAGTGTGCAAAATTCTCATTCAGCTCAGGAAGCTCTTTATCAAAGAATAACATTCTGGGGAAATACCATCTATACTTGGCCTTTGGTCCATATTAACACACTTTCAGGTACAAGATACAGAACTAGAAGTGGCATTGGTTTGACCCACAAAAGCTGCTTTTATGTTAAAATCATCTGTATTTTTATTCTGACCCAAGCCTTTTAATGGATTTTAGCTAGCTGACAACCCCTTACTTTTTCATGGGCATTACATGCAGTTCCCTTCTTGGCTGGGTTGTTTTTTATTTGGGAGGGGAGTGAGATCAAAGGGAATATCTTGTGATGTTTGAGCTCTATTTTTTGAATTCCTACATTAAATATATAACTTGTTTTACAGTGTAGATGACAGCTTAGGAATTAACAGTCTGCATGATAGTTATTATTCTCAAATGATGATGTGGTCCAGCCAGTTCTGGTGGAACAACTTTCTGGAACAGTAATACACAAATTCAGCGGGCAGTAGCATATGTGGATCACAGAACAGTTGGGATAAGACATTTTTTATTAATATGATTAAGTAATTTTTTCCTAGAATCATAAAGCCCATTTTTACTTTGATTTTAGTATATTTTTGTTCCACTTTTAATTACCATCATCTTAAAAAGGTTTTAAACCTACCCTGAAATCATATTCTTTAGAGAAATAAGCCACAATAGTGGAAATAGGGAGGTTTTTGAATTCTCATTTCAGCTTTATGACTGATTCACATGACTTTGAACAAATCATGTAAATATCTGTGCTGTCTCTAATTGAAGATAACAGCAGCCTTAGAGGAATGCTTTTAAAGTAAAGTTTGTAAAACTCTATGAAGACTTAAATTATGATTTGTTAGTGTTTTTTAAATACTGCTTTAGGGATGGAAAAACCATGCTAATGAGTCTTGGGTGCGTAGAACTAGTTATGTTTTGTGGTTGGCTTGAAGTGATGTCTCGTACGGGTCAGAATATGTGGGATGGAAGTGTCATCTGTGTGCAGAAGGGGTTTATTCTTTCTGCGTATTCCTCATGGTGCTTCATAAAGAAAACCTGTCTGCTCTCACCTGGCTCTCCCAGAATGCCTGTTCAGGACTCCTGCAGAGCTCAGCAGGCGTGATGTTGTTTATTTTGTATGCACAACAGTTGCACTTTGAGCCCTACCAAGGAGTGGCTGTCACCCTCTGACCTACCTGCCTGGCAGGGGATGCAGTGGTACAGCCTGGGGTGCAGGCACCCCAAATGTGGCTATGAGAATGCTCTGAGTTCTCTGCAGGAAATGCAGTGCAGCCCAGAGGAAGGTGATGCATGCCTAGGCGTTGTTCAGACATAGCTCTGAGATTTTGGCAAATTGTGCAGTGAAATCTGAGCTCTGAGGAGCTCTGCTTTTTTACAGGTGAGACACACACTACAGAGAAATATAAATAAGAGATGATTCTAACAGTCCCTGCCCTAAAGAGCTTCCGAGTGTTGCAAGCTGAATGGAAACAAGGCATGGCTCTGTGATAGGCAGAAGTTACTTCCTTCTATTACATGGTTCCACCAATTTTTTTTCCTTAGAGATATTTTCTGTGAATGCCTAAAGTCAGAGAACTTGGGTAGCAAAGTGTGTTTTTTTTGTTTTCTAGTAATGAAGTCACACATATTTATAGCATTATCATCTGAGAATACCAAGTAGCAATTACTAAGTACAAAGAAGGGGAAGATACTCATTTTATTGAGGAAATGAGCCATGATGAATTAAAGGCACTTTCTCTGAATCACAGGAAACTTAATGTGGAGCTAGAAATTGAGCCCAGACCGCCTGACGTTCAGTTCCCTGTTTCAGTCATATGACCTTTTCCAAGTATCAAATATGTACACAAGGCTCTCCAGTTTAGTCTTCACATTAGCTTCCAATGCTATAATTCAGTTCCTCTGAACTTTGCCCTTCCACTCGTTTTAGCAAAAGGCAAACATTTGCCCATTTGTCTCAATAGTAAGTAGAAACTGCTTTCTATACAGATGACGATTTCCTCTCCATTCACATGCTTCTCTTCCTAGTATTAGAAGGCCAGCCTGTGTCAGCAAGGGCCTGTTTAAATTAGAAACCAAATAATGTTTCAGGGATGCCTTGGGCTGTCTTGTGGAGAGGGTTCTTCTCAACCCTTGCCAGTTACTACTTGGTGGTCCTGCCAATCCTTGCTGAGTTTCAAAACAAAAGTTGCTCAAGCTCGAGCAGCGCCGTTAGCCCAGCATACGCAGCTGGACAGCTGGTGAGCTGGGACGAAGCAAGGCCCAATGCTTAACCAGGCACAATTCACCAGACTGTGTAAAGGGACAGGGGAGTGGCACTGTCCTAATTGTTAACATTCCTCCTCTGCAAGACTTCTCCTGATATTTATTTAATAAGCCCAGGCTCATAAAGTCTAAACGATTTAAGCAATCAAGTGGTAGCTGATGTGTATATGGAGATGACATGCAGCCAGACTAAGTGAAGGGTGAAATACTTAATTTCTGACTTTGCAAAGCTCTATCTCGCAATTGCAGATGAAATACCACCTCAGGCAGCTGCACCCAAGAGAGGAATATACACAGGGAATACCTCAGGAGCAGTACTTCAGGCCAGGTTCGCACAGCCACAGCTCCTGTTTAAGTGTGCATGACCAGCGTCCTGGCATGGTCTTTTCAGCCAATGTGGAGAAGTTTCTGTTGCTGCCAGTAAGTAATATTCATGAACTCCAGCCTGGTATCTCCTGCCAGTGGCTACAAAAATCAGGGATGTGGTACTGCTGTGTTCTCAGAGGGGTGAAAGGCAGGTTCAGCAGAACTGGCTGAGACATGCCAGCATTTCCACATCCCAATGACAGATGTCTGTAACTGGGTGCACCTTCACCTGTAGAAAGGAGTGAGCATCTAGAGACTGTTTCATGTGGAGATTCGTTCTTTCTTTTCTGTGGAACTGTTGCTGAGTATTTTAGCGTTAAATGGAGAGAAAAAGCGTCATTACATTAATTAGCATTTCATTCAGAATTATTTCCAACTTGTAGTGGAGCAGGGACACATGGTGACTGGATATTAAACCTTCATTAATGGGTTCAAACTGGGAATGAGACTGCTTCGTGGACATAGGACAAGGGAGGAAAAACAAGTTTTTATGAACCTGATCTTCAGCAAAAGTCAGGCAGCTTTTGTTAAAAAGAAAGAACACCAACATGTCTGCGGTCCTATACTTTCTCAAGAAAAAATAAAAGAAACATTGTCTCTATTTTAGCTCATATTTAAAATACACAAAGGAAAGGCAGTGCAGAAAATGAGAGTAATTTTGCTGATTGTACTTTTTATGTTCTCTCATTAATGGTCTTTTTCTTGTGAGTGGTATTTTACCATGTTTAATTCAAAGAGATCCAGTATGCATAGTTTTAGAGTACCTTTGTACCTCTAGTTTGAGAGTACCTCTTTTGATAACTTCTGCTTATCAGCCTAAGGCTTATTGGCTGTAACTGCCTTGTGAGCTGAGAAAATCGGTGGTTAGTGCATTTGCAAATAGTGCCTGATTACATTGATCAGAGCACCAATTTTACAGCTTTGTCTGTGGTGCCAGTACAGAAATTGAACAAGCAAGCAGGCAGGCACCCTGCACATACCTCTCTCTTGGGGTGGTGATTTACTGCCTCTGTCTGCTGCCTTTTACAGCTGTGTGCTGGGTAATGTCCCTGCCTTTGCTGGTGAGCTTGTTTCAGTCCTGTGATAGATCCACATCTTTAGTGTGGAATCTTAGTCTGACTTTGCCACCGGACTGAAAAACAAACTGCAGCTTGTTCTAAAGTTCTTTTCTCATCTTCCCTGTGGTTACCTGGTGCTTAGAAAAAGAAACTGGAAGGGGTCACAGTATGGGGACACAGATGCTTTCCTTTTGACTAGTCTATGTTCTTTGACCATTTTCTAAGGCTTCTCTTGTGTTTTGTTTTGACTTGGCCTGATGGCTGAAAGCTTCACTGTAAATTATTATTTTTGACAGTTATGACAGTGATATTTTGCCCTCCCATATTATCTATCCTCTGATCTGCAGGTATCAGAATGCACAAAGATATGCCTAAAATGTCATGAAAAATGTCAATCACACAGAGTTAGAAATTAGTTCAGAGAACCAAAGTAAACAGTACAGTATCTCAAGGAGAAATGGAGAAATGACAAGCATGACTAATGAGAGTATTTACAGTGAGAAAGGGTTTCTCAGTTAGGTTCAAGACAATTTCTGATTATGGAGTCAGTGCTTTAAAATACTAAAAAGTAACAGCTTGCCATTTATCTGTAAGCTACACATACATAGGTGGCTTCAACTAATAAATCAACAAAATACTGGCTATTGGGATGGATGTTGTGATGAAGGGGCGTGAGGTGAATGAGAAAGGTGGGAGGAGGACAGCTACAAGAGTTAAGAATTTAAACAAGCACAGCCTGAAAAGCATCTGACTACAGTGGGTCCAGTGAAGGCTGAATGGTTGATTCTATTTCAGTTCAGAAGAAAAGGAAAAAGGGGCCATGTGGCATCCCTGAGTGATACCAGTTTACACTAACTGGTATGTGAGAGAGAATGGTTTCAGAGCTCTGTCATTGTCTTGTTTGTTTTCTCCCTAGTTCATATGTAGGCATTAAATGTGTCATGGAATGATAGGATAGTTTGGGCTGGAAGGAACCTTCAAAGATCATGTAGTCCAACCCACCTGCAGTGAGCAGGGACATCTTCAACTAGACCAGGCTGCTCAGAGCCCTGGCCAAACTGACCTTGAACGTTTCCAGGGATGAGGCATCTACCAGCTCTCTGGGCAGCCTGCTCCAGTGTTTAACCACCCCCTCCGTAAAAAAAATTCTTCCTTAGATCTAGTCTGAATATCCTATTTAACCTTGGCTGAAAGTTCACATGGTGATGTTTTTTTCAGGTGGAACTTGCAGAAATTTGCACAAAGAGCGAACGTTATATTGGCACAGAAGGTGGAGGAATGGACCAGGCGATCTCTTTTCTGGCAGAAGAAGGAACTGTATGTGGATCTTTGTAATCTAAACTAACAATGTAATATTAATTTATGTAAACAAAAGTATCTTCATATGTATCTAGCAGAAAGACAAGAAACTGCAATACCTTAGTAAGCAATATAAGCACCACTGGCACGCTAACGAAACAGGAATTCTATGTATAAAATTGGGTACAATCAAGTGTGAAAAGCTTGAAGGAATAGGATGATGAAAATGAGAAATGACAAGAAAGAGGAAAGGAAAGATGTGAGGAGAGATGTACTCTAGAAGAGCACCAGACTCCACACTATTTGGCTAATTCATCCCCAAACTTAGAATGTTTCCCATCTAATGAAATGTGAATGGTCGGTATGCCTTGTATTCAGTGCAAATGGGATAATTAATACAAAAATGCTTTCTTGAAACTTCTTATAACCAAACAGTTCTAGGAAGTTTTGCCAGGTCCAGCTACAAAGACAATGGGGATTTTTTTTCCACTAGTTTTGCTAATTCCAGACAGTTCTGTGGCTAGATTCTGATGCAGAAGGCATTTAGCTGTCTTAAACGTGGTGACAGAAGGTGGACCAGCAATGACACACAGGACCTGCCAAGTTATGCATGAGTGCTTGCAGTAGAATTTACAGTGGACTTTGTCTGCTGTCCCAGAAGCTGCACAGGACTGCAAATGTTCAAACCTAAAACCTGTCATAATACTTTTATTGAAATTAATGTAGCATCTCGTTACAACCTTTACTTTGCTTATAACTGATATTAGACTGCTACATCTTTTGTTCCTTAATGCCACATCTTGGATAAGCTTATATAGAAAAGAAGCTATTTCCTAGCGTTACAGCAAACATTTCATTCCATCTTGAGACACATGTATTTTCAATTTCACATCGCCTGTACCTACTCTACACTTTTCCTTCATACTTGCACTGTTAGCAGTAAACACACAGCTCCATGAACGCTGAAGGAAGCAACATATTTTTCTGGCATACACACAGATGATCATGTAAGTGGAGACTTTTCTAACATAAAGAAGTGGTGATCAGGCAAAGAAAATGTTAGACAATACTAGAAAAGATACTGTGAACAAACCAGAAAATACCCTTCCTTCAGTGTACTTGCAGCTGAATGCAGCTCTGGCCTCCCATCTCAAAAAAACATACTAGAACACCAGAAGTACAGTAAAGGACAATGAGGTTGATCAAAGCTATTTTTTTTTTTTAATATAAGCATTGGCTGAGTAAGTTAAAACTTTTTAGCTTGGAAAAGAAGTATCTTTAAGGGTGATACTTCGAAGCTTTGTAAAACCCTTGAATGGGTAAAAGAAGGTATATTGGGAATTCAGTGTTTTTCATGACCAAAGGACTAATACAAACACAAAGACATTAGCAAGCAGCTTGTTAAAAACAAACAAGGAAGTTTGGGGTTTTTTTTTCCCAAAACATTCATTGTTAAATTGAGAAATACTGCATATTGCAGAAGGCAGATTTTTAAAAAGGATTCCAAAAAGACCTTATTGGATACACTGATAGACTATTAGCCTATTTGTGGTTATTAAACATAATACTCTGATGTGTCTTCTAATGTAAGTATAACCACTGTAATCTTTGCTTATGGGAAGCTGAAAAAATGTACCCCCCCAAAAAATTGTTTTGTATAAGTCTTGTTTTTATATTCCCTCTAAAAATCCATTTATGGTTACTGTCAGAAATGGGACACTGGACCAGCTTAGTGGTACATTCTGATCTAATGTAGCAGCTCTTAAAGGGTATATTGAAATGTAAGCAAGCTTGTCTGTCTTGATAGTGATTTTGTGATGTGGTCCAGAATCTCAATGGCAGGGAGCAAGACACATGCTGTACATAATGTACGAGCAGATTTGTCATTGTTTATTTAGCACTCTAGCTGCTCAAGGAACTCTCTGGGGGTGAACAATGCCAAAACCAGTAAGACATCCCTGCTCGCAGAGTTAAAGTCTATTAGAAGAAGCCAAAGCAGGGCACATGATTTACAACTTATCCCAATGAAAAACCAGATGTGAATTTAATCTCTTGATTACATTACATCCTGAATTATTTAATTAACGAATGCCTAGCTTATTCCATGAAAAGGTCACAAAATGTTGGGAACATCTTACACAGCCTGTGTAAGGCATCTGTGAGGCAAGATGGTCTGTTAGTCAGAAGGAAGGAGACTAACTATATTTTTATCCGTAGTTTTATTTAATTTCTCTGATTGTATGTAAGATGACCGCTGTCTCCAGTCAGTCCTAAGATTTTGGTATTATTCTGTACCACAGTGAACTAATCCTGATTTAGTGAAGATCAGAAAACTAAGAGGGAGATGGACATTGGTGAAGGGAATGTGAAGCCCCTTGTTTCTAGTAGCACGCACATTTGCTTCAGCCAGGCCTGGTACTTTTCTATAGATCAAAGAAAAGCTGTTGTCTTAAACAGGCAAGAAAAATAGGTTGGGTGGGGTTCTGTGAACTGCTGAAAAAACCCAAAGACTTAATGGAAACATTTTAAAACCCAGCTACAAGGGAAAGACTTGAAATGTATGTGTAATTTGGCCAATGAGGTTAAACCTCTTTTCTCACTGTTTCATGTCAGTTTTCTTTCTTTAACTGTCCCTGGATTTTCAAGAGAAAAAACATGCAAATTTGCATTTGATTTATAGAACTAAGTGCACTGTTAGCTAGTTGTAAATTAAAGCTAACCATTCATTTTTCTTCCCATAGGCCAAGTTGATAGAGTTCAGTCCTCTGAGGGCAACTGATGTTAGACTTCCAAGTGAAGCAACGTTTGTTATTGCTAACAGTTGTGTTGAAATGAATAAAGCAGCAACTTCTCATTACAATATTAGGGTAATGGAGTGTCGTCTGGCTACAAAGGTAACGTATGGCTTGTGTCAAACTCTAATGAAACCTTCATCTAAATATGTGCTTTTTTTTTTTCACTTCTGAGCAATTGTGTCTTTAACACCTGGCTAGGTGCTACTTTAAGTGGCATTTTTCTTTCCAGAACCAGACACCTCCATCTCTGCAGAAACAGAACTCCTGCAGAGCTTAATGGAAGTGCAAGGACTGTGCCCTTATATAGAAAATTATGTGATTTAGTTCTATTCAATTTATTTTGTATTATATTTCAGTGGAGGAAATAAGTTTATTTTTCAGCAAAAAGTATTCTCAGTTAATAAGATAGACTGTTTCTAATTAAAGCTGAATAATGACAAATAATGGAAAGCAACCAGTGTGGTCACATGTATATATGGCAATAGATGTGTATTTCTAGGATTTAGAGGACATCAAAGCTACTTGTTGGAGGCCTGGAAGTAATATTGGAAATGCTGAATAGCAGCATGTATGTCAGTGTGAAGTTTAAAAACAGGCTTGAATCAAAACCCAACATGTAGGTTGTGCTGCCAGTTTACAGCTTGCAGTTACCTCCAAAATGAAAGGAATTTGAACATGAGAAAATCTTAAGTTCCACTTAAATTCTGGATTTTGTAGACCATACATTTAAGAATAGGTAGATGTAGGGTTTTATTTGAGTTTGTTTTAGGAATACAGTGGATTTTTTGTTGGTTAGGTTAAATGAGGATTAAGCATAAAGATTCACTGCAATTACAGCCAACATAGTGGGCTGTGTGAAAGAACAGAATTTAGGTCACAAAATCCGGATTAAAGTTTTTAAAACTGCAGCGCAGAACTCCTCGCCACAAAACATTTGGCCAAAATCTGATCAATACTCAATACTTGGAGCATCTGTTGGCATCATGGTTCTATGAAAAATTACCATAGTTAATGATAAAAAAAAAAAAGAGTTGAAGAGTTGATCAGATACTGGTAACATGCAATATAAAATACTGCATTGTGGTATTTTCTGAGCAGGGAAGCTAAACTTCAGAGGACCTTTTAAATGGGCTTTAAGCTTAAGTATAAAGAACATGGCTGTATTTTAGGTGTATATAAGATGGTGAAAAGAAGAGCACTAATAATTAAAGCTTTTGTCACTGAGGTTAACAAAAAGATTCTTAGGCCATTAAGAAAATCAAGCTAAGGTCTTCTCTGGGTATTGGTCCCAGTATAACTGATACATCTCTGATTTAGGATAGTTAATTGACTGTGTATTCTAGGAAGATTTTCTTTTGGAATATTTTTTGGTATAAGAAACAGAGCCTTCACAGATGATCTATTCTAAAAGCAAACTACAAGAATTGCATTAAGTCATAAGACCTTTTGAAGTATTGTTCCATATACCAGATTTTGTGAACTGAATCACAGGTTTCTAAATTGCTTTAAATTATTGGTCCTGTGCAGTAAACTGAAAAGGTGGTAAGGAAAAATGATTTTTTTTTTTTACATTGCTATTAGCTATGATGCAATCTCTAAAAATGTACCTTTAGCAGATGCTTGATTTTAAGGAGACTAACAGCATACACCTGTTTATTTTTAAACATATGCTACCCAGATGGAAAGTTGCACACACTATAAAAATACATTGAGCCAGGAAAAGACTGTCTTTAGGAACAGGTCACAGTGGGGTGAAGGAGGACAGGTATGTAAGTGGAAGCAGGGAAGTCTTTTAAGCACCATTAAGCTAATGGAACTATGAAATAACATGCTGGGCCTTGCAATAATGCTTTAAAAGAAATTCTCATTGCTAAGTGCCTTAGGACAGGCTTTTTTTTTCCCTTTCTGCTTTAGGTCACTCTCAAATTTCATACTGTTTGCAAAAAAAACCATGTAAGTAAAGATGCCAACACAACATATTCCTGCTGGCATTCGTGTATAAAATTTTTATGCCAGCCTGTCCAGAGCAAGTGAGCTCTTGATCATCCTCACAAAATTATCTTTCTCAGGTTCTGCTCCTTTCCCTTCCCTTCTGGACAGTCATTCTTCTGCTTGTTGGTTTGGTTTTGTTTTTCTCTCTATTCTCGTAGCGCTTTCCTGAGCTCCGCTCAGCAGTGTGTTCTGCAGAACACTCACGATTCCAGAGGAAATTCACTTGTACTTTATACTGCAGCAGATTCACACAGTAGGTGCTGCAGGAGGAACATGAGCATCAGGGAATGCTGTGCTCCCCCCGGCTTCACTGTGTGTGGTTCACTTCACTGTCAGCTAGAAAGTGGTGCCAAGTATGTCTGCAACTGGAATGCCATATAGTTAATCAGCTAATGTTTGTTAAATGTGGAAAAATGCTCAGATGACATTGTAGAACTGTAAAGTGTTAAGAAAGTGATGTTGCTATATAAGGGCTAAGTATTCCTATACTTACTCCTAGTCAGACTATTTTATTTATATTTCTCCTGTAATTTACTAAGTATGTTTTCCTCTCGGTTACTTACAGTTCTCCAGTGTGCTTATGTTGAACAATAAAGGACAATAAAGCCTACAGATGCTGTATCCTGGCAGTTAAGAGCCAGCTGGATGATGTCCACATCTTTAATCCATCTAGTCAGAGATCATCCAGAAAATATCCAACTGTGGGATCAGTATTGGGATTACTTATATACATTTAATAGATGGGCTTTTTTCCCATTTCTGTTCTGTGTCCACTACAATTTGAGCTGCTGCAGCTAGATTATTTTCAAAAACCATTTCTGTTTGCTCATAACACTTTTCCCAGTGCTGTTAGAACGAAAACTTTGCTATAAGCAGTATAGACCTTTCCAACAAAGCCCTGCCCCCTCTGGCCTGACAGGGTCAGTTTCCCTTTGGCATATTTGACCTGTAAAACCCCAGTCTAGTTAGCTCATCTTAAACACAGCATCTCCCTTGAAGTACAGAAATGGGAACAGATACAACAATACAAGAGATATTTCTACAGGGGATTAGTTATTAAAAAAGGAAGTAGAAAAATTTTTGTTGCCTTATAAAACTTTTTTTTGTAAATTCAGTTTTGTTTAGCTTCTGGTAATAAAGTCTAGGGGATGCTAAAGATTAGGATTAAAGTATGAGGAAAAATATTTCTGTTCATTTAGCATCTTGAAGCAGATTTAAGAATGTGGCACAAATGTGCACGAACATAAGAGATATGTGTATTTAACTAAAGCAAATGAAATAATAACTGTTATTCTAACTTATAAGTAAGCTAAAATACAATTACATGAAGGCTATGGCATTGTTGGTACTCAGCACCTTTGCAAAGCAGGCCAGAAGTGACTTAACCCAGTCTTGTACAAGACAGTTTTCTCACCCTGATTTCTGCATTAGCTATTAGACAGTGCTTGCTTCTTTCTCCACCACAGATCATACAAAACTGTTTTAGATGACAACAGTCATATGATTTGGATTTTGATTCAGTTTTGTTTGTTCTGCTCTACTAAGCCTCACATAAATCTTAGCAAGTCACTAGATGGCACCAAAAGTAGTTAATTTTTATATCCTGTAATAAAATAAAACTGGAAAAGCCCCTGCAAAAGCACTGTTGGAGGAGAGCAGGAGGGTGAGAATCTATAGCAGATAGTTGGGCAGCACATCTCCTGCTTTAATTTCATGCTGCTAATTTCATACTTTCCAGACATGTATGTAAATCCCATGATTTTTTTAATCCAGGAAGTTAAACGGTTTTGTTGGATTAAGATGTAAATTATTGCAAACCATTGTAACTGAAAACCAGTGTTTACTGAAAAGAGTAACAAAACACACTGGGTGAAATCTTGGCCCTGTTGATGGGAGGTTTTAATGCTGATTTGAATAGGAAAAGGGATTTCTGGACTTGCTGGATTGGTTTAGCTTTCTGCAAACACACAGCCTGACCTGGCATACTTGGAAGCTTCAATCTCAATTTACAGGGTGCAGAATTGGAGTTAGTTCATGTGCTTATGAGAGCAGTAAAACACACTGGCATGTACCTGCTAGTCTGTATAGCAATCTTGAAATCCATGGTGGTACATCAGTAGGATCCCGCAACCATCGCTAATATTCTTCTCTAATCAATTACATTAAAAATACTCCACCTTATGAGGAAAGCTGTTTAACTCAACCATTTTCACTAAGCACATGAGAACATCAAGACATGTAGCAATCTTCCAGAGAAAATACTTCCTTTTGGATTTCCTTTTAGGATTCTGGTGATTAAAGTAACTATTGTCAATTGCCAAAACATCACAAAGATGCACAAAGCAGGACAAAACCAGATAGGTTTATAACTTATTATTAGCAATCATGTAGGCATGGAGCAGACTCTGACTAACACATTGTAATCTTCCTGTTAGGCTCCAAACTTCCTGTAAATTGGTTGTTAAAAGAACGTACTTAAAATTTACTTTAAACTCTAGAGACTGAGGTAGGTTATGGTTGATTCTCCCATACAAATCTTATGCCCACTTTCATATTTTTAAGGATATATAAGAAAAGGTTTTAATGACAACCTTAATGTTAATCAGAAAACTCCAGAAGCTTATTGAAAAGGTCAAGCTGGATTTTGAGTTTTAGAGCAAATTCTAACAGTACAGAAACAGACTTCTTAGGGAATTGTAGCATTACAATGTCATAGCATTTGTATAAGCATTTTTGTGCATGTGGTTGTAAAAGGTTAGTAAGTGCTTGAAGTAACAACATCCTTGGAAAAGGATAAATCGCTGATTTGATGTCACACAAATAATGCCACTAGGGCTTTTACAGACAATATCTGATTTGAGGGAAGAATTATGTAATTCACAGACCTTTCATAAATAAAATCATATTTGCTGCGTACTGATAGAAAAAAGTAGCTTCTGATGGTTCCTAATGAAGAAGTGAAAAGAGCAAATGGCTCTTAAAGGTGCTTGTGGGCCATTAAATCGTTTTATACAGGAAGGCACAGTATTTTCTATTTTATTTTTTGAATTCTAGCTTCTCTCAAAGTCAAAAGGCTTGGACTGGAAAAAAACGTTGAGACTCCATGATGTGCAAGCCAAGCTAGGAGTTAGCCTAGAGGAAATGCTGACCATTGTCGAGGAGGTATTACATCCTGAGCCTTACAGCACAGAGGAAATTTGTAAATGCCTGGGAATTAGCCTGGAGGAGCTCCGCTCTCAGATCCTCAGTCAAAACACGCAAGATGGTAAGCGTATATGAAGTGGTGGGGTTTACTGTACAATCTTGTGTTTATATATAACATTTATGTATTAATAAGTAGTGCAAGTGGAAGTCCTGCCAGAATTCTTCCCCACAATCTCAAGTGGTGAGTGGGGGAATAAATACCACAATTTTCATTCTAACTTAACTTAAAATAGAGCAAAACCTTGATTTTTATTGAACTGTTCCTAAACTGGTAGAAGTAGCAGATTGCTTACTATTTTAGATTAGTTTAAGAGTCATCTCTAAATAACCCAGTTTTTCTTCTAGGGACAAGTCTAAACTAGGCTTCCTTTTTAGGCAAATTCTCACAAAACCCAAACATTTTGGATGGTTACAGCATCATTAAAATGAATCCTCTTTGCTCTCCCTTAACTGGTGTTAAAAGACTTGCATAGGTGGAGCTTGCATTTCTGTTTTTGAATTAATACATGATCACTTCATGAAAGATGCACAGGGCAGCTCTCTCCTGAGAAAGAAGTTTCTGTTACTTAATATATTTTTTCTTTTAGGAAAAGGTTGGTGGAGTGAACAATTTACTATTAAAAGTCTTCCTCATGTTTTATTGCTTATGATTTTACCATGCAGCCATGGGCACTGGCACACGTGGAATGGATCCTTCTTGCATATAGCAGGGTTGCTAATACTAAATAATAGAGTCTTTATGAAGTAATTAATTTGCATTCATAATAGGTTTCCAATTGAGATCAGAATCTTCCTTTAAGAACTTAAAGTAATCCTTACTTCCTTGTTTCCATTCTGTAGCCTTAATACTTCTGTTTTGTAGCTGAATTGTTTCCTTGCCAGTCCTTTCTAAGACACTCTGAGAGGTGAATGTATTTGATGTATATAAATCAGTAACATATCCATGTATACTGATGCTCATATTTAACTAATTTGTATATCTGGAAAGAGTGTAAACTTTATATATTGACCCAGGACCCAGTCCTGAGTCTAGACTGTTTTGCACCCCAGTGGTATCAGAAACTATGGAAACTATCTTACTATCTAATTATGCTGCCAGAGGGTACCAAGCATGGGCTAGGATATCTTAATCCAGCTCTTTATCTCCATAGCAAGAGTTATGGTACCTCTGTGCTCTATATACATGAGGAAAATACTGAACCATGTACCTGCACTCTGCAGTGTTTCCATGGGAAACTGCAGGGTTGTAAATCTTTTACATTGTGCCCTCACTCTCCCCTTCATGAAGCTATGCAAGATTATCAACTTACAGATGTCTATACTATACTCCTTATACCTGGTTTACAAAACAAAATTCTGCAGTTCTGTAGAATTGAATTGTTTACACAGATTATTTTGATTTTTTTCAAAAACTAAAGTCTGGACAAAAAAAATCTAAACATGAAAACTGTAGAAGAAACACCGAGGAAATTTTATACTGTGGCTCTGAATAGTGGTTGCAGATGTTTGCTGAACAGAATCTCAAACTTGCATGACCATGATTCTATTTGATAAGGCCAAATAAAATGGATTATGCAGAAAGCTTCTTTGCATGGAGAGTATAAAATTAAACAACAGATTTCTGTAAAACTATGTGCAAAGAAGAAAAAGACACAGAAAGAATCTAAATCCACTGTTTGTTTTTGTTACACACTAAACAAATTACATTTAATCTTGGCTTTGGAAAACCAGAGGCTGTTTGGAAAAAATATTTTTCTTATTTCCCCCCTACTTTCCCACAATATTTTAAGGACAATGCCTGGCTTCCTCATGTGAGAGAAAACATACCAATAAATAAGTAATCTCTGCAGACATTTTCAGAATGTTGTTGAACTTTGTTTACTGTGAAGAAGGAACGATAGCATTTAGGGTATTTTTCTTCCCTTGTACACATTTAATCAACTTTCGTGTTAAAATATTATAATGTTAAGGATTAATTATTTGCATGAGTTACTATTTAGATAATTTACTGGAATTTGAGTTTTTCTGTGGCTGAATAGGAATTGTCAGTAGTTTTGATTTTTTGGTTTATTCATAGCCCAGTGATAGTTACAAATAATGTTTAGTACTGACATTGTATCTCATGTTGAAGAATCTGAAAGTGCTATGTAAATATTATTTTAGCCTTAAGTCTAGCTTCCCCTCCTCTACTCCTGCAGTGATGGCACAGTATACTTACAGAAAGTTTTATAGGTGTATAAGGCTGACCAGATAAAAACTCCACATCCCAAAGAAAGATGGCATGGACAGGCTTTGGGCAAGTCCCAGGCCGGGTCTGGAAGCCACAGCAGCTTTGCATCCCTTTTATATGCAGGTACTCAATGATTTCTGCAGTTCCCCACTGTACAGCCCACTTGTTCCCCAGGTTTGGGGAAGTGCAGATGGTGTTTAAAGCCTCTCTAAATTTCTTGGAGCTGTCCCCTGGCCAACTCAAAATCCTGAGTTTAAATCTCCCTTGCAAATGTTTACACATGGATTGTACTTGTGGCTTCTGAACATCTCTAGAAAAATAGTATTTATTACTTTCTAAGGTGCACTATGCCATAACTTGGGCTTGGACTTGAGTGCTTCACAGAACATTTAGTGTGTGGTGGTTGTGGGACATTAAGTGTTCATAAGCTTCACCACAAAAGGATATTCTCCTGTAAAACAGTGTATTCCTTTAACCATGAATTACTTTTTTTTTTCTTCTTAAATGAGGTATTTTTAAACCCATTTTTCCTTTTCATGTATAAAACTGTAATCTAATTTTGACATTGAAACCTGGGAATGAAATCACCATGGGAGGAGCGGGAATTCCTGTGCTTTGTGGATTTGGCTGTTTAACTGCCCTCCCATTTGTCCCCTGGAAACAGAATTCTAAATCTGTGCTGTAGCTCCAGTGAGTGGTGCTTGAATAGCCTTTCATTCCCACTGCCAAGTAATTTGTGTTAATGGTGATCTCTGGACAAGAGCAGTCTCAACTGTATGTGCACAGGCAGAATTACAGGAAGGTGGGCTCCCAGAGATCCTGTCAGGCTGCTCCAGGAGACATAAGGTGTTGTCATGTGCATTAGTAAAGTGCCCTGGGCTTGTAAGAACAGAAGTTACCTCCAAACTGGTTGACATAAGAGCCCTTCCCATCTTGAGGGTCCAGGCACCTACTTCAGCCTCAGCGTGATCCATATCATGGAGAAATTTGGAAGCATACCATCCCCTTCCATAAAAACACAGTCTACTTGGGATGAGCTCCAGAGAGGTGGCTGCTCCAGGCAGATCCCATACAGCTGCCTGGAGGATGCAGGCTTTTGGGGTGTGCCACAGGCATCGAATGGTCTAGGTTAGTTGCAAAAGCCTTGTTCAAGCCAGTGTTCCTCTGAAGGAGAAAGCACTGCAAACCAGTAGTTAGAGTCTTGAAGCAGGTGTCTGCTGAATGCGTCACTGAATCCAGCAATGACTCGTCCCCTGGTTTATTTTCAGAAAGCCAGATTGCAAACAGTTACTTGAGCAGTCTCAGTAGAGTAACTGTTCCCCACTTCGAGTAGGGGGTTCACAATCTGGCTCAAATTAAAGCCATCTGGCAGCATTTTCTTATATACATTATGAGCCAGAAACCTTCACCCTCATCATGTTCAATCAGCAGGATGCCTAACAGAGAAGGGCACCATTCCACATGAGTAATGGTGGTAGAAACTGTCCCCTACATGATTTTGCGTTGGTGAGGTTTTCCTGTTGTAAATTTCTAACAGTCCCATCAGCCATGTGTAGCTCATTAATCTACAGTGAAACATATCTTAAGGAGCTGCCAAAGCAACTAGAAAAAAAAAATAGCCTAAAGAGATTGGTCTTTAGCTAAAAGTCAGATAGAATTGTATAGAAAGCCTCTAAAGAAAGGAATCTGCTGAAGTTGAAACAAATAATGAGTTGCTAAGAAGCCGCAATGTTTAATTGTAAGGAAAAAAATCCCTGTAAATGGAATGGACAGGTTTGCACCATTTTTGTAAAGCTAAAATTAAAAATATTATTATACAGTTGAAAATCCACAGTGAAGTTCTCTGCTATATTTAATTAACCCACAGTTGTTTGGGACTAGTGGCCCAGAATTTTTGTTTAAGAGATTTTATATGGAGTTTGGACAAACTTTCATTCGTGTTAGTCGGCTGTGTCTTAGCAACTCTGAAGGTTCTCACTGCAGTGCAAGCTATTAGAGCACTGGAAAATGTCACCATTTCTTCCAGGGGCATTTAGTGGTTTGTAAGTGAACTGAATCTACCTGTTCATGGACAACATTACAGAAATCCTCTGCAGAGAAGCAAACAAGAGGAGCACCTGAACTGGATGTTTCACAGATCCCCTTATGGAATAAACATTACTTTAGACATGCCCTAGACAATTGCTCTGAGGTCAGTGTGACAGCCAGCTAGTTTCATTGCACCACAAGTTTTAGGTTCCTCTCTAGTCACCACAGGAATGGGTACCACGGGGCAATCTGGGAATCAGGTGGGATAAATGGTTTCCTAATCTGTGCTTTTCACTGACTTTTTCAGCTCCACTGAGGTGGAGCTGAGGGTACCTGTATACCCCTAATTTGGAATAAGTGGAAGAAACTAGGCCTTTCTAGTTTACTGGATTAGGAAAGTATATTTACATTTTCAGTCAAATGAAGTACCTCCTTTCTGTAGACTATAATAAATTTAAGGATCCACATGATTTTAAGAATCTGGCATTAGTTCCCTAAATCCTGCTTTTTGCT
This sequence comes from Hemiprocne comata, assembly GCA_020745705.1. Lineage (NCBI taxonomy): Eukaryota > Metazoa > Chordata > Aves > Apodiformes > Apodidae > Hemiprocne > Hemiprocne comata. Next base: position 11,109,356 of record CM036596.1, read on the forward strand.
CTCCTTTGAGCACCACAGAGGGTGACACCATGCAACACAGTCCTGTGCAACACTGGAAGGTTTACTTTGAGGGCTTCAGTTTTTCCTCTTTCAGAGCACTCCAGCCCTAGCACAAACTAATCAGTCTCTCGCGCCTTTTTTTTTTTTAACTGTGACAGGGTAGATCTTAGGAAATCAGTCATTTTACCTGTTAAAATGTGGCTGCATGAAGTGCACAGATTCTGATCGGTTCCTGCACTCTTCTAAAATCCCAGCCTCCATAGCTCTTTGACATGTCCTATTAATTCAGATTTTATTTCTGTGATGCAGCAAGGAGCTTCCAATATGGGTACAATTTTTGGAAACAACATGTGCTCTGCTATCTTTTATTATATAGAAATGGTTAGTTGGATTACCCACCCGAACAGAAGACATACAAGAGGGTTCCTCTCTTACCAGAGGCTTTTGGTGTTGAAAGCTGAAAATGTGTGAATAATTTCATTATTTTAGAATAGCACTTGCAGAGTACAGAAGTGTTTGCTAGCCTGAAAATAATTCTACCTGAACAGTACAATGCCAGGGAGAAAAAGCAAAACTATAATTTATATTTTTTTTTAAACACAACTGTAATTTTCTGAAATAAAACCCTGCCCATAACCAACCAATAATGACACCGAATAACATAATGATACCAGCCTTTAACCGATACTAATTTGGTAAATGTCCACGAAGGAGTCTGAAAATAACATCCAGCCGTTCTGTCCCACTGGAGAGCTGCCTGGGAGGATTGCTTTGGCAGCAAGAGAATGCCCGTGTCAAGGTAGAAAAGTCTCCCCTGCACAGAGCGACTCCCCGGGGAGCGAATGCTGTCAAGGACACCGCTCGGAGCTGGCTGGTGGCCAGCAGCCCCAGTGCCCATCCCGCTTGCCAATTCATAACATGATGAGCAAAACACAACCCCAGAGATTTTTAAGGTAATCTGGCCAGTGGAGCATTGCTCTACCAAAGGGTGGTCTCCGAATCAATCACAGCCTTTGGCAAGTCTGTTGCCTTACAATTGAAACCAGACATGTTTTCAGTTCATTCTTTGGGTTACTACTGTTCAATGGTGATTTACAAGAGAGTGTGAGCTATGGCAATCTCTCACGCAACTTTAGATATTCCCTAAACGAATGCACATTTAGAAACCTCCTTGCTCTAAAACAATGGCTTATAAGAAAAGAATATTTAAAGAGAAACCATCCTTAAAAATAGCCCAAGCTGCCTTTCTTCAACATTCAAAAATACTGAGGCATTGCTCTGCAAAACAAAATGTAAGTAACTCCAGCAGCAACAAAATCCAGTGGGGTAAAACACACCTCTAAATGGGAAACCAAAACATGCTCTGCCTGTGTGATACTCTGAGGATGATGTTTCTGGGGGGCACTCAATTTCCTCATTTCTGTCCTAGTTTGAAATGCGTTCAGAAGGCCTGTTCAAAAGACAGCAACACAGGGTTTCTCAGTAGCGGGCTGTATTGAATTACAAAATAAATACCACCAGAAGCAGTATCACCAGTAGCAGAACACTGCTACATTCAATGTTTCTCTATCATTTTAGACTACTTGTGTGTCTCAGCACTGCATTTTCAGCATTTACAGTTCTGATTTACACTTGCTCTGGAGAAATAAGGGATTATACAAATACTGAAGGGCTGTAATCTGGAGTATACATACAAGAGACTTAATACTGGACACAGTTTTATTTCCAGTCTTTCAAGTAAGATTTCTACATATACTTGCAAATGGAGATTGCTGAAATCATCAGAAGTGGTTCCAGAACTTGGCTGTCTCCATGGAACAGCCAAGTGGGAACTCCATGTGTCTGGGTCAGATAGCAAGTTCTGTTTTGAATACAGGGCTTGTCTCTCATCTCCTTTTACCTCTATTTGAGTGTTTCATCAGCCATTTTAGAAAGCAAGACAGACCAGAAGCTGAAATGAAGAGACCTTGTTTTAAAGGAGAATTTACAAGTATAAAGAACATGAGGGATGTTCTGAGGTGCTCTAACAAGAGGGTTGTTCAGTTGTGATGAAATAAGGAAACGTACCATGCTCCACATAGACAATTAAGTCCATTTACCTAATGCTTACCACCCAAACAGCTCAAGTAAACCAATTTAATAATAAATTATGTCATTCATACTTCTGGTGAACAATACTTCCTCAATAGAAGACTCGGGATTATAGCAAACAGAATTATATTGGGGCAGGAGAACAATGAACTACAACACGAGCTTGGGAAAGGCAGATCAATTCTTGGATATTAGTTGCAAACCAAACCCTCCTGTAAATGGAAGTAGCTCAAGAAGCCTTTAACCACAGCCATCCCTTTCCTTTTTATGCCCCACTGCTCAGGTGGAGGTCTCTGCTCCAGTGGCCACACAAGTTTGGGCATGCTCCCACCCTTCCCAAAGGGACTGCTTTTTCATGGCACAATAGAAAAATTTTAGCCAAAATCCTTGTGCCAGCCTTTGACCTTAGAAGGTCAATACTAAGCAGTACCCGTCTGGGCTTAACATCTCTTCACATCCACACAGGCAGCACTGACACTCTGGCTGGTAACACACCAAAAATAACCCCTGAAACAAACAGCACCCATGCTCTTCACTGTACCTTTAATCTAGTGTTAGAGTCATGGTAAGCCTGCATCATTCTGAAAGTATTTGAGAGGGCTTCCTTACCTATGCACCAGGGAATGTGGTAATGGCATTTTTGCTAATCTCAGTTTAAAACAAAAAAGTGGTTGGTGGATTTTTGAGGTTTGGTGGGTGATTTTTTTTTTTAAAAAGAGAAGGTCCATCCAGTCACACACAAAGCCCTGGGCCTGCAGGGCAGAGGGACTCTTCTGCTGTGCTCGTGACTCACTTCTGCTGGTATTTGAAAACTTGAAAGCTTTAGATTAATGTCCCAGTGGATGTTGCTGCTAACTCTTGAACTTGTGGCTTGCCTCTGCAAAGTAAAAGGAGAGACTGGGTCTGTTCAGTGACACAGGGAAGAACCAGAGCATGTGCCTGAAGTTATCAAAGCAAAGAGAATGTGCACAGTGTATTTTGATGAACTATAAATACTATTTTATTATTAGGGCTTTTAATGAAGATGTAGGTGAGCTTTTGCAGAAGCCTAGAGAGTTCCAGTATAAAATATCAATTACTAAAAAAATGTAATTCTGCTATGTTTTTGTGTGTTCTTTTTGTAGTGAATATTAATGGATAACTGTATTACTTAATATTTTCATTTTGTTTAGTTGCCACCTTTAAGTTATACCAGCGTGCAAAGCATGTGTATAGTGAAGCTGCCAGAGTGGTGGAATTCAAGAAGATATGCAATGAGGCACCTGCCAATGCAATCCAGCTGCTGGGAGAATTAATGAACCAGAGCTTTATCAGCTGCAGGGAAATGTATGAGTGCAGCTGTCCTGAACTGGATCGGCTGGTAGACATCTGCCTGTAAGTTCTGACCTCAAGGAAGAGTAATCGCCTATTGAGAATATTGTTTGAATTGATGAGAAAACATGACATCGTTGGCTATTGCAATTTTAAAATGAAAGTATTCTTGTCTCTTATTACAAAATTAATCTCCTGCAGGGACATTACATGGTCAATTGTTTCCCTACTGACATCTGTGTAATACTTTCAGATGAAAGCTGCCGTTTATGGCTTTATTACAGACTTTGCTTTTGGACTGACTCATCATCACAAGTGTTACGTTAGACTGTTGGCTGTTCTTTTGCTAAGTTGTAGAAGAAGTCATAACTGGTTTTCTTAAAACATCATCTTAGCAGTTATATTTGAGCTCCGTTACTTTTTGTGTATTTCTTAACCATTTCGGAACTGCCACCATGGGAATTCCAGGGCATAAGCAAGCTGTTCTACATTCTTAGGTTGCCTTGGAATCATAATAATATATTGTGAAATGCTATTGCATTTTTTTTCAGTTAAAAAAAGTTGTCTAGGGTATGAGATAAGTTGGACAGCATTTCACCATTTAAAAGGTGAGTGTGTTCACTGGTACCACGGCTGCCACTCTGCTGCTCCTGCTTTGTGTGTCTGAGCTTTCCGCACAGGATTCAGTTTCCATCACTGCCCCAGACTCATTCTTTTAGCTGGGTTCCCTAACTCAGTTTGGCCACAAAAAAGGAAGCCCTCTCAACTCCAAAACAGATTCCCCAAGTGTCGTTTTGTCACTTGTCCCTCTATTCCTCCCCGGTTTTGTATCCTCTAGGCAGAATAAACCAAGTTTAAGAAATGGCATGAAGTGAACTGGAAATCACAGGTTGTTGCACGTAGCAGACTTATTTTCACAACTCTGCTACAGCAGTTTGAGATCTGGTGTCACCGTGTGCTAATAGAGAAAGTAAAAATTAACACTTAGTACTCACATTCTCCGTAGTATTTCATCCATACTACAGGTCCAGCATGAAAGGAAGTACACATTTCAGTCCTTCATTTCCATGTTTCTGGTGCATGTAATCATGGGACACATGCTAACTTTGATCTAAATTCAGTGCCTAGAGAAGGAGTTCAGTGGCTGGTGATAATTTCAACAGTGGCTTGGGGGAATAAAAAATTGCCCACCCAAGTTTTCCCACTACTGCTCCACCCCTGACTCTGCCCCAGACACCTCCTAGCTGCTTCCCCTCATTCACTTCGTGATGGCTCCTGGAGATGCCACCTTCATACTTCTGCTCATCTGTTGTGATTCCTACATCTCCTTGGAGAAGGGTGTGGTTAGTTTGGGAAACTGCCCTAAAACAGTGTTACTGCCCTGCCAGAAGGTACCATGAAAAGTTCTGTAAGTGTTTGCAGGCCAGAGATCAATAATTGTTCCTCTGTCTTTTAGAACCAAATACGTTATAGAAGTATCCTATCCTTTCTGTATATCTTTCAGTCCAGAAGCTGTTTCAATTTGAAGCTAAAAACCCAATACTTTACCACCTAAAAATGAAAGTAACAGAAATATTTCTTTACCAGCAACTACCTTTTTTTAACTAAGAAATTAATCTCACTTATCATGAAAATATGAATTTTACAAACATGCAATTTGCCATATGCTTTCTTCCTTCCATACTCATGTGGATTTTGTAAGTTGTAGTACGCATTTACCAGGTTTGTAAATTGATAGAGTATGATACAGATGATTATTCAGATTAGCCTGATTTCTTCTGCAGGCAAGATGGAATGGCCTCTAAACCAGAAAATACAAACTTAAAAACAGGCTACTTTTGGACATTCAGATTATTTTGCATATGGGATACACATGCTGGTTTGTGATAGAACACAGAGAAGCCCTGATAGCCATTGGACAGTCTGATAGTAATTTAGCAACACAATTTTTGTTCCTTCTCTTGGGAGCCAATCCAGTGTGTAACTCACAGGCTGTGTTCAGTTCATTGTATCACGTAACGACCATATAAGTTAGGACAGTCACTCAGCAGGGCAAGTCCACCATGGCTTCCCACTCAAAGGGAACTGCTGATCTGTGTGCGAGAAGGGAGAACTGTCTCCACAGCCAGCTGAAGACAGAAGCTATGCTGTACTGAATTATCAAATAGCTTGGGCTAGAAAGCCTTGCTCCAGTGCAAGGTATCAGCACTGCCTGTTCTGTGACACCACTGGCAGAGGAGAAGCCTTAAAACATAACATCTGCATTACCTTTAGGTACAGCAGCTACACAGTTCGATGCCTCAGTCAGTAGCACCTGACGACTGACCTCTGTGGAAGGGACCAGCCATTTTAAGTGTCTTCACTTAGGGTACCCAGCTTGAATCCTACTCGCACGGCCCCTTCTCAGAAATGAGGTAGGGGAAAACAAGTTATGTATAAACTGATAAGATATAGCGTGGAGTTACCTGTACTACATTTCAGTAAGCCAGCATGGCCACTAGCAACAGGCTATTGCAGCATGAAGCTCAGCATGGGGATGGAAATTCTCTGTTTCTCATTTATGCTGAGCTCTGTGCTTTCACAGCTAGACAGCTGCTGCTCTGAGCTAGCCTGGGTATCGTGACACTGGCTTGCAGGCAGTAGCATAGACACAGCCACAGAACCCAAAGGAAGGGTGTACACAGTTAGGGTTTTACTAAATTAAATTAAAATTAATCAAAGCATTTCAGTTCCAGGGACCAAAATATAAATAGTGAAGAAAAAAAGTGATGTGTGTGCCCATGTTACATCAGATTTCTAACTTACCAGCAGAAGAGCCCACAGCCAGTATGATGAGCACAGCTGAGCACCACAGTGGAGAGTCATTAGTGTGAGACCATTTCTAATTGGTATATTAAAATAAGACGGTTTTTATTAAATAATTGTTTTGGTGCAATTAATGTGTTAATTATTCTTTGCAGTCTTGTCCCATCAAGAGTATTTCCTAAGAAATTCTTTCTTTAAAAGTTTTCTATTTTTTAATGTTTTTCTGCTTCTGTGATTAGATTTCTAAGAGCATATAGCTATTCTAGATGAAATGAGCTTAAGCCAGCATCTAACTTTTGAAAACTGTCAGAAGAAAAGTCTTAACTTTTCTCAAGTTGTACATTAAAAAACTAAGGGACATAAAATCACTAGTCACTCTAGGAAAACTTGGCCAATATGATTATAGAAATGGCCAGGAACTACATAAATTACATTCTTTACTTACAATGACATACAGCTGCCCTGTAACTTTGAAAAGCCTTTCCAAAAATACATTCCGCAGAATTGCCTGAGTCTACTCCTGCTCTCTCCTTACAAGGTTTAAACTGTGAAGAGTAATCTGCATATCCAGATGTTTTCTGTTTTGCCTAGATCTTTATGTTTTAGTGTACAACTTCTGCCAAGAAAGAAAGGGATCCATACTTGCTGTGGTTTGTAGTGCTGAAAACTGTAACCACTAGTTGGTCAGTTTTGCTTTTTTCTTTTTGCAAACACAGAAGACTTGTATTTTCTCTCTAACCTATCTCATGTTGTTAATAGCTGTTCTACCTGTTAGTCTTTTAAAGTAACAAAGATTTACTAAACAATTAAGGAACAACAAATTGGATCTGAGCTCCTGAATTCATTAGGTGCTTTTGAAAATCTTTCAGAATCCTTGAGTGTTGCAAATAACTTTGTCATTCCCTTACTTTCCATCTTTTAGTGCTATAAATGCTGATAATTTTTATGTTACCAGCCCTGCCCCTTGCAGCTGAAGGTAGCTGAATTCTCTTTGATCACTTTTAAAAGGACACCATTTTTACATCACATCCATGTGCATTATGGCAGCTGAGACCACTCTACTTTTTATCAAGACACTTATCACTGATGATTTTCTTAAAGCAGCAATGCCTGGAGTCACAGCACAATTTGAAAATTCAAGAAAAGAAACCAAAACCCACCCTACAAAAAGGAGTTTCAGAGCCAGAATGGCTTAGAGATGCTGTTCCAATACACACTAAGCTACAAAACAGAATAATTCCCACCACTCCATTTATATATTTAAAGCTCATCATGTTAATGCAGTGCTTTCTGAATAGCTGGTTCATAATTTTGAGTGCTTGGATTTAACAGTATTGCTCTGATTTCTTCACCTCTCACAGCACAGTTATTTTTTAAATGAAGTACTGCAATGTCTCACCTATCACTTCCATGTGCTGAACTACAGGACTTCATTTGTATTCTTCTTTCCCTTGCTGCAGTACTCATGTTTTTACTCTCATTATCACACACCCCCTTCCTCATAAGATAATTCTGTTTTCATCCAGTCAATGATGAATCAAGATACAAGAATTCTTCAAGAAGCAAAAGCCAGAACCGAGGACTGGGAGCTGAGTGCCCCCAACATGGGACTACAGATACATTCTCTTTCTGTGGCTCCATCTCTCTCCCTCTCTTGCTTGTCCTCCCAGCTCTAGCACAGCCCAGGCAGTGCCTAGGGTACTTTTTACACATTAAACCCGTGTCTCCTGCTGTGTGGGTAAGCCCTCCATCCACAAGAGTATCATCTGCTCATGCTCCTCTTCACCAATGCACAGTTACACACCAGCACAGAAGAGCAGAGTGTGACAGCCAGACTCTGGCTTAGGACTAAACTGATTAAGACTCGAAAGGCGGTTGCAGACCTGTACCAAAGTTAGCTTCCTGGTGTTTGACCTAGACACCTCCCATGCACTGCATCTCCAGGGGATGTGGAATTAGGTGCTCACTTCTCAACTGTTGTATGAGGTACCTAATATTCAGGGTTGAAAATTTGATGGGCACTGCCCATCAAAAAGCCAGGTTCCTCAGCATTAAGCTTAAAGCATCTAGTCATATCACTACATTTGAAACAGTTAGCCACAGTATTTTGAAACACAGTGACTTCAGCTCTGAAACAGGCGTATTTTCTGTCTACATTATGCTTTATTTCAACTAAGTATTTTAAAATGACTCAGTAAAAATGAGGCATGAGCATGACCACAGAGAATTATGAAATCAGTAAAAGGTTCAGAACAATTCTGAAGGGATTTCAGTTGCCTACCAAAATAAAAGCCAGACACCATCTGATATTTGAAGTTCTGACTGAGGTAAACAGACCAAATGAGTACAGACAGTTGATTTAGCAGACTCTGAAAAGTGGATTGGGCCTTATGAAGTCGATGGGAATTTCCCTATTGATTGCAATTGAGACTGGATTAGATCCTGCTCATTTTAGGAGGTTGCTCCATGGACCAGAAATGACAAAAATTGCATCAGAGAATGAGTGGCTTACAGGAATAGTAATAATAATAAGTAAAATAAAACAGCAACAGGAAATAAAGAATGAACATAAAATCGAGTCAATATGAAGGGTGGCACCACACAGACACACTGAAGAAAGTGTTTCTGTTCAAGATGAGATGTAAGCATGTTTAGAATCAAACACATATGTAAGTACTTGCTTGAAATATGACCTAAACTTCTACTAACCCAGCAGTATACCAGATTCATTTAACAGAAAATGCACATATGAAAAGTTACCACAGCCTACTCAGAACGAGCTGTCATTTTCCAGCATTATTCACATAATGCCATCTCTCCCTCCAACACGTTCTAGAACTTTCCGTGCATGGCTATTGGAAATCTATCAAAAGGATTTGTTTGCAAATCACATTAGGTCTCTCATGAGATAAAGATTTCATATGAGTTTTCTAAATCTTGGTGTTAGAAAAGCCCCAAAGAAACTTATTACATGGTATTTTCCTACATTTTCTGAATCCAAGTAAAGACCAGGAACACAGGTAAGCAACTAAAGAAAATAATGCTACTACATTCTAACAAGGTAACATCTGAATCTAGCAGAGGAAAGGCATGGGACTGGCTGTAGGACATTTCTAGCAGGCCAGTATCTTGAGGCTGGGAATGATTTCTATTTTGGATGTCGTTTATTTGTCATTGTTCTTTCTATTCACCCTCCTTGTTAAGAACATTTTTTTTACTTTTGGGACTAAATTCTTGTTTTACCTCTATTGCTGTAAATCTGTTCGTGAGGCTCCTCTAAAGAGGGATACCTAACTGTCCATTCACCATAAACAGATGTTTTGAGTGTAACGACTCTATACAACTTTAAGAGTTTCTGAACTCTCCTTTTCATGACTGGCATGCTCAGCAGTCCTGCAGAAGTCTGTGAATCTTCAGTGTGTTTTAGATCTGTCCTGGAAGAATAGAGCTATTTGTCTTTGCCACATGAGAAATGGCTTGCATGCCTACATCCTGTGCAATTAGTTTATGAACCCTCTTTTGTTATTTTTGTCATGTATTTGTTTTCACTTCTGATGTCTTATGAGTGTTGCTAACACAGTTCCTTTCTTCTCCTGCTTTCTTCATCTCAGCTGTGCTGTGATCCTTAAAACAGCTGATGCTGAAGCATTATAAAAGAGGGTGACTTTTTTAAATTGACAGTAATGACTATATTGCAGTTTAAAGCATCAGCATTTTTTGGTCCAAAGTGGTAACTGCAAATTGTGGTAACATGATGTACAAGACTCTGAGTGAACTTTAGAAAAATCAGATGCCATAGATGTGTTTTGAGTAAAGTATTCACTAGTTTTCTATAGGCATTCTGTATATGACAAATGACCCCTTTTTTGGTTTATTTAACATGATTTTTTTCTGTTTTGTTTTAGGCAGTTTGGGGCCATTGGGTCACGTCTGACTGGAGCTGGCTGGGGTGGCTGCACTGTGTCAATGGTGCCTACTGACAAGCTGAATGCTTTCCTAAAAAATGTACAAAAAGCTTATTACCAAACCGACGTCCAAAGGTTAGCATTGGAGAATAACAGTCTGTTTGCTACCAAACCTGGAAGAGGAGCTTTGGTTTTTATTGAGGCCTGAAGAACGTGAAATTTGGAAAGAAACTATGTAGGGCATTTAGAACTGGCAGTCCTTCCTTCCCGTCCCACAGTAAATGAATGCCTTTTCCCTTTTTTATTGTGACAAACACTTGCTATTATCAAAATCTATTTCTGAAGAAGCAGTTCAAAGAAAAGTCTTTGATTATAAAGTCATTTTTAGTATGCAAAAAATATCTGTGTAAACTTTGATTTACAAACTATTGACAAGGAAAATTCAAATTGAAATAAAGATGATACTTTGTTACAGTGGAGCTCTCTTCTTTTCCATTTACTGTCATAAAAGTAAGACCAGGTGAAGCAATGAGCCATTTCATCATAGGGTGGGAACCTCACAGTGTTTGCAGGGCTGCTCTGTGCTTATTCACTCTGGGTGCTTTACATTCTTTTGTTTAGAGCATCCTGTAAAAATGGAACATTAAACTGAAGCATTCAAAAAATTGGAAGGACCTTGCTAAAAATTAGAAGTTTTATACTCTCCTCAAACAGAATCTGTTGTAATTAATAATAATACTGGAGAAGCATTTGCAGGTCAAGTGAAACATTAGGAATACATTACGTTAAGCAGGAAAACTTTCCTTCTACTACGTTTCTTGTGTATCCTTGTGCAAGGGTGACTTGTTATAAAAGTTTCAACAAAAGGAAGTGCTATCTGTGAGGTGTACAGTATGACAACGTAGTCCAGTAAGTGAATGAACAAATAATGAAACTAAGTTTGATTTTGAGTTATCCACACACCGAAATCTAATTGCTGAATCCTAGCTGTGCTTCTACAAGGTAGTGTTTGCATTTTTATGCATAAGTATTACAAAGGATTACATATTAACCATGTTAAAAAGCAATTAAAATCTGTAAGTAATAATTAAGATAATTCACTCAGTTGTACTAAGCAAAAGTAAATAGGTAAGACCACTAGTAAATGTCATTGACATATTGTTGACATACTCCTACCTTAGCACTTCTGACAATCTCAAGGTTTAACCACATTGGAAGTTCAGCACCCACAATTCATAACCCATCTCCTCAGTAGGAGAAGTGACTGTGATTCCAGAAAGGTGACTGTGCACGAAGATACCCCAAAGATGTCCTCATGCTGCTTCCAAGTGGAAAATAGGTTCCTGTGACCTCTTCAACAGCACACGAACTTCCACTTGTCTGACACCTCCAATGAAGACTGAAGAGAAGTTTTGCTAGTGTCATAACCCTTGCAGCAATAAAAGACAGAGCAAGGCTTGTCCCTGTGCACATTTTTGTGATGCAAAGCACAAGTTAATGTCCAGAAGTCTGCATCAAATTACAGATCTCAGAAGAGATCCTCTGTACATTACCCACACTAATTCAGGCCAAAAACAAATTCTTAGAGGCTACTAATTCTGTGAGAAGGCTCTGCCAAATTTAAACACAGCGGATGAGCCACAGCCAACACAAACTGCCAGATCTTTTCAGGAACCTCAGAGGGGACATAAAATGGTAATAGTATCACTAGAGAAGATTTCTGTTTTCTGACAACCAAGAAAAGTGTAACAGAGTGCTGCAGATCACGCAAATCAAGAACTCCAAAGAGGATAAGGATGGGATCTGGGCATGATGGGGAGAGATGAGAAGACAGGATTGGGAGGGAGGACAATTGAAAGGATGGATTTGAGAAGGAGAAAGCAAGGATAATGGAGATGGTTAAGAACAATAGGCAGAATTCCAGAAAAGGTTTAATCTCAAAACATTCACTATTTATGGAAATTGAATATCTTGTATCCCATTTGTAATGTACAACAGGCACACTGTACATTCAACTAAACCTGTAAACACAGGACTCCAAGAATCAAACAACCACAGGTAAATATCTCCAAGATTATAAGAGATTTTAAATATAATAATGCCATGGCTTTGGTACCAACTGCCTTATTCAATATAATCCTCAGTTTAATTCAGCAAGTTCCTCTTTATTATCCTGTCACCAAAATTGTGTACAACATAGTACATACCAATCCTTTCATTAATGTATTTGCATTGAACTTGAGTTCAGCTGGATTCATGGAAACACATGAGCAGAATATATATTAGGGGTTTTTTTGTCTTTCTTTTTAAGTTGAGCATGACACACACAGTCATTAAATCTCCCAAAAACACACAGGCTACAATACATTTCAATATTTTTCTTGAATGAATTTTTCTTTAAGTGAATCTTATAAGTGATATTCTCATAAATAAAAAGAGAAAACTGACACAGTATAAGAGAATAAAACTTAATGTTTTAAATTTCTGATTAATTTATTTCCTTTTTTATTGCTTCCAGTCTCTTTCCCATACTATTGCTGAAATCTGCAAATACAATTGGGGCATAACTTCCATTGGAAGACTTAGGGTACTCAAACTATATACATAGAAATGGCACACAGGCATTTTTATTTACTGGCTACCAATAGTTTAAACAACAACAACAAGGAATGAATCCATGTTTCGGGTTTTTTTGTTTGCCTTTTAAACCTTTGAAGACATTTTTCTACATAATGGTAAAAAAGACCAATAATCAGAGCATGAGAATAATACACCAACAATGTGTAAGGTAAGCAGCAAGGATATGAGTGGTATTTCTAACAATTGAGTGAGAAGATTCTGGTTTGGCTGAAAAACTGTGTATAAAGCAGCAACTCCCAAGCATATTTCCTAACTGTGTCTTTCCAGATCTGTATTTTTAATAGCTTTTTCTGACTATGCTTTCAAAGTGTCTTCTGTGGCTGAAATAAGGCTCACAGGTATGTACATACACACCCGCCCACACATACATGTATTTGGAAAACTAACAAATGTCAGAATATATGCAGAGGTGACACATCCTGTTAACATGAGCTATGATTATCGGTGGAGTGTGATTTTCTTATTCTAATGTCTGACTGTAATTCATTCAACCACGAGTTTAATCTTACTGTGCAGTAAATGGGTCCTAAACCTTTCCAAAAAGGATTTGGAATGGAGACGCTGTTAGACATCTAAGTGCAGCAGCATTGCCTGGTGCCACATTAATACTCTGTATTATCTTAATCCCATTGACATGTACATCTTCATTACTGGATTTGCTGACTGTGTATCTTGTATGTAGGAACTTGCTCATGCTCCAAAATAGAGCAAGAGGAATTTTACCATTCACTGGACGCGAGGGGATCATGATGGTATATTTGACATTTGCTCTCTTGGACACAGCACACATACACACACACAGACACATATATACTTAGCAACCTAATATATAGTTATTACTTACATAACATCTTTGGGAATATTGGTTTCTAGTTAGTATGAACTGAATGCCAAATTTTATTTTAGTAACTGCCGTGTTTAATCCTTCTGAAATTCCACTTTAAGTCCATGTGCCTCTTTAATAACAACATCTTGATATGTGGGAGCAACTGCTGTGCTACAGTTTCAGTTAAGTGAAAGATTTGTGTTTTCAGCTAAGGATGAATTTTGTGTGCTGAGTCCCAGTCAGATACAGTTAAAGATACACTCAGAACAACATAAGAGCTATCTTGTTCTAAAAAAAAAAAAAGTGACAAAAAGATACTTTGCAAATCCTAGCGGTTACGGGCAGGACTGAAGCAGTGCTTTCTGATTCTTGTCATTATTTGCTTCATCAAGAGAAATTAACTCTATAAAGCCATTTATACTGCAAAGTGACAATGACCTGAGAACCAGACTAGTGAGGCTGAATGTGCTGGAACCTGTGAATCATGCAGCATGTTAAATTGTATTTTAAATGCTAATTTTGAGATGAAAGGCTAGGTATTGATAAGAGACTAGTTCACAATGCAGAAAGGAGTACACTGGGGAACATAAAACTGTAACTGAAAATTGCTTCCTGACAGCCTACTTGACAGATTTTCCCAGGACACACGGGATTGGCAGAGAAAGTGCTGCCAAGCAATAGTGCTGTCACATCTGTCCTACCTCAGCTCTTCAGTTTATTTTCATTGAATGCTCTTCAGAGATTAAATATCCCATAAAATAGAGACAAAAGATTAACTCTTTTCTTAATCCTCTCTCTTACACTCTGCCCGCTGCTTTTGGACTCGTATCACAAGTAATTAACTGAGATTCTGCAAGACACCACATCACAGCCTCTGAGAGCAGAGCCACGTTTATGAGGAGACTGAATCTGCCAAGATACTGAGAGTGGGTTGTCCCCAACCTCCTCTGTGATCTCTCACTTCAGCAGAACTGCAATACTTAGTCTAACCAAGGTGGTAGGACCAAGCTATGATTGATATTTTGGGAAATGCTGTTTTCTGGGTGGGTTGTTTTTTTCCTCAGCTACAATTGTTTTACCAGTGAAACCTGTAGATGAACATTTTCTGGAGCCCCTGAGGTCCCTGCAGATTTGGCCACTGAGTTCAGCAGAACATGGGTTTACCCCAGCTTTTACTCCCTAGCACACAGTTCACTGGGTAGGATAACATGGACTGAGAGTTTGCTCAAAGAACTGACGTGCCTGAAATCTCATGTGTAATTAAGATGCTCACACCAAATTCATCATATGTGTAAGATTTACTAATGGAAAGTCTGCAGAGGAGTAAAAGAGGTTTAAGCTAATCTGATGAAAAGACACAAAGAAGCTTGACCAATGAAATTTGAGATGGATTTCCAACAGCAGTTGCTCCTGCAGAAGGAACAAACTGGATGAGGATTTCTACAAAAGCATTTGGTATATTTATTGGATTTTAAGCCTAATGCATTTAGAGAATTGCTATTGTCTCCTAAGCACTACTTTGTTGGCCAAAATTACACATTAATATTAAAAGGGAAAACAAAAAATCCTCTCCCCACAAAAGCATGCCTTTCTGCACTTGGCACATGAGGCTCAAATAACTCAATAAAGATTAGATGTACTTTGAACTGAAACACACTAGTGCCCAAGCAGCTGTCTTCTTTCCAGTCAAGCTGTGTGTGATTTGGGACAGGAATCAAAATATGTTCTATTAGCCAATGATCAAGCCAGATGTGTGGAGGTTTGTTTTTTTTAAGATCCAAACTAATTTTTCAAGCGACACTGAAGCAGGTTTTTATGAAACTCTTACAGCAGTTTGAGGATTATTATTAAAGTTGTTATTTTTTGCCAAATTTCATCTAATAGAGGGTTTTATTAATTTTGTTCTATGTTTTCTGGTTTCTTATCTGTCCCTCGTGAAAAATATGTTTGGTTTTTTCTGGCTAAACCATTCTGACTTCTAGGGGGATTCTTTTTAGTTGTGTTTCTATTGATCGATTATCAGCAGAATTAAATTGTTCTGATTAAGTGCTGAAGAGTCCTCTAGTGGCTTTCTCCCACTGAACATCCTGTCTTGTAACTGTCTCCTTCCTGTCCAGGCTTCTGTCTAGAGAAGAATTAGGACACAACAACCTTGAATAATTCCATGAGACTCTTCTAAGCAGCAATAGCAGCTACACGAAAAATTATGTTTTAAATGAAGATCTGAGCCTAATTTTACATGAAAAACAAAGCTGAATTAAAAAATAACAGAAAACAGGAGCTAAAATCAGTACCAAAAGAGTCTAGCAAGGATTTACAGAACTTCTGTCAGTTAAAGCTCCACAGTTGAATCATAAACTTAATCAGAGCCAAATACTAACTATGAATGGAAAGATTTGGGGACAAAGGGTTAAAGATCAAGGAAAAAATACACATTGTGCTGTTTTTGAAGTTAGTTATGGTCAGGCCTTTACCCTAAGAATATATTCAGTTAAATTCCTGCGCAATTCTTTCTACAGCAAATCCAACTCTATCAGCAGCAGTGCTGATTGTAAGCTTTCAGAAGTCTTTATTTTTTTCCTTTTTCTTTTCAGAAGACCATTTGAGAGAGTGAGAGGAGTCCTGGGCAGCTTTTGTTTCCGAAGATCTATAACCTGATGATGGCCAATGGGGAGAGGGGGGCACTGTTGCAAATTATTTTCAATACTTCCTCTAGAGGGAATAGGATGGCTAGTGCAAGCTGCTTTAAGAGATGGACTTACAAGCTTCTCACTATTGCTGCTGAAAAACTAAAACATTTATTTTATGAATTTCAGACAAGGCAATATTTCACTTTCTTGATTATGAAATTTCAGGGGTTTGCCTTCACAAAGCTGATTTGTGGTAAAATAAGTTAAATAGTTAAATGAATAAAAATTTATTGACAAAAAAAGTGGCATTTCTTAGAACTATATTAAACTAACAGCTCTTGGCGACCTTCTTTGTCCCTGTCTTAACTGTGCTCATTCAGCAAGAAAAGTGTGGTTGGATCCTCCAAAAGTGAGAACATAAAAATGCCAAGAAATGCACACTGATTGTTGCAGCAAACTGGAGTTAGGGGCCTCGAGATGATCGTGCACATTTCACACCTCTGTTCCATCACTAAGAAAATGGCAGTGACTATGTAAGATCTTCTAAGCAAGCCTAAGGAGCTGGGTTAACAGAGTCTGAATCTCAGCTATCTGCTTTAGCTCTGCTAATGAGATTTATTTTATTTCTATGTAGGTGGCCTCTTATTTCTTAAATGCAATTAGCATACAGTTGTTGCCTGATGGTTTTATTTATTTTTGAAAGTGCCGACTACTGGACTTTCTTTCATAGTTCGAGTTTCCAGAATTGACTTTTGTGCTCCACAAGCTTATTTTCAGGAAATATTTTGTAAGAGGGATGTTATTTTGAACTTTTATGGCTGCAAAGCCTTCTCCTTTTTTTATTCTCTTTGTCTGTTCATTAGGGACCATCTTTAATTCCTAGATGTGTTTTTTGGAGATAAGTTCCTTTCCTTTGAATACCACTTAAAAAACCCATTTAATCTTTAGACACAGTTATGTGTTTGTTTTATGAGATTCTATGCTGTGTAATGTTCTGAGTGGTCCATTGAAATTTACATATTTTTCCATTTTTAGGTTCTCTCTAGACATTTTCTGATGTGTTCATTAGCTGCCCTTTTGCTCACTACATAAATATATGAAAAAACATCTGCCTTGCTTGGTTTCAGCTGTAAAATGAATAGAAGGTTTTAGGCTTTTAATCAAACTATGAAAAATTTCAACATCCCTGTTTTTTGAGGATGACATAGATGAGTGCTATGTAGTGTTTCCAACTTTTAAGTTTTATTACAGTCTTGCTTTCTGTGATTCATGAATTTATAATTCGTACTCTCAAAAAAGAAAATGGAACATTTTTGAAGATCAACATCATGCATATTGCAAATTACAATAAACATGTCAGCAAAAGTGGATATACTAACAGTTTATGGTGGCTAATTTGCAAATTTATTCTTTTTATATAAATGGACAAGTTACAACTGCCCATTGTGGTCACATTAAAGGGAAAATGGTGTGGAAATTTCTGTTCTCAATAAAGCCATGAAGAAGTGGACATAACTTATTTTTAGACAGAATTCTGCTCATAATGTGAGTAGTCACCTAAAATCTTCTGAGAAAAACAAAATAGGTTTCACAAGAATTCTTTTTTTTCCCCATTTTTTTTATCCCATTAGTCAACCTAATAAGAAGTTTTACAATTTTTCTTTGTAAAGTTCATAAAAATGATATAAAAAATTATAAACATACCACACTGGAAGCTGGGGGAAGAAGAGGGGATTTTTCCACTCTTCTATACAAAGTTGCAAAATTCATTTAAGCCAGCGAGGTTAACTTGAACTACTGTAATACAGAGTCTGACACCTACATACACTGAATAAGAGTTGTCCTGATAAAACAAAACCTGCTGAGATTTGATAGCATCCCTTATAAGCAAGCTATGACTTCCCCAAGTTGACTACTCTACACTGACACGCAGTGACTAACTAGTTTTTCTTTACTGTGTTGTGTGCAAACAACTCAATCAATATACAGAAGGTAAAAATTCTAAGAATTTTCATCAGAAAATGTTTCAGGGGAACTTACATAAGTCTTCAATAAATCCTCCAAAACCAGTCTAGTTAGAACAATTTATATGCGTCAGGAATTAACAGAATCAATTAGGAAATCTTTGCTTCTGAAACCCTTTAAAGTTTAAGATATAAACACAAAGGGCTCTGAATAGCTGTCCTACACAACAGATAAATCCTCTCTGCATTTGGAAAGGTACACGCCAGACAGAAATATGTCCACATTCAAAAAAAAACCTTAAACTTCCTCAAGATTTATAGTTTTTTGGATCCAAAGAGTATAGTTCAGGACCACAACATAACTATGTCTATATATAAAACTAGAATCCAGATATGATAGAGTTTCATTACATTTTTGAGAGCTTTGATTTACATTTCTCATTCAGCCTTATTCCCCCAAAATCTAACAGAAATAAAGTAACTGAGCTCAAGTGCAGTCTCACTCAAGACATTTTAAATCATATGTTTGGTTAAAGGATAACAATATGAAGGACCAATCGAATCTTTTTTTCTGTATTACTAAGTTTCTCTTTTAGGCAAACCACTTGCTGAGATTTTCTGCATTACTGTGGTCTGTCTCAGTCTAGAAAAGAGAAAACTGTCCCAGCTATTGTGGATCACAGCAGAAAAAGGAAACAAAATAAATGGGTGAGACTTCAGTAATGCATTCTTCTCCTCCCTGCCCCAGCTGGTTTAAACCATCTTGGCAAAAACTTTTGAAGAAAGGTTTTTAAACACAATACAGGTTGGGAGACAAAAAGGACAGGGTTGTTTGTAAACTTCAGTACATTTAGTCCTGCAAGTCAAGCACAGGACAGAGTGTTACCTATTTTGTGTCTCTTAAGATACGAGGAGACCAAAGGACTTTGGCCACTAAAGGCTGAAGAGCACACTCTGGCATTCTGAGTCTTAACCAACAGAGGACTGTAAAAATGTGAGAAATGTCATAAAGGATATTATCAAACTGCCTGAAAATAATACCAGAACAGGAACTTGCATATATACAAATTATAAATATTTATGCTGAGAATGTTTTGGTGTAAAAAATCTCAGTTAATAAGAAGTAGTAGACTACATAAGGATGAATCAGTATAAAAAGATCAGAATTTCTGACAAAGAGTGATGGCAATGATCTAATGTTATGGGAGACCATGCTCCATTTCAAGCAGGAAAACTGCAGACCACAATAGGCATAAGGACCAAGCCCTTGGCATAGAATATAAACACCTGCAAGTAACATATCTGACATTTTTAAAATCAATGCAGTACTTTATGCACAGTAATTAAAAAAAATAAGTGCAATAAATTAGTTTTATCAAGAAAGAACCTTGAGAATCCCACTTTAAACTGCAGTTTACTACAATCCTGTTCTTTCCTTAATCTTACTAATTCTTATCTAAGGCTAAAGTGTGTTTCTTTTGTGATCAGAAGTATTCAAATATGGTAGAAAGAAGAGTTGAATAAAATAACATAAAACACGTCAAAACATCCCAACACAAATACAGGGTATAAAAGGAAAAGTCTGCAACACTATTCAGACCCACTGATACAATAACATCCACTGATAAAATCTATACACAAGTTTAAAGATTACATTTATGTCTCGCTTTTTTGTCTACTTCAAAAAAACCTCCACAAATCACACCTCAGGTTACTGTACCTGAAAATAAGAGAAAAATCCCCTTGTTTTTCAGTCTATTTTCTCCAATTGTATGTGTTGTCGTTGTCTCCATAATTCTATATATTCTGATACTGCCACTATGCAGACAACTTTGCTCTGTAGAGTATTATACTAGCATAGTTTATAAACATTATGATAAACATGGCTTTTTTTAGTGAGCTACCCACAGAATGCTCCTTTTCATATCAGAAGTATGTAAAGCAAACCTCTGTTACAGGTTTGGATTCCTTTAGCATACCACTTGTATGTTCACAATCTTCACTTCTTTTCGATCTGCCATACTGTCCTGGTTTGAACCAGAATTAAGCTTATTTTCCTCTTGCTGAATTTTTTTTTTCTTCAGTAAGCTTTCTTTTAACTAGCAGCAAGAGGAAAATAAGCTCAATCCTGGCTCAAACCAGGACACATATATTTCCCATCTTCAAGTAAACCTTTGCAATCATGTCCTCCACTACCAAAAATATGAAGATCATACAGTTTCACTTACTGGCAATACATAAATATTGCTGTCTTCCTATTTTTCTAACATCCCTTTTCATCATGCAGCACTTTCTTGGTACTGTAGGGTACACATCACACTTCCAGAGAAATGTTAATAAACTAATTCTCCCCGTAGTACCTTTGCCACAATTTTTTGCAGACAGAATGCTATGCAAAGATACTTCACTACAGATAATGAATCAGATGGTGAAAAACGGTAGTAGGAAGGTTATTTAATAAACTTTGTGTACAATAAAAAATGAAACTACATTATTGGGAACATACTGATCCATCGATTCATTGGAAAATTGTAACATCTTACTAGTGATACAACACAGATCTTTAGCTCTGCCCATCTTGGATGTTTTTTAAAAGATGACCATTCATATTCCTAGATACCTAAGGTGGTAGAAAGAGGGTTTTCAGTATCACAAGACTGATGTCTCCCTGTCCACTTGTCCCCACCACACCTGGCTTCTGAAGTGAAAAATAAGCTGTAAAACATGGGCATCTGAGTGTTCAACTTTGTGCAGAAGGAAGCAGGCTGATGGGATTTTGCCCTTGTGCCACACAAACACTGCACTTTATGCAGTGCACAAACATGCACACTTGTCCACGTGCAAGCCTAATGCTCTGCAAAGCTCCCTCTGTAATTTTTTGTGACAGTAACCAATGACTAAAACTAGTCCTGGACAATTGGAGTACATAAGCATCACATGCTTGATTTTTTATATAGAACTTCGTTATCCTCATGTCCTTTCAGAAAAGCTGTTAAAGAAAAATAAAATCATTCACTTCTTGAAGGTCTTGAAACAAACAAGAGAGTTCTAACTTGCAGTTTTACAGTAAGTTGTTAGGCATCCATGAAGACAAAGCCAGATTGTAACTGGGCAAGCACATCGTAGCCACAGGTTATAAAGCAGACACAGATGTACAAAACTATCAAGACAGGAAAACAAAAGTTTGGAAGAACAGCGAGAAAAACTTTACATTTTTGCATAACAGGAAATCCACTGAACAAAAAAGCATTACAAATAACCACTAACATGCTTCATTTGCCTTAAAGAAATAAAAAAAGTCCTAAAATGACAAATAACATCATCGAATACGAACCACAAAGTGAGGAATTTTATTTCAAAAAAATGTCTTTGAACATAGCAGCTCAGTACACAGAGAAGATGATGGAGTTGAAGACAAAGAACTGCTAAAATAGAACTGAAATGAAAGCCAAGATGAAATAACCTCCTCAAGTTCTGATGCTGGCAGACAAACGCCATTCAAAAAAAATTTTCCAGCAATGACAATTATCCCATAGTGCTTCAAAACAATTTATGTACTCACAAGAAGAATATCATAGAATCATAGAATGGTTTGTGTTGGATGGGACCTAGATTATCTAGTTCCAACCCCCCTGCATGGGCAGGGACACAATACGTGTGAGAATAATGTTCCAGACTGCTGAAAATTAGCAAAAGGGTGAAGGTGGTGCCAAGCACTTCCAGACCAGTTAATTTGAATTCTTAGAAAGATGTTAGAATATGAACGGGAGCAAAGGTTACTTCCTACTGAGATATGCTGGCTCATGGGCAAATATCTACTCCAGGAGCCTGTATCTCACAACTTTTCTTTTTGCCTTAGCAGTACACACAGATTATATAGAGTCGTCCACCTTTTTCAAGTCCTGCTATGTGCACAGTTATAGGGATATTCAGTTCTTCACAGTTTCAGAAGCATTTAAAAGAGTCTTGTAGAAAAAGAGAGAAAAATCTGTGACAGTGAATGTATATTTGGGCAACATATACAAAATCTGTGGTTACTGGAAAGTGCTTTTCCTTTTTTTAACCTGCCCTTTTCTATTGGAGGCAGTAGTCCCCTCCAGAAGCTCAATAATAACAACAATCTACCTTGATCCCCAGAGGATCCCAGTGTCCCAGGCTGAGTGAGACAGTAAGGCAGCATCCAGACCAGGTTGTCAGCTTAGCAAGGATGGGAATGGAAAAGTCACATCTCAGAACATGGCTGAGCCCTGCAGCCTGACAAGCCAGTAACGAGCTCCTCATTGACAAGATTTGAGTACAATTTGAATCACTGAATGTCACAAAAAGGAAGGAGTGCAAAGTTACCACTGATACCATTTGTCCCTTTACTGTGACCACCAAGCTCAGTTGCACCGTCAGAAGCCACAGTTAAATGCATCCCAACATCTCCTGAATTGCTGTCTCAGTCTCTGACAACATTATGATTACAGTTGCATCTGCAGAAGGACCTGCATGTCTGGAAGCTGGCATTTTCCAAGCTACACAATTTGATTTAATTAAAATACTCCTTCCCACAAACTTCTCATTTGTGTTAGACATGAACACTAGATATTCAAATTCTTGAGAAATTTAGAATTAGCAAGATGATGAGCATGTCAACAGGACTTTTTATAACTCCTATGACCTCACCTATGAAATCTTATGAGCAATGCAAAAAATAGCTGAGGTTTATTCCTCTTTATTTTACATTCCTCCAAAGTAGCTACGTCCAGAAACCACTGAAACATATAGATATAAATGTTTAAAAGTGTTAATAACACTTAGTTAAGGAAGACTTAATCAAGAATAACCAGGACTAGACAAATGTTGATATTGATGAGCTTCTCATCAACAGAATTAACATTCATTTACAGTCCACTGATGGACTGTTTAAGCACAACGTACCCTGAAGAACCTTTTTATTGCTGACAGTAATACTTGGATTAAAGTTAGCACAGCATGATTTTCAAATCCCAAATTGAGTCTGCAAAGAAGGCAGTTTAAAAAGGGTTGTTTTTTTTACTTGCAAACTGAGCAAACTTGATCTGGAAGTCATTAACAGATAATAAACATAACCTTCCCCCACTCACTCCCAAGATGCCATCTCTACAGTCACTTTTCAGAATACAGTTATATTTTTACAGCATGTCATCCTACAGAGAGAAGCCTCACAGGCTTTCATTTTATCTGATTTCTCCCTTGCTGCTAAGGAATTAGTGTCTTCTCTTGGACAGGACTCAGCTCCTAACGAGGAGAAAGCAGCAGAGTGAAAGAAGGAAAAGTTGGTTTGCTTGGTGAAATACGTTAAAGTCTCTTTAGGATGACAAAAGACTTTCTGAAAGGAAAGCAAAAAATTAAAGCAGGTCAACTTTAAATTGTGCTGCAACAATCTACCTCAAACAGATACCTAATACAGCTTGTCTGTTATCTAATAGACTTGACAAGAAGCAAAGTGACCAGCCACTACTTCTCACAAGATCTCTTAAAGAAACCTTTAGAAGTAGCTTTGGAGATTTCAAACTGTTCTGATCACGTGAAGTATTTGCATCCTTTTGGTGTTCAAAAGCAACGGGCTTATTTTGTATGACAGCCTTGTAAGTTGTAATCTGTTTTTCTGCATCATGACAGGCCACAATCTACCATCAGACTAGACTTGGAGATACCTGGTTTCACTCCTTCATTTGAAAATACAAAAATAATAATTTGAAAGCAGTAGCATGAGTGGGATAATTACATATAGATATACAGTTAAAAATTAAAAATACATAATTCAAATTATTCTGTTAACTGCTACAATAAATCTAATTTAGTGTCTCAATTTCATACAAGTTCCCTACAGCAGTGGCAACATGGGAAAAAATGGACCAGCCCTTGTTGGTAAAATGAGAAACATTGCCTCTGATCTTCTGAACAGAGAACAGCACTGAAGCTTTCTAAATAAAGAAAATTATGAAAATGGTTTTCCAATTATGACCCCAATTTAATGAGAAGGAAACAGACCTTTATAGGAGTAATGCTATTGCCATCCCAGAGACGTGAGGTGAGGTTTCTATGGAGGAGAATGTGTTTTACCACATTAAGATCCATGAGCTTTCATTTTGTCATTGAAGAGAGAGGAAAAGCTTTTCCTCTTTCCCCACTGTAAGGGACTCAAAATTAGACATGGTATAAACATCATGTCACCAGCTTTTCCAATTCAAAATTATCCACATTATTGCTCCTATGAATGGCATAGGAAAATGGATTTGTTAAAAGAAGTAAGGATTGGTGACACAAAAAAGGCTAAAGGGAAAGATACTCAGTACTAAAGGAAGTAAGTGGGAGATCAATAACCACAAAACAAGATGTCAGACCAAGGCTGGATGTTCAAAATCGTGTGCTCAAGAAGAGGTCAACGAGAGGATGTGACCAACACATCACTGTAACACCAATGGAAAAGAACAACTTTGACAACAATCAGATACCACTTAATTGCTCTGAATCTTCTCAAAATCTTGAGGGCAGGAAAATATTCTAAAAAGATAACTTTCTAAGCAAGCCTGTGGATCTAAGATACGCGGGCTCTGAATTAAGAGTGGAATTAGAAAATTTAATAATCAAGATCTGCTATCCTCTCCTTCTTGTTTATATATGGAATCTATAGATTTGGTTTTCTGCTCATCACTGTATGAGAAAACTTTAAAAAAATCAAAATTAACCTATTGAGATCTTGTATGACTAAATGTCACCAAAGAGCTAAATGCTGCATTTGCTTTACTGTACTGAGATATACCTTCTTCCAGCAGAAAAAAAATAAGACATATCTGGATTGTTTCCTGTTATAACAGAAGACTACAAGAATAGCTGTACTTGGTCAAACCAAAGCTACGTAGAGCACAGTATCCAATTTCCAGCTCTGACCAACATCAGATGCCTAAGGAAGACTAAGAACATGGCAAGCACACAGTGATATTTCCACAGAAATCTCTCTTGGCCACAAGCATTTTGTGGCTCAGGAACCAGAGGTAGTAACTTTATTTAATAGCTCTGTAGGAGTTTTTTCTAACTAGTTCAGTAATCTTTGAAACTTCAAATAATGTAGTATCTACCATGGTGCTTCCTTTGGTGCTTAACAACATTGTAGAAACAGCCATTTCTATTTTATTTTAGTTTATTCTGATATTCTGCTAGCCTCATTTGCTTTAAAATTAGGACACGACCAAAGAACTTCTCGTAACGTATAAAATCTTGCAATAGACAGCTGAGGAGTTTTGTATAGTAAGACATCTTGCAAACAGAAAAACTCTTGTCCCAAAATGTCCTCTGGGCAGAAAGAACTGAGGTTCCTTTCCCTGATTCTGCCCACTCAATAATCCCAACCTAATGGATAAGAATTTCTGGATTCAATATTTCCAAGTTCCTGTACTATAACCAACACTTGTACTAGCAGTTCTGTCAAATACTTTAACATTAGACTGTTTTTCTGAGAGATGATTTTACAACACTATTTAGCCAGATGAAGGTCAGCTGTTCTCCCTACCTTTTTACAAATCACTGTAAAATTGAACTTGTCTGCACACCAAGGTACCAAGATGCACAAATGTTAAAGTGCACCTCATTTCTCAGTCCTTAAGTAAAAGAATCATGCCTCATTTAACTCAGTCTTTAAGCAAAACAAATAGCTTAAAGATTAAAGTAAACAGCTTTTCTCAGTAGCAATTCATTCTGAGGCTCTGTCAGTATATAGCAATTTAAATTCTACTCTTCCCAGTAGCCCTTCTGGGAAGAAAAGGGGCAGGAAGAGCAAACAAACTGGATAAGAAGAGCAGAGCAGCTCTGATCCACAACGATTTTTCAGGATTCACCTTGACCTGTTCCTACCAAAACTATTCCTTTATTGGGATTGTTAGCTTAATGCAGACGTTCTTTCAACAAAACATTGGACATGTGAAATTCTGTCTAGGAAAACTAGAATTATACATAAATGTATCCTTAAAACTAAGGCCACTTAATAGAGTGAGAAACTAGTCAGTTGCCCAAGGTGTACAGATATGATCAACGTGCTACCTGGCATGCAGGTAGTAATCAACTAGTAATCAAATAACATTAGAAGGTTCTGCTGCAAGCCACCTACCACAATGAAGTACCATCTTGCTGCTACCACTGCTGCCCAGACTTCTGGTTCTACAGAACCAATATCACTGCTATCCATAGAAGGATTTCTTCCTTTTCCCTTTTTTTCCCTTGATTACTTTGTTTCTTAGAAGCCAAATGTTAGTGTACAAGACACAAGGCATTAATAAAAAAACTCGGAGTTAAGTGATCACCTTGATCCTTGAAAAAAATTCTGCCTTCCAGCAAGCATGAGAAATCTTTCACACTAGATTATTTCAGATATGCCACATCATAATGTCACAACTCCTGCATTGCTCCCAAGTGAAAAGTGGTTTCAAGAAGTGGGTTCTGTAAGTCTGAAGTCTTCAGAGACCACTGCAAATTATATGCTGCATATGAGCCAAATATAATCCTATGAGAAATATGTACTCCTTACCTCATGAATGAATGTCTACATAGCCACATATTAGTGGCTGTTGATCTTTTCATCACACCAGAAATATTAGCAATAACTAGAAGCTCACATAATGTTTGTAGTTACCATTCAGTATTTTCAATCAGCTGCTTCTGGTGGGAGTTCATGTGCTTTCAATGTTATTACTTTTATGTCACCTTAATGTTAATTCCCATACACAATTAGGAAATACTATGGAAACTTGCTGAACAGTTTATATTATGCCTAATAAAATATGGCAGTAACAGTAAGAACTTAAAACAAATATCTTACCTACATCTTATCTCATCAATATCTTAATGTGTATTCGGAAGGAATGAGATAATGTGTTGCTAGCTGAATGACCTGACAGTGTCTTGAAAAGTATTCAGATTAGATCAGGTGAAGAGAAGACAAGCAGGCCACCCAGAAAGACCAAACATCATGAATGGCCTCCAGAATATTTTTACTCTTTTGCAGTGCAAGGTAATAACTGGATTAGAATTTAGATTTAACATCTGCTGCTGGCTGATATCTTTGACTGGCTTTTCCAGCTTCAATCTGAGATAAATTTTGAACATTATTAGTTCTCATGACCTAGTGTCAAAGTCTGATAGACAAAGTGAGCTGGTTGCATTATCTTCCAGTATTTAATATCAGTTTGGGGCAAAACCAGCTGGAAACAATATCACATTTGCTACAATAAATTTTCAGAGGAATTTGTTGAAAATCTCATATCCACAAAGAGCTGATTTAGAAAATAGACATAAATTGAAGGTGCGTAGAAGAAAAGCCACATGTGCAAATTCTTCAAGATGAGTACCTAATCAGGGTATACAGAACATATTCAGAAAGAAATCAACACCTTATATGGAAGTCTAGGTACAGTTGTATCCCAAACTCTGAGTCAAAATTTTCTCAATCAAAATGAAGTAGAGTCAGATTCTCTCATACTTGCTATTCAGTAACCATTAAGCTGGGAATGGGTTCTGCAGTACCTCTTCATATGCAGCTGCCATTGATTTCAGTGACACTTTGCATGCAGAAACTTAAATTGAACTCTGAGCCTGCTCTAGCATTATGCACAGATTGTACTACATATGCTTAAACAAAAGCATTTAACTCTTAAAAAATGGTTTTGATTATTTTGATTTAAAAACCACAGTATCCAGACTGTCATTAGTTACTGTAGCATGTGATGAAATACCCACAAATGAAAGTAAGAAATGAAGAATTATTAACAACTGAAATTGAGGCTTTACTTATAATTATTTAGTCAAAAAAGCATTACAAATTTTGATGGCTTTCGTTCCCCTCCTTTTTATGAGATGAGACAAGTGACTGTTGCACGCACATCTAGGAAATTCCACTAGTAGTTTGTGCACTGTCAGAGAGGTTATAGGGTTAATGAATGTTTCCAGAACCTTTCTGAGCAGTGTTTGCATGCTGAAAGTGAAAATTCTCTCCTTATTTTCAGCTAGTGAGATACTAGCAAATACTTCAACAATCCAGAGTGGCAGGACGTAGAAGCAGACTCAGGCCACAATGCAAATACATGTGCTCTTTTTTTTTTTGTGAGCCACCAAACAATCTATAAAGTGTTTTGTTTATTTTTGCACCTTAGAACAATAAGAAGAGTAGAAAATATGTATATTCTACCTTTCTGATTTAATACTGCATGTAATCCTGTGACTAACAGCAGGAAGAATATTGGCAAGAAAAAGCTGATGATTTGTAATGTGGTGGCAAACTTCAACACACAAAGATTGAAAAATGGTTAGTGATATGTTGGTTGTTCAAGTATGCATGCATGCAAAAAAACCCCACCCCAAAAAACAGGTACAGAAATCCTGTCATTCAGATTTCAAGATACTTAATTGAAAAAGCAACTTCCAAGAAGCTTTAGGAACTCAACTTGCTTCCATTTTTTTCAATAAATGATGAAACACTCCAAGGACTTTCTATTCTCTCAGGCTACTTGAGGCTTAGAAAGAGGAAGGAACTACGATTCTGGTTCTAATTACAGTAATTTTGAATTAACAGCTATCAGGTGATGAGGACCTGGTAGCACCTTCATACATTCCCTAATTTTCCAAGATGGATGCAGAAAAGAACTGGTGCTATAGGTGGAACTTAAATCTTTCTGAGGTCTATTTTGATTAGTTAGTGTAAATACCTAAAACTACCTAAAATGGGTTCTTTCCTGAATTACACAGAATCACCAAGGCTGGAAAAGTCCAGCCTATGACCAACACCACCACACCATCTAGACTATGGCACTAAGTGCCACATCCAGCCTTTCCTTGAACACATCCAGGGATGGTGCCTCCACCACTTCCCTGGGAAGTCTATTCCAATGTCTAATCACCCTCTCCGTGAGGAAGTGCTTCCTAATATCCAACCTAAACCTCCCTTGGAGCAACTTCAGGCTGTGCCCTCTTGTCCTGTCACTGGTTGCCTGGGAGAAGAGCTTAGCCCCCACCTGACTACAACCTCCCTTCAGGTAGTTGAAGAGAGTGATGAGGTCCCCCCTGAATCTCCTCTTCTCCAGGCTAAACAACCCCAGCACCCTCAACCTCTCCCTATAAGACTTTCCCTCTAGTCCTTTCACCAGCCTTGTTGCTCTCCTCTGGACCTGCTCCAGCACCTCAACGTCCTTCTTGAAGTGAGGGGAGTTTATATAAGTCTGCAAAATTTGGTCTTACATGTAATTTTCTTTCACAGTGATGGAAAGCCTGTTTTGTTTTTTTTTTGTCCGTCTGCTTGAGTATCAGACAATAACTTCTAATTCCTAATCCTTCATTTATTAATTATTGGTACTTACACAGCAATCTGAGTGCTTTTAGAAGATCACTAACAGAGAGGTTATTTTAAAAATGCACTCTTAAGATGCATTCGAGTCGAACACCTCAAATTTATTAATATTTTGAGGGTCTGACAATTTCATAAGTGATTAACTTTTTAATACAAACATCAACATTTGAGCAAAGCTAACTTGTATTTCTGTATTACTAGGTCCCATGCTTGAAAACAGCATTAGGTGTTAAATAAAATGTTGATTGTACCCGTCTTCAGTGTCCAAGTGAAGAAAAAGCATCGTGATTAAGTTAATCAGCAAATGATAGTATCTCTGGCTGTGACAATTAAGGGCTTCAGTAGTGCAGTTATGCAGCTATTGCTGCTCCTAAGTTGAGCAGAAATTGATAACTGCAATCCTTCAAAAAAAATGGACAATGAACCACACAGATCACCCTTTTTTCATGTACAACTACATCGTGCTTATAATCACCTCAAATACAGAAAGCTGGGTTTGGTTAATAAAAATTAATGTCTGAAATGAGGATTATGAATAACAAATCATTTGAGCTTTTCTCCTTATCTGTAGTACTGCTCACTAAACTGTACCATCAATTTATAGATTAGAACATCTGAATTCTCAAAACCTTTTAGTCTAAAATGGCAGTAACAGCAGTGAAGGAAAGAATGACTGGCTTTAAAAAAAAAATCATGACTGGATAAGCACCATGCTATCTGAGTCTCTGAATACACTGGTTACTGTTGCCCAGAAGGCACTAGAAATGCATCCACATTTAAAAAGCAGGCTAGTTGCCACACACAAATGTATTCTCAGAATAGCAAAAAGCTGGAACAGGTGCAGTCGGGCAGGGAACTGCGTGAGTACGCACGCATGTGGCAGAGGATCTAGCAGGAGTCCAGCTCTATGACATCAGGCACTCTCCTACAACTTTATCTCCAAATATTTAATTCATATGTTTATCTGTTTGCAATTAAAAAGAAAAAAAAGAGGGACTAGGTCAAACTCCCAAACTGACTCATCTCTTCAAGAAGGTGCCAGAATAATTTATCCCAGCAAGTGATAGAACTGACTGAATCCATACCAGCCCTAGTTCATTTGTCACTCCTGTAAGTAGATTAAAACAACCAGAAAAAACTGAACAGAAAAGCTGCTTTACATGATCCCTAAACTGCGAGCAAAGAGAAAAGTAACATTTTTAACTTAAGTTACAAAAGACTTCCCACATTATAAAACATGGGATGAAATATGCAATGAATTCTAAATTAAGTTGAATCTCCTTGGACTAAGTATGGAAACAATTAATTGATTTTAGAAACTCATTATGTGATAGCATTTAATTTTAAAACAAATCTGGCCTACTCCAAGAGTAGTTAATCAAAAGGGATTGATTTCTGACAGCTGTTATTATTTGAAAAGTTAATATCTAGGAATGTTGTATTGGTTTGACAAGGCATCTGTTTCTAGAATGTGTAAAGATTTGATAAAGCAGAGATAAATTATCTACTTTCGTTTTGTACAATAAAGCTGCTCTTAATATTCTTATCATATAATATTGGATATTAAAGAGAGTGACTTTATCATGCCATCAGTTGTGAAGCAGAATCATTGAAGTCAGGTGGGGTTTTTTTGCTCCAGAACAGAGGACTGATACAATCTGGCATCATCTTACTTGTAGTGAGAAGGCAAAAGACAACTGATGATGTATAACTGTATAAAATGAAACAGAAAAGGCTGTATTATGCCACTGATTTATAAATAGATTGCCCACTGAAAAAATGAGCAACTGTATTTTATAATCTATACCTAAATTTATATTTAATTCTATCATAGATTTATTAAAATTTATTAACTTGGAGAAAGTGAGCTCACACCAAACATTTCTTTCCAACTCTCTTACCCACCCAGCATCTTATTTACTCACTTATTCAGCCAGATTCCAAATTGGCACTAGGCATACACAAAGGACAATTCTAGTGAACTAGTTGTTTCTTGAGCCAAAGGAAAAAATGGCTTCCATAAACAAGACAGTAGCATCTTCCAAAATAGAAGGTGGAGCTAATGATTTTTAGTGGGACAAGAGGGAGGGGAAGTGTTCTGATAAAATCTGGAAAAAAGAGCAGCTGTTTTGGTACTGGGGTCTAGGAGGGAGTTGGGAAAAACGACATGCTTGAGCTGAGCAACATCTTGGGACAGGAGGAGGGAAAGTAGCTCTCAAAGTAATAGAAGTTCCATGAGTTCTTATCATTTACTGAGCCTTTAAATGATTCCGGGAATTTGTTTTATTTGACAACATATATACTGTTCCTAAATATATGCACATAAAAACCTAAACATGTATGCTCATTTGTAATTAGTACAAAAAAGGAAAAATGGGATAAAAAGAGGGAAAAAACAGAAAGCACAATGCACACTCCAAGATACAGCCAAAGTGGTTGCTCTCATTCTGAAAGCTCGTGCGTGAGGCCACCTGAACTTAACTCTAAGATCTACGGCTGCTTAATTTCATAGCCTTGGAAAACGTACATCTCTTCTTTATACCTGACTTTCTCCAGCTGTGATCCCAAGTTAAAGACTTTTTTCTGTTATTTCTTCAGAACAAAGGCTGCTTGCATATGCTTTTTGGTATGGAGCTCGTAAACTTTTTTCTGAAGAAAGCTGCCAGGTTGCAGAAACCACACATTTACACATTGGGAAGCTTTTTTTCCTTTTTATTATTTACACAGTTACGCCCAAGTATCCTCAAAGCATTTACACAACACATGTAGAAGTTAAATTGTGATAACATACAAGAAAAATCCTAGAGGAAAGCACTTGAAGTTGGACCACAAGGATAAAGAAATTAAACCAAGGATCTGGAAAGAGAAGTTTGGCTTGTATTCAGGGTATATTGCAACACTAGAAACAGTAGCCAATGCACACCATCTATAACTTGAAAAGCATCCCAGGTTGGAAACTTGTTTCAGTACCCACAGCTTGAAACTGGCTACTAGGGAAATCTACAAGTGCCAAACAGCAGAGAGATTCTCCACTCCTTTCTTCAGCAGAAGCAAAAATATTTTTTCACTCATGACAGTCCATTCTAAAAATGAGAACAGTTTATAAAATACAGCTGAAATTCTGAAATTATAGTGTCAAATAGGAGTAAGAGTCACACAAATAAAAAAATCCCATTCACCGAAGTAACATTTAAGAGAATCTTCCATCTTTCTGTTCTTTTCAATTCTATAATTCTCCCCAAAATGAGTTATTTCTTAACAGTTTTTATGGTAACTGGCAGAGAAATATAATAGTTCCACAATGTGATGAGGGTTCCAGAGTACTTTTTGCATGTAGTAAGTAGTAATATTTCCATTGATCTACAACTGAAATGTGTCCATGTCTACTAGGAACAAAGCATCTGTTCAAGTAAGGGCAATGAATAGCACTTGACAATCTTATGGAGATTCTCTCTCGTACATGGGTAGTTGAAAATACAACATTTCTCCAGTTTAACTAACTCTGTTTCAAGATAATGGAACAAAGTTATTCAAGATATTTCCTCTGCCAACATAGGGCTGTGATACTATATATACCCTGCACTTGTTCCTGGTTTATTTAAAAATGCAAACCAAAAACTTTAGTGATGAGATATTGTGGCTTCCCTGCTTTAATGTGGAGTCATTGGATATCCCTGACCTGATATTCTGACCTCAAGCACAGATCATCTACAGAAGTCCAGGCACAGCACTTCAAAAGCTTAGCTCCTCTAAAATTTGCATTGCTTTGCTTGGATGTTTTATGTAATTAGCTCTTTTAGAAATGAAAGAAAAATAGCTTATTTTGCTCCAAATAATGGAAATAATGGAACGGTTAAGATATTAATCTGTTAATCAGTTGCCTCAAGATAGGAAAATGAGCTGATAAATTAAGAAGCAGTGCTTCCTGGAGAACTAGAGAAACCTACTGCTGAGTTTAAATTTCTGTATCTCCTTCATGCTTTCCTACCAAGAACACAGACCTTTAGGAGAACTCCACTAATGGTGACTGTAGTCATTCCTGTTTAAAAACTGAATTTGCAAAAATTTTTCTTTTTATTTCAGGCTTTAGCTTTTCCTAAAACCAGGTTAGAGCAGAAAGAAGTAGAGGTCATGAACTCCAACTTTCACATGGAAGTTTAGTCTCTAAAATAATTAACATATAACACTGTCATCCCGCCAAGAACGTCACTCCTGATTTGCTCATACTGGTATTAAATTTGACCTTCCAATTTAAAACACGCTCCATCCTGCTTCAGTGAGAAACTTTGCTGAACTGGAGTCAAGGGAGAAGCAGGTATATATTAAAGTGACAGTTCCAAGAAGTAATTTGAAGGCTGAATGAAAGGTTTAGATAGAGTATTCTGTTATCAGCACTTTCTCAACAACTAAGAATATGCTCTCAAAGTCATTTCTAAAGGACAGCTTCTTCAGATTACTGTGCAATACTGGGGAAGGGTTGGCTGGAGATGGTATCAGAACGGATACACTTTGAAGTGGCAACACAAATATGCATGTAACTGAGATAGGTCCACACTTCAGCAATGCATTGCCTTGTCACATAAGGCATTGGAGTCTCCCATTTTGTTGGATTATTCCAAACTCACATGAAAATTGCAGAAACATCACGTTTCAGTTTTACATAATTGCTGAAGTACATACCTAGGCATTAGAGAAATGAGAGCAGTCTCTTCTTTGCTGCTGGCTCAAACCAAGATAAAAAAAATACAGAAAACAAGTCCGATCACCTAAAGGTTGTTTGGCAACCTATTTGAAAGGTAAGGTTCCAGTCTAGCTGCTAGCATTCAGTTTTGTAATAAAATAACCACTGGTGCTTTCAGGTGGTCTTACCACATAGGCCAAGTACTGAACCAACTAACAAAGTACAGAAAAAACAAGACGACGATCTCCAACTCTATCACTTCTACATGCAGAACTGCATCAAATAAAAGGCAGAACAAGTTACCATGTAAACTAGCACTCAGGCTGCTTTACCCAATCAACTGATTGCTTTAGTTTCCACAACTGTTGGTTTTGCACTGTACTAAAATGCTCAGACGCTTCAGAAAAAAACAAACCAGGAACTCCTGATGGCTCGAAGGGTTTGCCTATGTGGACGTCAGATATTCCTCTGTTACAAGGACCCAGGGTGAGTTTAATCTACAAAGGGATCAGTTGGCCTACATCATTAACACACTTCTACAAACAGTGGATAAAACCGTTTTAAATTACCAGAAGTTGCATCATTATGGATTATTATTTTAGCATTGTTAGCCTTCTATAATATGATGTTGCTCCCACTGGAATACTGATTAAAATAGGAACCAGATGTGCTTTTCATGACCAGATTGAAAAAGATAAACAACCAGAAAATCAATTCAAATAAAAAGGATGCCCTGGGGGTGTTTCTCAAACTGAAGAGGGAGAGCATATGTATCTTTTAGAAGGGTGGGGCAGGAACTGAAAAACACTCAAAACCAGACCTTGCCTCTTTCACAAAAAAAATCCCTAAGAAACATAAAACAATCTCATTCTTCAGACACCTAGTTTGATTATGCTACAGTGCACCATTATCTTAAAATTGGGTGCACTGGCCAACACTAAAACAGCAAAAAATCAGTATTTTCAGTTTTGCTCATAAATCCACAGGAAATAAAGCTCAAAGAAAAAAGAAAAAACACAACACAAAACTAATTTACATGTAGATGTCAGCATTTTACAGGAATACCACTTTGGTTTACTGCCCTGTAAGTATGATATGAAGGTTCCAAAAAATTCTGTCTTCAACTCTAGAGAGCCACTAAATAGAAGCTTTATCTTTATGCCAATCCTGGTAGGAACTCCTTTTGTGCTAAATGCAGGCCAGTATCTGCTATCTTGAAGACTGAGTATGACTTAACAGCACTGTTTTGCAGAGCAGACCAGCTGTTTCTTCACATGTATTAGAATCACAGACTGTTAGGGGTTGGAAGGGACCTCTGAAGATCATCGAGTCCAACCCTGCCAGAGCAGGGCCAAAAACTAGGGCAGATCGCTCAGAAAATCATCCAACAGGTCTTGAAAGTCTCCAGAAAAGGAGACTCCACAACCTCTCTGAGGAGCCTGTTCCAGTGCTCTGTAACCCTCACAGCAAAGAATTTCTTCATGTTGAGGTGGAACTTCCTGTGCTCGAGTTTGAATCCATTGTCTCTTGTCCTATCACTAGGCACAAGTGAAAAGAGGTTGTCCCCACCTTCTTGACGCCCAGCTCTCATGTATTTATAGACATTAATTAGATCCCCCCCCCTCAGTCTTCTCCCCTCTAGACTGAAAAACCCCAGGTCTCTTAGCCTTTCCTCGTAAGGCGGCTGTTCCAAGTCCCTTAATCATCCTCATAGCTGCTGTTGGACTCTCTCAAGATCCCCTGAACATTTTCATTCAGAAGGGAAGAGAGATCACAAATCACAAAGGAAATTACAGGACCAATCCCCAGTGCAGGTATCAGCGTGGCCCTTCTGAAGCCATATTTTTCTCTCCCTTCCACCTTTACATCTAGGCCAGTAGACAGAGGCCATTGAAGAAGGTAGCAGTCTCCTTTGACAAGCATGGAAAAGGATGGATTTCTTCACTCACTTAATCTACCTTAATTCCAGAAGAGCTGGAGAAGAGACCAGGTTGGAGGTTGGCCCTGCTCAGCACCAACTCTAATGTCTACTGTCCCAGCTGCACCAGGTAATTTTGCTGAAGCTGAGTCACTTTCAGTGGGAAAAGCATAGGCCAACACAATCAGGCCTGCAAAACTTGGCTTGAAAAAACACCACATAAAGGCAGAAGAGGTAACATATTTCTGCTTTTCATGAACAAACACTTCTGGCTATCAATTTGTGTGAACAAAACTTTGTGACTGTGTGGTACTGTAATAACTCCATCCCTAGAAATCATTCACTGCAAATTACCAAAGCCAAAATATACCAAATATTAAATATATTTACATAAAACTTTGAAATGAAAGATTCCATGCAGTATAGCCTAAAACACATTTGATTTGCCAAATTATTATATTTCTCTTACATGTGTTTTGAAAAAGCATCAGACAGAAGAAGGGATTTTTATGAGAAATTCCTCCAGGGGTCCCATATTTTCTAGCTCCTATTTCTTCTGACATACTGCATACATTAGGACCTCATTACTTTCCTCTCCTTTCTTTGAGACATCTTCTGCTATGCTACAGAGATTGTTAGAAGAGTACTAATTCTTTGCCCCTTGCATTGAAGAGACAGACAGAAGTACCTTGATTTGACATTGCCAACATCCCTCTGGAGGCATAAGAAACAACATTTCCACAGAGCAAAATATTCGTAACGGAATAAATGGCAGCTTTTGGGTTTTTGTGAAAATTTTGTGCTCCTATACTTCCTCCACCCCACACTACTAAATCAGCAGTTATAACTACCAACTAGTCCAATATCAGAAGAAAATTAAGATTGGAAAGTT
This sequence comes from Hemiprocne comata, assembly GCA_020745705.1. NCBI lineage: Eukaryota > Metazoa > Chordata > Aves > Apodiformes > Apodidae > Hemiprocne > Hemiprocne comata. The sequence goes on from CM036596.1 coordinate 11,146,378, forward strand.
AAGCACACTCAGTTTGCAAAACACTGGAATTAACATGGTTCATGTAACCTTATTTCAGCTTTTGTGTGTACAGAGCTGATCTTTCTTTGCATTATCACTTTTTTTTCCACAGCTGTACAACTAGAGACTGCTATAAAAGGTATCTTGTTGCTGTTGAAGTAATGGCTGTCAAAATCATGCTGGTATTGGGGATTACTGCTAAAACCTCACAATCCTCATAGAAGAGTAAGAACTGTACCAAGCCCCCAGATTTTAGGATACTTTGAAAGAGCTGTGCTTCCTTCCACAGCCTTCTCAATCAAGAAAAGATGCAAAAAGTTTTAGTCACCAACAGGAATAATCGGGAAGGCCAGAGCCCATTTACTCTGGCCGAAAAACTGATCTGTGACTCAAGATTATAGCATACATGTTAAATTTGATAAAGTATGCACCAGAGACTTTTTAGAGAGCAAGAATTCATACCAAGCACTGCCAATGTATTGTTCACATCAAACAATGCTATGAAACAAACAAATAAACAACGGCATGATCTTCAGAGAGGAATTTTATTGAAATGTGGTTAACTAGCAAAAAACTGCTTGTCAAAATTCTTTAAAACACTTTTCAGTAACATTTCCTAAATACTTATATCTTCTTATTCTGTGGTTTTCAATCAACAGGATTTTAAAAAATAGCTTGTTCAGTTGACTGCCACGTCAAGGGACTGCCACATTCTGTACCTCAATATGATGTACTTCAGCACAGTAAATTCAGTACTGGAGCTCAGTTTTTGGGTTAATTTTTTCAATTTAGAAAGTATCTGGAAAAATAAACCTGATATGTGTATTTTTGAGATATGAAAAGCAATTCTCAGGGTATTCGTTATGAATTCTTTTATGGACTTACTCTTTGTGGTCAGTAGCCTCCAAAATCGCATTATTGCTACCGCCTAAGTGAATAACTAGCATTCTTAAGAACAGCTATTCCTCAAACTTATTTTTCACACATATGCCACAGTTTTTCATCCATGATGTAGAGGGCAAGGCAATCTGTACCATTTAAGCCCTTGAAACGAAAGGGTTGTTTTCATACAGCCTGCTGACAGTGCCAGATCATAAGACGTTTTCTACTACAGCAAAGGTCTCTGTTACAGCAAGACACTGTCAAATACAGCAGAACCAGCAATGATGCAAAAGGCAAAAACTAGGCAGATGCCCAGATGCACTCAACACAATATCATAAAAAGCTGATAAGGAGAAGTTCCCACTACAGCAGACAAATTCCTCTCAGGGAATCAAGTTTTCCCTCTTCTTTCATAGGATTAAAAAGTTGTCTGCCATGGGGGAGAGGGGAATACACAGGTCCCTTAGTCTTAGCTTTATTTCCCCTCTCTTTATCACCTCCCAAATGTTCTGCATTCCAGCTTCACATAACAGTAATATTTATGTTTGGGTGGAGAATATTTTAGTTGCAATGGACAGCCTTTCAAAAGTAAGTGTGAAAAAACTAGCAACTCAAATTAATGTTAAAAGGGTAGAAATTATCTTAGTAATGTGATAGTTACGATAAGAAAAGTAAACCAGGAGTAAGGAGGCAGATCAGAACAACATTAATTCTGGTTAAGATCTGTTTCAAAGCCTGACCTTCATCAGTTGCTGACAAAATTCAATCCTTGCTGATGCCACAAGCCAGTCAAATAACCATCTAACAGAGCAACAGCTGCACAGGAGACATTTAAACTCTTGGAAGTACAGCTGTTCACAGATAGAAGGGATCACTCTTTCAATCTAGACAACTACATGCACAGAGGGACAGGCTGGTGCTATTTACTTGCAATATAAACTATCTGGTAATCCACAATCTAGGCATCTTTGAATTAGAGTCAGTTTGAAATCAATAGTGTCCCATCTTGCCCAACTCTCTCGTGGGAGCTCTGAAACTCTGCAGTTTTGACATAGTCTCAATTTGCCTTGCTACTTGGAATGCAAAGGTATTTGGACGCTTTTCTTTTTTCTATAATTAGAAAAGCTGGCACACCAGTCCATGCCCACACTAGGTGCCTGAGGAATGATGCTGACATGCTTGTTCTAACCCTGCACTTGATATGGTGAACTGCACTCCCTAGCACTTTACATCCTCCTTTCCCACCCTTACTAGATTATCAAATGGCTTTTCTGGCCCAAATGTACATAGATTCAGTAAGATATCATGGACTTCATCATCAGCAAGTGAGGGAATGGAAAAAGTGAGGAAATGTGGTGGAGCTCACTCTGTAAAACAATTACTAGCACAGATTCTCTAGTAAAGACACTCTTTTATTAGATTTTCTCAGTTCAGCAAGTACTTATCTACCATTCAAATGGTGAACAGCTGGAAAACCTTACATTTTTGTGACTAAGTGGTGTCACTATTTCTGACAGATGGGTAATAAATAATGCAATCATTACAGGAATTGCTCTTGTTCTGAATCTGCTGGCAAGTTTTTAGCTCTCTACAGACAGCACAGCCTTGCAAGGGAAACAGGGCACTTTTTTGCTTGTTTTGGTTTTAGAACACGTGCAATAACGGGCAATATAATTAGCTGAAGGTTAGGAGAGGTCTTACTCCAGCTGTTTCCTAAAATCAAATATTAAATACACAGTAGTAATCCAGTAGCATTTCTGCCATATACAGTCTCACATTGTTATTTTCCATGTTTGTACTCATTATACCAACCTGCTCTATTGCTTACTTTGCTTTGTACAGAAAAGAGCGAGCCACTGAAAACGTGCCTAGTTAAATCTCAAGACTTAAGAGACTTGCAAATAGCACAGAATCAGAAAGAAGGAATCCAGGTTAAAGCTCAGGTGAAACCCTGGACTTGCTGAATTACATGAGATGCCAAGATCTTACTTCAATATTGGTTTGGTTGTCTCTGTATGTACTATGATGCAGACTTTATCATAATTCTTTTCTTCACAAGTTCCCTCCCTGATTTAATGCACAAGATGGATAGCTAGCATTTTGTGCTTTTTAATCATTTTATTTAACAGGGTTAATAACGTTTTGATGTAGAGTGTGATGTGTGTGAAGCTAGGTTTTTAAAATTCCATCACAGGTTTGTTTTTACATCTACAGTGTACAATAAGGGCGATCAATCATGCCTACTTAAATGGAAAAACTCAGCTGTAGAAGGTGGCTCTAAACACGCAGAGGCACCTAATATTTTGGGCCATGCTAAAAGATTTGCAATGTAGGCCCATGGGCAGCTGAAGAAATGGCTTCTCTGTAAAACTTCACTTCACTTTAGGATTTTGGTAATGTTCCTGTTTTCCTTGTCTACTGTCTCCTAACCTCCATACTTAGGTCCCTGTCCCTTCCTCAGCTTTGGCCTGTTTCCTTTCTGAACTCTCTCTTCAGTGCCAGCTTCTCTTCCCGTCCTCATTCCTGAGTGCCCAATCCCAATCTCCTAATTATATCCTAGTGCTCTCTCACCCAAAGCATTTTCCCCTAAATTCTGACCAATCGCCCTCTCTTCTCTTTGCACAGCCAGCTCACTTTCAGATGAGTTACATGTAAGGTTCCCTACTACTAAGTGATATTGCAAGTCCTTGCCTTACAGACAAGTCTATATCTATGCAAGGTGTAAAGTGATGTGCCATTATACTTGTTGTACATTTTCACCAAGCCTTTTAACAGTCTTCTCTTCCTGACTTTAACTGGTAGCATCTTCACATCAGAAAACACAGTGCTTACTGCACTGCCATCTAACTAGATGCCAATAGATAGTTACTGGAAGTCTACTAACAATTTCAGCTTTATTGTGGTTTAATCAAGCAGGGCAACTTACAGTGCAAAGGAAAGACAGGACCATATAATTTGCACAACCTGGTTCTTTTCCATTGCTAGATTTTAACTAGAGATATAAAGAAATACTTTAATAAGTGGATAATTTTCCATTCTCATTCTTAATCAACCTTTGTTCAATAAGGTATTTGGGTAGCATTAGCAAATCAATGAAGCCACAGTTTCAAAACTAGAAAAAAAAAAAACACACCAAGGCTGAAAACCATCCTCCAAAATCTGTGTTCAGGTGGGCTCCAATTAGAAAGAACTAAAATGTTTTTCTAAGATTAGAAGAGCAGCAAATAGAAAGTGTAATAATGTATATATCTTATCATGGCAACCAAGCTTTATATTTGCTTTAAACGTTATTAATAAACTATTTTTTATGGTCCATAAAATGCTTAACCACCAAGTAAAACACAGTAGTTATGGTATATATGGACCTATGTGAAGAGTTAAAAATGGCTAGCTTGTTTGACCACCTAAAAGGAAAAATCAGAAGTAATTTGCATAACCCAGTCTTTAATTATATGCAATATTCCTATGTATTGCTACAATCTGAGTTAAAAGATAAACATGAACACCTTATTTTATATTGATACTAATGTAAAATTTAATTATGACATGTAAAGTCGTAGGAACAATAGTTTTCAGCAAGTGAAGATACTTTGCAAAGTTCCACAAGTCTAGGTCTTAACAGTGATTCTTATCCAACCATCTAGGTTTATAAAAAGATGCTACACATTTTAAAATATTTTTAAGAATAATATATTTAAAATCAGGCAGAAGAAATCACTACATGGTAAGTAATTTGGTAAAAGTAAAATTTGAATACAAATGTATGGATCATTTCAGAGAGAGAGACCTCTGAACTCCATACTTGTTAATAAGTAAGATAAACTAAGTGGTGGTTCTTAGTATTTTCTCTGTTTAGTTTTACACTTTATGTATCTCCACCAAAAATGTACAACTGCAACTCAATTCTGCAACATCTTAGGTTATGATACTTACAGTCCAACCATCCTTATGTCATCACAAGTATGATTCCCTGAAGTTGAGGGTTATAAAGCTATGAATAACAAGACCTATCATAACTACATACTGTGCAACTCCACTCAGTAAGGAAGGATTCATCTGACTTTCATCACATTCTTTTTTTTATTCTATCTCCTTCAAAATTCAGTGTCAAGATACTCCATTGTCCTACTTTTAAAAGCCTGGATGGCTTTATCTTGTAAGTTTATTATTGACAGAGCTAAGGTATTCCCAGCCTTTGTTTTCCTTAAAATAAGCTATATGAAAAACATTTGCTGTAGCTAAATAACAAAAAAGGAAGTTGTTATATAGTTGTCAGCTATTTGATAGTTTGGTTTTGTTGAGTTGGGGTTTTTTTTTAGCATCTACTGCATCCCATTCTTATTTTCCTCTAGATTTAAATCAGCTCAATATGATCTCAATGAATAGGAGGAAGCAAAGAAATGAATGACGTTTATAGGATCTCTTTAGAAAACTGCTAGGAAAAATTTATTACTGCCATTTCAATATGATTTTAGTAACCCACGCCAGTTACCAAAACCAAAAAGACATTCTTATAGTCAGAGAGACAAAGGAGTCATAATTATGGGTTTTAATCAGAAGTATACACTTAAGTTCACAACCTGAAAAGATAAATGCAAACTGAAGTGCCATGTCCTTTGCATCTCTTTTGTTTTTACTGCCTTGTTAAACGAGTTTATTTTGCATGCATGTTGCTTTTGCAGTATTTTTCAATGCTGACAGATTTGCCAAACAGTAGCACTTTTCTTGCATCTTTTGTATGTAGCAGAAATCAACCTTTATCTAATCCTGATTTCTGAGATCAGGGAACTACAGAAAAGAATTTAACCATGAGAACATTTAGCACCTTCATATTTGTGGATTTTTTTCCGTAGGACCTTCCAATCCCATTTTAGCTATTGCTGCAGGGCATTAAAACCCAACATCTTAGTTTTGAAATCTGATACAGAAATTTTTATCTTCCTTGTGTATTGAAATTGAAAAGGTCTTGAAGATGTTCTAAAGCAAATTTGAAATGGATCAGGGAACAAGAAGCAGCAAGAATGATAGATTCTCAGCAGGTATGTTTGCCTGAGGGCAAGCTAAAAAAAGTCTCCATTTTGTCCAAAGTTGCATTCATAACCCTGTGCTAAATCTGAGTGGTGCATATCACAACAGGCCAGCCTGGAGATGAGGAAAGCATGGATCTCTATAGTCATGTTTTCATGTAAAAGGACAAAAAGTAATTTCCTATGTGATGGAAAAGGGAATAGACTTTATTAAGCTGTTTCTATTTTGAACTGGAGGCCTGTGCACAACCCTCATCATTGGAAGCTAATTGCTTACAATTAATTCTCAGGGTTTTTTTCCAGCAGGTGCACTATAGCAATGTTGTGGACAACTCTTATCAATTAGGAAGCAGGCACCAATGCATGGACTACTGTAAAGGGGGCAGGTTTAAGTGTGAAAGGGTGGCTTACAGCACATGTATTATGCACAGTTTCATGGGCTTCCGATATCTTAACACATTTCTTCAAATACAATCTTGCTAAAGAAAGGCAAAATCACTAGCATTTTAGGTGGATAATTTTTATATATTGTTAAGGACTTAAAAAGCTCTGGGCATACACATTTGTAATAAGATAGAGGAAGAAGTGCCAGTCAAGCTAAAGCTTCCATAAAACTAAACCCATTCAATTTGAGAGAGATATTAGTTATGCTTGATTTAAACAGCAGTGGGTTGGTTCATTCAAGGGATCAGAGACTTATGCAGAGTCCTGGCTTGCATATGCAGATCCAGATGGCATAATTTCATTAAAAATTATGCTGTTGTACTTACTCCATAGCAAGACATAAAACTGCAGTTAAAACATTGTGGAAAAACGTCTTTCTGTAATTAGAAAATATGAGACTATGAATGTTATCAGCAGTAATTAATGATTAATTACATCGTTCACTGACTAAACTTATAGCTAGTGCCTTATTTAAATTATTTTAATTTATTCTAAATATAAAAATTCATAACTATCTGAACGGAAGCACCACTTAACACTCAGCCAGTGATTTATTTTTTCAGAGCCATGCCTATGCCTGGACCGTGAGTACCTCCAGCTTTCTGGAATTGAAGACTCAGGTATGTATTTTTTTCTCCTGTTACTGTCAGAAACAGTAAGTCAGCAAGCAAAAAGAAAAATTTAAAAAAACAACACAACAGTATGGATCTGAAAGCAAAAGTTAGTATTACGCATGAAAGCCTCAGAATATTTAAAACCAGGAATTCTACTTGCATCTTAGTTTGCTGATTAAAACACAGATTACTTTTTATCCCTGATTGCTTTCTTTATAATACACAACAGATAAGCTTTTTGAATACCACACATTTTTTTCATTGCTATCATTCTGAATTCAGTTGGTGGAATGGATTGGAGAACATACTGATATAAATCCAGCAAATGTACTGGCAAAAACTGCAACTGGAATAAATCACTTTAGTCCCCACTTCTTGTCAGAACAGTGGTCATGGGTTGGCATGGTACAAGTCAAACTGGAAAGAGCTGTAATCACAGTTTACAAGGGTTAGCTTAATGAAAGCCACTTCTTGTGTATCTAACACAGACACACAGCCTTTGGGAATCCTAAGCACCACACCTTCCATACTGTAGAGGTGCATGCATGGAGACTTTTGCTGAACTGGGAAAATTAGGCTGAGCCACAGAATGCAGGGGACAGCCCAGTATGCTGAAAAGGAGGTAATGACAGGAAAAGTTGATCAAATTCGGACTTCAAGTGAAAATGGTTAAAAAAAATGCAAAGCAAGTGACAAATAGGATTAAATCCAAGTGAGCGCTGAAAAGGAAGTTGAGGATTTTAAGGAAGGAAATTACTCATCCTCTGTGTTTGTGTACAGGAAAGGCTGCGTAATACAGGATTGCCTGGTGTCATACACCTTTATGCTCCTTTTGGATCACTCCACTGAAAAACCCCAAATTACTTATGTCCCCCTCACCACAAGGTGGCACAAATGTACTCCCTGTGCTTTTTAACTACCTCTACAGTTTACTTCATTTTTAAGTAGTAATTGTTACTCATTTTTCCAGAGAGGAAGGAATGAGGATGGGATAAAAGCAGGGAATTATAAACTGCATTATATTATTATCAAGTATAGACAACTAAAGGTAAGTAAACTACTCCTAATATGTGAATCTATTCCAAACTTCCCTAGTTACTATTATTTACTTCAGGGTCTGAGGTGAATTCACATCAACAGTGTGGAAAGTAAAACAGGATAAGGAGCTATTGAAAACTTCAGTACGTTTTACAAATACATTCACCAGAAGCTCAGCCAAATTTAAGGGTGAAATGGAACACAGATTTTAGATAGAAGGCTGATGCCAAAGATCAAAATAAGCATACAGAAGCAGAAAACCCAGCATATCTGGCCATTATTTTGATTCTCTATATTTTAAACCTGCTGGTCACCCATTGGTTGGTGTGCAGTGTAAGGGCTTTTCATGCATTGCTGCTACTTTTAATTCTCGTGTTGCAAGTTTCAAGAACTAATAACTGTGTATGCTAAGAAAGTATGCTCCCTAGTAGTAATTTCTCCTTTGTGCTGATACAGGTTGTGTTTGAATGTCAGACTTTGAAACATCCAAATATAGATCCTCATTTTCACCTAGTGGCTGATCAAATAAAAATTTCCATGATCTTCTGTGCAGTTATTCCTTTTTTCAAGACCATTATATAAAAATATCTATCTGCATTATCTATCATGGCCACAGCACACCCTTCTCCACCGTACATAATGGACCCACATGTTTCATATATCCATCAGAAAGGCACTAAGCAGACTATGAATCCACCAAACTGCAGAAGAGATTTGAAAGCAAACAGATAAGCATGTGAGTACAAAAGACAGAACGAGGAATTTTTTTAAGGACAGAAAACTACTGACCTAAATCAAAGCACAGAAACACTAGCTAGCATGCGAAGCGATTCTACCCGCACACCACAGAATACATGTTTTGAGAAAGTAGATTCTTGGAGATTTGAAGCATAAACTATGTACATAGCTCCCTCTGATGACCATTGGACACGATACAATGCAAGTCTCCTTTTATTTTTGTTCGGGCATTCAACTGACAGCTGACTGGTTAAACTCTAATTGCTTCCAAGTGAGGTCAGCAAAGGTATTTATCGAAAGGGACCGAACAACAGGCTCTACACACTCATGCACGCGCACGCATAAGCACATACACACCATCTCTCCAGCCTGTTGATTTATGGAAACAATTATAATTCTGGTGGAGCCTTTCTGAGCTGAGAAAGTTTGTAGCCACAATAGAGTGTCTCATGTTGCAAAAAGCAGACAACAGAAATGGAATACTTGGGTATCCAGCTCTTATCAACAGGAACAAGTAAGTTATCTGTCCTTTACAAGAACATTCAACAGTTTTTACTAGCTAATAACTTTTATCTTCATTTATATATGCTAGATGTTAAAAAAGCATTAAGAAAACTATTTTTATTACTAAACTGAAAAGGGTTAGAATAAGAATACAGGGCTAAGACTATGAAGTCTGTTTTGAAAATTAAACTAAAGAAAATGTATCTGATAGATTGTGCTAATAGTGAATACATGTATGAAGCAATCAGCAGAATTTTACCATGCATGAGAAAGTAGTTCAACTGAATCAATAAAGGATTTTTGGTAGGACTTAAAACTGAATACAGAACTAGGTTTACAATCAGTTTAAATGTCTGTTTATGTAAAAAGTTGTGTGAGTGATGTCTATTGTATATACATTTGCATATTTTTAAAGTCAGCTTAGCATGTCATACATTTATGTATAGTACTTTTCAGTAGCATAATGTATCATTGCATGTTTGTAAAAATTGAGCATAAGGACTTACACATCCACCTTTTCTCACAGATCTTTTACTTTCAGTGCAAGCAGCAAATTCAAGTAGTACAGAAGGTCACGACAACAAAGGTTTTTATAACTTGTGTCTTTAAAGGATATTCTGACTGAAGAGATATTTAAGAAGCTCTTCTATTTCGCCATTAACTATTAAGGAATAACGATCAGAATTCTAGAAGAGGGAACAATCTCATTTAAATGAATCTGTAACTCGTAAAGACAGAAGGCAGGTCAGTGACCTAAGAGCAACACTCTGCTTGAGATTTAATTTTCATTATGTTGTTCATGAACACCCAGAACACTGCACTATAATGCACAAATGGATACTGACATGGATCCTGCCAATTTTGCTCTACAGATGGTACTTTTACATTATCTTTCTAATGGGCACTATATCTTTAGCTTGCAATGACATGACTCCAGAGCAAATGGCTACAAATGTGAACTGTTCCAGCCCTGAGCGACATACCAGAAGCTATGATTATATGGAAGGGGGGGATGTAAGAGTGAGAAGACTTTTCTGTCGAACTCAGTGGTATATGAGGATTGATAAGCGAGGCAAAGTAAAAGGAACAAGAGAAGCAAACAACAACTACAGTAAGTAATACTTTTGTTCTCCTATTTCTGATTTTTTAGAAATTTCCACATCATTGTTTCCTATTCCTTGATTTATAGTAATTTCAAAAGAATCTTGTATAGTGTACTGACCATTGTATAAGACAAGTTTTCCAATTAATCCTACAGCAGGACATTTGTTACTGATTTTGAAATGCGTCATTTTAAATACTACATTGTAGATCTGCTAATGTATTAGTTACAGCTGGTAACTATTAGCAGACAGAGAGCCTATTTTAACAAGTGAATTAAGGTTGTATGTATGAAAATGTATAACCACAAACTCTGCTCATAAAATACTTATGAAACATTAAACGACATTTATATAGTCCACAAAGTACCTAAAAGTTTGGTGTGTCTGAATTAAAAATTAAAACATATGCAATACTAGAAAGTTTAATGGAAAGAATTATGTAAACTCTCTTGCAAAATCTTGTAGATAGTTTGCCAAGCCAGAAACAAAATCTATTATAGTTTCTGCAGTTCATTATTACAATGATAATGATACTGAAAAAAAATACTCTCTCCCCTTTCTTCCAAAAACATGACTCATCTAGAGAGAATGGACATATAAGATTTTGCAAAGCTGTACCAAATACAATTTTTGAACTGGCAAAAGAATTGGTTTGCTATAAAGTATTTTTCACACATATACCTATATATCTTCCATTTACACTTAAAGGTATCAATTTTACAGTCACTGTTTTTGCCACTTTGGTGTCCATATCATTACAAATATATTGTTTATTTAGAGAAAGATGACATCGACTTGAAAAGACAGTACTTGATTTAGATACAACAGGAAAATAAATAGGACTATATTGCATATTTCAAAACAAAATTATAAGGAAGAGGGGCCAGAGACATGCTGGTTTAGTGTTTATAGTCAACTGAAAGGACATATATTTCCAACAATGCTGTTAAATACAGTTTTAATGTATGTTGTACATATTATTGTGCTTCTTATAACAGCAGCAGCAAAAAAAAACCAAATTAAACTCCAAGAACTGTTAGGGTGATTCAGCTTTCAGCTGTAGTTGACCACTTATTTTCTGTAATAAGAGCACTTTTGCACGCTATGCGCCTGGCCAGTGGGCTTCATATTTTATTTCTTTACTTCATTACTATGTTAAGTGCGTGGCAACTTCCGTGGTTACAATTTCATTGACTAACGTTGCTGTTTCTTTTAACATTTGTTTCTATATTTCTCCTTTCTTCCTACACTATTACATAGTGAGCAACCATATTTCTCTGAAAGACAACACATGGCCAGCAGCCAAAGAACTTATTTGGTCCATGTTCAAGAAGACTCCCATTGAGTTTCAGGAGGACATTGCTACAATAGAAATCCATAGGGCTAGTTTCAAAGTGGAATGTTGCTCCCATAAGAGTCACTGGGAAAATCTGTTAGTGACTGTTGAAATAGTTTATGTTTTTGCAGCTAAGTGATTATCGACTATAACCATTTTTTGTTATTATTTACAAACACTAAAGAGATTATGACAGCATATAGAGCTAGTAATTATATAAACGTGCTTTTATTTTTTAGTTCCACACAGATTGAGTACAAACTTTGTTAATAATTTAGCATTATTTCAAATTAAAGGTTCTCAATTCTCTGTAGAATCCCATGCTGCTGAATCACCCTTATGACACCCTGAAATGTACTGCAGTGGATCCCTTAGAGAATATAAGATCACCTTGTGCTAAAGACAATTCATTTTCTTGTAGTTTTCTGAACACTTCTTGAATAATTAGTGATGGTAACAAACAATTACAAATTATAAGAAGGCAACCTTGAGTCATTAAACCTTTACATTTATATTGCAGTGAAAAAAATCTGTTTTTCTGGTAAATGCAATATTTATCAGGAGAAAAAACAATCAATACTTAAATGGTTTGTCTGGTAACTGATGTGGGCTATAAGGAACTGTCTCCACTAAATTTAACTGAAGTCTGTGGGAAGTCTCCCATCATCTTAAGTTTAAGTCTCTTGCTGTAATTTACCTATTGTGTACTGAGAAATAATATCAAAATGCTTTTGTTGGACAAGGAGAATAGGGAAATATAGACAGAGGACTGGAAAAATGGGAACACTGATAACTTGGATTTTCTAAGAAACTAAAAAAATTGTATTGTGAAAAACTAGGTTTTTTGGCTTACCCTCTATTCAACAGAATATGTAAGAAGTCTTTTTGAGATATGGTAATGGCTCTATATTAAAATAAGCATAAAGAAATTAACATGATGTGAGGGGAAAAAAACAAACCAAACAAAACACCACAACAACCAAAAAACCCCACCTGGACTAATACACTTTCCCTAAGAGAAAATTTTAACACTAAAATACTAAACAGGCTATTTTTATCTAGGGACTCTGAAAAGTACGATTTTAAAATCATACCCATTACAAAGATGTATTAATCTGAGTGATCAAATATTCTTGTTCCATGATTTCCAGTTCTAGAAGTTACTAAAAGTAAATCAGACCTGTGTCTCAGAATGAATCCCAGTACAGTCACATTCATCAAATGGGGACAAGAAATGTTGCTCCAAGAAGCACCTTATTTTATCCTAATTTTCCACTTATAATAAAAAGGATCCTTTTCTCTTTTGAATCACTAACATGAGCTACTAAAAGGAAAGCAAGAAAAAAATTCATAACTCCGCTTCATAAAGGAAGCTGCATTGACAGTTTTTAGACAGAGTCAACTACTTGTTTTCACCCCATGAATTGTGAAGCATGAATAATGTGAAGAGTAATCTTGTAGAATGATAACCTCATCATAACTTTGGCAAGAGCCACAATTCAGAGCTTCTCTCATCTGTTCAGACTATAAATGTAAGAATGTCAAGATGATGAGGAATTAGGGTCTTCGTATTTCAAACTTCTCTATTAAGTTACAGAATATAAGATACATGCACGTCCTATGAAAGTAACAGCAAATATACTGAAAGTTTTTAAATTGCCTAAGATTTAAGTTCAAAAGCCACTGCATTAAATGTATGTGGATTTAAATACCATGACAGAATCAAATATTGAACCAAATCCTCACTCACCAGTTGTAATTAACCTGTACATATCATTCACTTGTTTCAAAACACATCAGAAGTTAACTGCTTAGTCCAACAAGTGTGTGTACTGCTTCAGTGAAAGCAAACTGCTGAATCCTGTTTACAACAGTGATGATCTTGTTAGGTACCCAAAGAATGTTATTCTGTGCACATTTCAGAAAGCAGTAGAGCCTTCTGGTGGACATAAAGGTGATAACTCAAGAGTAAACTAAGCAAATCAGAGGACAGTGATCTCCACTAAGCAGAAGAAATCACTTTGTCCCTGACAGCTTTGCTTTCATACTGAAAACTAAAAGGCAAAGTGAGAACTGGGAGTCACATATTGAAAACCTAAAGCAAGAATTAGGAAGCAGCCAAGAGATGAGGTCACCCAGAAAAATCTGTCGTTATTCATTAAAAATCCTCTTTCACCATCACTTATTATACTTTGTCCAAGTGTAAACTGTTATTATAAAATAAATTTCGTATCTTGTATGTGTAAAATAATCTAAGTCTGCACACAAAGCAGACTTTTTGAATTCATAATTATAAAAAGAGTGACTGAACAAATCTTGGAGATATGGCAATTTTTAAACTCTTAATCTTCCATAGAAAATGTAACTCTCCTTATTACTGCTTACTTCGTATTTCATTTCAGTTTGTGCTTATGAATTTTGCCAGATTTTATTTTATTTTTATCAGAAAAAAGGCAGCAAATCCAGTTTATTTTCATTCTATCCAAGACAATTTACAGCTATGACTGGGTGATGCTTTAGGACTTTCTACGCTCTGTTGCCTTTGGAATCTCATTTTAAAGACTTCAAAGGGTCTCTTAGTTAATAGAAAAGCCTTCCCGGAACCTGAATCCTAAGATGTCAGATCCTATCATATTCCATGTGTGCTCTAAACCCAGAAAGTGTTTATTTCCTCTTCTTTTTAGTGGATAAAGGCAACAAAAAAGTAAAAAAAAAATACATAGTCTAGTGAGATCTTGGCACAAAATGGCTGAAATCTCAATTAAATTTTTTATCTTGGAAAACTACTTAATTTTGATCAAAAACCAACAAGTCATAGTTTTCAGCAAAATTAACTCAGTTTTGTTCAAACGTAAACCCTAATTATGACAAAGTACATTGTTTACACATCTTAATGGTTAAATACTCAGACTTCCTTAGAAATCAGAATTCTTTCCAATAGCATTTCATATATGCTTTTTAGGGCAAACCAAATACTGGACTATGTATGCTGTACCACTACAAAAAATTCATTTCTGTTGCTTAAATACATACTACATCAAGGAGCAAGAGAATTCAGTATCTGGAAATCAGATATTTCAAGGCAGGTATTGATGTACCAGATTCAGTTAAGGGTTATGTGTGTTTCAACCCAAGTGAAAGTCTGTCTTTGCAACTGCATTCTTGATTTCTCAAGAGGTATTGCTTCAAGCAATACATTGGTGTCAGGAGAAGACAAACCTTCACTTAATGCAAAAGCGTTTTTGATTCGCATTAGTACTCTGCAAATCTTTTCAATCAAAACAGAAAGATTTAATTCAAATGGCAATACATGTGTCCTCTGGAAACGTAGCCTACAGTACCAGGAATGACTTTCTCTCCTGCAGTGATTACTCAGATCTAAAAATATTTTCCTGCTGCCCCTCTAGCTCTGTGTCTAGCACTGGTGGTAGATACTACCCCTCAGGTTTCATCCAGAAGACAACACTCTATGCCTATACTTTATCACAAATACCACCTTTTCACCAACTGCTGATGGGTTTTAGTAAAGATGCAGGTAACAGAAGCGAAGCAGCTGAGTTGCGCCTGTCTGAAGATTCTAGTGACTTTTTTAATAAAAGTACCCAATAAGGGAAATGAGGAGTAAAGTCTTTAACCATTGCAGCAAGATTCTTCAGATTTTGCGTATCAGTGTCCAGATCAGCGCTTAACTGACATGGTATGACAGGCGTGCCACAGAACACAATTAAAAGTGCTCATCACTCCTGAATATTCATCACCTTGTCTTTTCTGTGGTATTTACCAGCTGAAAAATACGTGTTAAGTCAGAATGGTAGCAGTTTATACTCACTTTCTACTCAGTAAACAAAGTGATTGCAGAAGCTCTGTGAGGGGAGAATCAAACCTCTGGGCTCAGGCAGAGGCAGCAGCTTCCCAAGCTGTCATACACCAACAGGGCTACATCTGCCTGTGCATGCTTCAAAACCAGGGTAAGAGCAGTGAAAAACATCTACGCTGAATCTATACACATTGTGCTTAAACTGTTTCATTTTACCTCCACACACCTTTGTAATTCAGCTGTGACTTGGCAGCTTTTCTGAATCTCTCCTTACTGAGATTTCTCAGAAATGAGAAATGTAACATTTTTATGGAACTGTCAATCAAGTTGAGCAGTTGACTGCAGGATAGATTTTAAAAGATAAATTGCAGCCCCTTCTCCCCCACAGCTTTTCCCCCCCCCATTGTTTACCATTTCTGAATGTGCAAATAATTCAGAATTGTACCATTAAGTCTGTTATTGCTCCATCCTGAAGAAAATATGCTGTAGTGGCCCTGACCTGAGACTCAAGAGACTTGAGGCTAATCCAAACTTTTAAGCAATTTGCTAAAAGACTTTGGGAAAACTTCAAACTTCCTGTGCCTGCATGAATAAGGAATTATTCACCTCTGTGTAAAGAGCTTTAAAAATTTTAAGTGAAAAAACTTTCAAACCTACAAAATAATTGTGTTAATGTTACATATTAAGTAATTGTATTATAGAATATTAATTGACTAATACACTATTAACTAAGTGAAGTCAGTAGCTAGATAGAAAAACAGTACAGATGAACCTTAATTCTCCATACAGACAAACAGAATTTGGTAGAAAATTTAATTCATTATACACTCTTGCAAAACAAAACCGAAAGCCAGATATCTCCCTTCAGATATTCCAGCTTTCTGTATTGATTATCTGAAAGTGTTTTTTTCAGATTTCTAGGCTCCTGCAGTACAGAACAAAGCTGGTCTTCATCATCTTTAAAGTTCAGGAAAAGCAAGACATCCTAAAGCTTATCATTTTACTGTTCCACATTACAAGATGTATCAACTAGTAGTATATTGTCGACACTTTCCTCACCAAAACAGAGTAAGTTTAGGCAAATGAAGGCTGTTACTCTTCTTGGGTGGCACACTGTTTTCATTGCATAATTGACTGTCTATGACTATATTTGGCAACTGTATTTCAATTGTCTTTTTTGACCTTTGACTTTATTTTTAATTTTTAATTCTGAATATGAGCTGATGGAAAGGTCAAGTTAGCCTTCTGGTGTATGTAATTTAGAAACATTATTAAGAAAAAGTTAACAGTGAAAATTCCTATGGCAATAGCATAATAGAAGTTAACAATCATAGCACTGAATTGTCACACTTAAAAGCTTTCATAACACATGACATCATTCATACAAATGGAAAAAATTCTTTGTAACAATTGGTGCTGAAAAGTTGGAAATGGATACTCACAGATGTGGCCCACAACTTCATGAAAACACACCAAAAAGGCAATACAAATACCAATGCAATCAATATGTTCTCTTGATTATTATTTAGCTTTTGAAACAAAGAACCAAGTGAAGATTAAGGAGTAATGGTGTGGGTTTTTTTACAGTATTCACACACATGACTCTAGTACTTGTGTAGTTTATCAACAGAGGACTACAATATTCTAAACAGGCTGAATCAGATGATCAGACAGGTAAACCACAGTTAACATCAGCAAAGCTATGTCAATTTATTCCAACTGAGCATTTGTTCTTGTAAAGTTATAGTGGGAATCTGACAATTTAAAAAGAGGATGGGAATTATTAAAAATCTAGATATTCTGTTTAAAACACTGAAATTTTCCTTCAGAATGCAATCTTTCAAACTTAGGCCCAGTCAGAACATTGACAGTTTAATGCAAAGCTATAAACGAGCACACAGAAAACATAACCATTTCATAGCATTTACAACCACAGGAATTTCAACAGGGAGCAACAAACACCACTCATCTCCAGCACTTCAACCAAAACACTTTTTGAGTAGCCCCATTACCTGTGGGTTTTCTGAAGGAGTTTCCTTGCATTAGTACTTCAACCTTCACTAGCATACATGCCTTACTTTACTTCCATTTTTGGTAAACTGCCTTGCTTCCTTTTAAACGTGTTAATAGACACTGGGAGGTGCTATAGACTATAAAAAGCAGCTGATCAGACTTGTCCTTGGCTATTTTGACACCTAGAAATTTTTGTAATTTTCTAACTAGAAGGTAATATATTTCAAAATGGAAGAAAAGCTGACCTGCTAACAAGAAGCACATTTTCATTTATAACCTCTGCTAATTTTATAAGTTTTTATTACAACTTTTAAACGTCAAGTGGGATTTGATATTTCAATCAGAAGTAACTGTTTATGGGGGGAAAAAAAAGTAGAGTACTACATGATTGTTAAAGACAGAAATTATTATATGTGCACATACGTATTATCCAGAGCTGAAGATATTAGGGGAATAAAATAACCCCCCTTGTCAACATCAAATTTTGAAAAGGCTGCATGTGAATCTGTGCTGAAGTCCCCAAGCTGCTCGGGTGAACTGGTGCCATAGTTCTGCGGGCTGTTTGTTTGCACAGCTGTAAGTCATGTAGTGGCAAAGCTGAAGTTTTAGATGCTTGTCAGGTGTGTGAAAATGCTCACTACAAGAACTTCCTGGTATAACACATGTACAACATATTGCATCATGACTATAGATTTGCCCTTTGAGAGGTCTGCCTGAATTCTAAGGGTGACAACGTTCAGGCTTTTTTGCTAGCCACTAAGCAGATGGATTCAGGAGAAAATGTGGATCTAAGTCAAGAGACAAAGGCAGCACAGAGTGGGAAATAGATAAATTGCATCCAGTGCTTGTGTAGACTCTGCAGCAAAGACCTTGTGAAAACAAGAGTTGTACTCACTGACAGAAACTCTGCAGTAAAATAGACAGGGTAACTGAATCCTACAGAGTGCAGCCAATACGGGTACAACTGGAACATGCAACTTTCTCCAGCAAAAGCAACTACAATTCTACTGTGATAATTTATTTCCTTTGGAATGGCCTGTACAGCTTAGGCACTGCACATAATATGCAAGATGATACTAAGAAATCCAAGCAGAATGCTTATTGGTGAGAATTTGCAAGGATTTAGGGAACTAGCTATGTAAATCCAGCACATAATGATTCAAATAACAAGGGATTGCTAAGGCTACCTTTGAGCAAGAGACAGATTTACACTGTGGGAAAGGCCAGTACAAGATCCTCCTCAGCAACAGCTGTTTCTGTTGGCTTATGTGAGGAAACTGCACCTGAGAAGCCTTGAAGTCATCACAGCTGTATCACTTTCTAATACTACAGCAAAAAATTGGAATGTTACCTTTATAAAAGGACATGGACAAATACCTGCACCCAAAGTGAGATTCACCCCGCACTGTTCCCTGAATTAGTTTAACGAAGTCTTACCTATACCATGCTGTAACATAGTACAAACAGAAGGCACACCTCTGACAACATATCAACTGCTAAGATGACAAACAGTACTCTACCTACAAATGCTGTTACTAATCAAAAATGAAACTGAATACAACTGCAAGATTCTATTTTCAAACTAACTGGTGACAAAAAGCCATTCTTCCAATTAAAGTAAGCTCCATTCTTCTAACTTAACTTTTTACAATTTTGTACTGAGCATGGAGACCCTACTCAATATTTTCAGCAAAGACTGAAACCCAAACCACATAAAAAGGTGCACAATTTCCAGGGCAAACAAGTTCTCCTTTAGAGCACTCTAAAACACTGTGTACAAGTCAGAAAAAAGAAGGAAACTTTCTGATACCAGATGTCCAAATTATGATTCCAAAAGCACCATTCATTCACTCAGGAAACAGATACTACCACCTACCTCATCAGGTAAGGGACAACATAAGAAACCTGGAGAAAACCACAGTGGGAAACACACGGAGAACCTCTTCCCTGGAAGGAACCCTTTTTCACAGCTAGCCGGCTGTAAGTGGCTCCTCCCACTCACTTCTGTAATCAACTACACAGGTGTTTTCTGGCTCTTGGTCTCTTTTACATCCTGCTATCCCTACAGTCCTGGAACTACGTTTAAGAGCTCTTAGTGTTTTTAGCATCCTGTCTGAGCATCTGTTTAAGCAACCAGGAAGAAAGTTTTCTTATTGAGGCTGAAAAGACAAACGCTTTGGCATGCTTTCCTACTTTAGTGTAACAGCCATAGATTTGGGTGGATTGGTATTGGAGTTTGTAGTTAATATTTATCAGTTCAAAGGAAACTAAATGTTACATGACTTTTGAGAGTAGCCTTAGGAGAGTCCGCTCAAATTATGAAAGTAAATGGCAAGAGTCCTAGACTGCTTATACTTGTCCCTTCAGTTGAGTAATGAAAATAATACAGCTATTAATAAAACCATTCTTTTAAATTCTTACACACCAATGTTCAAATTAGCAAACTGGTGCTCAGGCTACTTGATTATAAATACCAAACTAAAATTACTCAATATGCCTTAATTTCTGACTACATCTTTGTGTGACTTGGTAAATTCAGTCTATATTACTGAGCATAACTATCATGCAATAAAATTACAGAAAAGATTACCACATCTTTCTAGGAAACTGTTACCACATCTTTCAAGGAAATCATGCTCTGCTAATTTTTTTAGCTAAGTAATCCAGTGTTTTGAATTTTAATTCATCTATTTTAATCATAGTATTCTATGACACATTCTGATTTAATGAGAATTTCTGAAATGGCACTTTCATCCAGAAGGAACACTGAAAGAAAAAGAAGCCTATAATAAAATCATAAAAGTAGCATTAGACTAAACTAGACCAAAAGCAGAATTTTTCAGGTGATTCATAACATATGAGGCATAAACTCCCTAATTTTGCAAGGTGGCAAACAGCCTAGTTCTGACCCAAGCAGATTATTTAAGAGAATGTGATGAGTTCCAATGGCTATATCATTTAAGCAGAAAATGAACTAGTGATAAAGATACATTTATCATAATTATTGTGAGGAATTATTTAATAAATATTCAAAACTGTTTAACATTTGGAATGTAATAAATACATATCTTTGTCATAATGTAATAAATACATTACCAAATAAGACTAAATATTAATCCCACTTTTTCTTCTTAAATAACAAAATACTTCATAAACTTAAACAGGTATTCTGTACATTGTCCTCTTCAAGTAGGGTCTGTAGACATCCCAGAGACAATTTTCTAAAAGTGCTGACAAATACTCAAGAGACATTCCAAGTTACCTTTCAAAAAGCAATACTTAAGCCTAAGGCTCACAGCATATATATGGTACTTACATTTCTAAATCACTTCACGTGGTATTTGCAAAAATGTGCAAGTAGCCACGGTTATGCAATGCTGTGAGAAAAAATAAATAATAGAATTCATATTTCCTGACTTTCTCCTAATCACTTGCAACTGAACATCTTGTATCCATAAGATACACAATTTTTTTTCACTGCTAGGGCTAAATTAAATTGTATGATTACCATTACAAAAATCTTCTTTCCCTTTCTCCCTCTTCACATTAGCTTTTTTCTGACTGCAAGATGTTTGGGATATCCTTATCCATATAGGACAAAATTTAATAAACATTTTTTTTAACAAATTGCACATGAAAACAATCATGCTTATTTCCCCAAACAACTTTTGCAAGCAATGCAGGAAAATGCAAGATATTTCAGCCTGTATGCAGCACTGTAAATATTGAAGATTTTGGATCATAACTTATTATTTGGTCTTCACATTCATACTTCAACAATGCAGTGATATGGATACTTGCAGTTAAACTCAGCTTAGAAAACTAGAATTGCTAGTTATGGCTCCCATTTCATGAGCCTCTTTTTTGGCTGCAGACCCATCACAGTGGGATGGTTTCTTTCTTTGTTTTCCTCTTAACAGTTATCTGGCAGTTCTTTCAGTGGATCCCTAAAGAATTATATATTCATCATCTATTGTAATCACATGTGCTGCAATTTACCTCACAGGTGGTATTGTACAAAAAAGTCTGATTTGAGCCCTGTCAGACTGTGCCATATTTATTTCATTAACACAGATTTCAACATGAAAATAATATTTCCTTCTCAGTGTGCTTGGTATGTGATTGGAATCCATTCTTAACAACACGGAGATATAATCAACATGAGAACATAGTAAATGAGAAGTACAGCATTAGCTCTCTTTTCAACATACAGACAAAATATGGCTGTTCAATTATATTGACTTCCTGATGAACAATAGAGAACTATTATTGAATGTCTAAAAGTTGCTGTTGAAAGTTAAATAATATTGCACAGCTCTGGAGGAGTTAATTTACTGACTAGTGGAAAAGCAGTCTAGCACTGTGATTCATTAGGAAAAGTTTGCTCAGGAGTTGAAAGGCCCATATTAGGAAAGAAACAAATATATGCTGTTTGTAAAAGCCTAGCTCTATTGAAATCAGTAAGAGTTTTGTTACTGATGGCTATCAATGGCTTGAGGAGGTAATTTAGAAGAATGCCAAGTTGTAACTAGTGCTTCTGCAAATCCATGTGCTTTTACTTTAAGATATAGTTTCCTAACATTGTTAAAACAGACTGGGCATATAGAAAAATTAAATTCCTGTTCCAACATTAATCTCTTCTTGACTTTCAAGTCAGAATGTCTGATCTGTATCTTACCAACATCTATTTAGGAGTAATGTTGCTATCTCTATTTATTCTACTCAAAATATGTGCTTAAGACTGCAATACACTAGAATATACCCAATTTAGGATATTCAACTTGAAAAACAGTTAGCTATTACTTTTCCAAAATACGTGCAAACATATTTCTGTATGAAAGATATAAATGGAAGTTTATTCTAAGTTTTTTGAGCTATAGTAAAGCCACAGAACCATATATATCTATACTGAGAAGAAACTAATTGCATTATTATACTGAATATATATTTAATAGTATATATGTAAAATATTTTTGGAAAATTCTTTCTGCCATATAACATTTGCATTCACATATGAATCAAGAATACATTGATAGTCATGGAGGAATTAAGGAATTAAGTTAAGAACAGCAGAAGCACTTTGTTTCATTTTGTGTGGTAAAAACCTAGTCTTTTCAGCCAGTTTGGCATTTTTTTCTCCAGCTCCTTGTTGCAATACAGGTGAAGTCACAAATATTTTACACAAAGAAAGAAAAGGTTTCAGAATAGCCATTATTTTTTCAGTCAGAGAAAAAAGCATAGAAAATTCTTTACCAAAAACATGGGGGGGTTGTATATATTTTAGAACATATCACTAGAGGTACAGCCAAGGCTTGTGCTGGTGTAACTTAAGGGTCTTCAAGGCAGTTCTAAAACTCCCTGCTGAGTTTAGTGTTACACAGGACCTTTCTTTGATGTTACAAACACTACGAGAGAACAGTACCATGAAGAGTAGAAATTATCATAAATGCAATGCAGAATCAAAAAAGGCCTGCAAACTGAGTGTGTCAATCACAAAATTATACAAGCTTAATCCAAATCCTCCACAAAACTAAAATGCAAGTGCTGCATACCCTTTATTTTCACATATAGCTTCTGCTACCCAGTCATAATCTGATATTAAAAAAACACTAACCTTTTTCTGAGTCCTCTAGCGCTATGAATCTATGGAAGAAACCTCTACCATGTTCCTCTGCTTCCTTACAGAGAACATTTTACTCTTTTCTGCTTGAACAAGGTCCTTTTTTAAGCCTATTAGCTGAAATGCTTGTTTTCAAACATCTACAAATCATAGACCAGCTGTTTTCCACATTTTAAAGGGGTCTGTATGTTCTGCTATAGACTGCTTATGTATTACTTCTGTGGAGCTCTTCAAAACTTCATGGCATCAATTCATATGAAAGTGAAATATGCAAATTGTAGCAGAGAAACTACAAAGAGAAGCATTCCCAAAAGCTCCTGTCTGAAGCTGTTATCAAATGCTTGAGTGGTAGGAAATCTTCCATTTGTCTCAAGATCAAGAGAAAAGTATGTCTTTATGCTTATGCCAGTGCACTGCACTGTAGTCTATCAAACAGGTTGTTTGATTATAGTCAGGGATGGAAATTTGGAATTCTGCCATTATAATAATATGCCTGCCAGGATGGATATGAATTTAAGATCTTAAATACTTTAACAGACTGGCCACAGGTAACTTCATTATAAATAGTCACCGTACAGTGATATAGTAGTACCTGTTTGCTCTGAGAGACAAGGAAACTAACTACTGCTGTTTACAGGCACAGGAGAGCTCACATCTTCCTTCTGCAGTTTAGGGCCACAAGAAACTTTCCTTAATTGGTAAATAAAGTTAAGTAGTTTCTATTACATTTTAGATATTTCCCTCTGGTTAACTGATGACTGTTATGGCATACCCATTTTACTACATTTTAAATTTTTAATTTAATTGTTTTAGGGTAATTTCTGTCAAAATGTTTAAAGAATCTTTTAAAGACACTTGATCTTCTAAGTCATTAAGGCCTAGGTTTTAAAGAATGTTTCAGTAACTAAGGGTGGAGTTAAGCAGAATTAGATATATATGAAAATCCTCCTTTTAAACTAGCCTCTAGGTGGCGTTATCGGTGATAACGCAAAGGAACAGTGGGTAACAAGCCAAGGCAGCTTTCTAGCTTCCTAGCTTCCTTTTTATATCTCCCCTCCATAGATCTTTAGCTGATATAAACAGTGATAATTTAATTGAAATAAAATTGAGAAACATCATTTTCAAAAATCTTAATTTACTTATTAGAATTGGTTTAAATGGCTAGATAGTTTTTTATTTTGAGGGGTTTTTAATTTTCTCCTTCTATTAGTTTATATTTCAGTGTTTGGTCTAATATAGATTCTGAAAGTTCAACTAAATCTAAATAATTTGTCGGCAGCAAACCAGAAGAATTTGAGAGACCATATCATATAAATATGTGTCCAGTAGTGTTTTGAAGGCAGAAAGAACGAGCCAGATGGTTTCTATCAATTCCCACTCTGTGGTGCAGCAAGGGGTTAGTATGATTTTCTTAGCAGCTTCTTGCATTTTGTACCTTGAACGGAATTACGTACCGCCTGTAGATGCTTTAATTGATCTATTTGGATGTCTGGCTTCAGCTGTTGCTGCACCAAGTAGCAGATCTGATTTGGAAATGGGACTAAAATGCATTCGGTTGGGTAGTACTCGCCCTACATTTTACATAACTACTTAGAGATGGAAAAGACATCTATTTCTTGCAACAGGAATTGCAGTGTTTATGAATGAAATGTTCTCTTAACTATGTGAAACAAAATTTTACTGTCCAAAATTTCAAACCATGTAAAACTATTTTTTCCTATGTCAGAGGCCCATAAGTGTACATTCAAGCTCTGGAATACTGCAGCTACTCTCTTTCTTATTAGTCCATTTTCTGAATTTTACTTATTTTAAATAATTCAGTTACTAGCTACATCTGGGAACAATTCCATTATTGAAAATGTGTTTTACTTTATATTTAATCTGATAGTACAGTTTTCAGCACCAACAATGTCATTATGATCATTTTATGAGCATTTAAAAATAGCTCTTAGGAATATTTGTCAAGAATGCATAATTCTAAATTATCCTGAAAGAATAGGAAGGCAGTTCTTAGATCCAGCGTGTCCACAGCTCTGCTATTCCTTCTGCCAGGCCTGTTTCAGGGACCAGGAAAGCTGACACAGGAACACCTTGACACACTATAATAACCAGAAAAACAACAGCTAGACCTTGAGGGTGAGGGAATACTTAGTATAAAAAAAGAACAACTTCTGTATTAGATGTATTTTTCCCCCTTGAAGTTTCAAATCATCAAATAGCTGTAGGCACTGAAACTCGAAATTTGGGAAGTTTTGTACTGCTAAATGCATTTATCTCATTTTACTTTAAAAAAAGTTAATTAGCAGCATTTTACATTTACTTTTGCTATCTTGATGCCAGATTCTAAAAGTCTGCAAAGCTTGAAAAGATCAATTATTCTAGTGAAATTGGCACAAAATATTTAAATACTGGAAATATCCTTCATCTGAGCTCTAAGGAAAGTATTTGTTGTAAAAGTTTAGCTCTAAACTATTAAATAATTGATTTTTTTACTGCTTGGATACAATTGTAAACTACCATTCCATCCTTTTTTTTCCATTTTTAATATCAGTAAATTGTTAATGCTGTAATAAGAGAGTACTTTTTCAGACTGAGGATTAAGACCTGGATTTTATATGACACTATTGATTTAAAAAAATATGATTATTTTTCATTTTAACCATATGTTTAGCTGCAAGGCAATTTTTATTGGAGAGAAATACAGTTTCCTGCAAAAATGAGAAATGACTACATGCTGTGTAAGAGGCTGATCAAGAAAATATTTATATGAAATGCACAGTGGAGATCAGCAAAGCGAAGGGTCCAAATGAGTTTAACAAGAAATTCAGAAGTGAATGACTGCTTGGGGCAGCATTTTATTCAGCTGTTACTATATAGTGCTATTTCCTCTAAGTGGTAAAGTTCCATAGCTTTACAATCTACTTCAATGAAAAATGTCACACCCTTCTGGTTCTGAATATCAGATCAAGAGAAATATTGCACAGAGTACTGATGTTCCAAACAGGCATAACAGAAGGAGAGAAGGCAATTTAGAGTCAGAAAATCCTAGACCAATTCTTACTATGCTACTATTTACAATGAAGAATTATTTATGAACCTATCTAACTCACCAACATTAGCAGAGAGTTAATATGAAACTGAGGCCAAACAGGTTGTACAATGAGGAAAACCAGTCACAAATTCTAAGCTATTTGTCTTCAGCAATAATTCATTGCAATATGGTCAATGGAATCCTCCCTACAGTAATTAGTGGAGTGTTGCCTACTGAGGGTTGTAAACTGATGGGCACTGCTTTACATTTATTCATTTTGAAAAGTAACTAGAAAAGTTATTACGGCTTTTAATATTTCCCACTGCAGATTAAATGTGGTAAGGTTGTAAGTAAAAAGGAAGGTGTATTTCCTAAACATCAATCTGGAAGTTCAAAACACACTTTTCTTATCATGCTGTGTTACCAGTAATATATATTCAGAAGGCCAGATTATACCTTTGATGATGCATGTGAAACTGTGTAAATGCTTTGAACAATGCAGTCTTGAATTGGGACTTAGCTTACTCCTTCCTTTTCTGTCATAAAGGTAAACATCCACAGGTCCAAGTAAACACACAAAGAACAGATCTTGGAAGTAACATAACAGCAGTTCTAACAGTTATTTTAGTTCCCTGTTGTTATCCTCTCTCTCCTGTTTGGTTCTCATCTTGCATTTTTTATACTATCCTCACAGTTACCAAGTTAGCAGTTTCTTTTGGAACCCATGGCTCAAATTCCATAACAAACGTATTTGTCAGCTGTTGAATTCCACCAGGATGATGGTTTATTATAAAGTTGTTCTATCTAGCAATATATGTATTAATCAGTTTGGAAGACTGGCAAACACTGGAGAAATTTAGAGATAGGGTAACATTGAGGAAGTCATCTTTAAAATTATCAGTAAATGAAAATCCACCGAAGTACAAAATATGTTGATGAACTACTGTTTAGCATTTAGTTGACTTTTAAAAATACAGTATGCCTACTGGATTTTGTGCTTAATTAATTGCAAAATGCTAATTAAACATCAGCTACTACTGCTTAATCAAGCATGTTCTGCACACGGACTAAATCTTACAAGCAAATTCTACTACTTGAGGATGCTTGAATAATCTGCTGCATCAAGTCCTCAAGGAATATCTCTCTATCGTTAATCATGTTTCCTCAGGCAACTACAGCTTTTCCTGCTTGGAAATCACACAAACAGGGGAAAAAAGCAGGAGTTTTGAGTGCTTTGAATAGTTGTCCATGATATCCAGATGTCTGGCAACTCAGTGAAGCAGTAGCTTCAACTATTCTACTGAAAATCCTTGACAGATCCGTTGTTTATGTGCAGATCATTTTTACAGTCATATTCATATCCAGGGTGCTTCAGATAGTCTACACATGCACAGCAAATGCACGCAGGGATACAGCACAAAGCCTCCAAATAAATGCTTTTTTTAGCCTTTCCTGTTATTCCATACAATACATAATAACATATTTTAAATGTGTTTATGCCATAAATCCAAATTCTGAGTAACACAAGGAGAAGCAAATATATGACAGCTAAAAGAACAAAGCGATAGTGAATGTATGTACCAGCTTGCTTTCTGTTACCATAATTAATTGTTTATTACAATCATATCCATATGCAGAAAACTCCTGGAGTGGAGACAATCTCATCTGCTTTGAAAACCATTATAATGGTTGGACTCGATGATCTTTAAGGGGCTTTCCAACCTAATTGAGTCTGTGATATACTTGTATATACTATTTCTACTTACAGAGCTCATGAACATAAGTTCTATGAGTTATCATCTGGGAAACTATTTCACTCTTTTCCTTGAGAGTAAAAATACAAATGCAAATTCTACATTCTATCAAGTGTAATTTAATAATGGGGAAGGGTAAAAAAAAATAAATATTACAGCATCTCTTAAATTAACACCTTCATTTGCAGTAAATTTTTTACCATTAGATTTTACATTTGAGAGGGAGAACACTAATTGCGCCACCTAAAAATGAACTTTAAGATGCATCCATTTAAAAATACTATTAAGAGTCAAAATATCTTATCACAAACAAATACTTCACAATATACACACTCCTTAAAAAGAGGCAGAAAAGGGTAATGTTTCCTGAAACCAATGGCTTCTAAAACCATCCAATGAAAGCATTCACTAACAAATACTGATAAACTTATCTTGAAAAACATTTCAAGCCAGCTAATAAATGTCTTCACTGTGCTGGCTCACTGAGTGTACACATGCACTAATAACACCATGAAAGTTTTCCAAAATACTGTATGATTGTCCATCATGATATGTACTTTCTTGCTTTAAGATGCACAAACATTAGCTTATTAAATCCCAAAAGAACAAATTGCATTAAATACTATTGAACACTGTCTTTTAAGCAATGATGAGAGCATTTTTCTTGGCCTTGAATCATCTGCAAAGGTCACTTGAATTCAGAAATATGTGCTCCAAATTTAATTAATTAGAAACACAAGTTAGTGAAATTTAGAAGTTCCATTTTGTTTTCACTTATTCTCCATCCAAGCCTTTTCTGCCCCCTCTTTCCTGAGATTCCACATACTTTATCTTAAGACAATTCTGCCTGGGAAAGCGTGTTTCACAAACACGTTCCTCACAAGTGCTTAACTGTCAGTGCCAACCTCTCCACCCCTAAAATTCAGCAACAGGTTGTTTTTTCCAAATTCAGCACACAGAGAGGCCACAAGAAACAGAAGTGTTGTAAACATCACACAAAATCTGGTTTGCAAAGCATTTGGAATATTTTAAAAGTCAGCATTAGATATATTTACCTGTTAGCTATTTTTATAAAAGGACATAATTATGTAAAATAATAACTAGCCTCTGGACATTTGCTTTTACTTTTCTTTGCTTAAAAACCATACTTTTCCTTTTCTTCTTCTTCCCTTCTTCCTAGCAGCCTACAAAAGTCTTCTTAGCAGTTTCCATCTTACCATTAAAAATTTATTCATAAGAGTTACCTAACAGAACAGAAAAATACTGGAATGAAGTTGCTGTTGGCCGTGCTGAAAAATGTAAAGGATGCCAAAAACTGCCTTTGAATTAATGTCTACAGATAATGTCTCCTAAACATAAGAAATGTTTGGAAAAAGAGCCAGCTGATGAGGAACCAAACACAATGTGTACTTTAAAACCTCATCCGAAATCTTCCTGAACAATCATATCACCCAACATACTGGGGCAGCTCCCCAGCATGTGAAAAGATACCTAGCTCAGTGGTTCTGCTCTCTCTGCTCTTCCAAAGACCCACTGGACAGGTTGTTACCACCTGCTGGATCTTCCATGATGTGCTGCCCTTACTGGTTTCCTTACATCTCTCAGAAGCAAGAACTGCAATTGCTCTTTCAGCCTCTTGGCTGCAAAATTATTAAAGACAAAATGCCCTGATTTTGCTAAATCACTTTGAAAAAAATATAATCTTGTTACTTGAAGATAGTGTGAGCAGACACAAAGAATTCAGCTCAGTTAGAAAGTATGTTAATATAATCCATAAACAGATTGTGTAGCAATTAAAAGCAAAGATTTATTAAAAGAAATAAAATGTCATAGTATTATTTTGTTGTAAAAGAAAAAAGAGTTATAACAAATATAAAGAAGATTAAAAGGTTAATGTGAAAATATTAATTAAATCAGAAAAAATAGACTTAAGATATCAGATAATCAAACCAAAATTATCAAATACCATTTGCCAGGACAGAATTATCTAACACGAGAATGCTCAATTTTGTACCAATGATGTAGCTACATGCTAATTTTTCTACATAAACTTCCAGCCCAAGGTACTACCCTGTCTTCCAGGTCACAGTCAGGGAACAAGACCAGACATGAAAGTATCTATTTGTAAAGTACTGAGCAACTGTCATTCTAGACCAGAATGCCAGGAAACTCACTTCATTTATTATGTAAATTGTCTCAAAAAAATTATATGTATTTTACCCACTAAAACGGTTGTGTCGACCTAAAGGATTGTTTACTTTCTTTGTTGGTTTGTTGTTGTTGTTTTTCTACTGGATTTTATATTAACTGTCTGTTATTTAATTTGCACCAAGAGCTTAAAAGATTGCTGCCAGCATCTATAGCTGTCTTCTAAAGAGGAACTACAGCCATCTCAGCTGTGTCTTTTATGTGCACCAGACAGAATTTCAGCTCTGTAGGAAACTTCATTCACTACAGGAATTTTAAACTATGTTTGATACACTGACCATACAACCATATAAAATTGTTTGGATTTTCATGCTGATTTTATAGAAATTACAGTTGTTTTCAATTTTGTATGCCCATTTTCAGGTTTTTTTTTTTCCCCTTTCTGGCTTTAATCTGATTTCTTTCCCAGTTACTTTGTGGTATATTCAAGTCTTCTCTTAAACCTCTTCTGAACTTTTATGTGGATGCCTTAGATAAAGTAACTTAAAAACATAGTTTACATTTTCATTTTTAAACCAAGGATATTTAAGACCTTGTTGAAGCTTAGCCTTCTGAACTTCTCATCAGCATCTTATCAATTTAAGTACATCTTTAAAGTAATTTTGAAGTTGTTAGAATACTAAAAGCATCTTTAAATGAACCAATCTACATACAAGAATTTTCTCTTTCCCACCCTAGCTTGGTGACTTTTTCCTTTTCATGGAAAGAGATTGAAAGGATTAGAACTTTCCCTTCAAAAGGAAGCATGTAATAATGGACTTGGTAAAATAAAACAAGGAATGGTATATTATTAGGCTGAGGAGAAGAGGTTTTCCTCAGTAGAATTTCTGACCGTAGCATTTAGTTCTTTTGAACAGAAGAGTTACAGAGGCACAGCCACCAGAAGAAGAAAAGGGAGGTTACAGAATGCTGCCTCATTGCATAAGGAATGCCTTAAAACAAAGAGGAACTCTGACGATTCACTTGCACATCAAATAGAAACATGCATGTGAAATGCTGCCTCAGGGACCTAAATCATATAAATGCTTCGCTGAAAAGAAAAAAATTCATGTTTTGTTTCTCTTTGGGGATTCATTAAGACACATCAGAACAGATGAGACTTGACCCAAAACTAGGAACAGAAAAATGAGCACATGCACTTTATGACAGGTCATTTAATTCTGAGATAGACACAAGCACAGAATCCAGATTAGACAAGCTCTGTTTCCTCTGAACTCTCTGTGGTCTTCTTTCTTTCTCTTTAACGTTGCTAATATTACAACATTTTTAATGTGACAGTTATTGAAGAGTTCATGTGGTGTTCCCTCACTAAACCCTATGGAGAGATGCACAGACAGTGTTTTTAGAAAAGTCCCATTCAAAGACCTAAAACATTCTTTGGATTTTGTATCACCTCTGAGACAGTGTGTCAAATGTTATTTACATCAGAGCCCTAATTCTGGGGGTACCTAAATGCTTCAAATTGTGAAAAGCACATAATAATATAGCAAATAGTACTGAATATGCATAACAACGTATGAACCTGAAATTATCTGTCCTTAATTAAAATGCATTGCTTTTTGTGCACAATGGGATTTTAACAAATAAGATGAAAAGCCATGTAAAGATCCGAATACAATAAACCTCTCACACATACTGCCCTTGTAGAATAAGTAGAATATAACTTTGATAAATTAACATTGTATTTTTCCATTCAGGTTTGCCATACAGGAGGCTTAAAAAATATTTTTATGTCCTCAATTTCTGCCAGATTCTATAAGGATAGTGTAAAGTTTCCACATGAAAGATATTTAGGTCTCAACTAAGAAAAATGAGTAACCAAAACAAAAAAAAAAATAATTCCTACAATTTAGTATGAATGTCACCATCTACTTCAGAAAAAAAAATAAATTAAAAAAAAGAAGATAAAAAATAATGTAAAAATTCTAATTGCAATATTGCCTTGGACAAAAGCTTCTGGCATTTCCTTTTTAAATATAGTAGTATTTCTTACTACTGTACCTTCAGCCAACATCAGCTTACTCAAGGAAATCTCAGTTCCTGTAAGCATGACTGGTTCTAAAAAGTCATTTTGAACCTTTCATTTTTTAAATTCTGTATAAATAGAAAACTCAAGCATAGATTTAAAAAAGAAAAACCCTCTCCTTAAGTTAATGGCCAGCACAGGCAAAAAAGCAAATGGATATAAGCTGTTGCTGAAAAAATGCAGATTGCAAATTACTACAGAGTCTCTAGCCATTAAAATAAATCAAACTCTGGAACAGCCTTCGGCGGAAACACTGGGGGCAAAGAAATAACAACTCCAATTTAGTATTGGCAAAGTTTATGAAGAGAGAATTATCTGATGCAATTCCCAGGCTAGCAGAGCACTGGACTTGATGACCCAGAGATCCCTTCCACTGTTATGTTCTTTGTTTGGTTAGATGCAGATGTTCATCTGTTTTTCAGCTCCACTGTGGTTTTACTAAAGTGAAATTTAAATGAAAGTTAATATAATTTTTGTAAGTTTAAGTTAGAAATCACCCTTTGTAAGAATTGTTGCTAGGCCTGCAGCAGAGTGGAACTTGTCAAAGAATTCTGAAAGCTTTACTTAAAGTTGGCTTAGCATTATGAAGTACAGAAGTGTTTGGAGATGAATGTGCAGCAGGGCACACACCATAAGAGGTAACTGATCTACTGGTTGGGAAAAAAGGAAGAAAAAAGTAAGCAGTAACAGGCTAGGACTGATACATTAGGAATAGCAAAGAAGAAACGAAAACAGAACAGTGATGAAAGCAAGGGATATCAGGATAGAAAAAACTATAGGGAAGGAGAAATATAATAGATATTTCATGCCTTTCTAAAAGAACTCATTAATGAAAAATTATTGGCATGTGTAGAGGCTTTGAAGAGTCAACACAAACTTGAAAGAGAAAAAAAGGAAATATTTTGTTAAAGAGGAATATCATATTTCAGGTGACAATCTAAGACAAGCCTCTCTCTCCCCCTCCCTCCCTTCTATCCACCATGCTTGGCTATTGGAATTGCCTAGAGCTGCCTGGCTTTGACAGTCCCTGTTTTGGAGAACAAGTCACAGTAGAGACACTACTGCACACAGTTCTGTAGGTGGCTCACTATGGAAGAACATGGCTCAATCTCAGAAGTATAACTAAACTATTGCTTAAAAAAAAAATAAAATTTAAACAACTCATGTTCCTTAATAACTTGCACCATCCTCCTGCCTCTGCTCAGCTGGTTGTTTTGTGGTTTTTTTTATTAACACAATAATATTTTTTTTATGTTGCAGGTAACTTAAATGTATCATAGTCACTACAGAAAGCTATTGCAGATACACACCAGCAAGATGAAAATAATGTACAGAAAACAACACTAAATGTTTTCTGGTTTTGAATAAATAAGTTCTCAGAGCAGCTTTTAATGATTTTCAAAGACATGTATCTTTACAGCTCCGATCAGTCATAAAAGCACACAAAGGTCAAGCAAATACTTTATCTTATTTAAGACACTGTGGTCTGTTTTCTATCACTCGCGAGTTCTAAGGTTTACACTCTCAAGGAGATGATACTGCTACATGTCTTCAAAATAAAGGCTTTACACAAATTCTGTGAACCTTAATGCCTTTGTAAATAATTCTTCCAACTGAAACCCTAAGTAAATTCTAAGATACATTGATTCTTTGAAAATAGAAAAATTACTTATACTACCATCGTAACTTCAGTATAGACTTAAAAGTCATCATCACACAATTTTTCAGTGGCTGCATGCAGACGTGACCACATACAGACAATACTGAAAGTTTAGCTCCTTCTTCACATGAATAAATACATAATTTTTCTGTTTTCTAAGAATAATTGCTGCAGATTTCCAATAAAGGCAGCAGTATTACAGAATACTAGTTTAACTACTCCTTCTAAGTTGACTGGAGAAGAAACAACCATTTTACAGCCCTTCCTGTGTGCCTTTGCAGGTATTCTAGAGATCCGAACAGTGGCAGTTGGAATAGTGGCAATCAAAGGAGTGGAGAGTGAATACTTTCTGGCAATGAACAAGTCAGGAAGACTCTATGGAAAGGTATGGACACAACCTTCTCGTGTGTGTACAATCCTCACATACACTCTTACATGTATTTTTAGATATAGCATCTGTATAGTTTGTATAAAATAGATTCTTAACAAACTAAAATGTATCCTGTATTATCCCATACTAGACTTTTATGTCCATTTAATAAATTCAGTGATTAGAGCTTATATACTTTTGAAAATGTGGAATACTAAGGAGGAATAGACAATGGTAAAATATTCCATACTCAGATTTCAGGAGTCCAATTAATTTATTAGAAATACTAATAATATGTGGGGTTTATAATGCATATTCCTCTCCCATCTTCCCTAATCTAAGTATTTTTAAAAACACCTTTACACATTTTACTCTATTTTATTATTTACTCTCAACAGAAAGTATGCAATGAGGACTGCAACTTCATAGAACTGATTGAAGAAAACCATTATAATACATATGCTTCTGCAAAATGGACACACAAAGGAAAGGAGATGTTTGTTACATTAAACCACAAAGGGGTCCCCATGAAAGGTAAAAAAACAAAGAAAGAACACAGAGCATCCCACTTTCTTCCTCTGGCAATATCCTAATTACAGATGATCTATAACGAACTAGTTCCAGCAGGAAGATTATTTTTAAGAAGATTATTTGACAAGATATCAAGAGAGGCTGGAATACTACTGAGAAACTGAACAAGCTGGACTTGCGCATTTATGTTTATTTTTAAGAGACTACATGAAAAAGATTTGAAAATATACACAAAACCAGATTTACTAACTAAAAGTTGTAAAAAATTCTAAAGAGTTGTACAATCATTATCTTAGTCATTGTAACTGGGTAGTTTCTTAAATTAATTTACCCTGAAGAATAAGTCATGACTTGATTATCTGATAATATTTTATTTAAAAAAAAACTATCTGCTTCTTAAATATGGCTGCTATAATAATAATAAGCAGATGATAATGTTGTGTAAAATATGTCAGACTTTAAGGCTGCTGGAATGAGTTGTCAGATTATCAAGTCAATAGTAAATGTGGAGGCTGAGCAGTATTTTAAATACTTCCCCCAAGAAACTGATATCCTATACATAAACTATATGATCAGAAAAAAAAATATATAATCTTGTAAATGTTTATTGTTGTATTCAGATAAAAGAGTTAGTTTGGAAAAATTAAGTTTACTCTTCTACAAAATGTTCCTATCTATTAATGAAACAAATACCTAATGCTGCTCTAAAAGATGTTTCAAATAGTGTATGTAAAATAAAAATAGGAATAAATAATGTACTTCATCTCACTTTCCACAAATTAACATTTTATATAACGATGAAGCAAAAATTCAGACATATTAAGGTTTTTTTATGTAACATATCCTATCTTTTGTATAATTTCTGTTAGGGCATACAGCTTTCAATATTGTTTTTCCATCCTTATACATGCTTTTTCTGTTGTTACAGCATTAAACTTTATTTTAAGTTGTATTTGAACTTTATTGTTCTAAGTTATTTAAATGTTATTTATAAAAAAAAAATACTTATTAAGCTGCATCTGTTTCATATGCTTTTAATTCTAAAGAAATAACAAAATGGTCTGGCTGAAACACATGAATTTTTTTCTGTGACCAGAC
Organism: Hemiprocne comata; assembly: GCA_020745705.1. Classification (NCBI taxonomy): domain Eukaryota; kingdom Metazoa; phylum Chordata; class Aves; order Apodiformes; family Apodidae; genus Hemiprocne; species Hemiprocne comata. Next base: position 11,182,192 of record CM036596.1, read on the forward strand.
ACAAAGACTAGTACACAACCCCCTTGCCAACATACATTGGATGGCAGACAAAAATGACAGCCCGCAGCAAATCGCACAATGAACATCTCAAAAGAAACAATGCAAAAATGTAAAAAATCTTTGCCACATACTCTTGCTGATTTAATTTAATAGAATGCTCAGAGTTACACCAGGTAAAAGAAGGTTACAGTTCCAGCAGGTACAGGAACTACTCCTCAGATGGTAGAACCTAAACGCACAGATACAGAAATATGTAAGACTCTACATAACTAGTATGAAACTTTGACCAAAATCAATGAAAGCTGATGAAGAAAAGCCATCTTTAATTTCTAGCTATTGAGGTGTTCAACTAAGGCCTACACAACTACTGCATTATATAATCTCATGCTGTTCAGTTTGCCTATAAGTTTTCTTGGAATTGTGATAATTGTGCTTAGATAAAGATCACAAAAACATAGCTAAAATAGCTGCTAGATGACTGGGGCAGAGTCAAATTATTAGTAATGGTCTTAAATGCCTCGCTTTTCATTACAAGTGTCTAGAGTCAATCATTTGTTCCTACATGAAACACTTCATAACAGCACTCTTATAAAATGTCCACAATTCTCTTTATAATAAATATTTATCTTTTACAAAAATACTTGTTTAACAAATAGTATAATTTGGAAATCACTTATGTTTTTTGACTTGGTAATATCAAATATCAAGGTGTAGATATAAATGGGTCTATGCAGAAAAAAATGTCAATACAGCTGTATCAGTAAACCTTCCCTGTGCTTCTGCTGGTTAATCTATCACTTGTTCACTGAACACAGTAGACTGTACTATCAAATAAACTTTCTGTGAATATATAAACACTGAAACAAGGCTCGCACTCAAGATCAACGTTAACACACTAGCACAAGTTTCTAGATCTAAACTAGGTTAGTTGAAACTTAGAAATAAAAATTAAAATAACAAAATGCATTAAAATGTGAATATGCACGTTAATATATAAATATATATGCCTAAAAAGCTTAATATTAGATCCAGATACAGACAAGCTCTTCTAAAGATCTTTTGCTTATGTAATTCAAAAATATAATACAAACAATTTCTTAACCCCAATGCTAATTAGCCCTTACTGCTATATGCTTTGTCTATTGGATCACTATATTACCATCATTTTTAGGCAAGACAAGGTTGTTTTATGTCTTACAACTGTCATGTCTGACGTGCATCCTATGAGTGAATGGTTCACAGAAAGACACCTGAGTGCAAATGATAGGGTCCTTCTGGCCTTACACGTCGCAATACCTTTCCTATGCTGACTTAGCAGAGGAGGGGCTGTATTTGAGAAAAAATGGTATTTTTCCTTTCTTTTATGCTTTTTCTTTCATTTCTTCTGCCATTTTAATAGCCAGAGTTAAAGATTAGAACATATCCTGGACTGTTCTATTTCAGTACATAACAGAAAAGGTGAACAGAAAAGCAAGATCAGACCAACCCAGATGAGCAATTTTCAATGTATCTTTGACTTAAAAATATCTCTTCTGAAAGAAGGTACATTTCTTTTCAGCTGTCTCCGAAAAAATAAGTTTAGTGCTAAAACCAGGGAATAATAATCAGAAAATTTATAGTGATGATCTACAGTAGCAAACTATTAAAAGATAAGGATAAAAAAGATAATCTATTAGGTTTTAACAGATATTATTCAAGTAGATGTCAGAAATCCTCACAGAAGCGTTTTATATCAATTACATCCCAATTCAATCTTAACATCACTCATGCAATATAGCATGAGGGAGGAAAACAGGTTCATATGAAAAGAAACAGATACACTTGTCTGGATATGGCTCATTACTAACCTTTATCATACTAAAGGTTCAAAATAATCCAGACAAAGTGGGATATAAAAGCTCCTCTCAATTTCAATATATTTGTTTTCCCTTCACATGCACTGGCTTTCATCTAGCTTTTTTGTTTACCACAGCTACTAAAAAGTGTAAATAGACCATGGTTTAGAACTGAGATATAAATCCCTGTGGATTAAATAGCCATTTTATTTAGCCACCTTCAATAACCATTTACATTGCCCAGAAACTGCTCCATTATGTAGGCTCTTTAAGTTTCATTAACAAGGTTCTACTTACTTATCTTTTGTATTAGTGCTGATAAATTCTCTGTGGCACAGAAACAAGCTAAGCTTATCTGGGGAATCTTGTATAAGACTGCAGAATCTCCAGTCTCAGAGGTTTTCAAGAGATGACTAGACAAAGCCCTGTGAAATTAAACTAAAATCCATGTGGGCTCTGCTTTGAGCAGAACACTGGACAAGAGACCTGCAGCACCCTTTCAACTTAAATGGGTCTATGATTCCATCTGAAAGCTTTTTTTCTTAAAACAGCCATTTAGGGTGCACTTCAACTTCTTTGAACAACTACACAAAACACATTTTCCATGTTAGGGGTATAATTACACAGAATAACTTGTATGTCATTAAAGGTATGCAAAATGGTGTAAATATATTACATAACTCAATAAAAAATGACAATTGGACAATTTCCATGACCTTTAAAAGACATGATATGGTACAATATGGTCTCACTTGTAGTTCTGTTGCAAGTTCTTTAAAACACCACTGTGCATAGCATCTGTAATAATCAGATCACTAAATGATTAATCAATTGAGTCATTATTAAAATACACTTGTCTTTGTTTTAAATTACTTTTTGAAGAAAAGATGTATATTCTTTTTGAATGAGCTGGAGCAAAATGTAAGTTAATGTTTAATCAATAAAGTTATAAAAGAACAGCAGCATTTCACTGCACTCAATTACCAGTATCTGAGTAGTCTAAATACTTGAGCATTTATCCAATTTAACTCTGCAATACTAACTTTTTTAAAAATATAAAAATTTCATAACATCTAACATAGAAAATGAAAGTGACAGGTTTTCCCCAAATTAGGGAAACAGCAATCATCACACTTGAGATCCATCCTTAGAGCTGATATACTTTTTTAAAAAAATAACATTTAATAACAAAAAAAAATCAACTATTTATATCACTGGATGAGTTTAAAAAGTAACAGTTATTTAAATCCCATGTCAATGTAAGACAAGGGAGAAGGCGAAGTTATTAGGAGAAAAAAAGAGCTAATTCTCTGTGATGTTAGTAGGATAATTTTGAAGATTAGAACTGTCTCTAAAGCAGAAACTCAGGAAAATATTCAAGGAGTTCGATGATGTTTTTAACATTACGTTCATGTTAAATTTAATGATATTCATAGTCTTACATAAAATACAACTGCAGAATTTAATTATAAATATTTGAATAAAACAAAAAGAAGTATATAGTAGTAAAACTACTAAGTGTTAAAACTTGACCTCTGTAAATAACTTCTCAATACCTGGCTGAATAAAGCTAGCTTGTAAATCTCACGCATTCCAGACACTGAAATTCTATAACTGCTTCCATTCCAGACCTAAAAAGGGAGATTTTCTTCAATTCTGTTTGGAAGGCAGATCCTAGCTTACCAAGATTGGTTATTTCATTAAGAAAACTCTTTTATTTAGAGGCCTGGCACTTGAAAAGATTGACTCTTAACACAGAGGGGAAAAAAGAGCTATATTCAGAGGAAATTACTTCCTCATGAGAATAAACTATTTTCCTTCAGTCCTAACCAGAAAAGCAGAGGAATCTGAATGAAGATGCATAAACTTGTCACATAAAGGTTACATTGTTTTCAGAATGAAGTCCAATATCAAATAAGGATCCTTACTTTTAAGGTAACTTCTAAAATAGTGTTTCAGTGGAGATGGTTAAAGATCTGAACACTTTGCGTTTTTCAGTGAAGCACAGATGGATACCAGGTATCTGAAAGGTGGGTATTGGTACCTAGTGAGAATTGGAAGGTGTCAGGTTAAGTAGGCTGCCAAAGTTCAATGGATTCAAATAGGAAGCAGACATCTAGTGTGCTCAGACACATTAGAAAAGTAGGTAACTGTCTTATCTAGCACCCCCATAGCTTTGTGAAACTCATTACAAGTCCACTTTACATATCAACAGCTTCCCCATCTTTGAGGAGTTAGACTCGTCAATTTTAAGGTCTTAGTCCTCTACAGACGAAGCTCTCTCTGGAGCTAACAGAGTCTATAAAATTAGAAAACATTTCTGACACTTGGATGTTCATAATTTTGTAAGACTAAAACACACCAAAAAAATTTTCTATCTTTGCAAGGTAAACACTGAAAACAGCTCATTGTACAGATCAGTCTTCATTGGTTTGCACCTCTGTTTTCTGACCATGTGCCAACAAAGGACTGACATACCTATGGTGTGATGTTACCTGAACAACTCAGGCAAATCTTTATGCAATATCTTATTTATATATTTCTGGTTTTATACACTAGCAGAGGCACTACTTCTAGCCTATATCCCTGCAAGATGTTTCATTGCCCCACATTTATCTAAAAAAATCTCTGTCTCACTTTATTCACAGAATCACAGAATGGCTGAGGTTGGAAGGGACCTCTGGAGGTTATCTGGTCCAACCTCCCTGCTTAAGTAGGGCCTCCTATATCTCCAAGGAGAGAGACCCCACAACTCTCTGCACAACCTGTGCCAGTGCTCAGTCACCCTCAGAGTTAAAAAGTGTTTCCCCAGTCCCCACATTCTCCCTTCGGGTATTTATATACATTTATAAGATCCCCCCTGAGCCTTCTCTTCTCCAGTCCCAGCTCTCTCAAGTCTTCCTCACAGGAGAGATGCATCATTCCCTTAACCTTAGGGCTCCTTCATTGGGCTGCCTCTTGTATGTGCATGTCTCTCTTGTTCTAAGGAGCCTAGAACTGAACACAATACTCCAGATTTCATTTCACCAGTGCTAAGTATCTCCCCTCTAATCTTCCAACTAATTCAGTAATCTTTTTATGACCACTAGAAATGCTTTTATAATAATAATAATGTTATGTGGTATAATTTTAATCAGAATTCAGGACTTTACAATTACAACTGGCTGTCTAAGAATAAACACAATTTACTATTGCCTTGGACAGCACCAGTTTTAATGGACAAGAATCCAGTCATCAGCTAGTGACCACTGAGTTTTCATGGTTCATTTACTGGCCTTTGAAACCTGTTTCCTCTACAGATTTCTTATATAACTTTTACCAAGCGACTTTGAATGTCGTATTTGATAAGAAAAAGAAGATTGAGTCTGGCACGTGCTGCTAAAACCTTAAACATACACCCACACTAGCTTTAGATTACCAGACCAATGGCAATACGGCCGGAGAGGAGCTGTAGCTGTTCCTACCCACACTCCTAGTGACTTCTGTTGGCACACAGGGCACCATACTGTGAGAGTTAGATTGATACCTCTGCTGGAGCTAGCCTACAAGGTTAGCTTGTTTGTAGGAGCTGCTGTGACATTATTGCACAGCACAAAAACCTCAGACCAGACCTTTAAAGGAAAGGGAATATTTGGAAACCACGGACTCTCAGTTCTTGCGTAAGACGTTAATATGACAGCTAACTTGCCTATACACCCTATTCCTGTTGATTTCACTGAAAACTAGGCACCAAAGTGGATCTGGACAAGCAACTAACTTCTTAGTGGTCATAAAAGAGAACACTTGATTATGGAACAGAACTGGAGTGTCCTGCAAGCCTAAAGCAATCAGGTAGACCATAGATTCGGATGTTAACAGGAGGAGCTAAAACAGTAAGGCTTCTCCCTTTTATTTTATTGTCATAGGAAAAAAACAGTCATTATATCTTGGATTGAAACATCAAGGTAACAATAGCTTCAAGTGATTTCAGAAATGACTGTCATTAAAACAGACTCCCTTAGGTCAGAAGTGTTATTATAATCAACAGCTGAGATGATTATTTACTGAATCTGCTTCACAAATAATTTTCTACTTGGTTTCACATTCTTGTTTTGGTATACCAGTAATGTAATACAATGACCAAGATCCAAAAGGAAATATGATTATACAAGAACAAAACCATTGGAATTTATAAAAATCATGCAACTGTTTCCACTGGTTTTAGGTTTTGTAAAAGCATATTATTTTTTAAACCAAAATGTTCCTCTGTTCAAAAACATAGATACACATTTGCTTCTAAAAACTGTACTGCAAACTGAGCAACACACAGAAAATAGATTCTGTAAAAAAGAATTTTATTTCAAGACAGTAACTTCATGAGAGTAACACTGACTTCCAACTTCAAAGAAACCACATAATTTTTTAAATTTTACTTGAAAAGAAAAACTAAATAAAAAAGGAAAACTATTCAGGAAAGCTAACAGGCAATACATACAGCTTCATTAAGCCAGAGATGTGCATAGCCAATCCAGAGAAAGATTCTACAAAGCTGTATTCATTTGTAGAGACTAAATCCTTCAGCTAGGAATCCAGAGCAACTCTCCTCCTCCCTTAGATAGCCTGTCCCACTGGGAAAAATCCACACAGTTCTCTTAAATCTACATTACAAGAGACAGCTTTGCAGGAACCATGGCACATGCCAGAACACTTCCCTTCCTCTGACATGTCTGCACTACTTCACTAATTCAGGATTTCCTGAGTACAGCATGTTCCAAACCTTCTCTCCTTAACATTAATAGACACAAGAGACAACCCTCAGTCTTTCCCTAAGCATTTAACATAACAGTAAAGCAAACATGTCAGAGTGATACCACTGAAAATCATAGGGGCTGGGGAGTGGGAACACTATCAACAGGGTGGGGTGACCAGCATTGAAAATCTGCACAGAGATGTCTTTTCTGATTCAGATAAATTCCATCAATAAAGAATTTCTAAAATCATTCTTCAGCTTATATTTAAGACTGGCAATTAATAAACCTATTTTATTTAGCAAATTATACACTAGAAAATGGAAAATCAAAGAATCACAGACTTCACGGCCTTAAATTATACCTATGATGCACATTTATGAGTTTTTCTCCCACAGATATTAATCTGAATTGTTTTGCAACAAAAATAAGGTCTTCCTACCTTGGTGACTGACACATTATCTCAATCCAGATATGAGTTCATGGAAAAAAGGATGGAGAATAAAAAGGCAAGGATGGGAATAGTGATTTGGTTATAGCTAGGGCAGAAGGAAGATAAAAAGGAGTAAGAGCAGATTGGTAGCATAAAATTATGGCTGTAGTTGTTAGAAGGAAAACAGTAATTTCAGGCAAGAGGAAGAGAGAAAAATAAACTTGAAGAAACAAAATGTTGGATAGCATTCAGAAAGGGAGTAAGCTAGAAGCAACATCAGCACAAAAAGCTGGAGAAAAGATGTTAAAATAACAACAATGAGAAAGAACAGCAGGCTAGTATGAAAGAGGAAAAATTCAAGATCTGATCCACTAGGACAGTGAAGACAAAGGAGTAGAAGACAGAGGTTAGAATGCAAGACATATTGAAAATGGGAGCCAGGCGCCAGAGAAAGAAGTAGAAAAAAAGAATAGCTGTCCCTAGTGTTAGAGAAACTGACAAATCAAAACCATCAGATTTTACTAGATGGAGTAACAGCATTATTATTTAAATTTATTATTATTATTTATTATTATTTAAATACTTCGTAATACTGTTTACAGTTTAATCAAATGGCAATATCAATCTGTTGGGAGGATAGGTTTCAAGTTGATCAACATATACAATTCATTTTTAATTGCTGTAACATTTTGATTTTGTGAAAAACAGTTTGAAAATATTACTAATAATTTATGTTGACAATTAGATTTTGCAGTGTACTATAATTTTCATTCCAAAAAGCAGAAAGTAATATGCATTATGTGTTTAAAAATATTTACAAGACTTACTGGCTGCTGTAGAATTGGCAGAGGCACTAGCTTGTGTGATAGTAGTAGCATCTTTACTAGGATGATTTACTGTGGCAGCCTTAAAGCTGTCAAGATTCCATTTCTTCCATACACATTTCTTGGGCTTAAACCTGAAAATAAAAAATTTAACTTAGAAAAATGTACATGTTAATTTTTAGAACCACCCTATGAATTTCCTAATTAAATTAAAATTGCTTTATTTCCTGTCTCCAATGTACAAATTTGTATGCCCATGGTCAACTTCAGGCTCAGAATCCAAACCTGTTAACTGAAGTAATTATATTCATATACTTAAAGTCAACCAGGACAGCTTTTGCTATCTCCCTTCTGCTCCCTGCTGGAGAGTAGTGTAGGTGAAAGAGACCTGGGGGTCCTGGTAGACAGGAGGATGACCATGAGCCAGCAATGTGCCCTTGTGGCCAAGAAGGCCAATGGCATCCTGGGGTGCATTAGAAAGGGTGTGGTTAGTAGGTCAAGAGAGGTTCTCCTCCCCCTCTATTCTGCATTGGTGAGGCCGCATCTGGAGTATTGTGTCCAGTTCTGGGCCCCTCAGTTCAAGAAGGACAGGGAACTGCTTGAAAGAGTCCAGTGCAGAGCCACAAAGATGATTAAGGGAGTGGAACATCTCCCTTGTGAGGAAAGGCTGAGGGAGCTGGGTCTCTTTAGCTTGGAAAAAAGGAGGCTGAGGGGTGACCTCATCAATGTTTACAAATATGTAAGGGGTGAGTGTCAGGGAGATGGAGTTAGGCTCTTCTCAGTGATGACCAGTGATAGGACAAGGAGTAATGGGTGTAAATTGGAGCATAGGAGGTTCAAGGTGAATATCAGAAAAAACTTTTTACTGTGAGAGTGACAGAGCACTGGAACAGGCTACCCAGGGAGGTTGTGGAGTCTCCTTTGCTGGAGACATTCAAAACCCGCCTGGACAAGTTCCTGTGTGATGTGCTCTAGGTGACTCTGCTCTGGCAGGGGGGGTTGGACTAGATGATCTTTCGAGGTCCCTTCCATCCCCTACGATTCTATGATTCTATGATTCTGCTTGGAGTTTCACAGGGGGGACTATGCTTACTTTGTGGTTGTTTCAATTCTGGTAATTTAATACATTTGCATATGTTCTATTGAGGTTGTGAATTATTCTGGCAGCAATACATAATTTACTTTAGTCAGTGGTTTTCAATATTGATTCCAGTAGAATTTTGCACAGCTCCCACACCATAAGTTTCATGGAGATATGGAATCTATGCCATAGCAGTGGTCTAGTTTCATGGGATTGTTTTCTGGTCTGACTAAATTTCAGTTAATTCTATCCATTATCTATTTACAGTGGTTGCACATTACAGAGCATGCTGTGGGTTTACCCAGCTCTTCCAAGTTAAAGGCCCATTTAGACATTGGTGCATATGTAACTTTGAAGTATGCAAACCTTCTCTAAATTAAATTTTTCAGGGTGATCTTTTTCTCCATACAATTTTCTCTGTCTGTAACTAAAAAGAAAATCCTGCCCAAGAGTGACTGACAGGGAGAGAGGTTTTGAGAAAATATTTCTGTATTTTATATGTACTTCAAAAACATATTTCTATTGCATTTGTCAATTGGCTTCAACATACAAGATAATGAAATCCACATTGTCATGAAATCTAAATAAATGAGCACTGAAGATAGAAATCTGCTCTAAATCTAACTTTTGGAATGGATATTAAATGACATATGCAATCTAAAAATCATAAACTGTTACTGTTAAAACATGCAGATATTTAATGGTAATATGATACTACTTCCAGTAGAAACTCCTAGCACAGGTACACTCTGAATCCTGTAAGAATATTTATACAAAGTGACTATTTTCTATATATATGTGTATATATGCATATAATTACTAAGGGAGAAAGCAATAGATCATCACTGAAATGCAGACTTGGTGGTCTGGACAAAATACGCCTCAGGGAGGAGGAGAAAAACTACCAGCACTTGATATTCACTGAAAAATTAAGTCTACACATCCATCCTTAAAATCATCATTAAGTCCTTTAATGGATTCAGGAAATGCTTCATAGAAATGGACAGAAGTGACTTTTCACAAACAATCAGGATGTAACTGCCAATGTAAGAATAAAGGCTACAAAAGAGAGCTGATATCACAATATTTTTAGTTAATGCAAAAATATTCAAATGAACTGCAGCAATTGCAAACCATTCTGTTAAAAAAAAAAAAAAATTAGTACAGCCTTTTATTCTTTGTGTGAAACATTTGGCAACTCTATCAATAACAGGGAAATTCACTTCTCAAAAATTTGCTTTATGAATGTATAAGCCAAAGTTCCTGGTCAAGTCTGAACTGAAAAATACTGATTTCAACAAATTACATATTGGAACAAGTTACTTAGGGCTAAAGTTAAAGGTGCAGGATAAAGTATTATATGCTAATTTTTAACTAACAATTATATTTAATGAAAACCAAGATTTTAAAAAATCTTTTAATGTTATTAAATCTTTTAATATTATGATTAATTTTTATTATTCACACATCATATGGGACAAGAAAAATATCACTTCTGATTGTCCACAATAATCTCTAGCTTTTCCTCACAATTTTTGGTTGTTCTCTCTCTGGGACTTCCACACATGTGCATCCAGCTCTCTTTTGGAGCCAAATGCTGCCAATCTGGATATATGTAAATTGGTTTATGTGACATGTTAATACTTTCATGAGTCGAAATACAACATCTATCCATATATCACTGAAAATGAGAAGTAATTGTATTGTCACCTGGGAAGAAAGTGTCTTTAGCATCCCTGGGAACAAGAAAAAGTGCCACAAAATCTGCAGTTCTGTCAAACAAGTGGTGAGGTTTCAAAGAGGAAAAAAATCAGGAAAAAGGTATCAGCATAAATTCAGATACAGTTGTGTGCTAATATACTGATGCATAACATTATTAAAGCTCCCATTTATCTGTCCTATGATGTGAGGCATTGACAACAAACACAAAGGAATACTACTGAAACACTTATTCTTAAACTAGTTCCACCTCTTATTCTAATATGTTGCTCTTCTAAATGTATTAACTGATTATTTTTGTAGTATATTACAGTAGTTCCTATTCAAAATAGCACTTAAAAACATGCATTATTTGAAGCATATGTTAAGTCTATCAGCCAACAATTAAGATGGAATCTAAGTGCTATACTGAATCAAAGCCAATGCACAGTCTCCTGCCCCATTAATATTTTCCTTCTCTTCTTAATAAAGAACATAGTGTTCACCTGAGGTAACAGAATCCATACACTTTTGATTTATGTTCTTAACCTAAATATTCCAAACTCATACCTTTTATAAATCCTAGCACCATTACACAAAGTAAGCAAAGTAAGAGAAACAGTCAGTTTGATCTAAAGGTTTATTTTAAGCTTCATGGTATAAACCTGCTAACTAAATTAGTTCTTCATATGTTCAATTACTACTCTTTAAAGTTATATAAAAAGTTAATCTTGAGCCTACATTTTATGCAGTTGAGCTTATTCACTAAAATATTTGCATTTTTGTACTTGCAGAACATGCAGCTTATTTGTTTGATAATAACAGATCTATAAATGCTTGAAATTAATTTATACCTTAATCTTTTGGAGAAACCACCACCAAAAGGAATCCTTAAACACTCTAATAGATGATTTTGAGAGAAACAAACTTCTCAAAACTTTTATAACATTTTTCTGTCAAAAAAACAATAAAATATTTATTACACTTAATGCAGAGATTGAAGAAATACTAAAAGGAATACACTAGATTAACATTTCCTTCTAGACTAGGAGGCAAGAACTGATTCTAAACTGTGCCAGAACTGTGTGCAGAAATGCCAATAGGATTTTCATATTCCTTGCATCTTGCGTATCATTTGCACATATTTAAACACAAATCAACAAAATTGTTAAAATCAGTCTTCCAAAGGTTTGTTTTTAAAACACAGATGTGGCATTTCAGAAAGCTACATCAGGTTCTGGCAGTGTATTACAAATGCCTCTAATAGGAATAGCTTTAGATTATAAACTCAAATAAGATGTTTATCCAGTGCAAGTATTAAGGCCACAGCCATTCATTGAGTTCCAAGACATTAGCTTCTATACAAATCCACAGCATTTTATATTTTTTGGACTAGCAATTACTCCTCTATATATTGATATTTCAACTATCAACTCCAACAAGGATGCTTCTGTTTGTGTTTAAAAACTTCTCAAAAATGTGACATGAATGAGCACACATTTTGCAGCAAGTACTATTGGCAGGTCACTGTTCAGGCATAGAGTTTATCAAGGCTGCTCAAGAATCTGAATTTTAAATCTATCTTTCACTCTGCACAACTTGTTTTTATCAGCTTGACACTATTTGGACTTGGACAAATGACAGGAATTAACTGTTTCCTTCATTTCTAAATACCAAGCTGTCAAAATTAATTCAGAAAAATGCAGCATGTAAGTGACATAACATTTACAACGTTCTTCAGTCTTATCAGTTAGTAACTATTTTAACATAGACTATGAATCATTCTGTGTAATATCACTTAATGATAGCTTAATTTGTCAAAAAAGTAATTAATTTTTTTTTATTAGTAATAACAACTTAACATACAAAATGGATCAAAAGTCAGGATTTCAGAGTATCTGGTGGCAGTAACTAATTAGAGATTGTTTTATGTTGGTGATAACTATGATCATATGACTTTTAGGAATCTATTCCTCTTGCTTATATATATAATTTCTGTACCAACGCAATCCTACTGAGCCAGTAGTACCCATCAGTCATAACTAATGCTATTTCATACAGTGATGGAAACATTTTCAGCTAAGACAATTCATACTATGAATTGTGAATATACTTCAGACAAGGAGCAATGGTCTAAAATTGAAGCTTTACGTGGCTACAAAATACTTCTGGAGAGATGAAGAAAAAAGTATCTTTTCAAGTTGTTTGGTTGTTGTTTTTTCCCCCAACAAACATGCAGAGATAGGCGTAATCCCACTTCTGGATACAAGGAAAAAAAAGTTGAAAATTTGGTCTTTCTTGCCTAATCCATAAAAATAATTAAAAATATGTAATATCTTTGCCTTCCCCATCTCACTTGTCTGAATCATAACTTCCCCTTCCTCAATTTGCTCAGTAGAAATGTCTTAAAACTATTAAAAAGGTTTAGCTAGAAATAGAGATCTTTTATAGAAACTTTTTATATAAGTAGATCTACATCTAAATGTGCTTGTGCACAAAACCTAACACACTGTGTAGTCTTACTGCATCACTGGAATGACTGGGAGGCTTAAAAATCATCATTTTGGTCTTTCTGTATGTTTCATGTTAACTTCATAACACCAAAATCTGTGGAGAACAATGTGTTTTCATAGACTTTTCCCTGCACTTTGTTTAGGCCTGAACCAAAATGCTCCTAAAACCCAGGCAGACCTGGGACTTTAGCTTATTAGAATTTTTTAAATTATAAACTTGACAGTTCACCCTTGAAAACTAGGAAAAGCTAAAAAGCTATAAACACTTACTTGGGCCAATGTCTGTCAGTTACTCTCTTTAAGTGCAGTAAGATACCGCTCTAGATATGCTGGTCCACACTGTAATGAAGATCTTTTTTTCAGCCTGTTTCTCTAGTTCAGTCATACCTGTGTTTATTCTCTTCTCCAAATCTGAGAGTGGACTGACATTCAATGGAATATGCTCATACAGATATTTACATATAGCATTGAAGGAAATTTTTTTTCGTAACTTGTCCACCAAACGATAAGGCTCATTACGAGAGAGAAAACTTGGCCACTCCTTCTGCAATCAGTACATGGTAAAAATAGTTATTTCTGAAAATGATACAAATGCAAAAATTACATTAGATGATCTGTGAACTTAATTTTGCATAAAGAATTGTAACACCAGTATAAATGCATTTTCATATACCTTCTAGGAATCTCTAATGTTGGCCACATTGTTAACGTAGATTTCCTCCTCTCCCATGTACCACATTCAGAGATTATTACAATCACCTCAAAAAGACAAAAACACAAATAGGCCAGGGAGGCCCATTATAGCATACACAGAGTAATTCAAACGACTATAACATTTTAATTAGAGAAGGAGATAACTCAAGAAAAAAAGGTTACTGTGTTTCTAAAGAGACAAATAAAATCATGTGCCATTGAGGTTCTTGGAAAGGACAGTAATGCCTTCCATCTGTTGAGAACAGCTTTGGAAGCATAGGAGGAAACTGTTCCTTGATCTAGCAAAGAATTTAAACTAGCAGCTTAAATATTTGAGCAAATTGTTGAAATTAATGGTAGTCATTTGCATTTAATCTTCAAATTGGTCACCTTCCTAAAATAGCTTAGTAAGTGTTAATATAGAGGGATCAATGTGTTTTTAAACTCTCTAGTATAGCTGGAAGACAATGACATGTTCTATCTTAATAACAGGATAACAAGACAAATTATTATTAAAAAGTAAATTAAATGCAAAGTATTAATACTTTCAAACATTTTTTGTTTCTTTGTTCTGTTGAGAGAAAAAGTTCTGTTCAAAGCAAAAGAGAAATTTTTATCACAGCTCTGTAGTTAAAACCTTTGAGTGAATCAATACTTGCAAATAATGGAGGCAGGTCAAAAGGAATGTTCGGTTTCCTCCGAAAAGAATATAATTTTGACAAAACATTAGTAACTACATGATATTACATTCTTTAACAAAATCTAAAAGCATATTCAAAGATTTCCCTAGGAGTTTTATCAGTACAAGAAAAGAAAGAAAGCTCACTAAAAAACAAACTAGATATTCCCCTTTTCACACTCATCAGAACTTTTTGCCTCAGGGTTCAGCACTTTCTGTTACATTAGCAATGCTGTGGACTGACCAAATATTTTTAAAAAGCTTGATTCAGTGTCATCACTCAAGCCTGCTTCCAACAGAAATTTGCTGTACAGCAGATAAAATGTGTCCTCCATGGTTTTGCTGTGAGGAAAAGGGAAGTTAACCCCAGATGGGCTGCTTTCTCAAAGGTTTGCCATTTCTATGAACCTCTTAGTTTCCAGTGTCTGGGGGTCTTGGAACTAAAATCTGTGCTCAAACTCAATTCTCAATATTTACACTCACATGGCTTTGCTTAGGACCCCACCCCTCCATGTTCATTTCACCAGACACATGGGTAGTTAAAATAATAAGCAGTTGGACCCACCAAATCTTGACACATAAGAACTCCTCAAAAGTGAAAGGAGGTTTTTGTATTTTCTGCTGACATACAATAAGAATTATTTTCACTAGAATGCCTTGAAAAAACCTAAGATAACATATAGTAGCAAATATTTAAAGTTTATATAACTAAAAGTGACAGTCAAAGCTATCAGTATAGCATATATATAGCATGTTCATTGTAATTTCTTCCAATAAACAGGAGAACACTACATATTCTTAGATGTCCAGAGACATGCTAAAAATGTGAAAGGTATGTAAGGACACTTAATCATACAGGCAGAACTTCCCTTTTCCTCTTAGTAACTCCATGCACAATATTTATACTATTATTATTTATGTACTTCTTAAATACATACTGAAGAAACAGTGAATGTCCAATCACCTTGGCAAATCTGCTCTGTTCTTCCATACACAGTTTTTGTGTAGTGTTTAGAAGTTGGAAGAAATGTGAGGGTTGCAGATTAGGAGAAGTCTTACTGAAATAAATCAACTCGTATATTCTGAGTTCAGTATAACTAAAAACTCAAATTGGCATAAACCAAGTGTGAGGAATACTGGTTTGAAAAAAATTATCTTTTTAGTGAATTATGAAATTAAGAACCCAAACCAGAAAGTGAATGGCAACCATTCCTAAGAATAGTTTTGTTAATACCACAGCTTTTGTGCAAATATCTGTATAGAATAAAAGCATACAAAAGAGTATTGAGATATCAGAGCCTGCTTTTAAATAATAAGCAGGCTCTCTTTGTTCCCAAACAACAAGTTCTGGATTAAGCACTCAAAGAAATAATTCAAATAAAGTAAGAGATAGTACACTTTGTAAAACCTACTATAATTAAGTTTGGCAAGAAAGAATTTTACAGTCTATTATAAAAGCCTTCTTTGTATTCAAGAAACATTTTGTTATTCCTCCATAATTAACTACTGCACATCAAGATGTATTGTCACAGCATAAGGAGATAAAAAAATACAGATGGTGAAACTTAGCCTTTTTTTCTTACTACTGCTAGCATGAAAAATGGATCAAGTCAAACCAAAACAAATAACAACAGAATGCTGGTAGAAATCCTCTGCAACTGAATGTAATACCACTGAAGTCAGTGAGGTTTTTCGGGTGTAACTGAGATCAAAGTTTGGCATAAGATCTGCCTACCATGTCAACTTTTCCCCCGAGGCTATTACAACTAATACATCACAGACTTTATTTCATTGAGAGAAATAGTCTCTATACCAAAATTAGTGTTTTAGCATACTCACTTCAACCTAAAAATGCAGTTACTGAACACTGAAAATTGGGTAAATGCTACTGTAGAGCAGCATCTTCAACCAGGCCAAGGAGTTCCATGGAGAAGATCCCATGTCCTAGTTAGAGAAAGATGCACACCAACAAGAAAGAATTATGGTAACACAATTCTTCCAGCCTTTGGTGTTAACCGTAAGTATGTGGTCAGTATACTACTAGGTGGGGGAAAAACCCACCTAGTAATGTAATCTAATGTAATGGGGGTAATGTAATCTAAGTGATCTAGCTTTCATGGAGTTAACAAGGGAGTGAAACTGGTATCTCCCATGGAGGAAATGCCTCAAGGAGAGGGACATTTCACACGGGCTGGGAAAATCTGGTACGGAATTACGCTGGAGAGGGTGGGTTTCTCCCTTCCAGGTAATAGGATCTGGTTTCTCCTCAGGGTTTTGTGACACAGAACGTGGAAAAACGTCTGCGCTCAAGCTGAGCCATCGTCCTCTACCGGCGGGTAACTCCGAGCTGCAGCCAGCCAGTGAGGTGTGTGGAGAGGAGGACATCCTCAGGGCCCTCGGTCAGTTGGTCAGTCTGTCAGTCAGCCTGTCAGTCAGCCTATCTGTCAGTCAGCCTATCAGTCAGCCTATCAGTCAGTCAGTCAGTCAGTCAGTCAGTCAGTCAGTCAGTCAGTCAGTCAGTCAGTCAGCCTGCCGCGTGGGGCTGTCACGCGACCCTTCAGAGGCCGCGGGCGCCACGCGCTGCCTTCAGGCCCGCGTGCCGTCACTAAGGGCCCCTAGCAACCGTTCCCCGCCGAAAAGCGCTCTCCCAGGCACGCTCTTCCGGCCCCCGCCTCCCCGCGGCGGCCGAGCCCGACACTTTCGTTCCGAGGGCTGCGAGGGCCGCAGAAGAGCCGGGCGGCGCGCTGCAGTGAGTGCCGGCCCGTCGAGGGGCTGCAGCCGAGGCGAGCGGGTGAGAAGCGGTGCGGTGCGGTTCTCCCCGCCGCGACGGCGTCGAGGCCACAGAGGTGGGGGGAAGGAGAGAGGAGGGAGCACGGCGCGGAGGCAGTGCATGTCCGGCAGCCCCACGGCCTACGGGGGTCAGGCGGCCGCGACAGGGTTGGCGGGGTCTCGGGGCCGTGCGTGGGGCGGCTTGGCAGCTCTCTCCACGGCGGGTCGTGACCCCATACCGCCGCCGTGTCCGCCGACTAGGCCGGCCCGCGGTAGGAGGCGGCTTTCCGTCCTCGGAGGCCTCGGTGTCCCCGCGGCGATTGGGGCCATTCGGTGCCGCCTCGGCAGGGAGAACTGCTTTATTTTCTGTCAGACATCGCAACAGCAACGGTCAGTACTACCTTTCCCACCACTTGCTCTACGCTGCCCTAGGCCCTTCTTGCCACAGAAAGCCCCGGTGCTGTGCGGCCCCGCCGCGCACGGCCCCGCAGTCGCTGTGCAGAGCATCTGCTCTGCCCTGAAATGAAGATTCTTTGGGGTGTCATATTTGAACACTGCAGTGCCATGAGACATGCTGAAAATAATCAGTTTCCAGGCTGAGAATGCATGTCAAATTACAGGGCCTCTGGCTCTCTTTGCTTCTTGGGGGAACCTGATAGTAGCATGGGTTAATCTGAGATGTACATTTGCTTTATCTCAGAGACATTTAAAAGCAAGTTGCACTATAAAATCTGTATGCATATTAGATTTGGGGTGTATTTGCATGGACATTGCTGACCTTTCAAAAGTTAAAGCTTGTTGGCAGGAGAGGGGTATCATAGCAGGCATGAGTACTTAATTTTACCAGAAAATAACAACTAATTTTTCTGGTCTTAATTTTAAATTTTTTTTTGAAAGTTAGCTGAGTGGTTTGGGTTTTGTCATTTTTCAATTAAATTACACTTGGTTTTATTTAAACAATTAATTTTGGATCACATCTCAGGAATTATTGTTTGTTTGTTTTTGTTAAACATGACTGTTCTATTACATCATTTCACAAGCGTGATCCCTGACATGAAAAAGTAAACCTCAATTAGCTGAAAGTAAATACTGAGAAAGACTTTTTTCATTTTAAGTGAAGCAGCACATGGTGCAAAAGGTGATTTATAACTACTGCAGACTGGGGGCTGCTTTGAACACCAGAGAGAACCCTGAGTGATGTAGTCAGACAGGTTTCACCAAAACTGTGATTGTGTCTATGGACTTCTGCACACAGCAAAACTAATTCTGCCCAGATCAGGGATGGGCATGCAGTCATGGTTCTGATACATCACTCACAGTACAGGGTGAAAATGTTATGCCAGCTGCAGAGGGAGAGACAACATCTGTCCTGAAGAAAGCCTGAAAACAATCCATCAATATTATTATGTAAATATAAGCTTGCAGAATGAGTCTAGACTGTGTCAGCACTTACTGTCTGGTATATGGAGCACCAAAGCTGTGCTTTAGCTCTTTAGACTGATTTTTCAGCCTCAAGCCTTGCTCCTGGAAGAGGCAGGGTCACCTAGAGTACATCACACAGGAACTTGTCCAGGCGGGTTTTGAATGTCTCCAGTGAAGGAGACTCCACAACCTCTCTGGGCAGCCTGTTCCAGTGCTCTGTCACTCTCACAGTAAAGAAGTTTTTTCTGATATTTACATGGAACCTCGTATGCTCCCGTTTGCACCCACTGCCCCTTGTCCTATCACTGGACGCCACTGAAAAAAGCCTGGCTCCATCCTCCTGACACTCCCCCTTAACATATTTGTAAACTTTGATGAGGTCACCCCTCAGTCTCCTCTTCTCCAAGCTAAAGAGGCCCAGCTCCCTCAGCCTTTCCTCACAAGGGAGATGTTCCACTCCCTTAATCATCTTTGTGGCTCTGCGCTGGACTCTTTCAAGCAGTTCCCTGTCCTTCTTGAACTGAGGGGCCCAGAACTGGACACAATACTCCAGATGCAGCCTCACCAAGGAAGAGTAGAGGGGGAGGAGAACCTCTCTTGACCTACTAACCACACCCTTTCTAATGCACGTGATGTACTCTAGGTGACCCTGCCTGGCATAGGGGTTGGACTAGATGATCTTTTGAGGTCCCTTCCAATGCCTAGGATCCTGTGATTCTGTTTATCTCTCTGAGTTCTGTCAACAAGGATTTCATTCAGGTCGTTTGGTTTGCTCACACACAAGTGTCAAGATAGAGACCTAAATTTCTACAATTACCTTTTCTCTCATGGATTTCTGACCTGTAGACATTTAATTCATTGTCGGTAGTCATGCTGAAGACTAATGGGACTGCTTATCCAGGTAAATGGTGTCTACCAAGTGTTTCCACAAGCTTTTAGACACTGATCCTACCAATAGAAAAAAACCCCCACAATTCTGCAAGAGTTAAGTGAGTGGGATAACTTTTCTTGGTAAAATGATTAATGTGCTCCTATGGGCATTAAGGATACAGATCTCAAGTTCCTTCTGATTGTTTCTCTCTTGAAATCTGTTTGGAGTTTGTGGTGCTATAACACCTGAATCAGATTATTTTGTTATTCTTTCTTTTATAGAAAATACCTTCTTTGAGTATTTTCTGCTAAATAGGATAATACAGAATAATTTCCAATAAATTAGTTAATAGTATCTTTTTATTTAACAGCTACAACATATTGTCTGTTTCAGCTAGCCATGTCGTTAAATTCGTCTACACTTTTAAATGAAGAAAACTCTCAAGGACCAAAAAGAAACACTGAATGTTTGGAAAGCCCAGTACTGCAGAGTCCATCATCACTTCAAGATAACCCACTTCAGCAATTACAGTTAGCATCACAAGAAGTGCTTGAGAAGGCAAAAAAGAGTGGGAGATCAAAATGCCCCCGCTGCAGTAGTTCAAGGATGTTTTATTGTTACACATGCTTTGTTCCTGTTGAACTGTTCCTACCAAAGAAATTCCAACTGTGAAGGTTACTATTTCTTATGTTGTTTTTTCAAATAATATTCTTGTGCCTTTTAGTTACCGGTGACAGAGAATAGACAGTCTGTGACTCTTTGTTTTCCAATTCTTCATGGACATTCATCTTTAACACAGCTATAAATGTGGATAAACTGCAGTTAGATAAAATTATTGTTCTTTTTTTAGGAATTACAAATACAAACACTTGACACTGTTCCAGTCCTCACATAAACATGTTTTTATCTACTAGATGAGAAGTCACTCAGCTTCTCATGTGAATAACTATGTTCTCACTTAATTCTTTGAAGTTTCTTTACAGTCCTCTTACCTTCATTCTTCAGTTGCTATGAACTCTGGCCAGAACAGAGTGTAGCGTGAACAAAAAATATTATTAGTCTATAACCAGCAGTGAATTTTGCATAAAATGTGAGCCAAAAGGCATTCTTAAATGTCATGGTTGTATAATTCAGGTAACGACTCTTAAAATATAAATAATAAAAAGTGTAATGCCCTTCAGCTAAAATACTTGGAGAAACCATCAAAGAGACTGAGAGACATTTTGCAAAATTACCTAGGAACTAAAATGCATTTTGAAGTCACTCTGTACTTTGAAAGAATCATGCACTTTGGAAATCTGACTTTGTGGAAATGGCCATTTTTGCAATAGCATGAATACCTCATAAATACTCACATTTAGGGCCATTATATTGCTCAAATCAAGACCACATCTTATTTACCTTATTGATACTGTTTCTAGGGGTTTTACCACAGTACTGCTGCAGCATTCCAAACTGCATTCATTGCATACTTTGGTATTTACGTGAACTGAGACAATGGAACAGGTGCTTCTCCTCACTTCTCTATAGTTTAGTTCTAAACCTATTAAAACAAAAACATTGTAAAAAAATTTCAAATACATCTTAATTACATCCCCATAGGGATTGGATTTCTCCTGGATTTTGCCTACCGTTTGGTACAATTTTTTGTACCCATGTAATAATAAATATTGCTTATTTCTTTTTCTTTCTTACTGTAGTTACCTTTGAAGATTGACATTATTAAACACCCAAATGAAACAGATGGCAAAAGCACTGCTGTGCATGCTAAGCTCCTGGCACCTGATGATGTTACAATTTATAAATACCCTTGCATTCCAGAATATGAAGACAAAAGACATGAAGTAAGACATTCTATTTAGATAACAGGGCTTTGTGCTGGGGAGATGCAGAGGGATCTTCTGCACTTGCTCCTGCAGTGGTTCTGCACTCTGCTGGGGGGGAGTGGGAGGAAAGCACCCAATCCAGTCCATCCCATCTTGCTCTCTCATAGCTTGAGCCTACAGATGTACAGTAGTTAGAGACTGTCTGCCAAAGCTTGGAAAAACTATAGTACTATCAAACCACCTTGGATTTCCTATGTTCACCACCTTAGATAATGGCTACTTTGAGTCATTGTGTAGCATAAGTATTTTACCCAAACATATGAAAATATTCAACTTACAGCTAGTTAAACAGCAGTTAAGTGCTGTGCTTATAGTCAGCAGATGTAGAGTTTTACACGTTCTTAAAGTTTTTAAAATGTACTATTACAGAGAAACCCAACTGAAATGCAGCTATTGTTTTTACAGCACAGAGTCTGAAAAAAAACAAGCTATGAACTTGGATTTAAATGCTCATTCAAATGGTGTGATTAATCTGAAATATAATACTTACACATTTGATTTAATAATTAAAACCTTCATTATTGTTTGATTAGATGAAGAAGAGGTTAATATATGTATCTCATAGAGATGTTATTTTCTTCAAGGAATGAGCCATCAAGGAAACCATAAGTGGCAAAGAGGCAGGAAGCTGAACAAAAGCAGAAAGAGCAATGGGAAAGGCAGCCAAAAGCAGGAAGAGATTGCAGGGACTTTGTATTGTCCAGGCTGTCCAAGTCACAGATTCTGAATGCTGCAATAGGCTACTGAAAAAATACTGAGTAAGGCCATCACTGTCTTCTTCATGGAAGATATTTGTGGGACCTGCAAAAGATACAAGGGCAGAAGAAATTATTTCTTCTGATGTAAAATTTGTGAATGAAATTAGAAACTGTTCTTCACGGTTTTCCTGCCCCATATATTGGAATGACAAGTGAAATTTGAACTTTATCAGGGCTGACACCACTGTCTTGACTGAAAAACCTTTTTTTTACAGAAGTACTGGAGTTGGTAGTAGAGACATAGAGGTGACATTTAATTAAAGATCTCTAGTCTTTATTCAATATTTTAACAATCTTTTATCCTTTTAGGTTATAGAATATTTTTAGGAGCTACTATTTCATCTTACCTTGACTTAAATGTTCATGGATGGGGACAGAAAATTTCTGTTTTTTAATGAAAAATTCCTGGTGTTTTATTCAATTCTGTTGACACTCACATTTCTTTCTTTTCTTTTAGACAGCACTTATATTTCCTGGCCCCAATTCAGTTTCAGTAAAAGACATTGCTTTCCATCTCCAAAAATACACAAAGAAAGGTGTTTATGATAGTGATGATGACTGTTCCAGAGAGCCATTTCTTAAGCAAGCAAAAATAGAACCTAAAGAAGAAAAAAATATAAATGAATGCATCTCAGGCAACAGGAGTGAAGGCACTAGATTGAAGAAAATAATATTTATTGACAGTACCTGGAATCAAACTAACAAAATAATAACTGATGAACGACTTCAAGGTAAAAAAAAAAGTTGATATTGAGATGTGATTGCTACAGAAATGATTAAGGGAAATGCATGTCTTTATAACAGACCTGAGCATGATGTAAGTGTATAGCTAACCCTGTATCTGAGTACACATGAATGATTCAACAGCTATTTCAGTGCTGTAGAAGACTTCCTGAGCCAAAGACTCCATTACTTTTCCTGTCATATCATTTGTTTTGCAAAATGGTAAGACTAGTATTGAGAAAGCATTTACATTTATTTCTCTCACCTCCCCGTTGGAAGAAATTTCCTCAGTCTTACAGAAAGGAAGCTGTCATGTTAGACAAGAGAAGTGTTTTGTTTGTTTCCTCTGAAGGAAACCAGAAAGATTCCCTTTGCAGGTTACCATCTGCTTTTTCAGGAGACCCAGGGGAGAACTTTTGTCTGCACTAGTGGCAGACAGGTCACTAGAAGGTGCCAAAGGGATTTAGGAGATACAGCAAGTACATCATGGCTTGGTTTCTTTTTCTAGTAAGACTGTTTCATGGCCATTTCAATGACCTCACTACTTTCCAGACAAAAGGGGAATGCCTGCTCACCATCCACACCCTCCCATCTCTGAAAGCAAAACCTTGTAATTCTGCAAAGGGTTTTTGTGTTAGGTTCATTAAAAGAAGTGTACAGTTTTCTAAATCAAACCACAAAAGATAATTTCCTTTGAGATAAAAAGGAGTCTGAAAATACTTGCATTAGTGAAGAAAGTGCACTCAGCTGGGAGGCAGGCTATCAAGTTTGTATGTGATATATATATAACCACTTCCTAGTGCCTGCTTTACACTGGACCCTACAAGGAATTCCACAGACTTCTTACATGCAAGATTAATGTTGCTTTGCTGTCTAGTCACTTTATTAAAGAATCCCACATGTTAGTATAATGTATTGGCTAATTAAAGTCCGGTTACTAAGTATTTAGTTTAACAGAAAACATACTCCATCAAATAAATTTAAGTATTACTGTAAAGATTAGAGTAATTGCATGTTGCAAGTTATTGTAAAGCATTTGGAACTTATTTGTAAAAGATGAATTTAAGAAAAGTAACAGGCAGCCAGGGGAATTGAAGATTTCTGTGGAAGCTTATGCAGTATATCAGTCCAAAATTAATTATTGTTGTCACTTTGGAGCTCTTGAAGAATGGTTTCCAGTTACCCCATGTGAACGCTGATCTGGTGGACTCTTCCCACCTTTCTAGAACTTCTTATCTTTCCCAGCTGTATTCCAAGTCCTCTGTTTCCCTGAGCAGCTTTCAGGATTGCTTTAAGGTGTGACTAGTGTCTCCCCACACCCAGAGGAGAATGTTACCCTCCATACAGCAGGAATAACTGTACAACCTGTGCATTCATTGCTTTCCTTAGTGCCTGTCATAAAGTACATCAGTTGCATTGGTGCTCCTTTTAAAGATTGCAATTTTGCCTTCCAAGTTGAATGAAGCAAAGTTTCTTTTGTCATAAACCGATGAAATTTTTATGTTGTACACACATGAAAAAGAGAACTGTCATCATTTTTCAGTTCAACTACAAATGAAGTACTCCTCATATATTAAAGTTCAAAAAGGAGTGTTCATAATTCCAAATAAAAAGTAATTGCTCTACTTAGAAAGATGAGGTTACAAGAAACGCTGGTAGAAAGCCAAGAAAACTTTGTTTTGTAAATTTTCATTTATATAGAGAGTAAATTTAGCTAATTATACTGCAAGAAAAAGCAAATGAGTACATCAATCTTAAAAAAACAGCATAGAAAACTTGGACCAAAAAATACTTCTATGTCTTGGAAAAGTAATGTAATATATCTTTGGAAAGCAAAACTAAATCGGTTGTGTTAAAGACAGGAAATATTTGAAAGTTGTTAACATCTAGGATTGATTACTTCATTAAAAGTGATCACTAGATCAGAAAAAGAAACAGTTGCATCTAATAGTAATGATTACTTTCTCATATGAGTGATTAAGCTTATTGGCAACATCACCATGGTTGTTAAAGAAAGAGATTGCTTTGGTATTTTTTCCTGTAAGTTTGATCCACTTTGTATTAACCAAATGTCTTATTTTATTGGCTTATACTTTCTCTTGTGCAAGGCTGAATCATACATCTGCTTTAGTAGTTTGGTTTTTATAAGGTTTCTGTGCTTGTTTCCATTTCCAGAAAAAAATTAAGCCTTTGCCTATGCACAGGTAGGATATTTGAGAGCAGTAACTTGATGTTCTCTAAGGCAAACTCCTGTCATCCTCTTTTTCTGACAAACCTCGTATCCTTTTTCACATTTTCATCTTTCGTCACTCAAAATCATACACAGGGGTGTGATGCAAAGAAAAAGTGGGAGTTGTCATGAGTTCCCACATTCTTTCTAAAGTAAGATCTGCTGACATGATTCAGGGGGCCATAGCAAAGGCAAGGTGAATCCAAGGTATGTAACCCCCTTCTTCCTCAGCTAAAATCCTTAAATTACTCATAAACCTTGGGAATATAAAAGATTAGGAAAGGAGCAGAATTCCTGCCTGAAAAAGCATTTGTAAGCTGTTAGCTCTAACAGTATAACCACAGTAACAATCAGCAAATGAGTAAGAGTGTAGACTCTTATTATCTACCATAGGTGCAAACTGTAATTAGTCATTTCTTAAAATTTTCAGCACTAGTATTCCTTGATCTAGTGAATCTCCTGGTTCACTTTACAAACTATAGGGACAAAGAGGGGATGGAAAGTTCAAAGTAAGCAACAGGCTTCAGCACATGTGTAAACTTTACAACCTACATACATCTTTTGGTAAGAACTTAGAATCTTCTCTTAGATATAACAGCAGTGACCAAATATGATACAGGATCTTGCAGGTCTGAGCATTTTATTATTATAGTGGAGGGAGAAGAGGGACTATGCTGTGGTAATAGGATGTTGTATATCAGGAAAAAATTGAGGCTTAAGAAAAGGTGGGAGAACTCTGAGAGGTATTGTCTGCTGTAAGACACACAGGAAAATGACTTCTCTAAGGAAGCTTTGGTTACATTGCCTAAGGAGATTTAAAGGGAGCTGTATTTCCATTTCACTTGATCTCATATTGATAGAAACACTTCTGAAGAGCTCAAAGTATGTGGTTGCTAAAAAAGCAAATACAACACTAAGGAAGTCAATGTTTGTTTGGCTGTGTAGATACAGACAATAGAAACATGCTCAGTAAACTACAGCCCTTAACCCTCTCTAATATTTTTGTTAAAACCTCCTAAAATTCTAGGTTAGAAAAGAACTGGCCCTGCACTTACACTAAGCTCAGTAGTGTCAGTGGTCTTGCCTTTAATGAACCTTTGTATTCAAACCACAGATAGGTGGGAGTTTACAATGGAAGAATTCTCCCCTACATTTAGTTCACTGCTGTGAATGTGGAAACATGACTGAATTGATCAAAGTTTTCACTTTTGTCACGTTTGTGAATTCAAGTATTGAAACCTCTTGAGGGAAACAAGTTTAATGCAGTTTCCTATTACTATTTTGAATACACAGGTATAGGGTTACTAGAGGTAATAATTACACTATATTATTTTGAGATTTTTAGTTCCAAACCACCACCACCAACATTTAAATTCACAGATGGAATCTCCTGTTCAGTTTTTTAAAAAACACTGCAGGAGTGATTTCTTTTACTCTGCATTTCATACATTACGAACTGCAAAGCAAACAACTAAATCCATCTTGCAATTACACTAGAAAAAATTAAATGTAGTTTGAAGTTAAAAAAGTGTAGAATTACAAGTGCTGGGCTATAGACCAGTTTGTGCTCCTGAATTTGGACCTTACTGAAACTTTTCTGTCCACAACTTCCAAGCAATTCTTAAACCATATTATTATGGTTGCATTGCTTGTACTAAACCATCCCATGACACACACTTAGTGTCTAATTTTAACATTTAGAAAAAGGTATTTTTACAACCTGATCCTGGTATTATTTGACAGGTGCATATACTATTCTTTATAAACCAACTATCCATCCTGTTTAAAGTGATTACACATGAAGGTGGTTTTCATTTTAAGTAGTTTGTGCATCTTAAATGTAAAAAGAAATAAAGACACGTGTAAAATTCGTCTGAATAATAAAAGTCTCAGAGGCTACAGTAGATAAGAGATCTTCATATGTCATACAGGAACCAAATTTATTTTTTTCATCTCAAGTGGGAATGCTTTTAGTTTCTAATAAAATTGATGACCAGATTCTGTCATACTCTTGAGTAATCCCAGTGAGATTACAGTTACTTAACGAGGATAAATGAAAAGTGTCTGGCTCTTAGCAAATATTCCTTAGAGTTTAGCAAAACTAACAGTCTGAGGGATTCCATTTCACACTACAGAGATATTAGCTTTGCAAAATATGAAGTTTATTAATAATTTTATGAACACTGATTAGTCTTTGCAGGTGTGGGTTTCACTCTTCCCCCACAAGAGACCCTGCAGTTTCCTGAGGGCTGTGAGGCCATATGAAAGGACAGCCTGTGAAGTTTTAGTTGTAACCTAGAATTTACAGCACTTTTCCAAAGTGGTGTACAAAGGCAGATAAAATTATTGCCTCCATTTTACAGATGAAAAATGGAGGTACAGGAAGAGAAATTACTTGCATGCAGTCATCTAGCAGGCTAGCAGCGAAGTCAGAAAACAAGACTTGTTTGGCATCCCATCCACCAGTCCACATTGTCTAATCTATGTCATCTTTTTTTGTGACAGGATTGCTACAAATTGAGTTGAAGACAAGGAAAACTTGCTTTTGGCGTCATCAGAAGGGAAAGCCAGATACATACCTTTCCACAATAGAAGCCATTTATTATTTCCTTGTGGACTACCATCAGGAGATTTTGAAAGAGAATTACAAAGGACAATATGATAATCTCCTTTTTTTCTTTTCATTTATGTACACATTAATTAAAAATGCCAGGTGTTGTGCAGGAAAAGAGTAAGATTGTCTATAGGTAAGTTGGACTATATTGTGTTGTTTCTTTTGTAATGATCAACTGCACAAATGTAATGATTTTTATCTAACTGAAATCTGGAAATAGATTGTACTCTTAATAATGGCTATAGCATTTGTCCAGAAGTAAGCTGCAGACATCATGTCCTACACTGTTGAGGTTGTAGAACTACTTCTTTGAGCACAGTTATGCTTTGCTAAATACTGCAGTTGTTTGAACCTGCAGACCTGGTATGCTCATCTCAATGGGAGTATTTCCTGAGGTAGGGATGGGAGCACTTGGCCCCTCTCACCACACAGAGTGATCTCTCTAGCTGTAAAAATAAATTACCATGCTAGCTTTTTATTATTAATACTTTGTTTCAGGTGTTTTCTTTGTGTTTTATCCAGTTATACAGATTTCACTTTCATGACAACAAAAACTTCTTTAACTGGGGAGTGGGGGGTGCCCATGCAAAATGAAAACACCACAGTAATTGAATAGAATAAAAATTCTGTACTTTCAAGATTAATTCTGGAAAATTGTTCTAATAATGGAAAAGAGCAATCTCTTTAAACATCATAATATAATGCATTATTTATATGTTACATTCACATACTGATGTATTAAGATTCTTCTCAACTTCTGGGATAATTTTAGACAACTTCAAATAAATGTATTTAGTTATTTTTTATTATATACCATCATTATTATTTTGGGGAACACTAACTTAACAAATGTCACCATGGCATATCATTGAGAGATTTTTGTAGATGCCACATAGTTGTATTCTAAGCAGCAGAAAGGGCTCATTGCACTGTACGAGTTCTCTGAAAATGTATATCTGTAGATCCATTTCCAGGACTTAAGACAAAGTCATTGGCAGAGTCAAGAAAGAGGGAAGATGGTGGTTCCAACCAAAACATTTTTAACAAAACTTCCTTAGACAGACTGTGAATCTCCTGTGTTTTTTCTCTTGCAGTAATAGTGCAAATTTCAAGAGCATAAAAAAGACATGGTCTATGCTGATAAAGTTTTTGCTGGTTTGTGTAGCACAGCTGCCAGAGTCACCACATGTGAATGTGTTGTACAAGTGTGTCTTGGCCAAGCTAGACCAGTACAGCTAATGCTGGCAGAGGTAACAGACAAACTATATCTTTACAAGCAGAATTATAAAAATATATTTTTATCATACGAGGGTGTTCTGCCAGAAAAAAATCACGTTGGTGAAAATTGCAGTCTTAAGGTAGAAAAAAATGTTTCACTAGAGGTACAATATAAGATGGATAAATATTTCTGAATACTCTCAAAAGTGTGTTGCTTTAAAAACTAAATCTTGTTGAAATGACGCAGATTGAAAAATTATAATGGGTTAATTTGTTAAACAAAAATTCTAAATTTTTGGTTGCATATTTTCCTCCACAAATCTGGCTAAATTAGCACCTGCAGCACACCTCCAGGAGGGCACTCTCACACCCGGGTGAACACAGAAATAGTGCCCTGAAGACATTTTTACACTTACACAGCAATCCATACAGGCTCAAACCATTGATTTATACTGAGTTTTTTAATGCTTCAGGATATTAAAATCAAAGTTAATGTCGCTTAAAACACAAAACACACATACACTTTCTCTGCAAACCATACTTCTCTTCAGATTTGTATGCTTATCTGCACAAGTGAGTGCCTACAACGATTTATTTCAGTGGACAGCCAAAACACATCTCCCCCATTTGCAAAAAGAAATGCTCGTTAAGTTACATGAGTGCACATGAAGTGTGCAGGAACTATAACAGCACCACGAGAAACCCAGGCTTGAAGTCAGAATGAGAAAGATTGTTCTTAAATATACATCTATATAATGGCACAGCTGTTAAGTATATTGTGAGTTCACGTGCCAGGCAATGAGAAAAATCAGCAGTCATGTCTCAGTGCTATTGAAACAACACATTTCTTATTCATTTGGTTCTTATTGCTATTGAGAGGTTATTTTGGCTTTTTCCAACGATTAATGCTATTTCCTTTGGTATGAATTTTGATAGTCTTTTGACATTTCCATCTGTTCTTGTATTTCTTAAACAAAGATTGCTGTAATATTTTTTAAAAAATCATACAAGTATAAGAGATTGAGAAGGAAACTTTCACCCACTTTAAACAAACAAAAATAAAATGAACCCACTGACCTAATGTTTTACAAGAACCAGAGAGAAAAATCTGGGAGGGGGGGAGGGGGAGTTACTTCCAAGACATATTTCCCTGAAAACATGTTTTTTTATTTAAGCAGCAGAGGTCAGATAAAAGCTTATATAAGCTGTTCTTTGTTACTTTTGGAAAATAGTTTCATAAGGTTAAAAATGGTTTCCAAATTTAAGTTTTGTGTACCACACGTTGTTTGAACAATAGGAATTAAGAACCTATTCCAAAAGTAAATTAATTTTAATTCTCAGGTGAAATGAACGTACAGAAAATTTTAAATCTGGAACACTGTGTCCAGGAATCAGGTTCAGATTATTTTTCTTCCAGTGCAAGCTCAGTGTAATGTAAGAGCCATTCTTATGCCAAGTGACAGAAGCACATCCAATATCCATAATTATGGCCTGTTGGTATTCCTGTGATAACCTTTTATGAGGGCAGGTAGGTGGTTATTGTCACTTCTGCTGCAAATCTTTTCTGTCTGAGCAGCTGTAGTTCCCCCTTCTCTCCCATTTCAAGCTCTCCCCTCTGTAAAAATATTTAAATCCTCTTTTTAATTTCAGTACAATTATAAAAAGCCAAACCAAGTAATCCACCTCACACTGAAAATGTCCCAGTACTAGTGATTTTTGCAGCTTTGAGACTAAAGAATAGCTTTGTTCCACCAAATGAAAGTGATCAAGTGGTTAATCCTTTAAAGTGCAATTAGCAGCACTGACCTCCCTGTTCTTTAAAACGAGGGTCATGGGGAGGTAAAGACCGGTTCTGGGCCTTCTCTTTCATATCAGAATACCCCTTCACTAACTATCTCTTCTGTTTCCAAAAACATCAGAGAGTAAGGGGAAAACAGGCTTCCACTTCCATTAGCAGCAACTTAAACAGCCATAAGTTAAAGGGGGAGGAAAAGGAAGAACATCTCTATCTCCTTTCACAACAGAAGACATCTGGCCTCCTGTGGGGAGGCCCCAGATAACAAAAAACCTGTCATTACTAACCTCCACGATGTGTTCAGAGAACCATTTTACCTGCAGTCTGGCTCATTCATTTCCTGCCACTGAAGCCATCTGCTTTTGCTTATTGTGGGTATTTTTGTTCTTTGTTTGGCCAGGAGCATGAAGTGGCTTCACTTTAGCATGCTTGTATGCTTGGTCAGAGGGAGGGTTTAATTTCTTTTTCAAAATGAAAAAGAGAAAGCTGCAAAAAACAATTTCTTTCCTGGAAGGTAGCACAAAAGTCATCCAAGCCTAGGTTGAATAAAGGGTCATGTCAGTGCATGGGGTAAAAAGATACATAGAGATTGAAAAGAGATGGCAACTTGGAATCTACAGCAGAATCTTCCAAAGCTCTTGTAATCTCACCTGATTTAAATCCTCTGCTACAGCTTCTTGCAATTTTTTTCCAGTTTGAGTCCATCTGGTTTTCTAAATAGGCTTCTTCAGGCCCAATTGCAGAGTAATGTAGTGATCTGTTCTTATTTTATCTTGCCTCGAGTTTCAGTATTTTGCCTGAATGCTTTAAAAAACAGTGTGTCTTCATAAATTATCTTAGCATACCTCTACAAAAGCGTGATACGAAAATCCATTCCACCTATCCCCATCTGTGAAAAAATGAAAATAAGGAGGGAGGAAAACTTACTATTTGTTTCCCATAATTTACTAGAATGCAGTTACTGCACTGCCAGGAACCACTGACTTGTGCCTCAGAGTATTCCAAAAAGCTGTGCATCAGCTGAATTCATCAGACTTGCTTTGTGACAAAACTGACCCGTGACAGCAGCCATGTTAAAGCAGGAAAGCTTTCCCACTAAGATGAGAAGATCGTGTTGCAGTCAGAGGCTGATCTATTGATACCAGAATATGAGGTCACCCATTAATGTTACTGAATGACTCAACATAATTCCTGAACTGTTATCCCTTGCCTTGAGATACATTAGTTTAGTAAAATTCCGATGCTGTCATTAGTAAGAATGTTGACACTTAGTAATACCAACAATCAAAGTGTTTATAGGAAAAATTTACAACATTCTTCCTGTTCTCTTGTTGGGAAAATTAACACATTGCTGCCATTTTGGAGAGAAATCAAATGCTGCAAAATTTTGAAAGCAGTGTATTACGTTAAACTTTAGAAGCACCCACAGTGGTGTGGTTTCTTCACCACTACCTGCCAGAAAAAAAAAAATAGTCCTTAAGTCCCACAGCAAGAGGTGGGAACTACTTATGCAAAACAGACCCTGTAGTTTCACCTCACTGAAAATGGAAGTTTTGTGTCTTAACTTTCGCAATACTGGTGCTGTTACCAGATTCAAATCAACTATAATTTCACCACTGACTTTTCAGACCACTGGTGTTGCAATAGGATGTTTACAAACATAGGTTCACTAGGAATTCATTTGTTAAGTTTGGATGAACTATCCAGCACAAGTGCTGCATTATCCCTCCAAGAAGTACTCTTGAAAAATAGTATTTCATATTTTGACTATTCTGAATACTGCTGCTAATGAGTCTAGTGTTGTTCCCTACTCTTGTCTCACAAAGTATCATGTTTTATTTCCATCTCCAAGCAGCACAGAAGTATTAGATTTGTAAAAAAAAAAACAAAAAACAAAAAAAAAACACCAACCCAACAAACTCAAAAGCTACCCACTGCTGCAAAACCAACTCCCTGCATTCAAGTTAAGCACATCCATCCAGGCATAACACAGTTTGCCAAAAGAGGCCAAAGGGGTAAACAAACTATTCCAAAACAATTAAGAGTAAAACTGAAAAGAAAAAGTTAGTGTTCAACACAGAAATTGACTCACCTGCATAGAGGAATTGCCATGGATTGTGCTCCGCCATTTGTTTGGCAGAGGAGAAGAGAGCAAGAGTGCAGCCACCCTAGTACTGAGGAAAATGAGTTTGCTTCAGGTAAATGTGTGCATCAACACCTATAGTGAACAGGCACATGTATGATCCTTGGTGGAAAATTCATATTCTAGATAATGTAACATGATGTTTTCTTTGCTGTCTTTCATTACTTACTGGAAAATAAATTAATCAAACCAGAGTTAGTGTTTCTCTGTTTTGGGTTTTAATAATGACATGCAATTAGTTTATACATTTCTTGGTTTATGCTAGTGTTTACTCTATTGCAATGTAATTTTATTATAAACAACAGCATGGAAGCCTATTCTTGGAACTGTAAGTTTTATACCTTCTCTCCTACTAAAGTGAGATAAGACCCAGCTTGTACTCTAAGAATGTTTTTGTGCATATGATCTGGAATAACTTATGACTCTAACAAAGTAAGTTGTCTGTGAGGTAAATAATATTGATTCTCCATTTTTGTGGCATTTTATGTCTCTGTATCATCTTCAACAAACATGCTATGAACAATTGGATATAAACTCTAGTCATATTAATGTCTATGTCTGTTAATGTCCACAAGTCCTCGTTTTTTTTACATACTTTAGGACTCTTGAGGCTTTCATTATAATGAGCTAGGCTGGTTTCCATATGGTAGACTCAATTAAAAATTGAATTAAAAAATATTCATTGAAGCATCTCATATAATCAGTGAGTCTTTTTTTTAAACCCTACTTGAATGCCACCCTCATAGCCTAAAGCTCTGCATTAGTACAGTTTCTGAAACTATTTGCTTTGGAGACAGATGCTAATGACTTGGATAGAATCAGACTCTATAAGTCTAAAAAAAGTATCCTCGTGTTTTCTACAGAAGAACAATACTTTGGTTTCCAGCAAAAAAGTTTGCTCCAGCTGAAGCTACAGGCCTAATTTCAAATGTTACTGCTATGCTAAATAAAAATTCTGTATTTCAGGAACATTATCAATGTTTTATTTCTTTCAAAAATTATTTCCGGGGATTCAGTTTCATGACTAAATTATTTGCCAAATGCAGCATGAATTCCAGCTGACCTGAGCCTGCATTTTCTAGTGATTAATCTATGCAACTGAAACATTATATCTAGCTTTCTATTCACAGGCTTCCTTTGGGCCAAATCAATGCTGCCGAGTCATTTTTTTTTAATATTTACAGAAGACAAGGAAGCAACTTGATACAGCTTCAATTTTCAGAAATATCATGTAAAGCATATCTGTATTTAAAGGAGTTGGATCATGCTGCTACTTCTTTTAACCTCACACGTCTAAGTGTGTTTAGAGTATTGGCTTCAATCCACATACCTATGTCAATTAAGAGTACAAAAATGCATGCATTAATTTCTGTCATGACTGCGTTGGCAAAAGTTATAACATAGAAACCTTTGCCTTGCCAAAAGCTTCCTTTTTTCCTTGAATATGGCTTACTTTATCTGGGGAAATCGTTTAAAATTGATGCCTGAAGGACATGCCAGGGAATTTGCCAACAAAACCATACTGCCAAACTCTTAAATGCAGAACAATCTCTTAACATAAGCACAGCCTAACTGATTTTACTCCTTTTAAAAGGAGAATCCACTGAAAAAATGTAAGGTAAGAAACAAGAAATCTTGGATCTTTTGGAGTCCATGAAAACTAACAGAAGATTCAAGCAATCAAGGTTAGGTGCAATACTGTAGCAGTTCCAACATACAGATGGTCCTATGGAAATGCCCAAGGTTTCTTTTTCCAGGCCTCTGCAAAATCCTGCCCTCTCTTTATAGGCAGCAGCCACTGTTAGTTAAACACGCGCCCTTGTACAGATGACTTGTTAGGTGTTGATTTCAGAAAAGACATTTCTTTACCTCAGTGTTGGCACTTCTCTTGTGAGAGGTTAACATAGCATAACTAACACTGCACTGAACTCTGTCAGTAGTTTTTAGTACCTTTTTTTTAGCTTTCCCTAATTCCAGTATTGGCATGTCCATGATAATAGAATTGGGATCTTCCTGTGCTGCTGAGTTCACTGTATCATTTGCACCAAAATCCAGAGCCAGAGAAAAAAGGAAATGTATTACAAAATGTGTTATTATGAAAGGAAAAGCCACTGCTTCAAGTTATCAAGACAACACCAAAGCACATTAATCAAGCATACAATAAATGCTGACTGTTGTTTCATCTGCATGAAAAAATTAGGTCCATCTGTTGGTGTTCAAACCTAGAATCGAATCTTGGCAGTTACATGTGCTAATGAAAACTATTTTAAAAATTTTGTTCATTCTCTGTGTAAGATATCATGAAAATAAATACTCTTAAGATTTAAGAGGAAGTCTTACACAAGGCTCTTGTGAGGTTGCTAAATAGAGTGCATATGTGGAATCTGATGATGACGTCCATTATGTTATAACATGTAGTTTATTTCAACACTACTCACTTATGGTCCAAATCTACAATCTGTTCAGTTCCTCAGTTCATGGCTCTGCATGCAAGAAGCACTCCATTTACACACAATCCAGTTTTGGTCCAGGAATTAATGTTTTAGTGGTCAAAGTGATTCCACGGCTTGGGTTAAGATGCTAGAATACAGCTCTAAAAATGACTAACAATTCCTAAAACCTCTAGCCACCATGCTTATGAATGGTGTATTTCTAGAGTAACTCTACTAAAAAAGAAATTGTGGAAGGTGATAAAGATCTGAAAAGGTACTGTTGAAATTATCAGATCCCCACCTGTCACCCATGGCCTACGTAGTCTCTGGTTTGATAGCAGCCTCAGAAGGAAGGCAAAGGCCTAGAGCCATTTTTGCTTTTCTTCCTGATGCTACAGATCATGTGCATCTCCAGAGAAATCACAGCTGATACAGCCTTCCTTACATGTGCAGTGTGGAATATAGTAGGAGAGAGCTGCCATCCTCACACACACTTAGGACTTGTACAGTATAAAAAAATCCAAAAGAGACAAGTAAGTGAAAATTAAAGCCACAAATCATTAACACCCTGAACATTCATTTTGGTGTTTTTAACACTGCAGCATTCTATTTGGAATTCACTCTTTTATTGCAAATAAAGCCTCTGACCCTTTTAAAAATAATTTCTTTAATCTTCAGGGGAAGAGTATATAAACATCTTGACTAATAACAAATTTCTAGAACTTTGAGTGTTTTCTGTTGGACTTTAATGTGACTACACAAAAAACAACAGCACTTAACATTACCCTCTACAGCAGCCTGTTTTGCTGGAGGAGGCACTTTGGCAGGTCTCTTCCTTTTTCTTCCATATCCTTCTCCTTTCAGAGGCCCCTCATCATGATGACCCATCCATTTGGCTAAGGGCTGCATGCAGCTGCATCTGAAAGAAGCCAACTGTACTCTTGGGTCAGCTGGAGTGGTCTGCTTGATTACAACTGTAGGTATATACAGTACTTCTAATGCCTGTAACTTAGGGGAGAGAAGACCTCTCCTCATGTTTCAGCAGAGCTGCAAAACAGATCAGCTGGCTACATAGCAAGTGCTCTATAGCTTCAGGTAATCCAGTGCATAAAAACTATTTTAAATACTTTATTCTATGTATTTGGAACCATAGCCTCTTCTTCACCTGCATTCATGAAATACTACAACTTTTTGCAATATGTTATCATCAAAGAAGAATAACTAGCTGGCATATTTCAGCTCAGTGGTTATGCTGTCCTGTAGATGAGATGTGTGAAAACTGAGTGTTTCCTGATCTCCATTAATATTTTCCATGTATATTTATCCTACAGAAATTAAACTCTCCTAAAACATCACAACACAAGCTTTTTTTGTTTTGTTGCAAATTGAAAATTAAGGTTGGCCAAAGCTTGCCATTCTTAAAGAAATCTCAGAACAAATAGCTGATTTTCCTGCATAAATCTCAGCAGTGCTGGGTTACCCATTTTTAGGAAAAGCAAGAGATTTTATGAGAATTAACACAAAGAGGGAGCCCCAGTAAAGTAACTTCAGTAACTTCATCTTGTATTTCTTTGTTATAAACCAGTTCCATTCGAGGGGGAAAAAAATCCATACAAGGTTTGTGCCTAAATTGCCTTATCCCCAGCTGCACACTAGAGGCTTCCATTATTTTTTAAGATGAGAAAAACTCCAAGCAGAGTTCACAGATCTAAAGTGAGGCACTTCATTAAGGTCTAATCATAAAGAGCAGGTCTGACTTACATTTTAACTTGAATATACATCAGTTGTAAATCCTAAAAATTCCACTGTATGGCAAATGGCATAAACCTGATTAAATTAAAATTTGTTTAGCCTTAGGCCTAAGGCTTTGATGAACTTTTTGCACTATGCTGTATCATTACAAAAGGATGAGGACTGTAGTACTGTCAATATGTATGCTGGATTATCAGGTGTGACACTTCTAGTTAACTAAGGTTTTTCATTAAAACTGTAGCATTAGTGATAGTTGTAATTCACTACATCAAGAAGCTTTTAACTTGCACTAATGTCACACATCCAGGACACTATTAAATGGGTTTAATGGTGACAAGTAGGCACCAATTCACAAAAATTTCATACTTTTGGAATATATCTGAACAAAAAGTTTCACTGAAAACAGAAATACAACCTTGCATTTTGTGACCAAACATTTGTTATAACCTGCTTCTAAAGTTGTATTTTAATGTCTATAATGCAAATTTTCAAGTCTCCTGCAAATTTGTACATCACTAAAATAAGTTAACCCTTAGCATTAGTCTGCAACAGCCAAGAAAGCAAGTTGTGCCCTGAGACAAAATAATGGATAGAAGCATCAAAGACAGCAAGAGTGGACTTGTCAAGGTGAAGCTGGGCAACACTTTAATAATGTGTACTCTGGTAGTCTGCATGTAAATGACTCAACAGGCTTAGCTTTCAATGGTACTCTTGGAGAGCTCAGGACACTCCAGTTTCCAAGGAAGCATAGCATATCTAACAGTGACAATTAGCCATGACGTTGACTAATGGTTGTAGAGGTCTATTTGTGGGCAAAGCATGGGCAAGAATGACTGCTATCATCACATGAGACATGGGTAGCATGGAAGGAGAGAAGTCATCATTAACAATTTTATTTTTTAGATAAAAATTATTAATTAGACAGATTCAAAAGAAATGGAAACAAGTCTGACATGATGAAAGTGACAGTGTACAGTGAAAGATGCAGAACGTTATGCAAGACCCAAGGTAGCTTGGAAGGCCTTCTATTGGGTAATTGAACATAACCCAGGGTAATGATAGAATTAGACTCCTTTATCATTCCAATAGTTTGGTCTAATCCAGCTTCAGTGCAAGTTTCAAATATTTCCATAGGTTTCCTTCCTGCTGTAGATGCTGAGCTATATCCATGCAAAAAAATTACATTTGGGAGAGATCTGGTCATGGCCTAATGTGAACATATTAAATGAGCATATTGGTCAAAACAACATTTCCAAGTCCGTTAAAAGAATCCCAAAATAAATAGTTCACTTGCTGTAAATTCCCATGTAGTTTGTTTGGGAAGGCAAACTGCATTACTCTTCAGCTCATTAAAGTTTACTTTAACAAGCTGTGAAGCTGATGCAGCAATGGTTCAACAGTTCAGTATTGCATAGCTTTTTTTTTTTTATTTGAAAGCTTTAGCATCCCATTTGGCATAAAAATCACACATTTCAAACAGATTCAGATATGCCTTTGAGAAAACCTTGCGTTTCAGCTTTTTTAAACAATTATTATTCTTCTCCCTAAACTACCTTAACATTTTTCCCTAGCAAAAAGATTATGTTCTTTGTTTAAATAACACCTCCCCCCTCTTGCTTGTTATGAAACAGCACATTTCCCATTTCCTCAAAGTCAGTTGTTGGGTGAGATCCTTCAGTGAAGGCCATTCAGCATTTTATAAAATATTAACTTACATTGTTGGTTTTATGAGTAAATCACACTGCTTTATTGCTTTCCCTAGATGTTTTTAAAGTTCAATTGACAGATTTTAGTGTACCAAGAACTGTTTACATACAAAATGGCTAGAACTCAGGCAAAGGTATGCAAGTTCTCTTATGGTATAAGCCCACTGCTCTGATCTGAAAGAATCAACTCCCAAGGCCAGTAGTTTCATCTCCATGTCAACATGTGAGTACTAGTCAATGTTTGGTCCACCATGCCTGTGACCAGCAGGAATGGAATTGTTAGTGTTTACACTGTTCTGTGAAGTGTAACATGGAAGTGCTCGAGCTACTAAAAAGGTGGGAAAAAATGGGGGAAGGGCTCTCCTAGCACACTCAGACTGCTTTCAATCCTTGAGTTGGCTGCAGAAGTCTATACAGCTCTGCAACATGCAGCCCTGACATTCTGAATTCTTTGCTGTCCCTGGCATTTAAGGAGTTCATTTGCCAAATCCAGTAAATGCCACATAAGGGAAAGAAAGCTTAATTTCATATTTCAAGATATTATACAAGACCTAAAATATTAAATAAGTGAAACAAAAGCAACTAAATGATCGTTCAAGCACCCAGTTAGCAGGAGATTGTTACCTATGGTCATTACAGGGTTTGGTGATTTAAGCAGATACACCTTTAGAATTTCCACTGAAAGGCATAATCAGAGCTGAAATAATTTCTTTTTTTGCAGGACAACACCCTTACTTCTATTTCTTTCCAAAACTAGTCCACAGGTACAGCAATAGCTAGAATTGCATATACATCTGACTAGATAAACATCCACAGCACTGCTGCTCTCTAAAATGTTTTGGATCTCTGCAGTGTGGTTTGTGGGATCCTGCAGAGTCTTGCAGACTTGTTACAGAATTTCTGTAGGGCTAGATAAACATTCTGCACAATGCTTTGTTGATTCCTCAATTTTTCAGCTAACATGCAAGATCACCTTGTGGCTAGCACTCAGCAAATTCTGGATGTGCATGCAGAAATCTTACATTTATTTGCAATGAAGAGGTTCAAGAACTGCTGTCTTGATATTGTTATCATAATTGAGGAGAAGTCCTGTAACACCAAGACTGCACACTAATCCAGGGGTGTAGCCTCAATCCAATGTAAAAATTATCATGGATGCTGTCAGCAAGCCAGCATTCAACTGATGGTCCTCAAGTAGAAATCATGCCAAGTTCAGCAAACCTGGAATCAAACATGGCTGCTCTAACTCTGTACTGACTTTAGCACTAAAATATTTTTAATGCTAAACCACTGGAAATCAACACAGACTTACAGATACAGAATAAAAATACTGAAGACACTGCTCACCTTGGAAATTAATTTAGCTGAAAGATCCAGCTAAGCCAAAAAACTTTAGAATTTTTTTGGAAAGAATTGTCAGAAATGGAAGTGCTCCAGCTCCTGTCGTATCCTGGAATTCCTCCTATTTCAGGCTTGTTACTTATGGGAAAACAAAAGCAGTTTGATATATGATGGCTTCTAGTAGCAAATAGGACACAGTAATTATTCAACAGCTGTATATAATTGCAGTAGGAAATAAATTATACATTGGGACCTAAAAGGGACCTTACTAAATTCCTCTAGCCACTAGCTGTTCATATCAGAATCTTAAGAGTAAGGCTCTATGGAATCTGCGTCAGACTCTTAGTTAGACACACTAACAAATTCAGCAAAAGAAATCCTTGAGACAAACATCAACATCTCCCCTAATCAATATAAAAGCCAAAGTCACTAACCTCCTCGTGTTCCAGTCCTACCAAATTTGCTAAGTTGTGTAAGGCTACATCCCTCCCCTCAAAGAAGCCAAGAGAATTAGCCCCTAACTCCTCCCCCTAGGATTCAACTGTATTTTGAGGAAAACAAAGAAGGACCTCTAGTGAACTTCATCCTAAATTTCATATGACAGACTAAAGTAGAGAGCATCCAATAGTTTTCCATAAG
This sequence comes from Hemiprocne comata, assembly GCA_020745705.1. Lineage (NCBI taxonomy): Eukaryota > Metazoa > Chordata > Aves > Apodiformes > Apodidae > Hemiprocne > Hemiprocne comata. The sequence continues at coordinate 11,222,974 of CM036596.1, forward strand.
CCACTAAAGATGCACTGAAAGCTACACCCCAATACAGTGCCCAGACACACCACTTGGAGAACCTTGGCAGAACGGTGACCTTGAAGGCGTGGATACTCACTCCCGTACTCAGCAATACAAATAAAGCTGCTTCTGCCAAACCAGCCAGACTGTGAAATGCAGCTACAAGCTGAGGAAGCTCAGAGATTTCAATTCCTTTTGCAATGGTAAGACCTGCAAAATTAAATTATTTAGATCCAAAAGAAAATATTACATTGTGTTTCATACTCAAAGCATAAACAGACCATTGAGCAAGAAAGGACTGTTTACTTTTTAATGTTGTTTTCCATTTTGTACAATGAAACAGAAATATAATAGTTATAGGAAATTTTAATCTAATTTAAATGTTTTCCAAAAATACATTGCTAGAACATTTTGGATGACAGCTCGTAAGAAATAGAGCCAGAACAGCTCTTTTGAAGCCACTGTTTCTTATGTATGGGAGAGAGTTGTGTGGATGCACCAGCCAGTTTCCAAACACATTTTGCCTACAGAGAACCAAGGCAGGCAAAACGCCTGTGGATGCATTGGAAGACTGCCCCAAACTACATGACAAACTGGCAAAGAAGTTTCCTGTTTCCAGCACTCCTTCACAGCACACAACTGAGCTGAAATACATCATCTGAAAAGCCAAGAAAAACATTAACACCTACCATTGCTGCACTTCAAGCTTTACTCTTTGGAAAGGAACATAAAGGCATTGAAAGGTTTTTTAAATCTCCAGGTGGACTGAGAACCAATAGCTTATCTTGAAAGTTGTAAAAGATTTCTTCTTTGTTTATTAATGCAACTGAATGCCCATTTTGGATTGTAAGCCTTCTGCTCATTCCTCCCTTCACATTTTCTGTTTCTGTATTTCTTTGACACCACTTTACAAAGCAACCATGAAACTAATCAGCATCCCAGCAACCCAGTTCCAGGATCCATTGACATATATTTGAGTACATGTTTTCAATTATCATCAACACTGACACATTGTTTTCTAATATTACTCTACAATACCTCAATTACTGCCTTATTCCTTATTGCTTTCAGGCTTATTTCTTTTTTTTATTTTCAGGCTTATGCTCTGTCTCAACAGAAAAATACTTACTGCATTAGTTCACGCTGAAAGCTATTACACCTTTGCTAGATGTGCCCTGCACTGGACAAATTTTTAGCCATTACATTCTTTATGGGTAAAAGTAGTATATTTTGTTAAGCTGAATATGAAGTTTTGATTCTCTCGTATTTTGATTTTATAGAATCATAGAATCATCAGTGTTGGAAAAGACCTTCAAGATCATCAATTCCAACCATCCACCCTACAACCCCTAACCACTAAACCATCTTTTGAAGCACCATGTCTATGCATTTTTTTGAACACCTCTGGGGCTGGTGCCTCCACCACCTCCCTGGGCAGCCTGTTCCACTGCCTCACCACTCTTTCAGTGAAGAAATTTTTCCTAATACCCAATCTGAACCTCCCTTGGTGCAACTTGAAGAGGCCAACACCCACCTCACTACAACCTCCTCTCAGGTAGCTGCAGAGAGCAATGAGGTCTCTTGTCCCCCTCCTGTTCTCCAGACGGAAAATTTTTTATGTTTTCATATTAAAAATGCTCTGAAATTCCTACATGACCTCATTAAGTAAACATGTGGCCTTCGTTTTTATATTTAAAGAGCACATGGTGTCTTGATTTTAAATAATAAATTGTCTTTTAAACTACATCACTGAATGAATTGGAAGTATGATCCAAAGAAAGAAAAATCCACACTCAAATTGTACTAACAGACAAATAGAGCCATTCAACAACATTCCTAGAACATTCAGAAAGGCCAAAGACCATGTGCTGGCTGCTATCTTCAAGAAACATTTATGGGCTTTCAGAACTTCAAGTCCAAATACTTAAGTTGAAAGAAGAGAAACTGTCATATTAATAATGCTGAAATGGAGCAAGTTTATAGATACTGTTTCCTGAGGAGATTTGTGGTTAAATAGAATAGCTCTGTAACTGTATTGATGTAGCTTGTACCATGGTCTATAGAAAAGATGCAATACAACAAGAAGTAACAAACTTGCCAGAACACATCTCAAGTATTCAAGTACTCATTTGCAAGACAACTGAAAAATATTAGCTTCAGTGATTTTACACCTTATCTTCAAGAAGCAACCATGCATCATGTCTTTTTGATTGTGTTTCTGATTATTACCTGGTTCTCATAATCAGGTCAAAAAATCTCTTTTTAAAAATTAACGTCTCCTTTATTTGTATGCAGAATATAAACTGAAAATACCTGCTACTGCTTCTAGTTCAGTCTGAGCTCTCTCTGTCTTCGAGGCATTTATTACTTTTCAGATTTTATGGTTCCATTCTTTGTGACTTATAGCACAGAGGAAAAGGTTTTACTTTATTCTTTTAATATGAGCTATTCTAGTATGGTAATACAACAGAGTTTCAAATAATGGGGTTCCAATGTAAAACTGAATGTGAAAAAACATTTGGAAAATAAGCATTGTTACTATATTTACTGTCATGTGATGTTCTGAGAAGTTCCAGGACATCCAGATTTCTCTCCAGTGAAAGCATTGCTTAAAAAAACTTTAACGAATTAATGAAATCCAACACCTCATTTCTTCCAGATTTAGTGCAGAGCACTTGTCGAGGATGTAGGAAGCCTTAAGGGCAGGTAAGAGAACCAGTTCAGGTCTGATTACTATCAGATTGCTTCCCTCCCAAAATACTTCCTTTCTCTACTTTTAGTAAAGATACTGCCAATTAGATTCCACCTCTAATAAGAAATAGCTCAGTTTTCACAAGTTTTGAACACCACATACATGTAGAGGTGGATTTAAAAATTGCAAATTAAAGTAAATATGGACTTTCTTCTGATGTACTTACACTCTAAACTAGATACAGACTGGTACCTCTGCAAATCAGTTCAGTTCTTTGATGAATGTGCTATTACTTTGTAACTGAGTATTTTAGAACTGGAAATGCAAAGTTTTCTCTTCATTGAAACATAGCACAGTCAAAGGAATGTGCTCAAATAAGGACAGTAGAAAACAAAAATGCTATAAAATTGTTTCCCTAGCCCTAGGGATAACAAATTCCATTATTTAATGAATAGGGATGGCAAATATTTGTCCATATAAGTGACCAGTTTTCCTAAAGGACATAACCCTCATCCCTTGCTACTTGTAGCATTACTTCAGGCAGAATCAGGCTTTTTGCTTGCTCAAATGACTAGCTTTGCTGGCCAAGACCCTGCTCCTTGTTCTGGATTACTTAACTATTGAACAAAAGAAAATGTTGAGTAACTTGTTCAGTGTTACGTACAATGGCATGGAGAGGTACCATAAGCAGGTTCTTCCCTCTAAAGTTCTATAAAAAATTAAATTGGAATTAGAATGCTTTAAAGCCAAACTGAGATTCGCTTGCATCCAGCTTTGAACTGAATCCAAATTTTAAATAGTTTTTTCTGGTCATAAATGGGAATTTAAAGTTGAAAACATCAGGAGAAGTGTTCTGCAAAGTGCTCTACTCCAAGAAATTGACAGCTGACTCAGTAAGGATGCTGCTCAGATTGTAGATTCCCACATCTGGCTTTGTATTTCTATGCCATGGCAAATACATGTAGTATCTCAATTAGGCAAATTAACCTAGCTATTTGGGTATCAATGATCTTTGGAAAGTTTAACCTAGTCGTTTCATCAACTAAAAGTAACATTCCCCTTTTTCAGAGACATCTGTTTTGGACAAGACCATGCAGAAAGAAGCTGGTACTATGCAGATGAAAAAGCAAAGGATTTTACCCTTAGTGCCTAGAGTAAAAGCTTTGAGGCAGAAACTCATTCTAATTTCATTTATAATTCACTTCAGATAAGTAATTAACCTTGTTTTGACTTCCTGTAGGTCCCTCCTAATAAGACTGAACTCAAATCTGTCACGAAGCACAAAAGAGAAGAAAGCAGCAGACAGTTCACTTAGCAATAATAAATACAATTTCTAGTATGAGAGGCAAATGGAGGCCAAGTGTGACTCCCTGGGTAGCCTGATAAGCACTAGGCCAAGCAAGAGCAAATCTAGTCACCATTTGAGTCAAAGGATTAGGAGAAACAAGTGTCAGTCCTAAAATACCTGTCAAACCTATAAAGAAAAAAGTATACACTCAGAAAAAGAAAAAAGCACTTTCTTTATTAATCACAAAATAAGAACAGGCATAGAACTCAAACCTACTTCTGCTGAAGCTGTGTCACTGACACCCATGGTGGCAGAAGGCATTTCCTGCCCATGCTTTTACATGCATAACTTGTATATGTTGATTTTGCCAGAAAACTAATTTTGGAATTATAGAATCTTTGTCAATTTGAGGATGAAGTGGGGACCCTGGGATCTGGCAGATGCATATGGGACTGCCAAACTAAATTTCTTGAATGAAAAATATTCTACTTGGGCAAATATGGAGAAATAGTTCCTAACAAAAACAACCAAACAAATTTGTCAAATTCCCCAGTGACTTTTCACAACCTTTTCTGCTTTAGTAGGCACACAGACCACAGTGTAGCATCTGAACATTGTTAAAAGATGCAGACCACACAAAGTGTTCAATACTCCTTGGGAGAAATTATTATTGCTCCCAGTACTAGTCCCTTTGACCATATGTGTTGGTGGTTCAAGGAAATGTTTTTCCCTCTTTAGGAAAAGACTAGATCATTTCATTAATCCAAGATAGTATTATATTTTACTTGGAGACATATTGTGTCATCACTTGCACAATGTTTTGTTAAATATACCCAAGTAAGCTCTGAGCAAATCAATGTACACTAAGACTTTTTCCAAATGTAGAAAAATTTCAAGATCTCATTCTTGGAGATCAGTTCAATTTTCACTTGGACTATCAATTTAGGAACTTTTTAATCAGTCTTGGAAACCTGTATACAAATTGCCCAACATTAATCAAAGAAAATAGAACTTCAAACAAGAACGATACTTTGGAGAAAACATTTCAAGTCAGTAACCCTGAGAAGAGGCAGTAAGGAAGGCCTTTCAGGTGCTGTACAAAGCTTGTTTGTAGAACAGTTCACTAAGTGAAACAGGCTTCATTCTCTTTTTTCTTCCTTAAAAATCAACTTCTTGTACCACAAAAAAATTTCTTTCCTTGATCTAATAGTTATTTGTTAGTTACATGCCTTGAACAGTAGCTTTGAAGGTAGTGAATCCTTAAAAAGGTGTGCTATATGTATAATTTTCTACTATCATTTGCATTATTCTTTATTCATTCAATCATTACTTTTAAAGGCAGTTAATGTAAAGAACATACCTATCTTGTTTATGAGGAAAATCTTACTCAACATAATCAAAGCCTTGCTATATGATTCATTTTCCATTTCATTTGTGTGTTTCAACAGATAATGACATCTGGTGTTATGCAGTATATACAGGCCCTGATCCAAAAGCTTTTGAGAACATTCTATGTTAATTTCACTTGGCCCTGGATTGGGTCCCTAACCTATACCATATTGGCTTTTTATTTCATGTATAATTAATATCAGAAGTTTCTTGGTAACATAAGGTATACAATGATTCACCAAGGATCCTGAAAAGTTGAATTTTTAGCCTTTCATTCAATTGGAAAGCAACATATGTCAGCAACCTTGACTTACCACTGCCTGCTGCTTTTCAATGTTAGTCCACACTACCTTTCAGGAGCTCATTTTATTTTTACATAATTATTCCTAGCATGGTTCATCTTTTAAATGCCAGACTGGCAACAATAAATATCCTTAGTTCCTTTTTACCTTTTATATAAATTCTAGGTGTGGTCCCTCATTTTGCTAGATAGCAAGAGTATGGCTCTTTTTGTTCTTGTGTGGTTTTTTTTTTAAATAGAAAGGGGTTCTGTTCTTGGAAAAGGTTATTTCAGTAAGACTTCACAGCTTCTTGTTGCAGAACAAAACAATCATTTTGATGGATTCTTATTTTATCTTGCCTTTCATTATATTATGGTCTGATCCTTCAGGAAAAGTGCTGTCATGGTTACTCGTTTGTCCTTCTGAAAGTAACTGGATTACTCACATGAGTAAATAGAATGTGATTTGGCCTTGACCTCATACTGATTACAATAATACTGGATCTGTAAAATAGCACCAGCCATTGCATTTGGTCAGTTGTAAAAGCCATCTTTGTGTTCTTACTGCACCAAATTTAGCTTGATACATTTCAGATGTAATATGCTTGACACTGGAGGGGGGAAAAAAGCCAAACAAAAAACGCCCCAAACACACCAAAAAAAAGCCCTGAAAACAAACATTAAACAATAACACCTACCTAAATCCTAGACTATATTCCTTAAAAGCTGAACATGAACATGCTTCTCTTTACAAACAATTTCTTAGCCAAACAGTAATTCCAGTCTGCCAATATTTATATGTTTAGTGTGACTTTACTTTGGTTTAATGCTACCTGCAGGCAAATATGGATTCCTGGCAATCTTCAACTCACCATGACTACAGAAATTAAGTCTTCCTCTTTACTACATCCAAAATAAACTTGACTCCAAAAATAATCAGTCTATCTGAAGAAACATCCTGCATACAGAAAATTGCAGCCAACATATAAGTAATACCAGTTTTCACAAGATCTTAAGGCTGCCTCCTGATTTAACTATGTATCTAGTTTATTTTCTCCTCCCAGAATAAGGGGGCAAAGGAATCGAGAAGAAATTAGAGCTACTGCTATTACAGACAGGATATAGCCTAATGATGTCATATTAGGGCTGAAATCAAGTTCTATGTTCTGAGACTAAGCTTGTACTTGCTTCAATAGAAAAGCACTGTATCTTTATAAGCAATAATGCTCTACCTCTCCAGACCTTGGCACAAAGATGTAGTAAGTGTCATCAAACCATTTGATCTTTGAAGTACTCACATTACTTGGAGTCTCCCTTTAGAGCATCACACATAGCTCACCTATTCCTACCCGTCAGCACCTTGGTTCAATACATACTGATTTAAGTCCATAAACTAACTAGCACTCTGAGTCATATTGCTTAAGGCACAGTTCAGGAGCTCAAGAGATGAGCAGATTCTCAGTGACACATTCCTTAAAAACACGAGTTTAAAGTACAACAGTAATTTCACAGTATCAATTTTTTTAATTCTTTTTGCCCCATATTTTAGTGCTTGAAACATGCAAGAAATTCCCTTCACCACATGATCACGTAAATATTGAATGATAATGTTTCCTTGGAATGACTAAACTCACTAACAAAATCACTGCTTTCATACAACACATTTTATATGTTTCCATAAAAAAACTTTAAGCAGTGTTGAAACTCACCTTCATTACCAAAATTCCTCTAATGACATGATCAATAGCTCCAAAATCTAAATTGTCCTTTTGTTCAAAGTGAAAATATTCTTTCTCAGGAGAAACAGCTTTAATAATTTCAAGATGTTGTTGGAATAAAGGCTACTGGCTTGAGTAGCCATTCTACTTGGCAAGTCCTTGTAACCAGTGTTCACCACACCCTGATGAGAGAGAAAAATAAAGAGTTGTCAAAGCTTTCATGTATTGGAAACTTTTCACATGTTGTCCACAGATCTGATGCCTTTTTTATACATGCTAGTAAATTAAATTTGCATATTACTGCAGACATGAATTACTAAAGCTTTCTTTTACAAGTTAAAGGATTCTGTTTAAAACTAATAGCTCACTCTGATGCATGACCAAAGAAAGTCAGCAATTTTGTCAGGAAGCCAGAGACTAAATGAGCTGGGAGGCCAGTCAGGGAACTGGTTACAAAACCATATGGTGCTTATTTTTGAGAATAAGAAATCAACTACTTCAAATTCGCAAACACCTCATGATTGTCTGATAAGAATCACATTGCACAATGTGTTTCCCAGATTAATTGCACTTCAGTGAATCCCAAGGAAAAAAGATAGATACACCTACAGAACTAAAATTCTTTGCAAGTACATCTGGATTAAGCTCATGTTTCTTTAACATCCCTTCATATTATTATGAATGCAGAACATCAAAAAAACACAAAAATGTTAATGTCATGCTCTGAAAACAACTTGTATTGAATTCTGATCTTAGACACTGTATCCTAAATTACTGATTCTTTCTTTCATTGCATCATTCCAGGATAGCCATCTGGACATTGCAGTTGCCAGTTCATCCCATATGCAGCCACACGTTAGTTGCAATACACAGCCTGGAGTAAGTCATGACATGATAGTCAAGTATGGCAGCCACAGAAGTCAACACAAGGCAAAACTTAAATACGTTTAGCTGGACTGCTCTTTTCCCCCAGGTTTCCTGAAGAGGCCAATACATGTATCTACTACCTGGAAGACAGTGAAGGCTGCAAGTATTCTGCTGTTACTTTATAGTTCACTTCCCAAGTTGATTCTTAATGAGAGGCTTTTCCTCCTCAGCTAAACTCCCACATACTGAAATGAGGAAAACAAATTACACAGTATTGACAGAGGGGAAAAGTGCAGCATTATAGTTATTGCTGAAGAGAATAAGGTAGAGAATAGCAAGTGCTTAGGAGATTTTTCTCCTGCACAATAGTATTTTAAGTGTTTTCACACTATAGGACACTCACTTCACTAGATTTTTCACTCTGTTATCTGGGTATATTAAACTAACAGATTGAACAAACCTTTGAGCCCCCCAGCATACATGCAGGCCTTCCCTGTGCCTGAAGCCCACTGCTACACCTGCACAAACAGATTGCAACATGGGACATGCAGACTAGGTCACACACATGGGGAGGAGAGGAAACCAACATCCAAACTGTTGATTAGATGTGACACTAGATCAGCTCAGGCACACACAAACTGACCCAGAACAAAATACTTGGAAATGGTTCAATAACAGGAGTATTTAATTTGCAAGATCTACATAACATGTAAGATTTTCAATTCAATTTTTCTACAGAAAATTAGCAGAAATATTTCTTCCCCCCAGAGAAAGAGGCATAACTGGACTTTTCTCCTTAAGAGAAGATGATAGCAATTTTTTTCTCAGCTCTACTAAAAGTAGAGTTGGGAGTCATGCACACCTGAAAACCTTTAATCAGGCCCCAACATTACAAATTTAAAATCATTTTGACAATCAATTTAGTTCAAAGCTGAAGATGCAAAAAGAAAATATCAAAAGACAAAGCTAGGCTCTCCTAGAAGAACAGTTTAGGCCAGCAAGTGTATGAACACTTCATAACACTAATTTTATTATTTTTGTCATTCTTCAAGTTTTAACTGTTAGAACCAGATCATTACAGAAAAACAACTTTCCATTCAAAAAGAAAAATATCCTTCTAACTAAATAAGTTGGAAATGTGACCCTTGAAGAGACAGTGAAATCACATCTTCACATGTTTTGAAAATGATCTCTCATGACCTTAGGTATATTACCACTTAGGACCACTGTTTTGAGAAATCCCAACTGGTAGAAGTTGCACTGTTTAGAAAATAGGCTCTGGCAGCAGGCAAATAACTGCACCTTTATATCATCTAACAATTATACACTGCATGACTTTCCCAGATCACACCTGAACTTAGCTGTAATCTAAAAATAGTAATCTTCTGCATGGTGATCTGTTCAAATCTATCATGCATATTGTGAAATAGTTACAGAGAACACTTTTAATATTGAAATCAAACAAATCTCTAAATTCATTTTTCTCTTTTTCTGTATTTGGAATTGGACACTCAAAATTCTTGTTTATAAAACTCTAGGGAATAACTTAGGGGCATTTATGGATATCATTGTTAAAAATGATGTTACCATGCTTATAAAAGTCACAATGCATAAAATATTCAAAGATGGAATCGTGTCTGGATAATATTCCAATTTGTGGTTTCATTACTTATGAAAGACTCTGCTTTATTACCCCACAACACATTGGTAAGAATTCCATGACAGATTTGCAGTGACTTGAAAGAAAGACAGTCTTTGTTACTCTTACATCAAATTGCTTTATTTGTTAAAACAACACTGACATTATGTCTATTTTCTCTACAAATCAGTGATTTTTAAATGTTGATGTATAATCGACATGCCTTACAAATGTAAAGTTCTGCAGGACTAGTAATTTCTACTTTACCTCCAGCCCCAGCTCCATAGGCATTTAGATTAGATATTAGGAAGAAGTTCTTCACCATGAGGGTGGTGAGACACTGGAACAGGTTGCCCAGGGAGGTTGTGGCTGCCCCGTCCCTGGAAGTGTTCAAGGCCAGGTTGGATGGGGCTCTGAGCAACCTGGTCTAGTGGGAGGTGTCCCTGCCCATGCAGGGGGGTTGGAACTATGTGATCTTTAAGGTCTCTTCCAACCTAAACCATTCTATGATTCTATGATTCTTTCATTGGCTCCATCACGCCCATAGTGATTACAGTTGGAGCTTTCTTGCCCGATTTCATTCATTTAAGAAAAATAAGTTTAATAATTCTTACCTGAAATAGAGTAAATGGGGAGATAGCGTCTGAATTGAAAATTGCTAGGAAATCATTAGCAAAGAAAAGTAAACACTCTAAACCACTGCATAAATTAAATAAAACCTAATCCTGAAGTGATTAATAGGTTTTAACACCCATCTACAAAAGCGCATTAATTCACTAAGCATGTTAGACTAAGATGGACATATATTTATTCTCTGCAATAGTTAAGAGTAAGAGCTGTATTAATATCAGTATCCCCTTCTTGATATTGTTTTGATATTGGCAAACAATATCAGGCTTGCTTCAATATATGCTTGGGACACTTCTTTTGCATAGCCTCTAACACCCCTTTCTGTTTCAGCAGTTACCTCCTTCTAGAGATTCTGCTCCAAGAAATTTAAGCTGTTCCAGTGCTGGAGGCCCAAGCAAAAAAATGGAGATGAAACACACTGGATTTTTTTTTTTCTATTTTTATAAAAACAACCATTGCTGTGTTAAAAGAAGCAAAACAACAACAGTTCAGACTCTCTCATCATAACTAGATCTGTTAAAAGGACAAGAGTCAGCTTTTAATAAGAACTAGGCAGTCAGCTTTACCTCAGCAGCTTCTAAACTTTATTTCAAACAAGAAATTAAATAAACTGATCACTAATATTAGTTTCATACATGTGAAAATATTTTCCTGGGGTTTTATTTTAGTAAAGAAAATCTGAAGTTTGTCCAAACTGAAAAAAGGGTGGCTTGGCTAAGCAGTCACTGCTCAAAAATCTGTGCCTAACACATGTTTAAGCATATAGTTTATTAACTTCATTAGAAAAACCTACCTGCCTTCTGAAGAATGAGAGTTGCTGTTCCCTTAGATAAGCCACTTACAATAAGTTCCGCAGCAATTAATTGGCACATTTTCTCTGCTGTGAGTTAAAGTATATTATAAATCTACACAGATTACTGAAGAGTTTTTGTAGTTCTTTCATTTTTTGCTGTAGATACTACAGTAGTTAGTCCATAGTTCTATTATATTCATTAACACCACGTTTGGAATTCCAGTACTACTCATCACTGCTACAATACGAAGGTCACAACTCAATCTCGTAGATGCAGAGGAACAGCTCTTCTTGTGCAGATTCCCATTTTATTTTGATGGGACCAAGGTGAACAGTCCCCAGGACTTCAATATAGAATCAATCAGAGCCCAATCACATCTACAGAACTGTAAATCAAATGGCGGAGGGGGTTGGGAGGAGAGGCACTTCCTGACTTCAAGTAAATAGATTCCCAAAGAATGTGAGAGGAACCATAGTAGTTCAGTTGCTTGGGACACAATCTTAACTATTCAAATAAAAAGAGGTTGTAGTTACTGGATTACAGTGGCAGAGGAAGGAATGAACTGAATGATATAACAGCGTTTTCTATCCCAAATTACTGTGATTTGTTTTCCAGTTTTTGAAAGCTTGAATATGATGCAATTTGACTGGCAGGAAAACAGGATCTGTAGCAGAACACCTGCTAGAGACCTGGGGAAGAATTACACCGTGTACCAGTATAGGCTCAAGACCAATGACTGGAAAGCAGCTTTGTAGAAAAAGACTGGAGGTCTCTGTGCACACCACATTGACCATGAACCAGCAATGCGCCCTTGTGGCAAAGAAGGCCACCAGCATCCTGGACATAGATTGCAGTGTTCACACGTGAGCACACAATTAGTTTACCCATGAACACCCAGTTGTTATATGCATGAGTGCCCAAGCAGTTCATGAGAGCACTGTAGTGAGCTTAAATTGCAAGGTTTGGTGGCAGAGCCACAGAGGTGACCCAATCAGGACAAGGCCATGAAGTGCCTTGTGCCATCCAGTTCTAGCTGTCTCTGAAATCCACGTAAACACCCTCACACACCAAAAGCTGCCAGAGCAGCACATGGCACCCCTGCATGCAAGCAGCAGCTGCTAGGGTGGGAGATGAAGAAAGATTTATAGAGAGACACGTGGAGTGCTGAGAAGAGAGGCACATGGTGAGACACTCAGAAGCAGGCATTACCACTCCTGAGGGATCACGGCCCAGGCATGACCCACACTGGGGCAGATATGGGTCAGAACCTGCTGCACACAACTCCACACTCAAAGGAATTGGGATGGACTGAGTATACCATGCAGGGAAAATGGGGAAAGTTTAAACTAGGAAGAGGGGAGAAAGATTATTTGGCTTAAGTTGGGCCTGGGACATAGGGAAGAAGCATACTTACATGCTTTTAATTACATTCTCTTTTTCCAAATACTCAAATCAGTAATTTGAAGTTTGTGTTAAATAGCAATAAAGTAAAAATTCTGCAAGACTCTTGCCTGTGACAGAGAAACCTGGCAGACTGTTTTCAAAGAACATCCTCCAGGGCAAAAGAGAGCAGAACATTGACCAGAATATTTTATAAAGTGTTAAAGCAGCGTTCTAGATTCCAAGCCATATTTTCTTACTCTACCTGGTATCAAATCCCCTGACAATAACTCCCATTTGTTTGGCAACTCCTGCTGCAGCCAGCCCAGCAATGCCACCACCAATTATCAGCACCTAGAGAGATCAAACAGATAGTAAACTGCATTCCACGTTCACTTACTCCATCACATTGTGTGTCTGCAATGTGCCTTATCTTCAAAAGCACTTGAATGTTAAAGAGTTTCAGAGGCTAAACACTAAGTACTTCAAGGAAATAAAAAACCCAAACTTATCCCAACAATGCAACATAGTTAAACAGCTGGTTTCAGCTATTAGAGCAGGTGGTCATCTGTACAAGAGGTGCCATATATAGAAAATAAGATTTGAAAAAAGTTAAAACATGACTAGGCCTGCTTTCTGTTCCACAGGACACAGACCTTAACTCAAACTTTGATAACTAAGGATGCTAACCCTATTTGTCCAGCTATGCAAATGTTTTCCTTTACACTATAGGTCTTCTCAAATATGAATTCTGACAGGTATACTGAAATGGGTATCAGAAGGCAGGGTTCAATCTCAGAATATAAAAGTAGACTGTTTTAAGATCCTTTTAAAAAAATAGCAACTGTCCTTCTGAGGTATGATGTAATTTAAAGTATTTTTACATTTAAAATAAAAGCAATCAAGCAAGTCTTTGCCAAAGATAAATTAAAAAAAACAAGGCAGAACAGAGATATACATGATACATTTACCTACAAACTTCAGTTGCACTTGTCTGTGCTGCATTAAGGCAGTTGATGTTCACATCCTGCCAAGCAGAAACAGATCTAGTACAAGATCCTTTTTGGGACCAATCCAATCCTGATCCCTTGGGGAAGTCTTAATATTCTGATCAAGAAAATTCTGCATTAAGAAATGCTCAAATGTAGTTAAATCAACTTTTACATGATGGCTCAAACATCTAAAGCCAGTATCATCCAGCAGAGCCAAATAAAATCAGAAGAAATCAAATGCTATTAGTTTTCCTGTGCAACCTGCTCTAGCCGAATCTGCTGTAACAGGGGTGTGGGACTAGGTGATCTCCAGAGGTCCCTTCCAACACCTACCAGTCTGTGATCTCTTACAAGGGTCACAGAGGAGAGCTGAACTGCTTTGTTACAGTAGAAGTCTAGCTTTCCAGTGCAAAATTTTACTCTGTAAATATCAGTTGTATCAACAGTACCTTCCACAGGAGGAACTTGTCCTGCTGCCGTTTTCTGACCAGTAAAATCCCCTCCAGCACTACTGATTTGTACCTACAACATATAAACAGATCACACTGTAGATAGGTAGTGACACCCTCAGATGAGAAAACATTCAAGCATCCACACCAAAAATACACCATGAAAAATCATAGACCTTAGAATGCAGTTGTTAGTATACAAATTACAAAAGCAAAGTCAAAACCTCTTGAGACAAATACATAAACCAAATAAATCAGATAGCAGAAGCCTCATAACAACAACAGCAAAATAGGCATCTTAGAGCAATACATGTTGAAACAATATATTCAAATATCATTCCACTTTATGAGAGTCGCTTAAAAATTAAGAGTTAGAACAAATGCTAGGCAAAGAATGCATACTAAAAGTGGTGACCCAGAGCATAAAATGCTTCTTCCAACTGCAATACTTGAATTATTTTTCATTATCTGGTTAATTCTATGGATCAGCTGACATGCCTATACTGCACAGACTATGGACAGTGCACAGGGCTGCTCACAGCTATTCTAGGAATTTACAGCACAGAATCCCTTGCTAAAGGATGAAGTTGATGATTATATAAACTTTACATGAACTGGAAAATAGAGCAAATGTTTCCGTTACCTTCAAAAAGAAGCGTGTATGAAACTAACTGCATTCACAGTTATGTGCTACTTAAGCATTCCTGTACAACTCCTCTCCCAATAAGCTATTGCTCAAAAAATCTTTTCAATTCATGGTTCTTCGTTCAAAGAATAGGAGGTGGCCTAAAAAATATTCACTAGAATGCTGTCTCACAGTAATATTTGATACCTATATACAGACTACATTAGAATAAAGACTGTATCTTTGTGTTACATCAGGCTTTTTTGTTCACAATATTTAATACTTGTAGAGGTTTTGGTGGGTATGTTTGTTTGGCTTGGGTTTTTGTCATTTTTTTACTTATTGGGGAATTAAGGAATGAATCACCAGTTTCTTCAGAAGCTCTGCAGGTATGCCATAATTTGAAAGGGGGTTGCTGTTTTGTTAAAGATAGTTTTTTAGGCCAGTTAACTATACATTCCTTAGTGTTTTATAGTATTTGGCCAGAAGGCCAAGCAACTTCAATATCTTGCTTAGAAAAAACAAACACTAGGAAAACTCTTTCAAGAAGAAAACTAAAGATGTAAAACTTCTTCCTCCTTCTTTCAAAGTGTAAAGTAAAACTAAGCTGGGCACAGAGTAAAATCCTCTTTATCATAAAATGGTAACAAATATAAAAACCAGTTTAACTTCAGTGATCTAAATGCTGAAGCTGGGTGCATCCAGTGCCACTCTCGTGATTCCTTGGATACAGATGGCAGAGAAGTTGGTCCACTGTCCATACTGTAGGCTAAGAGATGTAGTCCTTCTGGGAACTCCACAAAACTCCAAAAAAAGTAGTATTTTGTAGCTAACAAGTGGAGTGATGATAAAATATTGAGTGACCATTTTTCCTACTGAAGTTAATGGAAAAATTTCTACTGGCTTCACTGAAGTGAAATTTCACCCAGTGCAAGCAAATAAGACTAGCAAAAATGAGAATTGCTAATACCCAACTTGAGCCAGGGGAAGCTAGTCATTGTATACACATGCTTTCTGTATTAGTCAAAAAACTGTTTTTCTTCTGTGGGTACCATCTGCTTCATTGTCATTGCCATACAATCCCGAGGTAATAATTTATTTTGGTCTGCAGGCCAAGAAAAGGATAAATGCCAAAACCAAATATTTTAGAAGTTGGTATTAAAAAAAGAATCGACATTTAGGGCCCTCTGTTAGAACATTGGAGGGAAATCAGAGAGTTTGACACTAGGTTAATTAGATTTAAATAGCTTCAGAGAGAGAGAATGTGCAACAGGAAAATACCATTCATCTTTGTAGCCAGATTGCTTCAGTTTACCAGAGCTGTCATCGAGACCTTTTAGAGACTAGTTTCATGATTTTGTTTATGGTTCTGTAAAGAGAAACAATATTGACTGCTGACATTATCACGGCTTGTAATTTCCCCCCCCTAACTTCACTGTGACTGACTACATGAAAAGCAATTTGTTTAGCTTAATCTCCTTCTGCAACAAAAGAAGAAAAATACCCCTTTTCATAAGATAAGAAGATGCAGCTGAAAGGCCCAATCTAAGTCATGAGGTCCCATTTCCTTCAATCACAAATAACCACACATAGTCCCCATTATAAACATAATTTGGCTTTGGAAACAGGTAAGTAGGAAATGTTTCTTAAAGATAAGTTGAAGTGAGGTCATCATCATAATGTCCTTCCAGAGCTATAAATAAAGGAGCAAAACTAATGAACCAAATTGTTATACTGTGGACAAAAGCTTTCCTTCATATCTGATCCAATTCAAACCTTACTGAAGTCAGATGCAAAACTGCACAAAGTTGGAAATAAAAGCAGACTTTTTTCCCCATGGGTACAGGACAAGGTCTTGTTTTGTGTCCCTAAAGATGTGAGAAGGCTGTGTGTGTATATATATACTCACCACAAGAAAGCCTGTCATTGTTAGCATCTCTAAGACCGTTTACTTTGTTCTTCAGCCCAGATGTGATACAGTTAAATGCTATTTCTAGCTCTCCAATACTATTACTCCTGATGGCACTGAACTAAAATCACTTTCCTGTGGGGAAACAGACCTTCTAATCTCCTCTTGCTGACAGCTAACTCCCAACTTGCCTTCATCAACACACCTTACTGCTCACCAGCTTATTTCACCTTGCTTTTTTCAGTCTCAAATATGGACTGAAATTGAAAAAATAATTTCTGGTTTGTATAATATGCTTCAGTTTAGTTCAACTACAAAAGTCTGATTTGTGGTTGTTTAACCTGGAGAAGACTCTGGGGACATCTTATAGCAGCCTTCCAGTACCTGAAGAGGGTCTACAAGAAAGCTGGGGAGGGACTTTGTACAAGGGCACGTAGAGAGAGAGCAAGGGGTAATGGTTTTAAACTGGAAACAGGAAGATTTAGTTTAGACATCAGGAAAAAATTCTTTACTGTGAGGGGGATGAGAGACTGGAACAGGTTGCCCAGTGATGTTGTGGATGCTCCATTCCTAGAAGTGTTCAAAGCCTACAAATAGACAGGGGTCACAGAAAAAAACTGCTTCACATCATTGTGCTGAGCCTGCCAACAAGAGTCAGGGTTAGTACTTGGCACAAAGGTACCATTGTCACCATCGGTGTAGAGCAAGTTCCATCAGAACCAGTGAGGTTTCTCATTGGGATGATGTGAAAAACTTTGACAGCAGAAAACTTAAGATAATAACCCTCTTTTTTCTTAGCTGCCACATTGTTAAAACAGCATCCCAATATAGTTCCAGCTCCCTCAGTGTAGGCCATGTGTCTGAGGACTGAGAGAAATGCTGGCAACTGAACTTCAGTGGAAAGCAGTGGTGACAGCACTGTGACAGTAAAGTGGAAATCAGGCAAATAAGGTGAAGAACATGGAATTTCTCTTAGCTCCTTTCACCTTGGCAAATCTAAGCCTGCATATACAGAGCATATGGTACAGAGCATAAAAATGCACATGATTATACAGTTATAATGGAATTGAAGCAGTGTTTGGGTGAAAGCTGATGTGAGCTCAAGCACTTACAGGCCACTCCAAGGAATAACAGCAAGAGCACACAGTTATCTGAAGGAGTGAACCAGCTCTCTCCCTTTGATAGCAGCTTCATGTTCACCTCTAGTGAGGAAAGGGAGAAACTGCTGCTCTGCAGGAAGTGCAGAGTCTTTTTGCTGAACAGGTCTCCTATAAAATAACATAGGATCTTCTTTTGAATTGCTTTCTTATTTAAAGAAAGCAAACTATTTATGGTCTGATTCAGCTCAACTCTACATGTCCCATTGCTGTTTTGTTAGACATACTATGAGAAGGGCATTAGCCTCTGAGTGCATCAGGTGTATCCAGCTGTACCTTATTCTTAAGATTAATCAAGATTTAAAGGAAGTCTTGCATAAAAATACAGATTTTGCCCAAGTTAACATTAAAAGTTAATCTTATCATTTACTGATTCCAGACACTTACATATCTGAGTCCTGGACAGGTTTTGCAGAAATACAAATCCCAGGAAGGGGTTGTTTCTCTTTTGCATATAGGATGTTACCAGCTAAGCATGAGTGATCCAGGAAGGGGCCCAAGCATCCTTCTTGCTGTGAAAGAGCACTTAACTTTTAAGGATATAGAGCAGAAAAGAAATGCATAAAATTACTTTGCTACAGCATGTTAAGCATTATGTGGAAAACAGAGGACTACATTCACTCTGTACCTCCACAGTGGAATGCTATGATATCATAAGCAGTGATATGAAAAACAGTTTTCAGATTATTTCTGAATAAAGTATCAGTGGCAAGGCAGCAAGTGGCAGGGAAAATGCCTTGTTCAATGAAGTACTCATGTGTTTGGTATCTTTACCAAATTGATTCTGCTTGAGACGAACTGGTTCAAATTTTAAACCATTTCAATATGTAGCCTATGTACATAAATAATTGGTTCAGTATTTAAACTAGTTGTTTGTGAGGGGTTTTTTAACGAGTTCCTTATAGAACTCTAAATGGCTTTGAAATCAATTCCAAATCTGAATTGTTTCAAAATGTGTCTTACACTGAATGATGACTGGTCTTGACTGTTTTGTCCATTAATGCAATGTGATACTACGTGGGGAGCCAGAGATTGAAACTAGCAAGGAGAATTTTGCACCTTTAGTTGTCAGAGGCTGCAAGTTGAGGAAGGGTAAGAGATTCTTTTAACCAGTTCATACTGTCTCCAGGGCCAAGCCTCAAAATAAACACAGCAACTTCAAAGACAGTACTATAGGTTCCACTGCAAGCTGAATACAATCCTGTTTGCATGTTGCGATCAGTTCACACTTTCCCTTGCAAAAAATCTTATATTACACTCCTACTTATGTGAAAGATTATCATGGAAAAATAATAAAAAGCGGTATGTTAAGCTATGCCAAATATAAGACACATTTATCATGCTGTCGATGGAATTTCTTACCATATGTCTCTATGGATTTACTGAAATTAGTTTTGTTTTATACCTATAATAGCTATCATTCTCAGAAAGGTTATGTATAGTGTATTTTACAAAAAGAAAGAGTGACGGTTAAGCAGCAGAAAAGAATACATTATACATGAACCCTAAAAAAAAAAAAAGAAAAAAGAGTTTAACCTTTTGCTAAAGTAGTCAAAACCATTTTAGGACTGCTTGTGTAAAGCAAAAGCCAGAAAACAGGGGAGTATTCTGAAAGCTCAGATTGCTCTAGTTTCTAAATTGACAATCACATTTACCTGACACAGATTAGGTTAATTCAGTTATTTTTTTCACTCCCTCCTTTGGGTTCTGCTGGGTGCTCCAACAAGTGAAGAAAGCCATCTTCTGATAGCTCTGTTTTTTGCTTCATGTAGACAGTATTTCAGCTGGCTCCTCCTCCTCCAATGCCCATCTGGAAAGCAGGTTGTAGAAACTGCCAGCATTGCTCTAGTCTCCCTTCTGAGATAATTCTACCTGTGTGGTAAAGCCCACAGGATGATCTGGCTTAGATAAGGCTGGTAAGTGTTCCATTCTTCTTGAACAAAGTTGCTTCGTGCACTCCTAGATCCTCACTGAAGCTTGGACACAAAACACAACGTGCTTATTTAATTAAACATACTATTAATAGTAATTTAAGCTATATTAAATCTAATTAAATATGCAGCATTAAATAATCATATAGTCTTTTCCCTTGTGCTGCCCACTACTAGGCTCTCAATATGTTGTCTATACTAAGTACAGATGAAACAGATCCTGGCATAAGACAGAGGCTCTAGGATCAGCAATAGTACACAGAAGTAGACAAAATTCAGTTGCATGAAGTAACCAGAATTCCACTAGTCAGGCAGGTGACTTAGCTAGGTAAAGGTTACACAAGCTGAGATCACTAATAGAATGGTGTGGCACACGATTTCTAATGCAAAAGGAATTAAACAGAAGTCGACAGCACTAGCATCCAAAATATCCATTCCTTTACTCCAAATATATGAAGCTACGTCTGCTTGCTGAATGATTTCACACTATAGGTAATTCAACTAATTTAGTACAAATATGAAAAGAAGCTTTGGGTCTTCAGAATAAACATGATTATAGTATTCACATTTAATTACAAACTTACTTTTAAAACAAAATCTGAACCGAATATAGTTTTCACAGCATTAATTACTGCTCTGGCTTTTTTTTATTGCTCAGAGAGCTTTGCTTCATCAGCTTTATGTTCCACCTACACTTTTAATCCTCGTTTTACCAAGGACATGACACCATTAGGAGCCTCTGCAATCCACTTCTCACTTTTATGTTCCTTTGGTTACTCCCACAACCAGGTCCTTTTAGTGAACACCTATAAAAGATACAACTAAAACTAAATACAAAGACTTTTACCCCTTAGTTCTTCTCAACTTTTTGTTTAATTCCAAAGGCACAGATTGCATTTCAACATCCAATGGATGTCAGCAGACACTCTATTTTTCCTATGAAGTTTGAGAATTCCATCCATATATCAAATACAGTAAGTTTTTATGCACGTAAGTCATCCTTAAAGAACTATAACCACTGGCTGACCTTAGTGGGATTGTTAGCGTGAGAGAAGGTGGCAGGATTGGGCCCCAAATTTTCATAAATAACAGAACATCTCCAGATGAACATTCCACTGTTAGTTTTTATAGCACGTCTTCCACAGCCAGCCCACATGGTCTCACACATACATTTATAGATGCCAAAACAATAACAAATTGAAGCTTGGTTTATAAAAGGGCCTTGGCTCAGATGCTGCTTATACAAGTCTGCATGCTGTTTACCCTGAAAAAGGTGTGGAACTGACCACAATGAGGTGACAACCTCAATTCCTCTCACACACGAGGTGGGAAAACCAATAATAAAACTGCAGGATTAGGAAAGGACACTTTGTTTTTCCTGGCTTGTGTGTGACTAAATAGTGCTTGTGTGTGACTAAATAGTGCTTTGTTAATAAAGAAATGAAGTCATTTTGTGAAGCAGAGTAAGGAACATCTCTTTTCTTCCTTAGCACACATATGAATGCAAACATATATATTATATATATAAAAGAAAAATATAAATATATAGACCTGATTGTACACACATCCATGCTAAATACAATGATCCACACAAGTCAGAAGTCTTGGATTTTTGTTTTTCTCCCCACTCGTTATCCCTTGCAGGCAGTGAAAGATTTTCATTGACTTCAGGGGAGTTGGGTTTTTAAGCATTACACTCCCACTGTGTGGACACTGGTTTGAGGACTACATATCACCCAAATCCTGCCTGTGTTTTCAAAACAGAGTTTGTGATAGAAAGGCTACATACAGCTTCCCTGAATTATTTCCATTTACCTTTATGATTTGATCCTCCAGAATACAGTCAAAACCCAATGCTGTCTGTTGTAGTAGGCACAGAGAACCAGGGAAATGCCTTGAACAATCGGTTTCATCCAAGTACCCTTCCTGTCCAATTCAACAGAAATGTTTGCATAAACATCAGGTAGACCTTATATTTAGCCCCAAAATAGATCCATTAAAAAAAAGAGAATAATGTTTCACCACACCCACATAATTTTGCCAGAAAAAATTCTGCAAATCCTTTTCTTAAATTTTATACAGAATCAAATGCCTGACTGCATACGTTCCGTTAAGACTTGGTTGTGCCCATAATTAACTGGGGATATTCCAAGCTATACATTAATTACTAGCACAGATCCAAAAGCTACAGCATGTTTGCTTAAACATACACTGTCAGTTCAATGCCAGAAAACATTCTACAAGAGATTATGCAGACCAAGCAGATACATGTGGCAGGGACATTTCTATTAGAAACATTCTAAACAAAGCCATTTAGTACCGAGTACATTTTGCTTAAAAGATATACACATGGCATTAAAGCAAAGCTGGGAACAACTATAAGAACTTCAACACTAAGGAAATAACTGCCAGTATTTATAATTCTAAAAGAAAAGTAGCATAACGAGTTCACTGGAAAAATCTCAGTTCCATCCTGCACATGTGCATGATATTTTCAGTCCATTAAGATAAAACTGAAAGAAAATATTTTTATTAAAAAGGAAAACCTTTATAAGTAAAGTGCCACCAAAAATAGCAGCTTTTTGTTACAATCCTAGGAAGGATTGTAACCAATAGTTAAAGAAAACATGCCTCAGATACACTCCTCAAATTTAGAGCACTTCCCTGTCCTTTGGGAGGAAGACAATTTATCACTACCACTAATTACACTTACACAAATACACAATATTACTTGCAGTATCTCAGTTACTTGGTTAATGAGCAGCAGGCAAAGCAAAGCAAGATCTCCCTGTAATCCCTGCCTATTTGCTGTAGGAAGGAAGGAAATAAGCACAGAATAACTCTGATGCAAGATCTAAGTTTTCCAAAAGAGAAGCAAAAATAGCTTCTGGAAATGCTTAAGCTATACCCTATTCTACCATATATGGCTAATGGGATTATACAAATACAAGAAACAAAATATTTGACCCACAATTTTCTATCCTAGATTCTAAGGTCAAGCAGAAAAACTTTTCATTTTAATATTTTTTTAATCCATAAGAGAATTCTTAACACTTTGCAAATTGGCTGCACATTACAGGAGGAATTGGGTTTCAACACTAGCCTTCAATCTGTAGTCAGTTCTATAGGTCATCTAGATCAGCTTCTGTTCTTTGGTGTTACGAGAGCACTACAGACCAGCATCTGGTCTTCAAGATTTAGATTTGACCTTTATATTGGAAACTGTATTTTTCATTTATAAGCCCAGTTTGAAAAGATATAGAATAGTATTTTCCTTTAAGTAAATTTCACTTGAGAATTCAAGACTGAATCCTCAAGACTCTTGCGTGACCTATCACTGCTTCAGTGTAATGCAACTATGACTATTACCTTAAAGTGAAATACTATTTTTAAAGTTTGTTGCAGTATAGATGACTGAGAAAAATCATTTTAAACCCACTATCTGTTAAACAATTCTTCCTGATGCCACTTTTGGGGGAAAGAGTAATATTTTTATTATCTCTATATATGCAGAAGCAGTAAAAGTTCTGGCAGCCCTAGAATCAACAGGATCCAAATCCCCAAACCATTTTTCTGAAAATTGGAAGAGTTCAGCTTAAGAGCAAGCCTATGAAGCAGATATGTTCATGCTCTTGGTTCTCCCCTCTGGTAGTCATTGGAATACCTATATTCTCAGCCTAAACATTTCAAAGCTCACTACTGTAACTGTCCTCCAAATGGAAAAAAATTCTTCAGCACTATAAACCACCAAACAAAAAAAACACAAAGTACTTCTAATCCTAAAGACAGGCTGCAATCAAGCTAGAATGGGTTCGGGAGCTGAGTGTTTTTCCTTTCCCTTAGCCACCCTGCCAAGCTGGTGATAAATTTCTAATGTGCTAAAGAAGACAGCACTGTCAAATCTAGAGCTGCACAAGCTCCCACAAATCATGTCTTCATTTGCAAACCACACCTATTTCAGGCCTGACCCTCCTTTGAGCACATTTTACCAAATGGTTCAAAGTACATTGTGTCTGTTGTGCACAATACAACATCACTGAATGAGCTTATAGAAAAACACACTCAAATGTAGAATGCTTGCCTAAGAATAATTAACATTAGCATAGAGTACCAAGTCCTCCACTTGTACAGCAGAAAGAATAATTACAGGAAACTTTACCATTCCATTTGAAGAATTCAGATAGTTTCCTTTATTTTATGGTTTTAACTAAGATGCATATGGAGCAGGTTAATTACACTTTTGAGGTGCCACAAGCAAAACCACAGGAATATTTCTGTATTTCATGTTCCTGAGACCTTACTGTAATGTAAATAGTTTTGAATAATTATGCATCATGCCCTAAAGCAAACTTACCTCATTAAGACTATGAACCAGTGTTACATGTACAAAATTAGTTAATCAGGCTCCTTCCTGCAGAACAGCAGATTCATTAGTTACATATCTTTGCTGTACACAAGTGTTATGTCCTTCCTTTAAGACAGATAATTGTAAATTATTGAAAATCATTTGTACAATTATTTTGTTTTAAAATCTTTAGCCATCATATGCAGTAGGCCTCCCACATAATTCAAAATAATGTTGAACTTAGACATTTGTTTATAGTAGATTTTGCTTTCTACATTCATTCTAGTAATAAGATCACTAGTTTTATTTTTTCATTCCACACAGATTGCAGATCATTCTAATAATTTATAATTCTTCCTTTTGATGAAATTCATTTGTCAGACACTTTAAAATCCATTTGCAACAAGCAGTTAGTGCATCCAAGCCAAACCTCCTCCAGAAAATTAAAATTTTCCACAGCTCTTCTCAGTCTGGATACGTAATTGGCAACAACCTAAAACACATCCTTATGTCATCTTATATTCTAAAGGAACTCCAACAGTTTAGTTTAGGGGGAAAAAAATTAGTTATATATTACAAATATACTGCACTCCAGGCCCAAGCTCATTGGATATTTTTCTGCAATATGCCTAAAGACCTATTAAAAAAAATAGTGGCTCTTTGGGCTTAGCCACTTACTAAGTTATTTGTCTGTAGCTGTTCACAGAATATACTAACATTTTTCTAGGATCTCAGGAAAATACATCCTTTCATTGAGAAGTCCATAGTCAAAAAACCAGGAAAGTCAATTAAAGATTTTTAAAGGGAAAAAATATCGTAAATAGTTTTTTAAAACTTGAAACATTTTCATTCTAGCTGAACAATTGTATCCAACAATTTACCAAGGTAGTCTTTAGAATTTTACCATTGCTTTCAGTGGGAAGGCAAATATAATTGAAGTATATATAGTGAGGCACGGAACATTTAGAACTAATTTACATACAGGTAAAGTATCCAGCAAGAGAAAGCACCATCTTTTCAACCATAATTTAATCTATGAAGTCTATTCTAAACACAGAAGCATTAATAGTACAAAATGCTTTTTGCAGTCTGCTCTAAAGGAGGGTTAGCACATCTCTTGCTTTTGGGTTTTTTTAACTTGATTTGGGGGGTGTTGTCATTATTTGTATAGTGAGAAATGTAAAGGCCTCATTTAGGAACAGAAATTAATGCAAAGGACTTTGTGAAAAATGCTCAGGAATCTAACTCCAGCTACTCATACAATTAGTTTTCAAGTGCCCAGCTCAAGATCAGCTAGTAGCGTGCATCTGTCTGTGGCAGTGAGTCTTACTGCAGCCATACCGTGTGTACAGGCACTCTGCCTTTCCAAAGCCTACTGCTGATGACAGTCAAAAAACTCTGCTGTCACTGGTTGCAGTACATTTGCTAGGTTAACCTACTTTAACTATGTCTACAGCAGACTGAATAAAAAAGTTGCAGCACACATGTATGCACAGAAAAGCACACACCCTTAATGTAATAACTTTGTAAACGTCTAGCTCATTTGCTTTTACGAACAGGAACTGCACTTGAGCAATATTACTTAGATGATTCATTACACTTTTGCCTTAAAGGCTTCCTGCCATAGGAAATCTTTTAGCTTTTAATTATTTAATTCTCTAAGCATTTTGAATGAAACATACTGTTCAAACATACTGTTCAAATACTTCTTTATGGCAACATGATTTTCATATTCTATTGATTTCTCTTCATGTTTTCTCAACTTTTTTAATTAAAATGTTAAAAGAATGTTCCTAAGGAAACAATGGCATATTAATTATTGTTTGGTTTATTCTTCAAGAACAGTAGTTTAGATTATTTTATTATGTTCCAGACAATGATTGCCTAACCAGATAATGTAAGCAAAGTGAAGTAAACTGGAAACTGAATTTAATTACAAAAAAAGATTGCTTGGAACTTTGCAGTGATGCATTTGTAGTTGAGAAATACCCAATAATTCAGCTTGCAGTGCAGGGAAGATTATTGCAGTATCACAGTGATCACCAAGTAATGCTGAAAAAAGCTTTAGCCAAGGAATAAATAGTGTAGTTGAAGGATGTAGAAAGGTAGTGCAATATCACTGTAGAGGGCTCCTAATCTCAGTCTTATGCACAAGATTCTTTCCCTGCTATAACTATTACAGTGGCCAAATGACTATTTTAACTTGTACCAGATACATTATTCCTCAGCAGGTAGTGACAGATTTGGGAAACAAACATACGTGTCCTTACCCTCTCTATTTTTGGCACCACAGCAATAAAACTGTGTCAAAGTCATTATTTCAGCCCCCCAAGTACCTTATGATCTTCTGGAACCACATACACAAGTCTTACAGGCAACCTACATCACTGTTGGTGTACACAGTAGGCTCTAGTCACTTTAGAATTCAGATCCCTATGTTCACAGAAATAGATACAGATAAATCAGTCTCAGACCACTGGAAAAATGCAGCTCAGGAGCTATAAATTGTTCAGCATCACAAAGGAAAACCTCGCTATCACAGGTAGATTTGGAAGTGAGATTTTTTTGTTTCCTTAAAAAATGTCAAGAACAGCACATCTATTAGCATTTCTATTTATAGATTCTGAACACACTTGAAACCAAAAAAACACAAGAAACCACATGAAAAAAACCAAAAATATGGGGCTTATGAAGACAGGCTAAGAGTTATCCTCTAAAATTTTTTTCTATATAAAACTGCATGAATGACCATGCATGTCCATTCAATTGACAGCTTCATT
Source organism: Hemiprocne comata (assembly GCA_020745705.1). NCBI lineage: Eukaryota > Metazoa > Chordata > Aves > Apodiformes > Apodidae > Hemiprocne > Hemiprocne comata. The sequence continues at coordinate 11,249,842 of CM036596.1, forward strand.
ACATAAACAAATCTATCAGACCCAAAGAGATGCATGGTCCTGAGGGAATTGGCTGATCTACTTGCCAAGCCATTCTCCATCATGGTGATTAAAGTCCCCAGTGACTGGAAAAATGGGAATACCACATCTACTTTTAAAAAGAATAATGAGGACCCTGGAAACTACCAGACCAGTCAGTCTTACCTCAGTGCCCAGTGAGATCACGGAACAGATCCTCCTGGAAGTTATGTCAAAGCACATGGAACACAGGAGGGTGATTAGAGACAGCCAGTGTACATTCAACAAGGGTAAATCATGCCTGATCGATCTAGTGGCCTTCCACAATGGTGACCACATCAGTGGACAAGGGAAGAGCAACTGATGTCATCTCCCTGGACTTTGACCGTCCTCCTTTCAATACTTAAAGGGGCTTCTAAGAAAGCTAGAGAAAAACTTTTTATCAGGGTATGTAGTGACAGGACAAAGGGCAACAGTTTTAAACTGAAAAGGGGTAAATTTAGATTCGCTACAAGAAATAGGTGGGTTTTGGTTTTTTATTATGAGAGTGGTGAGACACTGGGACAGGTTGCCCAAATTTATGGATGCCTCCTGCCTGAAAATGTTCAAGGCCAAGTTGGACAGGGCTTTGAGTAACCTGATCTAGTGAAAGATGTCCCCACCCTTGGCTGGGGGTTGAACTATATGATCTTTAAAGATCCTTTCCAATACATTCCTCAGAGCATATGTATATACTCATGTTTATCAGGGAAATCCATTATCTCATCTTGTCCTCATTAGGAGTTGCAATACAATAAGCATCCAATCCAACTGGGCTTTAAATAAACAAACAAACTCTTGTAAGGACACTTGGTATATTAATCTTGTATTTGTCACAAAACACCAGCTTCACCATGACACTAAGTTCCTACAGCTCTGCTTGCTATCTACATTTCCCTGGAGATTTAACAGCATTTATTTACTCTGAAATGTTATCTTTCTGTTCCTTTAGGTACTGTCCTTAACCAACACCAGTATATTAACTGGTAGTGGTAAAAATTGAGCACAAATTTCCTGTGCTTTTATTAATTTTCCCTTTGATGTCGGTTTTGTGATTTCTTTCATGTATTCCGTTGCACACCATGCCATCTGAATGAGCTTCAGGGCTGACAACCTACAGAAACCCTAAGAGTATCCTCTGTCAAAAATACAGCTAAAATTTTATTTTCCTTTGAACTCCCTAATACTGAAAGTCTTCAATTCATTATCTGAATCCATAGTTCTACTGTTTTTAAAAAGCTTACATAATCCTTTTTTCTAACAACTGCTCATATGTTATCAGACAGGTTCTCTCCTAACTGGTCTAATGAAACAAGCAGTGGCTTTCATCTAAACCCTACCCACATCTTCCTTCAAGAGATGCACAAATTGCCCAAGTTCTTTCAGCACACTTGTGAATTCACTTTGTAGCACAGCCACACACTACCATATTTTTATATAGGCAACATCCTTCAAATAAAGGAAAAGAGCAGAGGCCTTTACAGGCTGATTTCCTCCTTCAGTGTAAAGCATTCAGATTTTAGGCAAAAGACAACCTAGGCAAACAAACTTCAGCCAGTATCATGAGCTACCTACCCCAAGATTTGTTTAGGTCCTCATACTGGAAGAATTATTTTTAGACTATTACTGTGGGTTACATTAATGTTACAGACATAGCTGAGCAAAGAAAATAAACTTCTCTGCATTGCCAGAACTATTTCCTTTCTACTGTCAGTGCTATCCCTGTCCTTTCACATACAGTCCCAGTGTCCTATTTCTGGGAAGCAATGACCAGTCAAATTGTCTTACCATCACATTACTGCTACAGCTGTGGCTTTTGGTCCTGTTTGTAAGCCTGCATTATGAGTAAGAAGGCAAATTCTCATTTTATTAGTATGAAATAATTTATATTAAAGACTGAAAATAATTACCTTCTTAGTGTAAAAGTTTATTGTTTTCTAGGTGTCTAGCCTGAGACACACATGAATGGGATTCGTTTTAACTAATTCTAGATATCTAACTTTTAGATGTGTAGCCTGAATTCATTCAATTACTTCCTTAAGAGTCAGAAAGAAATGAACATTTTCACAAGGTGTTTCAACTGCCCTGTCTCAAACTTTTTTTAGGAAGAGATCATTTATGACCTGGAGTGATATCATCTCATTTTTCAGGTTTTTCCAACTACTTTGGTCATTTGTGAATAACATTTCTTTTTACAGGAGCTGAACCCAAGTTGAATTGCCTATAATTATTGTACCTGCTTTCTCTCCCTTCTCAAAGACAGGCACTGCTTTTCCCTGCCTCCATTCTTTCATGCCTTAACTAGCCTTCAAAAAAAATTTCCAACGGACAACTTAAAAGTCCTGAAAAACTCATTAAAAGGCAGTAATATAAACTTCAACACGGATACATTAGGTGTGTGATTTTGCCATCAAATGGATTACTTGCATGCCTCTTGTACATGGAAGACTAGAGTAAGCAAATTAAATTGACTGTCAATGAGCCAGATTAAGTGTCAGAAAAAGGTGCCCAGCATGTAGTGTAGATAATGATCAATTCTTGCTATTGCAACCAATTGCAAGTAGTTCCTATTCCTCATAATGAGGCATTAACCTTAAGTTACGTTTTAAAAGAGAAGCCACTGGTAAAGCACTACAGTATTAAAGTTACTGATTTTCTTTCTTCAGCTAACCTGACAGAGCTTTTTTGACCACTTACAAAAGACTTCTCTTCTAGAAAGGAAGAGCTCTCTGACATTTGAGGTTAAGCTTCACTCATCTATCTAGATGTGACGTTAATCCTGAGCAGCTGCTTTATACAAGAGGAGTTTGTTATGAAGAGCTATTTTAAAAGTGCAAGTAGCCAATTAATTAGCAAGTGTATAATTTAATGAAAACTTCACCAAATGCTTGAATTTTTTCCTGACATAGTCACATTCATTTTGATGGAAAACAAACTGTAAAATGTTCCAAATTTCTTATCTCACTTCACTCCTCATGAAACATGGACAACTGAAGCTGTACAGAACGAAGCCTAAGAAGGCTTCAAAAAAGTGCAGGAGGAACATAGATTGTCAGTTATACAGAATAAGGCTATTAATGTATAATTATGACAGCTATGGAGGATAGCAGTATCCTCTGTATAATCTTGTTTAGGAATTATTAGCTATAGTTTAATCTTAGAAAGCAAAATTGAAACTGATTTTATTAGAAGGCATGTTCAGAAAATGTGCTAAATAAGGGAGTAGAACATCTGACTTAGAACTTTAGGGAAAGAATACAGCTACTAAGAGGCAGCTACTAGATTAAGCAATGTATTTTTTTCAGCACAGAGTGATTACATTGGATGTATTAATTAAAGGTCTAAGTAACAGGTCTGCTATAAATAAAAATGAATTAATAAACCATTTTATCTACTTTTTAAATTCCAAATTTCCCCTTACTTTTGATGATGCAGATGTCATTAGCTCCACCTCCTATTGCCAATATGACTGCCTTACCATGTTCCCTAATCAGCTATAACACTCATGGTTTTGTGAAGCAATGACTCAACAGCAAGTCACTGTTACATATAGCCAAGTTCCAAGAATTTTCTCCAAATCAGCCTCAAGAGCAAGAGCCTGAAAACTTGCAGTAAGTCAGCCCATTTTGTAACTACTATTAGAAGACATGATGTCTTGCATTTAATTCCTTAATAATTCCATGCATTTAATGACTAGAGTATCTTCTTTTGTAGCAAAGTCAAAGGATTTTTAAGCAACTGAAGCATTTAGCAGAAAATCTCATTCCTATTCAGCATCATAAATCATCCTCTTATGTGTATATAAACATATATAATCTCAACACACACATTAAGATTATAAAATACATTTTCTTGCAAAAATATTTAATTTCACTTTTACCTACTAAATGCTAAAAAGAAAACAACTCCCTAAAATTGGCTACTTGAGAAAAACATTCAGCTTTCCAGCTGACACTGAGGATTAAAAAGTAAACAGAAAGACTTACTAAATTGAACTATCAACTCAACAGGCATTTAGTACAGGAATGTGCGTTTCTCTGACTCAGTACTTGGCACAATGTCCCGTTGTTAACTTTTGCAATGATCATTACATAATGTTCAGCCATACCCTCAGACATTTAATACTAAAGCAAGCCACATAGGGAATGTGACCAGCAACACAAAAACTGTAGGATCTCTATATATATATATCATAGGATTTAATTTATTGTGAAAATTGTTGCATTAAAATATAAAGAAAGTTATTCTGAAATGAAAAAGTAGGAATGTCAAGTTCTGGAGCACTGTAAATTACTGGATATGACACTGAAATATGAGGAAAAACAAAGAAACAAGGAAAGCATAACAGAGACAAGGAAAGCATGCATTGCAGACTTAAGAGACAGAACAAGTGGATACTAGGACTGCTAACTTGTACCTTCTAATGCAGCTACATGCTCTTGAATGAAACCTGAAGCTCTATTAAATTAGTAAATAAAAACTGATTTTTTGTTCAAAAGTTCAAACTCCAAATACATTGAAGGAACACAAGTTTGTTCTTATGACAGGAACCAGATTTTCTAATCAAAGCAAATTTTGTCATTCCCATAAAATACTGATATTTAGAAAATGCACTGGAGATAACTTAATGACATTAATTGGATGTAGCAATGATTTGAAGGTCAAGTTGTGCTCTTAAGTAAAATCTGAAAAAAGTTAAACTACATCTGCCTACTTGCATTTCAGTTAATTGGCACTGGTCCTGTGCTGCTACTCCCACACAAGCACTTAAGAGTAGCAATGGTATGTTTTAACTAAGAATGAATAAAATTGTGTGACTACAAGACCCCCCTTTAGTAAAAATTTTTAAAAAATACAGAATACCAATATTCTTTCCCAAACAATCTAAAAACTTTTTTTTTATTGGTGTACTTCTGAAGAAAGAAACTGGCTTTCCTGGAACAGAACACGTTCAACTGGAGTGGGAATGAAAGGACAAAACATTTTAAACCTACTTACCAGGCCATAACCATTAACTATTAAGGTGTTAATTAACTACCAATGACAGACTTATCCCAAACTGACTCCTCGTTTAATATATGCACTTCTCCACAGAATAGCTGAAAATTATGGAGTTCTTAATTTTGTTCAAATAGGTATTCTTTTGCTTCCTTTTAAGTAAAAAGTTAGAAAGGAATGCAGTCCCCTGACAATTACTTGGAGGTGTCACTAGAGAGTCTGTCTACAGAACTGGCTAGCCTTTAACTTTAAAGTTCTTTATTTTAGTATTAGAATTAATTTTTGGCCTGGAATCTCTCTACAATTCCCGCTTTCTAAATATTTTGTGTAAGTTTAAATTTGTGGCTGAGATAACGCTGTTCAGAAGAAATCAATTAAAACTGAACGTTAACCTCAGTGCCAGGATGTTTGTTCTATGAATATAAGCAGAAAAGGAATAGGAAAGGGGAAAATTATAGGTTGAAATACGAAGCACTGAGTTACATGAGCTTACTTGGCATACCTCTGAGCCTGATGGATTGCTTTTTCCCCAAAGGAAATTCTCTCTCAACAGCAATGAAACACTTACTGGTAAGTTGTTCTACAAAATCAAGCTGATATAGCTACAAATTAAAGTGTTATTTAGGAGCACTCCTTGGATGGGACACCATTGCAGATGGAGCATGCATAGGGAGATTTTGTAAGTATTTTCTAAATGTCTTATTCCTATGGCATAACTTGAGAATTTTTGTCACAATACATGCTAGCTGACCTACGATATAGACAATTAGTTGGTAAAATACTAAAGCAGAAGGGCACATCTGAGAGTGCTCACATACTTTATTAAATTGGTATTTGCTATTTCCCTTTTTTTGCCCTTTCAGTAACTGTTAGCATTGAAATAATTAATATGTTGTTATAGATATCTATTTAATTTTAGCTATTTTAGAGATTACTCAACTCACTTCCCTAAATTTTAATAAGATAGAGTTAAGGAAAGTAGTGTCAGCATATCCAAGTTCTAAAAATGGCCACAACACAACCTTCATAGATCATGACTTGTTGTTTTATTCCAAAAATTTGTGTTTATTTCTCAAAAGGCTGCTCAGTTAACAAATCAAAGAATAAGCTTGTACAAAACTAGGCAGTATCAACAGCAGCATTCAACAGCAGTAATGATATAACTATAGTCAAGAAAACCTAAAATAAAGGTTGGTGAGTAGAGGTGAGCTCTTCCCCACCATATCCAGTTTCTGCAGGAAACTTTTAAAACTTTTCATTGAAAAATTTCGTGCGTATTTGCAAGTCATGATGATACCAGATGGTAAATTGGGCAGCAATCTGACCATGCCTGCCAGGAGTCCAGGCGGCAGCCCGCAGCGGTGCGGGAGCTGCTCCCAGGGAAAGGCCGACTCCTGCTCTTTGAAGGCCACCTGGTGGTTGAACTTGTGATAAGAGCCAACAAGTGCATCCCGGTTCAAAGTCAGCTCAAGGGTAGAGACAAGGTGCTACAATGCTCTGCATGGTGGGCCGACAGGCAGCCCTGGGTACAGGAGTGACACGGAAATTCCTTTTACAAATTTTCACATTTCTGTAGTCTTGAAGAGTTAAGACTGTAGTAAAAATTTCTTAAGTAGTTTCACCTCCAAGGAAGGTGTACATTCACTAAGAACAAGTTTAAGATGGGTCTCAGTGTGTAAAAACAGTCTTTAAGGCAACTCTAATGTGGTGGAAATTACTACAGGATTATAAAGACATTAAAAGCTTCACACTGCAAAAGAGACAAGGAAAGGAACTGGTGGGACTCAAGTCAGGAGTAATTTGCTTATTCACCAGAAAGACACTCCATCCTCAATGATTTTAAGCATTGGTATTAAGTTTGATTAATATTAAAATTGTCTAAATTATTCCTCAGAAATAACTAGGATGAATTTTGGGTTTCTTGCTTAATTCGGCTCTTAAATTTAGTGCGAATAAATCTTACTTTCAAGTTCTTTTCTTTTCATTTTTTTGAAAATTATTCGTTCCAAAGCAGAGTGAAGGGCAAATCAGTGTCACTTGTATGTTTTTAGATTACTCCAGAGAAATGGAGTTTTCCTATGTATCCTCTGTTAAACTGCACCATGTTGTGTGGTAAAATATACATCACTAGCATTCTGGTCTCTCTATTATATAGAGAAAACAACTGTGATAACACATTGTGCCCCCATGAATTTATCTTACAGTAACATATTTCTAAGATAAAAGAATCATTATACTTATTTTATACTGTTTCTATCTCAAGTGCAATCACTGATGCAATTATTCTGAAAACAGTGTTCTATTTTCTTTTTAGACCCTTCCATAATTTACTACTACAGTATCTCAGCACCACTTACATTAAGGAATTTATATTTATGCTAAACCCCAAAAAATCGTTAACCACTTCTTACATTTATTTCTTTGTTTGCTATGACTGAGATGAACTCTTGGAGCTAAAACGTAATATACTAGAAAGCAACAACTCACTTGTGGAACTGTCCTATGCTTCAAAATTACTAATTCAAATATACACAAAAGTTGTAGACAAGTAAGTGAAGACTGTATACAGAGAGAGAGAGAACTCAAAATTAATTTAGACCATAAAAAAGCTGACAATCCTTGAAGCTGTGTTTGTGTCATTAATATCCATAACACATAGTTTTTGTGTACTTGTAATACTGGCAAATAGCTACACCATGGGATGACATGGACTTCAAGACACTTCAATACATGTGCAGATTTTTTTAAAATATATTTCAGAGTAGAAAAAATTCTCTACAAAGCAAGACAAAACAAGTCTGAGTAGTTCTAGTTCGACCAACAAAACTAGCCAATTCTTACTGAAAGGATTTCTTTTCCTCTCAAAGAATTTCATTTGGGACGTTTGGTTTGGAATGACAATAGAAAGTGTTGCTCTCAGATTTACTTGCCGGAGTTCTTCACATATTTCATCATTGTGAGTCCAGTCATTATGGAAGTCCCCTTCACTACACCTATGAGCACATGATGGGAGGAACTGATATTCATGGCAGTTTGAAAGAGATCATTGCCATTTTAATCTGATAGCAATTACAGTGACTTCATTTCAGATGTAATTGATCCTGACCATTTCATTATCCTAACACCATAAAGTGTCCGATATGATTACACAATTTTTTTATACTTACTTTAGGACTAAGATGCCATTTCACTTGAAATACATAACTATTTGTTGTACAGCACTTAAAGTATACCATTGAAATTATGGTCCTATCATGATACCAACTGTACAAATACATTTGCAAAAGATTAAGGAATTTTCAGTCTCAATACACAAATCAGCAATGTACAAAAGGAGCAAGAAAGGCATCGAGGAGAAAAAAAACAAAGGAATAACAGATTAAAACTGAGGTATTTTTGTTCTGTTTGGGGATGTCATAAGCTCCATTCTTTCTCACAGAACACACTGTCTTATCACTTAATCACAAAATTAAATTCTGTGAAATCAATCTTAGAACAAATTGCATACTTTGGAAATTTAGAGCTTGTTATTAAGGTTCAATATTCAATTTAGAATATGAGTTCCAAGAGCATTCATCATAAACCATCAATGTAAGATCCAGAGAAAATAAAGCACAAGATTTGTAGCAATACTCAATACTAAATAAATATACTGTACCATTAAATCTTACCTTATAATCTATATTCTGTAAAGATTTATTACAATCATATGCAAAGAATTCAACCTCCCAATGTGCAAGTAAGTCTGCCTCTGCATGTATCACACATGCTGATCAGCAGAACCATTTACACTGACTTTTCTCCAAAGATACCTGCATAAAGCCCAATACAGCCAGTGTTCTGTACCAGATCCTTCAGAGTTATGCTTTATTCTAACTATGCTACAATAAGAGCAGTTACAATAATGAAAATATTCAAGGAAATATAAATTCTGTTCACTTCATCTGCATCATAACTAAGCAAAAGAGAGGAACTTCAATCTAAATACATCAAGACATCAAAATAAGCCTGATGCCCAAATTCACAAGTATTAGGAGAACTGCAAGAAATTATACTAAGTGTTTGGAAGAGAGAGAACAATCTGCAATTAAAACACTTCCACATTACTGTTTCATGGTCAAGTGAATTATGGTTTCCTTGTGATAAGCACAGAGATTATTTTGAGCTTCGGTTAACACCTAGGAAAATAAGGATATAATTAAGTAAATACTGGCCAATACACAAATACGTATACTGCACTGCCAAATTGCAAGACTTCCAGAAGTATTAGGAAACATGTGGTGATGATTTTCATCCCTCATGTTGGTATTCCAAAGACCCACCCCCATTACAACTACACTGGGGAAAGTCCTGAGACCAACCATTAGACCCAAATCCACAGATAAGGTATGTCATGAATATCAATATTGTACTGCATGTAATGGGATTCAGAACTTTTACTTTCACTGTACTCCCCTGCATATGAGACATTTTTATCAAGCAAAATATACTGCATTATTTATAGCTTAAAATTTCAGTGAGTCTATGAAGTGCAAAGATCATTAGAAGTTTCATTGTTAAAAGTCAAAAATATGACAGGAAATGGTTTTCACCTTAAACATGGGTCAAAGCAAACATATGCTTTATCACCACCAACAACAAAGCTTGATCATTCCCTGTATTCTGGTATAAGATATTACAATGAAAAAAACAGAGGAAACATCAAAAATTGATGGACTACATAGTAAGAAAGTTTTGTAACTGAATAAATGAAGTTAAGAAAAAAACATACTTGTTGGGGAAAAATACAGTAGGGGACAAAGTGGAAGGGGAGAGCAAGAGACAGAAAGGGAAAGGAGAGAGACTGACTATAAAGACAGGTGCAAGCTAACAGAGTTTGAAGGAACAAGTCTTGCCAGCTCTCACCATCTAATTCAGTGGGTGCATGCTGTACAACACACTGTGGTTTCAGCCACACCACTGTGGTGTTCCCTTATCCAGCTGGCAGCTGTACCCTGGCCACACACACAAACATCTAACTCCCTCTTAATCTCACAGATTAAAAATGGAAACTCAAGGTTTCAGCAGCTAAGGAACTGTAGAAAGATATCAGATGCTTATGATTCCAGCTTTGCTTTCATATAAAACATGTTTGCCTTCTGGAAGAGATTAAAAGAAAGCCAAGAAAGCTCTGTTACAGGGAGGAAAACAATAGTTGTAACCCATATTAAGTATATGTTGTGGTGGTTTAGTAATGTCAGACATTTTAAAAATCATAGAATGGTTTGTATTAAGCATAGACACAGAATCTGAATTCTTGAAGAAAGAAATTTTACTGTGTTTTGCTTGAAGTTCACATTAGGGAAGACCCCTGAAAATAAGAGATCCTACTTAACACAAAACTGGGTAATTTGTATTCACATTCATAGACTTGCACTGATTTCAAGCTAGGAATTTTGAGATATGGATTACTTGCACGATGGTAATATTCTAAATGTTTTAAATATTAGCATAAAACCCTCAGAACACATTATATAAGTAGATTTAGTTCTCCAATAGCTCCAGGAACACAAAATACTTAAAATATTTGGCTTTACAGCAAGACACATCACAGTACTGATTCAAAAGCTGATTTACATAATGCAAAACCAAGACAGAATATCTGATCTTCTTGGAAAACAAAGCAATCTGAGCACTTCAAAGATAAGCATCACTACAATATATGGCACTTAAATCTGTAGGTTTTTCCTTAATAATCATGCTTTCAATATTTTTTTTAAGAATGGAGTAAAACAATGAGGACAAAGTTATCTGAAATAGAAGTGATCTTATTGGGTGCTGTGAGATTTGCATGCAGCACCCCAGGCAAGAGCAAAAAAAGAGTAGAGCCATAAGAAATGGCTCTATCCAAAATATCTGATTAAAATTCACTTCAATAGCTTACTCAGAAAGCATGTTCACAGAAAAAACAATACTTTATTTACTATTCCGGAGTAATTTCTTATGTTTATGAAGCTATCTTGAAAGCTCATAAGATTAGTTACAAAATACCTCATTAGTTATTTTAATATCAAATGCTTATTTCATAGAATCACAGAATGGTTTGGGTTGGAAGGGACCTTAAAGATCATCCAGTTCCAAATGCCCTGCATGGGCAGGGACACCTCCCACTAGACCAGGTTGCTCAACAACTTCCCTGGGCAACCTGTTCTAGTGTCTCACCACCCTCACAGTGAAGAATTTCCTCCTAATGTCTAATTTAAATCTCCCCTCTCCCAGTTTAAAACCATTATCCCTTGTCCTATGGCTACATGCCCTTGTAAAAAGGGCATTTAATAAGGACTATCCTTTAACACAACTTCATCTTTTGTAAATATCATTCTATACCTCTAGCCAAGGCTATCACTGAAGTTCCATTATTCACAGAGTACTAAGTTGCCAAGGAAGAACTCTTATGAGTTTATGTAATTTGGTTTTAGAAGTTTCACTAGCAGCTTCTCCTGAAAAAATAAAAACAAGAGGTAGAGAGAATTCTGAAGACTAACCTCCAATAAGGACTAAGCACATTTCCCTCCTCATCCCCTGCCATATCACTCTGGAATAACATTCTTCCCTCTAAACAGAAGACAAGCAAACCTTTTCATACCACAAGAATAAAGTCCTACTAACACTTATTAAGTGGTATTCAGTAGATACAAATATAGTGATTCCATTTCTTTTCATGGTGGCAGTGCTGACAGCCAGGCATTTTCTTAAGACACTGAAAAATTCAGCAGTTCAAACACATAAGGGAGAGATGAAGAAGGTAAACAAAGGTTAAAGGTAGGTGAAGTTGCTGATGTCAATATGAGCTACATCAAAATTCTATATTGCCTCTCATGAATGAAGGAAGCAATATTAATGTTCATCTTACAATATGAAGTAGTTATTTCACTGTCTTGTGACAGGACTGATGTGGCAGTCACCTCTTCATTTCAGCTGCTGGGGGCTCAAACATACAAACTGAGTGTCTGTGAACAGCAGAGAGAAAAATAAATACTCAAACTTTTCCATTACAGCCATTAAAGAGAAGTCAACAGATATGCAAGACTTCTCTCATTCACTTGTTATAGGATCTTAAAATTTATCTCCACTGACTTCAGAGGGAAACTGAGAATTCCTAGCTCAGTTTTGTCTAACCACATCAGGTGCCAAATTTTACCTCCTAGGCTGCTTGTATCACTTAGCCCAGAGAAGTAAGTCTTCTGCACTACAAGAAAACCTCTAATAAATCCACACATAATAAGAAAACTAATAAAGAGAAAACTGGCCAATCAGATCCATATCTTTGCTTTTAAAGAAAGATTACACATAGCAAAAAAACATGTCTCATTTTCTAGAGCTCAGGTTCCAGATCCATCAGGTGTTTGGTTTTCCCCTAAAGAGAAACACTTAAGCTGTTACAATAAACAAACCTGCTCTTGGGATCAAAAGGACAGCCTTCAGAGTGAAATGATGTTACCTGTCCTTTGAAACATCCACCTATCAAGCAGTTCCCTTAAGCTTTTCCACAGTGAAATACTCACATTTCAAAAAAATAGGGGAGGAGGAATGAAAAATTCACATTTCTAGTATTCTACTTGTGACTGAGCTCCTAGTTCTGTTGTATTATAAAGGCAGGCTGCATTTTCAGTGGCATTATATAGAGCCCTTTTTATTTCCCTCAATATTTTGGCAAAAATAGGAATGATCCTCAGGCTAACTGCTGTATACCGCAGACAGAAAACTGAGGCTCAAGACAAGTACACTGCATGTTTAACCATGAAACAGCTTGTGTTTATTTAAAAGTGTATTGGAATGCCAGTGATTCTTTTCAGCTGTCCCATTACTTTCCCCCCCACCCCCCTCAACTTTTGCTTAATATTTTCCATGGTCTTAATTAGGCTATGCTCAAATTTGGAAAAACCGGCTAACATACAGTACTGTGCAGCAGATGGCAAGATATTCTAAAGAGATTCCATTAAGAGCATCTTGGATATCATGTGATATAAGACAAAAGCAAACACTTGTAGCAGCCAACTGGAATCAATTCTACAGTGACAACAGAGATGGCAACCTACAGCTTGCAGGAACAGAAAAAAGAGGAAGTCTCAGGCCACCCACATATACAGAGGTGATATAAAGCATCCCAACTTTGGTCACCAGCTCCAAATTGACAAAGCATGGCCTTAATTCACACATACTGAAGGTTAAGAGTGAAGTGCAACATACAATGCCAAAAGTGAACTACACTGGTTACCAAAAGATTGCATTGAGCTACACCATTCAGCCACGTGCAGTAATTGCCCTCTATGCCATCTAAAGCACATTTGCTTTCACCCTCCAAAACAGTATGTATTTTAACAGAAAAAGTTATTTCATTTTAAAATTGTTACTAGAGCTGTCATCTAAGATCTCCCATCAGACTGCAATATCACACAAACTGTTTCCTTGCAGATTGTTTTCACTTAGACAAAAATCCTCCACCATGAGCCATATGCTGTGTATTATATGTACACCACTGGTTACTTATTTTCTTTGTTACTTTTTTCAATGTTTTACAGTCGATCATTACAATTTTCTTCTAGGCTGATATTACGATTAATATACATAATTCACATGAATTAACTATTTAATAAGTAAATATTTTGGAAAACTTTTATCAGGATGATCTGATGGACTTTTTTTAAGTTTAATTAATTATTTAGTCTATTTGATTGATACAGTCCAAGTATCCCACACTTACTACAGTAAAATCTGAATATAAAGCACAAGCTTAAGAGCTTTAGTTTTAGGCTCTATGCCTCCCCATTCAGTTTTAAACATCCACATTGGCTGGCTAAATTGGCCTGTAACATCCTGCCTTTAAAATCTCCATCTCTTCATAATCAAAGAAATTCCTCTGGAGAGCTACCTTCAGAGATGGTGCTAAAGCCATGTGCACTGAAATAGCCATTTTCAAAGATCTCTTTAGATTTTTTGACCATAAAAGTAAACTGTGGAGACAAACTGGAGTAAAAGACACATACTGCTTTGATCTACTGGCTTTGACTATCATTTACCTCATTGCCTGTGCTAGTCAACCTATTAGCATATCACTATTTCCCTCATACTTCCATTTATACTGGCTAATTACAGTAAATAGAAAACCAAAGTCATTACAGATTTCATGGGTAAGACTGAGCAGCTGACTCACCAGCAACAGTAATTTTGGTAGTCTATTCTGTCATGGTAAAAATGTTTGAGTGTAACTGCCATTTACTACACAGAAATAAGGGGGGGTTTGAGTGGTTCTTTTTACATCAGTGTTATGTGAACAAGTAATTTTAAACATCTCAACACTAGAAGATTGTATAGTATTGCAGAATAAGTGTAATGGGGTATGTTCACAGCTACCTCAGGCTGACTACAAGCTGGAATGCTTGAATTTCATCTGTTCCTCATGTGTTATAGAACTAACCTTTTTTTTACCCTAAACTGTTCATTTCTAAAATGGTTTTACTGATTTATAGCCCAAAAGACATTGCACATAAGACAAGTCTTACCATAGGAAAGCAAAGAATTAACAATGAACTCTTGAAGGTTGAGGAATGCAACATTAACACCACGTATAGTTTGTCCAGTCTCATATATGTAACTTCAGAGGACAAAGCACCACAGTGAGTGATGATAATAGGGCAGGGATAATGATAGGGTAAGTGGTATTTACAACTAATTCCCTGCTAAATCCACACTTGAGTTTAGCTACTTTAGGGTTTCATTTTTTAAAAATAAGTATTTGTTCCCAAAGTCTTTGATTTCAAGTTCTTCATTTTGAGAACTGTTTTCAACTAAGATAAATATAAATGCACTTCCAGACCTCTGTGCTATCAGGAGAATGAAGTACTAAAACATGGATATTTTGTTAAACACTGATATTTTTCTATTTCATTTTATGATAAATTGTCAAAATGACCACATGGTATTGGATGTTTCCTTGTACAGGACTCTTAAACATTCAGCTAGTATGGAATTTAGTATTTACCATCATGAAAATATGTAAACTTGCCATAAGTTACATAAAACAGATCACAACAGCACTCAAAAAAATCAAACTGCTAGGCAAGACTGTATTAATTGCTAAATGGCATATACTGTACTTATCCAGAAAGAAGACCAAAGTATGTGCAGCTTCTGATATTTTTAGATTACCCTTACTAGGAAAAATTGGAATGCCTATAGAATTCTAGTAAGAAACTAATCCCAGTTCAGTATAAATATTTGTTCCAGTGTTAAAAGTATTTGCATGAGTTTAACAATTGTATAAATTTAGGCAAAACTACCCTTTTTTCTTTTGTAGACCAAAGAACGAGGTTTATTCACGATATCAAGTTAGTATTTTCAGTGGTATTAAAAGCCTGTAAATACACCATTACAAAAAGACTTTGTACTATTCAGCATAGTCTTGGTGCTTAGCAAGTCCTGAAAACAAAGCTTAAAGTTTTGGCGACTAATAATTTAATATTCTTCCCACAAAACTTGTTTGTGAAGTCACACATGAGTTCAGAAATAAGTGCCATGTAATGTATAAACAGAGGTTTAAGAAACCCTTTTCTTTATTCCAGGAAAGGGCATAACATTCCCCGAAATTCATCCTAGCTAACATCAAACTTTGACTAAAATACAGGAAAACAATGTTTCATTCAAGCAAAAATCACTCTGCAGAAATTGCCTGCAAGGAAATCAACCCTCTACTATGTTCCCTAATGGGTACCTTTGACTTCCTACATTCTTTCAGAGCAGAAACCAGTATTACAGCCAAGACCTCCATGTTGGGAAGTTTCTGATATCCCAACCCCTACACATCCACCTTAAATCTGTCCATCCAGAATATATGCTTATAATGACATAATGAGTATATCATGAGGGGGACCAATTTAACCTCAACCCAGAAGTCAAACTGATTCCACTGGTATTCATATCCACCCAAAACAACACCCTGCCCACACCCTGCCCTTTTCCTTGGCAACTTCCACAACTGCTTTTCATTTGCCCATAACTAGTAAGAGGCAGTATTTAAAAGGGTGTCAGACCTTCACAAAAAGAGATTTCAGTGAATCTTGTGAGGAAATGTTGTACTATGACCCCAATTAGAATAAAACAGTTTTTAAAAAATGACTATTTTAATGTTATTATATTCAATAAATAAACAAGATTTTAGATATCATTAATCAGTTCCTTTCATTTTTTTCTGCTTTGTTTGAAATGTATTTCATAAGTGAAAAGATTTTCAGTGTAGCCCAAGTATAAATAAAAAAACAGGAAACTTTTCAGGAATTCTAGAAGGGAACTCAAAGGAAACCACCAGCCAATAAAGTCTACTGTTTAGGTCCCTACCTTCTGCATTTCACTGTTAAAAGCAGGCATGTTATGGAGAAGTATTGTAGGAAGGCTTAGCAAATACTTTCCATGGTCAGAGTAGTGGTGCAAAGCTATAAATGGAACTAGGAACATTTCAAAGTTAGAATGGAACAATAGGAGTTATATATCATGTCCTCTTCTGGCCTCAGAGAAGGAAATTTCAAGCTATTCAAGAAATTCACAAAACAGCAGTATCCCACACAGCAACCCATTGTAGAATTTGGTGAGAGTCTCTGAATATTAGAACAGCCATTCTCTAACTCAAGTAACACAAACTTGCTTTTCATTACAACGAAGTAGATGAGGTAAAGTGCTGCAGCAACACAGCTAGACTGGTTTTAATACATTAAGGGTTAACTGAGGTAGATGTCCATAGCATATATATGTATCATGTATAAATTCATGGTATTATGTCTTTGTGTAACAGACCAGCATGAGAACTGGATGGTTCTTTCAGTCAAAATAGAAAAATAATTTGTAAATATATAAATATATATTTTTATAATATATAGACATTTTGATCCTACCTGAAAAATATATGCTTTTTTACAGATATATAAAATATTTCTTGTGCAAGACAAGTGATATAACTTTGCAGTTCTACTAGAGGGCTGTAGTATAACTATAACCCAGTATAACGTATTCCATGTATATAAAATTAGTTTTAAGTTGAACT
Source organism: Hemiprocne comata (assembly GCA_020745705.1). Classification (NCBI taxonomy): domain Eukaryota; kingdom Metazoa; phylum Chordata; class Aves; order Apodiformes; family Apodidae; genus Hemiprocne; species Hemiprocne comata. Next base: position 11,266,949 of record CM036596.1, read on the forward strand.
TAGTCCTACATTGTCTGAAAAACACTAGAATTGTCATACCTGTGAAAAAAGGTGAAGTATCAGTTAGCTCAGTCATAAAACTGATGACTGCTACTCTGACCTAAGCAATTGGCTCTCTTTAGTTAAAAACATTCCAAATTTGAGTAAATATTACTTGTGTTAAATATTGTTGTAACTAAAGGTCAAACATTCCAGAAAGCAGTTTCAAGACAACATACAACGTATAACAAAGATAAGACTATAACCTGGACTTTTGAGACATTTCAAAACTTTAAACTTAACTAGAAATTAAGGATTTCTTGTTTGTACAGTTTCTCTAAAAAATACCAGAAGATAATATAACTGAGGGAAGAGGACAAAGGATTAACAAAGATATTGCTTAAATGCTTTAAGTTAAAGAACAACAAAATCCTGTGTGTTGAGAGCATTCGTGCCTATTTCAAAATGCAGTTATAATGTTAAGGGACTCTTAGAAGGCTGAAAGCTGAAGGGTTGGTTTCCTATTTCCTCTCAGGGCCATGCAGCTATAGCTCAGAAGTATTTTAAGGAGCTGCACTTGAGTCAAGGGAAGGTTGCTTCAGATTACTAATGGAAAACAAATACAAGAAGTAAGGCTGAAGACAATGGGAAGCAATATAATGTGTGATAATTCCTCATTTTTATTACCTCCCAGTGTTGAAGTGGAAAACATGCCTTCATCAGGTCAGCCTAGTTGACTTCACTGGCCTATAAGCTATAGTATTGTCATTTCCATAAGTTTGCTAGGATTTGACAAATAGTTTGATAGTTTAGTATGAGACTATTACAAAATAATGAAACCAACTATGATACTCTAGGATGTAAGAATATTACTTTTTAAGCAGTGCTAAGAAATTAGTCTTAAGCTTCACAGTAAGAAAAAAGAAAAGTAGCTTTTAATTTTTATCAGTTATCCCTTCCCTCTGAGTTACAAAATGAAAACAAACCAGAAGGAAAACAAAAAGGACAGGAAAGAAAAAAATAGGTTAAAATTCTGACAAGAAAAAATACCTGCTCAGTGTAAAGATGTGGCCAAAAATTGGCATCAGTGATACCAGTTTACTAAGGCATCCTGACTTTGTGACACACATAATAAAAATATTGTCACTTTCACACAGAGGCATGTTTGTGAGCAAACTTGCAGATTTTTTTAATGTGTTTAAGGTAGATCTGCACAAATTAGCAAGTCTTCTATACATCCATGCAGCACATTAAACTGAGGACCTTAAATGTTATCCAGATCATATTGGTGTTTGATCACAGTATCTTTTTTTGCCACAATCACTACAAAATAGATGTAGTTTCAAGTTTAATTATGTCACTCACTCTTACATTCATCCATTTTTTGTTCTGTAATCCATGTAAAACATTCACAATTAATGTTTAAATTACAGATCAGTATTTAAGCCTAGTACTATAAAAACTGAAGCATTAAAATACAAATTGAATGCTTAAGATTGTCTACTGAAGTTGACATTTATTTTAAAACCTTGAAAAGGAGGTATGAAACCTATTATTGGTGACATAAGAATTTAAGTTTCTCATAAGATTCCTCAGTGATTCATATAGACTAAAACAGTCTTTGACAAACCACTGCATACATGAGTACAGAGCAAAAATAGTGGTTGACAGAGAAAGGAAATGAAAACAAGCAAAGCAATGTGAAAGATGTAGATAAATTAAATGAAAGCAGAAATGAGACAATAGGCTCTTTTTCATTTCCTTGAAAAATGTTTTTATGTTGCCAGCATTTGCAATGGTCTTCTCTCTTGGCATTCATTACAATGGAGAAAAAAACCCTGTTTATTAATCAATATTACTTTAACTCAAAGAACTGAAATGAAGTGGAAGCCCATTGACATTTTTACCTAAAGGCACAGTGAGTGTAACAATGCAGCTTTGAGGGGTTCTCTAATGTCAACTAGAGGAGCATGTCACATGTCTTGATTCCTGAAATCATTAGGAGTTAGAGTGCTTCTCTATAACAGTAATACAGCAGAACTGAGCTACTGGACTCAAATTCAGAGGAAAAATACTCAAAGCGAACAGGTTTGCTTTGAGCTTAAGTTCTAATGTACTTGTTTTATGGACTGAAAAAACAGTTTAGGTATTTGTATAACTGTGAAATATGCTCTGTACTATCAATGTACTAGGTCATTTGGCTTAGACATGGACAATGCTTCCCTTTAATACTGATCCAAGTACATGTTGTTCTGGAAAGAGTTCAAGAGCAGCATTTTCATCTAGAGCCAGAATGCACTAGTTTTCTATTTCTATTGTCTTCTGTACTTTATCTTAAGTGGAGAAACGTATATTAGTTGTGGCATATTTAACTTAATTTTATTTAGTTTTACAGGTGCACTAATGCATTTGGAGAATCTTTAAAGAAAACAGTTGTAGGAAACAATTATCTTCAGTATTATTTCCCCAGATAATTTGTAGAACAAAGCTTAGGTCAAGAAAGAAGTTGATCAAGATGGAAGTTTTAATCTTTACAAGCCATCTAAATGGAATCTTAGATCCATAGCCTTCAGTTTTATATCCCAAATGGATGCTTTATATCCTGGTTCACTCATATCTAAGGGACAGTGCTGAGACAGTCTACTGTTCATCTGTTAAGTATGAAATCAACAATTAAAGAGTACTAATCCAAACAAGAGCTTGGCTACCAAGTTGTGCTCAACAGAAAAATTAGAGCACAACCCTGTTCCAGTTAATCAGCATGAAGACATACCGAATTGTGGATTGCCTTTCTTGACAGTAATAAGTCACCATGAAACCTGACAGGCAACATTCAAAAGGAACCAAAAAGCACTATTCAAAAACTTGCTAGCAACAGGTATCTATGACATGCTGTGAAACAGTCAGGTAAGTCCAGTTATGGTTCTGTATTTGGTACTGAAATTATTTTCTTCTGGATGGGAGGGATGGCTCATTTGGAAATAAGCAAGCTTGGACTTGAGCATATTCAGTATAAACAGTTGCCTGGACCATTACTTTTGTGCTCTTTCCCATCTACACACATTTTTGTCAGAAGTCACCTAACTAATATTTTCAGCAAGTTTGGCAGGGACAGGGGAAGAACTGCAGGGTAGGCACAAGCAGGTATTCATGCATTGAATTTCTGTTAATAAGGCAACGGTATATATGTGGCTTCAACATAAGAGTCCAACTCCACTATGAAACCCATTTCATAAGATCTTATTTTCCTTTATAACAAAATCCCACAGAAGGGTATGCCTGAAAGGCACTGCATCACTACAGCATCCACATTGACCAATAGTCAGACACAGTAGCTTAGGCAAACAGAAAATATTCTTACAGGTGAAATACCAGACATTGAGTTTTTTCACACAGAAAATCAACAGGCTCTCAAATATGACCTTCACAGCTCAACACACGCCATCCATTTATTTTGGTAAAGGAGGCACAATACTGTGCCAAGTAGAGATACCTTAATTAAAACTGGTACTGTGCTGATCCATATTTAGAAGCCATAAAGCTAAATTCAGTGTAATGACCTGCACAGGCTGGTTAGCCTATGCACACTGTGCTGGGTACAGACATCCCTTATCACAGCATCTGAAGTTTCACTTCCCTTATCAAGTATGACTTTTTCAAAGCTTCAAAAGCTTCTTTACACCTCCTGCCACTGAAAATTCTTATTAAGCAAGTCAGTTTTCAGTAAGCATTGTTCCAAACCATGATCCTTTAAACCATTAATATACATGTATATGTGCTGGACATTCACAGACAGAGGAACTGTAAACAAGACTTTGGAAATATACCGAGATCTCCCATTATTAAAGACTTTTCTTCATATTAAAACTAATAATTTTTCCTTGATTAGTTTGACAAACTTACTGATAATCTTTGGTACCATATATTATTTTGACTGCTTTGTAGCTATAATCCTGGGGCAGAAACTCTATCCAAAAGATTCTTAATCATTCTGCTCCATTCCTAAATGGAATGGAATCATCTGACAATAAGCACTTCTGTCCACAGAGCTTGTAGAACATGTTCAAATAACTTCAACTTGAAAGTTATATAACAAGCACCTGATGCATTCCAATAGTTCTGTAGCTTTTAACTAGCTATAGAACTGGTCATCAGGACCAATTCTTAAATCTCTCATGTTTTTAGCCCAAATGACACTATTACACTATTACTTATTCCAGCCAAGATTTTACTGAAAAGTAGCAATATGCAAAGTACAGCTTCATTAATGTTGAGGACATTTCATGTTCCAGTATCTAAACAGTCAAAAAACTAAAAGTATGCAGAATTTTTACTCCTTTTCTGGAAAGAATAACAAGGCTTGAGGCACTTTATATGGACCTATTTTAATTTACACTACAAATACAATTCCTCCTATTGCTTTAAAAACAAACCTACTTCAGTACAGCAAAAGAGCAGGATCCAAAGGCATCACTTTCATAAGACAAAACAGTTTGCTCCTAAGTTTCCAAGACAAGCTATATTTTGTTTTATTATTAATTCCCCAAAGATATCTGGGCCCCATCAACCTCCTACAAACCATTAAAATATGCCCTCCATTCCAAAAGAAACAGGAAAAGCAGTAGGAGACAGTACCAGCGATATTCTGTCCATGATAAAGCTGTTCTTTTCATTCCTCCTATAGCATGACCAGACAGTCTAAAGGCATGACCAGACAGTCTAAAGCTGTCAGAGAGTTGGATTGAAAACATAACAGTCGATGTGAAAATGAAAATTAAGTGTTGATGTCTCATGAGCTAAGAATTTGGATCAAAGAGAACCCAAAAGTATCAGCAAAGTTGCCTGTATATCATCAAGATTCCTATGAGCAGATCCTCAGCTGGATATCTGCCCCCTACACTTCATCCTGTGTACCAAGCAGATTCATATAATGACTCTGTCTTTCCCCAAACCACTATCTTCCCTACAGTCACATAGGAAAAAAATAAGGCCAAATCAAAGGCCTTACTCTATAAATTCTAGTCAAAACAGGACTGGGGTTACCAGGCATCCAGATCCTAGTAATACAAGAGCAAGGAATTTAATGGGTTTTTTTGCAGAACAGAAACACTTAAAAGCAGCTGAACAACTTAGACCTTTTAGTTTGAAATGGGACAAATCAGAAATGTATTGGCATCTGTTACTAGTATAAGAGAACCTATCCTGTATGCACTAAATGTCAGAGTGCAACACTGAAAAGTTCTGCAAATGGTCATTTTTGAGACATGAAAAAAGCTAGAGGAATTGCAAAATAACAGTAGCACAAACTACTGCAAAATGCAATTTAAGTTTTACCAGTTCAGTAATCAATTCCAGACTGAATCCTCTCACCTTTCTTCATTTCTCTTTAATGCCAGATACCCTTCAACAGGCACTCTACAAGGTTCCTGGCTTTGAGATCATCAACAGAACATTACTTCAGGTTTCCTTTTTGGGGCATACTTGTATAGTCATAAAATTGTAAGCTAAATATTTTGAACATTTGTGGTTTAAAATAAAACTACTCCTAGCATATCAGAAGAGTTAGGAGTGATGACTACAGAGATATATTCAAAACTGTCAATAATTATGTCTTGGAGAAAAGCTTTTAAACCAAATACAAAGTGACAAAGGGTGAGAAGTTTCAGTTATGCTGTGGTTGTAAAAAAAATCTAATTTTAACAAAAAATATGATTAAATGTTAGTAAATGTATTCACAAATTGCAACATAAGCATACCTTTTTATATTTTAGGCTTCTTAAACAGTTGAGAGAAAGACAAATATTTTTTTCAAATATTGTAGTTTAATCCAAAGGTGTTTTTTTAATCAGAAACATTCAGGGAAACAGATATTAATAACCCTCCATTCAACATATAACCTCAGTATGAAGATTGTTAGGCAAACCCAAAGGAAGCTACTGTGAACACTGAAAAGAACTCAAACTCAGTCCTGTAAAGTGAATTTGTTTATTGGTTATGTTGTGAGGTTGGGGAAATGTGTTTGTAAGGAAGAGAACCACAGGTATTAAGAGACTATGTGCTACACTGTGAGCAGAATACTAGGAAAAATAAATCAGGAAGTTACCTGTACAGGATAGAGATCATCCTCTTATCCTCTGAATATGACAATGATGGCAGACATGGCCAACATGCACCACAAGTGATATCCAATAAAGCAAAATTGCTCAGTCAAAATAAACATTTGCAACTGTAGCTCAGTATCTGAACCACATTAAACTTGCAGTACAAAATTTTGAATGCAAAGAACAGTAGCAAGTTTTTCCGCTGCCTTTCCTAGATACACTTTTGCCATGATACTTTTCTTGTAGGATCTAAGCTCTGCCCTTTAGTGTGAAAAAATTTAATGTGAAAAGATATGCAAAATACACTGTTGTTCTGACAATTTATTACATTTCTCTCATTCATTTTCTAGCTTATGATGTTCACCAAAAACATGTAAATATCACTTCCATACCACATTGTGTGCTTTATTTACAGATGTCTCCCAGAGTTTTTACATGCATATTAAAAATACAAACACTCTACAACTTCATCAACAGAAAGATTTGGAGAAAACCACTTACTCCAGTCAGAGCTTCTTAGCAACACTGTCTTTAATATCTGGGGAGATGCCCTTAAAGCATAGATCCATATGGACAGATATTCAAATCCATAACTGCTTTTGGAGACTGAGAACTACCCACACCATTTACTATGTAAGGACAGTGGATCTAAGGTCTGTGTTATACAATTTTCAAACAATTCAATAACAATCTGCTAACAAAAAAGCGAATGTGTTGCTATTTTTATCATATCTATTAGAAGACATGTTTGAGGAACACAAAAAAGTTCAGAAATAAAGGCTGACCATAATATTCTTCCCAGTAAGGGTTGCATTTATACAAATTTAACTTGTATGATGCAAAGTACCTAATTGTAATTATGACAGCATACAAAACTCAAGACTGGACTGCTTTTCATTACTGCTCTGTGTGACTTACATGTGTAAATAATAACAGCAGCATGATTTTAATACTGTGTGCTATGCAGAGACATTTTTAGAGAAGACTTGAACGAGAACTGCTATCATCTGTTTGTAAGTAAGCATTTTGTAAACAGAGCAGAGCTGAAGACACCAGAAACTGGGACTTTTGAGCTCACATATCTAGTTCTGGCTAACTGCATCGATGGACACTTTCTCTGGTGCACGTGGTTTACAAGTGGCAAAAGATTAAGGGCAAGACATCAGAGAGGGCAGGGAAAAATGCCAAGCATCAGGCAGTCCATCTGCTTTCACCATACAACAGAGACTACCAAGTAACTGAAAGGCCAAACTTTAGTCTGCTTTAGCAACTGAGTAATCTAAAAAGCAGTTTCAAATTCTACTCACTAATATACATTCAGAGACTTCTGTGAATTCTCTTTGAATATACTGTTTCGCTTGAAACACAGCAAGACAAGACCATGAATATCAGTTTATATTTAAACCCAGGCTTCTTAAATATCACTTAAGGTGGGCTCTGTTTTATTTTTATATCTGAATTAAGGAATAAAAAATAAATAAATTGCTGACTGAGTTTAACACTACATAATTACAACTGTAATCCTGTGACTTTTCATTTCCTCTATTTAAAAATGTATATATATACACAGATATGACTGCTAAGATCAATGTTTTTATTTACTGGATCTTTCAAACAGCACTAACATTATTGCACACTAACAATCAAGCACAGCTGAGAAAGGACTGGTGGTATGAAGTTTGCTGCACAGCTTCTAAGAATTCCCTTTTAGACTACACTGAAATACCTGACTTTAAGTACCTCTACTGAACGTATTTCTACATACAATAAGATATGAATTGTCATCATTAGGAATGTTAGCAATTACCCATAAACAAAAAAGCAGCTACAAACAATCTGTGATAACATTTTCTTTCCTCTATACAGTACTACCTAAGACACAAACTCTTGAGGTTCGCTGCAGCTATCTCCCATTATTTTTAAGTGAAACAAAGTTTTATCCCATAAAAGTTACATACTCCTAGAAGAATTTACTTGCATTTCTGGTTTAAAACAAAAATAGGAAGTTAACAATGACTGAATTTTAACCAAAAATGTGTTTTATATGGATTACATATTTCTCAGAGCATTAGTTTGCATTTAGCTGAGTCTGCATTTAGTTTAAGGATTTTCAATATAGTAGTTGGAAATAAAGCAGGCATGGCCAATTTATGATTCTTGAGCCACATGCAACCTTCAAGCAGTTCAAGTGAAGCTCCAGTAATGGGAATAAACCAGTACATGGCTGCCCTGAGCTACTGAATAATCCAAACCTACAGTTTTAGTTATCAGGAGTAAAATAAATATACTACCCATCTCTCTCTCTCTACCTGAAAGCAAAAATATCTGCAAAGGCCTTTGATATCCTTGAATAAAAGCATTCATGTCCAGTATATTTTCATAATGTTACATTTATAACTTCTTTGAATATATTAACTTTAGTATCTTCCCACTACTACTTTACTACACTTGGGAAAAGCATAGTAAAAAAAGCTCTCCATTTGAGATTATGTTGTAATTATTAAGGCTTCCTGCTTTTCCCAGCAGATGTCACTGTAAGGTAGGTGCACAGAAGGCACATATATTGAAAGAACTGTAAGGTGCAGCACAAATCACACAGGTTCACTTGCCCATACAAAAAGGCACTTTGCAAATCATTTAAATAACTTTTTACATGATAACTGTAGCTTAACTGCTACAACAGCTATAAACTAATTTGTAAGAAAGGATGAGATACCTGAAAATAAACCTTCTTTCCATTTCCTTTTAAAATGTACGCTCAATTTATCTTCAGAGTATTCCCATTTTGGAGACATTCGTTTCCAGAAGTCAACTATTGTTGGCATTTTTTAATACTGCTTTCTATTCTCCATTGTAAATGCATTTTTTATAGAAAATAACACTAGTAAAGATCTGTTTTAAATTAGCCTCAGATAATGCAATGCACAACACAAAGAAGCAGCAAAAAAGTGTCTAAATTACTCTGAAATATGTTTCTGTTTATTTAGCAGATATTTTTCTGTCAATCATTAGGAGATACAGGGGAATCTGAAGCTGGGGGACTATGTATCCACTCACTCTGTAGTAAATCTGATGTACTAAAAACACAGGCATTTACTCAGGGTAGGGACTCTTGCAGTAGGTTTGCACCAGCTAGTTATTTACTGCATCTATCATCTATTTAATGCCATTCTAACAGACAGGTATCACATGATCAATGGAGCAGGTTCTCAGCTTCTCTTTAAGAACAAGGATATGTAAATATTTTAATCACTGAAATCTCCTTAAGTCACTTAAATATTGAAAATCTATTTTCAACATTTTCTTCTCCTTTTGTAAATACAAAGGCAATATTTCAGATGAAAATAATAAGCCAATAAACACTTCTATAGGAATTCAAAAGTAAAATTGTGACTAGTGGTGACTTTCACAAGCTGGAAGTAGTCTAGGCTAGGCCTTTCAAATCTCAAGCCTAGAAAAGAGCCTTTAGCAGGGCAAATAGCTAAAAATGCATTATTGAAGTGAAAAAATTTGCTCAGCAGACAACTTGAGAAAGAAATGCATATAGTGATTTTTCCACAGACACTTCTGCTGTAGGACTCCACAAGCTTATCATACACTTTAAACAGTCACATTCTGTTCTCTGCAAAGTAGATTAGCTGCCAGGGCTCTGTCCAACTCCCACTAAAGTTGGTTGGATTTTCCAAATTTATTCTCTGGGAGATAAGTGACATACTAACCAGCTGCTTCTACTCTAAGAAAAGTTATCAATAAGCAACAGAGCAAACAGATTTCTACATATCTGGACCTTAACTCAGCCTCTTGCTGGGTGCAGTAAAGGCAATATAGTCAATGGCTGATCTGGACCTCATGCAAGCTGTTACTCAGACTCTTAATTAAGCTTACAGGAAGAGACCATGGTTTCTCCAGCTTTGGAGTTCCATTAAGTTAATTTAGAACTTGGAAGGCACATGGAAAAGTCTGAACCCTAGTTTTCTTAAGTGAAAATCAGCAAGAATAGCACAACCTCCAACAACTTTCACAGAGGCTGATAAAATAAAGCCAAAAAAGTGAAGAAACTGCATTAAGTGGGTAAAACACACACCGCATGTCTGAAGAAAAAGTGTTTCTATTGAGATCTTTCATTTCATAGAAGACTGTAAAAATAAGAACAGAATCTTAAATTTTATGAAAGCATTTGTTCAAGAAACAGATCTACCTAGAACATTCAGGCTAAAACAAATAACCTTCAGATCTATTCAATCATCTCCTTCAGTCTTTGATCTATGGGAGAGAACCATCACTTAGGTCTCATGAGCATCACTCCCTAGTCGTTATTTACATGAACTATCACGCTTTAAGGATTCTTTCTGGACATTTTCACTAAAAATGACTTCACTAACAGTGTACTCAGTCATGTCTGACTACACCAGCTTGCTTCACCAGATTACCTCTCTGGATTCTAAACTGTGGTTCATGGGAAAGCTAAGTTTAATTTGTAAATTATTTCAGAAGTTCTGATTTTGTTGAATAACCTGAGGGGAAAAAAGTTGACATTTCCTTTTATATGAATTCAGTTGCGTAGTTTCTTTCTTGGAAAGGCAAAGCCTGCCAAGAATTTCCTAACTGAAGAACCTGACTTATTCAAGAGAACAGAGATGGATAACAAGGATAAGAACTTTTTAATGCATCAAAAATTTTAGTAGTTCTAGTTTTAATGCTACAATTTTATGAAATAAAGAACTATAAGTTTTAACCAATTGTATTCTAGAAAGAAATATATTCACACTCTGCTAACCATCCAATACAAGGACATTTGAAGTCAATCTGATCTGCTGTGACTGGATGCAGCTCCACCAACCTCAATAGGTTAATTATTTCACTGATGTTGCTTCAGAAAGCACAGTTCAGCACAATAACAAACAGCTGTTTACCATTAGCAAGTTTCTATTTGACAAGTGGCTTTATTACTTTTTAATTATGTACTTTAATCTTTCACAAACTTAATCATCATTTTCAATTACAATCGAAACTATACTTGACAGGAACCTCCTTTGGGAGATATTCTGGAAATACATTTCCTTCAGGCTACTGACGTTCATGATGCTTTTCAAGTTGCAACAGCAGTTTGGGTGATGTAATAAATTACCTCTAAGCCCATGCTGTTAGCTTTATAGGCTGAAACACAAGAATCCTTCCCCTCTCTCTATTTTTGTTTTCTTTGGGGTGCTCAAAGCACAACTAGTATATATTTTTACTGCCAATGACTGCTATAGTACACATCTATGTAACATTCATTTGGAAAAGTATTCTTATGCTTCTGACCTTCCATAGCAATGGAATTATTCACAAGAATTTAGAGAGGCCTAAACCTTCAAATAAAAAGATCTTTCCCTTTTTCAATTCTAACTCTATTCTTACATGAATACCTGATTAGGTTGAAATTCCAAATAAGTTAGATAGCTGAATCAAATCTCCCATGCAGGTTTAGTTAGCTAACTACCTAAAGCACTTTTAAAGTACAAGGTAAGATCTCAAAACAGACACTATCAGTAGAATGTTGCTTAGTTACTTCAATGAAAAAGCTACTTAACTTAAGATCAAAGTCTAATTATGACATCTGCATCATAACACTAAGTTGATCTCATTATAGACAGAATTAATTTGGGAATCAGGGTAGTAAATAATTAATTTTCATGAGGAAAAGTTAAAGAACACTCCTTCATTAGGAAAGAGATCTTAGCAGCAATTCTTCAAAATAAGACACAGCTACAGTACTTACAAAAGAACAAGAGTGGTCTTGGTAACACTGAGAGCTGATGTAAATTCAAGGTAATTGCATTCATGGCCCCTTAACAGTCATCCAGATCTCCAAATTATTACTGCAGGCAGTAGCTCCTTCACTCTTAGAAATGTCTCTCCAAGTTCAGATTTGCTCTCTCACAGGCTAGAAAGCCATGCACACAGATTTCAGGTTATTCCCAAAGCCTTAAATGCTTTTTTATACCCAGTGATGATGTTGATTTACAAAAATAAACATCTGTTTCCAGTTATTTGGTAGCTATGAAATTCAAGTCAGCTTCCACAGCACTGGAAAAAGGAACAAGGAACTAATTTTAACCAATGTACCCAAGTAGTAAGGGCCTGGCAGACCTGATACTCTTAAAGGGTATCAGCCATCACTAAATGATGCACTTCAGTATTTGGTTATATCTACTATTGATGCAATAACTAGAAATTCAACAACAACTAAGAGCATTACATCAGATTATAGACAAGTTCTATTAAATGTAACACCACTATTTTCAGTCTGAAAAGTATTTTATGCTGTAAATATTGTTTCAAAGGAACAGACTGAATTATCATCTGAAGGCAACATAATGGGAACAAGCCAGATACTCTCTTTTAGTATGTGCTGTACACAGCACTGTACACCTGCAGCCAACAGAACTAGACCACTGTGGATGCAGAGGAGAGAACACCATTTTAAAAGAAAGATGTAATTTTCTTCACAATACCATGGTGACATTAAGTCCCTATGAAAGGTACTGAAAGCTTATGCTGAATCTAGAGTAGACTGAACTAGGCGTGGCTGAGGCCCACCCATTGCCACCTTTCAGTTCAGGTTACAATAGAAGACACTTAAGTCCCTGTCCCTACCCTAAAATCTAGGCAAGAGTAGACTGCTCATGAAATCAAGTGATTGCTATTAGACAGGGTTTGCCAGGTTTCTTGAGGGATATCACTAAGCAGTAAGAAATCTTCATGTGATCAAGAAAATCCAAAAGCTCTATCCTTACATACTAATTATAGGTTCTATTAACACCATCTCCAACTGTTAGAGTCCTCCTGCATTCAGAAAAACAACTGTGTGTTCTTTGTAACTAAAGTGCAACTAAGCAACACCCAATTTGAAGCAGAAGTAATGTGCAAGTCTGTCTAGTATCTGTATTTTGACAAAACAGCCCAGTGCATCTGGAATTTTTTCATAACATGGTTTAAACTGTCCTGTCATCAACAAACATCTGCCTAGCCCTCTCAGTTTTCACAGGGAAACTTCAACAAAGAAAAATGCTGTAGATCTTAGAATTTTATTTCTCCTGGTAATGCCAGTTCACCCTTTAAATATATTTCAATCCTTTTTCCAAACCAATACTGATATGAGGCTGCTTCTAAGAAACCAAGCTTATATATACTAGTTGACCTGTGCTAGATATAACTGTTTGGAAAAATTCTGTTCTCACATCCCAAAGATTAGAAAGCAGAAAACACAGATCACAGCAAGCAACAGATGCTTTCAACAAAACAGAACATTCAAGACAAATGTAGTCCACAGCCTGAGAAACCAAACATAACCAATTTTCATTAACAGATGGACAATTTAAATCAACTTTTAGAAATGCAGCATATAGACATTATTTATCTTACCTGGTTCATCATTTTCCTGCAATGCCCTGTTCAAACAACACATGAAACAGTAACTTAACATTTCATAAAACAATGTTTTCTGAAAAGTCACCAGATTATGTAACTGTTTGAACATGCTTCATCATGTCCCCAGAGTGGTAAATTAAACAGTAGGGAAGTTTTAAACCATTATTTTCAATTTTCAGTTTAACTTGTTTTGTAGATAATATCCCAGCCAGGGATTCAGTCAGTCCCTTGGAGGCCATACAAAGGATTTTTAAAATAAGAAAAACCATACAAATTCTATAACTATTGAGAATGTTGGTTTCTTTTTCAATAGGAGGAATTCTATTAGAGAAGACGATGTTATGACTTCATAAGAGCATTCAAATCCTAGCTTTGGACATCTCAAGATCTGATGCTGAATTTTGTAACTGATCTCATTTTGATCAAAAACTGCAGAGAGAATGTCCTGAGGTTTGGATTTTTAGTTAGCTTGGTATCTTACACTTGAAACCACTTCTGGTATTTGGACAGTAACGGATCTGTGCATATCAGTCAGTGAATACCTGGGAATCACCAGTATAACAAACCACTGCGTACAGCTGACAATAGTAGCATTGTCAGGTTGATTATTTCAGCATCTGTCAATATTCATGCTTTAAAGTTTTTACAGCAAGTCTATTTTGTAAAGAAACAGCAATAATGCCCATGTGAACCACCAAGGAAACGTAGCATGCAGATATCACACCAACTTCTGTATGAAAAGCAAATGGCAACAAATTAAATTATTGCTGCTCGGTATCTGACTTCAAAGCAAAAAAAGCACCTACTCCTCCTCAAGGAAAATTTCAGCATATATCCATCCACCTACTGAGCTAGATGCAAGTGCTAAAAGCACAAATGGAAGCAAAGACATTAAAGATTCAGCAGCATGAACAATAAATTAACCCCTTTCCATTCAGGCCTGAACTTCACATCACACCCAGAGATCTGGAAGTATGACATAGATGTCTGAATCTTCAACCTCATCTTATTTAAATAAATTAGATCTCCCAACTTCAATAGCCAGGTCTAACAGAAGCTAAGGAAGTCAGCCACTAAAAATTCTTGCTGTGGTCTTCTTCATTACTGTTCATTACAGCACTTGGCTGACATTACTTAATGGCCAGCATTTAGAAGTGAGTATGTTTTAAGAGTATTGCATTCTCTAGAATATTTTGCATTGGAATATTTTCTGAGGTATGGAACTCTTCTGATAGTGTTGAAATAATTTCTGATTCCCCTGTAAGTCTTAACAGACTCAGAACATTAATCAAAAGTTGGGGTGGGAAGTAGAAAAGGTGTCTTATTCCAAAAGCATTAAAATTTTTAAAAGAGCTATAAGTGAAAATAACACAGCTTGAAAACAGAAAGGCAAAAACAGACACAGAAGTGAAAACTCATACAAGCCTATAATAATTAATCTAATTTTAAGGGACGATGACAAGGGAAAAAACGTTGATATTTGGGTATGACTATGTTCCAAGATCTTTGTTTTAGGAAAGAGGAATGCTGAAGGCATAAGACTCCTCCCAAAGGCAGAGGGTTAAAGCTATTGTACCACTCAAAGACAATTGCTCCTACCAGGAGTTGGATTGACTGCCTCTCTAAAGACTTTCAAAGTTTCCCCTTCAGCTAAAGCACAAGGGATGTGCATAAGTCTGGATAAAACATATCCTGTTATTCTGATATAAAGCGACCTGATAGTATCTGTAGAATCATTTGCACTCCCATAAATACATGCATCACTTTAGGAACAGAAAAATTGGAGGGTTTTGTTCAAAAGAACTCCTGCTTTTCCCTTCATACTGTCTTTCCTACTTTATCCTACCCTTGTTGAACTTATTCCAAGATTCTTGACCTTTCTTTGCTGTCTTGTTCCCTTTCTACTTTGACTGTCATTTGCTCCTCTTAAGGAACACAGATGACTTCTATTAATACTGCAGTGTATTTGATGCCTGAAAGACAATTGGTATAGCAGAAAAAACAAATACATTGTACTCAGTTCGGAACACAATAGTTTAACTAGCAGAATTCAAGATTTACCACCACATGTGGTATATCTGTATCAAATTACTGGTACTAAGTTGAAGTCAGATTTTCCAACATAATGAGCATTTCTTAGGTAATGCCAAGACCTCAGCTGTCCCAGGAAGCTGAAGATGCTCATCTACCTCCCACAGCCAGGCTGCCTGGGATTTTCTGTTTTGTATTTCTTCCTAAACAGCATGCTTCATTCTCTTCCTGCAGTGAGCAACTATGGCCTCATTTCCATGATAAGTATACAGGGCAGCAACATCATCTTAAGACATCCTCATTTTCTACTCTCTTGACAGCAGACTGAGAGCTGTGAGTTATGTAGCTACCTTTAATCTACTATGCTTGTAACCAAATATACATAATACAAAAATAAACATTTACAAAACTAACTCAGTATGGCCACTCCTGGAATTCTTGTCCTCCTTTTACAAGAAAAAACTGGAAAGCATAGGAAGAAAGTTCTGATTCATCTTTAGAACCATTCTAACAGATGTTTTAATGTGTTCCTGTATGAACCACTAAAACAAGAACAAGGGAAGTAATTTATAACTGAATTTCCAGGCAATGACAGAATAAATATTTTTTCCAGTAGTTCATTTCTGTGATACAATGATCCTTACACCAAACAGAATGTACACTAGCATTTTCAGCCAGCATATTGTTCTGTAGAAAGCAGCTTATCTGTTTTTAATACAAATTACATATCAGGAATGAGACTAACTGCTTACCATCCAGTAACTGAAATTGGAGAGACAGTATTTACTTACTCTATACAGAAGTCACTCATGGGAAAGAACTTATCTAAAAATTTCTTCTCTACATGGCATTATTGGATCAAGTCAGTTTTCAATGAAGCAGACCCTGACAGCCTGTATAAATAAAAAAAAAGCCCATGGCAAGTTCACTAAGTAATGGAATATAGCACCACTCTTCTCTTTCAGAATTTCAGACAATGACTTATAGCCCTAAAACTACTTTAGACATTAGGAACTGTAAGTCAAACTGATCATAAGTGGACTTTTTGCTGTCTTTAGGTAGCTAAATTTTGTGTTTGGACATGTAATCATTTAATACTATTCAATTGATGTTTTAAAACCACTAAAAAATTATTAGAAATTAATTATTTAGCAAAAGATAACTTGAAATAGTAGTGGAAACCACTGTGTAGAGCTTCACATGCAGTCAGATTGAAAAAGTGAAAAACACTGTTACACAAGCACAGAACTTGCAGAAGCCAAAAGTATCATAAAGCAGTTCAAAAGAGAATTGGCTAACTTGTAAAGAATTGTTCCATCAATGGTTTTATCAAAATTATAATCTAGATGCAACTTCTGATTATGCCAATTAATTCCACAGAATAACACTCCCTGTCTAAGAGGACTTATCATATTAATGCTTTGTTTCTTGTACTTTTCCTAAACATTTTTATAAAAGCATAAATAAAACATTATAGAATTGCTATGGCAATATTAGCATGCTTTGTAAGGACACCATACATTAGGGAATTCACACAAGTTTCAGCACATCTCCAAAAAAAATAATAATAACCTTCAATTCGAAGTTAGAGTATATTTGTTTCCTTACTTCTGAAGCTATCTGCATCTGATAAAAATACAAGATAGACTTAAATAATCAACCTGAAATCTCAAAAAAAAAATTATATTAATAAGTTGAGACAAAACAGTTGTCCCAAGGTCAGCAATGATCAGCAGTAAACATGAGACTAGTGAGTGAGAAGTCAGTGTTGTAATATACTACTTCTACTAAACGCCTAGTGTTTGGTAACACAAAGCATCCAAAAGGCTCAATTATTTTGTTTCCAGGGTCCTAGTCTAAAAGTAAAATGTGATTCTTTGTCTCAGATGGTTTAAGTAAGACTTAGCCAGCACCATAGACAGTTTTACATCAAGCAAGTCAGAGTTAACAAAAAAATAATGAGACCAGCATATACCATTATGGATTACCATAACTTACATAATTTAGCCACTTAAAGACAGCAGAAAAACCGCTTATGATCCATGGTATGTACAAATACAAGAGATTCTTAAAAGCATAAATAAAGGTATACAAACAGGACACTGTGACAATAAGTAAGAAGAGATGACAGTATGGGGTATCTTACTCAGGAACTCTAAAATAGTTGCAGACAACCACAGCAACTGACACTTGTTTATTGAGAACTTGAATAATAAGCAAGTAAAATATAAAACCTTACAGAGGTGCAACAGCTCCCAAACAAGAAGGTCCATATTCAAAAAGAATAATTCCAGTGTACAATTTGTTACGCTTTTAATATAACGGCAATGCTGTAAAAAAAGTCTTGCCTGAGAACAGCAAAGAGAAGCAGCTCTGTAAGAGATAAAAAAACCAGTAGCCAAACTTGGTAACAAGGCTAAGAAAGAGCCTCACAAGTCTCAACACAATCCCACAGCACCTAAGCAACATAGACCCACAAAGAGCAGACAGGAGTCCAGGCCCTCAGACAAACCTGGGGTAACAAGACATGTCCACAAGCAGGCCAGTAAGTCAGTCCTGGACAAGAGGGTCCATAACCACACCACAGCTAACTCTGAAGACTAGCACACCAACAATACAGCTCCTGTCAGCACAGAAGGAAGGCCCAAGCCTGGCCTTAAATAGAGCTCCTGGGCTCTGGGGCAGAGGTGTGGGTGCAGGCCCCAGGTGACACTGACCTGGGTAATTAAGGCCTGTCAGGGTGCTCTGAGCCTAGACAGGTTTTATGAACAAAAAAACGAAATAAAAGGAAACAAAAACAAACCTACCAAAGACTTTCTGATAAAATTAACCACTGAGCTTCTGTTCCTAAAAGCAGATTGTTTCCCATGCTAATGCATTTATCTAATTCTGCTGTCTTCAAAGAAAATGGATTTCAAATTTCATAAAAATAGTTCAAGTAAGGACAAAATATTGTTTTCCTTACAGCATCGAACCCAAACAGAAACACAGATTATCAAGAGCCAGAGGTATCCTGACTACTGGATTAGGCAAAGCAAGTACCTGAAAAAATTACAACCTGAGTGCAGCTGATGCTAGCTACGGTAATACAGGTGTTTCACATACAATTAATTTTTAATTACTTTAATTACTTTCTAATTCAGTACTTAGTCTTTGTGCTATCATTATATTACAAATATTTGTCTGCAGATCAATGTCTTTTACTGATCTATCAAGAAAAACTATAAATTACATTATATTTTCTGAAGTTTTCAAGTTAAAATTCAAATTATACATATAGTCCTTCTCTAAGAATCTGTTTAAATGAGAAGCAACAAGATCTACCATAAAACCTGAATAAGGAAAAAAAAAAATCTATCTGAGGCAGAGGAAAGAAGAGAGTGAAAAAAGTACACTACATAGCTGTGACATGGAGGAAGTCTAAAAAAAGTGTTAAACATTTTCCAAGCTAAGTTCTGGGAGGGAAACAGATCTACTGAACAAGTAGATTCATACCCAGGTATTTTAAGTTTTGCTCCTGCTCAACTAGGTCTTCAAAGCAGGCATGACAAGTATTTCTTCAGAGGAACTCCATGGTGAGAATCCTTAGATGGTTCTGGGTAGATTCTTTAAAAGTAGGAATGTTCCTACAAAACATGGGGAAAAATCCTAGAAATTCTTCTTCTAGAAAGACGTCCCAGAAAACATAGAGGGGATTCCTAGAAAGCACACAAAGGATTCCTGCATGCATCTGGAAAATTCCTAGAAAGCATGGGGAACACGCTGGATCACCAGGAAAGCTCCTATGATCTCCCAGAAAATCCTTAGAAAGCAGAAGAGAAAATAGAACACTCCTAGAAAGCATTGGCAGAAATACCTACAAAGCAAGGAAGGAAAATTTCCAGAAATCACCAGGAAAAATTCTATCAAGCCTAAAAATTATTGAGATTTTTAAAAGCACAAGGGAAATTCCTAGAAACCACAGTGGGAATTCCTGTGAAAATTCCTAGAAAGCACTGGGAAAATCCCTAGAAAAACTGCAAGACAACTCCATATAAACTATACACTAATATCTATAACTGCTATGTGGGATATTCTAAGAGAAAAAATGTGAATACAAAACACACACCTAACGTTTTGTATGCCTGAAACTAATTATTTTTATAGAATTCTTTGCATAATTTAAAAAACAAGCATGTGATGCTTTAAGAATGTGCCTTGAAAAATAAAAAACTAACAACTGTGGTCAGAAATGGACAGTCAGAATAAGCATGCATGACACTCTCTCTCTCATACCCCCCAGTTTCCAATGATTTCAACTTGCAGAAGTTTCTGACACCAGTGACAGTTTGTCTATTCAGCAGTCCTCTGTGAGTGCTCTCCTCACACAGACACCCTCAATCCTGAGAACTCTCATGAACAGCATCCTTTCCTAAGTACTTGTCCAGTCTCCCCTTGCACCTACATACATTTTTGCACTTGAAGGATGCTTCAGTGAAGTTCTACAGACCTACTACCCACCGTGTGATGGGTTACCTATTTTTCTTTGTTTTGAACACAGGTCTGAGTAGCCTGAGTTGTTCTGCCATTGGAAGAGACCCTTAAGACAGACATTTCCTACCCAATTTACAATTTTGCAGATCTCTTCCAAATCCACCTCAAAGTTTTATTTCTGTGTTGAGGAGACACAAGCGACTTTTATTCATTGCATGCACTGAAGACATTCCACACCTCTGATCATTCTTGTTGCCTTCTCTGAACCTTTCCCAGTTCTAATACAGATTTTTGGGGAGAACAGATCAGAACTACACACAATAACTAATGTAAAGGTGAACCACAAACTTGCACACTGACACTGATATAGTTTTGTTCTGTTCTCTGATCCTTTTTCAGTTAATGCTAACATTTCATTTGCTTTTTGCACATCAAACACAGAGCTGACACTTTCGTGGAATCATCTACCCTGATGCTACAAAAGTGACCCTTTTTTTGATCACTCTTCCCTTTGTGCATCACTTCACATTTATGTCTACTGAATTTCATCTGCCTTTTTACTGCTAAGTCCCTCAGTCTTGTATGGTCCGTCTATAATTCTCCACAGTCTGCTCTCATTCCTGTACTGAATACCACACAAGGATCTCACTATTCCATATGCAAAATAAGATCTAGTGAACTACTGGATTATATATTATCCTGGAACAGATAACCAAGCATCTCTAAGCAGTAATCAAAAGGTGCTAAAGAAAAATATTGACAAATTGTCCATTTTTCCCCTCTTGGAAAGGCTATCACCCCAAAGAAGGACCAAGAGAATGCAATATGCAGTTGGGCCTCAAGTCACTCCCAAGAAAATGTAGCGTCCAAGCATAAAAGTTCCTTGGCAGCTTAAGCTAAGACAACTGAGTTTCCACTGGAAGACTTCAGGTGCAGGCACACGTTCTTTTCTGATGCATCTGCAGTGTTGGCAGTAACGTCCAGCAGAGATGAAGCATGAATATTCTCTAAGGTGCAGTAACTTCACCATAGCTTTCTGGCAGCAGGCAGAGACTTTCTGTACTCTGAGAAATGCAGGGCCTAACCTCACATGCCTTGCAGATCCAAAATTCCTACTAACTGCAACAGGAACTTTTTCCGTATTAAGATACCAGACTGGATGTTCACTAGAAAATTCAGTAAACACATTGAGGGTGGCCCTCCCATAAAGTCATGCAGACATACAAAAGTTCTTTCCATTCCTTTCCTAAGCACATCTTTACAGTTTATCTATGAAGTTTTGTTGTAACAGAGCCTGGTGTTTGAAAGGTCTAATATCTACCATAAGTATAATACAGCATTTATACTTGGACACAGAACCTCCACAACTACTAAAATCCTGCCCTGAAGTATACACATGCCAGCTACTCATTTTGAGCTATCTTTATATGATTAACAGACTATCACAGCACATTTCAAAATCCATTTACCATTAAAAAAGACTCTGTTGAAGACACTGTTAATTTGACAGTTTAAAACAAAAATTTCAGTTCTCATACTAGATGTAGTCAAACTTATCAAAATTAAATCAGCTTAATATCTTCTTTACTTTTATTGTAACATGACATAGTTATTTTTATTTTGTGAGTTATAGTAATTTGGAATTTTGAACAATATTTTATTCCACCAAAAGCCAATAGATTTATCCAAAAGAAAAACAGAAATATTATTCTTTATTTTTAGAAAGTTATTAAAGTATTGTATATTCTGCTTAAAAAGATGTTAATCTAGCCCACTAAATATGAAAGCAAAAAATAAAGGAAGATTCTTCCCCAGAAATAAACCGCAACAAACCCAACACAAAAAAGCTGGAACAGTAATGAAGCTGAAAATTATCTGAACACTCACTGTGCTGGTTTTTCAGTTCCATATTAAAACAGAGTGAAGACAATGCTGGACAATACTTGATTTCTCCAAGAACTGATGACTACTCCCTTCAAATTATCAGATCTGAAAGGAGAAATACAGCCATTCTTGAAGATCAGCTGCCATCTAGTGAAGGGTAAGAAAACTGTTTAACACTATTTTTTTGACAGTTTAAACTAGATTCTGTGTGGAATACCTTTTGCCATTTTGCCAGTTAGTTTTGGTGTCTGTAAATGATTCAGTAGCATGGCTACTAAAAGGTATGCATTCCAAAGCCCAGCAATGTCACTCAGCAATGTTTTCTATTAAAATACATAAAGTCTTGATCCTACAGGTTGCTCCAAAAAAGCCAATCCTATGTACTTTAAAATAGTCGTATCAGTGTTTTTTTGAGCTCCACTTCATTATACTAAAAATAAATGAACAAACAGTGTCTTAAAGTATTCAGTATTACAACAATTTACTACAGTTAAAAACTGAAGAAGTTTGAGTTAAAATGCACTGACTGAGATGTGCACATCAAGCAATAATATCATCGTTTTTATGTTGGACACCAAGTGTGTTATTGTCATGTATATGTTTTAAACTTACTAGCAAATTAATTTATGGATAATTAGAATAAAACCAAAAATATTAGCAGTGCACATCAACATGGTCAAATTAACTATTCTGATGTAAGACTGCTGCATTTCATGAATTAGTACTTCATTCCCATTTCACATTTTTGTGAAACAAGAAGTATTCCATTCATATTTCAGCAATTATTACTAGTAGATACTTGCCAAGCAGGCTGGTGGCTTTGTCATGGTTTTCCCCTAAACCATAGCCTGCATTTCCACAACCAATGTGATGACACAAGCTGGAAATGTCCCCAAAAGAGGTCACAGCCCTCTCACCTCTTCCAGCTGCCCATTTCAAGCCATTTGCATGGCAGAGCAATGTACAAAATCAAGATTTAGTGCCAGTTAATTAACTCGCCAAAAAAAATAAAAAAGTACTACACTAAACCTGCTCATCATCTTTTCCATACTGATGATTTTATTATTAAAATAAAGGACAGGAATGACATAATGAAGCTGATAAAGCATGGAACTCCATCCTCTACTGTCTAAACTGATCGTGGAATTATGATAAACAGAAGCAGGGAGGAAAAGAGACTGTTGATGTGCTACTTACCCTCTTGTATTTACGCAAATATGTTCAAATATGACTAGCTTGCCACTATCAATTTTTAAAATACTGAAGTTGGAAATTAGGTTTATCAATTGTC
Source organism: Hemiprocne comata (assembly GCA_020745705.1). NCBI lineage: Eukaryota > Metazoa > Chordata > Aves > Apodiformes > Apodidae > Hemiprocne > Hemiprocne comata. The sequence continues at coordinate 11,290,121 of CM036596.1, forward strand.
CTTCTCCATGCTGAAAACAATAACGCTTTTGTTTTACTGAGTTGGGGGAAATCTTATTTTCTTACCACTGAAAAATTACATGTGCTTTTTTCTGTATCAAAGTAAACTTTAAATTGGAAAAACAGATGGATTACTGCAAAGCACCTCTTCCATGCACAAGTCATTAAAAAATCAGCAAGACCTAAACTTGTCACTATAGCCAACAGAACCTCAAATCAATCATTCCAACAACTATGATTTGGAATTGCCATGCAAGATTAGATTTGCAGGTGTTTTCCTTCACATAAGAAATCAGATTTTCCAGATGTTACAATGACTCTGTTACAAAGAACAACTATATATGAACATAAACCATAGAGCTTGTTTCCAATATGCACTTTTCCATACTTTTCTTTCCTAAACACAACTTTTTAAAACCGAGCAGAGGGTCTACCACTTACAGTTTGGAATTCTCTGAAACACAAGTCTGCCATTTTAAACAGAGTATGTTTTTTGTTTAATCAAGTACGTACTTGAGGGCACTCGTGTTTACGAGAACCTTTGAGGTAAAGAAATAAAACAAGAGAATGTGTTTATAAAGACATTGGCTTGAAAGTACATTCTCCTTCTTGGAATGAAAGCTCCTTATAAATCTTTTGTCTGTACATTCTCTGGACAGACATTAGTCTGTCCCACACTAAATACCTAGTAAGTCTGCATATTCCATGTAAGCATTTGTGTGCATGGGCAGTACAAAAACATGCTATGAAAAGAAACATTAAGTAGATATCCAGGAGAAAATGAACAGAAAATAAACACCAAAAGGAGAAAATTTGGTCATTAATTGAAAGGAAATAGAACATAGGCCTGTTTGCACATTTTTAGACATAAAGAGAAGGCTTGCTGGCTTTCACACTGCTCAGCCCTACACCTTCCTTCTGAGTTCTTACTCAGCATTTAAAATTAGCTAAACTGGCTCTGTTAACACTGCCTGCTTTTGTTCATATGGCTTACTAAAATATTTTGTGTACAGCTGTTGCTTCAGTAAGGAAGGTGATTTAAGGAGGACACCATCAAAAAGATTTCCATATGCTTCCCCTCCAGAGGCCATCAAAATACATGCGGGACACCTTGTAGTTGTGCTGTAAACCACCCTCTGCGCTTTCTGTGAACATTGTATCTGATTTGTGTGTTTGAGATCCCAATTCTTGTACATATGTGATCCCAAATGAAGACTATGCATATTCAGTACATGTGTAACGTAACTCACAGTGAAGCTACTTGCAAGAATAAAGCTATGAACATACTGAATTTTAAAGATCATTATTTTATCTTGTATCCCACAATGCTGACTGATCTGGAAGGTTTTTATAAAAGTACTGCACAACTCATGCCACAGTTTAAGAAGGTCACAGACTAAAATTTTTCTTAAATGCTGACTATTTGTCAGAGCAACATACTACTACAGTTTTACTAATTGTTGAATTAATATCTGTGTCCTAATTATTTGTCAGCAGCTTGTCAATTGTGTGGCTCCCCACTCGTTTCTCTTAATCAGCACCTACAGTTGACTCAGCGCCAACCACGAGTGAAAAGGTGCTACCCGGAGTGAAGGGAAGTATTGACAGCAGACATGAGAAAGGGGAAGCCGAGCTTTGGGGACCGTATTTAACAAGGGCCAACCTGACACACCGAAAGCACTGAGCAGACGAACTGAGGGAAATTAAATGAGGGATGCAAGCAAGCTCTACCAAGACCAGCTGTGTGGAGAACAAGGCGAGTGGGAGGGTCAATCCATTTCGTCAGCGGGACGAGGGTATAAGAAGCCGTGAGAGGGCCTACAGATCGGTATCCGATCACCAGCAGACACCGTTTCTCTCACGGGCAGTTTCACACCCGCCCATGTAGAACCCCCTCATCAGCAGGCGCTGCAGCCTGAGGGAACGCGCCGCCCCACTGAGCGCGCCCTCTCCTAGTGCGCGTGCTCCACTACTGCGCATGCGCGGCAGGCGCCGGGACTGCTCGTCACCGCGTCGCGGCAGTTACGGGGGAGCAGCGCTGGTCCGAGCTGCGGTAGGGCTGGCGGGGCTGGCGTTGCGGGAGGGCGAGGTGAGGTAAGGAGCTGGACGGGGCCGCGCGGAGGAGGGGGGTTACTGCCCTCTCTCGCGGAGGGAGCGCCGCGCAAGTCCGTGATGGAGGCGGCAGCCTTAAAGCTGCTTCTCCTCGACCCGGGAGATGAAGGCACCCAGAGGTGCAGGATAGGACCTGCAGCCCTCTCTTTCCTGGGAGCCAGGATCGGCGCCCCTCTGAGGATCTCTCTCCCCACCGGCTGCTGTGTGTGCACAGCGTGGCCCAGGCACGATTTGGCGGACGGGTACCTGCAAGTGGATCTGACCTGCAGAACCGCGGGTGTAACTGCAAGGGACCTCAAGGGCCTCACGCTGAATGTCGGGCAGCTGAAGCTTCTGGCGTATTGCCAGTTAAAAAAAGCGACGGTGAAAGTAGTCCTTAAGAGCTCTGCGCTGAAGAAGTCGACTCCCAGAGCAGTGTTGCAGGAGACAATCAGAGAACTGCTAAGAAATGTTTATGTTTCACTTAATTATGTTGTTACTGTTACCCCAAATCTTGAAAATCCCATCGTGTGTATTGAAATACTGTCTGTAGATCCTCTGACCAATGAAGCTGGACTGATAACCCCCCAAACACGCATAAAAATTAAAGAGATTATCACTTTCGAATGGTACAGACATTTATCAGAGGACACTACAAAAACTTCAATTGCAGGCCTAGAGGATGTGGGAAAGTCTTTGAAAGAAATTATTGAACTGCCTTTCCGCTTCCCAAAAACTTTTAAGAAGCTGGGGCTTTCTGCCCCTAATGGGGTTCTATTAATAGGCCCCCCAGGTGTAGGGAAAACTCTTATGGTAAAGGCAGTAGCAAAAGAAGTGGGTGCCTATCTGTTTTGCATTAGTGGCCCAGCCCTCTATGGTTCAAGACCAGGAGAAAGTGAAGAGAATTTGCGAAGAGTCTTTGAAAAGGGCAGAGAAATGTCATCTGAAGGTCCAACCATTCTCTTTATTGATGAAGTTGACTCTTTGTGCCCAAAGCGAGGTGGTGCAAACAATGCTCCTGAAGATCGTGTTGTTGCTCAGTTGCTGACACTACTGGATGGTGTAGGCAATGAGGGTAAGATGGTCGTTGTGGCAGCAACAAACAGGCCTGATGCCTTAGACCCTGCACTGAGAAGACCTGGCAGATTTGACAGAGAGGTAAGTGAACCCTGTTATTCCTCTTCTTTGCCTTTCCTTTTTGAGGTGGAGCAGGGGGGCAGTTAATAAAGTTATTTTAAATTATTTTTTTAAATATTTCCTGATAGTGGATTCTACAGGCTTGAGACGTGTGTCCTGTTTCTGTAGATAGCTGCAGTTTGCTAAGGCAGGGAGCATGTTTTACTCAGGAAACACAGCTCCAGCAACTTGAAAATGGCAAAGAAGAGTATTTTTGTTTCCTTATGGTAAAGACGTGGATCTGTGCTTGAAGGGTTTCTTTTGCTTACAGATGTGTAGTATTATAGACTTAGTTTTTTCTTATTTAAATCCCAGATTGAAGATTTTGTGCATCTCTCACTAAACGTTTATTGTGGTGGAGAGCTAGTGACCTGCTGTCTATTCTATTCAGATTTCAGTGGCAGAAGTTAGGTCTACTCTGGAAAACTTCTACTAGCCTTAATGGGTCAAAACTCACAATGCTTTTCTTATGTTGTTTATTTTACTGGCAAAATGCTCTCTGGGGTCATCCAGTTTGATCAACTTCTTTAATTACAATTACAATTCTGGTACTTTCCGGGATTTATAGACTATTGAGATATATTTATGGTGGTATTTTACCAGTTTTTTAATAATGTACAAATGTTTCTGTGGATTTTTAGTTGATTTTTTTCCTCTCGAATTAATCTAATTCAGCCCTTGTGATGCAAGGAAATTCTTTCCATGTTATGTCTTATGTTGAAATTACCTTAAAATAGGACGTGATGGACAGTAGGTGACAGTGTCTTAGATAAACGCTTCCCTTGGGAAGTAAGTGTAAATGAAGGGTATTTTAAATATTTGTCATTTGTATAATGCTGCTAATAAGTTTCTTGTAAAATTCTGCAGTTGCAGTAAAAGTATGTCTAAATCTTCAGGAAGCTATAAAGGAGAGACAAACTTGCTTGCCTAGGTCTACGAAGTAAGAGGAATTTAGCAAAATATCCACTTAAAATGTTTCTTATGTTTGGTTTAGGTGATTATTGGGACGCCAACACTTATGCAAAGGAGATCTATCCTGCAGCTGCTTACATCTAGTATGCCGATTTCTACAGATGTTGATTTGGCTAAACTGGCAGAGATGACAGCTGGGTATGTTGGAGCTGACCTTACAGCACTCTGCAGAGAAGCTGCTATGCAGGCTGTGTTCCACAGCTCTTTGGTATGGTTACAAACTAGTCAAGAAGAATGTTGTTAATAATATATACCCCCCTTTCCTTGTTAATACTTGGCTTTACTTGAAAAGCTCAGTAAGTTGACGAACTCATATTAAAATACTGAAAAACACCAAGTGTGTTATACACATAAATACACCATTTCCCTAATCCTTTTCAGTTCTCACCTGAAAAAAATGTTTTCACCTTTCTGGAGGAAAAGCTTTGCCAAAAGTCTTTATCCTTATCCTCTCTAGGACTGTGCAAAGCATAGGTTTTAGTCCTTTTTGCAAACTAAACTGTAATGTCAAGCAAAGCTCTCTTTTGAAGCTATCAGCTATTTAGAGTTCTACTTCATAATAATGGCAAATTAGTTTAGATTGACACAAGTATATAACTCCTAGTGATAATAACTATTATAATTTGGGTTGTATGGCTGGATATAACATTGTTATTGACAAAAGATATAAAACTACCCAGCATACAGAAATTTAACTTCTTAGATACAGAATTAGAGAACTGCTGTTTCTTAATATTTAAAGCCAGAACTGCAGCATTTCCAGAGTCGGAGCATCTGCAGAGAATGGTAGAGCCCTCTGTCTTCACTTGAGGGTAGAAAGAAGAGAACATCATATTTCTACAGCTTGCATCTCTTCCAGATAACTTGCCAATATTGAAAATAATGAAATAATTTGAGCCTGGTACCCAGAAAGAAATAGATGGACAAATAAAAATAATTAAGTAGATGGCCTACTTGCCTTGAGAACTGCAAGCTCCTTTGTAAAATACTTGTAGTTCTGTCACTGCATCTGTTTTTTAATAATGGTATTTTCTAGACTATTTGATATGAAGTACCTTGCCTTTTCCAGTTTGTGGTGAAAATGAATGTTACTTTCTTGTGTTCAAGAGAATCTAGGAATTGGTGTGCAGTAACTGTGGAATTAGCAACCATTTGATTTAGCAGATCACTGTGCTGTAATTTAGGAAAAACAACAGGATTCTCAGAAACATTAATTTCTGTTGAAGTTGTTTTTTTCCAGTATAAAACTTGGCATTAAAGATGTTTTCTGCTTTGTTACATCTTTGTGTCTGCAGTGCTTAAGCTTGTTAGGGCAGCAACTTGCTTCTTTATTAGTTGCACTTGGGCCTTTCTGATGTTTTGCATGCTAATGCAGTATTTAAGGTTATTTCATAAATACATTGTTAGTATGTTTTATCTGGGTTTCTCCAGGATTCAACTGGAATGGTGATTAATGTTGCACATTTCCAAGAAGCTTTTAAAAAAAATTCAACCATCCTCTTTTCGAAGTGCCATTGGACTAACAGAGTATAAACCTGTCACTTGGGAGCAAATTGGTGGTCTTGAAGATGTGAAATTAAAGTTAAAGCAGGTAACCTATAAAATAGGTTTAGATAAACAGCTAGTTTCTAATAACCGTGTCCTCAGAGTTATTTTGTATGCTATATTATAGAAATCAGTTATCTTGCAAATGACCTGATTGTAATTCATATTTTTAACATTTTTTATGCTACATTGTTATTACTATGTGAGTTAGAAATATTCCAGTCTTATGATACCACCACAAAGTGTAATATCATAGCAAAATCAGCATGTTTTCTAGTACCTGAAAAACACTTACTTGCAGCCAGATAATTTGTCCATTCCTGAATTTGTAGCCAGAGATTGCTCTTGCATATCATCTCTCAAGGATTGTCTTTTGTTCTGCTTTGAGACTAAGAAGAAATTTTAAGAAGGAGGGCATCACAGAATCACAGAATTATTGAGGCTGCAAAAGACCTCTGAAGATGATGAAGTCCAGCCTATAATTATATGAAGGAAGACTAAATTAGTATCCTGTTTTCAAACAAATGTTTGTACTAAGGAGAAGAAATAATATGCCCAGCAATTTTATTGGTTATGTATGAACTCTAGTTTTGTTACTAAGAATTTAATCCCTTTTTTATGTATTGACAGAGCATCGAGTGGCCAATGAAATTTCCTCAGGCATTTGCTAGGATGGGCCTGTCTCATCCAAAGGGTATTCTTCTCTATGGGCCATCAGGGTGTGCCAAAACCACACTGGTGAAGGCTGTGGCCACAAGTTGTCACTGTTCCTTTTTCTCTGTGAGTGGTGCTGACCTTTTCTCACCTTATGTCGGAGACTCTGAGAAGATTTTGTCTCAGGTACAGTTTTTCATATGTGTAAGGTCTATAGCTTATTTTTGCTTGATTTTTGTAAAGTATTAGTTAGGCCTAAATTTTGTTATTGAAAAGGTTATAGTTAAAGCTGTCATCTGATTATTAAATAGAAATGGTTTACAGATTCACATTTATAGAACTGAGAATCTAGCTCTAAAGATATACTGGTTTTAAACTTTGAAAGTATTTCTACCCTGTTGTTTTCAGTTCAATAAAGAGTTTTAATAAGGTGCAGAATTTGCCTATAGTACATGTAAGCCAGAATGGCTCTCATGAATCTTTGAGTCTATCTTTAAGTAAAATACAGCACATATGTAAATAGATGTTTTCATTTTACCTGATAGAATGCATGTATTAACATTTTACTTTATTAATCACAAAAAGGTGTTTCACCAAGCGAGAGCAAACACTCCAGCAATAATATTCCTAGATGAGATTGATTCTATCTTGGGCTCTCGGTCACACTGCAGAGCTGGCCATGGTGTCTCAGAGCGGGTTCTTTCTGTCCTTCTCAACGAGTTGGATGGTATTGGGGTGAAAGTTACAGAAAGAAGAGGAAGCAGACTACAGCCTGAGGATCAATTGCAGGAACAAAGTGAAGAGGACAGAAAGGTATTTTATGTACAAATTTCATGTATATATTCCTTTTCTATATAGGAAGAATGATAAATGCTGTCCAGTTGTTGAAAAATATCTGTCTAAAGCACATTGCACTGATTTGTTTCTATCCTCTCTTACTCAGCTAGAGTTTCAGGAAACTTTGAACAAAGCCTTCATGGTAGTTGCTGCAACAAATAGACCAGACATGTTGGATGATGCTTTATTGCGTCCTGGAAGGCTGGACAAGGTCATCTATATTCCACCTCCAGATCTGAAGGTGAGGTATTATAAATCCACGCATGGCTTTAAATGGAAAGATACTAATTGCCAGCATCCTTTACTTTAAGAGCAAAAGGTGGATATTTCTGTGATAGATATAATGAATTGGTGAAGAAGTTACTGAAGAAGTTTACAAGTAATCGTATTTGTAATTCAAACCCCAGTAACATTTTAACTGGTGTATTGTAGTTAAACTGTTGCATTTAGAAAATAGACAAAAGCTGGAATAACTCTTCAAACTCTTACTTATGAAATCAAGCTGCGGTTTAGGAAATACCTTAAGAAGTTAACTGTCCTTGCTTCAAATCACTTTGCCCTGTTCCTAAGGGTAATGTGCCAGCTTGTCCTGAGCTTCCCAAACAAAAGAGTTGACCCAATGCAGGCCAAATGTGACCTCTTCAGTCTAAAATACTGTGTCTTTGTGAAGTAATGAGCTAATGACAGACTTCAATATAAGTTAATACTTACTCTTATGTAGTGTTTTATATAGTGTATATAAAAAGTACATATGTGTATACATAGTGTGTGTATATATATATTTATAAATATTTCATATTTATTCACTCTTACACCAAAAATGTGTAGCTCTGTTTTTTTGGTACTCTTCTGGATTTTCCTTAGTTCTGTTTCAGATTTTGTATTGCTTTGGAGAGGGATTAATTACTGTCTTGTTTGGTTTTCTTACATGCACCAACTTACAGGGAAGGCTTTCCATTTTGAAAATCTGCACAGAAAAAATTCCATTAGACATTGATGTGTCCTTACAAGATGTGGCAATCCTAACAGACCTCTTCTCTGGAGCTGATATTGAAAATCTGTGCAAGGAGGTGAGAAATATTAATGGTTGATCTGTGAAATAAACTGCAAACAAAACCTTTCCATGAAAAGAGCTAACTCATAGATGTTACCAAGCCTTCAGTACTACAGATTGTTTCACAGTTTGTAATGAAAATATCAAGAGAATGAGTCAAACAGAAAAAAATGAACAAGGGTTAATTCTTCAAATAAAAAAAGCTGAATAATAGTTAAGGCTTTCTGTGACTAGACGTTAAGGAACTGTTCTACCCTTTGTTTCACATGGCCTGTTGCGAACCAAGCTCACATCTAGATTAATTGTGTTCTGTGTACTGCAAGCAACTGCATTTTTAGCTGAAATTAGCATGTACTGTCAAAGCTAGAGAGAAGAAAATTGAGATGTCTAAGTATTTGAGATGAGTTGTATAGGAGAGGACTAGGAAGAAAATCCAAATATGTAAGTGATCAAGGATATCTTGTCTAATCCAGGCAAAAAAGTGAATGAATGTTATAGTAATCTTATTTGATGTGTATCTATGGTTAAATAGCCATAAATCATACAACGCTGTTTTCAGAGGCTTTACCTAAAACTTGATTTAATGTAAAATATCTTAGATTACTTAGAGTAACTTCTTTGAAACTTAGAACATGATAATCACTTGAAGTTGTCTTTTTTTCTTTTAAAGGCTGCTTTGTTGGCTTTGCAAGAGAATGGACTTGAAGCAACTGCCGTAAAACATGAGCATTTTGTAAAATCATTGAGGACTGTAAAACCATCCCTAAACGTAAAAGACTTGGAATTTTATGAAAAATTTTACAATCGAGAATTAGCTTATTGAATCAAAAAGGAGCTATGTTGCATAACTATTCTTAAATATATTAGTAAGGCTTTGCCATGTCGTACATCTCTCCTGCTTTTTAATACTGTACTTACTGTAGTTTTCAGTTTGTATGAAATACAGTAAAATTTCACTTGTTAAAAAACCTGTGATCTCAATAATGAAGAATAAATTAGTCGTCTTTGTTCTGTCTAGGTTTCCATCTGATGAAATGAGTTTCTTATATAAAGCACTGAGGGACAGCTTAGTGTTATGGTAGATTACCTAGTTTTCAGTACAAACACTAGTATAATAATATTTTAAATGAAAAGTTTGAAGTCTCCAAAGGACAGTGAATATTTAAGAAATAGACAAGTGTTCAGAAAGTTAAATAGGAGGAAGTCAGTCCCATATTGTATAAAATGTAAGGTGTTTTATCTGTGCAAATCTATGGGCTTGCTTTCTTACAAGCAGATTCCAAAACATAGTTGCAGTGAAAAGGTTGTCAGTTCTTAATACCTTGTTGCAAGTTCGGGAGTATGATTTTTTTTTAACAATTTTAGGTAAGTTACTGCTTACTGTACAAGCATTTGCACTGAGTAAGCAGATACAAAGTAAGTCAGTAATCAATTGAAACTATAAAAAGGGAGTTTGCTTTATTAGAGTTTGTGCAGAATTCTTTTCCCCACCCAGCCATTCTTTGTCAATATAAATTGTAGGTTGTAGGAGCTGCACTGCAGTGTGGCTTACAGTGAGATGGATCACAAAAGGAAGTCCCAAGGTAGTTAGTGACTGCAGAGGGTAAAGGGGTATAGTAGAAGCTGTTACAATTTAGTAAGGGGTCCAGATGTAAATCACTATCCAACAGCTCCATGGCTTTAAATCACTGTTTCCTAAGGAAGGACTATCCTGCTGCGTTATTGCTAGCAACAAGTAGTAGGAGAGTGGCACTGAATTTCCCAAATGCCCAAAGGTTTCTCAACAGGAGTGCTGGAGATAAAGTATGAAAACCCTCATGGTAACTGATTTATTCTCTAGTGTGGGTGTTGCTTTAAAATTTCCAGACCTGAAACTTGTTAGGACAGCAAAATGCTGTCAGCTCCTTCATTTTGAAAATGTTGCTGCTTCTGCACTCACTTCCTAAAAGGACCAACAGACCTAATTGTGGCCTGTGGTATCCCTTCCTTGCTACAGGAAGCCAGCAGAGCATGCAGCAAAGGCAAGCTGTCCTCCTTCTTAGTGTGGGCTTTCCAGTAGGCCTGCCCCCGTAGTAGTTCACCTGAGACAGGGTTATTGGGAAGTGATAGGAGCTGTGTAACACAGTAGGGTGATAGAAACCGTTTCCAGGGTAGTGCTTGTGTTGCAGCAAAAGGTGATAGTGAAACTGGTCTCCTACCGGGCTGTGTAAAGAGGTGGGTCACGGCCTTGCCTGTGCATTTGCCTGGATATGCTCTTCTTTAGGCAACTGCCTGGAGAAGGGGACAAACAAACAGAAGGAGATACGGAGAAGCAAGGTTTGAGTAATGCCGTAAGGGATAGCGAAGGAGATGCGGACAGAAGGTGGGAAGAGCCCACACCGCATTCCCCGCTGCACCCGTGCATCTCCCTTCCGAGACCCGCAGCTCCTCGGTGCGCTCCTCTGCGCCTGCCGCCGTGCGCCGCAGGGCGGCGCTGCTCGCCCGAGAGCGCCTACCCGCGACGGTCGCTGGGGGGCGCCCTCACTGCCTACCCACAGCGGCCGCTGGGGGGCGTCCTCGCTGCCCGCGGGGCGGGCGGAGGTGCGGGGGGGCGGCCGTCCCGTCAGCCGGGGTGACAGGGGTGTATATAAAGCGGACAGCACGCTGCCCTGGGGCTGGTGCCCGTCGGGAGCGCTGCCGGTCCTTCTCTGCCCTGCCAGGTAACGGAGCTGCCGTGCTCCTTCCCCAAGAGCCGGCCGCTGAGCCCAGGTCCCACATCCGAGGGGGCAGTCCCAGTCCGGGGTGTGGTAATAGGGAAACGTTTGTTTCAGGTCCGCAACCGCAGCCAGGATGAACCCGAGCTTCTTCCAGATACTAAGAACAAAAAAAGAAGTAAGTTTGCCAGAGACGTTGTTTCTGCGATAATCCCCTTCAACGGGGTATGGATGGTGGCTCCAGCAGGTGCACGGGGGTTGCTCTTTCATAACGAGAGTGATAGTAAGGGACACCTGTAATTTTAAATTAATGCTGAATGAGGTGGTGGTGATTAGTAGCATAGAGGTAATGAAGCTTAACAGGTAATCACACCTTCATTCCTTGTAACTCTCATGCCCCCTATTCAGGGCTCTGCAGCCGGGACACTAGTTCTTAAACTCTTTTCTCTGTTTTATGTCTTTCAGCTCATTCCCCTGGTTGGAATAGTGTCCTTTGCAGGATTTGGGGCGTTTGCTTTTTCTGTCTATTCCCTATTCTGCAAATCTGATGTGGTGTAAGCAAAATAAATACTTATGGCTTGGAGTTTACCCTGACCACCTCTGTTCAACAAAGACCATCAAGTTTCTGCACTGCTTAATATCCACATGTATTTGTTTTTTACTAGTAATGACTAAGATTATAAATTGTAAATTTATAGATTGTAAATACTGAAGAAATTAACTAATTTGGAGTGTAGTCCCATTATTTCCTAATTCTTGATTTAATGTGGGGTTTTTTTTGCTTTAGGTGTAATAGGTTTTAAATGTTCTTATGAATTTCAGATAATCAGATAGGTAGATGACGTGCAGAGATATGTTGTAACCAGACTATTGGCTTCTATATAAGAACAGCATTTGAGATGAACTTACAATAAGTTAATGTTTTAATGGCTTGGCTGATAACTGTAGCCAAGTCCTATACTCTTTAAGCTTTTGAGAATTTTTATATTTAAAGTGATTGGAATAGGTATTTTAGCTGTCAGGGTAAGAATCCCCTTACTTTTCTTTGTGTCTTTAATTTTGATTTTTCAGCTTGCTTCCCTTACATTCCCTTCCTATACATTATACTTGAACAATGTTGGCTTGTTTGGTGCTTTGGAAGCTGTAAATAAAGCAAGCCATCACTGATTCCTACCCAGAATTTAGGACAGACTGCCTGAATCTGTCAACTTGTGTTTTAAGGCACTACTTACTTACATGAATAGTTCTACTGACAATAGGCTGCTCATATAAGAAAAACATGTGCAAGATCACACCCTATAAACACAGTACCTGTTCTGCTGTATCTTTTCTTCAAGCATTAACAAGAGTGGCAATCCAGAACCATGGGAAACTGTTGATCCTACAAAGCCTCAGAAGGTAACTTGTCCAAATAATACAGACAGCACAAATAGCTTATGTTTCCAACACAATGATGAATTTTATTTAAATATGTAAGAACTAGCAAAATAATAATGAGGAAACAAATGTAAAGCTGACATACATCTGTTAAAAAATTGAACTAACTAATTAGTTTACATAAAGTATCATCCCTGTATTTCTTAATGATGGAGATTCAGCTATTACATGCTAGCTCTGATCCTGACTTTATGACATACTTCTGGTTGTTGTGCCTGTCCCCACAATCCATTTACTCAATTCCATTTATAGCAGTGGAAATGTGGAGTATGGAAGAAATGCTGTTTACCCTTGCCTTTTTCCTGAATTACAAAGTTGACTAAGAAAGTTTTTTGAGTACTGCAGCCTGAAGGAAAAAAAATCTTAGTTTAATAGAGCATTTAGGATAAGGAAAACCAAACTTATTTGGCATTATTATTTAAAATCCAAGTAATTTTGTTCAAAAAATGATTAAATATGCCATCTGTTGCTATTTTTGCTTTCCCTGAAAGGAAAATGTAAAGCTACTAGTAATCCTTCTTCACTGATAAGTTGATGTATGATATAGGGAGGGGTGGGATGGGAGTAAATGCTCACTGGGATTTTGCTAATTTCTTTCATATTTTCCTTTTAATTTCTTCTAGCTATTGACAATCCAGCAGAAATGGAAACCTATAGAAGAGCTGGAAAATGTCAGAAAGCTTATGAAGTGACAAGTTTCTGTTGCCTCAAAAAGGTACCCTATGAATCTAGTGGAATCACTTCTGCACAAACTTGGCTACTGCAATCAGTGTGCGGAAATGCTTCTGCTACATTTTTAGGGTCTCCCTACATTTTTTTGGACTCTGGATGAGAAGTTTCATGTTGCCTTAGAAGTTGGCATATGACATCCACACAGTCCAAAAATCTGTCTCAGTACTCTTTTTCAGTAGGCATTTGACAGCCAATGATGAATATTCAGATGGTAATTATAGATGGAAAAGCCTTTGCCCTTTTTGTAGAATGCTGTTTTTTTCGAAATACATTAATGTTGTAATTTTCTGTATTTTTAATAAAATATATTTTAAATTTTTACAACATTCCATGTTAATTCCATAAATGGATATTCCCTAAAAGCCCTTCCAAGCTGGGATTTCTGGTTTCCTTCTCTATACTGTATTCTAATGCTGTATATAGACCAAATAGTCATCATAGCCAGAGGATGACTTTGTAGGGCAGCATATGTTGTCACAAAGTATACTTGCATTTGTTTTATATGTTAGATGTGAGGACAGTTTAAGTAAAAACTAATGTTCTACTGCTAATACTAAAACTTACACGTGCTCACCTTAACACACTGAGGAGTCCAATAGGTTATTTAAGAGTATATTTGAGACTGCAGGATTAGAACATAAGAATTAGGCCTGGCTAAGAAAAACCTGGAAATTAGATAACTTACGTTGTATTTAAATATTGATCATGTTTAAATTTAGGAAAAGTTACTAGAATTAGGAAACTTCAATTATCCAAAACTAATTACATAATTCTGCTTTCTGTGGAAGGTAGCTCATGTGCAAGCTCAAATGTACTATGCAGTAAGCAACATTTTTAAACATTTCTAGATACGTGCCATTAGGGGTGTCTGCTTTAACAAAGAGAAACTAACATTAAAATTAGGAATTACTCTATGAAGAGACAGTTTCTCTTTAAACATCTGTGTGTTTTCTTATGTGTTGGCCAGGGAAAGTATGTAATGGGTGGTAGACACCCAGTAAATTAATGAGGTAGTGTATGCATCCAATGGCAGAACAATCTTTTGTGGATATTTTCTGTACATATATTATACAATTTCTTTTACAATGGATGTTCAGAAGAAATACTGCTTTCTGTGAGGAAGAAAACAAAAGTGAAAGAACTGCTAACTGGAGAAAGTCCCTGCAAGTGAGTAATAGTGAAGTGTTCTAGGTTACTCTGCTGCAGCAAAGGCAAAACTTAAGTTGGTAAAGCTGTTTCCTGAATTTTAAGGTAACTTTGCTTCAGAGGCTTTATATTTTCTTCAGATTTTTCGGAAAAAAAGTTAAAATGTTATTTTATCCTATACTTGTGTGCAGATGCAGCATAAATACTTGTTTTTCAAGTAAGGATGACTCAGCAGCATTTCTGTTTTTCTGTAAGTTGCTCTGTATTTCCGTATTTTTGCTGGACTGTGTCGAACAAAACAAAAGTGTTGATGCATGAATTAAATTAGTTTGTTCATGTAAATCACGTGTATGAGCCACAAATACTATAACCTAAGTATCTGTCAACATTAGGGAAATACGTGTAAGTAATTTTTCTGTAATTTTTGTACTTAATTACTTTTCAGTGGTGTCTTCCAGCAGCAAATTAAGCAGTGCCACTGCCTTCAGTCACAGGTTGTTGCTTCTCTCACCCTGTGCTAAAGCATAATGGCAAAGGTAATAGAATGTTTGCTTTGTTAGCTGATCTGTCTTTTTAGTACAGATTTGTGGGAAGGATATTCACATAATGTGAGTAATCAAAATAATTTTCTGCAATTAAAGATTATGAGTATTGTTAAAGTTCTTGGGACAATTTTGAGTATTCTCAGACGGTCCCTAAAAATATTCTGTCCCCTGCACAAATGTGTTTTTTTTCTTTTAGTAGAGCACACCAAAAGCAATTACTGTATCTCCCCCCAACTACTCAACACAAATCTATAAAGCAATGTACAAAATATTTCCTTGTTCTGCATACATCAGAGTTAAGACAGTAAAGATTTAATTGGTTGAATATTATGAGCTGACATTTGTGAAAACAGTAAGACTTCCATGTTCTGTGTTATGCAAACACATGACTTGTGTTCCATGGACAATTTAGAGGCGGCTGAAATAAATTTAACAATGTTCTTAATTCTGTTCTCTCTGTTTTGTCTCCTACTCCATTCGGTTGTTGGTTTTGGGTGTTTTTTTTTTAAGCAATCACTGTCTCTACTTGCCCTGTCTAGTACTCTTCCATGGAACTGTATCACTTCCAACTTTCATATTAATTACAAAGTTTAATTAAAATGCTCACTGGCTTGTTAGATTTTGGCTCCAATCACCATTGGAAATGTATCATTAAAGTCTATGGTCATGATTTTCTAGCTGCAGGTGGGCGATAAGTAGTACATTTGTAAATAGTCTCCTGGAAGAACAGAAAGTTGCTTTCTGCAGTATATATGCAATTATTAATTACTATTTTTATTACAATAGCATTTAAAGACCTTAACCACAATGATAGAAGATCTATGGTTATCCTAGAGCTGTGTTGAGTTTTCATTTGTTTTTTCATTTGTTTTTTTTTTACTGCATACGATAGCCTCAGTGTCAGTATTTCCCCTATGCCCTGTGTTTCTCTACCACAAGATGCTATTAGTGTAGTACTGTACTATCTAGTTATTTCAGTGGTGCATGTAGTTTCTGTAGAAAATGTAACTTATAGAAGGGTCTGATGCAATCTTTAAAGGAAATTATTCATCCTGCAGTTGTCATCTCTCTCACTCAGTTCAGAGCGTTGTTGTCCCTAACACTAGCTGTAGAAAATAAACAAAAGTAATGGGAGTGATTCACTGGATCTGGCCAGTAATTTGGTGTTGGACATTTCCCAGAAAAGCTTTCAGATTAAACAAACATAGCCACCCTACTCAGCACAGTTTTAATTTGCTGTCTGAAGTCTTTGCTGTACAGCACATCCCTTCCATACAGGGAGCACACAAGATAATGGGCTCACCTAGAAGTGTAACTGAAATGGAAATAAAAAAGCATTAGCAATGAAGTGGACTCAGGGCACTGCAGTTGTACCAAGAAACTATTGACCTTCAGGTGCTAATGTGAAGAGAGAGCAGGCAGATTGTTCACTGAAAGCTATCTCCCATCATAAAACAGCCATCACTGCTAATTTCACCCTTCAAAGGAAGGCCAGAGTGAGCAGACACCCAGTCCAAAGAGCGTTCTGTGGTGCCTCACCCTGATCGAAGATCACACACCTTTACAGTGCACTTCCTGGAAGCTGCACCTTCCCTATTTATGCTGTACCTTGACCTGAGGACCAAAGGATTGCGGTTTAATTAGCTTCTACTTTTAGATAACCTTGCTATGTGCACGTTCTGGCCAGAGCTGTCGATGGGGATGTAGTGTCCTTCTGCAGGTCTCACGTTAAACCATTGTTGCGTGAAAACCCCCTGCGCAGCCGTTTCCCTGAAGCCCGTTTCCCGTTCCCGCCGTGGCTGTGAGGGGCCGAGGCCCCGCTGCTCCCTACCGGCGCGGCCTCTCGTTGCAAGGCTGCCGGGCCGCCCACGGGGCGGGGGGCTTTTCTCAGGGCCTCGCCTTCATTTCTTTCGGCTGCCCATGAGAGACGCGGCGGAGGCTGATCCCTCGCGTCCAGGGAGCCGATGGCGGCAACCCTCGCTAGGCGTTGCAGCCAGCTCGTCTGTGTGCCTAAAGCCTGTCAACCCTCAGCAGTGCCGATGGCTGCCTTGGGGAGAAGGCCAAAAACTCAGGTACAAGCAAGCAGAACTCCCACTCTGGGTGTCAGTGAGTTCCAGGTGTGTGGTTAGAGGAGTTGAGCTCCCTTTCTGCAGTGGTGTGCTGCCTAGACATTCAGCAGTGTGTAAGGTAAAGGATTTGTCTGTGTGGCAAATGAGGGAGTTGTAAGAAAGCTACCTCAGGTGTGAAGGGATGGCAGAGCTTTAATTGGCATGAAGCTGTGTTAGCAAGTGAGAGTCCCAGAAATTATTTGTCTGGACTTCAGAATACAGGCCACATATTGGCTGATACTGCCAGTACTACAAATTAATTTTAAAAAACCCGTATTTATTAGCAGTGGGAGCATGCACAAAACGTTGGTTTGGTTTTGGTTTTCTGGTCATCTAAGACTTGAAGGGTTTTGGCCCAGTACATCACACAGGTGCTGTGGGAGATGGCTGTGGCCCCCCTGTTCGGGTGGTGCTGAATGCTCCCTCGTTCACAGCAGGCCTCTGCTCTTCAGGCTGCCTGTCTGTAGTCTCCAGGATCTGTTGTTCAGGTGTTCTGGCTTGTGCGTGTTTGGTTTGTGGTTGCTGATGAACCAGCCAGGTTGAGCCAGGGACAGGAAGGGCCAGAGTCAGGCTGTGTGTCCTGCTGGGCCACCGGCCGCAGCTGTGCCTTGAGTTGGGCTTGCAGGCCTCTGCCTGTCCTGGGTGATGGTGCCATTTCTGCTGCTCTTGGCCAGGGTTTGACCTCGTGTAGCATTCCCTAAAAAGTGTTCTGTATAAATAATTTAGAATTCATGATGCAGTATTTTTAAGATTAAGCTAGTCATCTTTGTGACCCTGTTTCTATTAGGTTTAAAAATTGCTTGTGCATGTCTGTTAAAAGCCAAATAAATGTGCTTCCAATTTTACCAGTAGTCAAGCAGTGGAAAACCAGTCTCTTCAACTTGAAACATTTCATCTGGACTACACTAAACTCTGGTATTACTCATGTTCTGTTTCTTACAGCCTCCTCCCTATTTTCTTCTGAGGCTCCTTCCTTCTTTCACATGTTGACATATCTTTTCTTCTTGCCAAATATCTGTCTTTCTGTCTCACCCACCAAAACACATCAGAAAAACCTAAAATGTTCTTGGGACTACTATGTTTGTGCTGTTTATATTATTTATTAGTACACCTGCACTGTGTACTATAAAGTTACACATGTGAAATGAGTAGGTCAGAATATAATGAGACTAGTGGTTTAAACTCAGAAATTAAGCAAAAAGGGCCCTGCTTGCAATGTTTGTTTTCCTTCTCCCTCTCTGCTGTTCTGCTTTGCTTTAGGTATGCTGGTGGTATTGTATTAAATGCACCATAGGGGTCATTAAAAAAAAATAAATAGCAGCATTACTAATAACAGTAAGGATGTATAGTCTGTCAACTCTTCAAGTGACTGTGGGGTCAAGTGTTTAATCAGCCTTTGGCACAGAACTGTATTTTATCTTCAGAAAGGATTGAGGCATCTTGTGAGGTGTAAGCAAGGAATGCCCACCCTTCTAGATGGTTATTTGGATTGTTAACATCACAGTGTTTGTGAAAAGCTGGAGTTCATCTTCCTGTTTCAATATTCTAGAACATGTGAATTTTTATTTGCAAAATTCATGTAGGGTCAACATGATGCATTAACAGATACAGTTTATTTCAACACAGCATTACATTGTGTGATGTATAGAGGGCAAAAGGGGGTAGGTGTGGATGCAAACAGGTGAGTTGAGAGGTCAGAAAGCCACACAAGTTGAAAAACTTAAGTGTGAATAAATGTGTTTAAGCTTTCAAGTTTAGCAAAAGTTTCTCATTCTTGATTTCCTGTTGTGTGTCATTTCTTTCATTGAAATAAATGTATTTGCAGTAGGTAGTAACTAATAAACACCATCCTTTACCAGACTTGATGCTGCTGCTGCATAAACAAGGAAGTAAATGCAGAAAATCCAGATTAGTTGTAATCACTGGTAGCAACAGAAAAATCTTATCAGTTTGCCAAAGAAAAGCAAAGTCATCTACTTGTAATAAATCACTGATTTACTACATCAAAACAAAGCTCCTTTTCTATTAAAGATGTTAAGAATGTTTCATTCAATGATGCATCTCTCCCTTCTGCTGTATGATTTATTTTATAATTCAGTAAAGCCTGAATATTTTTTAATGAGTATTAGCATTATGCTGCCAATGTTGTTAGCATTACTATATGTTAGCATGATCCCAAAAGCAGAAATGCACAGCAAAATCCTAGTCATAATGACTTGCAGTTCTGCTCATGGCCTCATTGCCAAACTCTTAGACATAACTTTAATGTTACAATACCATGTCACACAAAGTAGACCTAAAATCAGTTTGAAGCTATGGGAATTTTTTAATATCGATTTCAGGGAGGCATGGAATTAAGATAAAAAAGCTTGTAGGGGCTGCATATAAGTACTAGTATTTATTTGTTGTTTGTTAGGTTTTTTTTTTTATTCTCTCTTGAGAGAAATAAAACCATTTAAGAATCAGGTATGTCCGTGCTCAAGTTCCTGTATGTGTATTAGTTCAAGGAGGAAGCTTTAGTATGCAAAACAGGGTGATACATGGCAGTTTCTGTTTGAGGTTTGTGTTGAGAGTATCACTTCTTTGTAGGTGTAAAGACAAAAGGTATACACCACACCCTCTGGGGGTGAGAGCTTTCAATGAACAAAGTTGCCACCGAAGTCATAGATGGATTCACTCAATAAAGAACCAGTGTGTCTGACCTTCCCATCTCTTTTTAGAAATCCTCCCAGTTGCCTGTTTAGCTGTGCCACAGATGTACTGTACGTTCCTCAGTAAGGAATGCTGTAGCACAAAGTATTACTGTAGCTAGAGATGAGCATTTGCTGAGGCAGTGTGTGTCAGAGTTACAAAAATCAAAAGTTAACAGAACTTCTTTACCTATGGGACCTTTTTTCTTCTTCACTAAACAGATAAAAGAAAATACAGCAACTCAACGTAGAAGGGAGATGAGCACAACACTGCAATCTTTTTTTTTTCCCTCCCTTAGCATCAATAATAGATGTGTGTGGTGTGGACGTACCTTGCTTAAGAGAAAAATGATTGTAAGACCAATAATCAAACGTCCCAGTTGAACTGCACAACAGATAACTAATGCTGCAGTCTATAAATAAAAGTAGTACTGACTTCATTTGTGACCACCACAATTTGGTTTGGAAATATTAACATGCACCACAGTTGGCTGCCTGATAATGTAATGGTGTGCACTGTTTTCCAGTTGCTGTCTGCAATACCCACGGGATCTGCCTTTATCAGCTTTCTTCCCTCCTTGCTCGTTTGTGCACAAACACACCTTGTATCAGCAACAACGTTATGAACCTTTTACAAAAAAAAAAAAGCAAGCACTATAAATACCCCCTTATTTAGTCATAGCAGTTGGTGGACCTATTAGTAGGATTTAATTTTCTTACTACTCCTGCTCTGTGTACTGCTTCTTTCTAGCTCTGACAGCTTAAATTATGGACTACCTCTTCCCTCAATCCTTCCTCCAGAGAAACTTAAAATGTAGTAAGTCCAGGGGATGAAAGAATAATATTCTGCTTTAATTGCTGTTTTACAAAGACAGTTATTAGATCTAATATAATGTGATATCTTGCATAGCTATCCACAAGGGAGCGTATATAGAATATATCTTCATTTACAGCATACTGCACACAATCCTTTAACTTTTGATACACTAAGTTACTTTCTTTTATATTTTCTATTATATGACTTGACCTTTGCTCTGTGGCAAGTCCAAGCAGGTAGTTGGCTGAAAACCATTATAATATGTTCCATCTAGGTTATATTTAAAGCAAATATCTAAGCAGAAAGAAACCGGTGTCTGTAACTGGTTGGGCAATTTCCATTTCCAATTGAAGGTGTGACTTCTAGAAAATACCAAGTTGCTTAATAGCTTGAAGAAATGAAAGAAGGCTTTACTGGAAGGAAGTTGTGGTTCTGAGTTCCTCAGCTCTGACATCTGTGTTATCTCTCTGTGAAGCCTGTTCAACTGCATCGAAAGGCAACATTATACCAGCAATTGCAGCAGTGTAAACACAATTATATTCTACATTTTTAAGTGTATCTGCCTATTTTGAAACAGAATTGCTTACCTCAATGTATGTTTCTGATCAAAAGTGTTATCAGATCCTTTATAAAAAAGCAGACAGTCATGGATGTTTCAAATGGAGTTATATGTGGTCCTGAAAATAAGAGTTCAGCACCCCAAAGGAGCAATACTTATCATAGAAACAAAGAGTTTATAACTTACGTTGTCTACATTAATGAATACAGTTTGTCCTAGTTGCATTTCAGATACCCATAGCTACAACTAATTTCCAGGGTTTTTTTATTATTATTATTACATATTTTGAACTAGAGAGAGGCATTTAAACGTTGTATTCTATGATATTTACCTGTATACACCTTTAAGAAGTATCTTAAGTCCTTCCCAGTAATTTGTTAGCAAATCTGTGCTAGGCTTGTGCTTTTCCTTATTGTATCTATGATAACGTTAAATCCCCTGTGTTATCCTTACGAAAAATTAATACCTTTTTTTTTTTTCAACTTACCAGAAAGACATTTTAAAAGTTTGCGGCAAAATGTATTCCTTTGACATACAGAAGTCTCAGCAGTTGAACTCGGTACACCAGCCTTTTTATTAAAGCTGGGACCAGTGCACCATCTTCTGGTGAACTCGGGAAAGGCCTTGGCAGTTCAGGGAGAGGGTGCTTGTACAGTTTTCTGGCATACTAGCTCTGACAGTGGACTTGGGAAAAGGAGCTCGTGAAATCTGTAAAAAAAATCAAGATGCTAGGGTCAAATATGTAGCATCTTCTTAACTACAATATTAATTTTTTATATTCTTTTAGTATCTGTAGAGAGAAATAATACTAAACAGCCCTGGTCTATGCAGCACCAATGCAGCATCCTCATGAGATTCTGCTGAAATACTTGAACAAAGACTTATTACTCATTAGTTGGTGGGTGTCTTCTGGGGTTTTTTGGGTTTATGTCAGAAAGCTACTTCTAAATGCTAGCCTGCTGCTTTTCTTAGTCATTCTGCCAAACAGGAGTGATTCTGCAAGAAAGAGCAAATATGTACAATAGTAAAATAATTGAAGATCAGATTCAGGTATGATATTTTAAATGGTAACTCTGCAGGTGTTGAAAGAAATGCTGCTGGTAGTGAAAGGACTAAATGTCAACACGACTTAAAAAACAAAATTAACTTAAAAACCTCACAAAATTAAGCAAAGAAACCATTCAGAAATAAAGTAGGTTTCTCTTAATTTTCTTCTTAGGATAAGAACAGTTCAGAATAAAAGAGTGGGATGTGAGGGTTTGCAGTCTGCTTGATATGAAAATGCTTTATTGACTCATACGAGTAAGTTGTCATCAAAGCTGTATCCATGCTTCAGAAACAGATGGTTGACTATCAAAGATTAAGAAAGCAAAAACCTCTTCCCCACGTAGACTGTTAGAGGTGGCAGAATTTTCATAGGATTTTAGCTCTTCAGTCAGCAAGAGTACTGTAGCACAGCTCTGGAAAGCAGGGACACTGGTTGTGGAAAATTGCTTGAATCCTAGGAGTCTCTTGGTAAGGGATAAATCCCATTAAATTAATGCATTTTAATTTCAAGCAGGGGATTTTGTAGAAGGAAAAGAATAGTGTAAGAGTGTGTAAATTAATTAACTGGATATGCTGGAACCCTGCTTGGAAAGATGTTAGACCTGAATCTTATTTATATGAAGGCCCCTTCCTAAGCTGATACTGAAAGTGACCTTGCAATGCCTATAAAAATAACTTGTCTTCTTTTATAAGCACTTGCACGTCCTGAGTACTGTTACGGTGTATTAGGTCACAAGTTCCTGGTAGTTTATTTACAAATCAGTGTTATTTTCTGAATAATTCTCTGTCCTTATAAGTAAGCGTACTCATTATTTCTGCTTGGTTATTTTTATAGTTCTGTTGGACTCATTTATTCCATCACTAAGAGCATTATAAGTGATAATATCCGTATTTCTTTTGAT
Organism: Hemiprocne comata; assembly: GCA_020745705.1. Classification (NCBI taxonomy): domain Eukaryota; kingdom Metazoa; phylum Chordata; class Aves; order Apodiformes; family Apodidae; genus Hemiprocne; species Hemiprocne comata. Next base: position 11,313,125 of record CM036596.1, read on the forward strand.
GTTGATTAATAGCAGGTTCAGAAGAATATCGGATTCTTACATTAAACATAGCAGTGCCAGACAACCTGTGTCTTGAATAATTTATGAAGAATAGGAAAAGGAGGTAGGGCACAAAAATATTAATTTCCATGTGAGTTTACTTATACCTTAAACAGGGGATGTACACTTTGGAGTCTCCCTGAGATAGATGAATTCATTTTTTTATTCTTGGTTCTCATTCCACCATCCGCTGCTTTTTCTCTGAATCCCTTCTAGTCATAGGCCTTGATAACAAGGGCCCCTCAAGGTGAATGTAAAGTTTCAATAATGTTTTGCCAGTTGTTTTATGGCTGCTCCTTCGCCATGCTTTGTCAGCTTAGATTTTCTAAAGTGCAATTAATGCATGGGAAATAGCAAGACTTAAATTGTTCTGACTAAGAGGGAGACATAATTCATTGTATATATAGCACTGCCAAACTGAGTTAAGCTTGAGTGTTCAGATGTCAAAAAACAGCTGCTGGAGGAATCAAAGATGGTAACAAAAGACACCAATACAAATAAATATTTTATAAGACAACAATGTGAAGTTTAATAATTGATTTAATAAAATCCACAGTAAAGCAACACATTTCTGCTTTTTTCTTCAGTTAAACAAATGTGTAGTAAATTATTACAATAAAAAACTCCAAATACAATACTTGTCTACTGTACTTCAACTTCTAATTACAGCAACTGTAAACCCCAATTTAATTAAAACCTATTTGAGTACCAGTATGTGCAAAGTACCTTTTTTTTTTTCGTTTGTGGTATTTTTTTTCCAGTAAGTTTGTAAGGATGGGATGCATATTTTCCATGAACTGTGATATGGCTTAATTAATGATAGTGTTTCTATTGAAGCATTAACTTCCCAAGTACAGTGCTACTTTGCCTCTGAGCTGTATGTGCTCCCATGCTGTACTCAAGTGTTCCCATTTCTTGCCAGAACAGACACAAACATCATCCAGTGCTATGTGCACTTTGTCCAAATTAATACTGTGCTGTCAGTTTTCACCTCTAAAAATTCCTTATGTGACCCCTACCTCAAAAAAAGGGGAGAAAAGAAGCCAAGATTACTACCACCAATTGCAGGTGTAAATCAGCCTGATGATTATGTGAAACCCTAGCAAGTGTCAAAACCAGCACTAGCTTAAGTATTCACAGCTGAATACCACAACATCATTACTGGGCAAGAATTTTCCTTTCTGAGTTCATCTTCTGAACTTTGCAGGTCATATTCTTGTTGCCCTCAGCTTTTTCGATGAAAATTACTTTGGAAGCAGGTGTAAATCTGAGCTCAGAGGCATATGACTGCTTACAGTCAGGTTTTATTAGCCTATGTATGTTCAAAGTGACTCCACCATGAGGCTAAGCAATTCAGGTTTGTGTACTTTAAAGATGAATAAATAGTCTTTTCAAATTGCCTCATCTCTCCGTAAATAAGAAAAGGCCTTTCTACCTCTGTAGGTTGTTATGATATTGTTGGCCAACATAATATTACGATATTGTTGTCCAACACCATTAAGTTACTGAGCTTGCTTGGATTTTGCTTTATTCATAAAGCTAAGTAGTTAAGGATTGCCATTGCAGTGGCATTCCTGTCAGGATACTGCCACACTTGGCTCAAAGCAAAGACAAAAAGGTCAGAGATCTGTGGCTGAGGGAACAGTACGTATCTAAAACTTCTACTCCCCGCTTCCCTGTCAGAAGACACATGTATTTTGCATGTCTGTAGATTGTGTCTGAGAGTATCTCCGTGTCAAGCATATTTTCTATCATTTGATTTTTCCTTTTGAAACAAAAAAATAATGGAAAAATTATCAATTACAGGACATTTATTAATTATAACTAGAATGCATGCTAATCACTGGCCTTTTAATGTGAATCAAATGTCGGTTTAGACATTCAAGATTATGAATAAGAAATCCATCTTAGAAGTCAAAACTTTGTAAAATAAATAACCTGTTTCTAATGTATAAACCCTATTCTAAAATACATTAAAGATAACTGATCACTCAAAAGACTTTGGATCCAATGCTGGGTCTCTAGTTAAATACCAGAAGTCTGGACAAGGATCTCCCTGTCTGGATCTCCAAATGCCCAGATTAAAGCTAATTTTCTGGTCTGGGTACATTAAATTCTGTATTTTGCAGTGTCTCCCAAGAGACAGTTTCCAAAAGAATTCAACTAACACTGTAGGCATTATAGTTTAAGATACTGTATGAAAATTTCTATTGCAAAAATAGTGTGTAATGAATTCAGGGATCATGACATAGTATGTAACCCTGGCACGATCAGCATTAGAGACTTTAATTGAAATACTGAATACATGATGCTCCATTTGGAGCGCAGGTACTTTGTGGTACATAGTTATTAAAGGAAAATATTGGACTGTAATTTGTGAGGTATCTGCAGAGCCACGTTGCAGTTTGTAAACAATAATCTGAAAACAGATTTGTCTCCAAATCATAATTAATTGAATAAACCAGTACAAGGGAGAGAGTGAAATACATGTTCTGTAGGGCAACCACTGCACTTTTTGCAGCACCAGTTCTCCCTGCTGCTTACATGGTACAAATCCACATATTAATGGTTTCTAATTGGTTATTTTCATTTTGCATTTATTGCTCTCAGTCTTTGACTACAAGATCAAGAATAAGGCAGCAGTTCCCAAAACATATCAAATTAGGCACTGGAACTCTGACAACTTGCGCAGGTTTTGCTCATTTCCTGTTTGTAACTCTGGAGCTGGACAGAGCACTTGTACATTCCAAATGTATTCAGCAGCAGTTGTCGGGCCTTGGACTGAACTTCCTCCCATTTAGATGAACTACCAGGAACTGGAAAATCAGTAATAGAACAGAATTAATAGAATGTGGTCCTCAAGAAACCTGGACAGCTGTTCTCAAATTTTTCACAATGTTACCAACTAGAATAATCTTTGTTCACAGTCTACATTTAATATTGTTCTGTGGTCACTATTTACTGTCTAACTATTTTACATGTTTAGGTCTATATCCTCTAACTAGAATCACATCTTGATAAAACTGGGGTGCTAGACACCACCCCTCACCCTCCAAAAACATTGAGCTTTCCTACTAAGAATATTCATTGTACTGACAGATGTCTAAATCAGCACATGTTTTGGCAAAACATATTTATTTTTCATATGTCAGATTGTTCCAGACTAGAACTTCACCCTGTCTCTCCCCGGACAAGACAAGGGAATTTCTGAGGACAAATCTTTTTTCTGTTTTTTTTCCACCTACCCAGAGAATCTGTACTGGATGTTTCACTAAGAATCTATTTTCTTTGCACAGTTTTCATTTACACTGTCTTTCTCGGCCAATGGGTTCTATACCTCACTGTACAAAATCATAGTTAGTAGATTTTTTTTCCCAGAAGTGTACTTCCTGATTTAAATTAAATAGCAATACGAAGATAAAATAGTTTGTTGGGTTTTTTTTCTAAGCCTAGATTTAACTTAGAATTATGGTATACAGCAGCTTACCTAGTTGCAAGTGGACTATAGCAGTTGTTTTTCCTGCAGTGAGAGACCAAACATTTAAATCTTCTATAGAATAAACATCTTCGATTTTCATCAAGTCTTCCTTAATGCGATCCACGTTTAAATGCCTTGGAACTCCTGTGATACCAAACGTAAGGTAAAATTAATTCTGCAAACTGTCAGTGGCCCTTAAAATGTCATGATAGATCTCAATGTCAAAAGAGTTTATAATTTGTGCCGTTGGAAGTGACTAGTAACTTCCAAGTTATCAATAGAGAAGAATATGCAAATTGGCATATTAAGTCCAGTATGTATAGAGAAGTTGTACAGGAATTGCAGTGTTGTGTCAAATGTAATTTGTCCTGTCAAGGATCTGCTCTCTGGCAATAGCCAGATCCTTTGGAGCAATGTACTTGTGTAGACAACTTTACTGCAGCTTCAAATCCCAGTAACTACTTAGACCAGACTCTAAGGGCAGAACCTAAAAAAAAAACCAAAAACCTAGGGCCTTGCCTCCTGCTGCCTCCTGAAACTTCTGGGTTCAGGTAACTGGTATCATTTTCAAATGCTCATAGTAATTCCTCCTAAATGACAGCAAAAGTACTTGACATTGAAGATTTTTAGGCGCTTGATTTAACCTTGTAACATAATAAAAGTAAGGTCAGTAACAGCTCACATGAGACACCTAGGAAGGTGCTGCTAAAACCTAGGATTTTTCTCCCATCCCTAACATTTTCATTATCATACTGTAAAAGTACTAGATCAAGCAGTAATTGTTGGCATGTTAGTTAGAGAAAGAGATGCCAGCAACATTCTTTGCATTACAAGTCAACCACATGAAGTAAGATTCTTCAGCTTATGTTCAGCTTTTTATTTTTTTTTAATTCCTTTTTACACCACTCTTTACTCATAGGTAACTCCCCCTTTGGTAGAAGCACACAAGTGATACAACAGCACTGGTGGAAAAGGGGAAGGCAACAGGGGTGAACCACCTGTCCAGCCATTTGGCCTAAGCTTGCTTCCTCCTTTTACATGTATTCACTTCAACTTTACCATAATTAAAGTGTAGAACTGAGTCTGGGAAAATGTTCACTTAGTTTAGCTGATAGCCATGGCAGACACACAAGGAAGTTCTGAGGTCAGGCACCTGAAGACTGCTGCAACTTAAATAAGTCATCAAGAACCAACAGACTACAGCAGCAGCATGACAAACAGGTCTTCAGACACAGTCTTTTTTTGTTAGAGATGGTGATCAGGACATCAAACAAGTCCCAGTGCTCACTTGTATTTGACATGTGAAGTACTGCAGACTGTGCTCAGATCTTACCTTCCAGAATAATAACTCCTGTGTCACACAGAATTCGAACTGTTGTGAAAACCACCAGTATGGAGAATACATATGTACATATAGGGTCAGCAATCTTGTATTCTGGCTGCAAGGGAAGTTCCAGAGTGTTAAAGGATGTATGAAAATAAGCCCATAGAAAATGCAGTTACTCCTAGCTCCAGCTTTCACAACTATTTCTTTCTGCTTTGATAGTTACAAAATACATAATAGAGCTAGTGTTTGCTTATTTTGCAGGAATGTATGAAGCTTATAATAGAATATCACAAAGTATTTTAAATAGCTTACAGAAACAGGTCCCTTTTTAATGTAAAATGCTGAAAGACTGGCCATTCCTTACCTTGAAGCGTATGATGTAGGCAGCTACAAGCACACCGATGCTTTGTACCAGGTCCCCAAGGGCATGTACAAATGCTGCTCTCACGGCAAGGCTGCTGTGCCCGTGGCTGCTGCTGTGGGCTGTGTTAGGAGAGTTCGACTGAGGTACATGAGAGTGGGAGTGGGAGTGAAGGTGGCCAGATTGATTCAGCAAAAAACCCATTCTGAAAGTGAAAGAAGAAAAACACTCCAAGAACCAGGCTTTAGGTTTTGGGTGGGTGGGTTTTTTTCTGATGCTTTTTTTCTTTCCTTTTAAACAAAAGGCTTGAAAAAGTAATACTCAGTATCATTTCTCATTTATGAAAATGAAGAGGTCCAGCAAAATTACACCCCGTGAGAAAATTACAGGCCATGAAAGAATTAGCAGCTTATTCAGAAATACATTTATGAGTGTTAATGGAGAGAAAGGGAGATCTTACATTAAGTTAACTGCAACACCAACAGCTGCTGTAATCAGCATGATATCGCCATTTATTTCATAGTCCATATGGATAGTTCTTTGAACAGCTTCATACAAGAGGAATGCCATAAGGATATAGACCAGCAATACACTAATGATGGCTGACAATACTTCTGCAAACAGAAAGCAAACAACATTACAAAAGTGAGTCTCATGTCTATTTCTATTTCCAGATTAGAATGTGGACAGAGCTTTAATTATTTTAACTATTTTATGCATATTGTAACCCTAATGCACAACAAAAAAGTTGCGTGGTAAATAAAACTCGTAAGACAGGATTAACAATTGGAGTTTGTTCTAATCAACTCCTCCTTCACACTTCCCTGTTAATATATCTCTCAAATCGTGTTTTCTCTGAAAACATCTGCATGAGTGATGACTGAGACTTGTTCAAACAACTTTTGCCTGAGAAGTCGCAGACAAAGGCCCTGTCCAGGGGAGAGGAAGACAGGTGATCTTAAATATCACCAACCCACCTACAAATAGGATAAAGGTTGATTTCAAGTGTCCACAGTATAAACCTGGATTTAGCAATTATATATCCTTTTGCATTTAGTATGAAGAAAAAATTATGAAAATATTTAGGAACTGAACAGTACAAACTTGCCAGACATATTACTACTAAGCTTGTTGACGTAAGTGTACATACAAGTTATTTATTGCAGATTTCAGCTATGAAGGGCTGCTTAACGTAAGTTTCTGTATTGCTGTAATATGCTGTTTTAACATTGTCTAATGTTTACCAAACACTGGTATTTCACAAAAGTTAGAGGGTTATGACCAACTATTATTCTATTATTCTATGATTTTGGTGTACAATTTTTATCTGATCAGCAGGGATTTTCAAAAGGGCACATACATCTAAGTAAAGAGAAAATTAGAAAGCTAATAAAAACTCCTAATATTTTATTCTCCTGCACCTTCCACTGCCATTTACATCTGTGGAACATGGTTACAGTTTTCTACAAGGTTCCTGCTATTCTGATGTGAGGTGAATAGGGCTGAATATTTTATGGGTCTGGGCCTTAGTGCTGTCTGCCTTATTACCAATTGATGCACTTGGGCTGCTAATAGCCTACATAAACGTGAGGAGGATGAGTCCACGCTTCAGTTTTAAGGTCCTACTATAAAGAACACAGGTATGTCCAGATGGGTCACTAGATTCTTTTTAATACAAACAAACTTTTACCCTCTATCTTCATATTCTGAAAATGATTGCCCTGTTGCAGCCAGAACTCTTAAAAAAAAAAAAGGGGGGGGAAGATACCTGACAGAGAAAACATTGGCCCAGTTAAAACTGTCTCATTTATAAGCAAGTTAATACAGGGCTTTGCAAAAAGCACTGGGAAAACCTTAATGCTTATGTATTGTATGTAAATTTGGAGCCATGCCTGAGTAATCTGTAATCATTATGCATAATGCTCATCACTGTCACTTGCCAGATGATCACTGAGATCTTAGCCTTTCTGTGCAAATTCAAAGATCAGAGTTGGAGTTCATTTACTTGGAACTGCAATGGTTGTTCTTCCCCCTTGTTCCACACATTGCCCTGATTTATTCCCCAATAAGGGCAAAATTCTGCTCTTGACTGTACCATAGCTCTGCAAATACTGATTTGAGAATTGTCTCACTTCTCCCTCTGCTTTGAATCTGTCAGCGTGTAGCACAACTTTGATTACTGCGGAAGGTGTCATTTCTGACACAGAACTGCCTAATTTTATGTATTGAATATTACAGTAAAAAACATGCAGCTATATAAGCATTTTAATATCACCAAAATAATTTGATCCATACACTGAGTTTTTAACATCATTATGGGAGAAGAAACTCACACCAACACATTCAGCTGTTCGGTAGTGTGTCAATGCCTGGATGAGTACCAGCATTACCAGGCAGATAACAAGGCTCTGAAAGGCAACTGTCACAATCTCAGATGATTTCAGAGCAACATGAAAATCCTGGAAATATCCATGCAAGTGGTAGTGTTCTTTACAAAGCAGGCAGATTATTCAGGGCAACAGCCTTAAAAAAAAAATAATACATTGCTTAGAAGGTTTTCCAGAATGCTTTTTAAAAAAAATTGTGAAGCCATAGCACATTAGCATTTACCAGAGAAATAAAATATTGTGGTTTTACAGTCTAAAACCATGTTTTCTGCAACGGAAACCAGTGTTCTCCTTGCAGTTTCTGTTACAGAGACGTTGTCATGTCAGCATCGTAGATTTGTGCTGAGATCTTTCACTTCTTGTGAAATGAACTATCCACAGTCTCAGTGGACTGACTGATTCTGTCATTACTGACATTGTCTCTGCGGCAATGGACAAATGCCAGGTTCCATATCTATGCTTAGATCTGCCCAGTGTCTTCCTGAGAAGGAGGTATCTCCACTTGGTGGTGAAACGGAACTATTTTTGGCTTAAAGAGTGTAATTCCTGAGTGTCAGTTTCCTTTGCACCACTGAAAATGGAATACAACTGAAGATGGAGCATACATATTATGTATTCAAAGAGAATTCAAATAAATGCAAACAAGTACTAATTTCCTTCTGGAAATTGACTAGACAACTAATAGGTCTGTTGTCTTTACAATGCAATGTTTATGGGAACAAGATTGAAAAATTCATTGTTCTGCAAACAAAAGTGATAGCTACCAGAAACATTGTTCATTATGTTTTCATGCTTACTGTATGTACAAATTATCTTAAAACTTAATGCAAAGCAGGTCAGCAATGAGATAGTTCCTGCACATATTCCCAGCTTTAAATAAATGCTCTACGATTGTTTCTGTGACAGATGCTCAATCTGTACCCTATTTTTAACATTCTGTCATGTTTTAACATCTCTCCCATGAAATTCAAGCTTTTGTTGAGCTTGTATTATTTACTCACAAGCTTCTTACATACAGGTTATTTAGAAAAATGTGTTACAGAGAAGATATAACCTAGAAGCAGCTTTGTTCCATTGACAGTATTCACTGATGTGTGAAACTGGGCCCTCAGGCCACGGCATTCAGATTGGGTGCCTAAAATCAGTCAAATAAGTTTCACAAATGTGACTTCAAAAAACTGTGTATAGTCACTTTGAATCATCCCATCTTCTGTACTTGCAGAGCCTAGGTCAAGGTTTGGAGGTCTCTTGCAGGGCCTTTACCCACTTCCCCTTCCTCACTGCAGACACAGAAACTCTTCCTCCCCAGGCCTCTGCCAGGCTCTTGTCCTCCTGCAGAGAAAGCTGCACTGCTGCTGCTCACTCAGAACAGCTGAGGTAGAAAGGAACTCCTGGAAACTGTGTAGTCCTTCCTACTTGAAGCAGGGTCAGCTACAGCAGGTTGCTCAGGGCTGCATCCAGTTGGGTTTTGAGAATTTCCAACTGTGGAGACCTTGCAACCTGTTCCAGTGTTTGACCACTTAGTGACACTGGGCAGCAGAAAAAAGGAGTAATTGTTGCAGAACTGAAAAAAAAAGCTGCTCCCTGTGTTCTCCAAGGAGAAGATGGTGGGTGATACAGATGAATTCTATGGGCCACATCCGGCCCATGGGCCACCATTGGATCGGTCTAGCCAGTTTTTCTTGGCAGTAAAATGGGAAAAAAAAGATACAAAAATTGAGGTGGCAGCAATTCTCAGGGATTTGTGTTTGCAAAGCGCTTTGGAGCCCTCAAGTAATTGAAAAGTCAGTAAAAATTTGCAGAACTGAATAATATTTTAATGGTTAAATTAAGTTTTGGTTATGTTTCTTAATATGGGCTCCTATTTTAAGCTAGGCCATGGCATGTTCAATGTATGCACTATTTGATTTTAGAAAAGGTACAAAGACACATAAACTACTCAAATTATTTTAACGAGTGTTAAAGTATGTATAAATGCTAGCAAACATCCTTCTGGAGGGTATGAGCAAATGCCAGGGGCATACCTGCAAGGTCAGGTTTCACTATTAGGGGAGCTCCTATTGCAAAATTAAAACTTCTTGAAAGAAAAGTTTGTAATGCGAAATGCTGGCATTGTTAATGCTTTCTTGCTAAAGCCCCAAAGGTCTTTGCTAGTGTACAGAGTCATGCATTCATGAATTAGTGACTAACTGATGACAAATGACTAGGAGTGATGGAGTTGTTGAAGTCTGTTGCTGTTCTAGCAGCCAAAATAAGAATTGCAAATGACTAGACAAGACTGAAATTTCCTGAAAAATCTACACTATAGAATGTATAAAGCAGAGGTAGCAAACTGCAGCAGTAGAAATTATCTATTTCATGAAAAAGAAAGGTTGAAGCTTTTGGTAAAATGTCCACAAGACCTGCAGCTGTATATTATGAACTACTATATCCAGGTAGCAACACCCTTTATCATCATTACCTTCCCAAACATGAAGTAATTAATCCTAAAATTACCCTTCCCAAGTTTAGTACATAATTCTGTTTATACAATTAAAATGGGCAGGGGTTAAGTAACTTACTGCATTGCAAACCATGGGACATTCTGACCTCTGCTTTGTGTGGTTTGGAGAGTGCAAGAGGAATACTGATTTATGTGGCTTCTGGCAGGGCACAGCTCTCTAATAATATACTCTACGGAACTACTTAGTTCTGGATTAAGATGTCATTTTTCACATTGAATAGGACCTTCTTCCTATGTTGTAATTCTGCTTAAGTCAATGGGACTTCATAAATCCTGAGCACTAGCAATAATCTTTAGTGAACAACCGACTAACACGTACAGCTCCTGCACCAACAAGCTCCTCAGTGTGCCACACGAGCAGTAACAGTGGCACAGCACTGAGTAACCAAAGAAAGTGACCCTCTTTTGCTCAACAGCCTCAATTCCAGAGCACAAAGGTGCACAGGGGTCTGACCTAACGCAACAGCCCAGCAACTGGGCTGTGAAAGAAAGCTGCATATCCACCCTTGTTCTTGCTGGGGGCAGCTTCCCTCCTCTGAACCCTTTTTAAACTTTTTAGGCCATCATTCATTTGTAGAAAGTAATTTTTACAATATTTACAATGTCATCATGTATCCAATTCCCCAACCTTCCTCTTTAACATGGAAGATGAACCAAGCATTCAAAATTTAACTCTGAATCTGCCAAGTCCTACTTCTGCAAAGATGCAGAGACTCATCCTGCTCCCAGAGTAAAACTCTGCCGTCAAACTTCACTTTTGGCTGAGGTTTAAAATTTAAAAATCTTTTTTTATTATTATCTATTTCCTTGTGGCAATACAACCTATGTACTGGATCCACAATGGCCAGTGAAAGGACATTTGACTAAAACTTTTAGGTTTGTTGCTACTTTCTTTCTAGTTCCCTATTTTTCTAGAATTTGGTGATCTCACAGTTGTTGCTGAAAATACTGTTAATAGCAAAAGCTGGTATCTACATACCGAAGCGATGAAATCCAAAGGTGAACCTCTTTGTGGGAGATTTTGCAGACAGCCAGAGAGCAAGCAGGGTCAAAATAATACCACTAAGGTCAGTTAACATATGAAGTGCATCTGTCATAATTGCTAGACTGTTGGCAACATATCCACCTGAAAATAAAGTTGGAAAAGTCAGGACATATGACATTAATGATTCTAGATAATATCCTCTTGGCACAGCTTACAGTTATTTATTTTCAGATCAGCACGTTAAGTGCATGAGAGTCCTTATAATCACTAAACGGGGGGGTGTTTGCCATTACAATCAAAATGCCATGCTGTCATTTAAAGCTACCATACTTACAAGTGTAGTGAAGTGTGCTTTCTATTAAGAGTAACAGAAAAAGGATTCACTCCTGTTACCCTCCTAGAGACTACTCGCATTGTAATATTTGCAAGATCAGGCCCAAAACACTTTTCTATCTCTTCTCTATATATTACTGCATATGTGTTTAATCAGCTGATGCCTTTATTAAACTACATCTGTTATATATTTTGACCTTACAGAACAGGGACAGAAATCCAATGACTCAATGGCAAGGAAATTTACCCCGCCCTCTTTTAATTTTTATGACATTATCTTTTAACCTTCATTATTCCCTGTCCTGGCAGAGGTGTGTAAGTTCTGCCAAAATATATTGCAGACAATGACTTTCACTTGCACAGCATTTTTCTTTGTTATTTATTACCTTAATTTTTTCTTGTAATTATAAGCTGCATTGAGACAAAGAACCTCAGATCAAAGGTTAGTATCTTTGTTCCAATTCAATTGTTAATGCTATCATTGGATGGGTGAGAGATTTAAACAATGCACCTCTCTCTTAAGCATCCCTTATCCAAATAGTAATCATGGATAGGCTGGTTATTGTCCATATGCATGAAGGTAAGCCCATTTTCTCAGAAAAAACAGTATCTTCAGTGTCAGCTCACTATGATTTAGTTTCTTTTTACCTTGAAATTATCATTCAGCCTGTAAATTCTGCAAAGCATGGAGCTGGTGTGCCATTTGGGATGCTGGAGGCTCCAAACTGACATTTTGAGTAAAGGTATCTTTGTATACAATTAAAACTGTCTTAGTGAAGAGGCTGACCATGTGGAAATAGCAAAGGGAAACTCATAACTGGCTGATTGCTTTCATGCCTAGTCATAAAATGTGTGTGTATGTTTATGGCTGTGGGTGTTTGTGTGTACACACCTGCAGACAGAGCTACACTTTCCTCCCCAGCCAAACACAAGCAGCATGGCTGGTACTTGAACTATTGCTTGTACTGTGGGAAACCACCAAATACACCACATTTGAACCAGTTCCTTTCCTCCATCCCCCTTCTTCAGTTGTTCGTAAGTTTCTAAGTCAAATTCTTCTGAGGCTGAAATTTTCCAAAGGCCAGCACAGCTCAAAAATAATGTGTTTTTAAGGCTTAGCAACTCAGCAGCTTTTTGAGTAAAATGAGTTATGCCTGTCCTTTCTGAATTACTTTGGAATTCTCACATAATTTTCAAAAATATTACTTAGAAATGTGCAACCCTGTCTATTTCGTAGTCAACACAGAAGAAATAATACTTTCTATCTAAGGATACACAATTAAGCAGTTTACATGTATGATATTATCATAATAATGTGTATTTTAATTCACATGTATTAATTTTCAGAGTCACTTCAGTCCAAGATGAGTCAATTCTACTTCAGCTAGCCTCTCACTTTTAAATATTTTAAAAATAAAATTATAAAGAAGGAATTCAGGTACTGAAACAGATTGTAATGGAGCATGTGGATTAAGAAAACATAACTGAGATTATGAATCTCTGAAATCAAAGCTTCTCCGTTTCCAAACGTATCAGTTCATTGCTTGGTTAAAAACACTGCCTAAGGGCTGTTTAAATACGATTGGTAACTTGCAAAAAAAAGACATCTGTAACCTTTACAAACAACTTGATGGCTCACCACTGTTTTCAGTGACCCGTGAAGGACAGCAGTCCATGGAGGATCAATTAGAAATCTCTAAACATAGCTGAAAACATCAAAACCCTGTCAGAAAAGTTAATTACAAGTTGCAACATGTTTTTCATTTTATTGATGCAACACGGTTCCCACAAAGTGCAAGTTATCTGACTTATTTTACAATGACTGTCCATCAAATTCAACCACAAACATTGAGGTAAGCTGGGTAATGAGCTCAGGTATACTTTGGAAAAAATATGCCAATCAAGATTTCACAAAAAAACATGGTGAAACAGTATTTCCTTCATCTTGACATCAGTAACAGACAGCAAAAAGATTTTCACTGAACAAATTAATTGTCTGATAGGCTTTCCTGCCTTTTTCTCAGAAACTCAAATCTGTCAAAGATCAAAGAAAGAAGCAAGTTAAAATGTCCTATATGACCAAACAAAGTTTCCCTAATACCTGAGCTATAGATCAATTTTAAAAGTTCCAAAATTTGAAACCAACCAGACAATCACAATTCCAGGCTGGAGTGAAATAAACAGGTAGGGCACTGACCCAGGACTTGAGGGCTCCGTCTTAATTACTCTTTCTGCTGCTGTTTACTTGTCCTATGACAAGTCATTCAGGTCAAGATCTGCAAAAGTAGAGAGATACCCAGGTCCTCTATTTATTCATATTTATGGATCCTCAAGTATTTTGTGGGTCTGGCCCTTAGTGCTGTCTGCCTCAGTGTCCAAATAATGAAATAGGGCTGCTCACAGCCTGTATACACCTGGGAGGGTGAGCCTACACTACAGTACTAATTAGCACTTTGTACAGACAAATCCAGCACCCTGAGCTGAGCTTGCAAAAGTCATGGCTGTAATGGAGAAACACCAGATGATGTGACAGTGATGAGAGAGTATTTTTATTCTCAACACCTATTATTTCTAAAGCTCTCCCTGTACTAGCTATGGAGAGGTCTACAATAGTATGAATCAGACCCAAAGCCCCTGACAGATACGCTCTTAGTGACTTCAGCATCATGCTGCCAACAGCTCAGAATTATTATTCAGTAAGGGGCCCTTCACATGACCTAAATTCAGCATGTATCAGAGCTCTGATATAAAATAAAATCACTCTCTAATTAAAGGATGTCTGAGATACAACACTGTGTTGGTTATCAAATTTTTCTGAGTTCATGCGCATCAAAATCTCAGCCAGAGAAAAAAAAAACTGAGCCAAGGGCAATTGCAGGCATTCAAACCAGATCCCTGCAACAGGTTTGATGGGAAGTGCCTTATCCATGATAAGCTGATATATTCTGGCAGTGTTATTAATGACTAACCACACACTGAGAGATGTTGAAGGACAAAACCACTTTTTTCCATTAACCCACGTTCCTGAAATAAGGCCCCAAATAGAACAGGTGCAGATATAGTCAGTATTCTGGTCTCTGAAACACGGGCCATTTCTCCTAGGGATTTTTTATGTATATATAGGACAAGAGGTGTTTATACTCAAGCAGTGATTTGGCTCCCTATCTCTCTTATGGAAGTTTTGGTCTTAAAGATACAATTCCCAACTGTCATAGGACAAGTCATCCAAGAGCACGAGCTCACTTCACACGAGCAAATGTCAACACTTCAGTCATTAATGACCAAATTTGCACAGGTGAGGAGGAGGATGAAGGTCTCATGTTACTATATCTGAGGCACCTCTGTTATAGGAAGTTTTGGTGATACGATTTTTTTTCAGGTGAATTATGGCAATTAATTAATCTGATTATCTGTAATTTAGCCTTGTATGTTAAAATGAAAGCAATGTAAAAGCAATTAATTGTTGTGGTTGATAGAGAGACTTGGCTAAACATACACATCAATGTACAGGCACTGTGTAACACTCCCCTCTACTTCAAAACAGGGGAAGTGGATGAGGGGGTTTAAGCATTCTTCAGGAGGCTGAGCAGCACTGAATGGCATGGACATATCCAAAAGACAGACAGTGACACATACTAGTGAACAGAGATTAAGAGATAAATACTATCCTTTGTAAAAATTATTAGGTAATGGTAGAGGCATAACATTTAATAGCTCATCTATGCATCCAAGGGACCTCTGAATTTAATGTTTTTCAAGCCTATGTCCCTATGGCCTATTAAATAAAGCACAGTTGTTTTGCACAGCCAGCAATATAATGCAGAGATTCTCTTCAACCTGAACAGCAAATGGTAGTGTGCCTTTATGAGGGAGCAATAAAAGCTGAACTTCAGCACCAGATCCATTCTTTTCACCACCAACAATCAGATGCTTATATAGGAACAAATTCCCAGGTAAAAACCCATCATACTTCTGCCAAGTACTAACAAATAAAAACCACAAAGAATTTAAATCAAGCTGCTTTGTATTCTTACATGTTGTAATGGGAAGCGTTAAAATACCTATTATTTTAATTAGTTTTGATCATTAGTTTTATGTCTGGACAGAGCATGTGCTAGTCCAGAGCACAGTAGGAAATCAGGAAGTTGTCAAGAGAGGGGCTTCTTCACTGGACTGTTACTGATAGCTCAAGATTTGTCTTTTCAGTTTTAAGTAGCAAAGTGTATTGCTGTATCTGGTGAATAAGGACGAATACCCCCCAATATTAGTTCTGTTATTATGGTAAATGTGACAATTAGAAAATACTTCCCTCCTCTTGTTGCAAACACAGCAAGATTTTATGGCAGTAATCAAAAAATACAGAGGATGAAATCGTTCATTGTCTTTTATTTATGTCTGTAATAAAATGCCACTTCTCCCTTGCTAAAAACACCTTACAAACTTATGACAGGAACTTACAAGGAGAAATAAAAAGCCCTTAGACATACAAAAGAATGCATATTTTATGCTACGGGGGGGAATGATGAGATTCAGGTAAGGGAAGTTGCAAATTCCTCTTTATTCTCATGCATGGAAAATACAGGTGGACTTTGCGCCTTCTCACTCTCTATGAATTCGCAGCTAATCCCTCCGATCTGTCTAAATGACAGATGGTTTCTCTTCGTAAATAGTTTAAACCAATGCCAGAGCAGCGTGACAGGCACCCGGGCCGGCGAGACGCCAGAGAAGGCCCCCGACTCACCTATGAGCTCCCCCGTCATGAAGAGGAGGTAGAGGAGGGCAGCGAGCGTCAGCCGCTTCTTCACCCTCCTCTGCTTGGAGCGCTCCCGCCGGCTGCTGCAGCTGCCGCAGGGGCCCGCCCGGCCGCCCCGGGCGCCGCGCAAGGCGATGTCCCGCTCCAGCAGGGACTCGTCGTCGGAGGGCAGGCCCGGAGGAGCCCCATTCACCGGTGTCTCCGGGGCCGTCTCCGAGGCGTCGTCCGACACCACCACGCGCAGCTTGTTAAACCGAGGAAAGTCCTCGTCCCCCACCTCGTCCGAGAAGTCGAAGGCACTAGAGTCGTTCAGGAACAAGGGGTCCTCGCTCCTCCGCAGCAGGGACTTGATGCTCTTCCAGAGGCCCGGCCCAGCCATAGCGGTGGCGCCCGGGGGCCTCGCCGGGTGCGGTCGATCCGCCGCGGCCGGCTCCGCTGGCGCAGCTCCCCCTCGCAGGCGGCGCCCGTCCACTCGCCGTCCCGTCAGGGCATGTCCCTTACCTCGCCCCGCCGGGCCCTGCGCAGGCCGGCTGGAACGCACCGCAGGGCTCTGCGGCGGAGCTCCCCGCCACTACCGCTCCACACCACCGCCTGCCGGCACTCGCGGCTCCGCGTCCGGCACTGAGCTGTGAGGCGCCGCGGGCGCTGTCACCGGTGAGCCCCGAGGCAGCCCGCGGAGCCCGTCTGGCCGCCGCGCTCAACCGGCGCAGCGCCGGTCACGACACGGCCGGGCAGACAGAGCCGCCTCCCTGCCGGCTCAGGGTGAGCGCCGCCGCCGCCATGCGCGTCACAGTCAGCCGCGCCTCGCTCCGGGCATCGCCGCGGGCAGGCGCCGCGCCTCAGCCGAAACCCTTGCGCGCTCCCGTGCCCGGCACTGCCCCGGGCCAGCCCCGCGGAGGGCGGCAGCGGAGGGGCCGGTCCGGCTGGCGGCAGCCGGCATGCCCTGCGCGCCAGCGAACCGCCGCGGCCTCCGCCGGCACCGCGCCTGCGCCGCCCGGCAGAGAGGGCCGCAGGTTCGAGCTCGGAGGGCAGCGGGGTCGCCGGCGGCGGTGGCGGTCAGCAGCGCCCGGCCTGGCGGCACCCGCGCTTCCTCGCGGTAGCCCGACAGGCTGGTCTCGTCCCTTCGTGCGTTTGTGTTCGGTGGATAAATGTCATGCGAGGCAGAGACTCTGAAGTGCCAAAGCCGTGAAATCCAAATGTGATCTATTGACACACAAGCAGCTGCTTTCATGTACGCTGGAAGCTTGAGCTGCATGGTTCTGTGCTTTAGCTTCACATTTTAAAACGTCACAAATTTGTTATTGTGTAGCTTTTTTTCTTTCTCTCCCTGTCAAAGGCACGGCTCTTGACACCATTTCCAATAGCACCTGTTAGGGCAGTGCCGTGCTGTAGGAAGTCACATGCACCATTCTGAACATTCCTTAGAGGATGGAAGGAGAAACAAACCGCGGAGGGTCTTGCTGTCATATAATTCCTTTCATAACCGTGCTGTAACTTAATTTTATTTTTGCCTTTGTTAATTCTGTTGAGAGGATATTCCCCTTCCTCGCCAGTCTGATTACTAGAAATGTTCCTCTAATTTCAGCCTGAATGTGTTAAGGGCCAGTTTGTATTCATGGCCAGATTTTGTTACTGCATTAGTCAGTTCCCTAAGTCATAAAAATTTCTGGAAAAACACACCTGCATGAGGGAAAGTACATATCCTGGTTTTTTACCCTGGTTGAAGGAAGTTACCAAATAAAGACCAGAGAGTTGTGCAGATCTGCTACGTTTTGGAGAAGGGCACTCCCTTTCCCATCAAGGGCTCATAGCAGATTCTGTCACACATCGGGGTGGTGCTGCAGGACACGGAGCGAGCCCCTTCTTGGAACAGCCCCCGCAGGAGGGCTGTGGTAAAGTAAAAGTCGTGTGTGGTAAAGTAGCCTTGGGTGGAGATTGCTTATTGTTGTTCACCATTATGATGTCCAAAAATAAACAGTATTACCCTTTGTCTCAGCTCCCTTGCCACTATACAATGTGATTGTTGTCCTGAGCGTGTAATATCAAGTTATTCTTCACCAGGTGGCTAAAGAGTCTTCCATGGCCCTTTCATTCACCTCGTAATCCCCCCAGCAGGGTTACCAGCACAGTTGTTTTGGGGTCAGACAATGAACTGGGGCCCTGAAATGGGCCAGAATTAAAAAACACATTTTGGAGGGGGTTGGGATATACATGCATGTGTAACTGAGCCTGCTTCGTGATCACAACTTGCATAGACATCCATATGACAACTGAGGGGGCAGTGTACAGAAACATTAAAATGGCTGAACCGGAGCACAGCTGGGAGCGCTTCACTAGGCAGCAAGGCTGGCTCGACAGGTTCCCAGCCTCGACTGCTCCTTCTGACTCCCACACTCGGTGTTTCACCAGCACAAGTGAGGACTCAGAAACATGAACAACTGGCTGGGTAGGAGCTGCCAAAACAACTCCTTGTTAAACTGTCTTAAAATGCTGGGCTTTGCACTGGGGGATTGAGCAATAGGCTTATGCTCCATTCTGCTGCCCCTCCTACAGGGACAGAAACTTCTAGCACTGAAGAAGGGTGGTAAGTTGGAGGGCCTTAAAACTCTAAACTGGTGCACCAAGGTTTGCCAGCTTGCCTTTTACTGAATAGCTAAGACCAGATTTCTATGGTGTTCTCAAGTCAAGAACCAAGTCATACTTTGTCAAGATGGACCTCTGTTGAACAGAGCCTTTTGTTACAGCCTGTTACATGCCATTGCTTTATTGGGACAGCCATGGTGGTTCTCCCTCTGTAAAGTCTTGTTTACTTTATAAGGACAGAGAGTCTTTAAGAAGCTACCTATTAATGTGAAGTATTTCATTTTCATACTGTCATCCCTGAAGTCACAGAATACTTTCAAAGCTGATGGTTTAAAACATACTATTTGCTGTGTAATTCAAGCTAACCTCTTTAATTTTTACTCAAATTTCTAGGGTGGAGGGGAGGAGAAGGTTACTATACATGTAACTACTTAAATGAGTTACAATACAGTCCAGAATGTGTAGGTGACAGAGTTCCACTAAACGTTTCTGAACACAGTTGCCACAATACAACATATAAGTGGTTATTCGCTGTTGTGGTGTCACATATATAGGCATTTGTCTTGCCAGCAGTTTGAAATGTAACAGCTTCCCAGGATATGAATCTCCAATCTTGCTGGGAGAGTAAAACCTCAGCAAGAAAGCTAGAAAATTGTGTACAAACTGCAGACAAGCAGCTGGAGATATAGAAGAAAGGCTGAATTGTTGTAGGGTTAGGAGTAACAAATGAGTGCAGGAACACAAGGGGGAACAGGAGAGAAAGAAAGGAAGTGTACAAGGATATTAAACAGAGATTCTGGAGCAGTGCTGCCTATGGATGAGTAGAAGAGCCACCAGCTAAAGAGTCCAGGTTCTTCACACTCTCCTTTGGGTAGCTGTGTTGCTGTGTAGGGACCATAAATCCAATCCCACTAATTATACAGAGATGTTCTCAGCATTGTTTTCTCTCTGATTAATTAAAGCTGTTTCACTCTATGGCTCCATGGTTCATGGAGATTGCTTTTGGGTAGTCTCTTAGTTTTAGGTAACAATGGTAATGTTAGGTAATGTTTTGTAGATGAAAAAGGCTAAGAGAAGTTTTCTATCAATCACTTTTTTTGAGCATTTGGGTTTATCGATAGCTGAATTTTAACTTGTCTAGAAAACATACCAATTTTATATTCTAATCCTAAATCTATTTCTGCAATATGTGGGAGGGCCTGAAACAGGCAAAGCAGGAACATAAACCTGAGAATCCCACATCTCAAGGGATAATCTCACTCATTCTTACTAGAAATTCCATCTGAAAGCTGAGAAGTCTTTCCTTGTGAAACCTGGAAAAAAAGTTTCAGTTTTTTCCCCACGAAAAGAAACTTCATTTCAAATCGCTACTCAGCTGTAACTGGGAATTCGATTTGAGTCTGTTTATGTTAATGGCCAAGTTCCTGTTGTTGCAAAGAGGCTTTGGATACCAGGCCTTAGGTGCTTCTTTTTTTAAAACAAAAGCAAAAAGAAACACAGGTAAAATTTTTTTATTACAGATTAGTGACATAATTGTGATCAATACTTAATTATACGATACATATGAATGAAAATATTAATGAATCTGCAACAATCTTGTCATTAAAAATGTCGGTTTTGAGGATGACATATAATCTCAGAAGTCCATTTTTTGCCTCTGTGCTTCTGAACACCATTAGTGGGACTACCTGAGTTTAATTTAGTGTTGTAGCTTTGGGGTTGTGTGGAAATACTGCATTCAAACACACTCTGGTTCCTTAATTGGTTTGTTTTCACAGTTGTACCCGCCTCTCCTGAAGACCTTACATATAAAAGGGGGGGGAAACCTCTGTGGCTTTGGGCCGCGCCCCCGGTCCCAGTGGTTCCCCCCCGGGGCAGTTCTGGCTCATGGGCAGGGCGCCGCCATCACACTGCCTCGCCGGACGCCCGGAGCTCACCGGCACTAACCTCACTTCCGCATCCGGAGCGGTGGCCCTTCTAGCCAGGAGTGTGCCGGGGGCTCTCTATGGTGAGACGCCGGGGCGTGGGGCAGGTGGCGCCGCGCCGCCCCCCTCGGTGAAAGCGGCTGGAGCTCCGCCGGCCGGCCGGGCCCTGCGTTCCCCCACGGCCGGGCCCTGCGCGCTCGCCTCCTCCCGCCGCAGTCTCGGCCTCAGCCCGACCAGCCTCCTGCCCTGCGAGAGGGGTGTCTGGGGGAGCAGCAGCGATGAGCGGAGCGGAGCCGTCTGAGGAGAAGGAGCCGGCCGCGGCGAGTCCCGTTCCCTCGCTGGGTACGTGGGGGCGGCCTGGCTGGACGGAAGGCGGGTGCAGGGAGGTCCGTGGAGCGGGCCGGGGCAGCCCTGGTCAGGGCTGGGGGCCCGCTGGGAGGGCCCCGTGCCCGGCACGGGGGTCGCCGCCGTGAGACAGGCCGGGCTTCGGCTCCACCGCCTGCCCCCGTCACGGGTCTTACGGCTGGGTTCCCTCGGAAGCGAAGCGGCTGCCGCTGTCGAGCTTTTCTCCCTTACGGTGTGGCTTATAAAGTGTTTCTTTTCTGGGAGCTCTGCAGGCAATAAACATTTTAGCTTGCCCAGGCAGATTCACAGTACCTGTTAACCAACCACTGCAAACTTTGGAGTTCAGCGTGGGGTGTTTCAGTGAGGTCTCTGTGTGTTTGGAGTGACAGAATAAGACCTTTATTTGGTAGATCTAGGTTTACTCTCTACCGTTGAAAGCACAGGGTGTAAATGTTTAGGTATTCTTGATGCATAGCTGCAACAATACATATTGCCCCTTTTTTCCCTCAGTAGACTGCAGTAATTGGAATACTTTTTTATGTCTTTGGAATATTCTATTTCCTTCTTTCTGTTCTACTGTTGTTCACCAGGAAGCTCATAATCTAGAACTGGAACTAAGGAAGGGATAGAGAGGGAGGAAAAAAGGAAGCCCTCTCTAGTTGATAAAGTGCAAATAATCGTGACTTGAGTGTTGCAACACTTTTTTTAAACTTTTTAAACTTTTTAAACTTTTTAAACTTTTTAAACTTTTTAAACTTTTTAAACTTTTTAAACTTTTTAAACTTTTTAAACTTTTTAAACTTTTTAAAATTTTTAAACTTTTTAAACTTTTTAAACTTTTTAAACTTTTTAAACTTTTTAAACTTTTTAACTCAACTTGAAAATACAGTAGTTCTAGGTGGAACTTGAAGTGCATGCTGGTCTGTGACATTCAACCTTGCTTTTTGCTGGTGTAGGTGCTAGTGATGCATCTCCAGATGAAGGAGTAGTAGAAGATCTGCCTTTAATAGATGAAAAAGCTGTGGAGCAGCTAACTGAAGGATTGATTTCTCATTATCTGCCTGATCTTCAGCGATCAAAATCAGCACTACAGGAACTTACGTAAGCAAATTTTTAAAGCCAACTTCTTCTACACTTTGTTTGTCACTTTTTTCAATAGAATGTTCTAGCTGTCCTTAACTGAAATATAGTTTATTGTAGCATTTCTGCTTTCTGACTATAGCATCCTGAATAGTTAAGTGAGTTGCAGGAATACTGGGGTGTGTATAAGCTGCAGTGTAGCCTATCAGAACTTTGACTGAAGAATCTGTAATGCTAGAACAATAAAATCCCCTAAGCCAGATGTAGCAGAAGACACATATATTTCTTAAAATACTTACTCACTTTTGTAGTGGAAAGTCTGCTGAAAGCTGGATTTGTTTCATTGGCAGGGATGCCATTCAGGACAGCTTGTAGTGCAGTCTAAACTGTGTTGTAAAAGATACACTTAAAAATATAATTAAGGAGCTAAACAGATAAGAATTCTTTGTACATTGGCATCTCACCGACAACTAAGAGTGGTGTATATAAAATGCAGACTGAATCTGCCAATGGATGCAAAGATGCTAGACAAGGCTTTACACAGAGCCATCTCAGGCTTTGCAGGGTGCACTGGTTTGGGTTTCACTATGCATGATGTGGTTATGGTGCTGCCAAGGACAGCCTGGGTCTGGGAGGACTTTAGCTGATGTGTGTGAGGTGGAAGATCCTTAATAAGCACCGAAGACCCATGCAAGTTCTGTGCAGAAATAAGTTCGTCCTGCAGTGTGATGCAGAGGCAGCCAAGTGGAAACTCAAGGGCTAATTGTTTTTCCCTTCATTCAGCCTGGGGTGTTTACTCATGGTAACCTGCAAGGTGCCTCTTCTTGTCTTTATTGAAATCACCTAGCAATGCATAAGCAGGATCTGGTATTGGGTATGCTGTTTGTGGTATTGATGTTGTTATGATCAAAAGCAAGGGCTTGTTGAAAAGCATATGCTGCTTTACTTTTGTTTTATGCATCTCTTTTATTTCAGACAGAACCAAGTGGTATTACTAGAAACATTAGAACAGGAAATTTCAAAATTCAGAGAGTGTAACTCCATTCTTGATATCAATGTTTTGGTAAGTACTATTAGTGCTTTCTTAAATCTCTACTAGTGTAGATGTTCCTGCTGAAGCATTAGTAGCAACTTGTGGATTTTCCTTCTTCTATATGACCTACAGGAAGAGAACCAACCAGTTCAGATATTCAGGAGAGGGTGCAGACCAGTGTATTTTCCTTAAATAGGAAGGGCACTGGGAAGAAAGAGCAGACTCAGTCAGCCAGTGGTAGTAAGTCTAGTTGTGCAAAACCTGTAGCTGAAGCAAATGGATGCTGTTTTTCAGTAGGACTGAGGCTCCAACACGAGCTCTGTGCACCTCTCCAGGTTAGCAGGAAAGGTGCATAAAGCACTAATACATGGTGCACAAAATGGTAGTGGTTTTATTCTGTTTAACAAATCTTAATTCAGTAGATAACTGAGTGAACCTGTTGAGATATGGTGGTTTTCTATATTGCTACATATAATATACAGACTTTGATAATTCAACATGCTCAGGCTTTATATATAAACTGTTTTGGTAATCACTAGTTTTGATTGCTCTTTTGCTGTGTAGCTTTATAAAACTGTTCCAACTTGTCAGTTGCTGCTTCAACTGTTAAATTTTTTTTAGTTTTCAGAAGCTAAGGTCTATCACAACAAGCTAGTGAATATTAGAAATGAAATGATGATGCTTCATGAGAAGACATCAAAGTTAAAAGTGAGTGGGGTAAATATTTTTACTTACGAACACAGAAGTCAAGGATACATAACTAAATATCTAACTATTTTGGATGCATGCTGAAAATTGTGATTAAAGTAGAATCTTCAGTCCTTTTCTTAAATGAATGTTTTCAATAGCACCAAACCATGTATGTCTTTAAACTTTCACTTACCCCTGCCTGTGCTCAAGCAACTTACACATCTGAGCTACTAGTAAATCTCGAGCGTCATCATCATGTTTAGGTGTAAGAATCATGCTTTGTTCTGTTGCTTAACCCACTCCATTCCAACTAGTTCTTTGTTTCAGTTTTTATGCCTTTTTAATGAAAACTAGATTGGCATAAATGTAAGATTTTCTCCTTCTATTCAGTGTAGTATGAAGTAGCATAAGTTCAGTGACTTCATGCTACACAGGCAATCTCTGGTTACATTCTGGCAAGATCAGCCCTGCACTATGCTCAGCAAAAGGATTTTCTCTGGAGGCAATAAACTGCACAGTACTCACCTTGTCTGGTATACACAAGGGATGACTTCCAGAGACACGGAAGGGAATCCAGTTTGTATTTAACCTGCTTTGGTTGTAGACTTGCTGCTTCTGAACAGCAAGATGGAAGCGGGACGGAGGAGGAAAAAGGGAACAGTTTATGCAATGCTCAGTCATGAGCAGGATGGATTGGAGAAGAGAAAGTTAAGCCAATGTGAGGGATTTTGTTTGTAGCTCCAACTTAAGTACAGATGCAAAATGTACAATAATTGCCTGTCTTTTCTGTTTAGAAAAGAGCACTTAAACTGCAACAAAAGAGACAGAAGGAAGAACTGGAACGAGAGCAGCAACGTGAGAAGGAACTTGAAAGAGAGAAGCAGTTAACAGCAAAACCCGCTAGGAGGATGTGAAAGCAGAGCAGGCTACAATCTGTCCAAGTTAATAATTTCTGCATTCTCTGGAATTAGGCAGACTTTGCTTAAACTGGGCTACAGCTGTTACTAGCAACAGTCAATGGTATTATAAATTCCAGAATGGTAATAATAGCACTGGTAACATTCAGGCTTTTTTCATTTCAGCCATTCAAGTTGCCTTCTTTTGTAATGCTATGCAGTTTGATACTACTATAATGTAAGTTAATTTATATATATATTTATGTATATAGGAGAACTTAGGCATCACAATCAGGTTTTTCATCTGTTATTATGGTGTTCGGAGTTCTGAGAGAGATTTAGTGACTGGCATACATGTTTTTCAGACAGGATACAGAATACTAGCTAAAGTTCAGTTCTCATCCCTGGACCACCTATTGCAGCTGGGATCTCTCTCTTTTAATGCCCTGGTTCATAAATATGGACTTCCTGTGAAGCCCCAGTTTGGTCTGTCTCTAATGAACTGAAGAAACTTGCAGTGTGTTTGCCTGAATGCTCATGTTAGTACAGCAGTCTGATTTTTTTTTTTTTGTCATCAAGGAACTTAAAAACAGCTTTAAAGTAACTTCTGAATAATTTCTCAGCTGAATTGGCTGGGGGGGAGAGGGGGGAAGCAGAACACTAAAGATTCTCAAAATAGATGTGCGAAACACAATGGATGAATTTGCCTCCACAAACATTTGAGTCAAACGAGGGAACTGTTGCTTCTCTAATGATTCAACAGAAAGGCTGTGGCCTGAGCAGACTTCTGTGGGATTAGAAGTTGTAGTTTCTTGGGGTTTTTTTTGACAAAACACAACCAAAACTAAACAATTTCTACACTATGTGCAATTCAGTCACCTGGAGGAAAAACTACTGCACCTATTTGCCTTAACCAATTATTTATTTGCAATTTGGGGCTATGAGAATTTTTGCTATGCTTTCCTCACCCAAACTGTTGATTAGTGTAATACTGATGATAGATGTGGGGTGGAGGTTGATAGCCATTTCTCTGAATGTAGTGGCTTTCTTGCAGCACTTGGTGTGAACTCCCATTCAAATGAATGTATATGTTGTCTGGACTGGTGAAAGAGCTTTAAACTATTTGTTCCTACAGTGTAACAAACTAATTACTTTATCTGTGTTATTAAGTAGTGATTTAAGTGGTGTGTTTTCAAGTAAGATGAACATGAGCTCTGTAAAGTTTCCCATAAAATGTGTGGTGTCAGAGGGGCACAGTCAAATTTGCTCTTTCTTCTGTTTTAGATAACTTACACAGTGCACGCTTGCCTGGACTCTCCTGTATTTTCTGAGTGTCTCATTTCCTGTTCTTTGCCATCTTTTTCTGTCAAAGACTCACTCTAATGAGAAATCATCCAATGTGCAAGGTAAACTGGGATGATGTTTTGAGGCCGGGAGAACAAACTGCTTCAGGTAGTCTGAAGAGACATGGAAATGCTGTTACTGAAGCAGTAATAGGTTTAAACTTTCCACAGGTATTTTTCCTTTATTTGTCTCTATTAATTGCCAGCGGATTTTTAAACTGTGCTGTGGTTTGTATGTATTTCTAAGAGAAATGTAAAGAATTCCCACAGTCCACTTTTGGAGCAGAACGTACACAACTAAATATTGTTTAAATATTTTATTTGTACTGTAATTTCAAAATTCTGGGCATTTAAACAGTTCTTATTAAAGTTTAACATGAAACTAGATGCCTCAGTATCCAAATTAGGATTAAATTTCTGTGGTATTTCTTGCTTTGTGTTCCCTCATCAAGAATCCAGTTGCGTGTTTCAAGTTGTCCCTTTCTGTGATGATCCATTGGATTGGGTTTGGTTTTGTTTTTTTTAAATCAAGGCTACTTTTACTGAAAATACTGAATTCTAAGCTTAGAAATTGATGCCTTTGCAATTCCATATTTCAGTATTTCTTTGGAATAATTTCTTACCAAAGGCATAAAAGCCTGCAGTGCTTGTCCATGGAATCACATACATATACATAAAATGCAATTGATAACTTTTCCCATGAAATTGTGGTTGTCTGGTTTTTATATGAATAAGAAGCTAATCTTACTAAATTACCTTTCTGTAATAAAGGGGAAAAATTAATTAGAATATATGGGGGAAGTTTCGTCAGTTTATATAACTTTTTGTTTATGTGAAATTATTTCAGTCAAAACTAGAATTCACTATGTCCATGGGATGTTGTTCTTCCTAATACTCCTCTTGTGTCTTAATGCCTAATAAGTAAATGCCATATTGGATTAATTTAACAATACTGGCATCTAAAATTGTATGTCTGCATTAATATGCACAGCTAGAGTGAATAATTCTATTACTGTATACATTTAGTCTTCCTTGAATTTATAAGAAATTACCAAGTAAATGTGGTAGTGTTAGGCATTTTCTTACTGATTTTTTTTTATTCCATCCACATGAGGGGAGGCACAGCTAGCTGCATCTTTTTAGAAACAGATAAAATTACAGCTTTAAAACAGTGTATTTTAAATACTGTTTCATACTTGGTGTACTCACTTTTTTAAGCCATTGAGTCGTAACAGCAGAAGTAAGACATGTAACTGCTCAGCAACACTTCAAATTTTCATTTTGCAAGATTCTACAAATTTAGGAGTTACTGTTGCTAACTGAGGAATCTTGGTTTCTCAAGCTTTATCTTTGCTGTTGTTAACCTGGGTGCTTAATTTGGGTTCCCCCACCTATATAGTCTTACAGCTTTAATCGAGCCAGTTTTTAATTCTGTGAAATCTGGGGTTTCACCAATAGTGGTAACTTTGCCATGCTTGTAAGACAGATACTTGTTTCCTCTTGGAAAATGGCTACAGAATATTTTATCTGGTTTTACTGTGTGCTGTGACCTAAGTGATTATACCATAAACAATAATGAGAAGTTTCTGTAGCTATTCTGTTGGGATTCCAGCAGCTGAGAGAGTTCTTTGATTTATTCCGAGTTGTGCTTCAGTAGATACTTCCTGCCACCTGCTGCTGGCTTTGCAACACTGCTGGCTGCTCTTCAATTCTGAGCTTGGCACTTTGAGGCATCACCTTGCAGGTGTCAGTTTTTTTAAACATCATTAAACCTAATTGGTTGATCCTTGTTAGGTGAGTTGTGTGAATGTAACTAAATCACTGTTAAGAGCTTTGCAGGACTTGGGAGTTAGTGATGTAAATCTGCAGGAATACAAATTGCAGCAGCATCATTATTCTTATAGTTATTCATGGCAGGCAAAATATACAGTAGGCACTAAGTTTCTTAGGCAGTGTGTGAAGGTAGCAAAGATTATTTTTAAATCAAAGTGTAAATCACTTACATTGATATATTAACAAAGATGTCTAATCTGTGTCATATTTTTAAAGATACTGATTATGTCTTTTTCCAGTACACTTTCTGTCTAGTAAAACCATCGAAGTGTAGGTGTTCAACAGCTTTGAAAAATTAGCCTTTGCCTCTACATAGGAATGCACTGTCATCAGAGCTCATTTATTTAGTAATTATTGATCTAGGAAGTGTTTTGGGTTTTTTGTTCAGATTTAATTGCTATTTTTCTGCCTATAGAAAAGGACCACTAGATGAAGGTTGAGGGTTGTTGCTTACAGGTAACCTGGTAAAGTTCAGATATCAAAGTGTCAGTGGTCACTAGCTTACAACTACTGTAGTGGTCATGGTTTTGGTTTAGGTCAGCCTGAAGTGGGTGATTAAGTGGATCTGGGTGGGACACCCAGGCTGGTGTCAGCAGAATATGCGGCTGGGTTTAAGTCAGCATTTGGCAGGGGTCCAGCTTTAGGTTTGGAGTTCAAGCTTGTTACAAAACTTACAGAAGCATGTGTATTAGGGTTTTGTTTCCAGATGCACTCAGAAGTGAGAAAAGGGGAGGCATTAGATTAAACTTGGGAGGAAGGATTTATTTATGTGACAGTGTTTTCACGTAGAATAACATTGTGCAGATCTTCCATGCAACTAGTATTAGACGTGCCAACTCATACGCAAGCAACAGGGAAAAAATTGTTTCAGAGGCCTTTAAACTTAGGGCTTTCTTACTTTTAGTATGTTTACACATTTTAGTCTGGTGTAGCTGGTTCTACATAGCTGTGTGAAGCATTACAGAAACCTCGTACGCATGTATGGAACTACTAAATACTTCAAAGTTCCCCTGAAAGAGTGACTTGTATCCTGTCAAAAGTAACACATATGGCTAAACCTGCTTCTTGGGCTTATTTTGTGTATTTTTGTGAGAACAGCCACTGGCTGGGAATAATAGTGTGGGTTTTTACATGCAGGAAAACAAGTTGTTCTAATTCAGTTAAGCACTATGGCCTCATCTCCAACAACCTCTTGTACCTGGCAGGGAATGTCTGTGAGAATAGGGATACATTTTCAGGCCTGACTTTGTGATTATTGCCCTTCAGCCAGGAGCTGAGAAAAGCAACTGAAGCTGCTTTCCTACAAATGGAAGCCCTAAGTAACACAAAGCATAAGACAAGTGAAGAGCAGTAGCCAGTTTGCCGCTGGCTGGCTGTGAGGAGTGGCAGTGTGCTTGTGCTGAATGAATGGCAGCTGTGCAGTAGGGACAGAGAAACTGCACTTGTTTGGAAGCACACAGTAGGATTCCAACATGTGGGCCTGGATGTGCCAGGGAACTGACACACGTGCTGCTTTTCTAATGGGCACCCTGCAGAATGTCTCCTTCCCTTCTGCTTCTCAGTTACATGCAGACAGTGGAACACCTTTGTGGTATATTCCCATTTAACACCTCAATACCTCTTCCCTATTCTCTATAACCTGCAAAAATTGTCTTTGTATCAGCTGAGCAGTTTTACCTGTGCAGAAACTGTGCCAAGAAGGGAAGGTTGAGCCTGAGAAGGAGATGGCCTGACACGTGGTTTGGATCTGTTGGCAGCTTGATGCATGTGTGTTGGCATCAGTGATTTTTGTCTGTTTGTAGCAGGGTACTCAGCACTAATCTTCACATGACTGTTTTTGGCTTGACAAACATGAGTCGGTGGATTAACAGCTGTTACTACTTCATGCTCTCATCATGCCATAAATCAAAGGCCCTATAAAGTTTTAGGGGAAAACATTTTAAAGCTTTGCTAAGCTGTGGGCTGCAGTTAGCTGAACAGAAACAAGAGACTGGCAGCCCTGCTCTCTGCTTGAACTTCAGCTGAAAGGATCCTCTTTCTCTGTGTATCCAGGTGAGTTACACCCTGATTTCAATTTAGGACTTTGACAGTTTTACTTTTTTTTTCTTAATATATTTATTTTTTTAACGTGGGATTCTAGGCTTAAGTCTGATTTTTGAGAGGGCAAGCTGGAGGAGCAATTGCTTTGAACATAGCAGGACTAAAGATTAGCAGAAACCTGCAGGCAAAGCTGCCGTAATGCTGAAATCTGTTCCGCTTTCCTTGGAGTGCCAGCAGCTACCATAACGGGTTTTGCACTTTTAACTGCAATCAGCTATTTAACCAAGTTAGCTGCACGGGCTGCCCGGCGGGCACAGCAGCGCCCGACCGGCTGCACGACCACCGGCTGTACCGCAGGCACCGCCCGGCCCGGGCCGGCCTGCCCCTCCCGCCCTTTGGGCAGCACCTGGCGCCGCCGAGCTCCGCCCCGCCGCTCCCGCTGAAAGGCCGCGGCGCTTATCGCGTGTGGGGTGGTGGCGTGTCCTCAGCGCTCGGCTGTTGGCGCAACAGGCAGGTAAGTCCGGGGCGCCGCTGCCGCGGGGGCCGCAGTGTCCTGCCGACCTGGCGTGAGGGAGCGGGGAGGACGGGGACCCGCCCTGGCGAGCAGCGCCGAGGGGGTCGGCCCTGCTGTGAGAGAGCGGCGGTCCTCGGCTCGCTCTGGCCAGCGGGGCCGCGGCGGCCCGAGGCGGGCAGGTCGAAGAGGGAGGCGGCCGGAGGCCCCGGCCCGGCCTTGCCCGGTGGCGCAACGTGTGGGCGTCGGGCTCGGTGCCGGCAGCAGTGGTCTCGCTGAACACCTGGTCTCGGGGATGTCCGAGGAGAAGCGGGGGGGGGACCGCGCGCGTCCTTGGCTGCACCCACAGCCACTGCTGTTCGCAGCTGCCGCGTCCACAGTAGCAGCGGGCGCTGCGTTGTGCGGCTCCTCACCTCGGGTGTGGCGCTGGCTTTACGGAAAGGCAGCACCTGCCAGGGCTGCGTTTGCCTCATGCCTCGGGACATCCGACTTGGGCGACAGCCGCAGGGGCAGGGAGAGCTGTGAGCCTGGGCGCCGGCCCGGAGCCTGGTGGCCGTTTCCCTGCGGGGTCGGTGTGAGGCATGAGGGCTCTGCAGCGGGGCAGGGAACTGCTGACTGCACATCTTGTTTAAACTGCTAATCTGCGGCCAGCTGTAGTTGCAAGCAATGATCTTTACTCTTGCTAGTTAGACATTTCTAACTTCGTTTGTTCTGACTCCCTGCAACAGATTGTTGATAAGCTGGATCAAGGAAGCCAGTCTTGGGAGCAAAGCTTATGATAAGTGTTCCAGAGAGGAAAAAAACTGTAGTTTTCCAGAGTGTCTCTGCATGACGTGTCATGCTTTGGTTAAATGTTTGTCCTACATACTAGTTGAGAGTCTCAAGGCTTATTTACTGGATAGGAATCTGCAGACCTGACAAGGGAATGCCTGTAACACTCGCTATTCTGTGTGTGTCCCTTGGGTCTAAGGATGTACCTGTTCTGTGAGCTTACGTAGGTAATACTGCAAAATTAATTGTGACAAAGTGTCTTCCATATTAGACCAGCTAGTGGGCCTAATAAGTGCATCTGAGAAGAGACTTAATTTTGGTGTATTGTAATTAACCACTTCTCTTGTGATTTGCTGTTTGGTCAGAGAGGAAAATTATTCCTTAGCTAGCATTACAAAAATGAAGCCTTGTTAAATTGGTCTGGACATTCTGTGGGTTGTAAACCAGCAGGCCACTGTGCCTGTTCTGCGTGTTTAATGAAACCCAAAGCAAAATCCTGTGTTTGTGAACTTCCGGAAACAGGATGTCCCTCCTAGAACTGTGTCACAAAGTTGCAAAACTTACTCTTTGCAATTTGTCTCTCTAACTTGGAGAAAGCAGGACACATCTCCACCAGGCAACTTCTATTTCTAGGGCTAGAACAACTTTTTCCCCTTGCTTGAGCAGTCTGTTCACATCTTTAAATAACTGCTTGCACTAGATAGCTGGTAAACAGCCTTCTAAAGTGAAACTAATTTGTTACAGTATTGGGGTTTTTATTTTGAATGAGGAGGGGAATGGGGAAGGGAATGGGAAGGTAATTTCTGCATCTTGAAAACTTCCTGTAAAACAAAATTATTAACATTGTTTTTACAGTGAAAACCTCTGAGGTTTTCCCTGTCACAAATTAATTGTACTGTAGGGGTTAATACTGGGACTTCATAAAGAATTTTAGGTACACAGAGATAAAGGATGTTAAGATGCAGAAGGTGCATAATGAATTGCTTAACTAGCAATAGTGGATAATAGCTTAGTGGATAATTTTTGAAGCTGATCTTGAAAGGTTTTCTTTAAAATATCTGAGGTCACTAGTTTAGTTTTCAAACTCCTATCTGTACTATAAATGAGTTCTAGCCTTTTTAAGTGAAAAAGCTGCAATTCTTGCCTGATGACTCAATGAATTAAACAAAGGGGACCAGGTATAGAACAAAGGAAAGTCTTGTCATAAGTTGCTTTTCAGGTTATAATGCTTACTCATTCATTGGCAGTGTGGCAATAAGGAACCAAATTAAAATTATATACCTCTTTTTATTAGTGAAAAGCCAAAAATGTATTCAGCAGGTGCAAACAATGGATTTAGAACAAGAAAAGCTCCTGTTCACTCTTAACAGAGGGAGGGAAACATGAGTTAACCTTGACTGTCTTTTGGATAAATCAGTTGCATCTCTGGTGCTGCAGTTGTCAAGATATGTCACACTTCAGGGTTCTGGCTCTCACTTGCCAGGTGACAGGGTGCAGCTGTGAGAAGGATAAGTACGGGTTTCTGACCTTCATGTCCAGCTACTTTGCTGATGTGAAAGCTAAGAGGTGACCATGGATAGAGAACTGTGTATCTTAGGTATAGTGAGAGATCCCAGATCAAGGAAGATGTAAACTCTTGTCTCATTGAACTTTGTTTTCCTGTCAAGCTTAGGGCTCACAACTTCTCCTGCAAGGACAGTCTAATACACATGTCCTTGCTCAAAGCACCATAGACCTTGGCATGCTTACCCTAATGGCTTGCAGCAGTGAGGAGGGGGATGTCTGATGTGTGCAAATGCTGGTACATCTTAACACATTAAAATACACATGGCACTCAGCATGTTCACACAACTACCTTGTTCAATATTTCATTGATCTAGAACACCTAGCAAATTCTCATTCCTTTTTGCTGCACCCATCTCTTCAGGATGGTAATACTAGAGCTGGAGTTACAGCATATGCATCACCTGTGCTATAGGATCAGATGCACTTTCCTGCCATGATAACCATAAAATGATCTTACTTTGTTAGAATTCATTTGCTTGTATGAAATTTCCATTTCTTGGCAGAAGCCATGATTGTCCTTTTTTTTTTTTTTCCCCAAATTGATTACAATCCACTTGCAAATTAGTGGTTACCTGCAACAAGGTTTTAGTATTATGATTCTTGCCTTAAAGACTCATCCAGACATATAAATAAATATAAATTCTACCTTCTGTAATAGTTACTGGTGCCTTTCCCTATCTTGTAGCCTCCTATTCACTGAAAGATGTCAGCAGTTGGAGCAGTGTCCTCCTGTTCCTGTCTCTGTCCTGGTGTATGGCTGCTGAAAGGAGGGATGCAGAAGATGAACTCCTTCAGTTTCCATACAGCAGCCAGGTGTGCTGCCAAGGATTATTATGAAGTACTTGTGTTGGGTGGAGGCACTGGTGGAATCACCATGAGTGCTCGGATGAAGAGGAAGGTGGGGGCAGGAAATGTGGCAGTTGTTGAGCCAAGTAAGGTAAGTCTTCCTTGACTGTAAAGCAGTGAAAATAATATGCATTTCACATATGTGACCAGATCAGGCTGATTCTCATGCCTTTCCAACCCCACATGTATTTAACTGCGGAGAGGAAGCCAACTAGCCATCTTTTAGAAGGCTATGCATGAAATTTGTTGCTCCATGATGGAGACACTTGCATCCCTCATCCCTCCAGCTTTGCCATGCAAAACTCTTGGCCATTTCTACAGCTTCTTTTGTTAAGAATAATACAATATTAAGAACATGTTGCTTCCTACTTGGGAGTGATGTGTTTTCACCTTCAAGTCCCTTTAAATAGTTCTTAAACATGCACCTGAACATTTATTTCAGACTCATTACTATCAGCCCCTGTGGACCCTGGTTGGTGGTGGTGCAAAGCAGCTGGCAACATCTGCGCGTCCAACGGGAAGCGTGATGCCTAAAGGTGTTGAGTGGATCCAATCTCGAGTTACAGCATTGGATCCAGATAGGAACTGTGTCTGCCTGGAGAATGATACCAAGGTATTCTTAGTCTCTTATTCTGTGTCATGAGTTCTCTGTCCACCTCCTGCAGATCCCCTTGGAAGTGCCTGTTGAGCAAGACCTTCCTGCAGCATCTAGGAGACCAGGAAATTCCAGTTAGTCTTATGAGAAGTACTTGATCCTAAAATGTTTCTAATAAAATTTGTTGTAGATAACTAGGTTAAAATCACATCAACTTAAAATACTGTAAGTTTTTTCCCTTTCTATAATGAACTGAACACAAAAGATAGAATAGTTTGCTCCAAACACTTGGTTTTGTGTGTAGCAAAGGCTGTGTGTCTTACTCATTATGTAGTTATCATTTTAACTATAAATTATTCTTAGTTTAACATTTATATTACTAATGTTTCCTCTATCTCCCTCCCCTATGCCTCTGTTGCTGTCAAATAACTTAAATTTGCTTTGAGGTAATGTTTTTTTTGTCTGAAATACTTTTTTTTTTTTTTTCCCCTTACATAACAGGTATCTTACAAGTATCTGATAATTGCCCTTGGGATCAGTCTGCATTATGAAAAGGTACTTGTTTTACAGTAATCATATTTTTGCTAGTTTTAATGGCATCACGTACCTTTATGATTCCCTAAAGTAAATGGCTTTTCAGTACACTTTTTTTACTGCAAGATATTGAACACTGATATGAATTAAAGAGCCAGAAGATGGTATTCTGACTATAGTCCAAAGCTTCTTTAATGTAAACAGAAGTGAAGAAAACAAAGCAGTCAATAAAATCTGTCCTGCACAATTAATTCCATCCACCCTCACCTTTCTTACAGGATGCAATTCAAATGGGACCAGCTGAGTTACTGTTGTGTTTTAATGGGCTCTGGGGTCCTTCCCATCTCTTAGATTTCATGTACACTTTTTCCAGTGGCACTCAGAGTGTTAGTACCATTGTATGGCAGGAGAGTGACCGTATGTAGGAGGGGGAGAATACAAAGGCAAGATGCTTGAGCAACTTGACTGTTGTGGTTTTAACCTAACCTGAATATGATGTAGTACCTGGTAACATAATTGGGCATTTGCTTGAAAAGCTCCCAAGGCATACGTAAAGCAAGAGCTGGTTCTGGTAAACTACAGTCACACCAGATAAATTCTGGTGATTGGATCAGTGGAATGAGGAGTTGCGTTGTGCTCAGTGGCCCTATGTCTTCCTGTATATCTCTTCACTACAACCTGAGAAAACTAAATGCAGTATTCAGGACTAGAAGCCATGTAAATACAGTTAATCACTATTACTCTGTCATGAATAAAATTGATAGTAGCAGATTTATATGGCTTTAAAATGAAAGTGGCCATTTAAAAAAGGGGAATGTTTTCTCTCATTTGTCTTCACCAACAGCATACTTCCTGATGTAGACTGTAATGTTCCAAAAACACCACAAGGCATGTGACATGGCTCTGGTTACTCACAGAATTTCTGCAATCCGTTATTTTGAAATGGGGACAACTCTCTGTCTTACAAGCAGATGCTCAGAAGTATGAAAATAATTATTGGAGGCAGTTCAGTTAAAAAATAACACTTTGAAATACAGGTATCTGCAACTGACTACTGAAAAGTTTCATTCAGCTTATACGATTTCATAATGCCTTTTTTTTTTTTTTTCATGATTTTTACTTGCAATGATGTGGCAGTGACTTCATATATTCTTACACTGAATGTCATGCACCAGTCTACAGAAAGTAGGGTCTGGGTTTGCACTGAATAGGTGAGTTTACAGATGTAGCAGACCAGAGTAATTTCAGTAAATGTTACATCTACTAAATCATCCATTAAATTCTAGTGGAAATATCTGTTTGACTGCTAGGCTTATTTTCAAAAATGCCAACTAGCAAGTATGTATGGGCTTTCTTTTTGGCAGAGACTTTACTTAAAGAGCTGTTTTTCAAGTCTGCATTTAACACTTGATGACAAAATTTTTGCCATTTGTACTTTAAACCTTAATTTCATTTTCTTAGATCAAAGGCTTGCCTGAGGGTTTTCATCACCGTAAAATAGGTTCCAATTATTCAGTTCATACAGTAGAGAAAACTTGGAAAGCTTTACAAGATTTCAAGGAAGGAAATGCTATCTTCACTTTTCCAAATACTCCAGTGAAGTGTGCAGGGGCTCCTCAGAAGATCATGTATTTATCAGAGGCCTACTGGAGGAAAGTAAGTATTTTACTCTCTCTGCCAGTGCTTGTTCCCACAATTGGAAGGAAGGCTTGTTTAAAGGGGTTCATAATATCTTTAAAACAAATTAAAAACATGAAAGAATGTGACTCAGTTATTAAAGCGATTGAGTTGCTTTTTCTATTGTTAATATTTAATAAATGAAGCTAACTCAAATAATACATAAATATTTAGCATATATTTAATACTGGAGAAACTTACAGAATTCAGAATCCATAAGGAAAGAATTGC
Organism: Hemiprocne comata; assembly: GCA_020745705.1. Lineage (NCBI taxonomy): Eukaryota > Metazoa > Chordata > Aves > Apodiformes > Apodidae > Hemiprocne > Hemiprocne comata. Next base: position 11,349,790 of record CM036596.1, read on the forward strand.
TTACCCTGCTTCTGGTGAGCTACAGGTACAACTGTTCTCAGCCCACTTTATAACTTCAGGTAGTGCACTGAACTCACACTGGCTGGAATTAAGTAATTCTTTTTACTTTAAGTACTTAATACCTGTTGCCATTTGTCTTTCTGCTAGTCTGAAAAGTGGCTGTGCTTGCTCTTTGTGGTGCACCAACTCGACATCAGGAGGAGCCTTAGCCAGGCTGTTAGAGCAAGTGGAAACAAAATACATCTTCAAGTGGAAGTGTCAGGCTTCATACGTGTTTGTTTCATGACCTATCTACTGGGCAAGTAACTGAATAATGCATAGAACTGAAGGTTTCAGAAAGGTATATAATGCCAAGCTGCTTCAGATGCTTAACCTCCACACAGCAGTTCCTCAGTGAATAGCAGCCACCTCTTCTCACTAGCAATTTGTTTGGGGTGTCTTTAGTACCTCACTCAGGGCAAATATTATCTCGTCTAGCTTCAAACACGGTGTGAATAGCTGTATCTTGAGAGTTCTTATGTTAACATTTTGTTAATAAATTTAACTGCATTCATAGTTTTGTCAGCTCTTCAGTAGTGCAGCACAGTTCTTTTTTCTCTGCTAGCTTCTCACAGCTTCTTAATAGAAAAGGCTAATTTGATCTCTGTGCAGACAGGAAAACGTTCCAAAGCAAACATAATGTTCAACACTTCACTTGGTGCCATTTTTGGTGTTAAGAAGTATGCTGATGCATTGCTTGAAATAGTAAAGGAGAGGAACATTGCTGTTAACTATAAGCGCAACCTCGTAGAAGTTCGAGCAGACAAGCAGGAAGCTGTGTTTGAAAACTTGGACAAACCTGGAGTCACTGAAGTGCATCAGGTCAGGAGCTTTCAGACCTCTAGTTTGGTCCTATTTCTTTTCCTTTACTGCCACACTGTAATAACATAATGTCTTCTTCATTGCATACTCTTTTCTCCTGAGAGTACCACCTTTAACTGTAGCAGAATATTAAAAAGTTTGAAGCTATGTTGGGGAGAAGAAAAAAACATAAACCATGCCTGGAGTCCTGTATGCATTGTTAGTATAACTTGGGAATGTCTCAGGTGCATATGGAGGAAGGCAAATTGCTGTTATGCCAGTCTAAACGGGGTTTCCTGATAAGGTTGATGTTAATAAAAGGATGCACTTCAAATTTGAGAGCAAATTTTCATTCTATATAGTTGTGGGTGTTTTTAATAAAAAAACAACAAACCAAGAAAACCCCTCTCCACCTGACACTTATTGCTTATTAACACAGGTATGATTTGCTCTGATAAACTAGCTGTTGAGTACCTTTTCTTTCTGTCTAGTATGAAATGCTTCATGTCACACCCCCAATGGGGCCACCTGATGTACTCATCAACAGTCCTGTCTCAGATGAAATTGGCTGGGTGGATGTAGATAAGGAAACTTTGCAACATAAGAAGTATCCTAATGTATTTGGTATTGGAGACTGCACCAACCTGCCAACATCAAAAACAGCTGCAGCTGTAGGTAAAGTTGCATGTGGGTGTTTGTGTGTGTGTAACAAAAAGTGGAGGAGTTTCTTACTCCTGAGGTCTTGACTTCAATTATTTTCAGCTTTCAAAAAGACCTAAGTTTCCTGGGCCAGCTAATTAGCTACAGACCATGCTGATGCCATTAACCCCCAGTTCTCTTGTAGAAGATGCCTCACAGCTGAACTAATTCCATTTTCAGTGATCATCGAACAGCATAAAATGAGTCTACTACTCTTGCATTCTGTTATCATTCAGTAACAAAACTTTGTGCTCTATCTTAACAGCTCATGCACACATGTCAGCTAACTGATAAGTCACTATTGAAGAGTCATGTGTTCTGTGGCTACACTAAAAACAGTACACATACGGTCTCACAATTAAAAAAAGCAAGTAAGAAGGTGGAAAAAAAAAAAGACTATACAATGTTATTGGTGTAACTTGAAGAATGGTATAGTAAATTCCAGCAAATGAGTCTAGAATACTTCCCTTATGGCACTGAAAATGAAACTTCAGTGTGACAGAATCTTGGTGTTTGGGAAGGCTGAGCAAACATGACTTAGCATAGGAGAATGGGCATAGGCTGAAAACATATAGCCCAAGTTTTATTAAGCTTTAACATATTGGAAACAGTGAGGCCAAAGCCTTATTCAATTTTATGATATTTTTTTCATATCTGGGACTGTAAACTTCCCAAACTGATTTGACATGTAAAGTAAATTACAGCTGACTTGTCCAACAAAATGCCTGGCTGCTAGTGTTTGCTTTAGTAGTGACAACAATTGCTTCCTGAAACCAAGCCTTAATACACTCTCTTTTTTTTCTTATGTAGCTGCCCAGTCTGGAGTGCTTGATAAAACTATTTCCTTGGTAATGAAGAACCAGTTGCCAACTAAAAAGGTACTGACAGTTTTTTGTCTTAGGAATAAGTTACATTGTTTACTCAATTGTTATGCAGGAAGTCTTGCAAGCAGCTGAGCCGTGTGAACCGGAAGGCAGGAAGGGCTTTGCATCAGCAGCTGGGGTGCTACATGGCTAAATACTGCATGTCATAATATTTTAGTTGCACAATTTGCATTCTCAATACTGCTGTTAAAAATATTAACTATTTAATTCCCTGACTTCTGAGTTAAAAGGAGTGTAAAGGCTGATTAGTCTGGGTTCTTCACCAATGCAGGTGACTTACGTAAACTGTTGACTAGTATAATCCCTACTCCAGGAAAACTCTTGCACACTTGACACATCTGTACAATGTTAAACTTCCCCGCCCTGTACAGAACATGATCTTTTAAGGAGTTACATGGAAATGTTTGTACTACAGATGTTAAGCCTGTAGCTATGTTCAAATTCCTCTTTGAGACTTGGCTTTCATTTTACCTACAGCTTCTGAATTGATATTCCTTAGGGTACTGATATGAATATCATCATCCATACTCCTGCAAAGCTCTGGAAATTCTTGCACCTACATTCAAGATCCTGTTTATATATTGTCTGTTAAAGCCAGCACCAGCTCTCATCCTGATATACTGGTCACCTATTTTGCTGGTTACAATAATAACCAACAATTAACGACACAAAGCCCTATTGTTCTAGGTTAGGTCTAATTTAAGCAAAGTTGTTAAGCAAGTCTACATTTGGAATAAAGTGGCTTTGTATCATGGTTATAATTGGCTCAGCAGCCTTCCACACTCACTGGTATTAACACTATAAATGCAGAAACCCCTGAGTAACTTTGAAAGATGTTGACCATATGGCTCAGCATTTAGACTTTGCTCTGATTTCTGAAATTTTCTTTGCAGTATGATGGATATACTTCCTGCCCACTTGTAACAGGCTACAACAAAGTGATTCTAGCAGAATTTGACTATGATGCTCAGCCTTTGGAGACCTTTCCCATTGACCAGAGCAAGGAGAGGGTAACCATGTACCACATGAAAGCTGATATAATGCCTGTTCTCTATTGGAATGCACTACTTAAGTAAGTATTTAAATTCTGAGCAGGCAGAGCTGCTGTGATCATTCAGGAAAAAGCCAAGTACAGATATTGTTCTGACTTAGTTCTGTGCTAGAATAGAAGCAAACACAGTGCACGACCAAGACCTCAACTTTTGGAGAATTCTGGGCACTTTGCTAGTAACAGGGGTTTGTTCAAGCAGAATAGGGTTGAATTGCACCAAAGGACACCCCCTGCCCAATTGAAAACTTCACTGAAACAAAGATGATTCTTCAAAACAAACCCCTAACACTCATCTATTAACAAGTATGAGATCTTGTGGCAGTAAAAGAGAACGTTTCCTCCCCCTCAACCCTGCTTTGATAGTACATACATATAACTTGATGGACAACTTTCTGTATTTCTAGGGGATACTGGGGAGGACCGGCTCCTGTCAGGAAGCTAATGCATCTGGGCTTGAAGTAACTGCTGGTTCTCAGCGTTGATCAAACCTTTCTGAAGAAAAGGGACTGGTCTCATAAAGGATCAGTACAGATCTTCATTTTTGGACTACATAGTAAGACTGATTTTTTTTTACTTTTGTAAATCAAGCTTTTGTCCTAAATTCACTTTCCCCCTACCAAGGATTAAGCCCTCACATGCTCTTTCATGGCTCTTCTATGTAAACCAAGGCCTTAAATTACTTCTGTACATACACAGGAGTGTGAACTTGCCTTAAGCTTGCAGAACACTACTGAAATCTAGAGCAATTAGGCTTTTTAAAGCTGTTGTATATATAGGATGTTCTCATTAATGTATGCATTGCATTTAACAAAGTAATTCAATGCTAGTAAAATGGCCTGAAAACTTCCTCTTGTTCTCTCATTTTTGAAGAGCAAAATAAACCTTAATCAAGAAGCATCCTTGCTGCCTGGTTAGATGGATTATAGAAATTAATGCAGGTTATTGAAATGAAAGAACTCCAAGCAGCATGTGTGTATATATATGCATGTACTCTCCTAGGATAGTTGTGCTACTTCCACATCAGTTCCACTATAATGTTTTACTCTCCCAGGTTAAGAACATAGTGAAAAGAATTCCCAGTACACTAGAGACTGGGAGAAGACTGAGACTACATACATACTAGGCTGAAGCACAAATTAAGATGACAGACACAGGGGAAGTGCTTTTTAATTATGACCATATATAACTCAGTTTCAAGGGAAGATGGAACAGTTGAATTTAAAGAGTTGAGAGTCTTCACAGAAGCTGGAACTTTAGTGGCAGTCAGGTAGACAGCATGGAGCAAACAGGAATCATCTTCACTCAAAACAATCAGCAGCAGCTTATTTCTGAACAGAAATGTACACATGAACATGTGTTAAGTGAGAGCTTCATGCTTTTTCAATATTGCACTTGAAAGGGTTGCCTTTGAGTTGCAATTAGAAGCACAAAACATGTACCTGCATGTTAAGTAATTCTTCAATCTTATTCTGGATCTGTCCGTACACATCATTAAACAACTCTTCCTTTGATTTTGTTCCATTCAAGTGCACTTAAAGTAAAATAAGAGAGTTATAATTGAATGTTTCTATAAGCCTGCCAGATCACAATTTAAAGAGCATGCATTTGACTGGTATCAGAGAAATATACTCCATCCACCTGCTTCAACTCCTCTCATGCATCTAACCAGGATGTATGTCCCAGGTTTGAAAAGCACTCTCATAAAGCAATCTTTCAAAAGTGCTTTTGTCATTAAAGACTTACCCACATCAACTCCAAGATCTTCCATTATCTTCCTGTGCTTTACATACATAGGCCAAACGTGGCCATCAAACAATCCAGGTGGATCCGGTACAGTGTAATTCCTTGAACTATAAATTAAGACACTTGATTCAAGACTAGTCTAATTACAGTTCAGGTTAATAACAGTTCATTCCATTTCTCCACACACTAGCCTGAGCATGTTTCCTCCAATGTATTTTCTGAGCTTATCAAAAGCCAGTATTTAGCATAAGTTGCAAGCATAAGGATACCCAAGAGTTAGAGAACTTGATGTGTGGGTTCAAAGATGCAGAAAAGATTCCTTTAACAGAACTTTGGGTAAAATAACTGTCTCCTTATTCCCCTGAAACATAACGTCAAGTCTAATATGTTTCATTTGCATTAAGAACAGTAATGTACAACAATACAGCCAAACATGAAACCCCAGGGTACTTTGAGACCTGGGAACCATGTCATTAGAAAACCAGGAAGGGGAAAGCCTATTGAAAGATCTGTGCAGAAACTGAGCCTTAGTCTTGCATATGTAACAGCTTGGTATGAAGCTTTTGGACTTGTTTGGTGAAGGAAGCTACAGTCTTCTAACATAGCAGCTACATTAGTGCTTATCCTTTTGTACCTGAAAGCTTCAGAGAAAGTGTCTTAACCAGAGTAAGATGTTATTGGAAAAGGAAGGGAACTTGGAAAGATAAAACTTACCTTCTTCTCCTTTTACACTCTTCATATGGAATGGAAAGAAAGTACCGATGGTGGAAAACATCAATCAGTGGCCTGAAAGAGTTATGTTTGGTTACAGCCAGACTGATTAGTAGCAAGAAATGGAAAGGTAGAACTACATCTATCTCCTGTACCTACAGCTATCTTCAGATTTGTGACACCTAAGCTCAGCACCCCCAGTCAATACCAGCTGCTAACTCTTAGTTTGTAACAGGTCTTTTTATTCCCTTGGAGGCATGCCTGTCTTATAAACTCAGGTAAAAATTAAAATATATGGAGGCACATTTGATTACCTGTAGGTGTAAAGCAGGAAGCCCTCAACAATAAGAATGTGGATTGCTTCATCTCCTCCCTCCTTATCTTGTAAGATCTGGGCATCCAGTGTGTTGTTGATCCCATGCGAGCGTTCAAACTTGACTGGGTTTTTTATCCAAGCATTTATGGTACTCATCATAGCTTCCATATCTAATGCACTAATCACTAAGACAAAGACAGCTATCATTAAGCAGTAATTAAGTATCCTCTAGTAACAGAATCAGTAGAAGACTGCACACAAAAGAGCCAAAATACTCAAAGTTTTCTGAGTTACACTTTGATAACACTGTAGTAAAGCCTTACCATCGTACTGTTTGAACCCATCTTCAACTTCTATTTCATCTTGGGGCTGAAACAGTGGTAAGAAAAAAAACCTGTTTGGTCAGAACAGCTACTGGGAAGCTTGATACCCATTTCAAAGAAAGATTCAAGCTACAAAGAAGAATCTTGACCCTCCACCAGGTTTCTTTGCACGCAGATAAAAAGCAGTAGTAGCGACGCTAAGATAAAGTAGCTTGCTCCTCTATCATCCCACCAACACAAGCGCACCATATAGCACTCCCAGTAAAATGGAAAGTCATCGGAAGGTATTACAGCGCAGCCGTATCCACGAGCCGCACAGCCCATCCAGCAAAGCACTGCTGAAGGGCCGTCACCGACAGCACCGGGAACTGGGAGCAGCAGGCAGGGCGGCGGGCGGAAGCAGGCGGGGTCACCCCTCGCCTTCCCCCGGCCTCCAGAGGGCAGCCGGGCCGGCCGGAGCCCGCCTCACCTTGAAGAAGTCATCCTGGTGCACCACGCTGCAGTTGGGCAGGGCCTGCATCAGCCTGCGGGTGAGGGTGGTCTTGCCTCCGTTGGTGACCCTGCGGCGAGACCACCCACCCGTCGGGACAAGCGCGGGCCACGTGCGCGCGCGCCGCCGCCCCTCCTCCCGCCCGCGCTACTGCGGCAGCGGCACGAGGGGCCGGCGGGGGAGGGATGCGTGTCCCGGCCGCGCCTCCACCGGGCCCAGCATCCCGCCGGGAACCCTCCTCCCCCGGCCCGCCCCGCGGCTCTCACCCGCCGATGCCGATGATGATGTTCATGGTGTCTCCGGCAGCCGCCCGGCCCGACCGCTACAGCCTGTTCCTGAGGGGCAGGGGTGTGGGGGGGGTTGGGGACCCGGTGTCTCCGGTACCGGCCGCCTACGTGCCTGAGCCGGGACCCGGGGAAAAGGGGAAGAAAGGGGCTGGAAAAAAAAGGAGAAGGTAGAGAGGGGAGAAACCCAACGTCAACTGCTGGGTAACGCCATGGTCGGAGGAGGGAGGAGCAGCAGCAGAGCTGGTCCGCGCTGCACCAGAGCGCTCCGCAAAGGGAGGTTGGTCCCCGCTGCATAGGGCTTCCCCTCACGCTCCAGCGCGCCCATTGGGCGGCTGCCACGGCCGCCGCAGCCAATAGAGAGTGGGCGCAGCGGACGCCTGGCGGCTATTGGGCAGCGCGCGCGCTCACTCATGCCCGATAGGGTTACAGAGCGGCTGCTCGGCGGCGCTCATTGGTCGCTGCGCTGGGGGTGGGCAGTGCGCCAAGGGCAGGAGCATCGCGCCCCGGAGCGGGGCGGGTCTGGTGGCGGCCGCGCTATGGTAGCGTTGCGGTGGGCCTGCGCGTTCTCCTCAGGCCCTGCAGGACCAGGGGCTTGGCCCCGCCGGTAGCGACAGCACCGGCGCCTGGTGGACCGCTCCGTGTCGCTGGGCTCCTTCGCGGTGGTTGCGAGGGGGCGCGCCCTGATGAGGGCGAGCCCGAGCCCGAGCTCCGCGCCCTGAAGGCGCAGCAGGTGTCGGTTCTCCTGCGTCCTCAGGCTGCGCTGCCGCCCTTGCCCGGGAACCGTTATCGCGGCTCTGGCGGCAGTAACCACCTGGAGGCGGCCCCCGCCGGGATGTGCTCTTGGCACGCTGAGGCAGTTGTTGGCCTTACGGAGCCGTGAATGCCCCCATCCGAAAGGCCTCAGGGGGCTCTTTGCGCCCCGCTCCAGATACAGGCCCGGTTTTCGGTAGTGAGAAGCTGCGGCTGCCCGGGGGGGGCCACGGCAGAGCAGGGAAAGGCAGCGGGACCGGCCATCCGGGCCTCGACTGCTCTATGGCCTGACTCGGTGCGGCCGAGCTGCGCAGAGTCTGAGAAGGGGAGGGAAGCGGCGGTTTGCTCTGCGGCAGGGTGACCCCTGCGGTGTGCCAGGGGGAAACGCGCCAGCGGTTGTGCCAGCGGCTGCCGTCAAGGTCTAGGTCTGTCCCTAATTAGGCCGTGGAATTGGAAAGTTTTAACAGGAATGTAGAAATTTGACTAAGAAACTTAGTGCGGAGGGTCCGTCTCCTGTAATCCGCAGGTCTCAGCAGAAGGGCACTTCCCTACTCCTGTCGCCCGAGGAGCTCACGTTTCCTCGGCAGTTGCATTTGTCCCTTGTCTGCCAGTACTGGGACTCTGCAAACTGCAGAAAACTGCGGGACTGGAGACTGCTGCGCCTGAAGGACTTCACCTCTTCTTGACAAGGTTTTTTTCCCTTTTATGAAGACATACATTTAGAGTCACAGCGTTTTGGTTTTTTCTTGTGTTTGTTTTTTTTGTTTTGGTTTTGGGTTTTTTTTTTGTTTTTGGTTTTTTTGTTGTTTTTGTTTTTTTGGTTTTTTTAGTAATGTTAAATTCCATAATTTGCAAGCTAGTACCTCCGGTCAGCATGTTTACAATACCAGCGGTTGGTGTGTTATCAACCATTCAGCTTCTCATCTTTTTGTGAGTTTTACTAATTTTCTTCTAGTAAGACTCCAGGCAAATCTCAGTAGATTTCTTGTGCAGTTATTTTTACCTTCCGAACAGAACACATCATTTGGTCTCTCTGCTTTGAGAGGGGACAGGCAGTTAAAAATGCTTTTTTTTTCATTTTATGACTAATCTTGTTTTTGTTTTGCAGTAGAGGATCTGGGGTTTTTGTTACTTCTTTTAGAATCCGTGTGTCTACTTACCTTTTAAATGGAGAATCTTCAGATCTCCTCAGACTACACTGAAATTCCTTAGATTAACAATACCAGCACACCTAGATTAATGGTGGTCTCAGGTAAAACCCTGTTCTCAGCTTTCTGTGATGCTTCAGGATGACAGAAGGCCACTGTATAATCCAACTACATAGTAGTGTTATTATGTAGTTTGAAGACTACATCTCAATTAAATTTGTAACCTGCACATATATTAATAAATCAGTATGCTTTCCCCAAGCAGTTAAGATCACTCTGCAGCAGGATTTCAGCTGTTTGGCTCCAATGTTCTTCCAAAGTCTTGGTAATTTTTTTTTTTTTGTTACTTTTCACCTTTCACCAAGATGCACTCTTCAAGTTTTGAGCTCAAAACTAATTTTTGATCTAGAAATACAAGCTCCCGTGTTTTCTACCACACCTTGCCATTCATACATGTAAATGTGCAACTGTTTCAGGTTTTTAATGTGATGTAAATACCAAATGAGCAAAGTAAGGTCATGAACAAATGAGAAGCACAGTGATTTTTAGAAAGGCAATTAGGCTGAAATACGCTTCTCTCACCTCAGTTCAGTACTGACAGAGCTGGAATGAAAATGACAATAACTGGAATCAGAAGTTGCCACAATGGAATAACTTTGTCAGGGCAGGGTGATGGTAGCCTGTGTCTGATGTGTGTTAATATATGGTAACTTTACACTAATTTCACTAATGGCTCAGAGTCAAGGATTTGTCATGATCAGCCCTTGAGTCTCAATGTCAATTGTGAAGAATAGATCTGTTTGGTGGACATTACTGATCAAGATTACCATGCATCTCACATGTCTATGGAAAGGGAGAATTCTTGTGTATTGATTCAGGCAAGCATTTTCCACTCCTTGTAGAACTGATACTTTGTAAATAATGTTTTTAATACCTTTTAACACATGGCAATGATAGAAAAAAATTGAATGTTATCCTCAGTAAATATATCTAAACATTCATAAAGCTCTCAGGCACTCTTAAGGCTACAACTGCAGAAGGGCTGAGCATCCTGCCCATCGCATTCGACAGCTGTGGCTGCGTGTGCTAGCCATTTCCCTGGCCCTTTGTCTCCCTCTGCTCCATGATGCTGCTGCTATGGTGAAAAATAGAGAGAAAGAACAACAGGATATTGTCCAATTCTGGTCTTTGTGCCAACAGTGACAAAATGTTGTTTTCTGCTCGGTTTAGGGATTCTTGTTGGCTTTTATTTGTCCTGGGTGAGCCTGAACACATCTAAGATGGTTTTAAAATTCTTCCAGTTAGTGTGGAAACCTTGAGTCTCTGGGAAGAAGGTGGTGTCCCATGCCCTGGCGCAGACATCCCTGTCCTGGAGGATGATACTCTGACTCATGCAGAGGAAAAGAAGAGTTCTGCTGTAAAACACAACAGGAAGATGTCCAGCACTGCTGTGTGCCAGGAGGACACCTGCAGAGCTGCCGCAGGGGTGGGAGGGAGCCACAGGCTGTATGGATAGTGCTGGGAAAACTGCACGGCTGCACAAATCTGACGCCAAACTAGGGCGCTATTTTTGGTTTCCGTTCTGCTTTTCAGACACCTGTAGGTAAGTGTGAGGAGCACCACAGCCTTCTGCAGCGCTTTCCAGGGCGAAGGAGCCATTGCAGGGACTGGGATCACTGTGAAGCATTCTTGCTTTGCCATCAGGATGAATTATAACCCAGGAATATGAACTGTAAACGTGCTCGAGTTGCCGAGACAAGGAGCTGGCTGCATGCCAGCGCTTGAATGAGGACGTACCATCCCGTCAGGACTCTGTGGGAGCAGCAGGTAACAGCCAGGTATGCATGGAGCCCCATGGAGGCAGGTGGCCAGATGCTGGGGGGTAAGGTGGGAAGAGAGTGTGTGTTCAATTGTTATTCTGGGATGGGGATGTTTGTCTAATTTGATGCCTCTCTCAGTATGTCTCCTTTCAAAATGCGTCGTTGGTGTACAGTGACACATCTCATGATTTTTAAGAAAATAATAGCTTTGATTCAGTCTCCTTAATACAAATTGAACCCCAAAAATCTGCAACTAATGTGAAGTGTAGGCAAAAGCTTCAGCTTCTGTGTCTTCTTTTGGCTGTGTGGGTCACTGTCTGTTTTTTGCTGCACCCAAAGAAGGCATCAGTGATGCTAAAGACTGTTGTGAGAGGGTGAGGTGAGGTGAGGTGAAAAATGATGGAGCCAGATGGTGAGTTGTATTAAAAGCACCCAGGATTAAATGGTATAATATATGACACGTTCTGCAATAATGTATCACGTGGGCCACCTAAAGCTGAGGCAAACAGCGAACGCTTTGAAAGATAAATGGCAGAAATTAAAACTGCTTGAAGTGTATGAAGTGATGAAGTATAAGAAAACCACAAATGTGAAAGAAATACATGTGCTAAATATATAATTGTGGGACTACATAAAAAATGTCTGTGAAGGGGGAAGCTTGTGCTGTTTGGTTGTGAAGACTCCAGTGGGTTGAGAAAGGCTGAATTGATGAAGCTGTAACTTCTCTTAGGCTGTAAGCTTCAAAAAAACACCTTCATAAATTACCGTGTTATAATCTTGTTTTAATGATCTGGGCTATGGAAAAGTGGATATGAAAAGGCTACTCTGTAGCCCTGGGTGTGCTTTGAAGGAAGATAATTTAATTTTAAAAAGTCAGTAACCACTAAAAAGTTGTTTTTTGTCATAGCTTTGGAGCATTTCAAGTCAGTGAGTTTCCTAGTTGTCTCCAGTTCAGGGGTGCTGCATTTATAATAGTTTTATATGTTCTGGGAAGCTCTGGGTTCTGACTGAATGATTTCTGTTGCTGATATACAAAGCTGTTTTTTTCCCTTTTAAGGGCTTTTTGGAGTTATAGAATACTCTCTGCTGGGAGCTTTTCCATGTCTAAGAAGAGTAACTGTATCAGATAGAAGAAGGAAACTTTCTTTTGAACTTCTTTGTAGATGTTAAGCATTCAGTCTTTTGGGCTTCAAAGCTTTTTTTTTTTTTTTCAAAATGCTGAGTAGTTCATGAGCTCTGGCCAGCTCTGCCCATGCAACCTGACTTAATTCTAGTGTTGCTTTTATTACACTTCTGTAAATAAACCAGAACTTACACTACGGTCTGTCTGGGAGTAAATGTGCAGAGTTCATAGCCCTGATTTCTGACATGAACATCCTGATTTTTAATTGATGCTACTCTTCTGTCCAGGTATGTTTAGGAGTCTTGTTTATAGTTTACAGTCTTGTTTTAGTCCTCTGAAATGTCTGTTGCTCAATAACTGTTACAAGACTTCAATATGTTTTAGTATAAGCTTAAAAGAGAATCTCTTTGCAGGTGTACTCCTCACATGCTTTCTGTGCTCTTTACTAGTGAACCTGCACAAGCAATTCCTTCCTAAATGCACTTCAGGAACTACATCTTGGTCCTTGCACTGCTTTAACTTCCAGGGAAATAATTACACTCAACAAGACCTTATTACCTACTGAAAAAGATAATGACTGAATTCCTGGTTTGTTTTAATTGGTGCAATGGTGAACAGCCCCAGACGGTAGGTGGATGCACAACTGCCATCCTTTATCAGACTTGCAATTTTGTATTTCAGTTAATGTGAAAAACACTTTGTCACGTTGTTTTAATTGTTTTGGGCTACGTAATGCAGAAGCTAAAAATGGACCCGTTGAACTATGTTTAAACTATGTGTGCTTTGTCAGAAGCTTTGGCCATATGTCTGTTGGCAGTTCTCAGGCCCTGACTTCGCAACAAAGTTTTTGCTCAAATTCAGTTAACAGTAATAAAAGTGATTCTTACTGCCAACGGTCTGAAACTTCAGCCCAGCTTTAATGGGGAGTCCTTAGGGGTGACTACTGACTGTTTGTTTTAACTTGGCTGCTTATTTCTCTCTGGAAGCTATTTTCTGAATAGAGACCCTAATATGCCTTCTTTCTTACAGAAGAGACGTCGGAGACTGGACCGGAATATGATTGGAGAACCAATGAACTTTGTACACACTGCTCATGTTGGGGCAGGGGAGATGAGCAGTGACTTTTCATCAGTAAGTTTCTACTTCTTGGATAAGCAAAAATCTCCACTCAGTAACCTGTAGAGCAAGTAGCTAATAAAATACTAGATAACTGTAAGAGAGAGAAAAATCTGATTTTTTTTCTTTTTCATCTATAGAATAGCATAGGAACAGAACTGTCCTTTAGTTTGTAAACATAAGATCCTGTGGGTATGAAAGTGCTCATTTCCCCAGTATCTTTACATTTGGTGAGAACCTTTTGGATAAGGGTTCACTTGATACTAGGTCCAGATAACACATCACACTTAAGTCAAAGCTGTGCCAGGGCAAGGGATGTAAAAATAAGTGCATTTTGAACAGCAAGACCCATCTCATGCACTGACTTAAAAGAGTGTTTAGCAATCCTGGATTTAGTTGTTACTTCTCCCAATGACACTGTAAACATATGGCTCACCTGCCTCTTCAGATTGATGCTTTGAATAATTGTTCTGTCAACCAGACTTTATAAGATGCATGTTCTAATAAACCTTTTTTCTAGACTGTGTCGATTCAGGACCACATGAAATCTAAAGGTGGCTACACAAATGGCAATTCTGCAACTGTGGAGATGTAGGAAACTGAGAGAAGGCTGAAATCTGCTGTCTCACGAGGACCCCCTGGACTGTGCGTTCATTTTCTCTAAAACCTCTTTGTCATTATAAATAGGTCAGTGCAAGCTTTGGTGTCCTTAGCACAATAGCTTCTGAAGCAGGTTTTGTAAATTATCCTTGAAGTGATCTGTTATGATAGTGTTGTAGTAGCAACTGTAATTTGTCACTCTGCATGACTTCCTAGCTGTGTCCCAAAAATACCACAAAGTAGGGTTTGGATGTAGGATGGTATTGGAAGTCAGTATGAATTGTCTGGGGATTTGGTATCTTTTTTCTCCTCTCAGGAAATGCAGAGGTTGATTTAATTGGAAGATACTGTACATTTGCACCTCTTACATGGGCTGAACTGAATTACTAAGTAGGATCTTGTAGCCTGTAATAGAACTTTGAACCTGTTTTTAGGTGCAACCTAATGCATAAATCTACTGAACTGTACTTTAGTGTTTTTTAATGTCTTTTATTGGTGAACAAACTCTAATGTAACATAGTTAGCTGAGTCTGCAAAATCCAGCAAAACTTTTGCCTTCCTGTGATTTTTGTAGTTAAAAATGGAGGGTTTGCAAACATACCCACTTTGAAAAGCAGACATTGCTCTCAGTAACTGGGCTGCCTCCCTTCCACACGTGCACTAGTGTGACTGACAGGTATTACTAAAGCAGAGCTAATAATATGTACCAGTTCACTTCAAGTGCTGCTACAGTATGCTCAACTGTGTTAATTTTGCATGACTGCTATTGAATTTCAAATTAAACATATTTAGGTCACTGTCTCACCTATCTGTAACAGTAACTACATAGGACTTCAAGGAATATCTCACTTGTCCTTCTGGCTTCTTAATTTTAAGACTGGTTTTCTTAGAGGAACTGATTTTTTTCTTGCCTATGGTTTAAATAAAATGTATGGTTTAAGTGATGCAGCCACGGGAAAGACAGAAATGTGAAGAATATTGTGAAAACTTGGAAGACACTTTTTCCATTTAATATTCTCCTGTAGAGTTCCAGCACTTCATAAACATTTAAATAAATGGCCATAAATATTTAGCCGTACCCAAACCACAGTTTATTACTTAGTTCTTACTCATATTTTTTTTTAAGTGACTAGACAGAGCTGTGGAAGTAGAGCTAGGTTGTTTTTTTTTACCCAGTCACTGACAGCTGTTCCTCAGCTCAAAATTCTGAATGACAACCAGTACAGAAACAGGAAATCTGTTTGCTGTCATGGGGTTAACTAGATACAAGCATTTATATCTCTGCCAAATCAGCACCAGTTATGCTGGAAGTCTGTGTGGAACTCTCTCCTTGCTCTAAGCATAAGATCAGTTATGATTTTTTTTGCATTTAAAAAAATATCCAGCTGGCAAATATTTTAACTTATATGATTCTGTTTGTGGCTTGCGATACTTCTTAAATCTAGACTGTTGGCTTTGCTGAGTGGTTAAGCTGCCTTTTCTGAGGATACTATGGAACTTAAAACATGAAAGGTAGCTCTGTTTCTGTATGTATTAAAAAAAAAAAAACACCAACCACCCCCAACCCCTGTTTCATCTTTAAAGGCCAAAGAGGAAGAGAGAACGTTACTTTCTGTAACAGTTAGCGGCTGATCATAACATTCTGCAACCACACAAGAGAAATCTAATATCCATGTCTTGCTAGATTCTTATTCTTGAATTAGAATACATGCCAAATTTTAATGTATTTTAAAATTAGCATGAGTTAGCTGTGCATATAGCTTTTGTAAGTCTTTAATTTTTTGGTCTTCTAACTTCAGATTTATTCCAACAGCCTGGTTAAGATACAGAGTTCAAAGAAGCTAAATCCTGTATACTGTTGAGGAAGTATAAGTGGCCAATTTGTTTAAAGAACAGATTCTAACTCATCTGCTATTAAATTGATTTCTTCCATTCCTTGGTCCATATATGCCCAGAAAAAAACAGAGTTAGGGAAGCTGTCAGGAAGAAAATTGGTTGCATTTTGTTAACAGTGTAAGAAAACAAATTGAACAAGGAATTACTATTTCCTGAAGACCCATTCAGTATGTTTAAGATTAGTGGTGTATGGTTAACTAGAGATAAAGGAGTTGGTGATCATGTCAGTTCTTCTCTCTAAAAATAAATCAATGGATCTTTATTTATAGAAAAATCCTAGTTTTCATTATGTAAACCAAGTAGCACTATCTGGTTTTAAAACTAACTTATTTTCATCAGACTATATAGTGTTATATAGGACCATATTAGAGTCTCATGATTAGAAGGAAACTTTTTGCTATTGCGTTAAGAGTGCTATTACTTTTAAAATCTAAATAAATAAAAGCATATATGAGGACTGAGGTATTTTTTGTTGTCTATTTAGAAATCTTATCTAGCTGTAATCTGTGATGTAACAGTATGAACCTATCTCAGTTATAATAAATCTGTTGAACTAAACACACTGGTATTTTCTCTGCACTGAAAACCTGTTGGTTAAGTGGATGGATCAGCATGGATTGAACTTTCATTGCACAAAATACATTTCTCCACTAGAGAGCACAATTTGACATCAAGCCTTTTCTGTCTGCTTTATTCAAGCTATTACTCCATTGTAGGGGTTTTTTTGCTGCTTTGTTGGTTGATTTTTGAGCTTGACTGGAATAACATACAGCAAATGAGACCAAAGGATCAAACTTTTTCATCTGCATTGTAGGCTGTGAAGACCTTGCAACACCACAATGTGGCAATGAAACATTGCTGCTCTGACTTGGTGGCATTGTATGGTTTTGTTCTGTAGTTGGAAGTAAAATAACTTCCAAGTGGAGCAGGGTCATGTATTTTATATTTAGTTGGGCAGTCTCAACACTGTGTCTGTTTGCATACTTTAAAAAAAAAGAAAAAAGCCAGGGTGGAATAGCTGATATTTTAAATACTATCTGTTTTATCCCTTGGTGTTCCTGCTGGGCTTTACTGACTATCTCATAATGTTGTATAAACCTGCAGACAGTCTATAGAAAAGGTATTTGGCTTTTTCACAAGCTAGTATGTCTTTTTACCTCCTGCAGAGCAGCTTTATAACAATTATGTGGTGTCATCCTGTGTTCTGAGTTAGCCTGTACATGATAATTTGCAACCCAGGCAGACAGTGCTATTGCTTTGTATGGCCTTGCTGTATTGGGCTGTCTGGTGCTTCTGTAACTTCCACTCTGGATAGACAAAAAATATTTAAGAGATTAATAAATACCCTTAATCTTACTGTGCAAGCAAGAATAAGCACAGTTTGACAATGCTAAATTCCATGGAGATATGTTTATGAAATTCACTATATGCTACTAAATACAGTAACTGGAAAAAAAAAAAACACAAATCTGTTAGTGAAAGATGATCATGTGGCTGCTCTTGATTGTGTTTGGACTTACTTTGCTATCAGTACTGTGATGCTGTCATAAAAACTCAACAGCTTAAGATAAGAATGACTTTGCCTTTCATAATTGCTGTGGAGATAGATGAGATGAACTACAGGAAGAAAGCTGTGCTGTGTTACAGTGGTGTCAAAAAGATTGCTTCCTGTCAATTCTAAAATCTGTAGAACGAGTGAATCACACACTGAGGGTTAATGTCAAAGGTGGGGAGTCCTGAAATTAAAAAAATTCTGGTTCATTAGATTGCAAATTGGTTTCAGGGCAGAAAACAAGAACTAATGATAAATAGAATGTTTTTTTCTTAAAAAAAAAAAAGCCTGCTTGGAATAAATCTTTCATATTTACTTCTTTTTTGAAAGTGGAGACTTGCATTTTTAACTGCTTGCAATTGTAGTACCACTCTTACTGTGTACCTTTCTGTCTTAATGCGGGGGCTGGATCAACAGAGTTTACACCCAAAGTAGCAGGTAATGCTTGAAATTCAAAATTGTAGATGCTTACCTCTACAGCTGAAGTACCTGTGTGCCTAAGGAGATGTTTTAAGTGGTTGGTGCTTAGGCTTCTGCAGACGAACTGCCCTTTCTTCATACACAGGGATGGCACACAGGCCCAAGTTACTTACAGCAGAGGTTTTCCTGTTGATATTCCTGTGGTTACAGTGCATGTGTAAAAGGTTTCCCATCCTGTACAGAATAGGTCCTGTCTAGGAAGTGGCCTGTTGGACAGTTGTTTCCTCAACAGAAGCTTGAGCTGTGGAGCTACTTAAACTCACCACCACATGCAGCTCTGAGCCAGTTCTGTGCTTTGCTAACATGAAAGCATAAGGTCTTGTTATTGCTTAATTCTTCATACTCCAGGGAAGGTGGTCTGAGAGGCTAAGGGGTCAATTGGGAGCTACAGAAAAATGAAATATACAGGCCATGAAGCCACGGGGAGGCAATGTGGTATGTGTTTATGAGGAAAGAGCAGGGAGCAGAACATGTGCATGTTAATCATCTGCAATGCACAGCTTTGTTGATATCAATTGGAAAACACTTGTATGTGTAATTGGTATATGGAGGAAACTGGGCACTTAAATGTATGACTAAGCTGGGACTTTGAGACACAGATTGCCAGTGTAACTTTAATGAATGGTAGTATCCTCTTCCTGCAGTGGCTTACAAAGCTGTTTCAGAAAGTATGGAGCCACCCAGAAAGCTAGCTTGGGTTTCAGCAGTTGCAGACTGTTGACACATTCATGTTTTGAAAATGAGATGGCTTTTTTTTTTTTCTTAATAAATTGAAGGTTGTAGATGTTCTAAATGCTGAGGCCTGCTGCACTCATGGAACAGAG
The DNA here is from genome assembly GCA_020745705.1 of Hemiprocne comata. Lineage (NCBI taxonomy): Eukaryota > Metazoa > Chordata > Aves > Apodiformes > Apodidae > Hemiprocne > Hemiprocne comata. Next base: position 11,368,443 of record CM036596.1, read on the forward strand.
AACAAGTAAAACTTAGAGTTAATACAAAACAGCAGTAGTAAAAGAGTCTTTGCCTTAAGTCCACCATGCTGCCAAAACTTCAGGGAAATTAACTAGTTCCATCTGATCCAGGTGTTGGGAGAGTACGGATGGGTTGGAGCTGAAAGGTCATATAGACTTCCTTGTGCCTGAGGAGGTTTGAGTGATGTTCTTCTGGACCCTCTGCAGGCTGAGATGCCAGGAGGTCACCACGGCTATACCAGCTTTCCATTAATACCTTTTATCCCCATGCTATTTAGAGAAAGGGAACATGAAGATGTGGCACTTCTGGACATGCTCTCGTGGGCATGGTGTTTTTTTCTGAGTTGATGATTGCACTCTTTGATCTTGGAGGTCTTTTCCAACCATGATGATTCTGTGATTCTATGAGAGAAAACAGTGGCAGGGACACTAATAGTATGTGTTCTTGTGCCAAAAAAACTCCCAACTTGAGGTGCTTGATACTGAGCTGCTGTCTTCACCTGGGAAGTTATAGATAATAAAAAGTGCCCTTTCAGGAAGAGTGGGGTGTGCCAGGGCACCCATGGCATGGTGTGCTTTGGCCTGTGCACTGCCACAACCCAGTCCCAACCAGCTTGGCGAGCAATGCAGCACAGCTACTGAACACCTTGTGGTTGTCACTTGTTCCATGCATCCCTTTCTCTGTGCAACCATTACTGTGACCAAAATCCTAAAATGTTAGCTAAAAATGTAGTTCAAACAGGAGGAAGTTCTCTTAACCTACTTTTAATCCGTTTTAGAAGAGAGTAGTAACAGATGGACTAGAACAACAACTTTGAGGTATCTGAGACCTCAGTAAATGACTCATGAAATCAAGGCCACAAAGCTGTATTGAAACAACTTTATAAAGTGAACCTCTTTATTTTTTTTTTTGTTACTGAAACAATGTAAATGGGAAGGATATTATCTTTATAACAAATTTTAAGTTTTCTCTGATATTTGCACATGAATCCAAAGAGAATAAAATCAAGTTTGTTATTACTAAGGGCCCACCCTAATTCAGGGGTAGGGAAAAAAAGTTGAATTATGTCTTTTACTGTTTTAATATATATTTTTAATATATATGTATATATTTAGACCTTCATCTTAAGTAATGTGGAAGGAAATAATCCATTCCTTTAGACTTTTTAAACTAGAAAAAGTGTTTGGTTACAGGATTATTATTAAATTTTTAATAACAGTGTATTTACATACATCTGATCTTGCTGGTGCTTAAGAAAGACACTTACATTTAACATAATTTACCTGAGCTGAGTCTAAAGGTTGATGAAGACTATACTGATAACCAGTAATTAATCTCTTCACAGTGAGCTGTCTGAAATTAAGGAGTCCTAGATCAGGCAAAACAATGGCACTTATTTTAGGCAGAAATTGATATTTTTTAAGAATTAATCTAATACATGCAAGTTTGCAAGTCCAGTCTCAGCACGTGCTGAAGCAGCATATTAATGGTGAAAGTAATATGCCTTTTAAAGCAAGTTACCCATGTTTACCTTTGTGGTCTCTACCACCAGGAAATATTAACACCTGACTCAGTACCTTTGAGGGTGTGATACAAGCTTGAAAATACAATTCAGAAGTAAAGTTTACAGTCCTTCATTAAGGCATGCAAATGTGGCCTTGCTGCACAGTGGTGTATGAAGAAGGCTTTCACTAGTTCCCTTCAACCACTTTAACCATCACCTTTGAAAATGCATTCAAATTGGTTATTCTCTCGGCTGCATAATACCTGGGGAACCAGGGTATCTCTTGCTTGCATTGGTTGATATTTACTGGTGTTCAGATAAGGCTGTTAGTACATGGGGAAAAGTTGCTAGATGTGTGTTTGTATTAATAAATAATCCTAAAATACCAGTCTCTATGTTGTGGATCATTTTCTTGCTGGGAGATAGAGGTCTCATCAGGCTGTTGTCCATGTCCTTATCTTTGCCACGTGTGTATCTTGCAGAGATGGCAGGTTTCACTAACCATGTTCCTCCCCATGTCACTTTAATCATGAGGTTTCATCGTGTTGTCTTGCTGTCTTGTTCCTGGCTCCAGCCAAAAAGCTGTGAAAACATGAAGCACTGAAAGAGACGGTTTAAAGGATGGGTTAAAATTTTCTTTAGTTAAGCCACTTCCTTTTCCTTATTGCCTGCTTTATTCCCCCCTATTACTCTACCACCCACTAAATTTCTCAGAAATATGTGTACATTCAGTATTTGGGTCAGTGTTCTCTCTTGTTTCTTAGGAATTAATACAACATAGTCAAAATTCCTTTATCTCTTTGAAGTTTGTGTATTGATGAATGAACCCCAAATCCTCTTTACTCATTTCTGTATGACATAACTGTTTAGTGAACAGAGTCTAGTCCTTTTTACAATCTTAGTCTTTAAAAATTATGCAATATGTTTTCTCATAAACACCTAATCATCATAGTGACCCTTCCAAATCTGTCTACCTAAAAAGGCAACTGTTTTCTGTTTGTGGTATTTTATGCACAATTAACAGAATTAGACAGTAATTCAAAGACAAGATAATGGAAGACCAAATCTAATTGGATAAGGAGATGCATGGAAAGGAACAGAAAAAGACAGATTGGTTGGAATAAGTTTACTCAAAAGCCAAGAGGGTGATAAATACAAGAAAACACGTAAGTAGCACAATGCAATGGGAGAGTTAGAACAGCCTTGGAATGGAAAGTGTTTTGGGTGTCCTTGTGAGTTTAGAAGTGTGCTTATGTGGTAGAAAACGGGGAAGGAAGGGATAATTTTATGATCCCTTTGAAAAGGATTTCCATACACGGATAGTGTTATTTAACCAGTTTCTTTCCTGTGGTAATGATTATTTAGCTTCAGTTTCCACTTTCTACCTAATGTGCTCAGAGCCTACATTAATAATCTCTGTACCTTAACACTTGGAAATGCTGTAGGAATGCCTTAGCTGAGTTACAGGGTTTATTTCATGTTGGTGTTTTAGTTGGGAAAGGGATTTCTCTGAGTGCTGTTTCTCTTTTCTCTGATGGAAATGATTATGGTGGTTTAGAAAGGATGCAATTTGTGATGTGGATTTTCAGTATCTTACACTGATACTGAGTAAAAGCTGTGTTTTTCATTCCAAATAAGGAATTTCAGGTTTTTAATTGAAAAAAAACCCAACACTCTTTTAGGCTTTGAAGTAATTCTTCAGGCTCTGAATGTTTTTATAACTTAGTTTTCTTCTGCCTGGGATGGGAGATAGCATATATGAATAAAAATCCATTTTTTCTCATAGTGCTGAAATTTGAGACTAGATAAGCTGTGTATAACTTGGGTTACATACTAAAGCTAATGGTAAAAATTAGGGACTACTTAAATTGCCAGTAAAGATTACCTAAGAAATTTTTATTGATGTCCTGCATGTGAGCTGCCCATGTCCTGAGCTAACATTAGTGCACATATTTCTAACCTGACTGTCCTGCTGGACTGCAGCAAGTGTGTTTAATGTTAGATGCTTACACCAGCATCTTTAAACATGCATCAGGACAGGCGAGATCAAACCAAGTTTACACTTTGGGGACAGGATTTTATTTAAAGGAAACTATACTAGTATTTCTCTTCGGCCTTTTTTTTTTTCAGCTGCAGACAGAATAAAAACTGCTGTGCTCTCCTGGGGAATGCAAGGAGAGAGGTAAGTGTTTGGTAGTGCAGGAAACCCTGTGGAGTCTGATCCTGTGAGCAGCTATGCACATGCAATTCAGATTAAACACTTCTCCCATGCCTGAAATACACTGTACTGTACATGCCCTTAGCTCTTTACAGGTCACAGAATGGATAGATTTATTGAAGTAATCTGTATTAATCTGTCATCCAGATCTTGTTAGATTCAGAAGAGATAGTAGTTGGCATAAGGTGTTGTGGTTACTCTGCCAACGGCACCAAAATAGAAACACACAGATGGACTAGCTTTTTTTTTTTTAATACCAATTCTCCATGGAATATGAATTATTAGCTGGTCATGGTGTGTCATTACCTTTCACTGTTTAAGCACATTAAATATTTAGACACACTTTTGCAAAACTGCAAGATGCATAAGCCTGTTCTGTTGCTGATACAAAGATCAATTGCAGGTTGCCACGGGGAGGTGGGAAGCTTTCCTGTTATCATAAAAATATCTGTATAGATCAAAACCCTACTTATTTACATAATATGTAAATGTTATTCAGATTTTTAGACTAGTGCTTTAAAACCTCGGTGTTTCAGTTTGTCCTTGGCTAAATCAGCAAAAGGCAATTCGCTGGCTTGAAAGGCATTCCGCCTAATCTTATGTGGGGGGAGAAGGCAAAATAGTCCGTTCCCCACAAAGGGGTTGCACAACTTCCTTAGCTGTTAAAATCACGGAGCTATTACAGTCTATTGCCTTCCTGCAAACCATTGCTGGCACTGAAATCTGGAGTATCACAGACCTTTTAATGCTTCCAAAGCCGGGAAGACGCCTCTGGAATGTTTTGGTGTGCTTTTTTGTTTGGGTTTTTTTTGAGAACAATACAATTCCCTCAACCTTTAGTTATAAGTCATGTTTTACTGTTGCTCTCAAGACATGCTGCCCTTGCCGTACCTCCCTCCCATGGTTCCGTGTATGTGCCTGGTCACCAAGAAAGACGAAGCGAGCTGCAACACTCGGATTTCTTTGTCTCGGGAGACGTGGGGCAAACTCCACCCTTTCCTTTTATTTGCAATGGCTGTGAAGAGTTTTAAATAGAACTTAAGTACCTAAAACCCGCACAGCCTGAAGCTGCTAAGTAGAAAACCCGACAAGGTGACAGCTGTGGACCGCCCAGAACACCACAGCGAAGGAACGAGGCAAAAAGGAATACGGGGGGCAAGGCGCAACCCCAGCTGTCAGCAGGAACACGCCTGATCCTCCCTGACTCGCCCGGCCACAGACCCCTCCGCAACTCCCGGCTCTGTTCTCTCGGCACCGCCCCTCCGGGAGCACCGCCCTGCTTCCGGGCGTCCCCGCGGCGGAGGCAAAGGGGGGGCCGCGGAGGTCCGAGGGCCAGACCGGCGGCAGCAGCTGCCGCCCCCATCGGCCGCGGCGGACGGAAGAGGAAGTGGCGCCGCTCCGGGAGCCGGCGGCGAAGGGCTCCGTGGCGGGCGTGGGGAGCCCGAGCCTAGCCGAAGCCCTTCCCCGAGCAGCTGGCGGCGGCTGAGGAAGATGAGGGCCGCCGGGCTGCTGTGGGGCGCGCTCTGGGGTCTGCTACTCCCGCTGGTAAGGGGCTACGCTGTCCTCGCCGCGGGAGGTGCCGGGGCCCAGCTCCCGGGACAGCCTGGGCCGCGCCGCTTGTGGCGGCCCGGGCGAGTGCCGGGTGACGACCGGGCCGCGGGTGGCGGTGGGGCCTTCAAGGCCGCCCGTGGGTCCGCCTCTTCTGCCGGCCGCGGGGCTCCCGCTGTCCGGTTATCCCCCTGGAACCGTTCCTGGAGGATCCCGACCGCTCCAGCCACGGTCCGCGTAGCTCTTGTCTTCCCTGGGTGGACTGTTGAGTGTCCTGGCCTCCGAACGCCCCAGGGGCAGCGGCTTGGCTCTGAACTGTGTCCTGGGGCAGTTTCAGGCCGGCCTTGGGCCGAGGGCCCCCGGTTCACCCCCGCCTTCCCCGAGCCCCTGCCCACGCTCCGGTCACTCGTTTGCGGGTTTGGGTAACAAATCTCCTGAGTAGCTGCGTAGGTAAACACCGATGTTGTTTGCAGAAGTATTTAAATTAGGCTGTTGGGGAAGCTCGAAGTGTGTGTCTGCCTGCACCCCGGCTTTTGGGTTGTTAATTTGAAGTGCCATTTTGGTTCCTGTGTGGGACACCTTGCAGCTTCTCTCTGCGCACAGGTGTCTGTTGCCGTGTGAATCCGGTAGGTTGCCTTCTGCCTCATGGAGGAGTGAAGTGGGCAAGTCAGAAACCTCTGCTCTGATAAAGCAGTGTGAAGGGCATATCTGCATTAAATGCTGCTCCACTGAGTTGTTTTGTTGTTGAGTTTCTTTTGTTTGGTTGTTTTTACCATATTTTTTGCCTTGTTGCTTTGGTAAGGTGGGATGCAGAGTACTTTGCCTTGTAGGAAATCGTCACTGCATGTGCTCGATGAAGCACAGCACAGGTTGTTAGTGCTGTGAGAATGCCTTTGGGTAAAGTAGCTTTTGAGTCACTACAAAGTGCTCCCTCGCTGTTTGTGAGGCCCACGTAACTATTAGTTGTGTGAGGGTTTTCTGGAGCATGGCTTTGCCCCTTGGCCCAGTTGTTTGCTGCTGCTGACAAGAGAAGGGGCTTCTGCCCTCCTGTAGAACTCCAGGCCCTGTGTCCTGCCTCCTCCTTTGCTCTACAAATGCAGTTGTAGCAGCAATGGTGAGCATTATTAGCCCAGGCATTCAGCCTCCGGAGCAGTGTCCTGAGACCAACAGTGTGGGGAGTTAGTGCTTGGGAAGGTAGTAGATGTTTGGGGAAAGACCACTGCTGCTCTGAGCACGGGCACTGGTTCCCCTGGGTCACGGTGCCTGCAGGGAGGGGAAGGAGGGACAGTTTGCGTGTGTCTCAGGGCCGCTGGCAGAACTCTGAAATGATGCTTGTTCTGTTCGTGCCTAGATTTTTTCCTACCTTTTTATGTTTCTGGGAGGTTTGTGTTGTCACTTGCTACGTACAAAATACCTTCTCCCTGCTCCATACATTGGAGTTTATTGAACTTCTTTAGACAGTAACTGTGATGGATGTTCTAAATACAAGCTTGGTTTGGTCTCTGTTTTAACTGGTTCATATAACTTCCAGTATGTTATGTGGTGGGGTTACCAGTGCTCTCCAAAGTTCAACAGTGAATTGCAAAGCTTATATCCCTGCAGTGACAGGGGTGTTTTAAGAGCACTAAGTATTAAGAGACAGTATGAGATGCCTTCTTCTCTATCAAAGATAAGGAATTATACAATAAAAGTTTAAAGGTGGTAAAGGAAGAAGTATGATGAGGGAACTACCTGTCAAAAATAGGAAGACGTTTGAAGGTGAGGGGCCACTGGGAATTGTCTGAACCTGAAGTTAATGATGATGGTGCCCATTTAGTTAAGGACAGTTGCTATGTCTCTACCTGGGAGCATTTTTATTCAGAGTCAGTCAGCCTATGGAAGCAGGTTAATATTTTCAGGAGCATTTTTGTGGACACATGCTTGGTCTTCCACTTAAGTAACAAGACTGAAAGTGTGCTCTGTAAGATATTTCTACTTTGCACGTATTCTGAGAGTAATATTTGTTTTGTACTGTTCAGTGGCACAGCTGGCTTGCAAGGTCATGTACCCAAACTAGTAGCCTTTGTTGTGAAAGGAGGATACTGGAACAAGTAGAAAATAATGAAAGTGCAACAGGATTTCAGTGGGGATGTTCTAAGTGAGGTGTAGCATGTAGCATTTCTCTTAATTTTTAACTTTTAAGTGCTGTCTTTAGAGCTCAGCAACGAATATGTGAGAGTAAAATTGTCATGATCTGATCCTCCCTTCCCCCACCTTGTGAGCAAGAGTTGTGTTTCTGAATTCATCCCCAGAGAAGGGAAGCTTGCCAAACGAAAGACATGTATAAAATAAACAAGTAATCACTCCTTCTAGGTAGACTTACACTTGTGTAGCATTAACACTTGATTTCTGGGAACCCAGAAAACATATATAATTCCACTTTGTGAAGCAGAAAGAGCTTTTAATGGGTGGAAATATCTTGGGGTTTGCACCTCTTGGAAGTCTTTAAGCTAATGGCAAATTAAAAGCAATATACTTCTAGGTGAGTGCACTTAAGAGGGAAGCTTGACAATTTCTGTGATGATAAATTGCAGAACAACTTATTTTAGTTGATAGCTGAAGAACTGTTGTATGTTAAACAGTTAATGTGCTCAGGCCCTTTGACACAGTTCTCCCAGCAGATGCTCTTGCACTAAGGCCAGCAGAATGGATTCCTCTGAAGAAGGTTTTTTGCTATTCAAACCAGGCAGACATAAACCTCTGAAACAATATAATCACATGTTCTTTTCTCTCTAGATCTCACTTGCTGTAGAATACTGATATGCTAGCCTAAGAGAAATGCTTTTGTAGCACTGTTCATTATTAGCATTGTACATCTGACAAATATTTGGGCTTTCCTCTCTTACCGATGCCCGTTTCTGGCTTAATATCTCATTGTTCTTTTAGACAAACCTAGCATTTACAAATTTTTTTTTTTTTTAAATCTAGTGATACTTCCCCAGCATTGAGGTCAGTTCTTCTCTCAGGAAAAAGTTGAAATAAGATAATCTCCCAGTCATCTTAAGGTGACAATTCTTTGAGATACAAATTATGTGTATTTGTTTTCACTAGTTTGCAGCTGTAGCTAAATCTATTTCTTAGTCTGTTCATGTATCCACTTAAATACCTGACCTTTATTAATATATTAATGCTTGGGGGGAAGTATATATTGCTAAAATTATCAAAAGTTGTAAAGTTCATATGTATTAGTAAATAACAGAAATCATATTAAGTGAGAGACTCTGAGAGTAATCTTAAGAGACACCAGTATTTCCTTAACTACACAAATTCTTCAGAGTTGCGTAGTAGTCTCTGTGTTTACTGTTATTTGGTAAAAAATATTATAGGAATTGCCATATGATACCTTTATTAGTAGAGAAAATTCTAGAGTCTGCAAGGAGGGAAAGATTTCAGTCCACTTTTCCATGTACTGTTTTAACTGCTTGCTGTGTAAACTTTTATACTTAAAAGAAAAAAAATGTATAAGGTACAGAATTCGAAATAATTTGCTTGGATTTCTTGATGGTATTCTCTACAGCGACATGAACTGTACACATGACATGTACATTGTGTTTGAAATGAGAAGTAGCATTATACAGTGACTAGATTTCTGTCCTCCTCTCAAGCTACACATTCCTGATGGAATGGGTCATACAAAAGAAGTTAATTGAATACATTCCTTTTCTCCTAACAGTTTTTTAGAAGAATATTTGTATACTGATATTCTGAACTTTGTTTAATTCAGAACACCCTGGTTTGTTGCAGGTAAATGCAAATGAGGGGATCCTGCATGCTTCTGGAAGTGGTGTGCCTCCAGTAACAAAGGATTACTGCATGATTTACAATTCTAAATGGGTATCTCTTCCAAAGAGCCTGGACAATGCTGTAAGTAGTTTATAATCATACTTAAGCAAACTACAAAGTGAAATGAATTTGGATCAGCTCTAACTGCTCTTCAAAATTTTGAGTTAAATAGGTGCTACATTGAATATTTACTTTTTCGTGTGCCCATCCTGTGTCACTACTGTGTGAAGTTGTGTCCCCCCCAAATCTCTGTGATGAATATTTCTATACTTTAAAAAGCTTCTGAAGTTTACAAAGACAATACCTTGTGCTTAGAACCAGTTTTAAATATGTTTACAAATTCATCTGATATTGTTAATTTTTTTTTTATTCAGATGTTACTATTATGTACAAGTTCTAGATTTGGGAGTAAAAGTTCTGTTTCTTTGTTTACAAAAATGTTGTAAACTTGCGAAAGAGATTTCTTATATGGGTTCCTCAGTTTGATCTTCTGTTCAATTGTCTTGAAAACATGGTGGAATAGGAGATTATCTGGAATGTATCATCATGCCATATTTTCTGCGTTCCTTGGAGCCAAACTGGGGTGTGAGGCAGAAACAGATTTTCTTTAGGTGCTCTTCATATAAACAGGAAATAGTTGGTGTTTGGAAGTGATCAGGGCACTCTTCTTTCCCTTCCCTCTTGTCATTCGTTAGCAGGTTAACTCAATGTAAAACAGAGTAAAAATAATTTGTCTGTCCTGAATATCTTTGCTGTGCTACTTCGGCCACTGCGATGCCTTGACTAAAGAAAACTGACAATAATTTAAAAATATTTGGGAATATGAATTAAACTTTGAAATAAGGATAGAAATATTTTTTTAATTCCTTTGCAATAACTAGTATGTTATCAGGCTCACTGTTTTCGAACAAGCGTTACACTCCAGAACTCTGGTTATATTGCATCTATCAGTGCTCCTTTGGCTTTTGAAGCCTGGGAATACCACAGAGGGTACACTGGCTTCCCCAGAACTACAGGCCATGATTTTTCCTAAATAACCAGTTCCTTATGTTTCCATTACAGCAACAACTGCTGTGAAATTGTGTTTAGAGATAAGAGATATTTCAGCAATAAGCTGCTATAAATGTCCCTCAGTATTGCAGGCTGCAGAAACTGCTCTGATTTTATATTCCTGAATTAATGATTCCTTTCTGTTATGCCTCTTTCTAGCAAACCTCAAATTAGGGAGCAAAGTAATGTAGCCTTCTAGATTAGTCTGCAGTATTAAATTGCCTACTTCCGTCACATTCTTGTTCTCCCTCTTCGCTCTGCAGACTTTCAGCACTCTGGAAAACCTGACTTCTACAGTACTCTGCAACTATTCTGAAGTTCCTTCTGGCGTAATGAAGGACAAAGCCGTTGTAGTGATGACAGGGAACTGCACTTCTTTGGAGAAAGCAAGAATTGCACAGAGTTCGGGTGCTAAAATGCTGTTGATTGCCAGTAAATCTAGGCTGGTAAGTTCCAACATGCAGTTTTCTTGTATAGTGAAATAGTGTCTCATCTGTGTGGTCCGATGCAGGGTTAGCTGAGAGGAACCCCAGCAGTAGAGGAGCCTGGTGATGTGTGGGACTCTACCATGGGTCATTCACTGTCCCCACAGGGCACTGTGCTGTCGCCACTGCTCTCCCTGAGGCTGAGTTAGCTCTGTACAATGCTGTGTTTATCACCTGAAAGTATTTACAGCTGAATTGTATTTTTAGTCTGTTCCTGGTATCTCTAATCGTGTTTCCGAATGCAAATGCTTGTCTTTATCATTCTTAGTGTACTCTGAGCTCTTAGGCAATATTTTTACACACATGTGACAAAAATAACCTAGGAGAATGTAATCCAAAATTGGAGATTAAAAAAGGCATTTTGAGATATGTTTACAAACACTTTTTTTGTTCTCTATTACAGCTGCAACGTGTATATAAAAATATTTGAGATTTAGGAATTAGCATGATTATAATGAAAAGTTAATCCTGTTTTAAAAGCATAGAGAATAAAAACAGTTTTGATTACACCTTGTCAGACTAAAAAAGCATGAGAAGTCAATGAGTCCAAGTGTGTTGGTAGTATCATCTGTTTTGATTTAAGTACATCTGTCTTCACTAACCTCTTGAAAACAGTCATGATGAGGTAATATTTTTTTTTTTCTCCTTACAAATACACTGAAATTTACAGACTTGCAGGATCCCTGAATCATTCTGGTTGGAAAAGACCTTTAAGATCATAGAGCCCAACCATTAACCTAACTCTACCGAGTCAGTGCTAAACCATATTCCTAAGCACCACATCTACACATATTTTTTTTTAACTTTATTAAGGATTATCTACTTTTAGAGATTTAACTGGTTTTGCAAATAGACTCAGCATGCTTACCAGTGTCATACTTCTCTTTTAGTCTCCTCTTTTAGATAACAAGACTGATTTTGAAGATGTGACTCTTCCACTTGCTCTTATAAGATATGATGATGTAGTAGATATGCAGCTGGTAAGTAACATAACTTCAGTGTGTTATGGTTTGTGTCAACCTAGTTTTTTGAACAAAGAAAACAATTTGAGGTCAGATAGGGATGTCTGCCTGATCTGGATACGCATAGATAACTGCTTTCAGTTTCACAGATGGGGATGAGTATTAAGTTGTGAAAGTGCTAGTCTTCCTAATTCACGTTAATTTGAGGGAATGATTAATAAGAAGACTAAGACTGGGAAATGTAATAGCTGGAGGGAGGGTAATCTTAGAATTCTCCTGCTAAACAAGATAAGCAGCCTTCCAGAAGACTTGTATACAATTGCAGATGCCTGACATCCATCAAGAGCTATAGCCTGAGAGGGCAGTTCCTTTTAGCATAGAAGTTAGAACAGTTGAGCCTGTGTGTAATGGCATGAAATCTTTCAGACAAGCAGTACCTTATCAGGTTGGATCTTGAGGAAGGTGTGAGGGTTTTTTTTGGTTTTGCCAGATGATGAGCGTTCTCTTTGTGTAGCATGACAGCATCTGTTACAGAGCAGTTAGGCTGTAGAGTTTGAGTTTCTGCTGTTGAGTTCATGGTGAGATGCCAAGTGTGTCATTAATATGTGGCAACTGTGATATCTCTTAAGCAGGGGAGCTTGTTTTGGGATAATATTAGGATCCAGAATATTGCAGAGGGTTTTAAAGAAAACAGTATATTTTCTTTGGTGTCGCTTTTCCTGTTGTCGTTTTGTTGTTGTTCTGTTTTTATTTATGTTAAATAGCTTTGCTAGGCAGGAGTTGCACTGCATACGTTTTTCTGTGACTAGCAGAAGCTAGTGCTAATCTGTGTGGTTTTAGCTTCTGGGATTGATTTTGCAAGTTTACTTCACCATTTCTGCTCTTAATCTTCAGAGCTGCCCTGGGAGGTTGTCCTAGGTAAGTATGCAAACTGAAACTGTGCCTAGATGTGTAGGACTTTGGTTGTTTACTGTCTGTTCCCACTGAAGATTGGTTCTTGCCAAGCATTGACATGACTGAAGCTTTGTGATGACTGTCCTCAGTCTGCCATAGTCTTAGTGGATATTGTGTTTTGGGTTGTCTGCTGTCTTGAAATTTGTTCCTTCAAGTAAGACAATTGTTTGCTTAGTTGAGTGGTTTTAAGATATGCCCTACTAACATGGAAGGGAAATAGAGCGAGGTTAGATCCCTGATTTGTTCTGAATCTTCTCTGCACCACTCTATTGCCTAGTGCTGCTTGGGGTAGTGTCATGTAATCACTTCTGCATAGCTATAGTAGTTCACCAAAGTAACTTCACCAGTATATTAGTGTGCCAGGTGATGTCTTGTACTGCTGTTGAATCAAATAATTCAGTTTTTTTCTTATAATGAGGTTGCCTTCATTAAAGTAGTGAGGAACACAGCCTAGACTACAAGTGATGTAGATTCTACTTTTTTCTTAGAAGGCTTAGTCTTTCTTAGCTTTCACCATTCGAGTCAGGTGTTTTATGAGTCTTGAATAGCAGAGTATTACAAACCTAGTAAGTGAACATCTCTCTTGCAGAATTATCTGATGATCCTAGAGCCTCCCTGTAGTGGGAGTGTAGGTGAAGAGCAGGAAATGGTGACGTGCATCTTGTTGAAAAATAAGCAATATAATTTCTTTGTTGTCCTTATGAACCAACTTGTATGTTATTTTTCAGACACTTGGAAATGAAGTCAATGTCACTCTGTACTCACCACCTTTGCCAGAATTTGATTACAGTATGGTTGTCATCTTCCTGATTGCTGTGTTTACGGTGGCACTAGGAGGCTACTGGAGTGGAGTAGCAGAACTGTAAGTTTGTTAAACAGAACTGCTTATGTTTTGTGGACTACAGATTTTGTGAAAACTGTCACTATGATTCGTAAGAAATTACATTCTTTTAGGTTGGGAGTTAAAAAATTAGAAGAACTAGGTGCAATTAGCTGCTTTGCCATTAAATGCTTGAGCCCAGCAACCTTTGAAAAATCACAGTAGGTGTTTCAGGAACCTTGAGTAGTAGATTGTAAAAGTCCCTGAGGGATAATGCAGCTTTTGGGAGGAGGAGTGAGTTAAAGTTTTGACAGATGACCAAATACTTTATAACTACCATCATAGTACTCCAATATCCATGGTAGAAAGTAGGTATTTTAATGACACTTTAAAAGTCCAGTGATCCAAGAGGTACACACATAGTTGTATATATTGTCTGCATTGGCAGGGATCTGTACAGCTGCTTTGTCCCAGCTGGCTGGGCAGCACCCTCTGGCGTGTCTCTGCACCACACTCCTGTGAGTAGGAGCACTGAGAATTGTGGTTTGGTTGTGTCTGGGGGACTCCAGATAGAGTCCAACCAGGCTCATCTGCTTCAGCGTTGTGTTATCTGGTAGAGCAACAGAGCCAGGGGCAATAGCAGCTCCAGGACTAGGTAGGGGCAAGGAGGCAGCAGCAGTTCCTGTGCAGGGAAAGGAGGGAGTGGAAGTGTAGAATGTGGCAAATGCAGGGAAATAAGGGGTAGTAGGGGCTTCTGCACTGTACTTGAGGGGTGTGCAGCTTTGTTTAGTGAAGTGAAACACACTGGATGCACACAGCTGTTTTTAGTCTGGGGTTAAACTGGATAGATAGAGCTGGCTTTTCAGAGCATGGTATTATTCTGCAGTGTTTCTTGGATGTCTGTGTAGGCTGAATGGGCTTCCCGTTCTCCCTAGAACAACAGGGAGTGGATTGTATGTGATAACAGCACCTTCCTCTTTCCCACTAGTTATGCAAATCTAGTGATTTTAAAGAGATTAAAGAATTAGGAGAGGGATGTCTGTGTTTCTTCTTTTAAAGGTTGACTCTGGTTATGCTTCTTTTTTACCCTGCAGTGCTATAGGGTGTGGCTGCACTGAATGCTAAAATAAAAAATGTGATGCTGTCTCCCATATTGAAAAATACCTAGATGTAATTATATTAAACTTCTTAAAGTACACTTTCATAAATCTAGGGTGAGCTTTTTTTTTTAAAAGCTGCTTATTCAAAGCATGTCCTCTGAGAACGTGATTCATCTCACAAAGTGCCTTACTCCTGTGAGTTTTCCTCTTTTGAAGGTAGCTATTTCAGTGCTGAATTCAGCATTTTGTAGGTAGGTCCTGGGATTTGCCAGGAACATGCTATCTGATGGGCAAGTTGCACCAGCGTCTGTAATAAGAAGTAGTAGGGCTATCTGCCCAAAGAACAAACACAACAATTTAAGTCTCCTTATTTTGCATGGTGAGGTATAAATATGGAGTATGTATGGACAGAAATCTTACTCCCAGTTAAAATCCCCAGTTACACCTCCTCTCTTAAACTTACTCTGTGATTATGAGGTGGCAGGGTAAAAGAACTGCTACTTAACTAGCTTCATTCTGCTAACATGAATGGGTTTTGCAGACAGTATCTACAGTTGAGGCTTTAAAACA
Organism: Hemiprocne comata; assembly: GCA_020745705.1. NCBI lineage: Eukaryota > Metazoa > Chordata > Aves > Apodiformes > Apodidae > Hemiprocne > Hemiprocne comata. The sequence continues at coordinate 11,383,477 of CM036596.1, forward strand.
GTGTGTGAAATCCATTATTTTGATTTATCAGATTGACTTCATTTAGCCCAAGAAATGTTGTAGTCAGAGGTGAGGCGCTAACAGAGTTGAGTGCATGCATCCTGGAAAGGAGTTTAAGGCTTTTGATATGGGACTGCTTTTCCTCACATGGATTAGTGTTTTGGTTGGGGCTACTTCTTAAAGTTGGCAATCGCCACAGAACTGGCAGTTAAAATACCTTCTTTGTGATCTATGCTAGGTTAGAAGTGTGTATCTCCATTAAAAAATTGAGAGAAACTTAAGTATACAATTTCTGTGTGTTTTTAGGTCGACTAATGGTATGAAGGATTAAAGTGAAATGCTTTATAACCAGTAATGCTGGTCATGGTAAACCATTTTAATGATCTGTCATCTGAGTTAAATGTGTTTGTCATTTTCTTAAAACAGTGAGAATTTGAAAGCAGTAGCAAGTCCTGGGGAGAGAGAAACAAGACAGAAGAAGGAAGAAAATGTTACTTTCACCCCTGTCACAGTTATCTTGTTTGTTGTCATCTGTTGTGTCATGCTGGTCTTACTTTATTTCTTCTACAGATGGTTAGGTAAGAAACAATGGATCATCTCATTTGACTTACTTTTCTGCGTGATCTTTTTAGGTGTCTTAAGTCTGAAAAGCTAGATTTCTAAACAAAAATTAATGCATTTTTTGAATTGTTCTCTCCATGTAGAAGTTGAGGGTTGAAAAGATGTAGTTGCTACTTAAAAAAAAGAGAGAAGCTTTCTTCTGCTCTCTTCCAAAGGCTGCCTTAACAGTGCTTATCCTGAGTAATGTGGAGCAGAGGTGGCTGGCTAGTAAAAAAAGTATACTGTGTACATCAATGTTCTTGGGAGGATGGCAGTGATGATGTAGTAATGTTTAGAGTGAAAGCTTTTGTTAGGTATTGCTACATTGCCATTGAGTTTGTGGTTGCAGTGCCCTAGGTAAAGAACTGAGTTAAATGACATTACCATAGTGGAATAAACTTAAGCATGCTAGCAACAAGCCAAGTTGTTGAATTATGCAATTCCAGTAAAATATAGTTTCCAAAGTGTTGGTTGATATTTTTTTCCTGCCCTCAAATCGTACAACCAAAAAATGTACACTGTTTTAAATTACACTTTTTAGTATGCACAATGTAACTTTAATTCTGAATGCTTCTAAGTTCACTTTTTTCCTACAATTTGTTACCAGTTAACCTTCTGCTCCTGAAAAAAGAAACTTCACCATTCTGACTTGTGATTTTAGGTAGCTTTTGTCATCTTAACTATTGGCAATTCTTTTTATTGTATTTTGACACTGATTCCCATCTTCCATTCTTTTTATTTAGTGTATGTTATAATATCAGTCTTCTGCTTGGCATCTGCAACGAGTTTGTACAACTGTCTTGCAGCATTAATAGGACAAATACCATTTGGGCAGTGCAGGTATTGTGCAGTTTTCAATATTATAAACATAAGGTTTCTTTTGGGTATTTTCTAATTGCTACTCGAGGTAGTGTGAAAATACTAGAACAGTTTTAACTTCTTGTGGAGGCAACACATTGCTCGTGTCCTCTGTGTTACAAGTTAGTAGTTAAGTCTTAAGTGGTGTGGTACCAGTGTACAGACAACCTCTTCTTACTGCTCTGAGTTAAATACCCTGCAGCTGTGAGTGCATATGGGAATGTCCCCATTTTCCTCCCCACAGAATGACAAAATCGTTCTGGTTGGAAAAGACTGTGAAGACGACCAAGTTCACTTAAAAAAACCCTAATGTTTAATGTAACAAATGGTTCTTTTCCCCAAAAGAACAGTGCTTATAAGCTTAGAAGCCTAAGATCATGTTTGCTTGTTACTTAGTAGAGGATATTAGTGCCAGGTGATCCAGTCATCACTGGCCATCACAGCCCAACTTGGCTTACCATCTGTGGGTGTGTTTTTGATGGAGCCCAGAGGAGGGCTGGTACTGTAGTTGCAACAACAATGCCACGTGCATCCAGATGGAAGAGACTGGCAGAGGAGAAACTCTTGGGATGAGAACACCTTGTCAGCTTAAGGACCTGTGATAGCACAGGCATGTGTTTTGGCTGTTCCAGGAGTTCCTTTTAAATTCAATTCTTTTATTTTAGGATTGCATGTGGCAACAAAAACATTGAAGTCAGGCTTATTTTTCTTGCTGCATTCTGCACAGCAGCAGCTGTCATCTGGGCAGTGTTTCGAAATGAAGATAGGTAAGTGATGCATCCTGACTTGAAAGAATAATATGAAAAATCATCATTAATGAACTTCCCTCATATAACATCCTGGAGTGCAGCATCCTTCTGAACTCCAGTGCAGATTTCAAAAAAGTCATGAAAGTATTTATGAAGCTTAACAAGCATGGGAATAATAGAGAACAAAGCTATACAAATGAACTCCATGGTAATTTGAACTTACAAAAAAGTATGAAAATGAGGAAGAACTGGCTTGATCGTTAATGATTGACACAGAAGAAAAAAACAGTGCAAAAATAGCACAGGGACCATTGGAACTATCCTTCCTATGGCCCAGTGGAAGCACAGGACCACAAATACTGTAGTGCAGTCCTAAGCAGTATCTTGAGCCAGATGTTAAGTAGGGCTTCCAACCAAGTGAGCAACCATACAAGTGAACATCAAGGCCCTGTTATGGCCTCTGTTTAACTCCTTTTCTCTGTAGTACACTGATGAAGGACAGGAACCCGTTTATGATCAGGGGCTAGTGGAAACTGACCACCTTGAAACCAGCATTTTTGTGGGTTTGGTAGCAATGCTTCCTAAGAACTAATTTCTTGCTTTCCAATCCATTTTGTGATCTTGCTGTTTCCAGCAAAATCTAAAATCACTATTGCATTTACATTCCAGTGGTAGTTTGAATAATGTGTAAAAATGTGTTCTTATTTTTAGGTGGGCTTGGATTTTGCAAGACATTTTGGGAGTTGCTTTCTGCCTAAACTTTATTAAAACACTGAAAATGCCCAACTTTAAGGTACTGTAACTTGCTTAACTTAAGAAAGTATTCTAATGCCATCAAGCTAAGTTTAGCTTCAGGAAGTAGGTTTTCAGCACTCAATAAATATATATTAAAAAAAAAATCCTTACCATTTAAAAATACTTATTAAAAGAAATTAATCCTCTTAATGTTACTCCAGAATAAAAACATGGGGGGTTGTATGGGGAAGGTTTGTCTTCTTTTATATTTAAAAAAATTTTTTAACATGGTGGTAAGCACTAACACCAGAATTTAGCTATGCAGTCCTTGAAAACTTGTGATAATATTTTATTTTTTTGCCAGTCCTGCGTGATACTTCTTGGCCTTCTCCTTCTCTATGATGTATTTTTTGTCTTCATAACACCATTTATCACAAAGGTATGTCTGTGACTTTATCTTTAAAATAAAGATGCTGTCTGGTCATTGGGGCAGTATTTTTGTCAAACAGATCAGTGTTTTCAGTACTCTTGATGCAGGAATGCTGATTTCCGTTTCTTTTTCCTCGTTTAACACAGCAGGGGCCTAAATATTAATCTTGTGTGGGCTGTAAAGCATAATGCCTGTTTAGGTGCCATAATTTTGTTAAATTACTAAGTTTTCATCAATCACATGGCCAAAAGTAAGCTGTCCTGAATTGTGTGGCAGCGTGATGAGAGATTCAGTGTCTTCCAGTTTTCTTCCTTCTTTTTTTGCTTTTAACACCCATATGTTGGTACTTACTCTAATACTTTCTGCAGTGCTCATTTGCAGTGTAGTATGAACTGAATGCAAGCATACCTTCTTTTATTTTGAAGCTCATGGAAGAAAAAGCTGACACATTTTTATGTAAACTTCCAGCTACATCTAGTGGATTTGTTGTCTGTGGTTTTTTTTAAACAGTTATTTTAGGCTGGACTACATGATTTTAATGCAACACAATACTTGATAATACTGTAGAACACTAGTGCATTCCTTTTGATATCCAGGATCTGTCCAATCCTGGATTGTAAAGTGAGTTACAAGCAGTTTTTGTAAATGTAGTAGGAATGTTTTGTTATATTAAACCACTAACTTTTGAAAAACAATCTCAATTTCAGAATGGGGCAAGTATAATGGTTGAAGTTGCAGCTGGACCTTTTGGAAACAGTGAAAAGGTACGAACAGTTGTTTTAATATGTGCAACATAAAAATACTGACACTGTGTAGCTAATTCATAGTGTGCTTTTTGGCATAACTTTCTCACAAAATATAGCCAGCTTCTGCTGTTTTCTTTTAAGTATTAAATACCTGTTGACTTGGGTTTGATCCTAGAATGATGGAAACTTGGTGGAAGTCCCTACTGAACGCTCAGCTCCCCATGAGAAAGTAAGGATTGTATTTCAGATACTGGATTTTTAAATGATTCCCTCTGAAAAGACTATTCTTTTGGGGAAAACCTGACTATCCAAATCTCTCTTCAGGGCCTGGATATCATTGATCACAATACTCTATAGTTAGGTTAATAATCCAGACTTGTTATTCCCATTATGTGGTTAAATGTTGTTTTAACTTTTTTTTTTTTGGTGTGTGTATATTATTTGTAAATCTGAAATTCCAGCTTACCTGTTGCCTTAAACTTTATCAACTCTGTGTTGGTTTCTCACTTTTACTTTAGGTTCTACCTATTTTGAAGTTCTGCACTGACAATAAATTATATTTAAAATGTTTATTAATTTAAGCAAACAAGAAAAAAAATCCAAACCACCTAAAGCATCCTGATTAGATTTATGTGGGCTTCTGAAATACTGTTTTACAGTTACCTGTGGTTATTAGAGTGCCTAGACTTGAATACTCTGCATCGACACTGTGTGACATGCCATTTTCATTGCTGGGATTTGGAGACATTATTGTCCCAGGTGAGTAAATATTCAGATATTTTTTGCAATTATAACATTATTGAATATATTTGGTTTGACTCTCAACTGATTTATATTAGAATTTATTCTACAAAGTAATTAATCACATGAGACAGTTTGCCTTGATTTGTCACTGCAGAATACAACAAAAGCCACAATATAAGAAAGCTTAGTGTGTTAGAGAACACTTAAATAGTGAAGGGTCTTTGCTTTTCTCTTGCACCATATTGTGTTAATGCAAGTTACACAGAAAAATCCAGTTGCCAGTATTAATTAAGTCTCATGGAAATAGCACAGAAAGCAAGTATTCTGTGACTTGATAGTATTTTTGTGTCCTAGACTACCTCATTAGAGGTGAGGTAACAGAAAATGCATTATCAAATGTTTCCATCTTTCTTAGAAGAGCTGAATTTTGGCGTAGTTCGAGTTTTGAGCAAATTTAAGTCAGGCACAAAGCACCTTCTTGTGAAGGGCATACAGGCAAAATTGCTGATAAGAGCAAGCATTAAAATCCTATTGAAGAAAAGTATTAAAACTGGGTTGTTACTCTTCTGTATTAGGAAACTGAAAATAGCACAATATATTGACCTCATTTTATAAACCAAAACCTTTTATGACCAAGATGACTTGGCTTATAGTTCCATTATGGTTTTGATTTTCAAGACTTACTGTAGGATTTCTTAAACTAGTTCTTGGCTTCCCAGAAATAAATGGGAAGAAGATAACACACAGCAATGGGAAGTCCTACTATAAAATATTTTTATGCTGCTGTGATTTGGAGGACTCACGAGAAAAAAAATTAGTTACTAAATATTTCATTAATCCTTCTTTGTTTGTTTTTCCCTTCAAGGGCTTCTGGTTGCCTATTGCCGCAGATTCGATGTTCAAACACGTTCACCTTCTGTATACTACATTTCCTGTACAATAGGTAAATAATGTCATATTTCAGCAGTGTTAATCTTCATCCTAGCTTTTTTTAAATGGCAGAACTAGATAATTTTCTCCAAGTAAAGGTTCAATGTCAAGAATCTCTTTATAATCTCTTTTTAATGTGCCTGCCCATATTTAAGGTGAGTATTCTTTATGGCAGTCAGAGCCACCTACTGTCCTTCATGTGTCAATTATATTAAGAAGGAAGATACTGCTTAAAAAAAAAAATCTGGCTTACTGAATGAGTGACTTAATTTGAAAATTCACCTGTTCTTGATTGTTTATGTATAAATATTCTTTTATAGCTTATGCTGTTGGTATGGTGCTGACCTTTGTTGTTTTGGCATTAATGAAGATGGGACAACCTGCCCTTCTCTATCTTGTGCCATGTACACTCATTACTAGCTCACTGGTTGCTTGGAGGCGCAAGGAGATGAAGAAGTTTTGGAAAGGAAGCAGTTACCAGGTAGGCTGGATGCCTTGAGTATTTTGTTGTTAATGCCTTTGAGTATATGGTTCCCTCAGTACTTAGTAACATACCACCTGCAATCCAGTTTTTGCTAGTCTGTTATCTTCTGGAACTAATAAGGAAAAATAGTCCTTGTTCTTAGAAAATCTTAGTCTAGTAGTTGACATGGCAGAACAAAGCTTAAAGGAAGATGACATAGCTGGTTCAGTACTCATGGGAGAAAGTAATTTGTTCTGGTTTATTTTCTTTGAAACGTTTTTTTTTTAATGCTTTAACATTCCTCAATGTGGTAAAATGTGAGTCATTGAACTAAGCATGCAGATTCCAATCTGTGCTAGTCCTGTATTAAGAGAGTTCAAAATTATTCTTCGTTGTCAGGATAATACAGAGCATTCAGCAACAGAATAGCTGGGTGGCTACATAACTATTTCTGTTGCACCCCCCGTGCACGCTGCCTTGGCTGTTCTGCATTTCCCCTTTGGTTATCTCTAACAATACCCAGCAAAAATCCTACCACCTCTGCCTGTTGACATGAGTACATTTCTCCTGATCTGACTTGTTGTAGTAACCAGGTGGGCCAGTAGCCCTTGTGAGCTGGCATTTCTCCTAAGACAGACCAGTCTTGAGATTACTGTAAATCTTGTTTGAGGCCTGAAGTCCAATATTGTTTCAATTCAGAAACTGTGACCTGTATCTAGGCTGTGTTGAACTCGGCTCAGAGAATGGATAGTCTGTTGCAGTGGCAGGGAGGTGGCAGGAAGTTGATGGTGGAAAGAAGGAGCAACTCCTGCTTTTTCAGCTTCTGGATTGCAAGGTTTCAGTGGATCAATGGAAGTCAAGGTGGTAGTAATCCTTGTACAACTGCAGGCATGCAGCTCCTATAGTATTATCAGCTAACTGCTACCTTTTGTAGATATAACTAATATTCTACAGCTGCTTCAGGGATGTTGGCTAGGTATGAAATTACTTGGGAGATCTACAGCTTTAACTAGACAGACTGTCTTTTTGTCTATAGAAACAACTCTTCTTTCCTATGTCCAGTGAATAGAAATGTTTCTCTGTGGGTCAGAATGAAGTTGTCTTACCATGCATTTGTCTGTAAATGGTGACTGTTTGCTATCCTAAAATGAACAGTATTGCATATATGAAGCCCAGGAACTCTGGGTCTATTGGGGTAGGGGGAAACTTTGCAATTTGTTTTCCTCGAGTTCTGAGTAAGATTGGCATAAGTAAATCTGGCAACTCTCTTTCGTGACAAAAATTTCTTGCACTTCTCATAGCAGAGCTCATACTTGGAAGAATTATGTTGCCATAGTAGTTATTTCATGTCCTTTCAACTGGTTTCTTGAAGGATTAAAACTGCTCTGAACTTCAGCTTGTTTTGAGGTCACATGACTTAAGTTCTGGCACAACTGAAAATGTTGATTTCCACCCCTGAGTTAAACTTGTCTGGGATTTGAACACCTCTGTAACTTTACTAACTCCTGTTTTTCCGTAACTTTCTGAAGAACTTTTCCTTTTTTTTTTTTTGCAGAGGGTGTTACTCAGGGTGCATTCTCAGAATGCTGCAGTGTTGATCTTTCTTTAATGTTGTCCTCCTCACATAAAGCTGTATTTTGAACTGTCCTTACTGAACTTACAAAACAAACACTCTAAAAAAAAAAGTAACCCCCCCAAATAACGCCCCCCACCAAGCCCAGGGTTGAAATCTCCAGCTTTCAGTGCACATTCTGAGGAGGAAAGATACAGAAAGGTAACAGAAGACTACTTTTTGCAACAACAATAGTAATTTGGACTGGAGCAGAGCTTCCCCATTGACAGGGGTGACCAGACTTCTTCAGAGGTTTGCTCTGTCCTCATGGGAACAGAGAAACCTTGCAGACTTTTTAGAGCAACGTGTCCTGAGAATAGGGGTAGAAGAGTATGGACAGCGTGTCAGGTGACTAAACTTTATGAATGCTACTGTTTGTTTATACTCTATTAGTTGGCTTTTTTGAGTTTTGGAGTTTTCTGATTTTTGTTGTTTATGATTGTAATAATGGAATGAATTTTGTTTAGGTATCGGACTCCTCCAGGACGCCTTTGCTACAAGGTGTGATTATGGCCTTCTTTTAATGCAAATTTATTGATCATCTTATGATTTCTTTTTTCCCCTCTGCTTCCTCTTGCTGTTCTTTTTTTATATCAATCTTTTTAAATTTTGAGTAGTTCAGTAGAAGAGGGTAGCAGTGAAGACAAGCTATAAATTTGTTTTTATGCTTAAGTGTGGGGTTTTTTCTTTCTTTAAAGGAAAACAGGAAAACTTAATATAAGGTACCAATAGGCCCATGATTCTTAAGCCTGAAAGCAGGTTTTGTATGCCTCTCTACTCTATAATTTTCCAGATCCCTAAGAAAGTCTTCAAATATTTAGAACTGGTGTTAGTTCCTCTGCTGTTACCTATATGGAAGTCCTTCACCTGATGCAGGCTTTCATATGTCAACTTCTTCCAGAATTTAAGCATTTAAATAAAATGTTGAATTACAGTCATCAGTCTAGAGTTATACATCCATTTATAAAGTGTAGTTTGTCTGCACTGAAGATAATTTGAGATGGTGAACTCTGACTGTGTCTTAAATTCTGAACTAAGAAGTGCTTTTCTCATTAGCTTCTTTCTGCTAATAAAGAGTGTTTTAACAATTTAAGACTCATTAAAAAGCCTTAGTAATAAAGAAATTAGATACAAACCCAAGAAGAGGTTAGGAAGTGGGAAGGGTTGAGTGCAAATTAAAATCAGATGGCCAGACTGTATTTTTATAACTTTAAAATTCTTCTGTCCTGCTGTGTGCACTCAAGTTCTTGGATAGGGTTGTTAAAAATCAGTTTTTCAGTTTCTACTTCATGCATGTGGGAAATACTTGACTCCCTAAGACAGCTGAGGTCCCATAATTCTTAGCTGAGAGCATTCCTGTTTCTGTGTAATGATGCAGTCTTAAATTCTAGTTATGCTGTGGGCAGCTTTTTTATTGGGGTAGTCTTGAGCTGTAAAGAGTTGCTCCACAGAAACCATTTTAACTATTCACTGAAGCATGGGGATTTCTAAAGAGGGTGATGTATCTACTTTCCTACCACCAAAAGGGCAGTAATGCTGCTGTGAAGTGTATAATAAAGGTTTTTTGAGGTTTTTTTGATTGCTTATACTCCCTTGTATGCCTGCATGTTAAACTAATTGGATATTTATTCCCCAGTTATTGATTTAATTTAGAAATACTACCTGTTTTTTGTATCAGTACAATATATGAAATCATTTTGGTAACATCATGAAAAATCTAGTGGGCTAGTGCTACTTTGAAGTCTTCAGAATAGCCTTGCAACTTTTTAGAGTTGGTCTATTTTAAGTGTTTAGAAAGGGGATAGAGTGCACCCTCAGTAAGTCTGCAGATGACACTAATCTGTGTGGGAGTGTTGATCTACTTGAGGGTGGGGAGGCACTGAAGAGGCATCTGGGTAGACTTGATCGATGGGCTGAGGTCAATTGAATGAGTTTCAATAAGGCCAAATGTCAGGTCCTGTGCTTCGGCCACAAAACCCCTGAGGAGCACTACAGGCTTGGGGAGGAGTGGCTGGAGAGCTGCCCAGCAGAGAGGGACCTGGGGGTGCTGATTGACAGCCGGCTGAACATGAGCCAGCAGGGTGCCCAGGTGGCTAAGAAGGCCAATGGCACCCTGGCCTGCATCAGGAATAGTGTGACCAGCAGGACCAGGGGGGTGATCCTGCCCTTGTACTCGGCTTTGGTGAGGCCGCAGCTCGAGCACTGTGTGCAGTTTCGGGCACCACAGTATAGGAAGGACATTGAAGTGCTGGAGAGGATGCAGAGAAGGGCAACTAGGCTGATGAGGGGTCTGGAGAACAGGTCTTAAGAGGAGAGGGTAAGGGAGCCGGGGCTGTTCATCCTGGAGAAGAGGAGGCTGAGGGGAGACCTTATCACTCTCTACAACTACCTGAAAGGAGGTTGTAGTGGGGTGGGTGTTGGCCTCTTCTCCCTAGTGACTAGCAATAGGACAAGAGGAAATGGGGTCAAGTTGCAACAGGGGAGGTTCGGATTGGATATTAGGAAAAATTTCTTCACTAAAAGAGTGGTGAGGCAGTGGAACAGGCTGCCCAGGGAGGTGGTGGAGGCACCATCCCTGGAGATGTTAAAAAAACACATAGACATGGTGCTTCGGGAGATGGTTTAGTGGTTAGGGGTTGTAGGGCAGATGGTTGGACTTGATGATCTTGAAGATCTTTTTCAACCTTGATGATTCTGTCTTGACAATTTAATAAGGAAACATTTTACAAAATGCTTACTGAAACTACCTTCTGTATGCCAGCTGTCAGCTGAGCTTACCTAGGATGGAGGAAGATACATGGATGGCATTACTTGATGTAACGTGGTACTGTGTGAGAGTGTTCTGTTGTGTTTTCCTGGAAATCGGCTTCAATCCTCATTCAAAATGACAGTTTGACTTCTGTAATCGTAGGAAGTGTTTTGCTTTGGGTGACTTTTGATGTGTTTTTTTTGTCACAGAGCAGGGGGAAAGTTCCAGATTTACTGAAGTAACTGTAAGATTGTCATTAGCACAGGAGCTTGGTATTCACTGCTGGACCAAGTGTGTGCTGTTGCTATAACTCAGTTCTTAAGTGTATTAGCAAGACTAGTGTCTGCCTTAATTCTTACTGTCTGAATTCTGACACACGAATGGAGGGATGTGAAAGACCGTTTCTGGTTTTAGTCAGATTTATACTGTGGCCACAAGGCTCTCCTAAGTGTTACCCAAGTCACAGTGACTTGTTTTTGCCTTGGAACTGTCATCTCAAATTACTGCACAGCATGTTGGTCTGCTGGATTGGGAAACAGCTTGTTTAAGCAAGCCTGCTTTTAGTAAGGTGTTTTTGTATACCTTGCAATAAGAAGGTACGTCACAGAAGTGGGTCATGGCTACAACAGAGGAGAGAATTTAATGGAACGACTCTCTTTGCCCTATATATAGTTATGCCACACTAAAATGTGTATGACACAAGTGTTGGAGCCTGACTTTGTCTTGCCGAGGGTTCTGCTGTGGGTGCTAGTCAGACAAAAAAGCAGTCATGTCCTCATCGCATGGACATCTGCCCAGCTGACAGCCCACGTGGTGAGCAGCTGTTGTACAGGAAGACAAGGAGTCTTTTTACTACTAGGCAGGATGTGCCCCTATAGAAGAATGTATGTAGGCTTTTCTACATTTTGATGCTGAAAGCATTGTGCCCATGTCCTGATAATCTTGCCACACTGGACTTAGGAGCTCCTTGACAGGTTCTGTTTTTCAGCGTTAGTTTTACTGCTTCCTTATCTTCTGTGTCTAGTTGTCAGCTATCAAAACTATCCAGTCCCTGGCCTCTTGTTAATTATGCTTAATTCTGAATCTCTCAAACTGATGGGTCTCAGTTTGTCATGCTAACAAATGTATTACCTCTGTAATTTACTCAATGTCTTGTCCCAGGGAGGAGATTGGAGCTTTCATTGCCCTCTAGCACTACAGCAGTGGATAGTGAAACTGGCTGCTTTTTAGTCAGGAAAAGTACAACCTTGTCTTGGGCTATTCAGGTGACCTAATCACTTACATTAATTGTAAAGTATAATCAGACGATATAATTATAATCTGGTTTTCATTCTCTTATATTGCAGGCTGAGAGAGTTGGGGTTATTCAGCCTGGAGAAGAGAAGCCTCCGGGGAGATGTTATAATGGCCTTCAAGTACCTGAAGGGGCTACAGTAGGGAAGCTGGGGAGGGACTTTTCACAAGGGCATAGAGTGATAGGACAAGGGGGAACTGTTTCAAACAAGAAGAGGGTAGATGTAGATTAGATATTAGGTAGAAATTCCTTACTGTGGTGGTGGTGAGACCCTGGAACAGGTTGCCCAGGGAAGCTGTAGACGCAACATCCACAGGCCAGGCTGGATGGGCCTTGGAGCAACTTGGCTTGGTGGAAGGTGTCCCTGTCCATGGCAGAAGGTTAAGGTCCCTTCCAACCTAAACCATTCTGTGATTCTATGACTTTACAATTGCATTTCCTTTATCCTTTTTAAATAAAGGAAAAACTTACAAAGACGTTGCCAATACAGTTAGTTTTTACTAAACTGTAAATGTAATCATAGTCTTTACAGTCAGGAAAAGAGAAAGCTTATCTTTTCTATTGAAGCTATTGCTTGCTCCCTGTGAATCATAGAATCATAGAATCATAGGGGTTGGAAGGGACCTCGAAATAAATGTTAGGTAGGAGTCTAGGTTCTATTTCCAGTTCTGCAAACCATGTCTTTGAAATATCTGCATATTACCAACAGGATATTTGTTTTCTGTATTTAATAACTGGGACACTTTTGACTCGTAAGTTTAATTTCTTGCAGAGGACTTGGATCCTTGGTTGGAGTATGCTTTTGTAGTGGAAACCATTAGCTAAGAGAGCTTTGATTATTTGCCTTTAATGCTTTTCTGATCTGTGGAGGACCTCCTATCTGTATGCTGCTAAAATACACTCTAACACGTTTAATTATATTTCCTAGCTAACAAATACTTTGGACCAATGGGGGAGAAGCAATGTTTCTTTATAAAGTTCCATCTGTCTTTTTTCTTTTTACATTTAGATGATGGAACACCTGGATTACACAGGAAATGAAGAAAGCCCACCATCAGCCAGCGAACAGCATGGAGGACAATAACACGTAGGATCCCGATTTAAAATAGTATTAGAATTTTCTACAAATGAATTACAGTAAAATTGGTGAAGTTTTACAATAGAGTATTTCCTACTCTGTGTAAAAGGGTTTTTTACTCCCGCACCTATATTTTTATGGAAAATATTGTTTAACATAAAAGTAATCAAAATACAGACCTGCATTTTTACAGCCAAACCACAGCTAGTAAAATGGTGCCTTATGTCATTTAAATAAAAGGGTATTTTCTATGCAATTTTCCAAATGTGTTTCTATACAGTATATTTTTATAAAAGTTGCTTGCCCATATCAGTTTGATGTATTAACTGTTTTCTTAATTTTTATTAAGGCTAGTCAAGTTTCATTAAAACAAACCCCAAACAAAACAGTACCCTTCATAGGATTTTTTCCAGATTTTAAAGCTTGACAGTAAGGTAACTATAGCAACTAAAGTATGAAACTACAGTTCCATGTCTACGAGTAACTGAATAAACAGTGTGTACGTTGGTCTGTGTACATTGTAAGCCATAAAATAGATAACAAGGCAAATGTAGCTTGAGGTTGTGAGCTGCTTTCCTCCCCAACCCCGTGTAGTATCACTGGTTTATGCCTTAATTGTGAAAATTGTTAAGATTTCATGCAAGTCTTTGGATTATATACCTTGCCAACCATTTAAAAAAAATAAAAGGGGGGAGGTATTTACACAGTGGTCCTGGAAACTTAAGTGCAGTTCCTGGAATAGTTGACAAACATGATGGTGTGAAAGACAAGGGGGTTTAAGAAGTGCTATTTGGGGGGTGGGGTAAAATGTTAATTCTGCTTGGTTCTTTGGTTCTTCTCCTACCCATTGAGACTAAGTCTATATTTGTGGTCTTCATTTAGCTGTGGATCAGTTCAAAGGCATGAGGGAAAACTTGACTTTTTTTAGCTTTTGCATCTACACCATACTTTTTTTTGAGAACTACTTTTGAAATTTTTTTGCAATTGATAGACAAAACAACAGATTTGAGTAGTGCTAGTAGTGCCTGTGTTAGTTAAGGCCAGTGCATGTGTTTAACTTGTTTAATCTTAATTTGTTTTAGCTTTTAAAGACTTGGAGGAGAATTAGTTTAAATCACTAGTTTGCACCCAGTGGAGTTTGAGTTTGTTTGACACTTTCTTTTTTCAGGAAACTGCAAATTCAGGGGGATTAGGCATAGAAAATTTATATAGCTGTAATGCCAACACTTTACACCAAAGAAAATTGGAGAAGGAAACCACTGAGTTCAGTGAGTGCTAATATCAGGTAGTTGCTAAAACATTTTTCTATTCTTTAAATGGATATAATTCCTATAGTCAGTACAAGTTCAAGAACCCTGGAGAAAACAACCAAATAAGCACATGCTGGACAATGGCAATGCAGGCTTCTCTGCAGTGCCTCACATGAGTGCCTCAGTGTTTGTCTGAAGGTCACCTCTAGACATTTATAGTTAGTTTGGGGCATGTGGGCTCAGGAAAACTTACCCAGATTAAATCTAGTTTAGCTAGATTTACTTTAGAAGGATGCTAATTAAGACAATTGTAAATCTATATTGGCAGTTAACAAAGGTTTACCTGCAAATTTGCTACTTTACGTAACTTATGCCAAGTTTGTTCACAAGAGTCAGGAGCAGACAAACTTACAGCCTGAGGATCAGTTGTTGCCATTCAGACAGACTGACCGTGGTGCCAGTTGATATGGGTAAGATAACTGCCTTGTTTGCAGCTTCCTTAAGAAAACAGAAATTCCAATTTCCGTAAGTGAGTAGTTACCCCTCTTGACTTTCTTGACCTAAGCTTGAACTGACAGCCTCAGAATACAATGATCTTGTGCATTATCTTCAATTTTTATTTGACTGGCACTTAATAATAAATTACAGCATACCTCAGTGTTCCAATAACAACCTGAAAACTTGTCTTCTGATGTGTTTTCATGCTCCTTGGCAAGCCCAGTATCTGCCAGAGCTAAATGGTTATGAAGAAGTTTCTTAAAATTCCTGAAAGAGAGAGAAATCCTAACTCAAAGTCATGCACTACTCAGAGCCCTTAGAAGCTTCACGAATCTATGTAACATGACCCCTTTTCCTTCTGCATGGAGGATTTGTTAAATGTTCAGCTATAAACAATAATGGTATTAGTATAAATAATGAAGACCTTTGGCAACATAAGTGTATTCAGCAGCTGGCTGTAGAAACTGTCTTATTCTGTGCCTAATTACGCTCCGTGTCTGATCATGCCTGAGGTGTCACACACATGTGCTGCAGTTTAATGGGATGTAAACTAACTTTTTTCTTTCAAATACTTAGGTGCTTTGTTTACAAAAATTAAGAATGGAGTTTGAATTTTCATATAAATAGGTTAGTATTGACTACTGAAATAAGGTTTTTCATAAATTGGGTAAGTTCAATAGAACTGATTGCAAGACTTTTAGCAATTTTGAATGTTTTTAGTATTAAATTTGGGCTAAACACTGTTAAAAGCCTTTCTAGTCATACTTTAATGTAAAAAACTTACTACCTTTTCATTGTATGTTTACTGACAACAGCCCCCCCTCCTTATGACTCTTAAGTTATCATTTTGAGAATGTTATTAATAAATGTTACTTTGAAAAAAAAGAATAGTTGAGTAATTGCTTTGTTCTGACTTTTTTCTTACTGTGAACACTCATGGCAAAACAGTTCACACTTCATAATATCAGGTAAATAAGAAATTCATTATACACCCTCATAAATATGTAGATACAGTTTCTGTCCATCCTGCCTGATGTATCAAAATTGTGTTTCTGTTTGTAAAAATATATGTTGTGGTTTTGGTGGATTGCTTTCTTTTGCCTTTTTTTTTTTTTTTCTCCAGGGGCAGGGGGGAGAACTGAAGTCTGTGAAATTGAGCTCCATCAATTTTACTGGTCTAACGAAGTGTGAGTTAGAAGTTCAACATGTAAACATATTGATGGTAACAAGCTAGCTTGCATTCAGCCTAGGAAACAGTGCTGTAGAAGCGTTGTTCAACTGGAGGTACTTATCCTTAGACATGAAGGGCAAGAAAAAGCCAAGCTTCAGTCTTGAAAACCCAGCCTGGGTTGGAGATGTTGGCAGGGAAAAAATATAAATCACTGAACCTGAATACACTTACTATGTGATCCTTCAGACATCCCTTGAACTGTGTGATAGTGTTTTTGTATTTAACGTTTTTAAGTATTTCAGGCTGCTTCTGCTCATACACTGGAGGTTCAGTAGCATAGAGCCACAGTAATAGAGTACTTAACTGGGAGAAAACTCTCTCTTTGAATGTATTTATTTTAAAAAGTAGAGAAGTTAGGAAGAACAGACAGTGGCAATCGGCAGACTTGTTTTTCACTGTCTGTCCCCCATGCATTCTGTTGCTAAGGCTGGTACATTTGACACTTCAGCAAAAACTGCAAATCTCAGAGGCTTCAACATAGGAAGCAGGAGAGGCATTTTCTTTTAAGGAGGAGGGTACCATTATTAGTTAATAAGTGATTGCCTGTTTAGATTTGTCCAGTCTTTACAATACCATTCCATTTGGACATCAGGAAAAGTTTTTCACTGGGAACATGGTCAAACACTGGAGTGGGTTGTCGAGAGAGGTGGTGGAGTCTTCATCCTTGGAGAGACTCAAAATACAAGTAGATACAATACAAGCCTGGCAGCCTGCTCTGAGCAGGGTTTGGACTGGGTAATGTATAGAGGAGCATTCCAACTCTATGGCTCTGGTTATTCAGGCATTTTTCTGCTCATTTTCCAGCTTGAATAATCTGCAGTATTTTTTTCTTCATAGAAAAACTCAACTTTTATCACCACAACATGGGCTTGATTTTAACTTGGAATAATTTACTTGTACTGTATGGTTAGATTTAAGCATTTTTAAAAGTTGTCTTTGGATTTGTAATGCTTTCAGATGCTAAAGCACTTTTCTAGTAGCCTATATAGCACATTTTACTGTGTGAATGATTTATCTTTTTAGCTCTTGAGGAAAGAAAGAGAGGAGCAATTCAGACTGTTACCCTTTTCTCAGAAGTGAGTGATCAAAGTTCAAGGTTTTGTGTTCTTGAGAGAGGCTGATGATGGAGGCTCAGGTATCTCTGGAATCCCTCTTATTTATAAAGAATGTGCAAGATCCTGTTTCCCTGAACGCTGAGGGCATCAAATAGCTGAGAATAGGTTTTTTGCTTGCAGCTCAAAGACCTTTTAACCAAGCAAGTGTTCAGATCAAGGAGCTTCCTTTCAGCTTTTTCACAGGAGTGTGTTCACCGGGTATTCTGCTGTCTGGTTTTCTGTTCCCTCTCCCTGCTTCTGCACATACTTGCCTCCTTTCTTTCCTCCTATTTGGGACAATACCGGTATGTTTTGAAGTGTCTTTGCACATTACTTTGTCTTGGACAATAATATGTGCCACCGTTCCAGTATGAAGACCAGTGTTTATGAGGAGGTTTAATCTTTTGGACTCACATAAATGCAGCAGTCATACCCACCACCTCAGTCCACCAGTAACTGATTTAAAATAATAGCTTACATTCTGTACATTCTTATTTGTGTTATGGTCCCACTGACTTTCTGGGGTTACATTAATACTAGTGCAAAAAGGTAGGTTAGATTTGAAAAACAAAGGAAGTTTTTTACAATTTTATCAGAGGTTGAAATGTGCTCATGCTGGCTTTTCCTGTGCTTTGCAGAAGGGTTACCAGAATATATCAGCTTCTGTAGTGTATATGCTTCTGAGTAACAGTGGAGAAAAGAGCATACACATGTCCATTGGCACCTTTTTCTTTAAGAAAGGGAACAGGACAAAGTGAGACTTTTGTCAGGGTCACTGTCAAATAAGAATTGAAAATTGGACAATTAAGAGCAGTCCTGTATAGGTTCACCTAAAATTTTCCTTTCGATTAAGAGGTACATATCCCTGGATTTCAGAGCTCTGTAAGGATACCTGTGAACTTGTCTCCGATTTCTAAAATTCAGGAAGCAGTTGGTTTGACCTGCTGCCCTGTTCTTGCACAGTGATTTGTTCAGACTGTCGCACTGTGCTGGCTTTGCCTGCCGCGGGGGATGCAGAACCAGCACTTCTGGCTGCTGCCACTTCCCCCCCCCAGTGCAGCCATGTATGGAGATGATGCACCTCTGCTTCTTGCACATGGAGATTCACACAAGGCCACCTCACTGGCTCTCCACCATGCACCAACTCAGCAGCTCTTCAGCTAAAACTCAAGAATTTGTGAGCCCAGAGGTTGCAGCAGGAACAATTCTTTCAGGAAAGCTTTAAAAATCCTGTAAGTTATGGAGGAAGAAAGTTCAAAAGGAACAAAACTGACAAAGTCACTTTTTCAAAGGTAAGCACTGATAAAATCTTGGAAAGGGTCACCATTATGGTGTAAATGTCCCCATAGGGTTCCTAGCAGCTACTGGTTTTACACATGTAAAGAGAGGCATGCAGAGGCACACCCTTGGCAGTTCTGTGCAAGACTATGGCTTGTGTTGGTCAAGCTCTGAGACCCAGTTTTCTGAGCAGTAAGTGATGTATCATGTTCCCAAATCCAGGATATGCTTACGCTATACTTTACATGATGGGTTGGGTCATGTATCTTTTTTTGTCTTTTTTTGTACATGTGTTGTTGAAAGGAAAGTGGTGCATTCAGAACTACTGTGCACGCTCAACTTATTTAGCTCATTAACTTCAAT
This sequence comes from Hemiprocne comata, assembly GCA_020745705.1. Taxonomy (NCBI): domain Eukaryota; kingdom Metazoa; phylum Chordata; class Aves; order Apodiformes; family Apodidae; genus Hemiprocne; species Hemiprocne comata. The sequence continues at coordinate 11,402,179 of CM036596.1, forward strand.
ATCCCTTCCTATTAATATAGAATATCTTTAATGGAGATTTTAAAACTGGAAACCCCACACTCTCATTTGCCTAATTTGGATGTGACAAGCCATACCGCAAAGCTGAACTTGAGCTACTGGTTTTGCACTCTGAGCTTGGTGTGTTAGGTCATCAGGCCCTTTGCACTGCCATCAGAAAGTCACTCCATAATCCTTTCCTTGTGTTGCTGGTAGTGTGCCAGTCCCAGAAAAACAGGGAAGCACTGAAGAACTGGGGAGCCTCACATAGCTTCACCTGTGTCTGCATTGCAAAGTAAATGGCTGACTTTGTATAATGCTCTAGCCCTAAGTTAACAACTCAATGCAGCAAGAACAGCCTCGTGCTTTTGTGATGGGTCTCACGGTTAGAAGGGAGCTCAACTGCATTGGCGGCCTTTGGGAGATACCAAATCAGCTCTTATCTCTAAAGGCATGCAACCTCCATGTTCCCTTCATAATTACTTCATACAGTAAGATGTCAATGCTCACTTGGCAATTTTAATACATGAGCAGTTCTCTTAAATACATATATTTGCTTGTGAGACTGAAGTTTAAATAAGTTACAGGGAATAATTACTCTTATTATTATTAAATATGCAAAGTTAACTGTTTGTACATTTTCTCCAGATATATCTTAAATTTGCCCTAGATTTCGACCTATTTCTTGAAATGTACAGCTGAGACACTTGTTTCCTTTGAGGCAATACACACCTTTTCAGCTGATAAAGCTCTGTTGCGTTGCTCAGGCTAACTACTTACTGGTTTTGAAGGACTTGGTATAGTGCAAAAAGATGACTACAGTTCTGGGGCCTCTTCAGACAATGATGTGTGCCACATACCAACAAAGTAACCAAAACTTCTAAACAGTTTAAAAACAATGAAGTTATGCATTTTTTGAGTAATGGCTCAAAAATTCAGCCATTTTCCCTGGCTTCAATGGAAACAAACCTCCTCCTTTTAGGATGTATTTTCTAAGTGTTGTGATGAACAGCAATGAGCTGTTTCTACTTCATCCCACTTTGAAACAGCATTTTTGAATTGCAGAAAAGTCACAGAATCATAGAATGCCAAGTTGGAAGGAACCTCAAGGATCATCCAGTTCAACCTTTTTAGGTAATACTGTGGTTTATCTGAGATGAAGTTGCATGGTTGGAATTATTAGGTGTATTATCCAAGAGGTACTGGGCAAATATTTTCACAAACTCGACAACTCCAGCACTAGAAAAACCCTTCACAAATAATGGAGGGGACTTACAGATCCCATTAACCTGACCCATCCTACACTTTTTTTGCCTTACTTGACAAATTTTAAACTTTCATGTTGAAAAAATAAGTATCTTCAGTGTTCAGGGGTAGCAGTCAGAATGTAAACTGATGAGATACTACTTTAGCTACAGCTAACAGCTGCCTAGATACATCCTGAGGCAAAAAAAATAAAGGCTTTGGGAGAATTCACCCTCATTAAAAAATAGAAAAGTTAATAAAACCTATTTTCTGCCAAAGGTGACTTTGTAAGGTACAGAAATGGTTTCTATAAAGAATCTGTTTGACCTTGAGTAGGCAATTAACCAGATCTCCTTATCAGTTGGCATTTGCATCTGATTTAACTATATGAACTCCAGCACGTATTTTGAATGACTTTTAAAGAACAGCTATAGAATAATAGAGTGTATCTCTGGAAAAAATTATTTCAGAGTCAAACAAAGTCAAAACCAGATTACTTGTATTTAGTGGTAACTCTTTTTCCTTTCTCACAAAGAGGAATGCTGTATTTTATTTTTTTCTTTCTGTGCCTGAGTCAGTATTTCATCTACATGAAGGTAAGTGAGCAATCCAACAGCCTCGTCCTGGCTACTGGATATTGCAATATTGAGACATGGACTTCCTTAAAGAGGTTTCTTAAAACTCTTTTGCACTTAGTGCTGTGAGATCAAGTTTCAGCTGGTTTAACACAATGTAAAACCTATTAAGGTTGACATCAGAAATGTTACTAGTTCTGGTGATGATTACATAACAAATAATTACTCAACATAAAGTGCCAGTGACAGACTGATGGTTTCCTTTGAGATATAAAAATGAGATACAGCAACCACATAGCAAAAGGAGTTTTGTTTATACCAGTTAGCTTCTGTTACCTAAATTGGAATAGTGCTTCAGGTTAAAGGTCCTTGAATGCAATAAGGTATAAAGCAATGCTTCATTATTTCCTTCTAATTCACAGTTGATAGTTGTTGATTTGGAAAAAGATACCAGAGGAACTGTGAGTTGAGTATTGGTGTGGTTGGAACGTAACACTTAAGGTGACAAGTAGCAAATACTTTCCTACTGCTTAGCCCTCTAAGGTTGAGGTACAGTGATGAAAACAAGATGTAACATCTGAATGTACAAGAATCCACTCTTTTTGGATGACTAACGCTGCTAGCTTAGGGTCAAGTCACGTCATGTTCTGTATGGCTGATCAACGTAATTAAAGGATATAAGGTGACTTCCTTATGCCACGTGCCATCAGTCCCCAGGTCACAGGGATGTATTTCACTGTGGTGCTGTGTCCTGCCCCCCCTTCAAAACGCTCTGAAGGCTGAGGCAGAGAGGATGTTGGTGACTCATTTTCCCTTAATTTTCTTCACAAGCTGTTCCTGTGAGACAATGTGCTGTCTCTCCATCTAAGCTTAACACAAATAGTTTAACTCTCTAATAATTTTATGTCAATCTCTTTACAGTTTTGCAGGATCAACAGGAAAAAAGGCATGGAAAATTCCTCACCTCAAGCATGGTCTCCTAAAACAATAGTTTGTACCAGAGAAGCCTCATGTCCAGGCTGGCCTCCAGCTACTTCCTCCCAATTCCCTTGCTCCTTATAGCTCTTGGATTTACAAATATTAGAGGCCAACATATGATAACCATGAGAATCGAGTCATTATAGCCCAAATACTGCTGTGAGAGGAGATGGAGGATCTTGTCATGAAATAACTTGATAATTAACTTAATGTGGGATGTGAGGAAGTTTAGATTAATTAGGGAAAAAGGAAGGGAGGAAGCAGGAGTGTGATGGTTTGTCAGAAACACTTTATAGTGTTACATGAATAATTCAGAAATCCCCCATTTTCTCTGCTTTTCTTTGGAAAGTTTTTGAACCATCTCCAGAAAATCTTACTGGGCTTCCACTGCTCCTTCTGTCCCTAAGCCAAGAACTAGCACTGACAGACACATGGTAATCCGGGTGGGAGCAAGTAGCTGTGGATCAGCAGGCTTGGAATTTCTCCTGCAGTGAGAGAGTGAATTTAGCCTGTTAGTTGTGAGATCCTTTATTTAGGATTAACTTAAGTTTTCCCTGGAAACGCCTAATTTTCCTATTCTATGGAAATTAGAGTTCTAGGAGCCTAATTTTCATACCTATGTAAGATAGCACAAATTCTTCTGAAGTTAACTAAAAACAAGCATTGGGAGCTCCCCTGCAGCTGAGAAACTCCCTGCAGCAACACCCTACTGTGCAGCTATGTCTGCAGTTGTGTGGGTCTTCTCAAATTTGCACCTATTGTTTGCAGCAAATGGGTTCTGCTGCCAGTATTTACTACTGGACTTGCCTTTCTAAATGGCTGTTAATGGGAGGACATTTTGGGTTTTGATATCTGAAGTTCAGTTTAAACTAACAGCTGCCAATTCTGCTGCTTTAAAAAAAAAAATTATTTTGATCGTCCCTTTCTAGTAATTGGAGTAGGTCTAGTAAATTTAGCAGCGTATGGAGTGCAGGCAAATGATAAAGCCTGACAATGAATATAAAAAGTTTTAATATGAACAGGAATGTTTGGATTGTGTATACACACAATTAATACTCTTGTATGGCTATGGTATTTTAGAAATGGTACCAGGACCAGATTTACTCAAAAACCAGATTTAACTCATTTTTTGAACCATCTTTTCACTGCAAAGGAAACACTAAGCTATCTAACTCCCTGTATCTTAAATAAAATTAACGGCATAACATCAGTAGACATTTTTTAGAGATTTTTGGAGGAAATCTTAATTTTTCTTATTTAGGGAACTCCAATAATTTGAGACAAACTTAATCACTTTTTCTTCCCTTAGAAATGCAGTTCATTCTGGCATAGCCTGTTGCAAAAGGAAAATACTGAAACATGTAGCAGCAATTATTGTATGAGGCTTTTTATTAATGATACTGATTCTCAAGTTTCGCTGACAAAAGAAGTCGAAGTTCCTGCCCTGGGCAGTTCCTAATCTAAACTGGGAACACAGCTGAAGTGGAAGAACTGCATCCTCCCTTTTTCCTTTCAAAATGAACTCTCTCATTTTGCTCAGAGTTGCAGAAAATGTTTGACACGGTGCTAACGGCGACATTTCCATGCAAGAAAAGCTCAAACGAACTAATGCTGTTTCCTTATTTTGTAGTTCAAATAATGTGACGCCGGGTTACTGTCTCGAGGCACCAGCTCCCTGTGATATACCAACGCGGGATCCGCCAGAGCTCCGGCCTGAGGTGACATCCCGTCGGCGGGAAGCGCAGACCCAGGCCCAGGCACCTGCCCTTGCCCACCGGCTCCGGGAAGGTGAAAGACCCCATGCGACGGCTGATGTTCTTAGAGAGGGGCAAGGCTTTCGGGGGCAGAGCCTCCCTCCCTGAACTACGCGTTTCTAGCCAGGCTGGTTTTGGTCCGGAAAGCTGTTTTTAACGTCTCTTCGGCCTTTACCTCACCAACAGCAGAGAGGGGGAACGGCCGCCTGCCCTCTGGCAGCCTTTTGCACCTTCTCGGGGTATTTCGGGACGGTGCTCGGGGCACCCCTTGTCTCCCTTCCGTTAAAGAGGCCCAGGCTGCCACCTTCCCTTCCCGGCCCTTCCGCCTACCGCCCCCAGGAGGGTGCCGCGCTGGGGAAGGCACGCAGGAGTGGGCTCCGCCGAGCTCCCCCTGGCACTCCCCCCAAGGGGCGGTGCGCGCTGACGCGGCAGCGCCGCAGCTCTCCACCGGCCGAGTCGCACAATTATGAGAGAGAGGCGCCGGGCCGAGGCCGCTGCCAGCGCTGGGTCCCGGTGCGGAGTCGAGCTAGCTCCGTTCTCCTCGCCCCGTTCTCTCCTTCGCCCCCGGAGCGTTGTCCTCGCCCGGCTTCTCCCAACCCAGCCCTCCGCTGCTGCCGAGCTCAGCCCCGATAGATGGAGACAGGCCCCGCCACCACCGACGCCGAACCACGAGCAGGACCTGCCCGGCGCGAGGAAAGCCAGAGTCGGCGCCGAGACCCAGCCCGGCCCTGAGGAGAATGGTGAGGGCGGCGGCAGGGTGCTGTGGCGGCGGGGCGCGGGGAGGGGAGTAGGGACGGGGCCGCTGGCCGCCGGATCAGACCTGTCCCAGCCGGCTGCTCCGGGTCCCGGCTGCCGCGGCCGCCCTGATCCGCCCCGGCCCCACTGGCGCCCGGGCTCGCTTCTCTCCGCCGCGGCTGTTCCTCCGTCCGGGGTGCCCCGGTGGCGGGGAGGAGAGACCCCACCGGACTGTCACCTCTGGGCCGGAAGGGGAGGTGTGGGCTGGGACGCCTCAGGCCCGTCCACGCGCGATGCCCCGTCCCCTCACGGCCGGCGGGGCGCCCCGGCGTTCCCCCTTCAGCGCCCGCCCGTCGCTGAGCCTGCTGGCCCGGCGGGCCCTGCCCTCACGGAGCTCCCGGCCGGGGCTGACCCGAGCCGCCGCCCGGCGTTTCTGGAGCCTCGTCGCGTGGTACCCGCGGGGCAGCCATCGCCGCCCCTGCTGCCGCCGGCTCCGCCGCGGAGTGGCCGCTGCCCTGCGCGCCCTTCCGCTCCTCGGAGCAGCGCTCTGAGAGCCGGTCCTGCGGCGGAGGGTTGGGGGCTTCGTTGCTTAGAGACCTCACCTTTGGTTTAATGATCTCGAAATACTGCAGTAATCCTTTACGGTTTTGTGTCATACCAGAATTTATACGGTAGAATGTGTAGTTCTCTAGGATGCAGCTGTTTTTCTTTTCCGATCTATCTAATTTTTACAATTTCTACACCGTATCATATACAAAGGCGTGTATAAACCCTTACAAAGGAGTTTATAATCTACAAAGAAAACACAGGTTTAATTCCCTGCCCTTCTTCTGACCGCTAATTGGTTCTTCATTCCTATAAGTTAATTCTTTAATAAATATTTACAGAATTTAGAGTGAGCCGTCAAATCAAGTGCTTTTAAATAATTTTGAAAAATCTAAATGTGGAGTGTAAATGTGTATTTCAGCAGTCTGCTTGAGCTAGTCAGATGCTTTGCTTCATTTTAAATGTGTCTTATTTCACAGTATGCTGCTCAAAACCACAGGAACCCATGAATCTTCCATTTCTGACTGTATCTGTGAACTGTGTAGAAATGTGGGCTGTCTTTTTCTAGAATCTGCAAATCCAGGACTCTTCAAGGAAGAAGCTGAAATTACAACCTCCCGTTCTGACTTGAAAGAGTACTTGGCATCTCCCACTTGTGTGGTACTTGCTCTTCTCAACTGGAGTGGGGTTTTTTTAGTTTTGTGGTTTGGGGCTTTTTTATTCGGTTTGATTGGTTTTGGGGGTTTTTTTGGGGTTTTTTGGTGTGGTTTTTTTTTTTTTTTTGAGTTTACTTCTGGTGTTTTGTTGGTCCTGACATAGCCTAGAAATTTACAGATTGTTTCCAACCATTATAGATTTGTAAATGATCGTTGTTCTGCAGGTTTTCCGTCAATGTAATATGTTTGCAATGTTTTATACTTACCATGTGTATATCGAATATTTTGAAACCCCTGTTTAACAGGTGTTTTGCTTGAGTTGAATACAGGACATTTTACACAAGTTCATTTTGCTAAAAAATTCCCCTCTGCTCCATGACTACTTAGCAATTTTGAAGAATTGCTGGGCAGTGTCCAACATCAAATCAGAAATTATTCTAAAGAGTTGTTAGGTGTGGCAATTCGGGGAGTTCAGTTTTTAATGTGTCTGTGTGGGTGAGATAAGTGTCTGCTAGATAATCCTTCATACCTTCTGGTATGAGGCTGTACTTGACTTTGCTATTTAAAGTGGGGGGAAAAAAACCTTCGTGCATGTGGAACTGTTTAGGCTGGTTTCGGTCTATTTGTACCTTAGTGTCCTGATGTTTTAATTTGATATTTTTTTGTTTGCTTGAGCTTGGGAGTGGAAGGGTAATTTTCACTTGTCATCCAAAGGTACCTTGAAACATCACCTTACATTTAACAGTTATCTCACTTACCTCACTAACATTTAAAGATACTCTATCAGATCACCTGCCTCCCCCCCACCCCCCTGTGGATTATCTTGGAGAGAGGTATTCTATTGTGTTTTAAACTTTCACTTCTTTTCTTGTCCCTTGAGGCTTTGTGTAACTCTAGTCTTGCCGCGTTTTTGTCTTATCACATCAGCCCTGCTTTCTCTGCTCTGCTGGTTGGCAGTATCCAAACCCCTCTCTTTTTCTCACAGTTATCTTTACCACTTGCTGTGCTTCCCTTTCCTGGAAGCTTTACACCAACACCCAAACTTTTCCTGATTCTCTTCCTGATTCTTTTTCATGTCCCTCCATGAGGTGCGCTCCTACGAACTGTTCACTCCTTGTCATGACAGATGAATATTTTCTAAACAAGCTAATATTGTTTTGCACTTAAATAATTGATGCTAACACAGTAGGGTTGGGCCATATTGATTTGTCAATTTTACACTAGTAATGCTGCAAATAAATCTCGGAGATTGTCAAAAAGCGTTTGTGAGAGCAGGGAGGTGTTTTTATAATCTACAGTTTGTGTGCTTGGCAGGAGTTTGCATAGCAAGTTTTATTTTCTTTTCCAGAAAGACCCTGATTAGCCTAATTAGGAGTATAATACATAGTTATACTAGTAGTGAAACTTCTACTTAACTTCTGATACTGCCAGCATATTGTCTGAAACAAGCCCAAATTTGACGTTGCAGTCTTTAATGGCTTGGAGTTGGATTTTAAAATTGTAGCTTATACTTTGAAGAATCAAGACAATGAAAGGTGCTTCTCATGCCAATATATTTAACCTGAAAAATGTATCTTTATATATTTTTTTTTTAACAGATTTTTATTTCTTTTGGAATCCTTCATTTCCTTTAGCTGTGTCTATATTGGCCACAATACCTGCATGCCACATTCATTTGCTGAAACAAGTAACATTACTTCTGGGTTTTTGTCCCACTTTTTTAAAGGCAAACTGACAGTAAAATCAATGTGTGTTTTCCGGAATTTATGTTTGTCTTTGAGGTCATGATTCTTGTTTCTAATGTGAATAATCCTGTCTTGGTGCATTGTTAGCTTCACTGGTTGAAATTCTGGCAGCTGGCTTTTCAGCAGAGAAAATACTGAATAATTTCACTCTGTGTGTATTTGAATAAAATACTTATATGATTATTAAAATAATGTCACTTCCTACCTTTGATACTGGCAAGTAGTGGCGGCCTCTGACAAGTAAGTCTAAATGCTTTATTTCTACAAAAAATAGTAAGTGATACTGACTTGACCTGTTGTAAAAATTGAACAAAGTTTGTTGCATGGTTCTTCATTTTCCCTGGCCTGAAACCTTCTTTCTCTCCTCTGTTGCATTCTTTGAAGTCTTGTGTCTGTCCTTTATTTGATTTAATCCCATCTTTTTTGATCACAACTAATTATTGATTTTTGTTTTTATTACTTTAAGCTTAGCTTTTCTTTTATTAGTTGTGTTGCTTTTGGGTTTTTTTTAATTTCAAGTTATAGAAAGCTAATCCAACAGAAGAACAGAAAAAGTAACCCCCAAAGCTTTAGGACTGGCAGTCTGCTTCCTGACCTAGCTCACGAAAGGATTAGCAGGGCACCAGTACTGCTGTGCAGGAGAGGAAGGAGCTAGGATGTGTGGAATGTAGCAGGTCTTTTTGGTGGCAGCCAGTCACAAATTGCATGGCACCCCAAATCATTTCGTCTTAACTGGATGGGACCACAGCCCCAGGCAGCAGTGTTTTGGAGACCACTCTCCACCACAGCCATTGCACTGATGGAGAGAATGCTATTTTTTGGGGGAATGGTGAGGTTTTTTCAGCCTTCTTTACACCTATGTTTTGCTTAGCGTGTAAAGTGGATGTGAGCCAACTTAAAGTGGGGATATGAGCCACTTTCTTAAACTAACACTTAACACTTTCTTAACTGAACTGCTGGAACCACAGTGCAGCTCAAGTTTGTTTTTTTCCCTAGCCACTGTAATTCTTGTACAGAAGGACAGTGGAGGTTGTCTAATTGCTGTTAGGTAAGCAGGGGAAATTTCTTATCCATCTTACTTCCAAGAAGGAAAGGGCAGTAAACTTCTGATGGGATAATGAAATTTAATTAAACTGGCATAAATAGTATTTTTATCCTGAACTGTATTGCTTTAATTCCTTCCCAAGAATTGGGCGGGAAGTGTTTCTAAGTGTATGGGAAATACAGGCAGAAAAATAATTGTGTAGCTGATTGTGGAGCTGAGAGTTCCAAAAAGTTGCTTTCTGAAAGTAACAGAATATTTAAATTGGAAAATGGTTTGAGAAGGTATGGTAAGAGAATGTTGTAGAAATCACAGAATCATCGTGGTTGGAAAGGACCTTTTAAGATCACGGAGTCCAAAAAAACAACAAACCAACAAAAAACAACAAACAACAGCAGCCCCACATCTAGATGTTCCTTGAAAACCACCAGGGATGGTGACTCAACCACCTCCCTGGGCAGGCTGTTCCAGTGCCTGACCACTCTTTCAGTATAGAAATTCTTTCTAATAGTCTGTAAGTCTGAAGGGTCTGTAAGATAAATAGAAATGTATTTGATTGCCAAGGAGGGTTTAAAGTATGGTAAACTGACAGCACATTAGGGTGGATTGAACTTTATTTATAATTCATGTATTTTTTCCCCTTAATTAAAGCAAAGTTTGGATGTTACTGAGGTGGTAGGCTGGGATTTAACCTTAATATTGGGAATTTACATGTCTTTAAAAAAACAACTTAAAGAGCATCACAGTTATGGAATATTTAATACTTATGCTATTAAGAGCAATGTATTTTTTCCTAAAAGCTCTTAAAAACTCGAGCTATTTCATGCATTTTCTATCATCAGATTTTCTGCAATGTTTGAACTGTCTGTGTGCATGGCAAATGTGCAGTTGCTATGTTAGTGTATCCCAACCCATCTTTGTTTCATTTCTTATCAGCTGAAAGAGGATGGCATTTGATGTGTGTGCTAGCATAGCTGTTTCTACAGCTGCAAAATTGGAATTTTACAGGCTGATTCAGTCATAAAGTTGGTACTGTAATGTCTGTAGTTTGACAACTGGTGTTTCTCTAAGATGATCCAACTTCAGAAACATCTATTGTAAACCCCCTGCGAAGCTTTATTGCTATTTAATCTTCAACCTGTCCTTGAAAATCACTAGTTGACATTCAGATACAGTCCAGCATAAAGTGCTTATTTTGTTTAAATGCACATCATATGTTTTGCAAAGAACGTGCAATTGGCTGATACACAGTTTCAAAGAGTATAGGTAGATGTGTGCATATAGTTTGTCTGTGTCTGAAAATTATGCATGTGTGAATCTTATCAATGTCTAGACTTGCTGCTAGTAATTGTAATAGCACCCATTTGGGGAGGCCTGTTTGAGTGGGAGAGTGGCAGCGTTCAGGCTTTTTGCTTCCTAATCATGGTTCCCAAAGCCTGGGTGACTCCCAGTACTATTGGATTCTGCCTTTATTTGTTTACTGCTAATCAAATGAGATCTATGAAAAAAGAATCCGAAGTTTCTGAGAATTGATGTATTTCTATTAAGTTCTGGTTTGCTGATTTGTAAAATTTTTTTGTTTCATTTTTTTCTGACAACCTTTTGGGTGGTTACTGCAGTGAATTTTTGCTGTTGTAACTAGCACATTCCTTCTAGAGAATATTTTCTCAGTTACAGCTCTAAATTAATTTAGGTAAGGTGTTCAGTCTTTCACCACAATTTAACTAATTTTCGAAGCCTGGGAAAGTGTCTGTTAGGGCTCAGTCATTCTAAACACAATAGTTATTGCAGTTCAATACCAACCTTTGTTATGTGCATTGTTCCCACTTACTCTACCCAAAGAGGTACTTATTTTCTTAATCTTATCTACTTGATTCTTGTCACCTTTGCTAAGAGAGTGAGAGAAGCGATGTTTTTACTTTGTAGTCCCCTGACTTGTGCTGGGTGGAATTTTGCAAGATGTCCCTGGCTGACGATTCTTATCTTAATACCTGCTAAGTTTTTCTTCTCCTAATCCTAACACTGCAAAGTTATAATCAGTTTTTGTGAACGGCAGACTTGACAAACTGGACTGCTAGAATTTAAAATTTAAAATTTAAATTTAATACATAAATGCATTTACATTTATGCCTTCTGCAAATGAATTTCTAGTTGCTCTGTTAGGAATACTGTATTTCACAAGCATTTATTACCTAAAAATTTCTAGACTCGGGGCACTTTTAGAACTAGTATTACTTAGCAGTCCAGGTCTTCTCTCTATTACTCTCTACATTGACAATTTAATTACCAAGACTGACCTGGAGTGCTTCAGGGTTGATGTTCAAGTCCATAGCATCTTCACTAGCTGCTCCCAAATCTTCTTAAAGGTGTGATCTCATCTAAGCCCTGACTGTCACCCTTCCACCCATCCCTTTATGCTTCCCTCTGTGCTCAGTTACTATTTTGGGGATCTGAATAGAAAAAAAGTAAAAAATCTAATCACCTCTTTTTTTTTTTTTTTTTCCTTGAGGATTAATTATTTTGTTGGTCATTTCCCTGAATCAGCTCTCCATGTGACTGCAGAGAGACCAGTGCTGGTATGAGACAGGGTGGGGTAATATACAGAGGCTTAGGAAAATGAGATTGTGGCATCCCAAACTTGACATCAGCTGTGAAGCTGATTTGGAAACCTGCTCTGAGGTGCTTGAGAATTGACTTGTGCCATCATATTAGTAAGTGTTTGGTTACACTGTGTATCCCCCACTCTACCTGAGTGTTTTCTAAGTCTTCCAGCCCTGTGTGCAGGCATGGATGGAGCTGCACCATCACAAGCCAGGTTCTGTAGCCTCTTCAAAGTATAAACCAAATTGCATAGCAGACCTTGTCTAATTGTACTGCAGGCATGTAGTAGCTATGCTGAAACACTTTTGTATCTTAATTCTTCTTCACAGGGGGTGTTTTTCTTTCTTTTTCTGAATGTGTGCTAGTGGTGCTGCAGCCTGTGAGCTGAGCTGCATCAAGCTGAATGTGGCCTGTCCCATCAATTTATTTCTGTTGGCAAATGACCCACGGGTGGTAAATTGTCTGGCATAACAAAATATTTCTAAATCTTTTTTTCTTATGTTCTTAACATGCTGCTTATTTGCTCTTCAGTGCTATTCCCATTGCTGTTTGACTTGGTCAAGAAGCTGACGCTTTTTCTTTGGGGTAGGAAAGAGCGAAGCTGCATTCTACTAACATATGTGAGACAGCTCAGCACAGCAGCCATGTGGTCAGATTCAAAGATGGCCATGCCAATGGACAACATGGAATGTGTATTGGCTTTGTGTTGTAAGCTTGATGTGGTATACTAGTTTGTGGTAGAGCCAGTCTGAAAAAGCTCAACTTCTTTTCAAAGCCTGTCCCTGTGGCTGCTGCGATCATGCAGGTATTTAGTTGGGTATAACCGGTCACCTGAATAGATGAAATTGTGCATGTGCTTAAGTGACACATGATTGGAGCCTAAGAATACCAGTTATGTAATTAGACAACTGTTAATCAACTTTCTCTTCAGTTATAAAAATCAGTTAATCTACAAGAGTAGGTGCAGTTAATGATGTTTTAAATGTCAGTCTTACCAGTTTCTCCTGTATTCCTTGGCTGCAGTATTGTCTAAACTGAAGTTTGCAGAATGCTGTTGAACAGCAAATTTAATAAAACTTCATCTGAAGGCATTAGAATAGTGCATGGCTGAGGGTGATCTTCTGGCCAAAAAGTTTGAGTGATTGATCTTGAAGGAGTTCCTACTGATGGTAATAATCTTGCACTAGGGACACAGAATGAATCACTGATACTGTAGCTGACAAATATTCTAGACAACTTTCTAGGAACTTAGCATCATCTGGTGTTGCAACGCTTCTGGATGCAGAACTAGTTGGAAGAGGCTCATTCCTCAGGGTTTCACAAACTAAAGTTAACTGACCCCTTAATTGTGCTGTTGAAAATGTTCATGGGGCTACACTGCAGACTAGCCCACCTGGCAGCCCTGCAAGCGCTTACCTTGGTCTGGGTGAGGGGCACTAAGCAAAGGT